>JAKEPQ010000735.1:5000-1425932 GCA_024500445.1 Entomyzon cyanotis
CCCTAACCCTAACCCTAACCCTAACCCTAACCCTAACCCTAACCCTAACCCATAACCCTAACCCCTAACCCTAATTAAAGTAATCACCCTAATTACAGTAATTACCCTAATTAATCACCATACTTACCCAATTACCCTGATTACCTTAATTACCCTAATTACCATAACTACACTAATTAACCTCATTACCATAATCACCCCAATTCATTACCCTAATAACCCTAGACACACCTGCTCCTAACCACACCCCCTAACAACCACAACCACACCCCCTAGCAACCCCAACCCTAGCCCACACCCTCTAGTCACTGCACCTGAGCCCCTTTGCAACCCCAACCCTAGCCCACGCCCCCTGACAACTCAGACCCCGCCCCTTTGCAACCCCAACCCTAGCCCACGCCCCACCCCCTACCCCCCCCCCCCCCCCCTGAACACACCCCCTAGTAGTAACCCTAATCCCTGATCCCTCGCACCTGATCCCTTGTCCCTGTACCGTCATCCAACCCTCATCTACACCCTCACTATAACTCTAAACTCTGATCCCTTACACCTGATCCCTTGTCCCTGTCCCCTCACCCTCATCTCACCCTCACTGTAATGGCAATTCCTGATCCCTAGTCCTGTTCCCTTATCCTTGCTCCCTCACCCTCACCCCACCCTCTTCCTCACCCTCACTATAACCCTTTTACACTACCCTCTAAGCCCCAATCCCTAGACCTGATCCCGTTGCCCTACACCCGCACCCTCACCCGCACTGTACCGACGTGGCGCCGCCGGAACGGCGGCACCGAAGCCCCGGACGCCCGCGCGGACCTGTGGGGGCGCGCTCCGGGGACCCCCCGAACCTCGGCCGCCGTGCCGGCTGCGGGGGGTGCGGGCGCCATCTTGTAATAGGCAGGAAGTGACGACTTACATGCCTTATGGGATTTCTAGGGGTGGCGCGGTCGGAGCCGGCCGTGCCGCTTCCCGGAGCCTCGATGGCGCGACGCGTGCTCTGCGGGCGACGCGCGGGCTGTCGCCGATGCCCCCGCGCCGACCGCCTGCGCGAGGAAGCCCCCCGAAATCCAGAAAATCGGTTTTCTAATTTGGATTGGCCAATATGGAAAAGACTACCAAAATGGCGTCGGCATCGCTCGAGCATGCCCAGTGCGGATGACTACCAAAATGGCGTCGGCATCGCTCGAGCATGCCCAGTGCGGACGACTACCAAAATGGCGTCGGCATCGCTCGAGCATGCCCAGTGCGGACGACTACCAAAATGGCGTCGGCATCGCTCGAGCATGCCCAGTGCGGACGACTACCAAAATGGCGTCGGCATCGCTCGAGCATGCCCAGTACGGACGACTACCAAAATGGCGTCGGCATCGCTCGAGCATGCCCAGTACGGACGACTACCAAAATGGCGTCGGCATCGCTCGAGCATGCCCAGTACGGACGACTACCAAAATGGCGTCGGCATCGCTCGAGCATGCGCGCTTTGCCGCGGTCCAAAATGGCGGCCGCGGGGTATTCTCAGGCGGTTTAGGCATGTACTGTGCAGCCTGAATGAAATGGGGAGTCCGAGAGGGCCACCGGAGCGTTTCGCGAGCTTTGCGGGCTTCCGGGAAAGCGTGCGGTGGCGCGGTCGGCGCGGGGGGGCTGCCGGGATCCGTGCGTGCAGGGATACGCAACGGCGCCGTTGGACATACGGCGGCCACGCCCTCGGCGCCCCGGCCCGCCCTCGGCGCCCGCCCCGCCCCTCGGCGCCCAGCCCCGCCCCTCCCCGCCGGGCCCCTAAAAGGGCCCCCCGGCGCCGGCCGCGGGGCGTATGGTATGGGAGCACGAGTGGCAGCGGCGGCGGGAGCGGCGGCGGAGCGGCGGGGCGGCGGCGGCGGGCGGCGGCGGCGGCGGCGGCGGCCGAGTGCCGGTGGCGGTGGCAGCGGAGCGGCGGCGGCGGAGCGGCGGCGGCGGAGCGGCGGCGGCGGAGCGGCGGCGAGCGGCGGCGCGAGCGGCGGCGGCGGCGGCGAGCGGCGGCGGCGGAGCGGCGGCGGAGCGGCGGCGCGGAGCGGCGGCGGCGGCCGAGCGCCGCCGGCGCTCCGCGGCCGAGTGCCGGCGAGCGGCGGCGGCGGCGGCGGCCGAGCGGCGGCGGCCGAGCGGCGGCGCGAGCGGCGGCGGCGGCCGAGCGCCGCCGGCGCTCCGCGGCCGAGTGCCGGCAGCGGGCGGCGGCGGCGGAGCGGCGGTGGTGGCGGCGGCAAGCGGAGCGCAGGCGGCACCGGAGCGGGGGCGGGGGAGCGCCGGCGGAGTCGAGGTGAAGGCGGCGGCGACCCCGGTCGAGGGGGCGGTGGAGGCGGGGGGTCGGTTGCGCCCAGAGCGGTGGAGGTCTCCCGAGTCGCCGGGGGGACGGCGACGCCCGCGGCCGGGGAGAGGTGGGGGGCGCCGGCCACGGCTGCGTCTCCGGGGAGGGGAGGGGGGGTCCGCCGGCGACGGCAGCATCCCCGCGCGGGAAGGAGAGAGGGGGTGCTAGCCGCAGCTGCGTCACCGCGCCGGGAAGAAGAGGGGGGTGCCAGCCGCAGCTGCGTCCCCGCGCCGGGAAGAAGGGTACGCCGGCGGCGGAGCAGCGTCCCCACGCCGGGAAGGAGAGGGGGTGCCAGCCGCAGCTGCGTCCCCGCGCCGGGAAGGAGAGGGGGGGACACGCGGCCGCAGCTGCGTCCCCACTCCGGGAAGGGGGTGCGCCGGCGGCAGCATACCCGCGCCGGGAAGGGGAGGGGTGGGGCGCCGACGGCGGCGCGCGTCCCCGCACCGGGTCCTGGGCGCTCGTGGCGCCGGTGCTCGGGTGCCTGCGGCACGGACTAGGTGCTGGGCGTGGGGGCTGTCCGGCCACCGCGGCGCCTTGGCAGGTAAGAAAGAGATGCTGGAAAACAGCAGGCACTCCACAGTGAGTGGCACAGACATACAGGAACCTCGGGGATGATGGAACAGCCAGGGAGTAGGGGAACTGGAGCGGCCGGCCACCACGGGCCGTGGGTGGTTCCAGTGTTCGGGGCAGTCAGCTTGAGGCTGAACCGGCACACTGTGCAGGTGGAGCAGCTGGTGCCGCGACGGGAGAGTGCAGAGCCCTGTTGTGTGGGCTCTGGTCCTTTTGGTGTATTTAGCAAGAGCTTGAGATGGAATAGTTGGGCAATAGTTGGTCCTTTCAGAAAAGTGCATTTTTTCTAACACTGTGCATGGCTTTTGGACTTTCACACAGATGGAAGACCTGTTCGGCTGATGAGCATCACCACCCCTAGAAACACCTGGAGAAGGTTACCTGATGAGGGGCACCACCCCCATAAAAACCTGTCGATGGTTACCTGATGAGTGGCACCACCCCCAGAAACACCTGGTGACCATTGCCTGGTGAGCAGCAATCCAATAAGCAGCAGGTGACGGTTGCCTGAGAACTTCCCCCCATAAACACCTGGTGATGGTTGCCTGATGAGCAGCAACCCAATAAGCAGCAGGTGGCGGTTGCCTGATGGGCAGCAACCCAAGAAGCAGCGGGGGACAATTGCCTGAGAACTTCCCCCCCATAAACACCTGGTGATGGTTGCCTGATGAGCAGCAACCCAAGAAGCAGCACGTGATGGTTGCCTGATGAGCAGCAACCCAAGAAGCAGCAGGTGACAATTGCCTGAGAACTTCCCCCCCATGAACACCTGATGACAGTTGCCCTATCAGCACCACCCCGAGAAACACCGGGTGATGTTTCACTGTGTAAATGACAGGGAAGGGGAGACACAGAAAAGGAACAGGAATTGGAACTGAAAACATAAGGCAAGCAGAAAAAAAAAAAACAGGAACAAGCCCTTGAAAAGGGCATAAAAATAGAAATAGGAAATGAAATACTAAATAAATAATTACAAGTAAATACATAATAAATACATTTATAGAAATAAACAGTCTTAGATATATTTGTCTAAATTTATAATATCTATGCATAATATGTATAGTAATATTCCATATATTAGATGTATACAAGATATATTTTATATATATATGAAATATGTGATATATTTCATCTTTGTATATAGTGTATTTAATATACTATATATCTAATATATGTAATATGTCATACATATAATACAGCTTATATATATAATATACAATATATTATATATTACCTATATTTTGTATATTACATACATTGTCTATAACATGTATGTTATATGTACAGTATATTTGTAATATAAAAACATAATGGAAAGAAAAATAAATATTATAAATTTATATATATACATATAATATATATTTTTTTTATATAGGAAGCACAGATGCTAAGGAACAGAGATATGCCCAAGGTGGCACACTGTCTTAAAAAAAAAAAAAAAAAAAATAAGGGCAGCATGGCAGAGGAAAAGGAAAAGACATTGAGCAAACAAACCAAAAGCGCATGGAACCAAAAAAAGAAGGTGGCACGAGCTGTAAATGAGGAGCAAAGCATTGAAAGTAAGGTTGAAAAAGCAGAGCAGGTAAGAACCAAAAGGGCTGTACATAAGTGGAGTGGTTGAGGGAATGTTTGTATTTGTCCAAGGTTGTAAGTAGGCACACAGAGGTAGGAATGAAATAATTTTTTACTGGTTTGGGCACTTCCTTGCTGTTAAAGTGCCTGGTAATGGTGTGCAGAGCTAGCAGACAGCTAAGGTTTTCACTGTCTCTCTCCTAGGCAGGTTTCCTTGAAACTTAGAAAGTGCCCCAAGGGGAATGGCTTTGAAATGCAACACAGCAGGCTGGAAGGAAGGTGAGTCCGCTCCTATGGCATCCTGTTCTGCACAGGTACTGTTTATGAAGGAACTTATATCAGCCTGTATAAATACCTGTGAAGGAAATGATGTGGAAAAGGGATACTCAGACAGTGTGTCCTGTCACTGTTACCTGTTAGTAGATACGAGGGAGAGAGAGAACAAAAGAGAGGAAAAGAGGAGTGGAAGGACAGGTAGGGGCACATAACGGGACAGGGACAGAGCATATGACCGAGCCATGGTTACCGGCGGGCATCGTGACGTGGGTTAATTCCTTCAGGGAAGGCGTGCACCGATGCCCAGGCCTGTCCCCCTGGCAAAACAGGGTCAGTGTCTTACAGCAGGCTCCAGATCTGTTGATGCATATGCAGTGCTGTGGTGCAAGGCCTAGGCCTGCAGAGAGTGTGCAGTGCTTCAGGAAATGCTGTTAGGTAACTGTGCCGTGAAAATGGCACGGCTGAGGTGTGTGGGGCTGGGGGAGGCTTTCCGCAGCTGGGCCGAGGAGAGTAGATGTTTCTGGCCTGTGATCGGAGTTTCCGGCGTGTACCCGAAGGCCTCCCGTTCCCCCCTGAGCTGCGGGACGGTGTATACAAACCTGGTTCCTGCAGGCATATCCTCTTCTCCCACTGCATATTCAGGCCTCAAGGATTTGGAGTACAGCTGCTGACTTTGGTCTTAGTGGGTACACACCTGTCCCAGAAGGTGGCATGACCTAGGAATAACTTTCCATGCGTGTAATGAGCTGCCTGACTCTCAGTGCAAAGCAGCTGTGAGCATGGAGCCTTGTGGATGGAGTTGTATATGGATGTTTGGCTGAGGAAGATTTATGAGTGTGTGACAGCGATCCCTGGAACGGAATTGTATGCAGATGTTTCGGACAGGAAGTATTCTGAGTCTGTAACAACAAAGCCTATGCATGGGTCAGTGAGAAAAATCAAGTGTGTGAAATGGCATAGAAAGGGGCAGTGAGGGGGTTATCGACTGTATAAGAGTGTTGGAAAAGCTGCAGGAAAGAAGGTGCGGTGAGGTGTCTTGCTGACAGGTGTGTGCAGGCATGTGCAGGTTTCAGTGACAGCATTTGTGTGTTGCACAGGGCTGCCTTTATTGCAGGGGTACTGCTTCCATGTGGAGCTACATCTGCTGGCACTCGGTGTGATTGTGAAGGCAGACAGGGAGAAGAAAGTGTCCTGCTGGAGCCTTCACCTGTGGCTGTCTTCTGTACGTGGATATGGGTAGGTACGTGTCGTCTTTAAAAAGCGTCAGAGTTGCCATAGCGGGAGGTATGTATTGCTGAGAAGCAAACGTGGAGCACCTGAGGTGTCATACATGGTGGGTCAGGGATGTGGGAGTGAGACGGGTAAGTGCCAGGAGATAGTGTCTGCACGTACAGAGAAATATGCGGGGTGCATTTACAAGCTCGGTGCAGTATCTGTGACACCTCTGAGTTGTAAGTGACGTGTGTAAGACATCAGAGGGAGGTGCTGGGAAGGATTGCAGTTCTGACCGGAAAAAGTGTTACAAAGGACATGGCTTTGAAATGCAAGCTAGCAGGCTGGAAGTGAGGTGACTGCAGTTATGCAGTAGCCTGTTGTGTATACATGCTGGTTTTCATGAAAATGACAAGGGTCTGTATAAACACCTCAAAAGGAATTAACAGGCAAAGGAGACCTTCACACAGGGTGTCCTCTGACTTTGATTTGCTCATAGGTATGAGACACAAGGAGAGAAAGAGAAGAAGAGAGAAAAGGAGGAGTGGAAGAAGAGATGGCTGCACAGCCAGGGACAGGGACAAAGCTATATCAGCCCCGCACGAGTCACCACAGCATCGTGACGTCAGTTAACAGACCCTGAAGCCACGAGACTGTGCCCAGGCCTGTCCCCCTGGGGAAGTGGGGTGGGTGAGTTGCAGCAGGCTCCAGATCTCTGGCTTTATATGCGCTGCTGTAGTACGTGGCCTAGCGCTGTGCAGGGTCCGTAATGAATGGAAACAGCCTGTGAGGTGCTTGTCACGTGAAAATGGCACGGTTATGTCACGTGGGGCTAGGTGAGGCTTTCCACAGGTGGGCCAAAGAGGATAGTTGTGTATTGCATGAGACCAGAGCCTACCACGTGTATCCCAAGGCCTCCTGTTTCCCCCTGAGCTGAGGGAGACGGTGGGTACAAACCTCCCTCCTGCAAGCGTATCCTCCTCACCTGCCGCATGCTGAGGCTTGGACAATTTGGAGTGCAGCTGCAGGCTTTGAGCTGTCGCAGAAGGTGAGATGACTGAGGAATAATTTTCCCTGGATGTGATCAGCTGTCTGACTGTCTGTCAGTCAGTGTAAAGTAGCTGTCTTGAGGGAGACTGGTGGATGGAGGTGTGTATGAATTTTTAGGTGAAGAAAAATGATGAGTATATGATGACAATTCCTGGAATGGAATTGTACGTGGATGTTTGGGTCAGGAAGTATGATGAGTATGTAACGAGAAAGCCTGGGAGTGGGTTGATGAGAAGGATGAAGTATGTCAATTGGCATAGAAGGAGGCAGTGAGGGGGTTATGGATTGTAGAAGAGGGTTGGAAAAGCTGTAGGAAAGAATGTGGCTTGAAGTGTCTCGGCGACAGGGATGTGCGGGGATGTACAGGTTTCAGTGACAGTATTTGTGTGTTTCACAGGGCTGCCTGTATTCAAAGGGTGCTGCATCCATGTGCAGCTGCATGTGCTGGCACTTGGTGTGATTCTGAAGGCAGAAATGGAGATGAATCTGTCCTGGTGGCGCATGCAGCTCTGCCTGTCCTACAGATGTTGATATGGGAAGGTATGTGTCGTCTTTAAAAAGCGTTAGAGTTGCCATAGCAGGAGGCATGTATTGCTGAGAAGCAAACGTGGAGCAGTTGAGGTATTATTATACATGTTGAAGCAGAGATTTGAGAGTGAAAGGGAGAAGTGCAAGGAGATACTGTGTGCGCATCGAGATAATGGTGCAGGGTGTGTTGACAGGCTGGGTGCAGTACTTGTGAGACCTGTGAGGTGTAAGTGCCATGTGTAAGACATGGGAGGTAGGTGCTGGAAAGAATTGCAGTTCTGAACAGAAAGAGTGCTACGATGGAAATGGCTTTGAAATCCAAGACAGCAGGCTGGAAGTGAGGTAACTCCACTCCTACAGTGTCCTCCTGTGTGTAGATAGTGGTTTTGATGGAACTTCTGACACTCTCTATAAATACCTATGTAGAAATGAATGTGCAAAGGCGATCCTCAGATAGTGTGTCCTCTCCCTGTCATTTGTTAGTAGGTATAAGGGACAGGGACAAAGCAATGTGAGCAGTCCATGGGTCCCCGGGGCATCCTGAGGTGGGTTAATATACACGGAAGGCATGGGCCAATGCCCAGGCCTGTCCGCCTGGCAAAGCAGGGTCAGGGTATTGCAGCAGGCTCCAGATGTGTTGATGTATATGCAGTGCTGCGGTGCAAGGCCTAGCCCTGCGGAGGGTGTGGAATGCATTGAAAGACCCTGTAAGGGAACTGTGATATGAAAATGGCATGGTTATGGCATGTGGGGCAGGGTGAGGCTTTCCACAGGTGGGCCAAAGAGGATAGATGTTTATGGCCTGTGAGCAGAGATGACAGCATGTAGGCAAAGGCCTCCTGTTCCCCCCTGAGCTGGGGGAGAGTGGGTACAAACCTGCTTCCTGCAAGCGTATCCTCTTCACCTGCTGCATGCTAAAGCTTGGACAATTTGGAGTGCAGCTGCAGGCTTTGAGCTGTCGCAGGTGGTGAGATGACTGAGGAATAATTTTCCCTGGATGTGATCAGGTGGCTGACTGTCAGTCAGTGCAAAGTAGCTGTCTTGAGGGAGACTGGTGGATGGAGGTGTATATGGATGTTTGGGTGCAGAGGAAGGATGACTGTGTGATGACAATCCCTGGAATGGAATTGTACGTGGATGTTTGGGTCACAAAGTCTGAGTATGGAACAAGAAAGCCTGGGAGTGGGTTGATGAGAAGGATGAAATATGTGGATTGGCATAGAAGGAGGCAGTGAGGGGGTTATGGATTGTAGAAGAGGGTTGGAAAAGCTGTAGGAAAGAATGTGGCTTGAAGTGTCTCGGTGACAGGGATGTGCGGGCATGTGCAGGTTTCAGTACCGGTATTTGTGTGTTTCGCAGGGCTGCCGGTATTGCGAGGGCACTCCGTCCATGTGGAGCTACATCTGCTGGCACTCGGTGTGAATCTGAAGGCAGAAATGGAGAAGAATATGTCCTGTTGGAGCGTGCAGCTCTGGCTGTCCTATGTATACTGATGTGGGAAGGTATGTGTTGTGCTTTGAAAGTGTCAGAGTTCACATGCCAGGAGGTGTGTGCTGCTGGGAAGCAAACATGGAACAGGTGAGTGTCCGTACGTGTTGAGGCAGGTATTTGGGAATGAACTGGATAAGTGCAAGGAGATATTTCTTTATCCCCATGGCTTGACATTGCCGTCAAGATGTATGACAGGTAAGTTGATAGCATGATGCACGAGCACTATCTGGTTTGTGGTTCCTTGAAAGATCAAGGATGTTTGGTTAAGAGCACCGGTGTGTCGCACACGTGGGAAAGGAGTGCCGAGATGATGTGCGTAGGACAATGTGCACGGCAGAACGTGGGAAAGAATGCGGCTGAGGCGAGTGGCTAGAACTGAGGAAGGGGTTGCAGCACAGGATAGACTGGGTGCCAGGACTATGGAAGGCACAGAGATGTAGCTGTGTGTGGCAGCACAAATGGATTTGTGATTCGGGTGCCTGGCCTTGCTCGGTGGGGGGCAAGGAAGGGGATAATTGCTTGTGTTCACTAAGCGATATTTTTGCAGTGAACATTATGTTCCGTGGAGAAAGTGGGTGTTGTTCTGTGAAGGTAGAAGGTGTGGTTCCTCTGTGCGTGAAATTGCACAGGGGTGCAGAGGAGAAGACAGCGGGAACAGGCTGGGTTGTTACGTGATGTGACACGTGCAGCTTACCTTGGAATTGCAAGACCTTTCTGAAGTGTGACATTTGCGTTTACAGAGATGTGTCCTGATGACGAGTCTGCCTTGTCACAGGACCAGGAAATGGCATAGTCAGTGCTGGAGCTGTGTGGAAGTACCTGCTGAATGCAGAGGCCAAAAGGCAGTGCTCGATCTCCGTGTTTTTGTGGTCATGTGGAGAGCCAAAGTGCTTACAGGAAGTGAACCTGGAAGAACAAACCGCAGGTCAGTTAGCAGAGAAGATCTACCTGACGTGCTCTCGGTGCACTATTACAACAGGGTAGGAAAAACTGCTTTTCTGTGGTGGTAAGGGGAAAACTTGGAAGTAGCCATGGTTACTGTACAGAAAGTGCCGTGAACGCGGCCTAGCGTGACGTGTGCGTGCACGCAATTATGCGAGGTGTGTTGACAGGCCTGGTGCTGCAGAGGTAATAGATAGGTAACTGTTACTATTTCTTTCCCCTAAGCAGGATTCCTTGAAAGTGAGAAAGTACAAGAAAGGGAATGGTTTTGAAATGCAAGATAGCAGGCTGGCAGTGAGATAAGTCCGCTCATGCAGTGACCCATTGCATTTACATAGTAGTAATGATGAAAATCACAAACTTCTCAAGAAACACCTGAGAATGAATTCACGTGCAAAGGAGACCCTCAGGCAGCATGTTCTCTCACTTCGGTTTGTTAATAGGTATGAGAGACCCAAGGAGAGAGCGATAAAAAGAGAAAGAGAGAGAGAGAAAAAAACAGAAAAGGAGGAGTAAAAGGACATGGAGGGGCACAGAAATGGAGAGGCACAAAGCTATCAGCACTGCGTGGGCCCCAAGGGCATGGTGATGTACCTTAATAGACCCTGGAGCCGTGGGACAGTGGCTAGGCCTCTCCCCCCTGGGAAAGCGGGGTCGGTGTGTTGCAGCAGGCTCCAGATCTCTTGCTTTCTATGCACTGCTGTGGTAGATGGCCTAGCACTGTACAGAGCCTGTAGTGGATGGAAACAGCCTGTAAGGTGCCTGTCACGTGAAAATGGCACGGTTATGGCATGTGGGGCTGGGTGAGAGTTTCCACAGGTAGGCCAAAGAGTATAGTTGTTTGTGGCATGTGAGCAGACCTTCCGGCAAAGGCCTCCCGTTTCCCCCTGAGCTGAGGGAGACGATGTGTGGAAACCTGCTGAGCTGATGAAAGAATACATGAATGTTTGGGTCAGCAAGTATAATGAGTGTCCAGCAAGAAAGCCTATGACTTGGTTAGTGAAAAAGATGAAGTATGTGAAATGACAGTAAAACAGGCAGTGAGGGTTGTGTTGTTTGTATAACAGCGGCGTAGGAAAAACTGTAAAAAAACATACGACTGCAACTCTGTGGGTGACACGTATGTGCAAGGATGTGCAGGTTTCAGGAAAATTATTTCTGGGTTTCACAGGGCTGTCTGTGTTGGAAGGCTGCTGCATCCACTTGCGTTTGGTGTGATTTCGAAAGCAGAAATGAAGAATATGTCCTGTTGGAGCGTACAGCTGTGGCTGTCCTATGTATACTGATGTGGGAAGGTATGTGCTGTATTTAAAAAGTGGCAGAGTTGTCATAGCAGGAGGTATGTACTGCTGAGAAGCAAACATGACATGGTTTCTAGTTCCTGGGAAGATCACAGATGTTCAGTTGAGATCACCAATGTGTTGCACCCATGGGAAAGCAGTGGTCAGACGATGTGTGCAGGACAACACGCACGGCAGAATGTGGGAAGGAATGCAGCTGAGGCAGGTGACTAGAACAGATGAAGGGTTGTGGCACACCGTATGCTGTGTGCAGGACTATGGAAGGCACAGAGACGTAGCTACAATGGCAGCAGAACTGGGTTTGTGAATCCGGCGCCTTGCCTCGGTGGGTGGGTGGCAAGGAATAGGATAATAGGTTATGTTCGGTAAGCAATATTTTTGCAGTGAAGATGATGTGGCATGGTGAAAGCGAGTGTTGTTGTGTCAACGTAGAAGGTGTCCTTGCACTGTGCGTGAAGTTGCACAGAGGTGCAGAGAAGATGGTGGGCATGGGATAGCTTCTGATGTGATGTGCCACGTGCAGCTTACCTTGAAATGGCAAGGCACTTCTGAAGTGTGACACTTGTATTTGCAGAGATGGGTCCTGATGGGGAGTCTGCCTTGTCACACTGCTTTGCAATGGCATGCTTACTGCTAGAGCTGTGTGGAAGTACCTCCTGAGGGCAGAGGGCAAAGGCAGTGCTCACTCTCAGTGTTGTCATGGTCACCTCAAAGAGCCAGACTCCTTGCAGCAAGGGAAGCTGTAAGAACAAAGCACAGATATGTAAGTTAGCAGAGAAGCTCCACCTCACGTGCTCTCACCGAAGTCTTAGAAACGTTAGAAGGGCACATTAGGTGAGCACGGCTTAGGCATGGACAGGAATGGCAGGGAAGGAAGAAGGGCTTTTATGTGGTGCCAAAGATGGAAGGAAATTGGAAATAGACAGAGTTGTTATGGGCAAAGTGCTGTGAACGTGGCCCAGTATGATGTGTGCGTACACACAATTGTGCGAGGTGTGTTGACAGGCTTGGTGCTAGAGTTTTGACAGCTACGAGTGGTAAGTGATGAATTTGTTCCATGGGAGGCAGGTGCAGAAAATGTTTGCTGTTGCAAGAAATAAAGATAGGTGAGCTGAGCTGTACAGAAGTTGGTAAGAAAGAAGCCATGCGAGAGTGCGTGAGGCACAAAACTGAAAGCAGACTGAGGCCACAGATAGGGGACACGTTCAATGGACAATGCAGAAAACAGCTGTGGCTGCCTTGTTAGATGCAGGAGGATGTGAGAGGTCACATGTGCTTGCAAGGGTCCAGTTGAGAAGCAGGTGCTATTTCGGTGGAAATGTTTGGGGGCGGAGGGAAGCAGAGGAAAGACAGAAGTGACATCTATTTAGTAAGAGCACTTGAAAAGGGAGGAAGAATTTGTGGAAAAGTGCATGTGGAAAAAAACAGAAGGTGCCACTTGGCTGTGGTGTAGCAGGAGTGCTGGCAGAAGGCTGGCTGTGAGGGGCCAATGGTAGAGTGGTTAGGCAGCATGATGTGAGCTTGTTGAGCACCTAGAGGGACAAATGAAGTACTAAGGCTCCAGGAAATATTACATTTGTGTGTGGTATTTTTGGAAGCACAAGGCTGGTATTCCCTGCAGAAGCTGTAACACTAGGCACATGGATAGGCCTGTCAATGTGAGGGAAGGTCTGAGACATAGGAATGAGAGGTTTTAGAAAGTGCTGGAAAAACCTGTCAGAGAATGGAGTGCATGCACTGTTAGGCAGCCTTTGCTGTATGCAAGTGTGAAGAAGCCCTGCACGATGGGAGCCATAAGGAAATCTTCCAAAGCAGTGAGAATGATTGGAAGGTGTTAGAATTGGTGGTTCCAGTGGGATGACGTGTGGGTGGGGTCAGGGATGGTGCACCTGTATGAGAAATTGTATAATGCTGTGAAACTGTAACGTGCAGGCATTGCTGAGCAGGCCTGAAGCCCTCCGCTGTGGTCAGGACTTAAGCAAGCAGCCAGTGGGTAGCAGGCCCAAGTAAGAGAAGGCGTGAGGCAGTTGAACTTGCACATGTGCAGAGCTCTGCAGAAATGACTGACATGTGTGTTGTGTTCTCTTACAGATGGTGGTGTTTGGCTGCTGCTGGAGTTGCCGGTCCCTGCGAGGATATTGTGGTGATGTGGCATGCATAGAGAAGAGAAAGATGGTATCTGTTACGTTCCAAAAGATGTTGAAAACAAAAGCACACGAAAGGCTACTGAAGGAAAATGGTTGTGACTGAGTGCTACTGTTGGAAAATATATCAGGTTAAAAATGGTGTGTAACTGTAGTCAAAGGTTTTGTTTGGGTTTGCCCTGGGAAAAGGAATTTTAGATTTGTTCCAGGGCAACGTTGTGCCACATGAGGTCTGGTGAACTCAGCATACCAACAGATTGGGAGTGACCCCCAAAGATAACCAGAAAGATAAGCACTATGAACAGAAGATCCACAAGGAACTTGTGGTTATCAAGAAGACATGATGGATATCACAAACAGCTACCCCAGAGCACCTCCAGCAGGGCTGAAGACATCCTGGCCCAGAAAAAAGACTACAAAGGAAAACTGCAGAATGAAGAATGTAATTGGTATCAGAGGCGAGGAGATTCGAGCCCAATGAGAGAGTGAATATCGGGAGTTTGCTCAACTTTGGACAAATTAACAGTGACCCAATGCTTTCCTATGTGTTTTTACTGTACGCAATATCTGGAAAATCGAGTAAAAGCTATGTATCCTGGAATGATTCTCTCTGCACACCAGGGCTATGGGTGGATGAGATGATTTCTGTGGTACATCCTGGCCACAAAATAAAGGTAATGCCTTGAGTCTGTAACATGAAAATGTTGTTAGAGAGTTTTTGTATTTTTTTCTGCAGATTTGGTGACACTAGTAAACACATGGCAGTAGTGTAGAGGTGGAAAAAAAACCAGACTAAAGAAGTGACCCTTGGAAAAGCACAGGATCGTGTAACACATGCAAACACATGCAAACACATGCACCCATGAAAGTGAATGCACCCATGAAACAAGTGAAAAAAACCCCAGCAATACATAGTAGAAGCCCCTAGGAAATCCTGTAGAAAGAGGTGGGCAAAATGTACATAGCTGTGAGAAACACCCGTATGATAGTGCTGCAGTATCCCCCAAAATTTGTTTTGTTTTTCAAGAATTGTAAATTGGTGACTTTTCAATAAGTAGTAAAAAGACCCAATAAGGTTTCAAAGAATGATAATTTCTGCTAACACAGTTGAGAGAATGTGTGTAAAACTCAGGCAATGAACCTTAGTAAAATTCTATACCAAAAGAGCTGCAAACCTAGTGAAAAGACTAAAAACTGAAAATGTGCTAGAAAGAAAGCCTCCGCTCCAGTGTTGCCCCAGCGACGGGTGGGCGGAGCCAGGCGTAGGGCTTTGGGCGGACTCAGGGGGCACCGAGGGGCGGGGTCTTGGGCGGGGCGCGAGGAGCACCAGGGGCGCGGCTTTGGCCCGGGCCGAGTGACGGCAGGGGCGGGGCGAAGGGAGGGGCGAGGGGCGGAACAGTAGGTGGGGTATGGTGACGCAAGGCCAGGGGCGGGGTGACAGGCGTGGTTTTGCTGACGTCATGGTGCGGCGAAAAATATATGCCTCCAAAAAAAAAGATTTAAAATGAAGGCGCTGCTCTGGCTCGGTGGGTATGGCCTTAAGCCGAATCCCTGCACTTCAGGGATTCGAGTCCCACCGCAGGCTACCCCGTGCGTGCGCTAGGCACGTCACGGCCACGTAGTCTGGGAGCCAGCCGGGCCCGCATACCTCCACTGGAACATAAATAAGGCACGTAAGCCAGAATGTGGGGCGGCCGGGGCGGGGCCCCCTCGCGGGGGGGCCGGCGGCGGAGAGGGCTGCCGCGGCAGCTCCCCGCACAGGGCGGGGGATGGCGCCGCCCGGAAGGTGCGTCCCGGGGTACCCCCGACACCCACCGCGCCGCGCGCCGAAAATCGGGGCGCGGCACGTGGCAGGGCGGGAAAAGGCACCAAGGTGCCAAAAACGCTTTTTTCCACCTACAAACATGAAACAACAACAACAAACCTCACCTCTTCAAAAACACACATCTCTCCCTTTTCTAACACAACCCAAAAACAACAACAAACACCTCATCCACTACAAACAACAAAAACAACAACAAACTAACAACACCACCCAACAACAACATACAACAACTAAATACACACACCTACACTGCAAAACATTCACACACGCATTTTACATGAAACAACTACAAACACCAATGCCTCACACCACACAAACTAATGCCTCTCACATCCACCAAACACCTCTCTAAACAACTACACCAACACAAACACAACACACACCACATCCTCATAAACACAAACAAATCACACTTCAATCTTCTTTACTCTTCACCTACTTGCTCTTCCCATCTCACCACTACTCTTTTTCATGCACCTTGAACGACCTACCTGCAATTCTCACTCATCAACAACGACTGATCAACTGCTACTTCCCCATCTGCCTCATCACAGCACCAATCCACCCACAACATGCCCATCCACCATAGCTGTACAAACCTCCAGCTATGGCTAGAAACTGTACAAAAAATTCATTAAATACTTGCCCTTCCACAACATTTCCCAGGCTTTCAAAATCTGCCTCAATACATACAAATATTGCCACATCAACTCTCTATCCATTTCAATAAAGAACGCCATCACTTGCAACTCTACAAAACTTCTGCCTTTGGATGATGTGCCTAACACTTCTTGCATTAAAAATTTGGCTAGGCTGACCTCAAAACTCGTACACATTTCTACACATATTTTACCTAATACACAACAGGAAATAAGGTGCTTGCCCTTATACCTCCACGTACCTATTACCTGTCTGTGAACTGCATACCACATGCATAGCCTGCACAAATACACTTCAGGATTCAATCTGATTCCTAAGGCTCCATTGTACAAGCCTTACAGAACGCCACCTCATCAATTATCCAGGTGCAGAACTTTAGCTTTCAAATGGCCTAACAGAAACAAACAACTTTTGCTAACTCTTTCAATGCCATGTTAAACAAATAACATAGCTCATGTTGCTGAAGAAACTGCAATAACCACCCTTCCCTGTTCCCTATCTGACACACCAAAAGATGGTTCAGAAAGTTTACTTCAAACACAAAGCAAATGACACACAACTCACAGGGTGCCTGATTCTCAGCCTCTGTTCCAATTGCTCTTCCACTCGGCCACATCACATAGAAGCAAGGAAAATGCCCAAAGGGATCATTTGCAGGTGCTGCTTGTATAATCGTTCAGTCTGAACATGTGAACGGCCCAGGCCATGGTTCTGATAAAAGTATTTGGCGTAGATGAACTCCCATCACTGTGACCAAAACATCTGAGCCATACTTTACTTCCCTTTATGAAAATAACACCTCTCTGATCACCACAGCTCTGGTATTAGGGTAGCCCAACACACTGCAGCCTGACAGGGATCCTTCTCAAAACCTAGGGCGAAAACTTACATTCAGATGTCAGCACCTTCACTGATGACTTCTTTACAATTCACTGGCAACATGTCATTCATCTAATCTTATTTGCCACATGAGCCACACAAGGTATTTACTCTTTCAATTAGGATTCTAACATCTCTTACTTCAAAAGGTTTCCACCGTGGCCCATGACTATGTTCTCCCTCCTTCTTCCTGCTGATCAAACCTGGCTCAAACCACTGCCTCTTTTGAACAGCTAGGAAATCCTTGCACACGCTTGGCACGACAGACCCAGGAGTCCAAGGCCAGCCTCAGGCCTAGCTCCTAGCCGCTTCTGTCTGGCACAAATCCTGACATTTGCACAACTTTATGATACAAAATCCCACATTTGCCCGTGGGCACCTGGCTGGCGATCGATGGCTCTTTTACACAGCAATGGCACATCGCCACCCTCAGGTAAAATAGGCAGATTGGAGGAATCCAAGTGCACACCCAGCTCTGCTTCTTCACACCTTTCATCTCACAGGATTCCTACAGCATGCACACTTTTCAGGTACAATACCACACTTGGAACATGGCTGCAAACAGTGCCTCTTTTACACAGGTAACCAACTTTTCCACCCCTTCTATCCTGCACACCATGACAAATGCCTCCTCACACCATAAAAACCATCTGACAACACTTCATAACAAGCCTCAAAATACACTAGATCACCTCTGGGTTAAATCAATCCACTCAGTCAGGTTTTCTGGGAAAAAAAAACTGTTTCAACCTTTTACAAACCTGCTTTGTGGGATTAAGAACACCGAGCTATATTGATAGCAATCATAACAATCAGTTCTTTACATTCATTTCAATTATTCACTACCCACAGCAACAGCTGCAACTGCTGCAACTGCTGCTTCAGGACACCACATCGGTAGAAATATGGCACCAATGATATTAAAGGAAGCAAGGCCAATAACCACATCAAATCTCCTCTTCTCCCACAGCAATGACCGTGGCCACATCTCCTTCTCTCTACCTCAAGGACACACTCTGGGGAGTACCTGACAGCATAAGAGCTCTAAAGAATCTTCACCACTGTCGAGACAGCCACTTGACCGCAATAAATGCACAATCTCCTGGAGCGACTGATGCTGCCACCACCGTCACAGCTTCTCTGCTTCCACAGAGGGAGCCCAGCAGAGCACAGCCACAACACCACCACCTGCACACCACAGCTGGCCACAGCAGGGCAGGGCGGAGAGGGAGGCAGGCAGCAGCAGTTTGGGGAGCCAGCAAAGAAAGCCAGGAATGACCTCTGACCCAGGACAAGGCCAAGGCCCACGGACAGCCACCACCATGCATGGCAATGACAGCAGCAGTGCAACTCCCCAGGTAACCGGTAGCAGCAGATGCACCCACAATAATCGAAGTGCTCCCACTAACTGACCCAGCACTGCATCACCCAGAGCCATACCTCCAAACTCACCGACTGTCCCTACAACCTGCTGTGTTTAGCAGCCTGGAGCTTTTCTCCTTATCTAGAATGTGAATATCTCTAGACAAACAAGTTGCTTTTTCAAAATTCTACATGTCAGGACATTCTAGTGCTTTTACTCAACATGAAAAGTATAGCTTTTGCATTTTCTTTAGGCCCATGACAATCTGCAGGCTTTTGCATTCTGGCTGCATCACTCCATGCCCTCTATGAAAAACATTCTAACGTTTGGCACTTCCAACAAACACAAATCTTCCACAATTTATGAAGCAATACAGCAAAACCTTTTCTCAAAACTCTTTTCCTATTCCCACCCCCTAAACTTCTATATATTTACACTCATCTATTTACATTATATCTATTTGCACTTAGTACGGAGAAAATCTAGCCAGAATTACAAATCCACTGACACTTATAGAACCTCTGCTAACACACAAGCCACATATTTACAATGTTCACCTTGTACATTTTCATGCTTCTAGATCACATCACAATTCTACACTCTAACCATACACATCTATTCATATTAAACCTCTCTTCACATTAATATCTAATATCCCAGTGGACTTTCTATAGAACACCTAATACATCTATTTGCTCTTTTTTTACATTCTGTCCTATAGATCACCCTGCCTTGTAAGTTAAGCCCCTTCAGTGGTTCATTTATATGTATAAGACTGATGTTTACACTTTAAAATCTTCTATCTGCTTTGCCCGTGCATGGACAAGCTTATGCAAGACACACACTACTCTTGCTCTCTCTGCCTCATCTGCATGCTGCCCCAAGGAAGATCTTACAATACCATTTTCCTTGAGTACCGGATGCCGACCTGCCTCGTAACTGTGCTCCTCTGGCCTCCTCCACTCGTGTCGGGTTTACATCCTAGTCCTCTGCCTCTGAAAAAGAATGATTTCTCAAAGTCACCCAGAACCACAAGGAAAGCTTAAGCCTTGCCAAGTTCTCATTTCTCAATGCAAAATGCCTAGCACCAAACAACAGCGTGCACTAAGACAAATCATTAACAAACTGCGAGATGCTGCTGTAGAACTCCCACCCTCTCTCCCGAACCCTGCATGAACCGGCCACAGCTGCTCTATCCAAGCTGTGGCTCTCATGGCTAAGTAAAACAACAGACTACTTGCCAAGTCTCTCTACTCCACCTACCCCCGGTCTCTTCCACAGGGCAGAGCAGTTCCAGTCTAAACACTGACACAAACAACACATTATACTACAAATACCGTGACGCAAGGATGATAAAAAATAGGTCTGGCCAACAGGATGTCCAGGATGGAGACGACGCCAAAAAAGACGACAAATACTATGGCAATACGGTACGGCGCGAAGCGTGGTCCGCGGGCAACGCTGAGACTGTCGGTGATGCCCCCCCACCGACTGGCTCCTCTCGGAAGCCCCCCAAATGCAGTAAATCGGTTTTTCTAATGTGGATTTGCAAATTTGTAAAAGACTACCAAGATGGCGTCGGCATCACTCGCACATGCTCAGGGCTGCGGACTACCAAGATGGCGTCGGCATCACTCGCACATGCCCACTAACCCTAACCCTGGTTGGTACTGCGGGTAAACAGTTGCACTTACTTTTGGACTTCGTGCATATATATATACATATATATACACAATGTCTACATATACTATTCATATATATACACATTTACACAATTCCAACTCTTTCACACCCAGTACCGACCTGGGCCATATCAGGAGATTCTAAGTCCAACTCCAGAGCACACAGCACCCACCTGGACCAGATCCTGGAGACATTTCCCAGGATTCTAATTCCAGCTCCAGAGCACGCACCACCGACCTGGGGCACATCCTAGAGACAAATCCAAAGACTCTAAGTCCAACTCCCTGGCACGCAGTACCCACCCAGGGCTGATCCTGCCTTGGCTGGAGGTGCTTTGTTTTGTAATGCCTGCACCAAGCTAAAGACAGTTTGTCACAAAACTGTTGGGTGCCAAATCATTAAACCTTATTGTACTGAGGCAAATAGATTTTGGGGATGACAAAAATCAGTATGAGATAACTATATGTTATTACAGCCATTTCATAATGAGATGAAAAACATGAAAAGAGTATTTTCAATGGGTCTGTCTGAGGTAATTACTGCAGCATAAAGAAAGACAATACTTTGTCTCATCAAGGTATTACTAAGTGCAGACTAGTAAATGCATCTGTGAATTAACTCAAGGTTGAGTGAAAACCCTAGTATGTGAGGAATGGGAGGATGAAAGAAATTTAATAATTCTCATTAATAATGAATAATAATTCATTTTCCCTGAAACTGAACTCCTGAGGAAATCTCATTTTTGAAACATCATGACTTAGTGCCTCTAGAAGGAGCTATGCTATCCTTACTGCCATAGAAGTTCTTCAAATTGATGTTCTCATCAGTGGTTTGTTTTTCTTTTCTGACCTATCCTACTAAGTCACTGAAGCACAGCTTATGTATTAGGCATTGCATTCCTCCTATAGTCAAGGACAGCTCAAGTTCATACATGCTCTCATACTATTGTAAGAATTAATATGTGCATGGTCACATGTCCTTGGATCTAGGAGGCATAGAAGCAGTGGTTCAATGAAATGAACCACATTGGTTCAATGAAAACATTCACAGTTTACGAGTCTGAAGATCCCATTGACAAGTTCTTGACACCAAAGTGAAGGAAAGCATGGTTTAACTTTTTAAAAAAATTTCTGTCTACTTTGATCTTCTGTAATGACTTCTGCCAAGGCTGACTTATTCATGGAGCTTCATACACTCACGAGAAGTAAATCTCTTGCTTTTGGACTAGACCAGTTTTTCTGGATTGTGGATGTCTTTTGGGGGAAGCTGCCTGCAGCTCCCACTAATCTATGTGTATTACCCCTCTTTCCCCACTTCCAGCTTTACAAGCTGACTAGATCTCTGTGTTCAATATACTCTGCTCTCCGATCAGCTTTGCATTTGCCAAGTAGCATCTCTGTCCTCAGTTTTGGTTAAGCAAACTGTGATTGACAAAACAAAGGAAGATGTTCAACCCCTCTCTGAAGGACAACTATCCTGATATTAACAGAGCTCAGACGGTTGTTAAGCATGGCCTCTTTAAAATATTGACATCACAGACATAATGAAAATTATGACATGTCATTAGAATGTTTTGTGGACTCATAGCCAGGAAACTGCCAAACAGTGAAGAGTGGCTAGTTTTATTGTGGTTTGGTTTTTTAAAATAATCTGTATGTAATCTTCAGGAATGTGCTGCAGTACCCTTTTGCTTTAGACCTTGCATATATTCAAAGCTATTCAAGAATTTGAAAAATATTCAGTCTCATCCCAGTTTGCATTATGACATTACCAATATATTTCAGAAAGAGTTACAAACTACCTTGAGTCCAGGGCTGGGATATCATAAGTGCTGGAACTTCAGCCACTCTGCAGGAAGCTTGCCTGCCAAGTACCATGCTTGGCTTGTAAAGAAGGATCTAGGCACTGGTCTTACTCCTCTGCTGGGAAAAGCTGTCTGTACAAACTCCAGGGAAGACAACATAGTTTTCCACAGGCAGAGATGAGCCATGTACTTGGAGTGACCTTCAAGGTGCCAAGGGCCGCTCCTGGAAAAAAGGCAGAATTGAAACTCAGTTTATGTGCACTCAGTTTATGAATGCCTGTACTGCAGGCAAAAGGTTTTGTACTTGTCATGGTTTAACGCCCACCACGCATTACGTAGCCACTTGCTCACTCCCCTGCAAGCAGGATCGGGGAGAGAATCAAATTGGAAGGTAAAAGTCAGAAAACTCATAGTTTGAGATAAAGACAATTTAACAGAGAATGTGAAAGCAAAGCAAAACAAAGAATTAATTCTGTTTCCCATGGAAACCGGCCATCTCCAGGAGAGCAGGGACCCATAATCCAAAATGGTTACTTCAGAAAACAAGCACCATCCAAATGTGTGCCCACCTTCTTCCATCTTCCTTCTTCTTTCTTTCCTACTTTATAAAACTAAGTATGATGTCATATGGTCTGGAATATCTCTTTGGCCAGTTGGAGTCACTTGTCCTGGCTGTGTCTCCTCCCAGCTTCCCATGTACCCCCAGCCTCCTTGCCAGTGGGCAGTATAAAAAGCAGAGAAAAGGCCTTGGCTCTATGTGAGCCCTGCTCAGTAATAACAAAAACATCTTTATTATCATTGCTGTGTTCAGCAAAATTCAAAACATAGCCCCCTACCAGCCACTGTGAAGAAAACTAACTTTCCTCCGGTCAAAACCAGCACATAACCCAAACCTTGGTTCTCTTAGTTTCTCACTGCACTTTTAAAAGCTCAATTTATCATGCATGCATTTTCATCAGTACTATTTATTTCCCTAGATTTCTATGTAAATAACAACTAGTCATGCTCGATGGAGGGGATATTAAATAAAGGGATGATCCAATCTGAATGGACAGCTTGTAGAAAATACTGAGGTGTCACTATCTATATACTTTCCTCTCCAGTGAGGAATGCTGCCTGAGTTATCTACTGCACCATAAAAAAACAAGCACTGTAATGATGAGGAGATCTTCAAGCAGTGTTCCTGAGGCTCTCTCTGATAATATTGATTGGAAATACAGAATGGATGAAAATGTGGTATGGTTATTGTCTACCTGGCAGCAATGTCAGAAACCAGTGGAGAAGATATCACAGCTGGGCTGCTGCTGCTGAAGTGCTACACCGGTACAAAAGAACAGTTGCTGCTGCTTTGTTCTAGATAATTACAGGCAAGTGAGTTTATCTGGTTGTATGTCAGTTTACCACATTTGAAAAACAGGCATCAGTACAAACTTCCTTGGGAGTCCAATGCAGTTGGATTTCTATACATGGAAAATTATCAATATTAATGGTGCTGACATTGCAAATAATGGCATGGGATGCGGGATGCTGAGAGCCCCACCTCCACAGACTACCTGCATTCATGTAAGGTATCAACTGTTCATTTTACATAGATCAAGTTTTCAAAACTATTCCTTGAAGCTATACTTTTCCTAGCAATCAATAAAATTATGTTTCTTGATGTGTTAGGTTACCTCAAATCTAGAAGTAATTAAGACACAGGTAGCAGGAACAATTGCCTGTACTTGCTACATTCGATTCCAAACAGATCACTGCAATTTCATTTAAGTTCTATTCTAAGACAGCTGTACCAACTGGGAGTGCAATGAAGGTCATACAGTATGTCTGTGACAATGCTTCTGGAATTAAGAGGATACCTGGCACCTCTAAACTTCCATGTGTGAGTGAGATTCAGTTCATATCATCTGTTCCCATACTTCTCTCCTCTGGGAAGAAGAGCCGGGTGCACATGCTGAGCAGCATCTCTGACATGCTCCAATTACATGTCTAGCTTTGACAATCAGGGCAGGAGGGACTACCAGGCTCAGGATGAATATGTGAAGACTGGAAACAATTCCCAATGCAGGAGGAAAAATTCTACTCTTTTACTGGTTTAATTTAACACTGCATCATACCAACATGGAAAAACATCTTAAGAAAAAAATCTATGAGAAGGAGCTTGAGAGAAGTTTCTGCAATGATGCCCTGCCCCAAATCACAGGGAAAAGGACTGACTTGGGTTATCCTAATAAGGCCAACATTATATTTGCTTCTGTAAGAAGTCTTTCTTTAGTCAGATATGAGATTGGACAAGACCAAATATCCAGCTACTTGACAGCTGTCTCCCATGATAGCAAGTACCTGAAACTTATAAAAATTCTAAATACTAGAGTCCTCTGACAGTCCCCCAGATTTATGATGGATCCTGGCCATCATCTGTCAGGAAAATTAATCCGCAAACACCAGAGGTTTATGTCCAAAAAGGAGACAGAGGAGTCCTGTAACTTTATTAATTAATAAAGGGAGAGGTCATGAGCATTTCCCATGGGGTCTCTCAAATTGATAGAGGATTCAGCCTCCTTTTTATCCTAATTCCTGGCCACAGGTTTCCTCTCTCTTTGCCCATTGGCTGGGGTACTCAAGAGGTACAGACTTCCTGGAATGCCTAATGCAGACCCCCTTAATATATATCTTCCTTAATGTAGACCCCCTTAATACACATCTCACCTTTCTTATCTTTCTTATGTCTCTGTTCTGGTAGTTTATTAACACAGCCTTGGATGGGTCAATCAGTGGAATTCCAATGGTAATCCTTCCCGTTGTTTCTTCTATCTCTCAGTATTGGTCTTATCTTACTCAGGTCTTATTTTGCCAGCCGTTTGTTTGTAAAGACACTTCCTTATTCCTTTCAGTCTCCTTTGCCTTTTTTGGCTTCCACAGCATGATAACAATGTTTGTGGGGAGAACTGAGTAATGTGAATGCTATACCTTGACACCCATGGCAGCAGTTAGCTCTGGAATTGCTCTTTCCAAATCTAAGGTGTGCACAGAAAAAAAGGGATATTCCCTTTATCTGGAGAGGGATGTAGGAAAGCAGGGCATCCAAGTTCACTGCCTGATTGTTCATACTTATGCCAGAGATTGCTCTTGAGCATTTGGTGTGTAGTTTCAAGTTAAGGGATTAAACTTTCTCCTGATGCAAATAGGTTAAGCTATCTTTGATGTCAGTAGTGGCTGAACTCCCTGATTGATCTTGCCTCGTATGAATATATACTCAGAGAATATTTTTACCTCTCACCCACCCACACTGTGATCTTGAATGGTAAATTAGGAAAGAATAATTTCCTATAATACAATTTTATATATTTTTGGGATGACAGTTAAATTGTATACAGTGTTCTCAGATTTTAAATGCAGAAAATTAATCTAAGCACGGGTGGGAGTGAACCTATTACATTTCTAAACATTGTGACTACACTAGCCCCTTATTACGCATGCTGAAAACCCATGAAAAAAATTAGACAGCGTATGCTATACTCTTTTGGAGTTTATTGCATTAAAGCTTTCAGAGAAAAACATTATCCCCTACATCACAACCTTCCCTTAGTTTTGCAGGTTTTTCGACTTTTGAGTGACCTCCTTAAAACTTGTAGTAACATACAGAAATTTAATATACAGGAATACAGTCTGTCTATACTTATCTTACTGTCTCAGTCCGTCGTAAAAAAAGCTCAGATGGAGACATACCATTTTGTTTCTCACAGACTTTCTCTGTCATTTACTGAAGTCATTTGACTAAAGAATAAGATGACTTTGTACTTTCCCACATGATGGGGAAGATGCGTGCTAATGACTTTACAAAAAATTATATGGGTGAGGGTGCAGGTGTTAACTTCTTTGAAATGGACCTTAATGTCTCTACTGACTTCAAGCAGTGAGTTTGTTACAGAGCCCAGAGAGCCTGACTCCTGAAACAGACAAGAGGTTCTGCACCTGAACTTTGGGGCAAAATGACAGGTTCAAGGGAGAATACGTGGTAGGCGGGTCAGGAAGGCTGTACCTTCCTAGTACCTTAGCCAATGGGGAAAAGAAGAGGGCAACATACGGCTGGGAGTTTAGGATAAAAGGAGATTTGCCCTCCGAAATCTCGAGAGAGAAAACTCTATGGGTGTGTGTCCCAGTGGACTCTCTCCCTTTTTTTGAGTAAAGTTATAGGACTCCTCTGTCTGCTTTTTGGACATAAACTTCTGGCGTTCGTGGAGTAGTTTTCCTGACACACAGGTAGTGAGCAATTTGAGGCCCTTCAGGATCAGCATCTTTATGCCCAAATATTCTGTTCGGAATGTCAGTGTTTAGAGGGCCTTTAGCTGCTGAAAATTCTGGTGAAAGCCTGGTTAAATCCAGCCTTCAATGAGCTACAGGATGGAAATCTCCAACACTCCACTGAACTTACCGCAGCTTTTATGAACCCCCGTGGTTATGATGATCTCTCCTATTGATGTATGTTTTGTGTTCCTTTTGACCCATTTTCACCTGTTATAGGTGTGTGCTGGGATTGACTGGGATAGAATTAAGTTTCTTCACAGTAGCTGGTATGGGCCATTTTGAATTTATGCTGGAAGCCATGTTGACAAAACAAGGATTTTTCTCCTTATTGCTGAGCAGTGTTTACTCAGAGCTAAGCTCTTTTCTGCTCTTCACCCTACCAGCTAGCAGGCCGGGAGGCACAAGGAGTTGGGAGGGGACAGAGCCAGAACAGCTGACCCCAACTGACCCCAGGGATATTCCAGACCATATGGCATCATGCTCAGCCTATAAAGTTGGGTGAAGAAGAAGGAAGGGAGGGGACATTTGGAATGATCGCAATTTTTTGTCGAAGTCACTCTTACGTGTGATGGAACCCTGCTGTCTTGGGGATGGCTGAACTTGCCTGCCTATGGGAAGCAGCAAATTAATTCCTTGTTTTGTTCTCAAGTGTGCCTGGCTTTTGCTTTCTCTATTAAACTGTCTATGTGAGCCCATGAGTTTCCTTACCTTACCCTTCCAATTCTCTCTCCCAGCCTGTTGGGGAGGTGCAAGCAGCTGTGTGAGGCTGAGCTGCTGGCTGGAGTTAAACTATTACTTATGACTATATGGGCCAAGAGAGGCAAATGGATGTCTGAGAAGAAATCTGTGAAAACTAGTGTCAGTGTGTGGAAAAGCCACTGTCCACAAAGGAGACAGAGGAGTCCTGCAACTTTATTCAAAGAAAGGGAGAGAGTCCGCTGGGGCTTATCCCTATGGGGTCTCTCTTGAAGTTTTGGAGGGTGTAGCCTCCTTTTATCCTATACTCGGCCACACGTTGCCCTCTTTCTTTCCCAAGTGGCAGAGGCACTAGGAAGGTACAGTGTTTTCTGAACCGCTGACGACATATTCCTCCTTGAACATGTATTGTCATTTCCCCCCAAAATCCGAAGTTCAGGCTGTCTGCGTTCTGCAGTAGACTTGTGTGGACCCATTTCTCCTGTTACCCTAAAGTTAACTGTCTGGGTCAAACTGTCTGGGTTCTGTAACAAACTTGCACGGGCTGATGTTCATAGAGACATTAAGACCCATTTCAAAGATATTAACACCCATTTCTCCTAAAGACCACTGCCCACAGAGTCATTTGTGAAGACATTAGCACCCAGTTTTCCTATCACCAGGGAAGCTTAAAGTCTGACTATTACACAGCAGTTTTCCCTGCTATGTAAGACTTCTCAGTTTCCACAGCTTTCTTTACTAATGCTCCTAGCACTCATTCTATTGTCCCATGTTCCCCACCCCCCAATTATATCATAATATATATAAATGCAATTAAGCTGTAAAGTTTTGATATAAACTAATTAATAACCTGCTGGCTCCTTGATTTCCCTATCGGCGTTTTACTGCCTCATTACAGCTTTTTTTTTCCTTTGAAAAATAACTTTTTCAACTTTGAATTGGATATCTGGGAGTAAAGATCAGGCTAGGAGATGATTAAGGAGTTATTTAATACTGTGCTGTCCACAAATCACCTACATCCCCTTTCCCTCCCTGCATCCTCACACCAGGTCTGTATTCTTTACCTTAATGGTTGTTGAACTGTGGTGTAGGGGGTAGAAATTTTATTTACATATAAAGCTCGTGCACTTCTTTATGTTTAGCCATATGTTTCTAATGATGTTCAGCGATGTATTTAATCTGCCTCAGTTTCCCATTAACCACATTGGTCTGAGGTTCCCCACAAACGTAATAATCTGTGAAAGGGTGAATCATATATAATCAAGGCTCTGGGCTGCGTAGAGGTGATGGTGGCAGGAAGCTCAAGACGTTTGGGTATTTAAAATTTAGGTGAGGAGGATGCGGAACCTACAGGGCCTTTGCTCCTCTGCCTGCCCGCAGTGCCCTGACCAGGAGTAGCCTCACGGCCGACGCCCAGCGTCTCAAAGGCTGTATCTAATTTATCAGCTAGCTCACTTTTGTCCTGTGGAGCATAATAAATAAAAGAACAGACTTTCGAGAAACTTACCAAAAAAATTACCCAAAAGGCTATGTGGAAGCACAGCCCCAAGAGGGAGGCTGCAGCCGCAGGAGGATGTTCGTGTGGGGCTGGCGGCAGCCCTGGAAGCCTCCCCCACATCTGCTGCCCGGTGCCAAGCTTCTTCATGAGCTCACACTGCTTTCCCTTGACGTTTTGAGGAAGTTTTCCAAAGCTGGGGACTATTACATCTGAAAAAGACCTGAAATTGAGTGTGAGGCGACTGGGTGGAAGTTAGGGGGCAGCAAAATGTCCGGTGCCTGACGGCTCAGCGCGGAGGGCAATAGTCCCAGCACGAGCTAACGAGGGTGCTGATTTTGTCCTCAAGTCGCTTTTTACATGGCAAAAAATACTTTTTTAAGGTAACATGATACGCCGGAGAGCCTCTCTGGACACTGCTCCGCGGCTCTCTGCCTGAGAAAAGAGGAGGAGGTGAGCGGCGGCGAAGGAAGGGAAGGGGCGGGAAGCAGTGCGGGGGTGCCCGTGTAAGGCGGGGATGAAAAGCAGTGGGGCGCTTCCAGTCAGGAGGGACAGATGGTCGTGAGTCTCATAGCAAGGTGAGCTATTTGGCTAGGCCCTGAGTTTTGCTTCAGGAATGTAAGTTTTCCTGTAAAGCAGTTTACTGCTCCCTGAGTGAAAGACGTATCGCAGTTCCCAGAAGTGCATGCTGTTTGCTGCGCCTGTCCCTCAGTACAGGCGGTGCTCGGCGGCTGTTGCTGCTGAGGCGATGGCTGGCTCCAGGTCGCTTTGTTAGAGACAAGGCTAAGTAATCTAACGGGCGGCAGCTGAGTGCGAGCAGAAACCTGAGGTAAGCCTTGTAACCGGGGCAAGCAAATAGTGTATTTCGGGGGCTGTTCAAAAACATCTGAGACCAGGTTAGCATGAATTAAACCTAAAGATGCTCGACTCTGCCCAGCACTCAGATAGGATTTGAGATGTCTCCGCTTTGCTGCTGCACGCATCAAGTCTTTTAAATTCAGAGTATTCCAGACACGAAGCACTGACTGATTGAACTGGTGAAGCCAGAGCTGTGGCTGTTGCTAGGGGATAACTCACAGCGCAGTACGGGGAGTGAGCACCGGACCGGCACGACTTGAGTCAGTGGGCAAAAAGTGAAACGTGGGGCTGCATAGAGGGGTGTGCCCGAGCCCCGCCGACTCCGGAAGGCCGGCTGGCACATCCCTGTGTGCTGAGCAAATCACTATCGGAGCAGCGTCTGAGCTGGTAAAATTAAAATAAAGATTTTTTTGCTGGGTGCAGCTTTGTTTTCCTTCTTCTGGAAGGTTTTGCGAAGGAATGCTATGCAGCCTTCTACATGTGACAGTGTGTTGGTAGAATTTAAAAAAAAAAAGTGTTATTTTCTGTTTTTCTTGGCCTGAGGAGAGCAAAATTGACAGCTTTATTGAAATCAGTTGGAAAAGGGCACCAAGAAACGGGTCTTCAAACAGCAGCTTCTTTTATTTGCAGCTGCCGGTAACTCCAGCTGAGTATCTTGCTGCATTCCCAGTGCCCAGCGTGGCAGCTTGGGGAGGCAAACCCTCCCTCCTCCTGTGTCTGGCTGAGGTGTTGCTCTGCTTAGCAGCTTCTATCAGGTCATCGCGGCAGGTGTGTGCGGTCCCGGCCGAGAGGCTGACGGGGGAAGAGCTGTATCTTTAACTAAGAAGGGATGTGGGGCTCTCCACTGCAATCCTTCCTATTAGCTTCAGAGCAGCAAACCTCAGTGCAGAGCCTAGGGCTCGGTGCATGAGAGCAGAGGTCTGTGCACTGCACAACCACTTGTATAAACTTTGTAAAGGACTCGCTTTTTAATTTTTTTGTTATTCCTGAACTTTGTAAGAGAGAAGAGTCTTTCTATCAGTCTGAACCATGAGTGGCTGTTCAAAGAGATGCAAGCATGGAATTGTCAAATTTGCCCAGACTATTTTTAAACTCATCACGGGCACTCTCAGCAAAGGTAAGGGAAAACATTTTAGTTCTTACTGTTCTTACTGTTCTCTTAGGTTTGTGGGGGGAGTTTTGTAGACTTAAAGGAGGTTTCTGATAGGGTTTATTATTTGTTTCTTCAGAGGTGTTCTGGTTTAATTTTGGGAATTGGCTGCACTGAAAGAAGTTGCTGTGTGCACTGAAAATTGGAATTGGGCTGGAAAGCCTTATGTAATTGTTTCTACCTTGTGTAGTTTGTAACCTGTATTTGTCAATCTGCCCTGGCCAGCAACTGTAGTGAGCTATTTCAATGTGTTCAGAGATGTGTTTATGAAAACAATTGATGTGCAGCCTAAAAAATTTAAAGACTTCCTAACTGTCAGTAACTGGTATTTCTCTGTGTCATTTTGTACTTTAGTGTCTCTGCTAATTTGAAGCATGTGTGTACCTTGCTTCAAAATCTAGGTCATCGCTTACTGCATACATTTGAAATACCTTTTGCTTATCTAAGTTTTGCTTGTCACTTATCCCCTTCGTGCTTTGCCATGGGCAAGTGAAAGAGTACCAAACTTACTTGTACTGTTCCTCTTTACTAAAATCAAACAACAAACAAAGTAAACTCTCTCTTCTTCTTTGTAATCTAGTAGCTCCTCTGTTGGTGCACTCAGGTAAGTTATGTCACTTTTGTTGGCCCTTCCCTTCATCATGCTTCTCAGCGCACCTCTGGCAGCTAATTATGTGAGTATTGGTGATCTCTGTGGAAACTCCTGACAACGGTAAATAGTACTATACTTGAATGCTGCTTGGCTGTTGAAGTGTGGTCAGTTCTTTAGGTGAGGGTCAGACTTCCACAAGTTTTATGTATTTGGTTGGAGTAGGGGTGGTTTTGGGAATTGGTAATAGAGTTTAAGCTAAATTATTAGCAGAGATATTTGTATAAGGCTGAAGAGTCTCTGTTATGATGCATTTTTTTAAAATACAAAGTCAAGCTCTTTTTAATATGGTCATAGTCAGGGAGCAAAAAAAGAAACACTGATTTTTCATATAAGTTTAGAATTCTTGGAGGTGTGTGGCTGTGTTGGCTGCCTGGAGAGCATATGCTCTAGTATGAATTTTAATGTTTAAGTTGTTTCTTAGGATAAACTAAAGCACTCTTAGATAACTTTTAAAATAGCAAATGTAAAAGTGCCAAGAACTGTTAAAAGCAGCTTACTTTTGCAGAAACTAGGAAAATTTATTCAATCTGTCTCTCTAGAAAAGAAATGCAGTTCTTAGACAGCTTTCACTCTAACCTTACTGGCTTGCAAAAGAAATCTGCAGCAGAAAAATGTCTTTTTCACATTAAGAATACTAGACAGGTTGGTTGCTTTTAAAATCAAGGTTGGTTTAAAATTACATCTGCGTGTACTTAATTCTTCTTCCACTTTCCTTCATATCATCTATATCCTGTCAAGCACCAGCAGAGGAAAGAAGAAAAATTAGAAAAAGTCTGTCATACAAAAGAGCTGACAGATGTTGGTTATGATTAATGATTAATGCCAAGATATCTCTCTTGCTATTAAAAACAAGTGAGAAAAATTACTTGTCATGTGCACAAGAAAAAGTAGTAGTGCTGTCTGCAAGATCTTGTCTTCTACAGCATGTCAGTGTGGTGAATTTGGTGTACTTTATGCGTTTTTTAATGAGGTAATGGAGTAGAGGGTGGATGCTATAATATGGGGTGTGTGCTAGTATAGTCACAAGTGATCGATGATAAATTTTCTGCTGTTTGTGAGCTCCACTAAAGACAAGAGGAAATGTGGTCTGGTCATGTTTCCATACATGTTCATCTAGAGCAGTTCATCTAATGGGGTGCTTTCTAACAGCCCTTGTGTTTCTTGACATAATAAATACATTACTAAAAGGAGACTGCCAGAGTTGCCTTTGGTTTGGCAACAGGATAGATGAAAATTTGAGTCTGACAATAGAACAGGACTGTATGACGTGCTAGAAATTAAAGTATAAAATGTCCAAGACCTGTTTCACCTGTCCACTGCTGCCTTCTGAAATGTGCCAGCATTGCACTGTCATAGTCACTGTAGCCAATGCAATAGTGTTGTACAGTTTTACCCATCTCTTTCCCATGCCAGTGTTTCACTTCAAGCTGTTTGGATGAGATAAGAGTGTTTTCCTAGGTTTCAAAGAATTTAAAAGTCTGATAAACTTCCTTTTTTTCCCATTCAGCTTGTGTTTTGAACTGAAATAACCTGATTCAGGTAGGAATAAACCACCTGAATTAGTTCGTTGCATAGACATCAAAGACCTGCTATAATTAGAATAAATGTTTCCGTGTCGTTACCTATGAAAATCAAAACTAGAAAGAAAGTGTTTAGAAAAAGTCTTGCTCAGGATTGTTGAATAAAAAAAAGGTGTTGATGGTTGGTTATGTTTATCCCAGAGCTTATTGTTTAGTATTTCTTTTAGTAAAACTTCTGCAGGTAAAGCCAAGAAATAGAAACTATTGTATATCTATTATTGGTTTTTTAAACTTACACTGTATACATGCTTTTGTATATTCGAGCATTATCACCTGTGTTTTCCGTCCCACTCCTGTCTCATTTCTTTCATACTATTTGATATGAGATTTTATTTTTACTCTAAATACCTTTCGCAAGGAGTATCTTTTACTAGGCACAAGTTTTACTCTCCTCTTATGCTGTTGCCATTCTGCGGATTATTGCAGTTGGAGATATTCCACAGTTCAATGACATGTAATCCTTAGTTGTGCTCTATGGCTTCTGTTTGTTTTAATAATAGTATTGGTTATTTACAATAGTAAAATGAAATTGATTGCAGCTATGAAGTCCTTCCCTTTGCAGCAAGGTGTGAGGAGGCCACAGCCTCTCTTTGCAGTGGGCGGTAAGGGAAGAGGCACACCTGATACCACTGTGTGGACTCCAGCCTGGTTGGTGTGTCCTGATTTACAGCAAGTCTATGAGTCTGTAAGCTAAGAATTTCATAGCTGGTACTTCTGCAAGCTGAACTAGCAAATTTTCCCAGCTTCTTTCTTAATATGTTCTTACTTGTAAAATCTTAGTACCAGAGCAGAGGTCTTTGCATCCCTGTGAGAGAAGGCCTTCCCCAGCAGGGGCTTTGCATAGTGAGATGTATGCAATGAAGAAAGCATGCCTGGAGAAGCATGACCTGTTACAGCTGGCATGAGCAGAATAACTCCCATATTCTCCTTGGTTTGCTTGGGCATCCGGTACCTCCACAGAAGATTGTAGAAGAGGCTTCTAAAAATGTTACAATGGCGATGGACAGTGGATGTGCAGAGCACCTTCACCAAAGTTGCCTTTGGGAAGATTTTGTGGGAAGTTTTACGCACATTACTCTGGTGTGTGAAATGGTGGTGCATTCTCCATGGCGTGGAAGCAAGTAGGGGTGGCATGAATAAGTTTATAGAGTGTTTCCTATTGAGCAAAATGTTTAAACAAGAAGCCTGTGTGTGTGAAGATATTGCTAATACCACTAAAAACCTAGGACAGGAGGGCCTTGGTGGGTTACCAAAATTGAAGCTGGAATGAGACTTCTTGGATTTCTATTTATCTGTTCTAATTATTAACACAAGAATAGCAAGCATATTTTAGGAACCAACTCCTTCAAAATATTCCTTTGCAAAAACAGGTAAGTTTCTGCAAATTAACTACCCTTTCACCTTTGTTCCAGAACTTCCGCTTTTTTAGTTGTGCTCTTAAGATGCTTGCCAAAGGCACTAATTTCTGGGTTTTATTGCTTCTCTCAATTCTATTCCACAACACAATTCATCTGAACTGGTAATTCGTCTACTTTTCATAGTTTTAATTGCCTAATTATCTGTCCCACTGCAGTGATAAAGTCTTCAAACATCTTGCTCTCCCTGCCAGCCTCCCTCAGCATGAAAGAATGTATTCTGAATGTTTTACAGCTGTGCGGTCTGTTTTGATGCTTTGTGAATTCAAATCACAGCTAGTCTTCTGAGATGTTATGTGAGATGGTAGGGAAATGGCATGGTCCCTCTTAATCATGCTCAGGCTCTATCTCCTTTTAGTGGAAGTTAATCTTGTGCCTTTGGAACATACTAGCACTGCATTAGCTTTGTCCTCATGACTCTAGCCTCTGAAACTGCAAGGGCATCTAGGGTAAATGTTCGCTAGATGCCCTAAACACTCAGGAAAGTTCATTACAATTTTTCAAATGATGCCAGGGCTCCTGCACCTGTGTGGCATACGAAAAGATATTTTGATCCTCCTGTGGCAACATAGCCCCTCTTCACTCCTTGAATTAGGGCTAGTGCCTTCAAGTTGATAGAAGTTCTAATTCAGAAGGAACTGATGCACCAGTTCTCTCTTTATTATACTTTTCTGAGTGTTTTAATTGTTGTTTAATAAGGAAAGTGGTTATAGAACCCATAATAATGTGCTTTTATAGTGTGGAGTTAGAGCTTGTCTGTGTTTACCAACTGGTCCTGAAAGGTGAGAGTTTCTGTACGTACGATGCTGTTAGAGAGGGGTTGTTTCTCTCAGGGGCAGAATAACTGTTCCCATAGAGAACAGTCTGCAACTATTGAAGCTTTACCATTCAGTGCCTGATCCTAACTCTACCCAGTGAAACTCTCCAATTTCATTGCATGGTGACTAATTTTTGTTTTGCTCTTTAAAAATGCCAGCTTATCTAGTTACATTTTCTCCACAATGATCAGACTTTGAGGTACTAAGCAAAATACACCTCTGTTTGGCATGTTACATGTTTGAATGCCTATGAAAAATGAACTGCAAATAAAACTACCTTTTTCTGCAAAGGCTGTGCTAAAGGAATCTGAATATATGTACATGCATTGCACTTCTGTGTGTCATCCAAGAGCAAGATGAATTTTAAGAACTGAGAGTGAAAGGAAGTGATAGTGCTCTAGCCTCTCTTTTAAAACTCTCTATAAACCTCTGCCTATAAACGAATGCCTGTGCAAGCATACAGCTGCATGTGGCTGCTAGACATTTATTAGAAACATAATTATTTGCAGTGGTGTAGCCCTGAAAAGTAAATATGTAATGTTACTTAGAAAATAAGAAAACATTTCCTGATCCTCTGGGAAATTCTTCAGGAAGTGATTTTTTAAAATGTTTTGCAATAAGCGTGTCTATGTGTCTCATAGACAGGAATACTGTGGAATCCTGGGTGGAGTTAGATATCATATCAGTGGGCAAGCCAGATTCTCTTCTGACATCTAAAGTAATTATATTAGGTGTAATAACTGTGATATTTCTACTCTGAGTAAGTTTGAAGAATGCAGAACATACCAGTTTTACTGTTGAGGCCCTATTCAGAGCTATAGTAGTAGACAGTTTCTCTAGAGAAAATAAGTACAGTCTTTTTTTTTTTTTTTTTTTTTTTTTTTTTGCATAACGAATAGTTTAATTTTCAGGTTTTCCAGTGAAAAAACAAACAAAAAGGAATAAAGTAATCATGTTTGCATTGGAACAACTTATAAAAATGTAGTATGTTATAGTGTTCATGGGTGGGTTTTGGTGGCGCTTTTTTCCCCCCCCATTTCTTTTCCCCCATAACCAGTAGGCCAGACAGGAAGACAGGCAAATGGGCTAAGGTATTTATACCCATGATGTAGCTCTATTGATATGCTAATTTGCCATGTAGGTTTTATCAATTCAAATGGTGTAAAACGAACATGCTGCAGCGTATTTTGACCTAATGAGCCTTTTCACTGTCCACCTAATGAATGTGTTTAAGTGTAAATGGATAACCTTTGAAGGTTGCTTGACATAAATGGATAACAACCAAATCCTAAGTAGAAAAATCTTAAATAATAAAAGATTTAAAGAATTTTAAAATTAGCCTAAATTAGCACATGAAGTGTAAATTTAATATGTAGTTTTATCTCCAGTAGTGCAATATGAAAGCGTGACAGTAAGGAAACACTTGCCTATATTTGCTGTTCTCAGAAACTAGTCTTGAGCTGCAACTCTGGTCTGTATGGTTTGGGCTATATTTTGTATCTATTTTTTTTAGTTATTCCTTAGATGTAAGTGTCTTTGAGTTTTGATCACCTTAGTGCTAGCAACAAATTATGCTGTGGTGTTTCTGCTCCATGCTTGGTCCTTGGTGAAGTACTAAGGCCTAAACAACGGGCTCTGACTGAGGCCAGAACAGATCCTGAGCCAAAACTGACCTCTAGGTGAACCTTCCAACCAAATGTTACATGTGTCCACTCATTAACGAAGTGTTGTTAGTAATATGATCTATGTATCCACTCATTGGCACAATATGTATTTACCTTTCCATATTTCTAATCAGACAAGGCCACATCTGGCCTTGTTTGGGGGTGTAGGATCAAAGACAACTCCTTTGGTTCCTCCTTGAGCCCTGGCCAGGCTTTGGGAGAAACCAAACAGGAGAATGAAACCAGATCTTCCTGCACTAATTATGTCAGCTTGTTTATTCAACGGTATAAAAAATGGGACCCTCTCACAGCAAAGACAGAAGCCTCATTGCCTATGAGTGGACCAGTTACTGGCTATGGCTCTCCAGTCCTTCACTGTGACACCTTCTGCCAATTGATGTTTGTGGATCTGGATGAAGGGGTAAAGTCTTAGGGTAACTGGAGATGTATCTTTCTTAATGACTCTAGGCAGTCTTGTGTAGTAATTATTACATGCATTGCTTAGTTTATCCTTTTGTAATTCTTTGCAGTTCTGTATTAACGTAACTTAACACTATTCCTTAAGTTGATATCTGTGTCTTTAATGCTGGCCCTACCCCCTGGTGAAACACCTGGTAGTTTTCTGAGCAGGAATCCCATTGCTAGGGATGCAAATGAATTTCTGTCTGGACTTTTCTCTATGATGGTATTTGTAAGATTCCTGTTATAGTACCTTTTTTTTTTGTTGTTGTTTTAATTTGACTAGTAAAGCTCATAAGTGGCAGTGTAATGGAAAGCAGGAAAGGTTTCAGCTATCACAGCATTTAAGCTTGTGATGTAATTGTAATAAATATTCATGGCCAACTTCCTCCCCATTTGCACCGCTTTACTAAAATCCAATAGCATGCGTATGTAATTTGACTTTCCCTTCTCATCTGGCTTGAACTTCTAATTTCATTCTTTGTAATGACTGTGTCACAACATTTGGCTTTGCAGGGCATGTGGGACGAGTACTTTTCAGGCTGATAACTGGAAACAAAGTAGTCTGAGGTTAAAAATAAGAGTGAGTATTTTTTTTTTCTAAATTGGCAACTTCATGCAGTAGTCTTGTATTATAGAGTGAGAGAGAAATTGCTGATGAAGTTGTCATGATGCGAAGCCAAAATAGTTTCCAGAGTAACTCCCACCCCTTGTTATATAATATACATAATGGTATCTAACAAAAGTTAATATAGTTTTAATCTACTGCAATCTGAAAATTTCTCCTATCACTTAGATCTAGTAAAGAGGAGTTTGACATGCCTGCCTTTGAAATTTTGAATAGTGCCTTCAACTGTTAGGTAAATTTGTCTTTCAAATGAGTAATAATGGCATGACGCTTCCTAATGCTTTGTTTATGCTCTATGATTTGATAGTTTTTTCTTTAGCCATTTGTAAATTCTTGTAGCTAGAAGATCAGATGTTTGTTTCTGTATGTATTTAGCAAGAGTTACATTTAAACTGGGTAATGGAAAACATAATTTATGAGTACATCCCCTATGAAGGGAGTATGGTATGTTTGAGTCAGTGGAACTCCAACCATCTTACCCTGAAACTGCTTTCTTAACTCTGGTTATGAAGCACATAAAAAGCTAGATCTCTGTAGAAGAATAGATGGTGTGGAAGTTCTCAAACTTTTACCTTGTCCACTTCCTCCATCTAGCTATGAATAGGTGTGACAAAGCTGCCAGTAAGTCTGAGGAAAATCACATGAACTCCAAACAAAGATTCCTGCTGCTCTAGTTCAGTTCTGAATCCTAGGACGTTTTGCCCACCTCAGTAACCAAAGTCATCTGTGGCATTAGGCTATGTGGGGGTGACTGTATTTGAGGGGATTGAGTAAAGCTGTTCTGCTGAAGTTGCTCAATTTTATAGAGGTGGTTATATAGCAGTGGTGAAGACCTGGAACATGTGTGTGTTTGATACACTGACTATGTGGGACTGCTCTACCTTTTTCTGCTGCTCCTGTAGCTTTTCTGATAATAAGGCTGGGCCATTTTCTCTTCTTTATGGGCTTACAGCTATCACACTTTTAAAACATACACTGGATGAAACGGTGCAGGGTGAATAGCAGGAGTGTACTTCAAGGTGAAGATCAAGAGAAGTGCATTGCTTATTTTTTTCTCTGAATCCAGCTTTATTTGCACAGAAAATAATTTGAAAGAAGTATAATGCAGTATTTTGCCTGAAATTGTTCTGTGATGTTTACAGACCTTGCAATAAGGGTGTTGGTCTTCATCAAACAAATACGGTTTAAAAATATATTTAAATTACTTGTATTTTCACACGATCTGCTGTTGAGGATGACATGTTCTATGTTTTAGGCTTTTTTTTCTATACCCTCATAATTTTGATATAAATGCCATTTATTTTCCATATACTTATTTATTACTAAAATTTTGTATGCCTCAGGACAATGTGTTGCATATTGCTTTGTGATTAAGGCCACAACTTAAAATAGTATCAGGTACATTATCCAGTCTAAATTAGAAGTGTGTGTTGGCTACAAATGAAATTAATAATAGGCACCAGGGAAGAAACATACTACTGAGAATATAATTCTGTAAGAATTTTGCTATGTTCAGTTGGATGAATAACAGAAAGTGATGCTGGAGGGATATTCCAGTGCAATAAGTGCTCCTAATATGTGATTTTCACTTTTCCCACTAGCTGACAAATAGCAGTTTTCATGATTGGTGTGTAGTGCTAGTGATGCTCATAAAAGAGGACTGTGAGCCCTGTGATCTTGCTTCTGGTATCAATCAGATGTCCTCTAGGGAAGTCCAGGGAAATCTTGTGAGCTTTGTGTTTTAAGCAACAACTTCCTACTCTCTTAATTCCTAAAGTAACCATGTGATGGGGGAACTGGGGTAGAAAATTAGTAGATTGAAATATTGAGAGATTAAGAGGTTTATGTGTTGAAATACGCACTCCAACAATCAACTGAGGTTTGTGAATAGTTACGTTGCTTATCAGTTTGAATCACTGCTTTAGTGAGAATAAACAGTAAACTACAAAACAATCATCAAAAAGATCTGCCTTTCAAAGAATAGTGAAATCATTCATAGCAGTTCTTAGGAATAGCCTGGATTTTGGCTGTTCTTGGCAATGCTTGTGGTTAGCATTATTATTACTGCACAGTGAAGCTAGTGATGATTTTCATAATTGTCAGCCTCTCATAGTTCACCAGTGTTTCAACAGTTGCACAGGGTTCGTGGAAAAGACTGGGTACGAAAAGTGTGTGGGATTTTTACAATATACATGTTACTTTAGAGGAATAAGCATAAGATGTCCTGTATCAAAACGTATAGTCTAGTACTATTAAATGCACCTCTTGTCACACCACATTGAAGTAGTAAAACTGCAGCTGACAGTTAATAAAAAATGAATAAGAACCATCTGGTTTCAGTCTAAGAGGCCAACAAAAATGAAAAGCACATTTCCAAACACAAAACCAGAGGGAAGATAATTAACTTGAAGTTGATGAGGACATAAAAATTAAATAGACTTCTCAATTTCCTCCTTAAATTCTCTTTGCCTTGATATTTTGATTTTTACTTTGTCCCATACCTGTCACGTTCTACAAAAATAAATAGTAGCAGCTCTTTGTTAGGTGTTTTAGGGAAACACTTAAATATCAGGGTGTTTTGACTTGGCTCTAAAAGTGTTTTCAAGCTCTCCAACTGGTGAATTCCGTGTTTGTGCTGATGTCCTGAAAGGAACTTTATTCCTTGTTTCATGAGAAGCAGTTTGTGATTCAATGAATAAAAGCATTATATAAATGTAATCCAAGCTGCAGATGTGGTAAGTCAGGATGCTGCATTGATAGCTACTGGATTGGCAGCATGGTGAGCTGTGCTAACCATGGTCCTTTCAGTTTTCAAAAGATCTTCCTCATATAATTGTAGTGATGCTAATTATTCCTTCAGAAACTGTAAGAAGTGCTTTTTGCATCATGGGCTGGCATTTGTATTTAATTTGTAACACCCGATGCTGTGCCCTGTTATGATCCGGTTATTAAAATTATTAATTTGCCCAAATTAGGGTGCAAACTAGACCATATACTGAAGGTCAATAGCACAGATTTTATTTAGCAGTAAATGTGAGGTAGAGAGACACAAACAGAAAAAGAGGGTGGTGGTAGGGAAAGAAAGTGACAGACACAGATAAAGTAGAAAATATCACTACTCTGTGGATCACAATGGCATTGATCCTGTTCTTCTGGTCTTCTCGGTGGTGAGGATCCCACAAAACACAGAGTTCAATAGATTAGTTTAGGTTCTGGCCAGGTGGGAGTGCCTGGGTACCTCCTCTGGTAGGAGCGCTCTGTCTTCTAGCAGACTCTGTGTCTGTTTCATTGCTTTGCACCACATGCAGTGCTCTGACACAAGGCCTCAGGAATGAGGGTGGGGGGGTGCTTTGGGGGTTTTTGGTGGTTTATGACCTCTTAGCTGCCTCTCATGTGAATGAGAGGTCCCATGTGTATGAGACCTTCCCGTGACGGCAAGTTTTACAACTGAGCCCGTTTGTGTAAGAGAGGATGGATGTTAACTCTTTCTGTCTCAAGCTGACTCGAGTCTACACTGACTTCTGTTTGGGGGTTGTATGTACAAACCTGGCCTCAGCAAATAAGTGAGTGGGCTGTGGCCTCTCCATGCCAAACCCAGCCACAGCTGATTCTCAGCACAGCTGGTGAGTTTGGCTTTCTTTCTGGATACATTCTTCTACCCGCCAGCCTTGTGTACCTCCCATTAGTGTCCTTAGAGTCTTACGTTGCTATTTGGGGGATAAATCCCTTTACAAGGAGTCAGAAGGAAGATGATTTTACGAAAAGTAATCTTTTTCCATTATGCAGAAATACTTGCTTTTTTTAATGACTTAATACCAGGGGCAGAAGTATGATGTAGGACAACTACCGTATGCCCTACTTGAATTATAATCCATATTCAGGTTAAGTTTTTTGGCCACGTTGTCTTAGGATCCATAGTGAACTTTGCTGCTCAGGACCTCTATTGACAGCTTTACTTTTTTTCACCTGTGTCTTGCCAAACAATTCATCCTGTGTGCCATGAGTTGTTTCCTATTATCCGTACAGGTGAACATCCCTGAGAGAAACAGCTGCTCCCTTTACTTCTATGGTTGTCTTTTCATTACAGAGGTCAAAGGAGTACTCCTACTGTGTATTTCTTCTTTTATTTTACTAGTTGAGCTGTTTAAGAGGATATATTGTCTTTTGGACAATTAACTCCTCATTTCAACAATCAATCAGACATGCAGTGTGTCTGTCTTTTGAGTTTATCTGCTTTCCAAGAAAATTGGTCTGTGTACTCACAATGGTTTACATAAATAATAAATAGCTGTGAGAAGTTTTGTAAAATGACTGGTCAATAGGTGTAGGAACAAGCACGCCTAGTGGCAAAAGCCATTTCTCGCATGCTCATAATTTCTCCTTCAGCCCAGTTAAAATCAACCTTTAGCTAGTTGAAGATTAAGTTCTTACAAGAAGAATTTATCTGAGAATGACCAAATAATTAATTTTCTGTGATGTGAATAACTTGAATACAAACTATTCTTTCAGACTTTCCCAAGTACAAGAATCTTGCATGTGAAAAGGGCAGTGTAATTTCTTCAATTCTTCATCTCTTGAAAGTATTTTAATATCCTTTGTCTACCCTTATAGGTCCTAAGGGATAGATGTCAGGCAACATTTGAAAAGCAGTTCTCTCTTTAAATAATTTGATATGGCTAAACTGCAGAATATATTCTTAAATATCTAAGAAGGAAAGAATACTATATTTCAGAGAAGTTTCTAGATTATTGTGAATAATAGTTGAGTGTTTCCTGAGATGAAATAAACTGGTGATTTGCACTTTAAAATCATAAAACTCAAGCAAAATTTTAATGGTAAATGAAGGACCCTTTGGGTTGTTTTAAATGTTCCAGATAAGGTGAAAATAGTCCCAGAAGCCCAGTGAGAAGCTGCAGAATGGGATGCAGTGAGCAGTGCTCATGCTGGGCAAGACATTATTTAATTTATATGTAGGGTTTTGTGGTTTTATTTTTTAATAAAGCCTTTGTTCTCTAGCTTGAAAGGAAGAAAGTTCTGGTATATTTCAAAGAACACTGTAAATATTGCAAGGCCTATAAGTGCTTACTTTAATAAAGAACAAACTACTACAAACACTCTCTGCCTTTTAAGGAATGAGTGTGGAATAGAGATTGGCATACGCTTCTCCTAGCAGTAGTATAAAATGAATTTAGATTTGCAGCCCTTATTGTTGCTTGCAAGATTAAAGCAGGAGGTACCCAACCCATGGATGTGGAGGAAATTTGAGGTATAGTGTACAGAAAAAGTTCCTGTTGAGCAAAACATGCTTAAGTATTGGATTCCTTTGTTCTTGCTCATGAACTTGACAAGTGCTGCTTTCAAGGGCCACAGCTGGCAAACTGAAGAGTTTAGTCAGATCTCTCTTTGCCTTCTAGCCAGAGCACATTAAGCTATATGAAGTGGTGAGATGTCCCAAAATGTCTTTGACTGCCTGCCACTTACTGCCACATTCTGATGTATGCAGTAAATCCTGTCTTGCTGTAAACCAAATGTTGGAGAATGGTTAGCAGAACGAGGCCATAATAGCGAGGCGTATATGCAGGATGCGAATGTGCACGCACAAACCAGCTGTTGTTCCTAACTCTGAGACGCGATTGTTTCCAACTCTGAGATGTCCTTCCTAGGAGATAGAAAGGAAAAGAGAGCCAGAATGGTAACCAACATAGGGGAAATGGAGCAAGATAGAGAAAAAAAATCACATAGGCAGTATTTCAGCTTATGCAGGCAGAACTTTAGCTGATTCAAGTGAAATCGTGCCTAGAAGCTTGTAGCCAATCAGTAGGCTAGGATGGATGCGTGAACAGTGCTAAGCAACCAATCATATGTGCCAGTCTGTCATGTGGCCAGTACCTTTCGTCTATAATAATGCTTGTCTTAGAAGAAATAAATGAAATAACACCATTACCTCCGTGAGTGTGTGTGTTATATCCTGGCGACTCTCCGATAACCAAAATGTTTTCTTCCAGTATGCTGAAGTACTTAATGGTTAGTTTCACCTATTTCCACATTTCTCCTGTTTCTCTTCCAGTTGTTGAGCTATAATTTAGCCCTATACTACCCTGTATCAGTTAACTGGTGAAAATAAAACTAAAACTTGAGAAATTACCTGTGTGAAAAAGGTTTCCCTCTATGTATAGCAAAAAAATGGGAACTTCCTCAACTTGATTATGACAAATGATTCTCTCTGCAATAAGGCTGAAGCATGTTAGTTCTGAAAGCAAATAGAATGAACTAGGCCATAAATAACTAAAATCGATCTGTTCTTTCATGTTGAGCACCCTTTTCATTCCAGAGGTTCCCAATGTACATTTCAGGTCAAAATAATAAGGAAAAAACCCTTTTCCCAAATACTTAAATTCCCATCTAAAAGCAAATGTTTTCCAAGGCTCCTCTTCTGCCATCTACCTTCTTCGAGGTAGAGCATCTCTTGCTTTTAAACACTCTAGTTCCTTATGTATTTATCACACTTTGTAACTCCATTACAAGGCATTAGCTATGTATACTTGAATAAATAAGCATCATGTCTGTGTACTTGACTGCTGGAGAGCTCCAGTTATCTTCCTGCATCAAAAAACTATTCATTCCTTAGGGTCTGATGTGGAAGTCTCTTGGGAAGCAGAAAATCAGCAAAGTGAATTTTGGAAGGAGGTTGTGTGACATTGTTCTGCTTAAGTTTTCCTATAAATTATTTTATTTCTGCAAGCATTTGTAGTTTTAGCCCAACTTTTAAACTTCATGAAATTGGACTGGAATCTTGAGATACTTGTATTTGTGTTCTCCAAGGGTTTTCACACTTTTGTCTGCATGTAATTCTGCAGTCAATCTTGACTATTCCCATTGTTATCCTTCTGTAAAGTTGGAGCAGTGCTGTAATGTAGTCCAGTTTTTCATCCCCCATCCTTCTCTATAAAAGGACATCTCTAAGCAAGCTAAATGTGTATTACATTAGCACACTATGACAAATGTTCATAATAACCTCTTGGCAACAAATACCTGTGTATAGTATTAGTGCATACATAAAGCACAGGGTAGTTGGCAATCAGGTAAATTCAAAACAAACTAAACTACTAGTACTGCACACACAAATAGCACTTGCAAGTTGATCCATTCATCTTGAGGAGGAACTTGCTAATGTTTATTTAGAAAAGCCTGGTGTTGTGCAAATCAAGAAGCAAAATCTGAATTTACTTGCCATAGCTCTTTTTGAGAGGACGAAGGGAATGAACTGTCCAAGACCTCAGATCCTGGGCCCTGAATTCTGAACTTGATGTCATAAGCATAAAGAGCTGAAAAAAAACCCTTAAGGGCTTGTGACTCAAATTGGAAAAGAGTGTCTGACTTTAAAGCATCTTCTTGAAGCCAGCTTACATTAAAAAGCCTTTTATTTCCCAATGTTTGGCATTAATACAAAGCTGTAAACACAGAGAATTAAGCTAAATTGAGTTTCACTACTGCAATAACATGGAGCTCAGTAAAAAATGCTTCCTTCTTTGCAAATGCTGACTTTTGTTAGTAGCCTTAAGTGTTTTAGAACAATTTCTCTCTACTTTCCCAAGTAGCTAAACAAGTTTAGGAAAACAAACTGATTTTAAATCTGTAGCGTCAACAAAAAAAACCCCAAAATGTAACCTTGTCTATGCAATTGTGAGCTTCTCTGAGAGCCAAAAAAACTGATGTGTTTGCAAGGACTGGGCAAGGTATAGCACTCAAAGCAACTATCTTGAGTTAGTGGTGGGGGAGCAGACAGCTCTGATGAACTAAATGTGAATTTGGTAGGAGCTGGTAACAGTTCATTTCTAAAGGGGGTTTTGCTGTGCACCAAGCTTTCTCTTTGTCCTACTGTTCCTAAGCCACATAGGCTTACATAAGGACAAACCTTCTGCCATCAGACTACTGGAGAAGAGAACAGAAATGCTGTGTAGTAGCCCAAAACATTATGCAGCCTAAGAGATGCCCAAAACCCCTGTCTCACAGCAGGGATGAGGCAGCAGAGGGGGCTGCTGACATTACACAATAGAACTAAGATGAGAGACTGAGTACTTCTGGCTGCCTGTCATGACAAGAGGCCTTGCCCTTAGTTTTGTGTTTAGTGGGAAAGGGAGACAATGGTGGCCTCTGTCTTTCATGACAAGGTTTTTTTATTTAAACAGGATCACGCACAGGTTCCTTTCTTTTTAAAAAGGAAAGACATGATCAGGAAGACAGTGACTGAAAATTTGTGGTTGCCATTTACTAAGCCTTTCTCTTTGCAAGCCCTGTGTTGTGATTTGTATTTTCTGCTTATACACAGCAATGTCTCTAGGTATTCTCGCTGTTTTTTGATTCTACTACTGATAAGTAATTATCAGTAGACTATTGATACACTTAATGATTTTATCAGCTGGGATCACAAACTTGTTTCATTTCATAATATAGCACAATTGTAACGCTAGGATTGCAGAATGCCCAGTGCTAGCAATGCACTTGCTGGTAGTCTTTCTGGTTTTCACTCTTTACAGTGGAACTGTGTTAACTGGTACTGGTTTACCAGCCAGACAGACTAGAAGTTGAATGGACTCTACATGGCAGATTATGCTGTAATGACATTGCTATATTAGCAAGTAAAGAATAAAGTTGCAAAAGGAACAAGGAGGATGAAGGACTGTAAGCTTGAAAAGGCACAGAGAAGCCAGGCAAAGAAAGACTCTATGCAAGCAGTTGTTATGGTACAGCTTTACTAATATGCATCTTTTTTCCTGGTGCAGTGTTATACTAGTATCAAATAAGGCATTACAGAGATCAAAGAGCTCCTCTATATGTTTCTTAAACAACAGCAAAACCAGCACAAAAACCTCAACCAACCAACCAAAGAAAACTCAAATCTGCCCATGCCAAATAAAATTAATATAAAGCAGCTTTTAGGTAGGATTTTTATCTTTTGGAAGGAGGTTTGTTACTCCATGTTTGGGAGGGGAATGCAGTTTCTATGGACCAACAATTGGAGTGAATTAGGAGCCTTAATGAACTCAAAAACGTTTGAGGTGTGTGGAAGCGTAGTAATGCAGACTTTTTCATTCTGTTTTCTGTGTAGGAATTCAAGTTGGCTTTTTTTTTTTTTCTGGAAACACAAAAAGCAGCTCTTTTTGGTTTTTTTCCTGGTTTCAAGTGTGCCATCATCAATGGTTATGCTTTTTCTACCTTGTGTGCTGCAGTGTTATGTCACACTGCATCATATCCTTAGTTTTTGGGTACCATTCACCACTACGCTCTGGACCTAGCTGTCCAACCAGTTCTTAACCCAGCAAAGGTGCACTTGTCCAAGCTGTGGGCTGACATGTTTTCCAGGAGTAAGCTGTAGGAGACACTGTCAAAGGCTTTGCTGAAGTCCAGGTAGACAACATGAACAGCCTTGCCCTCCTCCACCAGGCAGGTCACCTGGTCATAAAAGGAGATCAGGTTGGTCAGGCAGGACCTGCCCCTCCTAAATCCATGCTGACTGGGTCTGATCCCTTGACCACCCTGTAGCTGCCATGTGATTGCCCTCGAGATGATCTGTTCACTAACCTTGTCAGGCACCGAGGTCAGGCTGACAGCCTGTAGTTTCCCAGATCCTTCTTTCAGCCCTTCTTATGGATGGGCGTCACATTGGCACCTCCAGGCATCTGGGACCTCCCCAGTGAGCCGGGACTGATCATACATAATGGAGAGCAGCTTGGCAAGCTCTTCTGCCAGCTCCCTCTCATCACCTTAGGATGGACCATATCTTAGACTTGTGAGCATCTAGAGTGGCTCAGCAGGTCTTGTTCTGGATTACAGTGAGGCTATTCTGCTCCCTGTCCCGATCTACCAGCTCAGGAGGCCAGTTGTCCTGAGGACAACCTGTCTTATTCTTGAAAACTGAGGCAAATGTGTTCAGTACCTCAGCCTTTTCCTCATCTTTGGTAACTATATTCCCCCCTGCATCCAGTAAAGAGTGGAGGTTCTCCTTGTCCCTCCTTTTGCCATTAATGTATTTATAAAAACGTTTTTTAATATCCTTCACAGAAGTAGCCAGATTAAGCTCTATTTCATCTTTTGCCTCTCTAATTTTCTTCCTACATGACCTAGTGACATTAAACATTTCCTGAGTTGCCTGCCCCTCTTTCCAAAGGTGATACACCCTTTTTTTCCCCTCTTTGTTCCTTCAAAAGTTCCCTTCCCATCCAGGCTGGTCATCTTCCCTGTCAGCTCATTTTTCAACTCACAGGGACAGGCTGCTCCTGTGCCTTCAAGATTTCTTTCTTGAAGTATGTTCATCATTCCTGGACTCCTTTGTTTTTAAGGGCTATTTCTCAAGGTACTCTTTGAATCAATCTCTTATATAGGCCAAAGTCTGCCCTCTGGAAGTCCATAGTGGAAGTTCTGTTGATGCGCCTCCTTGTTTCACCAAATATTGAGAACTCTGTTATCATGGTCATTGTGCCCCAGATGGCCTCTGACCACCACATCTCCCACCATCCTCTCTCTTTTTGCAAACACTAGGTCTAGCAGAGCCCCACACCTGGTAGGCTCACTCACCAGCTGCAACAAGAAGTTCTCCTCCATATATTCCAAAGACCTCCTACACTGCCTCTTCTCTGTTGTGTTGAATTTCCAGCAGATATCTGGCAGGTTAAAGTCTCCAATAAGAACAAGGGCTGGTGATCTTGAAACATCCTCCAGCTGCTTATAGAATAATATATCCACCTCTTCATTCTGGTTGAGTAGTTTATAACAGACTGTCACCAGGATGTTGGCCTTGTTGGCCTTCCCCCTGATTTCTACCCATAGTCATTTGGTCTTATTGTCAGTAATCTCAGATTTTCTCCAGTGTTGAAGCCTCCCTAATATACAGCCACCTCTCCACCTCTTCTCCCTCTCCTGTCTCTTCTGAAGAGCATGTAGCCATCCATTGCAGTGCTTCAGTCATGCAAGTCATCCCACCATGTTTCTTTGATGGCAACTACATCATAGCTTTCCTACTATACCAGGGTTTCCAGCTCCTCTTCTTTGTTACCCGTGCTGCATGCATTAGTGTACATGCACTTCAGCTGGGCTGCTGACTTCACCCCTGACTCTGGATTACCACTCTTGGGCTCATCTCTGGAGAGCCTGGTTTTATCCCCTTCCCCCTTTAAACCTAGTTTAAAGCCCTCTGAATGAGCCCTTCTAACTCATGGGCTAGAATCTTTCTGCCCTTGTTAGATGCAGCCCATCTGACTCTAGCAGGCCTGGTGCTGTAAAAGCTGCCCCATAATCAAAACACCCAAAATTCTGCTGATGGCACCAGCCCTTCAGCCATTCATCGATAATGCAAGTTTTCCTGTTCCTTTCATCGTTCATCCCTGCTAGTGAAGGAACTGAGCAGAACACCACCTGTGCTCCTGCACCATCAACCAGTTGACCCAGAGCCTTGAAGTCATTTTCAATTACCCTGGTGCCCTTCTTATCAGCTTCATCACTGCCAACCTGGACAACCTGCAGTGAGTAATAATCAGAGAGCTGAATTAGTTTAGGGAGTCTCTTGGTGATATCCCATACCCGGGCCCCAGGGAGACAGCAGACTTCCCTATGGGATGGGTCCAGTTGACATATGGGGCCCTCTGTTCCCCTCAGAAAGGAGTCATCGACTGTAAATACCCTTATTTTCTTCTTAATACTTGAGGTTGTGTTCCGTCTGACAGGTGAAATGCAACTGGAAGACTCTTCAGACAGCCTTTTTTCTTTAGTGTCATCTTCCTGACTCTCTGGATGCAGAACCTTGTACCTATTCTGTGAGGGCACCTGGGAAGGCAATGGAGGTTGGGAGGGAATTTTATTACCTCCACGAGTAGGGACCAGTTTCCATTCCCCCCCGCATCTACTGCTCTCTTTTCTTCTGCTTGATGGGAAGAGGCATGGGGCTCCTCTGACTCCTGCCAGGCTTCTCTCATGGTTGGAAGGGTGTAACTCCACCAGTCTATTTCTCTTTCACTCTCCCTAATACTCTTTAACATTTCTACTTCTTCCTTAAGCTCTGCCACTAGACAGAGCAGATCATTCACCTGCTCACACTGCACGTGGATGTCTTTCGCACTGTCCTCTGGTATTAACACCAGGCTCAGACAGTCTCTACAGCCAGTGGCCTGGAGAACTGTGTCCTTCTTGGGGTTCTGTTTGGGTTAGCACTAATCTTAGCAGCTGTGGCTTTGGATCATTTGTATCATTGCTGGAAAAAAAAGACACGACCCACCACCAGGAGGGTGGCTGCAACCTTGCTTGTCTTGCCTCCACGAACTGCTGTGCAAACTGCGGTGCAAACTCTTGTGCCACCCCGTCATTGACTTGTCATGCCCCTGTTTGCCTGCTCCAGGTAGCTCCTACTCCCTAGAACCTTTTTAAATTGCCAGTAAATGTCACAGAGATTGCCCCTCACTCTCCTGAATGGTTGGCAAGAGGTTGTTGCCCTCCAGGTAAAACGTGAGCAATAATTTTCTTGTTATTTTCAGTCCTTGAGTTTGTACTGGCAAACCTTGTCTCCTGTTGGTAGCTTAAGCTTCATATCAACAATGTATTTCACATTTCAATTCATTAGTTCATTAATTTTTGCACTTACAGCTTGTTGAATGTCCAGTAATATAATGTGAGAAAGCCAAGAAAGATGTCTGGTGGAGAAATTTCTTTCAGTGATTTTTTTTTAAGTACTACAATGCCCTTGCACAGAATTTGTTTGGTAAGAAGGCTTTATAGAAAAACCTATCTCATGCCGTTGGTCAGGGAAGATACAGTGCTTAATTGTAATGAGTATTGATTGTTTTTAATTTCTTTCCTGTATGTTAAGAACCAGCTTTCCCTTACATCAAAGAAGAGAGAAGTATGTTTCTCACCTACCCTAGACCGCTCTCAGTGAAGCTGAGGTGCAGGGTATGAGTACAGCAGGGCTCATGGGTGGGTGATTAGGCAGCCAATAGATTCATTTGCTCAGGATATCAAATCCCTCAGTTCGAGGGAGAGGTTGATTTGCCATTGGAGAACTTTGTGCTCTCGCCTGATTCCAGAGTTACACTCCTTTTAGAGATCTGGTATGGGTTTGGGTTTTTTTGTTTGTTTTTGTCTTGTTTCGTTTTGCTGTTTGTTTTAGTCATTACTACAAGTGTTTTGCATGGAAATTCCTGCTTTGGTGCTGTTCTCTCACCTTCCAGACTCTGAGTGAGTTAAAACTTCAGCCAGTTTTTCTGATGGTTTCTTCCCAGGAAGTGTTTCTTGTTCAAGTTGAGCATAACCCGTATTTGAAGACAAAATTTCATAATGGCATAGTTGGGATTCCTAGTGTCATGAAAATTAATCCACAAACACCAGAGGTTTACGTCTGAAAACGAGACAGAGGAGTCCTGTAACTTTATTAATTAATAAAGGGAGAGGTCATGAGCATTTCCCATGGGGTCTCTTGAATTGGTAGAGGATGCAGCCTCTTTTTATCCTAATTTCCTGGCCGCAAGTTCCCTCCATCTTTCCCCATTGGCTGAGGTACTCGAGAGGTACAGACTTCCCAGAACGCCTGGTATACCTGCCCATCTATCTGTCTGTCTGTCTGTCTGTCTCTAACAAGACAGACAAACAACAACCGCAACAACACAACCGAAAAGGAAAAGCCCAGTGACAGCCTTTTCCTGCCTGTTAAGCTCTTTCTCCTTTGGTGTAGTTAAAGTTGCAACCGGCAGGGGGTCCTGATGGCTCCTGTCGAGGCAGAGAGGCTGCAGTGACTCCCCCGCGGCTCCAGAGGGTCCTGTTGGCTCAGGCCGCATCAGAGGGCAGCCGATGAGAGCACTGAACCTCCCTGGGGGGTAATGGCGGCCGTGGGGAGAGAGAAGTTGGGGTGGGGCAGGGGGTGTTTCTGTTATCCCCGGGCTTTCATGTGTCACTGAGGCTCCAGAAAGCAGCTGGGAGCTCCCTCTGGAGAGAGAGAGGAGATAAGCACCCGCGTTTCCCCTGAGGCACCCAGGCACATGGTGAGGGTCTCTCTCCTTGTAAGGGTGGATGTCAAAAAGTCCCAGTCCAATGGCCACTCCTGTGAGCAGTGGCCCACCAACGGCAAGGAGAAACAGCAAGGAAGGCTTAGCTGCAGCAGTGAGTCCCCCTGGGCAGGAGAAGTCCCACACCAAAAACCTACAGCCATCCACGCTCCAAACCGGGCGAAGACTGGCCCACCCTCAGCTCAGAAACTGCCAGAAACCATCCCTCCCTGGCATGACTCCATTTCACTTGGCTGAGTCATTCATGTAGTATGTAAGAGTGCTCAGCTGTGTCTTTGCCTTAATTACCCCTATTTGTTTCCTGGACAACCTCTTCCTCTCACAGGGTCTTCCTTTCAGATGGGAAAAAAATTCCCCAAAGAACCCAAACCCACAACAAACAGTTAATGAAATCAATGAATAATATGTTAATGACAATTAATGAATTCATAAAACTTGGAAATAAACTTTGCACCATCCTTACTTATCCAAAATGAAATGTCAGAACAAGTCTCTTGTAAATACCCTAATATCATTGGTGGTGTTAATGAAAACCTCTCTGCTGCAAATGCAGTCATGCCTGCTGGAGGCATTTGGAAGCTGGCCCTAATGGCTAAGTATGTGTAGCACTGTGTGTTGATAAAGAACCTGCTTGTCTCATGGCCTGGTTGCTGCACTGTATTAGTGGGCCTATTGCCTGGCTTTCGTGGAGCATGGTAGCAGGATATGGAAGGTAGAAGAAGTAAACTTCTTTCTCCGTATCCCAACCACTGACCAGGGCCTTTTGTTGCAGCTTAAGGTATTGAGGATCTGCCTTTTCACAGGAAGCAATTTTTTTAAAATCAGTAGCTAGTATTTGATGCATCTCAGATGGAATCCCTGAGTGATCAAGGTGAAAGAACTCTTGTTCCAGACCTGACTTTTGAGCAGGATGGAGCTGTGCTTGATAATGGAAGCTCGTTGCTATTCGTGCGCTGTCCAACAAGGGCCAAAAGCAGTATGCAGTGTTTTATATAAAAGTACCATTGTTCTCCTGTTATGCAAATAGCAAGCACTCAGGTTTTAAAGACCAAAGAAATTCCAGTTTCCCTCTTGACACACTTTGTTCTTTATTTGGTGCTATAAACAATTGTTTATATTAATAATAAATTTTTAATCCCTATTTCCAAAAGGTTCTGTTTTAAAAAACCCCCTTGAAATAGTGTCAGAATGCATGTCCTATACTCTAGTTCACAACAATTCTTTCTGCCGAAGTTTACCTTCTATTGTTGGAAACAATATAACTTCTAGAATTTTATTTTATTTCTCTAGTTAGGCTTGGAGTCAAACTAGTTTGACTTTGCCTTGGGGAAAGGAATGTTTTTCAAGTTTTTTTTAGGAGATGTAGCACCACTCTATGGAGATGGGTTTAACATATCAACAGAGTGGGAATAGCCCAAAAGATACCCAGAAAGATAAAAGGCCATCAGTGGAACATCAACAGAACATCAGTGGCCATCTACAAACATCTATGCCAGACACTGTCTCTAGCAGAGATGGAGACATCTAGTCTGGGAAAGACTGATAAGGGAAATCAAAGAATGAATATTGAATTAACATCAGAGGTGAGGAAATTCAGATTCAATAGGAAACTGAATACTGGGGGCTGCTCAACTCTGAACCAAAGACTTTTGAAACTATACATCTCTATGAGTTTTGACTGTTTAAAGTTTGAGGGAAAAGCCTGTAAAAGCATGTGTGTTTGAAATATTTTCCTTGTCACATCCTGGCTAGAAAATAAAGTAATGCCTGATTCTCTATTACTTGAAATACAGTGCTAGAGGTTTTTTATTTTCTTCCCAATTTTTGGTGACACTGTCACAAAAAGAATATTTTGCAATGTACACTTGATATTGAACTGAAGGACCTTCAGGTTTGCCATTTGAAAATATTGATTGTATACAGTTTAGTGCATAGGAAGCAATTTAACAACACTGGTGATGTGAAGAGTGCCCAATAAATAATGCCAGGATGGCTTATTACATTCTGCTTTTTGGAATGAATTAGGAAATCAACTGTGTGAGATATTGGCGGAGGGGTAGGTGCTGATCTCTTTCACTCTTGTGACCAGTGATAGTACCTGAGGAAATGGCACAAAGCTGAGTCAGGGAGGTTTAGGTTGGTGTTGGAGGTTAGGATTTTTCCTTTTCCCTCCCTTCGCTTTCTCACAGGGAATTTTCTCCTATTTGTTGCCTAAGAGATGGAAATGACCAATACTTAAGAGACAAAAGAAGTGGCCAAGTTGGGGGGTTTTTCTCTTGGTAGGGGCAGATACTTCGATATTTTGATTGGGGGGTGAGGGGCTGGGCTTGGCTTGGCTGCTTTCTCACTCTCTTGGTCTTGGGATCAGAATGGACAGGTGTGGTTATGGTGCCGGACTGTTGCTGCCCCGAGGATTTGCTGCCACTGCGGAGTTGTCCTACACTGATTCTACTTACTGTGGGTGAGCTTCTGCTCGCAAGAGCAGCTGTTGAACTGGGACCTTTCTGTGAGAAACGAAACCCACTCTTCTGTTGGAATTTGAAAACTTTAATAAAGGACAATAGGGGACAAAGGCAATGAAGCAAAAGTAACAGTGCTGGGTGTGTAGGTGTAGACAGAGGCACACTTGCTAACAATGGCAACACTCCTTGCATACCCTTTCTATTGCATCAGTCAAATACATATTCATAAATGATTATACATATTCAAAAATTTCCCCTAACTAGTTTGCACATTCCAGGAACTTTTTAGCATGGCCCCTCCTCTGATCTGCCTTTTTATAACATGAGTAGTCAGCTTGGTTGTGGTCTTGAGGGTCGTGTGTCACACCCACAACAGCCCCCTGTTCCATGATGTGGTGGTTTTGATTGGCCCAAAACATCAGTAAAGTATTTTTGACATCTAGGGGAAATTTGGACTCTTCAGAAGCTGTTGTGGTAGGCCTGGGGAGGTGTCTGAGGGGTGGGGAGTGGCACAAAGATGGCTCCTGTGTGTCCTGAGTGAAAGTTCTGGAATTTTTTACATCAAGTCCAGCAGAGCCAATCTCTGATGGCTCTGAAGATGATGGACATGCTACCAGCCAAGTTTGGGCCAATTGGAGGTGCTGCTTACGCCTCTGTGAAAGCATATTTAAGAAGAAATCAAAACAGAGCAGGCATGCACTTTTTTCACTTCTTTGTAGTTGGAGGAGGAGGAGGTGGAGGTGAAAATGTGTGAAGGGAGAACAGCATGGAGACGTCAAGGTCAGTGAAGAAGGTGGGGGAAGAGGTGCTTCCGGCACCAGAGCTGAAAACCCTCTGCTAGCTGTGGTGAAGGCCATGGAGGGGCAGGAGGTCCCCCTGCAGCCCATGGAGTCCACAGGAGTGCAGAAATCCACCCACAGCCCACTCCAGAGGAGTAGGTGGATGCCTGGAAAAGACTGTGAACCAGTAGGAGTCTCATCTAAGAGTTCAAACTGCAAAGGTCTTGGAAGGGAGAGAAAGGCCTTTTCCTTGCTCCTGGCAGTGGAAGCAGCCTGGCCTTGGCTTGGGAGAGTCTGCATAGCAACCTATGGACAAAAAGACTCACGTTGCAGCAGAATTTGGGCGGGATGTTGCTCGTGAGATTGTACCCACGCCAAAGAAGTTCCCAGAGGACTGTCTCTCATGGGAAGGACTCCTGGCTAAGTAGAGAACCCGCTCTCCCTGATTGGACTGACCAGAAAACCCCTACCCTGCCCCCTGTCTGTGTTGCTGGTTTAGAAAGAGGGAAGGGGGGTGAGTGGACTGCTTCTTAAGAGGGTGGGGGGTGAGAGCAGGAGAACTGTCTGGAGAGAGAGAGAGATAAGTAGAGACAAAGAGTATTTGTAGTGGAAGAATTGTAGTGATGAATAGATTTAAGAACCTGCTCTGTGGACTGAGAGAATGCCCCACACCCTGCCCCCTACCTGGGCTTGTTGGTTATAAAAGAGGAAAGGGGGTGAATACTATAGGTTCGTAAGAGGGAGGGGGGGAGTGAACAAAATAATGTATGAAAAGTTTATTTTTGCCTTGCATTTATCCTCCAACTCTGTTAAGTAATTAAATCACTTTTTTTGCAACTTTAAGCTTGGAGCCTGGTTGCCCTCTTTTTGTGCGTCCTCCTAGAAATGTCCTATCTCAGACCTTGACACGTGATTTCAGCAGGTGACAGTTGTTGATAGTCAAAGTGTCAGTAGCAGGGGTGCCTGTCACGCCCATTCCTCAAATGTTATCCAACCAAGCACGTGGTTTAGTTATTTCAGTTATTGCAAGTTAACCACAGGTACTCTGAAACAACAACATCAGCTATTTCACAGCTATGTCTGAGTTATTTTAGTTATTGCCAGTTAGCCACAAAAATAAAAGCATTTGCTATTATTTCACAACTATGTCTGGATAACAAAACTACTTCTGCAAAAGTCAACATTATATCATAATGCACAACGTGTAACATCCGCTTTAATATCTGCTAAAGCCAATGCTATAATACGTGTTTATCACATTTCCAACACCCAACCTCACTGGGAAAGGGAACCCCAGCCCCCTCCCCCACTCTGTGGGAGCATGTCCTGCCTGTTTGTGGAAGCCTGGGTGCCTCTGCCTCAGGCTTTTTTGCTACACTTTAACCCACCACCCTGTGCCCGCTGGGACACCCCATGGCTCCTGTTACAGCTGTGGAGTTTCTGCTACATTTTGTTCATCACCCCTCGTGTGCTTGCCTCTGCCATTCCAGCCACCGCTCTGAAGTTCCTGCTACAGCTCATCTCGTCATCCAGAGTGGCACCAGGACCAGCTGACCCTGTGGGTTTGTAAAGGAAGCCCCTTTTCTCTCCCACCATCTCGCCCGCCATTTCCACGTGGAGAGGCGGCTGAGCTTGTACCACAGCTTCCCCTGCAGCCGTGGGGGAATCCTTGCACCCATTCTGCCTGGCCAGGAGGTGACAGCGCCCCTGCCAGTTGTGACTGTAACTGCACCAAAGGGGAAAGTGCTTGAGAGCCAAGAGAAGGCTGTTACTGGGTTTCCGGTTTCATTTGTTGTTGCTGCTGTTGTTATTTGTTTGTCTTGTTATACATATATATATATATATATATACACACTCTAGTAAAGAACTGTCATTCCTTTTCCCATATCTTTTCCTAAAAGCCCCGTAATTTCAAAGTTATAATGATTTGGAGGGAAGGGGGTCACACTTTCCATTCCTAGGGAGGTTCTATCTTCCGTGGCAGACACCTGTCCTTCAAACCAGGACAGCTGGATATCAGGAAAAGGTTGTTTACCTAGAGGGTGTTGGAGCACTAGAACAGGCTCCACAGGGCAGTGGTCACAGCACCAAGCATGTCAGAGCTCAAGGAGCATTTGAGCAATACTGTCAGGTATGTGGTGTGATACTTGGGGTGTCCTGTGTAGAGCCAGGAGCTGAACTTGATGATCCTGATGGGTCCTGTCCAACTCAGGATATTCTATAACTCTATGATTTTTGTACTTTTAAATTGCTACATTTCTGAAGATAATAATCAAAATAATTGCATACCACCTTTTCAAATATTTCAGTATAAATATACCATATATATATAAACACTGGTCATTCACTGGTCAGTATTGTTTCACTCTAATCTGCCCCAAGGGATCTGTTAACAAGAACCTCAGTTACTCTGCCTCAGGGGCAGGCCATACCACTAGTGTCTCAATGAAATCTTTGCTCCAGTCTTGTGCAGGGCTTGATTTATTGCTTTTGCTTAGTCATTTGTTTGATTTAAAAGAAATAATATATTTTGCAAATTTAAGCTAATTCAGTTTTTGGGAAAATGTACGTAATGGGAAGGAGGTTGAGCAAGGCCATACTTGCCTAATTAAGCTTCCTTAGGGTGAGAAGTGAGGTTCTGGGTTAATACAGAACTACCCAGACTTCTGTGGAAAATATTAAAGTGGGGTTTAGTGGTAGTAGGTGTTTAAAGTCTGTTATGAAAACTAACCTTTATCTTGTGTTATGTCTGTTGAATGCCAGTACATCCTTCTATTAACTTAAGACCTAGACTGACCTAAAACTAACTTGATAAGGAAAATGCCAGTTTTCTGTGACCTTGGTTGCAGTGTTGCGGTGGGAGCTGGTGTCTGAAACAAAGGGAACATGGTGCACGTAGAAAGAAAGTAGTGATGCATCTGTCCCCTCAGGAAAAATTGTTAAATTAGCTGTATCATGGACTCAGCCATCAGTTTTCCAGTGACAAGGTTGTTAGGTGTTTTGGGATAGTTAACTTTTGACCTGTTGACACACTCAAGCATTTTAAGAACTTGTCTTGGTTTAAGAAAATTTTAAGGGATTTACACTCTAAAATGAGTTACCTCCCCTTAATTTTAACCAATCCCTTTCCACTCATAAAAGAGAAACAAATACAAGTGAATGTAAGTGAAAAAATTATAGTTTATAAAACCAAATGAAATCACAACATGCAAAAAGTAATAGTCACTATGTCACCAAAACTGTGGGAAAAACAAAAACCCGCCAACAACATTTTTAATGTTAGAGAGTCAAGGCATTTATTTTCTGGCCAGGATGTACCACAGAAATCATCTCATCCACACATAGCCTGGGCGTGCAGAGAGAATCATTCCATGACACATAGTGTTTACTAGATTTTCCAGATATTTTATGCAGTCAAAATACATAGAAATGTATTGGGTCAGTGTTCATTGGTCCAAAGTTGCGTAGTTCTTCATATTTGGTTTCCTACTGGATCCAGATTTCTTTGCCTTCAATGTTAATTAGGTCTTCTTTCATATCTCTCTTTACCCAGACCAGGTGTCTCTGACCAGCAAGGGTGTTGTTTGGAGCTGATGTTCCGTTAATGGCTGCGGATAGCCCTTGTCTTTTGGGCTACTCCCAGTCTGTTGATATGTTGAGTTCATCAGACCTCACCTGGTAGAACAATACCCTGGAAAGAAACTTAAAATTCCTTTTCCTGGAGTAAAGACAAACAAAACCTTTGACTAAAGTTATACAAAATTTTTAAACTGGTATATTTTCCAACAACTAGTTGCAAAGTTGCGGAAATCTCGTGGGCTCCCCAGGAGCAAGGAGAAATTAAAAATGGTGGAATTGATTTAGGGTGGGCCAGAATTTTCTAATTTAGGGGAACTAGAAGCTGGATAATTTTTTGAACTGAAGTAGAAGGCCAGAGGTTGGATAATGATTTACTAAGAACTGCTTGCTGAAGACAGTGTATCATTTGCTTAATAATTTTTTGCCTACCTAGTAACAGGGAGGATACAGAGAAGAAAGCCAAATAATTGAGAAAAACTACTGAGTGTGACTGAACATCCTGCTCTCGGACCCCAGAACTGGTACAAGTTAGTTCTAAGGCTTGGATTTGCACCAAAAACCAAGAGAGCATGCCCAAGGAGACAAGGTGAAGAGTTCATCTCGAGGAATACTCCGGTTACTTCCTCCCATGACCACCACATCAATTAAGTTGTGACACTGCAGTTGCACGAGCATATTTAAATGAACTTTGAACTCATTATAATACGAAGCAGGGATAGGTAATGAATATGCATAGGGGCTTTGTGTAACTTTATGCATATGTAACCTGTAACCTAATATAAACCTAGAGAAGTGCTGCTGAGGTGTGCATGGCTTTGGAGGGGCTACCCCCCATGCACCCCAGCTGGAATAAACACATACCTACTTCATAACTTTGTGAGTTGTGGAGTCAATCCGCACCTCAGAATGACCCATCCAAGATGGCACCCTCTGCAGGCGAGCACTTGTGGGGAGACAAAGGGAAAATGGCAGCTGCCCTCCGCAGGCAACCACATGGTCCAGGAGACCAAAGTGTTATAAATGAAGTCATGGAGTTGGCTTTCATAAAGGGTTATGGGGTATTTGTTACGGTTATTTGTTAATGGTTGTGTATATGTTATGGCTGCCTCTATAGATTTGTTGGGGCTAACTGACAAATGTTATGGTTACCTCTATAGGTTTGTTATGTCTAATTGTTAATGTGTTGTGGCTAATTTAAATGTTATGGTTAAGAAAGGGGAGATCTGGGCAAGCAGCTAACCTATCAGAAGACCCTAGAAAGGACGAGCCAATGAGGAGTGAAGACAACGAGCCAGTTGGTGCACCTGAAGGAGGCAGGGTTAGGGGTTATAAACCCCTAGCCATATAGGTGTATCCCCTAGCCAGAAGGTGTGCCTCTTGGCTACCCCACTTCAGTGGCTAAGCATCCAGCGCTGTACCCTCTAATTTGTGGAACAAGTGGGGTTTTTTTTGTTTTGTCCCCTATTGTCTTTTTCTTAATAAATGTTTAAAATTTTACAACAGTGAGCTTCGTTTCTCACAAAAGGGAGAAGGAGGACAAATCCTGCTTGGCTCAGCCTTCCACTGGAACAAAAACCGGGGAAGGAGGAGCTTATGAAGTACTTCTAGTGGCAGATGGGAACTGCTGGTGTGGGGGGGTCAGTGCTGCCACTTGCTGCTGCCTCCTGCCAGCCGTTGCACTCCCCCAGTGTTGCTGCTGCTGTCTCAGGTTCCTGCTTTGATGGAGGGGAGAAAGAATGGACTCCTGAGCACCAAGGAGAGGGGGCCCAACCCTGGACTGGCTCAGATTTCAGGCTGCAGACAGGTGTTGCAAAATTTACCCTGAAACAGTCTCTGATTGTGAAATGCAGCTTCTCCGGTGGCTGCTGTTGTGATTGGAGCAAAAAGGTACAAGAGAGCTCTGCCTGGGCAACAGGGCTTTAAAAAGACGAGCACCCACTAGCCCTGCAATTCTGTTTGTGACTGCAGGATCTTAAAGACACAGTACCAATTTTTGTGCAGAGACAGATATGGAGTGTAATAATATTTTGGGTTACTCAGGAAGGAGTTGTTCCCAAACTGGGGCTGATTCAGGTGGGTCTGATAATTCATGCCCATATTGACTTCTCTCCCAGGTTTGGTAGTTGACTCGAGGCCAGGATCTATTGATTCTCAAGAGCACCATATGATTCAAGCAGTAGTTGTCTTGACAGTGTTTAAGAAATACAAGTTTCAGAATGTTAAAGCAGTGTCTTGTTCTCAGAGTAGCTCTTGATTTCTCAGAGTAACAGTAGGATGTAGTATATCTGAGAGTTTTATGGAATGTAAAAATAGAAATTTGGTGGCCTGCTGAATTATTTCACAATCTGTGACTGGGATGGTTCGTTCTATGGTCTATTCAGATGTCTACTATGTGACAAAAGGTACATATTTTATGACTGACCTTGCCTTAAAGGTTCCCTTTCTCTTTTCCTTGAAAAAGTAAAACAAAACAACCACCACCATAAAAGCACAACTTGCTTTAAACTCTCCTAAACTGTCCATTCCCAAACTGCTCACCTATAAATACCAAGAGTAGGATTTTTTTTTTGTTAGTTTATGGGTTTTGTTGTCTTTTTAAAGGCTGTTTTAGCTCTTATTTGCATTTCAGGCTCCTTCTTTTTGACAGATTTATGCAGTACTTCTTTCATTCATGAAAAAGCACATTTATGAGATTGGAATATATAGGTGACGGTGTTAAATGACCTTTATGGTAAAAGCTATGGTTCTTGTATTTCTCTTGAAGATTTCCAGGACCTCTATAGTGTTCATGTGCTTTTTAGTCCAGGCAAAATACTTTGATGCTTTGGAAAGCAGCTGGCTCTTGGGCGCAGTGTTGTGAGAGAATGTTTGGGAAAAAAGCCCACCAATAAAACAGTTTTGTCATGCAGATGTTGTATGTTTTCTGACATAAAATGAATTTTAGCTATTCTTCAATGCTCTCTGAACTATTTAGGATTTTCTAATTTCTTTAAGCAAACTTGATAGTCATAATTTTGAAACATTTATAGTATTTTGGCTTTTTCAACACCAGTCTGTAACTCAAGTATGTTGCTAAGACCCTTTACGTTAATTTGTATTAATATCTACTGGTGAAGCATCTGTTTTTTATCCTCTGATATTAAGCCTCACTTATGAGACTCACAGTGTTTTATTATCCCTGCAGTTTATGGATTCCGTTGCCTTAACTCTTGTTCTCAGCTTTGCCTCAGCAGTTCAGTGTAATCTTCCTTCTATTTGCAATATTTCTCTATTTTTAGTTATATATGTTACATATTTAAATATACTAGTGCATATTTAAATACCCTGGAAAAGGAACTGATGCTTTATCTGTTAAAAAGACCAAATAGTTTTGTGGTTTTCTGAAACCAGTTTATCATCTGGCTTCTTTGGAGGTGGATGTGCCAAATACTGGAATTTGATCATCTGCATTCAATGCGTCCTTGACCTATGCTCAAAATAAGGTGTCACTCAGCAGCTGTGGCCTGAAGCTGCTACGGAGTTAGGAAGTCAGCTATGAGTCAGTTAAATACTTGAGGTTTCTGCTGAAATCAGCAGTAACAGCACAGTTGGCACCATTATTTCTCCTTGCTGTGTTGTAAAAGAGATTGGCTTTTCCTGAGCTGGTGCTTGGAATGCTGCAGGCTCAGTCACAGCACTGAGCAGCTTACATAAGCAGCTCACATCTGAGCCAAAATTTCACTTTGCTTTTTTCATCTCCAGTGACAGACCCAATCTTCTAATACACTCTGCTACACTAAGACCAAAGCTTAGAAGTCCTGTGCATAAAGCAAAACAGTAGGGCATTCTTAAAAGAGCTGTATTCATTTAGAAAATGCAGAATTGACCCTAGGGTGGCCATTTTGGGAGGAATAAAGCCACACTGTGTAATTAAATCAGTTCCTGAGCTTGTGCTGGGCACTTACTTGATGGATACTGGCAGTGTATTCTGGAAAAGGCTCCTGAGTATGGTACTGTTACAACTTCACAGAGTAGAAACTGCCAGGGACGTTACAGTTGCTTGGGCAATGTTGTCTTGTCCTCAGGCTAATCTGCCCTGAAGTACGCTGCAAGAATCCTTACTTGCAGATCAACCTATTTACCATGCTGAGGCTTTCGGAATATCTGCCTGGAATTAGAAGAGGTAAGAAGTAGAATCACAGAGCAGTTTGGGTTGGAAGTACCTTCAAGATCATCTCATTCCAACCCCCCTGCTATGGGTAGGGATGCCTTCCATGAGACCAAGTTGCTCCAAGCCCCAGTGTCCAACCTGGCCTTGGACACTTCCAGGGATCCAGGGGCAGTCACAGCTTCTCTGAGCACCCTGTGCCAGGGCCTGCCCACCCTCACAGGGATTAATTTCTTCCCAATATCCCATCTAACTCTGCCCCCTGGCAGCGGGAAGCCATTCCCCCTTGTCCTGTCCAATGCTGTCCTCTCCAGCTCTTTAGGAGCCTCTTTAGGTGCTGAAAGGGTCTCTAAGTTTTCCCCTCTAAGGTCTCCTCCTGGCTGAACAACCCTAACTCTCTCACAAAGGATAGCTGCCTCCAATCAATCCTTATAATTATTTTTCCTATATTAGAGTGTTTTTGTAACTTCAAGCCAACTTGTAAATTTGAAGTTATGCAGAGTTATGCAGTTAATCCTAAATACTATTTTCCATTATTGAAATTGCAAAAAATATCTGAATTATTTTGTGTGGCTTTTGAATAGTGAATAGTCTAGAGACTCTAAAATGGTTTAAGTTTTTCCCTATTTCCTTATTAAAAAAACAAACCCTAGTGAAATAAAAAAACTAAAAAGCAATGAACGGACCAAATCCTCTCCTTGCCCCCTTCAAATCTTCTGAACAAAAAAACTCAGCACAAAGTCTCAGTTACTCATTTGGAAGGCATTTTGTTGTCAAATGCCATGGGTTTATTAAAATGAGAGAGGAATCTTTGAGGATCAGAGTCTTCCTCATGATGATGTTGATGCTTTGAAGACCAGGTAATAAAATAGCACAAGTTAGCAGGATACTGAACTCAAGATTGCCAGAGGTAGTCAGAAGGTACCTGCTATGTTTAGGTGTAGCAGGGACATGCTGGTGACTCACAGGTGACTTCTCAGCAAGTCTGCAGATTTCTCTTCAACTCCCATTGTTGCTACCTCATCAAAGTTGGAGAAATATTTTCTTATTGCAAGCTGATGAAATCTGAATCTTGCTCATCCAGAAAAATAACTTCTCTTTACAAACTTTTGCAATTGTTTCCTTGGTGGTGCAGTTTGTTTGGTTTTCTTTTTATTATTTTGTTTGTTTGTTTGTTTTGTTTTTTGGGTTTTTTGGTTGTTTTTTTTTTGGCCTAGGAGGATTGCTAGTTCCCTCAGTAATAGTGCTGTAACTTTTATTCTTTTTCATCTTCCCACATTATCATGTCCAAGTCTTATCTGGCATCAAGAAGAAAAATTATTTTTGAGAGTGTGCAGCACTTGAAAAACAGGACTTTTAATAGTTTCAGGAAAAACACTATTATTCATATAGATATATAAAGGGCCTATACAACTAAAGTATTCATCAGGGTCTAAAAATCTATCCACATTCTTCCTGTGTTCCTTACAACTTCTAGTCAAGTCAAGCACTATTCCTATGGTTTAAGCATCAGTGCTGGTGAAAATTTTGTATAGTCAAACAGATTTCAAGGATGAATTTCATCTCCAGCTGCTTGTGCTGCTGCTTCCTTTCTGCTGGCAGGAGTTTTAATGCTTAATGTATACCTTGATCATCTACTCCGCCTTGACAAAGTGAGTTGTGTAACTTCAGTGGTCACTGAAGTTACACAACTTCAGTGGAAGTACTTCTCATAGGAAGTGTTTTGCTGGATCTCAGAAAAATAGCATTTTAAATCAGATTTATTGTCGACTTAATGGTATAATCCAATAATATTAAAAAACCCTCAACCAAACAGAAACCTCTAAAGGCTATATTGCTTCTTGTGTGCTGCTGTAAGAAGCATAGAGTGTGTTAAAACTTCAGTCTAGTGAATTAGAGCCTTTGTAAATGAAAAAAGAAAAATGTTTACAGAAGCTCAACAGAGTAATTCATCAACCTCGTGCACTGGAAAAACACTTAGTTTTGATGTTAAAGTGTGAAGGAAAAAGAATATCTAACTTTAACGTTAAACTCTCAAAAATGTAGAAAATAACCAGCACTGTACACATGAGGAAAGCATTATTTGAAAACAAGAATAGACTTCTGTGTTGTCTATACATTTTGTTTTCTGCAATGGAATATTAGACTTTTCACTTTTACATCTTGTTTCTTTCTGGCAAAAGAGGAAGCTGTTTGGCAAGAATCCAGAAAAATGGAGTTTCCCAATTTGTGTGTGATTTTCCCTCCGCGCAGCTGTTTTTACTTGGAATATTTCTTGTCCAAAAAGGAAATGGTACTTTCCTAGAGGAAAGAATTTGTGTAAGGTTTTTCTTCAGGTACTTGCAGTGTATATGAGTTGGAGGGAAATAACCATTTCTATGTAACAATTGACTCGCTTTGTTTTTGGTGGAGGTAAGTCTGGAGACACAGCTTGCACTATGAATAAATTTTCATCTGCTACTATCACGAATAACTATGATTAGGGAGGTGAGGAGGATGTAGCTTTAGGGGGTAGTCTTGGGAAGCCAAGGGCAGAGTTGAGAGCAGGTATTTCTAGTCTTCATGTTTCGTGGTGAGATCTGAGCTCAGCTAGATCATGAATTTCTGCTCTTCAAACACAAGTCACTGACTCTTGAGAGAGTGGGGCCTCGGGGTCTGGCAGCAACATCCAACCTTCACTGGTTTCTGCTGAGCTGGGAGGTAGCAAAGTGATGGGGTTACGAATTTACTAGACTGAGTGTAAAGTAGTCATTAGCAAATCCTACTTTGCAATCTGGAGACTCTTTTTAAAACTGCTTAAAAATTAAATTTGGAATAAAATTTTCAAAGAGTCTGTTCACAGCTAGCTTGTGCACCTCCTCTGATACCAGTACAGTGCATTAGCTTCAGCAAGTATCCTACCTGTTTGCTTACTTTTTAAGCTGTTACCACACTCCTGCCTAAGCTTTTTATGACCTAACAGAATGGGATCTCTCCCCCTTCCCATCCCATTTGGTTGCCCAAATCATCTGTACCTGTGCCAGCTGAACTTCCACTTTCCTGGAATGAGACAGGTTTGAGTTGTATATACACTCAACTTCAGGTGCATTTCACAAAAGTGTTGTGTGAGGATGTACTTTCCTCCTTATGGACATAGTTCTCCTTTATCATTTTTTGGAGGTTAGCTTTTTTTTTTAGTTTTAACAGCCACTTTTCATTTGCTGATCAGTGAAAAGCGAACTCTGACACTGTTCTGTTAGTCATGTTGGAGAATGCATGTACTTGGTTAATATTTCAGCCTTTCTTACAATAAACAATACAGAATTATACCACATTAATGAGAATAATTAAACTGTAATGTAATGAATTTAAATTTGTATCTAAGCCCTGAAACTTTCTTGTGAATGATAGCTCCTAGTGGTTTATCAACTGTGTGGTGAAAAAGCTTGTACCAGTTGTGTCCCAGATGCCAGTCAAATACAGTATGCAGGAAGTATCTTGTGTTCCACCTATGTCCAGTTGCAATTGAAATTTGGCTGAAACAGTTATTTTCAGAGAACAGAGAATGTCTCTCTACATGCATCAGAGCTTCCTAGAAGTCTTGGCTCTGGAAACAAACATATCTTTGTGAAATATCTTGGTGCTAGGCATGTAGACTTCTGTGGTTACTTTGGCTTGCTGTATTTAGTAAGACATCACAGATATATTCTACATGTGGTTTAACAATGGTATTCCTCTATTTAGTGTTCCTACCGAAACACTCCAAACCATGTGTTGCTTGCTGGCTCTCCTCTCCTCTTCCCCACTTTGATGGAGAGGAGAATTGGAGGCACAAAAGGCTAAGATCATGGGTTGAGATAAGAACAATTTACTGGCAACAGTAATGAAATAGGACAACAAACCATAACAGCAACAATACTAATAACAGAGTGTACAAGAAAGGAACGATTTGCACCCGAATTCTCACCCCCAACAATACCTGACCATTTGCTCTGCCGTGTGACCTGAAAGGGAGCCCTTCCCCCTTTCTCAGAAAACGAGGTGAGGTGCTACAGAATAACCTCTGGGTCCTGGCCATGCCCCCTTCTAGCTACTGCAGAAATCAACCTTGTCCTGGCCAGAACCAGGACACTATTTCATAATAACATTTTTGTATAATAACTTCCTTTTTGCGTGAGCTTCATAATCTATGCAAATGGTAGCCAGGTAGCCTTCCTTGAGTGGCACACTTGTCTCAAATAAGGCAAGGCTAAGATTTGAGTTAAATAGGAAAACATACTTTTAGTATAAGCTTTTTTATCATACCCTTTACTTTATGTGTATATTTCTTTATATACAATTGGTGTCAGATGATTAGAGTGCAAGTTTTGTGAAGTCTCTGTGTGTGTATTTTTGTTTTGATGGTTGTTCTCCCTCCCCTTTCCCAAAAGCAGAGAGGTCCATGATATAAAAATATCTTTTTGCACTGTAACAAAGCTGCTTTTCTCAACAGACAAGAAGAGTATGCCATGAGTACATACTGTATTGGTGTATAAGGGTATAAAGGGTGTGTCTGCCAGTGATGATGTATATGGATCTGACACCAGCTGATCTCAACCAGACAGAAAATTAGCACCCCTCCTAAAATGTGGAAGAAGAGTTTGGAAGAAAATGTGAATTGTAAAGCAGCTGTACCTCCTAAAGCCCAAGGAAACAATAGATAGTAACTTTGTATGCTTATGAGGTATTTTCAGGCATTCCTGGGAATAAGTTTTATATTTTGTCCTTGTGTAATGGGTTGCCATCTGTAGTGGTTGATATTCAATTTTTTTGAATGCCTACCTTTGAATTGACACCTGGTATATTAAGAGTAACAAAATGCCAATAAGACAGGCAGAACAAATGCATCTTAATATCTTGCAATAACCTATGCTAGATACTTATTTTTCACTGCCAAGCAGAAAGAACAGAAACATACTGACTAATTTTTACCAGAACAATAATCAGACACCCACCAGTAAACATGAGTGTAGGCCAGAGGAAAGCAAAGAGAAGGCCTTTTGAGGGATAAAGTCTGCTTAAAATGACATTGGTCTGTGTTCCTCCGGGGTCATAGTAACACGGGAAAGTCTTGTATTTTTTGAAATTGCTTGCAATTGTTTCTATTCGTGCTTTAACTTCTTTAGAGTTCTCCAACTTGTCTGGGACGTATGAGCACTGAAATAAGAAACCAAGGTGATTAATTATTAAAAAATACTCTAATATAAAGTTTGTAGTTAAGTCAGATTGAGTGAAAAAATCATGCTAGTACTGACAAAATCTTCTGTGGTTTGGCATCCCTGGAGATTGTCTTGGTTTCATTACGTCCATTTGCCATGCCATGCTTCCCTGTTTCCATCAGTATGTCTATGTCCCCCTTCTGCAGATTTATAGATTGGAGTTACATTGTTGGAAACCAGTAACATACCTGCCTTAAAATCCCCTGCAGTCTTTGAGACTGTCACTGCATTATTACAGTGCCAAGCTCCAGTTCCTAACAGAGCTTCTAGGCACTGCTACAGCAAGAAAGTGTTAGTTGTGCAGAAATTCACACTGGCTTGTCAGTGTGCAGGAGAATGAAGTTGTTTCATTGCATGCCTCTGGTTGTAACTAGTAGAAAAATACAGCAAGCAGGAGGCTTCCTACTTGTCCTTGTAAAACAACTATTTTGACCTATAGTAATAATGCAGAGTTATTTAGTCTTCAGTGGAAATAGACTTTGAAGCAGTAATCTTTTGTTGTTGTCGTTGTTCATAACCTTTCTTTTCTGCAGTATTATTTTGTGTATAAAATAGTGCTTGGATGTGCTAAACTGGAAACTGGCCAAGGCAAAAGCAGAGGTGGTTCCTCACCCTCACCTGAAAATTTTACTTGCAGTAATGCAAGTAGGTAGGACATCAACAAATTGCCTACCCTTGCAGTGAACAAGACTCTTGTTTCCATCTATGGTCAGTAGTTTCTGCTTTGCCCCTTCTTTGCTTGTAGCTTTCCCTGAGATAGTCACTGTAAAGATAGGCATTAGCTAGAAAAATTCTCTTCAGCTGAAGTGTTTTATGCTATTAGGTTTGCACTGTGTGAAACTCTAATCTATATAAATTCTTTGCACTTGTAATCTGAGCATGTTTGTTCTGGATACTGAAAGTGCTTCATTCTTGGACATCCAGAATCTGAATTTTCACATAAGAGAGTTGTAGAGCTGGAATAAGGCCTCTGAAATACTTGTGGGTTTGGAACTGGACTGAACCTGACCTTCCTTGGGACAGGGTACCTGAAGGAGCAGTTTTGGTTCTGGGGGAGCAAGCCTGAAAATACTGAGCACTGTGCTGATTCCCAAGCAGTGGTGGAAGTTAAAGTGTAAGACCTTTTGTTTTCCCCTTCCCCAATCTTTGACAGACCTCTAAAGCCAAATAAATATTATGCACCTACATGTCTGTTCCACCTATGGGCGCACTCATCCTCTGGGAAAGAGATCCCTAAAACAACTAACCAAAGAACCTCTACCTCAATACTCAGCATTTCTACCTTACACAGGTGCTTCCAGCAGTGCCACTGCACTCTCCATGACTCCAGGAAACTGGTGTAGACCAAAAGAAAGACAAATAAGTTTTCTGTGTGATAATGATCCCAAATCACTGATTTGTTTCTTCTTTCTGTCTAAAATGTGCATCATGTTGCCATTTTCTCCTTCTTTATTCCCTGCTTCATATTATACACCTAAAAAGCAAGTAAAATTGGGATTTGTGCTCTTAGTTGCATGTCTTTAAACATGATGTCTCTTATGTGATAATTCAACAAGGAACTGAGCAAGCCACAGCGTATAAACCATTTGTTACAATGGGTCTTCAGCTCAGAGATTTACATATTTTAAAATGTTCATGAGTGTTGTATATTCATGTTGGTGTAATTCCTTAAAAAGTAGTAACCTAATATTTAATGTAACATTTAAAATAGAATCCAAAACTCTGTAATTTCTGGAATGTTTTAAAATTGCCTTGGTCTAAACCCAGATTGTGCTGCTTTGTTTAAAAACCATCAGCCTTTTCTCAAAGGTGTTAGTAGCAGAGAATGGGTATACAATCTGTGTTGCAAGTACCTTAGGATTTCTTTCCAGTGTATCTTCAGTCTGGTACAGCATAACCTCTTGTCCTGAAGCTGTCAGATTAACCCACACCTGTAGACAGGGATAAGGAAAGATTTCCTCATCCTCTGAGCCTTTGCTGTTTGGGCAGAAAACTTTGTCCTTGATGTTGGCTTTGAGTACCTTGCACACAGTTTCTGTTGTCCAAACACTACAAAAACAACACAAAAGGTATTTCTTTGAAGCTCATCAGAAGCATCTGTTGCAAGTTGCATGTGAAAATACATCTGTGTGTGGTGGCTTGGCTGGAGTTCATAGCTGCTCCATTGTGCGGTGATGAGCTGTGCCCACCCTGAAGGCTGCCCCTGGAAAAGGGCTGCCATAGCGAGTAAGTTCAGGAAAACATTTTTGTTGCTGTTGCTGTTGTTTCTTATGCATTCTGTGGTTTCAGTTAGATTCTGACCTCCCTGTCTGTAACAGCTTTGTGTTATTCAAGAAAGAAAAATTGCTATGGATTTTAAAGTTTGATAGTAAATACTTGGAATACAGTACACTTGATGTCTCAAATTTTACTGATTTAATTCAATAAGCCTCAGAACTCAGATCAGTACACATGTTTTTCCCCACTTCTCTTTTTCTTTATTGCATGGGTGTCTTGCATAAAGAATTAGCAGGATTTTGTCTGGAAAAAGCTAATTTTTGCTGTTACTTATCCTTTTTCTCAAGAGTTACTTTCCTCTTTCTGATAACACAGTAAATTTTGCTTCCAGTAGTACACTTCGGTGGCAAAAAAAAATCAAGAAACAGTCTCACTCCAGTTCTTAGGAAACTAATCTTGTTACATACACCTGTCTTTTGTAATGCAATCTGGAGGGAGGAAAATAAATATATGTGAATTAGTCTGTGTTAAAGAGAATGGTTTTCAAATAGTTTTGAGATTAAAAGTGCTCTAGCAAGAAAAATGAGGTGGATGTCCTTGCTTTCTCTGTCATAATCTTGAAATAGGAACAAGTGAGCTGCACGCTTTGTCTTATTTTTTGCAAACTGATTTTGTGTGTGTAGGCAGAACTTGCAAAATGAAATAAAAGTGTGGGCATTATTTACTCCTTCAGCATTCATTATGATCTGCAATATTTGCTGTGACATACTGGGTTGTTGAAGGTGCTAGTTTCTTATGATGGTTAATTTGGAAGTAAGATACAGATTCTTGAGCGAACAATTTTACCATGACTTCTTTTGTTCAAAACCACAACACTCGCCTCCTGCACATGGAAAAACTTTATTGAACTCTTTTTATTTATGCAAGACCTGGCTTTTAATTGTCAAACTTTGATAAGCACGGTTGGATTTTTGATTTTACAGTAATTCAATTTAGTCTGTTTTGTTTAGCTCTGAGGTGATAATTTCCTCTTTTTTGTGCTCACTTGTAAGTGCCTGATGAATTCTTGGGCACTTTTTTTCTCTTCTGCTCTAAATCCTTATAAGCCCTTTGAGAGCACTTTGTTTATTGTACAATGTACTTGTGTATATTTTATCAGTGTTTTAGTTAGTGTATTTGATGCTAACAGGAAAAAGAATAAATTTGTTTCATAAACAAATGGCTCTTATTACCTCTTAGTGTAGAATGGCACAATGGTGATCCCAATAAAAAAGTACATCATCATGGAGCACGCAACCATTCCCAGTCCCAGGCAGAGGGCTCTTGTCTCCCCTCGCTTTTGTGCAGTCACCAACTTCTTTCCCAGCATGACTTAGAGCTGTGAAACTTGAACAACCTCTTTTTGGTGTAAAATAAAATACAGAAAAGAGAGGGAAAAAATGACAGTTACTGTAGTTGTGTAACAAATTTCTGAAACATAATGTAATTGATGGAGGAACAGCCCCATTTTTGCAAAAACTAGAACTAAAAAAAAAAAAACCAACAAAATTTGCTGTGTTTTTTATTATCTTTAGACTCCTGTTTTACTTTTTGAATTTACTGTGTAGCACTTTAGGAAGTGTGTGTGTGTGTATGTGTAAGCTAGGAGGTGGGGTAGGAAAACCAGATAACTTTTGGGGAGAATTCTGTTAATAGTCCAACTGTACTCAGCCTTAATTCAGTCTATTTTATGTTGCTGCTTCTCTGAAGAAAGAGTTGTTTTGCTGTGTATTGGAAAAAGCTGCATGAAGGGGAAGCCTTCCCAGAGTGGAATCCTTTTTACATTATGCCTTTTCTTCTGGAGTAGTTTGAAACAGGGTTGTCTTATTTCAAAAGAACTGAAATAATTAAAAATTTAGCATTTGAGATTTCTGACTTCTGCATGTTTGCTTGGCCTCGTCCATCCAGAGGTGCTCCAAACATGATGTCTGAAGAATGTTGCTGTAACACTGGGGAACTAACTCTTGGGCAGAGCTGTCTGAACCTGAGCTGAGAAATGACTGGCATTAGCCCCTCTACTCTCTTGCCAAAGAGCATTTTAAATGATTCACATAATGTTTTGTTGAAGAGAATCTGAAAATTATTGCCATGAGTCCATATGCCATTAAATCAATATGAGTGACATATAGGTTTCTACAGAAATAGTCCAGAACTTTCACTGCAGGTTCAACCCATCACCAGTATCTGCTGCACTGACAGCTGTGATTGCAGGTTTGTGGGGTTTTTGAAAACACGGCACAAGCTATTTTTATGGCAAATGACAAGACTGGCAAGATTTGTGTGGGCTTGTTGGGCATAAGAGAAGAAAACAGAGCAGAAGGAGAAAAGAAAAATGTTACATTCATGCTGAATCAGTTTTCAGTTCTGTTCTGTGCAAGGCAATGGCATACAGCTTTAGGCAGTGCATCTGCAGGATTTTAGTTTCAAGTGTGTGCATCTATTTAGTGTTTATCCTTACTGGCTGGCCTTCTGGATGGCATGGTTCCTGCCTGAATCCACCTGTGTTCACACTTAAATTCATATACAGTGTAAAACAAGTGCAAACCAAAGTTAGCAAATAGGCTCTTCAGGTTGTCTGTGAGCATATGGTCTCCATCTGCTGCAGGCTGGCAGAGCTGTGGTGTGACTGCAAGTAAGGGACCATGTTGAATTGGGTGAAATATGATATAGCCCTCAAAGCTATGAGCATCAGCTCTTAAAGGAACGAATGGAAATATATTCTGAATGTTCCTTTCTTTCCTGTTAGTTCTGGTTTTCACTGGTAAAAGTGCCTTACGTTGACTGTTTAATGATCAAAGAAAAAAAGGTATTTGAAAATTAACATGCTTCTGTTTTTAGACTGCTGTGACACCTGTTCTATTAGCAATAAAAATATGGATGTCTGTGGACAGTAAAACAGCTTTGGTAATTTAGCATAACTTGGGGTTAGTTGCAGATTTTAAGTATGTGTTTTGAAGTTGGTAGTACATGATATCATCAAAGTGGAAGGCTGTTTCTAGGTGTCCCCAGAAACTAAAAGAGTTATTTTTAGAATGCTGAATTTTGTACACTTTCATATTTAATTCCACTTTAAATAAAACATCCACATCCACTGTGAATTTTGCATACAGCATATTGAGGGGAGTTGCTTTTCTGATGATCACTTACAGTTCGCAGGCATTATAAGAAGCATCTCAATTTGAAAATTGCCATAGATGAACTTTCCCTGTTTACTGCCATTTGAGCTTAATACAGAGTGTGAGCGAATGCCCTTAAGTAAGGCTGTATTGTGTTTTGCTTGGTCAATGGGGCTATAGATAGAACATGTGGTATCAAATGCTCCCAGCATGCTCGTGCTGCGCCTGCATATTCACATATAGCCATGTGGAGAGGCATGTGCAGCAAGGAAACTTGCACAGTGAGTGTCAGTGACTGTTCCTTGGAACCTTCTGTCATTCCTTTTAGTTTGGAAAATGGGAAATAACACTTAAAAAAACCTAACAAATTCCAAAATATTTAGAATATTGGAACACTGTGCAACACAGTACCTTAATACCAATTGTTATTAAGCTGGCTCTCCTTTACCTATTGTGCAACTTGGTCAGAGGGAAAGGTGGAATAAAGGAACATTATTGGCCCTGGAGCACAGGCCCTGAGACCGTATGGTACTGAGTAGCAGGTCCTTATAGCACAGTGAGGAGCTAATAATAGATGAGTGAAAACCTGTGTTATTAGCAAGAAATTCTTACATACAATAACAATGATTAATCTTTCGTTTTCTGTGAGAGATTGAAAAAATGAAGGACTGGTACTGCCACTGTGACTTCTGGAAAACTTTGAGTGGCCTAGAGCTGTAACATACTGTGTTTTGATGAACCATAATATTTACAGAGCTGTCCCATTTACACTGAGAAGCAGTGGGGTAATCAACCCCCTTGTTACATGGGAAACAACAACGGTGGGACTATTAACCAAAGAATTCATAAGAAATCTAATGTCCCCAAAAGTCTGCTTGAATGCCAGCCACATGCACAGTGGAAGTACCACTAAATTTTTCCTTCTAATAATCTACAACTACCAGACCATCTCTTTAAGACACAAAAGGAATCTGTATATGTGAATTGGAAATTCTTCTTAAGTGGCCCAGGGGTTGTATGCAGTGTTGTTTCCCATCCTGACAACAGGCAGACTGCCTGACTCTGGTGCTCTGCATGGGCTGCTAAGTGATGCTGTTTGCCTTTGCTCCCCCAGTTCAGATAACTGCTCCACCCCAAAGAGAATAAGGACATATAAATTATTCAGATAAAGTTAACAAGAAAGGTTCATCTTAAAATATCACCCTGAGTGCCTCTATAGACATAAAAAATAATCAGCTAGGTCTTCAGGCAGTGTAAATCAGGGGTGCTTACATCACTGTTGTGTTTCTGAAGCAAATTAGCTGTAAATTTGTGGTCTCTGAAACTGAAATAGATATTTTCTGGTGCATTTTTTTCTGCTTTCAAGTGTAGAAGACCAGAAAAATCTGTAACACTATTTCATGCATGTGCAGAATAATTTAAGAGGAAACATAGGACCTCGAAGGAAGCCCATGTGCATTTTTTTTCTTTCTTACATAAACATTCCTTTGCATTTCTGCTGAAAATCCTTAATTTTCTGGCTCTCAAGACAAAGCAATGTTGCATACATATAGAAAAACATTTACTTGGAATTTCTTCGTTGTTTTAAAGGTTAATTCTTTCAGATTAAAAAGCTTTTCTGTCTCCTTGCTCTGTCTATGTATATTAGAAGGACTGCTGAAATAGCTGTTTTAGTGTTTCCTCTGACAAAACCATTATATCTTTTAAAATTAAGCACTGCAGAAGACTTTTTTGGCCCAGGAAGTCTAAGCAAAATTAAATTGGGAGATATTAAAGTGTACAAAGCAGGGCTTAGTCCAGCCTTCAAGAGAAAACTTAAATGTATTTTTGTACTGCAGATTTTGTGCAGTGGTTCCCTACTCATTAGGAATGTATAAGCTGCAAATGTTTTCATAATGTTCGCTCTGCCTAATCTTCTTCAATCCAGTTAAATTATACAGTACATTAGCTGTGCAATTTCAATGTATAATAATTGCATTCATAGCTGCTAGTGACAATCTTAGGGATGCCATCTGCTCGGGTTTGGCGTAGTCCCCTGTTTTGATTAGAGGGATGTTTGATACTTGGTGGGAAGTCTCTACCTCCTCCTCCTCTCCAAGCATTTGAGGAGTGTCCAGTGGTGTGACTTCTGTGAGTTCAGATGGGACCTCTCTCTCAAGCTATTCAAGACTGCTTTTAACTTGGGTAAGGTGTGAGTAGCACTGATGAATTCATCTCACTTGTTGAAGAAGGGCTGCTAAATCCCCCTCTGGAATTTAAGATGGGAATGAATATTAAAAATGAGGTAGTGTTCTATTTTTTGGTTTGGTTTCTCTTTGAGCTGATTGTCCCATACTATATGGTGAATCTCCAGTGAACATTTATGCATTGCTTTCAGATGAACATCGTGTTTTAATACAGCATCATACTAAGAAGGGTGATGAAAGTCATTGCACATCTCTAAAGTGATGAGGACTTTTTAAACAGGCCTGTACCCTTTGGCCTCTACTGCTTGTACATGCAGAATATCCATTTGTTTTCTCCTGTCAAGTGCCAACTTAAGTCACCTTGTGTTATTCTCAAAACACCTTGCACAGACAAAATAAAAATTGCCAGCTTTTCTGGATTTGTAAGAGAAGCATAGTATTTGGTGATAAGTTTATTGGCCAAATGCTTTTTGTGAGAACCAGTAGGCAAAAGTTTTAGATCTATAAATATGAACTCTCTCCTGGTTTTGTTATGGAGCTCATATTTACATACTTCCTACTGTCTCTGGGTAAAGTAGTTTGATCATTTGCACTTGCTTAACTGGGTTTCCATGGGTATTTCAACATTGCTTAAATTCTGCCTTTCTGTTTCAATCCTACACTCATCCTTTCCTCGTCTGCTGCCCCACCACTTACCAGCAGGCTGAAGTCAAAACTACATTTGTGTTGGCACTTTCTTTTTCCCCACCCTCCGTTTCATCCTTTAGCAGTTACAGGCATTTTCTGCTGGCACTGGGGGAGTACTCTGGCTGGGGAACACCTGTTTTTTTCATTACTTAATAAGCTTTCTGTGCATCTGGAACCACAAATACTGTATGTTACAGAATAAGGTGATGCTGAGCCTTGATGGAAAAGTGCAGAGAAAAGCTTCTCATGTAGTTGTCTTCGAAACCCAAAACAGCAATACTTTGACTATGTAACATGCTACAACTATGTTTATTTTATTCAATACACTGTATAATTTTCCCTTATTACTGAACTGTTTACCTGATATGCCACTAAAGTGAATTAAAGAAGTTAGTTTGGGTTTTTTTGTCTAAAATATATGCAGTTGTTTAAGACTAATTCTGTTAGCTTTTAAACATTGTTGTTCTTAAAAAAAGATAAAAGGAGAGGAAAAAGAGACAGAAGTTACTTGTGCAGTTCAGCTGTCCTGAAATCTTTCTGGAATACTTTTTCCTTTGATTCTGTGCTGTACAGGACTGCACAGCAGGAAAAAGTTTAAGAGCAGATTTCTGTGAAGCCTTCAAGAATTCACGTGCCTCGTTCCTCTCTAACTTATGGGTAGGTCAGCACAACCTCTAAAGTAATGCTGAGCACCCAAAGCCGTGAAACTTGTAAAAGTAAAGGTGTATTTACCATTAAAATGAATGAGTATGGTCTTATATGAGCTTCTGACTTTAATTTGTGAAAATATTGTTACCTTTGCTTACAGTTGTGAAGAATGATCAGATTGCATCCAGAGAGCAACTCAGTCTGCATGCTACAGAAAAGTTATCTGCACTGTCCTCCGTAGTGCTGTACATATAGAAAACCTTTTGCTTCCCAAAACACAAAGCTATCACATGCTCCCAAGGAAAAACAGTTGTTTAGAAATATACTCACAGTTTTTGATGAAATGCTGCTTTCTCTGATGAAAGTAAAATCTGTTACATGACAGACTTGGGACTGTAGTGGAGCTCAGAGCTGAAAGGGATTATTATTTTTTTTCCTTTCCTGTACTTCTCTGGGTTTGCTTTGCTGTGGCTGAACTCCTAACTTAGTTCCCCTATTACAAAGTCTTTTGTAACCATAAATGGTAAGGTATGAAAGAGCACTGTCCTTTTGGAAATTAATTGCTGGAAACCAGGAAGCCACAATACTAAGACTGAGTTTTCTCATGCACTAGAGCCCCTTTACTACATATTCTGGTGGATTCATGTTAAGCTATGGCCCTACTCCATTTATAAAACTTTTTTAGTTTAGAAATCTGACAGATCTTTTGGGTAAGATTTAAGGAATTGAACTGTATTGATGACCAGTGGTATTGATTCTTAATTCTTAATAACCTGAGCCATTACTAGCTGTGTGGGAATCCTTTATTGCCACTGGTTTCAGTGAGTTTGGATGCAACAGGTGCTAAAATTCTGACTGTACATCAGAGCTGTATAGACAAAAACATCCATCATGCCATAGGTGTATTAGTGTCCAGCATGTTCCTCTAGCCCAAAAGCCAAGCCTATTTCTGAGACGTATAAACAGCTAACTCCTAGCACAGAGCTTCAGAAAAGAGCTAAAACAATTCTTTTTCATTTTTTTTTTTTCTGAGAGAGAAGAAAGCTGTTATTGGGAGACTAAGGAATTTAAATTAGTTCATCCAGTAGAATCATTAGGAGAGCACTGTGAACAAGGGTGGGTAGGGTATTTGCCCCTCCCTCCCCACTTTAGGTATCTGATAATTAGCTGTTTCAGTTTAAGCTGTTCTTCTAAACTTGCTTTTGGTAAAAGATTTGAAGTTGACATGCTCAGAGTGTTCATGCTGTCTGAAGATAGCTGATTAATCTCCTTCAGTCAGGAACCTTTTGTAATATTGTGGATGCAGAAGAGAGCACACAAAGCTAACTTTGATTTAGATAACTGTCTGATAGACATTTACAGCTAACTAAGAAGAAGTCTACTACTATCATCTAGATTGGAAAGATTTATGATCATAGTAATCTTTTAGTATTTGAGAAGAGATGTAGATAAATTTAAAAAATGACATTTGAGGGTTGGAAAAAAGAGCCTTATGAAGAAAAGTTATTTCTGGATAAAACAGGATCTGGTTGAGTGGAGTTTTTATCATTTTTTTATGCTTAGTAATCAAGACTGGATATTTTAAAGAAGGTGGCTCTGCTGGCTAAAAGAATAGTCAGGCTTTTAATAAGGAATTCATTATAAGTAATTTTTGGGTTCTGTGCTTCAGGATTCGAGGTAGTAAACAAGGTAAGCTGTGCTGAATGAAATTCATGAATCTTCAAATTGAAGATTTGTCTTCTGTCTCCTCTCCCTGTACACCTTAACCTCAATGGCTAATATTCAGAGATCAATTTCTAACTGCTATGCTAAAGAGTTCTACTGCAAAATTTACACAAAAATTGTAGATTCCAGAGCCAAAATATAAATTAAATATTTTGAAGTTTCCACAGTGTACTGAAGGAGTTGCTGGTAGAGTGCTTTGGCTCAGTTTGAGATGTGCTGGTGGTTTATTTGAATAGACAGAAGCTATGCTTCAAGTCCGGTGCTACAAACTACCTTTTGCTTGTTTTGTTTCCTCTCACATACATAGCTGATGCACAAGTCTAGGTGGCTGCTGACTCTTGGAGAGCTAACCCAATAAAATAATGAGGGTGTGCTAACGCGAGGTGCAGTACTGATACCACTTCTAACCTTGGGATATTTCAGTGTGCTACTGATCTGTACCAAGTGACATGTATGCATTGGAGCTTTATCAATGGCAAGCCAGATGTTGTATTATAAGCTGTAATTCTGTAAATCACAGTGTATTTTAGCTTTTGTCTTCTGAAAATCACATGGAATATTTTCTTTTTTGCAGCTTGAGGGTTAGGAGGAGAAAGCAAACAATCTGGTGGTTGAAATCACCGTGCACTTTTGCCCTCATGCTCCTTTCCTTGCATGCGCCTCCTTGTGGTTTTGCTCCTGGCTCTCATGGGAGCACTAATTCCATGTTTACTGGTAAGCTACATACCTGGTGCTGCACAGTTCCTCTTTACATTGACCCAGAGAGGGAGTGTAGGGTCACTGCTGGAAAGGCCGAATACCTGAGAGAGCTCTGTGAGTATGAGTGGCAGCACAAATCAAAGCCAGTTAGGGCAACCTGGGGCTAATGGCAGTAGCCCCTGTCAGTCTATGATCCTTTAGCAAATATTGTCTTTAGCCATGAAAAAGAAATTTTCAGAGACCTTTCCAGGCTTTGCTTGAGATCCTTTTTTAAAGTCCTATCCCCGACTCTTAACTGAGAGAAGAAAAAGGGAAGACGCAGTGTCGGAACAGGGATTTTGAACTTCAAATACTCTTTGAATCCGCGTAAGTTTATTTTCAGTGTCTTCTTTCCCATTTATTTTATTCCAAGGTAATAAACCGTTTGGCTAAGGCCAAGAGAGATTTTGTGTGAGCGATATTTCTCATAATCCTTTTAAAAAAGAGCAATCCTTCAACTTGGAAAATCTTGCCACATCTGTAAGTTAGTGAAGTAGCTGCACTTAAAATTATCAGCCTGCAGAACTGCAGGGAGTTATCTGACAAATTAAAGAGAATTAAAATATATTTCTGGGGAGTTATTTTCTCTGTAGAGTGATAATGGAAGGAAGAAAAATCATGTGAGAGAAGGCATATGGCTCTGAAAGAGACATTGTGTAAACACTAGCATCCAAGGATGGTTGCTTTTGTTTTGTAAATAAAAGTATGAGACTTTAAACGTTACAGCAATGGCAGGGAAGAAGAGTTTCTGGTGTTTACTTGCTGTACTGCTCTGCAGTGAGTACTTGCTGTTGTCCTTTGGGCACCATCTGTATTGCAGAATGCAGTATTGCAGAATGCTTTGTTCCAGCCCCTTCTGCTCCTCATGGCCAGCCATTGCAGGGAGGTGTTTGTTCCGAGAGTGCTTAACTCTCCCAAGGAATCCATCTGACTTTGCTGGGATGCTGAAAATTCAAGGGAGTATGGTTTGAACCCACATGGTACTGAACCGTTTGTTCTTGTGGTGTCATATGAATGAAACTTACTCAGTGTTTGCAGGTGACCACGTAAGGCTGCCCTGTATACCAGGGGGTTCTTGCTGGAAATCTGAGTCAGATTGTATAAATAATGTCTGTAGTCAAGCAGAAGTTATGTGTATTTGCAAACTCTGAACTCCTTTTTGACTCTAATGTAAAGAGCAATTGAGGTGTTAGAAGCGGGGAAAGGAAAAAAAGAAAAAAAGAAGAGGTATCTTTTAGTTGCTCAAAACTGCTCATTCAGTTCTTTTAAGCTGATCATCCATAAGAGTTGTTTTCACATTAGGGCTTAAGAAAAGCTCACTGGCTATGAAATAAAGCCAGTTTAATGAGTATTGTCATTTTATTTCCAGGACTCTCTTCTAAAGAATCACTAAGCTGTGAAATGAGCACTGTTGTTTGTATATTCAGAGAGCCCTGCAAAGTTATTAGCTCCCCCTTCCTAACTGAAACATATTCATAGTGTAGTACATTGTCATGTTTAATGGACTTCATAAAAAGAATCTGTGGCTTTTGAACAAGGAACAGTCACATATTGCAAATTATAAGTCAGGAGCACAAGGTACTAAATGGTGGCATGCCTACATCAAGCACAGGCAAACTTTAGGACTGGCTGCTTCCTTTTAAATGGCTACATTCAGACACTGTTTGCCGGATTTGCTGTTAACTCACCAATTTAATGAAGGTTGAGAGCGTCCTCAGAACATTTTCCCACAGATACTTTACCAGGGATTTTGAATGATTCGTTTAGCTTCCAGCTTCACAGCATGGTTGCTGTGCAGTTCTGACGACTCCCTTAGTGGAATGTAGCTGTTCTGTAATGAGCCTCCCCAAGACACGTCATACCTGCAGTAAAACATAATGCTGTTATTCCTCTTTGACGTTACTGAGAACTCTCTTAACTATTGTGTCCTGAAACTGAAGTTAGAGAGGATTCTTAACTGTTTGCTTCATCTAACTGTCTGTGTTATTACATGCTACTTTCAGAGAAAAGGAGCATGAGTTTTCAGTCAGAGTGTAAGTGCATGTGCTTTTCCTCAGTCTGGGTCTTGTAGGAGTAATCAGTTCTTAATGAAGTTATTCTGGGTAGAGGAGCCCTCAATATTAAAAAAAAAAAAAAAAAAAAAAAATCTAACCACCACGACCACAAAAAACCCCAACCCACAAACCCCATAGAACCAAACAAACTCACAACACAAAGTGAACTTAGAATTGTGGATTTAGAAGTATTACAGAACACTATTGTTTATCCTTGCTTTGTTAGATGGGCACAAGGTGATAACTGCCCTTGTCTATCACTTGACTTAGTTATGGGATCTTCTGGCTGACTCATATAACTTAGGTAACTTCCTTGATGTCTGGAATTAGCAGTGCTGGTCCTTTGAAAGAGTTGGTTTACAACAGGTAAAGGATTCTAGGCACTTGCTGACACAGCTAGCAGTGGAGAAGATCAGAGTCCACACACTTTCATTATTTTTTCAATACTTTTATAATCTTTGAAAATGTATTGCAGAAAAGACCTTACAAGATGATGGATGGGCTTGCCTGTAAGCTATATATTGTGTAGCTCTCAATATATCCTTGAGTGATTTGTGTTGAACAGGAACCATCAGCAGCTGTTATGTTTTGTGCTGTGATGGTGTAATGGCAGGCAAAATTCCCCGGAAACATTTATTAAATAATATTAGTTTGCACAGGCTCTAGGGATGCTTGAAAAATATTTAATGAGTTGGACTGCACGATACCCTGGCAAGGTAGAAAACTGCTTTGTAGCCTCTTTGAGTCTTGAACATTGTCCCAGGCAGTATGGTGTCAGGATCCCAGTCCTGGGCCACAGCACACTACATGGAAGTCTGTACAGGCACAGTGTAGTACCTGGAGCAAGGGGAAGATGCTGAAGCAACCTTGAGCTTGTCAGGCAGTGGTGGTGTCCTGTGTGCCTTTGCAGCTGCAGTCTGCTAAAACTCATCACCTACCTGGATGGTTGCTTCCCAGTTCAGAAAGAGGGGCTGTTGGTAGTCCTCAAGGAGTTATTCCTGCTGCCTTACTGACCATGAGCACTTGCTGCTCAAGCAACCCAGGTGAGCAAAAGTTACCTTTCTGGTCCCTAGAACAGAAATGATGGCTGTTGAAAGCCATGAGAACGGAGCAGGTTCTACAGAATAGCCCCACAGAATTGGGTGAGGATTTTGATGATCAGGTCTTTAATTCATTTGCTGTGACAAGTTATTAGCCTTAGTGTAAAGCAGTCACACATCTAAAATTCCTTTTTGCTGAAATAAAGTAGAAAAGCATCTGTTAATTTTTTTCTCACTGCCAGTGCTGACTTCAGACATTAAAGAAAAGGGAGATTCTGAAAGTTAATCAATTTATAAAGATTTTTGATCCTCAGCTGCAAAATGGGATTTACAGAGATTTCTCCTCTAATCTGTATTATAACTTAGCTCTATTTTAATGGCCATTAATGTGTATCAATTAGATTCTGCATTTTTCAAGTAATTATTTTAAATTAATATCTTTTCTTATTAAAATTATTTCAAGAAGATGAATTTGCCTGTTAGTTAAGGTCAAAAAGCTTTCTAGTGAAAGTTGCCTGATTAATCAGAACATCACTTCTGTTTGCACTGTTGTCTGGCATTTTCTTCCTCCATCTCACAGTTCTTTTTCTTCCTTTTCTTACACCAGCAAAATTGCTTTGCTTTATTGGTGATTGTGTTTTTCTGTAACATACCCTTCCCAAAGAGCACAGTGCTAGTGGTTACCAATGGCACAAAATCAAGTTTAGATGTATAAACACCTGCCGCACTCAGCAGATTTCAAATTAGTTTATTTTGTCCTTCTTTTCCATTTTAGACTGTTCATATTTCTCCCAGAAGATGTTCTTTTGCCACATTATTTTGAGGCCAAGCCTCCCTAAGCAGGCTGCTCCATGTAACACTTATTTGAAGTTGTTACTTCTTTATTTCCCACCATTTGGACTTTCGTATGATGATTTTCCTTCAGCACAGGTGTAACTAAGAAACAAATTATACTGTGAAAACATCAGGTCATTTCAGGACAAATGAGATGCAGAAACTGTTGCACTCTCAAATCTTGGGGACCTTTGTACAGGCTTTCTGACAAGGCAGGTATTTCAAATCTCATCATGATGAAGAGAAGCCTGTGCAGCTTCCTGTAGTTAAAACATTGCTCACTGATCTCCTGCACTTGAAAAATTTCTAGCTTTTGAAATTTGAAACTAGGGTGGCCCCTGAAATGTGCATGTAATGCTTCCTTGTATAATGAAATTGTTTAAAGTAGTATTTTGGGGTTTCTGGTTTATAAGGTTGAGCTCTGATTTCACAGTGAAGAAGTTCACACATTCTTAATTGCTGTTATTTCATTATTTGTCTGCATTATTTGATAAAGATTTCTCAAGAAAATACCCAGCTAGGCAGCTTTTCTAAAATTAGCCTGATTACATTGAGATGTTACTAAGAATAGTTTGTTAAGGATCGGAAGAAGCAAAAGTAGATCTTTTTGCAGTGAAGAGTATGTCAGCCTTTCCAAGTATGTCTGTGAAAACATGCCTAGTTTTGTTCTGCTATAATTTTAAAGCAAATGGAAAAAGAAGTCAGCGAGTGAGTTGTGAGAAAGCAAGCAATAATTATCAAATATCAGTAGAGACAAGAGAATTCAGGTAGGAAAGGAACAAGTCCAGTTGCACAGAGGAGGAGAGCGTGATCAGTGGGTTTGCACATGAGCTAACCTGTGCTCTTGCAGAGCAGAGTTTTGCTGTATGGCATGGCCTCCATCACTTTCTTCTTTGTTTCAGAGTTAAACACAACTGATCTATTGCATGTAAGCAGTGTTATTCCTATACTCTGTGAGGATATGGTTCTTTTAACCAATAGTATTTCATGACTGTAATATGATCATCAGTCTTCCACTTCATACAACAAACAGTATGCAGTGAGCAGCATTAGATTTTGCTTAGCCTGTCCCTCATTTAATGAATGTCATTGGCAGTCAACATTTTTGGAGAATACAAAATGACAATGTGCTTTCCAAAGGTGGTGTTACTACTGGCTTCAATGTTCCAATGTGGCCTGCTGTGTATTAGAGCATCTGCAAAAGATCTGTCCTATCTAGAGCTGGGTTTGCTTTACAATTAGAACACTGCAGCTGCGTCAGTGAGGAGCTAGCTTGAAATGGTTTAGCTCTGGGGAGTTGTAGGGATGCAGGGAATAAAATCATGGCTACTGTGGCAGTGCTGGGTTTTTAGTTTTTCGTGAATAGAACTAGTGATGTGTGAGTGTCTCTTTGCCACATGTACTCAGCAGAGATAATATTGAGAGAAATACAAGCTTGCTTGAGAGTTTGTCAAGACTCTTTCAAGCAAGGACAGCCTTTCTTCACAAAGATAGTAAAAATTTGTTTCATTTATTACTTTGTTTCAAATACTAGTATTCTAGTATGCATATGGACAACCCTGTATGTTTGATGTAGATTTATGTTCTTATTCAAGTAATTCAAGTAAATTCAATTTCAGCAGGATCGGTTTCAAATACTGTGTACTTACTATCTTAAGCAATATTAAAGTATGTGCTGTTATCAAAAATTAAAGTTATAAAATAGCAAAAGCATTAATTTAGTATATATCTACCTTCAAAAGACACAAATTATGAAAGAACAACTCTGCTGTTGTCTCTGACCATTTTCATACTTTTGCTGAAGATGCTCTAGGTTGCTTTTGTTTTCTCATGGAAAACTTTTCCTTTTATAATCAGGTTTTAGTTTCTATGTGTGCCTTTTTCTGCCATAAAGAAAAAACATCATCTAGATGAGAAAATTCTTAATGTAGTTTATATACGCACTTAACTACAAATTCTTGTCATTAGTGGGGTTTCTGTGCAGTGTGTTACACCCCACATTAGTGGGGTTTCTGTGCAGTTATGATGTGTTGTGTTATTCACAGCACATCATAATCTAATAATAGCAAGTATCTCCTACTGGGATCTCTGTTTCATCTGGTGAGGTCCACAGCTCTTGTACATTTGTTATGGGAATCATTTAACTGTCAGGACATCCTTGACAATGTAATCAGCATCAGCCAAATGTGTAAAAATACAAATAATGTTTTTCAGCTGGGAGTGCCCTGGCAGGTGATAAAACCAGATTTCCTTCTCTGACCATGGTTTGGAAGAGGCAGGACATGTAAATGTTTGGTTAGTTTGTTTTGGTGGTTTTGTTTTTTTTTTTTTTTTAACACTCCTAGTTTTTTGGACATAAAGGCATCATTAGGAGTTAAGGTACAAAGGGTTCTTCTGCTTAGAAACTGAAAACTAGCAGAGTGCTTGAAGAATAAATTGTCTCCAGTACTGCATCAATGTCTCAGATAGTCTGATAACCCTACATTATCCTTTCTACCATGATGCATGGCGCTAATGTCATAGTTATCCAAGTAAACTTATTCTCTGTTCTGTGAGTGTTCCAGTTAGATGCCAGAAGTACTCTTTTTTTTTAAATTGAAGAATATGTACAGTATACACCATCTAAATGTCTAACACAAACATACTTCTTCATACCCTGACAAAACCAGGCTTTCTGGTAGCAAGGTTCATCTCCATAGAAAGGAAAAGGCTTTTTATCCCAGCTTCCACCTGGCTTTGTGCTTGCATCAAAGAGACTCTTCAGCATATATTATTGCTTGGGAAACCAAAGTGTGCCTATGTTTATTTTTTAGGAGATGAAGGACAAACTAACAGGCACCAGGAATGTATGAACTGAAGTTGCTGGTCAGAAGGTTCATTACAGGTTGGTATGAATAGTTGCCATTCGATTAAAGGCTGGGGTGGAGTTTGAACAGCAAACTGTCTCCCTACCCTGCACCAATTTCAGCTGCTCTGTCATATTCAGTTAGAAATGCACACATCAAGGCCAATGCAAAGCCACATAAAATGAATTAATAAATCACTGTGTCTTGGTTTGAAGAGGTGGACACTATTAAATGAGTTAGTTACCTTTACAATTTTAACTAATCCCGTTCCACCAATAAGAAGAAATGAATACAAGCAGATAGAAGTGAAAAAATAACAGTTTACTAAACGAAATGAAATAGCAACAGGCAAAAAGTAATAGTCACTGCTTGCAAAGTTGCTGAAATCTTGCAGACTCCTCAGGAGCAAAGAGAAACTCAAAATAGCAGACTGACCCTCCAAGATGGCGCCCTCTGCAGGCGAGCACGTGTGGGGAGACAAAGGGAAAATGGCGGCTGCCCTCTCTCTTACCTCGCTGGTGACAGCAGCTCTGTCGGCAAAGGTGGCTGGCACATTCCAGCGGCTGGTACTCGGTCATGGGCTAGAACTGGTGGAGTGACTTTGCATTCATCTTGGCAGGAGCTGGCAGGGCAGCTGACTCAGGCAGCTCGTACTCTCTGTCTACTCTCCTTGGGCGGGTGCTGCTCATGGCCACAGCCACTGCACAGAGCAAGGTCATTCTGCTGCTCTCAGGGAGATGCCACTCTCTGACAGGTGAGACACACAGACAGATGTTGCAAAATTCACTCTGAAATAGTGTTTTAATTGGGACCTGCAACTTCTTGGGTTGCTACTGTTGCAATTAGAGCCAAAAGGCAAGAGAGACAGGAGAGAGAGAGCTCTTCCTGCATTCCCTTGCTTTTTAAGAGGCACTCACATCCTCCAGCCTCGTGATTCCATTTCTGTGCTGCTTGCTGGGTATTAGACAGGAACAATTTTGGGCACAGATCGATATGGAATACAATAACACTTTGGGTTACTCAGGATGCACTGTTAGAAAGGAGAAAAACATTCATGTGCTTAGTAGAAAACCAAATGCAGAGAGTCTCTTATCGGAGCCTATTTCTCCGTGGCAGCCCTGCAGGAGAGGCTGCCATTGCCTTGATGTCATGTGGAGAGATGCCCAGCTCTGCCGCCTGGGACACCCTCAGCTCTTGGGGCCCTGGTACAAGGCACAACAGGAACGGTCAACCTATTCTATGCTCTATACAGAGTAGATGAGGTGTTTGCCCGTGATGGGATTACTTTAAAATGGACAGGGCTTCAGAAGTAAGGAATTTTTCTCAATGTGCCTCATTTTAATTTCAACAAACTGACTGTCTTTTCGTCTTGTGCTTTGGGTTCTTTGCCTATTTTAAAGAATTTGTCAGGAAAATTAATCCACAAACGCCAGAGGTGTATGTCCAAAAAGGAGACAGAGGAGTCCTGTAACTTTATTCATAAAAGGTCATGGGAATTTCCCATGAGGTCTCTCAAATTGCTAGAGGATGCAGCCTCTTTTATCTTGCTTTCCCAGCTGCAGGTTTCCTCTCTCTTTCCCCATGAGGTCTCTCAAATTGCTAGAGCATGCAGCCTCTTTTATCTTGCTTTCCCAGCCACAGGTTTCCTCTCTCTTTCCCCATTGGCTGAGGTACTTGAGAGATACAGACTTCCTGGAACACCTAATGCAGACCCCCTTAATATATATCCTCCCTTTCTTCTTTTTCTTATGTCTCTGTTCTTGTAGTTTATTAACACAGCCTTGGGTAAGTTAATTAGTGGAATTCCAATGGAAATCCTTCCCATTTTTGCTTCTATCTCTCAGTATTGGTCTGGTCTTATCAGCAGACTCAGGTCTTATCTTACCAGCCATTTGCTTGTAAAGACACTCCCTTATTCCTTTCAGGTGATTAACCTGCATCTCAGCTGCTGTGTACAGAAAATACGCTGTATATACCACTCATCCATGTAGTCTCATTGTGACAGACCATGGCGCATGGGATGTTGTAAATGATTCAGAAAACAAATATCAAAATTTGTTGGAGATAGGAGAGTGAAAGTATTTCTAGATTTGCCACAGAAGCTGAAATGCATAGAGAAAAAAAAGACTTTGTTTATGGCTTCCCAGGAGTGTTAAGGAAATTTTTGGTGTTAAGGAAACCTTCCTGTTCCACCATCCAGGACGACTCTGGCAGTCACTCTCCCACCACCTGAGCTGGGACCAAGGTCCCTTTGCAGCTACAGCCTACACAGTCACACACTCACACCAGCATTCCTTGCCAGGTTGACACCAGGTTTCTCATAGCAGTCTCAGGCCTCCAGGTACTCCAAAGAATTTAAGCTTGGTACAATAATTAACAAAATAACAGCTCAAGCTTATACCTCAAACAAAGGGAACATGGAGCTTTTATCCCCTCACAGTCTAAGCAGGCAAAAATCTGGGGGTCCTTGGCTCCTGCTGTGTCTCTGAGTGTTTGGTCCCCTAGCTGTGCCACAGGTCCCCAGGCCCCTTGTTATGCAAAGGGTTGTCAGTTCCTGGCCTCTTGTGTGGAGCTCTCACCCAGAGCTTAACCTGCAGCTCACATGGGAGCTACTTGCAATGGATGGACTCCTCAACACAGGTCTGCATATTGAGCTTGGACCTCATGTCTGACTTCTTTTGCTTCAGAGATCACTTCAAACAGATCATAGTGTTGCACAGGCAAACCATGTAGGAAGATTCTCCTGACTGACAATATAGGAGTTATACTATATGTTTTTCAATTGCATGCATTTAAAAGAGGTTGCAAAACTAAGACAAATTGAATCATTTTTTTGGCACAAGAACTAACAATTTCTACAGTTGTGCATGAAAAATCACTTTGAGAAAGGAATCAAATACTGCATTTTCAAGATTACAAAATTTTGTATCTTTCAAAAAACTTCTTAGATGTATGTGGTCAGAAAATTGTTGGAACCAACACCTGGTTAACTACTTAAATGTAGCCAAATCTGTGATTTCAATATATGCTTTTATATGTGCATATAAAAGCATATATGTGCTTTTATAGAGAATCAGCTTCCTTGAAAGCCTGACTCTTGTAGACAGAAAAACTATTCTGTGCTTGGCTTTGATAAATCTCCAGTTGCTGCAGGTGGAGATGCTGGAGGTTTGGTTTGAAAGTGCAAGACAGCTGTTCTCCAAACTCAGAAGATTGCAGAGGGGACAGGTTTTATGCTGATGTGGCTGAAGTAGTACAAAAAAAATTCTGGTGGTCCTTGAGTGCAATTTCAGATGAAATGGGCACATGAAACCACAAGCAATGTTGAGGTTTAAGGCAGTAAAAGAATGTATCTGTTTGATGCCTAGTGAAAGCACTGGCTTGGGCTCCCTTAACAGTGCTGGCTAGCTATAATTTCGGCTGCTAGCAGTGTGTTGTTCATGGGACAGCAGCTGTGGTAGCTGCCTTAAGTACCTGGCCTGTCAACACCCAAGAAAGTTGAGTGTTCCCCTGACAGGCTTTAAGTGCCAGATCCAAGGAAGGATTATAGTGCATTAAAAGTAGTGTACTCATTTGCAACCATAAGTTGATGCCTCATCTCCTGCTCTGCTCATAGGCATATAAACTCCAGGGCTGGGTACTGTCAGAATTCCCTGGAACATCCTTATTCTGCATTCTCCCAAAAGCTCTGGTTTTCATAGTATGAAGCAGCTTAGTCTAAACATGATCTGACAGGAGGAATTTAACCCTGTATTAATGTTTTTGACCTTCTGATTATTGTAACCAAATGTTCTTCATGGTTCATGCCACCAGCAACTGCTGCACATCCGTTATCAGAAGTCAGATGTCTGAGGAGAGTAAGGGAAAAAAATATGTATCCATTATAAAAATTGAAACAGTAAAATTGTATTTGGCGTGTAACGGGGGAGCATAATGCTCAAATATTGTTTTAGTGTTTTTGAGACTAGGTACCAAGCTATTTGATACCAGTCTCCTAAAAGTTTTGGCCACTACTTCCCTACTTCTTTTCTTTTACGTTTGATCAGCTAATAAGTAACTCAACAAGTTAAGGCAGAAGTGTAATAGAATAACTTTACAATATAAATATAACCTAAATTCACAGAAGTGTAGATTATAGTTGGTTATTTAAAAGTTGAATTTTTAATATCATTGCACTTGGAGCTTAGAAAGATAGACTTGGCTGTGCTGGTTTAAGCAGATGCAGTGGACTTACTGGAACAAACTTCAGTTTATGTCAGTTGAATATCGGGTCCAAAATTTGTAAGTGTTTAGTATTCAGTTAGTTTAATTGGAGACTGGCCGTTGAAGAAATTGTAGCTACACTGTGAACAAATAGTTTCAGAAAGTGTTTCAAAGCACAATTTCAGTTTGGGTGTGTGAGAAATATTGGTAGTCTTAGTCAATCAGTTTTCACTGCTTTTGTTCTTTGGCTAGTATTTATTTTACTGCAAATGTGAAGAAACTGCTTTGTCACAAATAAAATAAGTCATGTTCAGATATTTCAAGTGGAACAATTTTATATGTAGCTTAACTGCATACACTAATGCTTTTCCTTAAAGACTGTCTTGAGTTTTCAAAACTTGTAACTGGTGAGACTTCTCATTTTGCTGCTGTTATGTCATGAAGGATGGATAAAAACAGTGGCCAAGACATTCTGAAAGTAGGATTCACAGATTAAATATACTAATTAGTTTTCCTTTTTGCATTTATTGTAAGTCAAAAAGCTTTTGTAGAACAAATAGGTAAAAAACAATGCACACAGTCCTTATTTAAAATTTTGCATATGTATGTAGTGCAGAAAAATAGAATTTTCTTGTATAATTTAAGAGGAATACAAGACTTTCCCTTTCAACATTCATATTTTGTGGTGAAAAGTAAGAATCATCTCATGTCCTAATTTCTTTTTTATTAGTAATTTCCTTCACTGAAGCACTTAACTGAAAAGTGCTACTGAGTCTTCACTTTCTCCAAGATTGTGTTCTCTGGGGTTTTTTTAAGTACTTTTTTTTAAACAGTTGTTTCTCAGTGTCAAAGACATTCAAAGAATAGAGGACATAAATATGGACAAACTGGACTTTATGGATTTAAATTAGGCTGAAGCTTGCAGATCCCTTGCTAGGACTCAGTGAACATTTGTAATTTGGGAGCTCTGCATCCAAACCCATCTTTGTACCCTCTGTATCTAATCTCCTTCAAAGTTCTTTCTTCGACCTGTCTGCAAGTAGATGCAACTACAGAAGCCAAGCACAACAGGCAGGGTTCCCCTTTGATAAGATAACAGGAACGAGGAGTTTTCCTGTTATTCCTCTGAATTGGATTCAAAGATTTTATAAGCACATTGCAAGTCAGGGATCTTTCCAGTTATTTGTTTTATTGCAGGGTTAATTTTCATTCCTATCAGTAAACTCCAGGATTCACTACCTGGCTTCTTTGATCTCTAGATTAAGCAAAGGCAAGTAGTAGGTTGTGATCGGGAGGGCAGACTGGATTTTTGTGGACTGCACTGGCAAAGGGTACCCTTGTAACATAACTTTTGGCTTCTCATAAATACATGCTTCAGGTATTTTGTAATAAAAAGAGTGCAGGAAAATGTTGGTTCAGTGGTACTAAAGATATTTACACTACAATAGTCTCCATTAGTGCCTGTTTTCTGATGAGTAACACTGTTCACTGAAGTGCACATCTATCTATATATTTATTATTTTTATGTGTGTTAAATCCCAACTTTTTTCCTTTTTGATTCCATTTTTTGATTGCATAAGGTCACTTTGGTACAATTGGAACTATTTAAAATCTTAATATTGATTGCATGTAGAAGTTAAATTGACCAGAGTTCTGAAAGTATTCCCCAAACACGCAGAGCACTACAAATAACTGAGATTCAGCAAACAAATGTTAGAATAGTTCTCGCTGTAGTGAAACATTTGGAAAATAATATGCATTGCTGTTGTGTTCAACCCAGTGTGATCATGACCTAGAGTCAACAGATTCTGAAAAAAACCCCTTTTTTCAGTAGTTATATGGATTAACTTCTACTGGAAATACAGGTAAATAACATTCTGTGGAGCAAAAGAAATATTATGGAGAAAAAGCATATGTGGTAACAGAAGTTCTTTTGGTTTTATTTTTAAATTTTTTCTGTAGAGATCCATAACATTAGATTATGGACTTAATGACACCTGTGAAGCTGTTTTTCTGTTGGTGTTTCTTCTGCTGCCTTTCCACATGCAAGCAGCATCAAAAAGGATACAAAGGATGTGCAGAGGCCCAAAGAAACTAAGCCAGAGCAGTACACAGGCATGTTTTTGGCATATTCCAAGGGATAAAGATTCTGAGATAACTGTGTCTTTCAAAAGTTTTAAAAAACTCAGTCACCGTTAAAGGAGCCTAGGTAGAAAAACACAGTGAAAAAGACCTGTTTGTGGAAACAGGGTAGCACTGTTTCCAGAATATCAGTAACAATTTAGGATTCTGCTGTGTCTTTGAGCTTCTGAAGTGAGGGAAGGGAAATGGCTACAAGGTAAAATAAAATTTTAAAGCCATTTCTGATTGATTAAATGTTCTTTTAACATCTTACTGAATACCTTTTAACAGGAATGGTTTAGATTAGTGAGAGTAACAAATACTAGTATATATGTGGAGTACTAAGTTGCTGATTCCTTGGAAGTAAAACAGTATAGGGTGTTTAATAGGAAGGTGGGTAAGTAAGAGTCCCAGTCCAGCAGTTATGTTCCATCCTGGTCCCCCACACCTCTTAGAGCTCTCCACCTCTTACTTTCCTTCCTCTGGAGTTCTCAGAAGCTGTTTCTCTCTCCTTGTCCTCTTCCCTTCTCAGGTTAGTCTATCTCTTCTGTTATCATTAAGCTTTAAAGGCTGTTGAAGAGGGTCTAGGCATGTTTTTGTCCGCCAGTCTAGGACGCACAAATGTGTACATGCTCCCACACACATCAGAATTTGTGAAAGGATTGCAAGCAGGCAGTATTTAAGAAAAAGAAGTGCAGAGGGTGAAAGACTGGAGAGATGGAGAAGAGAAATGGTAAACTGTCAGTAGGATTTGAATCTGAACTTAGAACATGTGTTTTATGCATGGAGAGGAGAAGGAATAAGACATCCTTTCGCTTCCCTGGATTTGAGTTGCAGAAAATGGAGTGTTAAGTTGGCCCCATGCTTCTGGGGATAGCCTATATCATTGCTCCCCACAGGCTATTCTAGTCTGATGCCACTTTCTGTGGTGGCTTAGAAGGAAGAACAGATCTGGACACCAGACACCAGGGAACATTGATGCCCTTTTGCTTTTGTTGCAGACCTAGATTGTGTGGGACCTTTTTGGTTTACTAACCCTCCCTAGCGGTCTGAAGCATTGCTCTCAGCTACTTCACTGCTCCTTTCTGAAGTGGTAGTGTTCAACAATTCAGGAGTTAGCATCTGTGTCTGTAACAGTGGTATATTGATCTGAATCCTCTCAACACATAGGACTGAGTTCACCCTTTTGATGCTTTTGACTTCTTAGATTGTTAGAGAGGTAACAGTCTTGTGATTACCTCCAATATCTGCTGCTGGAGGGATGTTCCTAGATGTGTTTTGGCTCCTAATAAAGAGTTGTCAAAGAATAAAAGTAGGTCTGGGAGTTTTTTCCCTATCGGTTTTCAGTTGAGAAGTTCAAATCTGGTAGGATACATACCATACCTCTTCCGTGCTCTACATTATAATCAAAATTTGATATGGGAAATGTAGATTAATTTGTCATTAGCTGTCAGCTACATATGTTGCTCTAGGGCCGGTGGACATTCAGCTTCTATGTTGCTTTAGGGCTGGTGGACATTCAGCTTCTAATTGCAGCTTGTTTTGTTGTTCAGCTCAATTGTTTCTATCGTTTAAAATAAAGCAAATCTGCTGGAAGCAAATTGTATCCTCATTAGGACTAATTAATAGTTGCCTTTTAAAAACAACTTCATGTAAGGCTTTGCAAAGAGCAATAAACTGAAATTTTATTCAGCTGCAGACTTCATGCCAAACATTTTGCAAAGAGAGACAGATGCCATATAGAAATAGTTCTGCAAACCCTAGCACTTTCTTTGTGTTTTATGCTTTTCCAAATGTTACTTTCATTCTTTATTCAGATTAGCAAAACTTGTGAAGTCTGGCAGGTTGAATTCTGCTGACCTGGAAATCAGGGGAAGTAGGAGCTGAAAACAATCATGTCTTAATACTGGTTCTTATAACCTATTTCCTGAGGAAATTCCATTCCAAGATTCCTTTGGCTTTTGGTGATAAGACTTATGATAACATTTATCTATCTGTACAGCTTGCTGATATGTTATCTTGTTGAAAGCCATGAAAATAGCTTTAGTTAACTGAGAGCAGAGATAGTGCTCTCAGTGATCAGTTAGATTTGCTCTGTTCTTTCAGGTCTTCACAAGACTTTTCGCTTTTCATCACTATTACATTCTTTAAAGTTTTGTTAAAGCCCATAAGAGAAAAACAGATTGTGGTCCAAGAAGGGAAGGGAAGGGAGGTCGATGGTACTTTGCAGCTGATAAACCTAACACCAGGGAAGATAAGGGAAGATGTCCTACTGCTGAGCCAGCAACTGTGATGAAATCCCTCTCCTTAGATAAACTTGCTTAATTAAAGCCTAATAATAATATTAACACACCCCTCCATCCCAAAGTTCCCTGCTCCCGAGGTACGACCACCCCTCACTCAAATACTGGCAGCTTCTAAGAGTCAGGGCACAGTAGCTGGAGGACGCCTGTATGAGTGAGACTGGAAGGGTCACAGCCTTCCAATGATGCTGCTTGTTTGCAGTTCAGGCAATTTGGCAGTGGAAAGTCTTCCTGAGGGACGCTGTAGTTCCCACAGCTCCCCCAGCCGCAGGTGATTTGTTGTGCTTTGTCTCATCTCCTCATCATTCCTTGGAGCAGCAGCAAGGATGCAAATCCCACAGTCAGTTCTATTGGCTGCTGTTTTGAGGGTGTTAGGAGACGCCCTGTGCACAAAGCAGTTCTCTACTGTTTGTAAAACATCACCGGTTTGCCTTCATTTAGAATTTTTTCTCTTGATCCAAAGTTTTATCTAATTTCAGACCAATTAGATCTACTCACTCTGTCAGAAAGTGTATTCATTGCATAGGACTAAGAGGGCTTTTTTTTTTTTTTTGTTTGTTTGCATCTAGATTAATATATTTGTTTATCCATTCTTGTTAATTATCAACTGTGAACCCAGCACTCAAAGTCACAGGGCAGGATGTAGAACTTCTAGGGGAATTTGAACTTGTCCTGGTGGTTATTTTTGATCTGATCTTCACAATTAAATCATATATTTGAATAAAACAAAATAACAGCAATGAGAAATTCTGTTTGCTGCATCCTTTTGCCTGGCATCAAATAATACGTTTATCTGCACACACGTCCTTAGAAAGCCTTAACAGTGCAGGAGTAAGATATCAACAGCTGCTTTGTTCTTCCTGATGTTTCTTGCAGTGACTGGTGTAAAAGGACTCTTTCTGAGCATGAAGAGAGCTTGGCAATGTGGGCAGAAGGAATGCCCAGATGAGCAGTCCTGCTCTTTAAACACTGGAAAGTAGCTGTGTTCAGTTTTCTCTTTGTGCTTCCCAGGGACTGTGGGAATTGGGATTAAGTGTGGATTTCAGAGTGCTGTCTGGCATGGGCTGTACATGTTTCATCTGCATCTAGCAAGGACTGCCTGCTAAGGAAAAGTTAAGCAAGTCAGGCATGGTTTACTTGCAGTGCTGATATAATCTGTATGTAGATCAGTCAAGGGTATCATTCATGTTGAATTTTGTGTGCCCTTGGAAAGAGGGGGAAATACTGAAGACACTTCTGCATGGAATCCCTGCCATGGAAAGGAACAATGCTCTGTGACTTTGTCCGCATTGGCAGCCATGCAGTCATCACTTAGAATCTGTACCTTTATAGAGACCAAAACAAGAACAGATTGTGGGTCTTGTAGCTTCTTCTTTTAACTCCTGAAGCAAGTGAGTACTTGATTTTGAAGTTGATAGTTTGCAGCTCAAGAGAAGACATGGCTTGTAAAACTAATGACTCAAGGAAAAAGTAAGAAGGAAATGGCAGTTTAAGAAGAAAAAATGCAAAGTCAAGCTTTTCCTTCTTAATCTGTTATCTTTTCTAACTGAAGTGTCTGTTCCAAACATTGCTGAAGGGTGCTTAAGCCAAATTTTCAACCTCTCTTATTTACTGTTTCTCAGAAACACATGAATCACTCTGAGTGAGACAAAAGGATATTGCGTCAAACTTGTGGGTTACCAAAATTACTGAGCGCTTATGGAGAAACAGGATTTGGGCAAACATAATTATTTCTGTGATTGTTCCTCACTGTGCTAATTCCAGTACGTGCTTCTGGTTTTGGTTCCAGCTCCACAGTGATTTTGGAGATGCCATGGTTATGGCTGTGAAAAGGCTTTTTAGTTTCACAGCTGTACCCAGGGTTGTCAAATGGGGAATCATTTTTAGACTAGATTAAACATGTGATTTTTGTGTTATATCTGCCAAATATAATACTGGAAAGAAATTTCTTCTTTTAGAGGGAAATCTCCCTTTGTTTCAGCATAAAGGCTTTGACTGTGGACTTGTATAGAACAAATGATAGAAATAAAGTGAACCATTTGGAAAGGGAGATGACCAAATATTTCAGGGATTTGACAGCAATACATTTGGTGAGTGGAAAGATCCAAGTGCAAGGAGAGATACTTTTGAGTACCTGAACCCTCCTCCCACACTTTTTAGAAAAGGCAAGAGCCAAAGTTTGTTAAACAGGCAGATGGGAGGCTGTGTTCTCTTTACGCCCTTAGTTACTGAATGTGCTTTTGTATGAAGAAGTCAGTCTTTGTCGGAACTCAAGGGACTGGGCTCAAGAATTTCTTTTTACAGGCTGGTGCTGTGAATGCAGGTATTGGTGCAAAATAGACCTGAGTCAGGGTGAGGTACCTCCAACTTCTTGACATGTCTCTTCAGGTTATTCCTAATGCTCAATGGGCTGTTCCCACTAGAACTTTGTACTGAATTTGACTTAAGTGTGATTTTAGAAAACTGAAGTTATTAGTTCAAGGAAAAAAGAAGAGAAGCTAGTAGTTCCAGGAAAAAAATTATTGGGTGTGACTTAGCCGACTGTGGGAAAATGACTGGGGACCCTGTGGACATGTAACTGGAAATACAATTAGAGAAAACTGAAGAGTTATATTAGCATCTTTAAAGGAGTTATAACAGTGCAGAAATTATAGGGTAAGTCACAGTTTTGCTGCTCCCTGGATGGAATGTTGTTGGCATGACTTGAAATCTATTCCAGGCTAATTCCCTATCCACACATGCCTGCTGAGGGGGATGGAATGTAGGGTGGAGACACTGTGGACAGGCTCTGTGGGAATCCTTGCAGGGAAGGGAGGTTGATGGTACTTTGCAGCTGATAAACCTAACACCAGGGAAGATAAGGGAAGATGTCCTACTGCTGAGCCAGCAACCGTGATGAAATCCCTCTCCTTAGATAAACTTGCTTAATTAAAGCCTAATATTAACACACCGCTCCATCCCAAAGTTCCCTGCTCCCGAGGTACGACCACCCCTCACTGGGCATGTGCCCTGTGTTCTTTTTGACTGTATCTGTAAAAGCAAGAGAATTTTACACCCATCAGTAACAAAGATGTGTCTGTCTGACGTAAGTCACTCAAGCTCCACCTAAACACAAAGAAATAATATAAAAATCAGTCGAGAATAGAGGAAAAGTTAGGGAAGACTCCATCATAACTGCTGGGATCAGTCGAGGTGCTGAACCGGTCTTCTCCCCCATAAGGATGCCTATTGGGTAAGAATCGTACTTTGTGCTTGCTGAATGTTTTATTTTGAATTAGAGCTTGTCTGTATATTCCTTCAAGCATATTTTTGCAGTCAAACACTATCACTGACTATCTTCAAACCTTATGTCACACTTTTATATTAATAATGAGTGTTATTCCGTAAACTGTCAGTGTGAATCCTTCCTAGGTGCTGGCAGTCACTGGCAGCAAGGAACACACTCTAATAAAGAGGAAGACATGCTGAAGGCTCTACCTTGTGCTGTCGGTATTTATTGACTAAGTCAGTTGAACACTCCCTGATGCAGCAGGACTGCTCAGTGAAGGGTCCCCCTAAGGGGACACTGACAGACTGGTTGGGCACAAGGGTCTCGGTTTTCCTGGGGCACTGACAGATGAATTTTACACCAAGGGTCGAGTAAAACTTCCCACACTAAGGGTCAAGGAAGCCTCCCATTTTCACGTGACACTGACCAAGTTATTACTGCTACAATTACAATTACATAGAATGAGACAAGAAGTGTCACTTCAACTCCTGTATCTTTGTTGGAAAACAAATTTCCTGACATCTACTATGGAGACATGAATGCAAGAGTTCTCAAACCAGCAAATCTGGAATCTGTAAATTCCTCAAGTATTACCACTTTTATGATGCGGAGAAATAAGTGATCTGTTTTCAGGATAGGGTAAGCAAAAGTACTAGACAGCTCCCTGTTAGCACATTCCATCTGGTAAATATTTGAAGACTATTTCCTCCAGCAGGCAGAAGCTGTACTGAGCAATTGTTTGCTCTGCTGTTTTATTTCTTCACAGTCTGTGTAGAAATTTGCTTCAGTTTGGACTTTTTTCTCCCTCCTTGTTTTAAACACCCTGTCAGAAAAACAATGAATGATGTATATAGAAAACTCATGAAACAGCTGGTTTCTAGATTGTGGCCCTTTTCGTAGCGTCATGTTTAAATGCTGCCAAACTTGGGCAGGAAGGCAAGCCATTGAAGAAACAGTAGCACTGGCCAAAGTGACCTATGCAGTGGTGCACAGCCTGCTCAATAAGGCTGCCAAGGGGGTTTGCTTGGCTGTAGCACCATGCCCTAACTTTTGGGTGCGATCTACATATTTCACCAAGAAGAGTTTCAACCTTACTGTTTCTTAGGGTCTGGGTGACCATTACCTCTCTCCAACCTGTGTCCTAGATGTCTGCACCTGGGAGCCCAGTGACAGCTCAAGGTGTTTGGGCTCCTTCCTGGGGCTAGATGCTGCAAGCACCACTGCGCTGCTGCTGAAACACGAGTACTAAACCAATATACTTAGGTCTTCTGTTGTGAAGGCAGATGCTTTAACCACTGATTTGATCAGTCACATTATGTACTCATTTGCAGCGACGCACTCTCAAAGGCAGCTCCCCCACGCTGCATAGTGGGGGGGGGGGGGGCGCTGCTCCGAGCCGAAAGACACGCCTGGAACGCACACAGTCATGGCGGGCTGAGGGGCTGCAGAGACGCGGTTCTCTGTGGAGTTGCGGCAGGTCAAGAAATGCAGGATCTCAGTTCGAGGTTTCCAGGAGGTTTATTAGGGTCCGAAAAGGGAGGGTTGGGGGATGGTAGAGAGGGGAGGAGAAGTGGGGGGAGGTGTGGGGTCCATGGGAGCCTGAATCGAGAACCCGGGGTCTGGCTTCTGCAGGGGCTTATTAGGAGGGGCACGAGGGGCGGAGCTAACCAGGGAAAGCCAGAGGGGAGGGGTTAAGGAGGGGAAAAATCATATACAAAAGTCTTGTAATACATTGCAACACTCATTCACCTTGTGCTTTACAACATCTCCATTTTTATGGAAAGCAGAGGCCCTTTGAGCAGGAGCTAAAATAATTTGAAAAATTTATATTTACTTGTGGTGTCTCTGTACAGCTGGAGTATAAAGCCTGGTAAGATTGGTGCAATTGAATTCCTCCATAGGCCCTATCACAGTGTAAAATCAGGCAAGCAGTTCCTTGAGTGACAGACTTGGTTTCATCATTTTTGCCTCTCATGTTTGGGTTGAGTGGTATCTAACTTGACAGTTAGGTTTTTCTCATGACTGGAGGGTTCATATCCCTTGTGCTTTGTGGATTTTCTGATTCATGACAGGGGCCAAGCCTTTCCCTGTGTGGGAGCATTGATGTGGCACCTCACCTCTACCTACTTATCTATTTATTTTGTAAGGAGATTTTGTGTTTGGGATCATTTCTCCTCTGTCAAATTCAGTTGAAACTGGTTAGGTTAGGCAAGAGATCTGGGATGAGTCTCTGCAATTGTATAGAGCTTTTTTCCTCAAGAAGTAATGCCAAAACACTCTGAAACTCTGCTTGTCTTTCCAAGCTATTGTAAGTAGCATTTACTTCAGGCCTGAGTTAGATTATCACTTTCAAGCATTAGCAGCTGCATTGCTTACATAGTGATGGCTTTCCCAGCTGTGGGGAGAACAGAAGCATAATGATCCAAGGAGGATGGCTGTGCAGGAGCTGTGGCTTGGCTCCCTGAGCCCCCAGCATCTGGTAAGATGCCCTTGGAACTGGAGCTGGGCTTGCTGGACTGGCTTAGTCTTGCTTTAGTGCTCTTGCTGGAGTAGTTTGTTTAACCAGTGCTGAAAGATCGAAGGTCCCAGCAAGCCTTAAAAAACCCGCATGTCTCTTGGAGCAGCGTCACCTGAACTTTTGAATACAGTGCCTGCTTTGGAAGTTGGCAGGGATGACTATTACTCTTGGTTTGGCTGGGGAAATTCTCCCAGTTAATCCTAATCCTGCCTTGATTTCCTGTAAGGATCAGCTAACCTCCCCCTCTTGAGAGGAACGGCCTTTAACAACAAGTGATATCTGTAGGTTCTAGCAGGAAATAGACCAGAGATTTAAACCACAGGGTTTTGGGGATTTTAAGCCTTTTGTCACAATTTCTTAGGAATTGCACCCTGTTCTAGCAAGGCTAGAATTTTCAGGAATTTGAGATAAATGTGGTTTCACCTAGTCTGTTTCTTACGGAAAGTGCTTGCAAGATACTCCCTGTCTGCATTTGCATCACAGGAGCTTTTAGGCCTGAAGCTGCTGTTCTGACAGCCTGTCTGGAGGGGATGAGAGGTCTCTGGAGACAGGAACATAGCAGAGTGTTGGAGCAGTATTAACAGTAGTGTGGAAGTACTTTTCATGTTCTTAAAATAGCTATACCTCAAGACTTTACATAGATATTTCTGAGTAGGTAGTGATTTTTTTTTGTTTGGTTTGTTTTGTTTGGATTCTTTTCTTTTTGTGAATTATTAACTTTGGAGTGGTGTCTTTTGGCACTTCTGCTAAAGAAACTCACTGCACTTCTGAAGGGATGATGTCTTAACAACTGCGAGCTGTTGCCAAGTGCAGTTTGTAAGAAGAATGCTCTGTAATAATGAATGGATTTTATATTTAATACAGCCTTGAGAAATTCTCTTGCCTTTGTATAATTCTAAAACTTATAGCAATGTATTGGTGCAGAAAAAACGTGGTAACTATTAATCTGCTAAAATAGTGTATCTTTTCAGCCATACTAGGTGGTTTCAATATTTGTGTGGGGGTGGCATTTGGTTCTCGCTGGATACCCTTTTTCCAGCAAAAGGAAGTAGCTGAGACTCTGGCTGTGCTTTTGGAAGTAAGAGTGGCTCTATTTTGTCAGTTTCCATTATTTTCATTTACTTTAACTAATCTGCATGGCGATTATTCTATGGAGAGGACTAGAACTAGTAAATAAAATAAACAAACAAAAAAATCACTCTTTCTACATTCTGTTTGGCTTGACTCTGTTATTACTTGCATTTGATATCCATATGTCAACCCTGGGCTTGGAGAAAATCAGAACTGCAGTGAGTCAAGATTATAATTGAAAAGGCACTTCCCATATCCCAGCTTCTCACTGCTTGATCTGCACACAGCTAAAAAACTTTTTGAAAGGTTTTTTTATCAACAGCTGACTTTACAGGAAGCTGTACTTCTTCCTTGGACTAAGACTGGATAGGAAAAAAATTATATTTTCAGAGGCTGAAAGAGTTTAATGCTTCATTCTCAGAGAGTCAGTGAAGCTCCTGGTCAGTAAGCCCTGGATTGTTATCAGCACACTGTGTCCTCTTTGTGTGCTAAACAGTATAATTCCCTTTTCACATACATCAAGAAGGCCTTGGAAGGTGTGTGTAACACTATGATCTTTTAGGATAATGCTAGACTGTCAGTATGAGACCAGGCTGGTTTTGCTGACCTCGGCCATTGGACAGATGGCACCAGGAATTATCCAGCAGAGTCATGCATTTAGTTGTGTGAAACAGTGATGGCACAGGGCTTTTCTTTCCTGTTTCAGAGCGATGGGTGACTTGAGAATTGCAGGTGAGCCATTCCCAATTCTTAGGCTGGTCTGGCTGAGTGAGGGAAGGTTCACCCTGAGAATGGATAAGTCACTGAATGCTGCACAATCTCCTGTGTGGGTGAGCCTGACTTCTGGCTGGGGGCTGGCTCAGGGGGCTCAGGGACAGGTTGAGTTGTGCCGTCTTATTTTTCAGCATTCACATCAGTGGTCTCTTGGAGTATGTGGGTTCTTCTCAAAGGCTTTAACATCCTGAGGGATGCAAAAACTCATTTTTCAGTGACTGATGTGGGAGTGTGGAAAGGATGCTTATCAGTAGAAATGTCCATCTACTGTTGCCTAATAATGCAGGAACTAACCTGCTCTGATTTGGCTACACTGTAACCAACCTGGACTACCCTTGTTCACGATGAGCAGATGGGCAGTGCAAAGTCAGCTCTGCATGTGGCTTAACTGATACATCTGCTCTTTTTTAAAAGTAACATCTCCTTTGTCAATGTTCGCAGCATTGAAGCTGCTCTTCCGTCCCAGAGGATTAGAGGGAAACTTGAGTTACCTCTGTATCTCTGCTCTTTCAGCTGTATGTAGATCAGAGTGCATAGATCCAAATGATAGTTTGCAGCAGCAATGTTGAAGAGCTGGTTCTTCATCTGTTCTGGAAGTAGAGCACAGCAGTAGAAAGACTTGTACCTTTCTGCTGCATGTAGAAATCACAGGAGGTATGCATGACCCATAGCAGCACTTGGGCATGGAGAAGCTCCGTGCCATTTGTACTGGCATGAAGATTCACATTTTGTGTGTGTCCCCACATTTTTGGGACCTACTCCTGACCTCATCAACCCATGTGTTCAGTGAGGAATATATGGTGATATAAGCAAGAAACACATCTTCCTTACTATGTTCTAGGCTCTTAAACAGGTAATTTAGACACTTCTGCTTGTAGTTGCAGTAGCTTTTGGCCTGGTGCTGTACTTAATGCACTTTAAAATGTTTTATTATAAGGCAGCATTAGTGTACAGCAAAGCCCCTAGATTGTTGCAGAGAATAGAGGCATAAAAATAAGAAAGTGCTATCATTATGACAGCAGCAGCAGCAGTTGCTGCCAGCCATTATGAGCTAGCAAACCTAATTTCAGAAACAAATTGTCCCCTGCTCTGGTCTAGGGCAGTAGGTTGTGTTTTCATTATGTATGAACTAAATACAGCATAGTAAAACCTGATGGTAGTTTGTTTTATGGCCACGTGGCGTGTTACTGCATAATTTTAAGGAAGAAGTTGAAGTCTTGTCAGCTTTATTTGAACTTGTTCAATTAAGACTGAATGTGTCTTCCCTTACACGTAGGCTGTGATCCTTGTCACTGCCTACAGAGGAGAGGGGATGTACTTGCCTGATGGTGGTGGTGGCAGGATGCTGTTGGTTTCTGGCTGCTGGCTCACATTGCCAGTTCATGTCCAGCCTGTCATTCACTGGCCCCCCTAAGTCTTCCTCAGCAGGGCTGCTCTCTGTCTATTCATGCCCCAGCCTAGACTGATAACAGGGATTGTCCTGGACAAGTGAAAATAAATTAAGAGGAAAGCTAGTTTTAAAAAAGTAAATCTTTCTACACAGTTGTGCGAGGTCTTTTTGAATCTCTCTTTTTATGCAGTAATTTGCTGGTGGAAATCGGAGACTTCACTATCTCTGTCCTGGCTTTACTTTAGTGTACTTTACTCTGGCAGCATTTGTTGAAGTTCAAACCCAAATGCCTTTTTATTTGAAAATACATTAAGAAGATGCTCTCAATCACAGATAGTTTGCAAGTTAGTCACCATGGTCCCTTTTCATTCTCATGCCTGCCAGGAGTGTTATGAGTACATGTCATGAATAGGTGAAAGAACAAGGAACGTGGGTGATAGGACTTCTTCCTAGCTAAAAGGTGCTTCCTTAAGTTCCCTGCTACTATACAGAGCTGTGTGAGTTGGCACAGGCTGGCACCCAGGACAACCACAAGCTTGGAGCTAGAACGCAAGGAGTAAATTTATTTCCATTACCTTGCTAACCAGGATATCCCCAAAGCAACCCCCAGAGAGGCACACAGGTGCAGGCACGCAGGCACTGTTAAACACAAAGCCTGAAATGGTAGAAACCTGGGCTGACTTCCTTGAATCAAGACCACTGATCCTATTGGAAGCTTGGAAGGCAGAGCTCTAAAACAGTGAAGGTTTGCAACAGCATTCATTTTTATTTCTTTTTCTTTTTTCCCCCTCTCTGGAAGGATGCAAAGTGAAGACCTTTTACAGTTCTCAATCAAACTATAGACTTCTGTTGCTGGTTTTGCCTGCTATTTTAATTAATGTGCTCTCCTCAAAGAGCTGACTGATGTCATCACAAAACCTGTCTCAATGATTTTTCATCAGTCTTGGGAAACTGGAGTGGTCCCAGCTGAGTGAAAGCTGGTGAACATTGTCCCAGTTTTTAAGAAGGGCAAGAATGAGGACCCTGGAAATGACAGGCCTGTTAAGTCTCACTTCAGTGCCTGGTAAAGTTACGGAGAAGATTATTCTGGGAGGTGTTGAAAAACACCCGAAAGACAATGTCTGTCATTGTTCACAGCTGGCACAGCTTCATGAGGGGAAAGTCCTGCTTGTCAAACCTGATTTCCTTTTATGACAAGGTAGCCCAGCTGGCTGATCAAGGGAAGCCAGTTGATGTAATCTTTTTGGATTTCAGTAAAGCTTTCAATACTGTCTCTCACAGTTTCCTTCTGGACAAAATGTCCAGCATTCAGCTGGATAAAACATGTCATGGGATGGACGAGCAGTTGGCTCACGAGTTGGGCACAAAGGGTGACAGTGACTGGGGTGACTTCAGCCCTGTCACTAATGGGGTTCCGCAGGGCTCCATCCTTGGCCCTGTGCTCTTCAACATCTTCATAAATGGCTTGGATGCAGGACTGAAGAGATCCTGAGCAAGTTCACAGATGGTACAAAACTGGGAGGAGCTGTTGACTCCCTCAAAGACAGGGAGGCCAAGCAGAGAGTCCTTGACTTCCAAATCAGAGGGCTGGGCCATCACCAACCATATAAAGTTCAACAACGGAAAGTGCCAGATTCTGCACCTGGGATGAGGCAACCCTGGATCTACACGGGGAACGAATGAGATGCTGGAAACCAGTGCTGTGGAAACGGTCCTGGGAGTCCTGGTCGATGGGTAGTTGAACATGAGTCAGCAGTGTGCTGGGGGCCAGGAGGGACATCCCTGTCCTGGGAGGCACCAGGCCCAGCATTGCTGGCCAAGCCAGGGAGGAGATTGTCCCAGTCTGCTCTGCACTGGGGTGGCCTCATCTCACATATTGTGTGCAGGATTGGTCACCACAATGCAAAAAAGTATTAGCTATTAGACAATGTCCAAAGGAGGGCAACAAGGATGGAGAAGGGCCTTGAGGGGGAGCCATATGAGGAGCAGCTGAGGGCACTTGGTCTGTTCATCTGGAGAAGAGGAGACTGAGGGGAGACTCATCACACTTACAACTTCCTTGTGAGGGGAAGTGGAGGGGCAGGCACTGATCTCTCCTCTGTGGTGACCAGGGACAGAACCCAAGGGAATGGCCTGAAGTTTTGTCAGAGGAGGTTTAGGCTGGATTTTGGAAAAAGGTTCTTCAACCCTTAAGGTGGCTGGGCACTGGAACAGGCTCTCCAGGGCAAGGGTCACAGCCTGGGTCACTCAAACCTGACAGAGTTCAAGAAGTGTTTGGACAATATGCTCAAGCACAGGATGTGGCTCTTGGGGATGGTTCTGTACAAGGCCAGGAGCTGGACTTGATGATCTTTGTGGGTCCTTTCCAACTCAGCATATTCTGTGATTCTGTGTGTGGAACTGTTGGGTACGCAAGCAAAAGGCAAGGTCTGCACTGGTGGCGATGTCACAGCATTCACCAGCTGTTAGCCTCAAGGCTGCAGAGTCCAGAGCAAGAGGATCTGCCTGGGATGAGGCCCAGGGGAGGTTTGTTTTGAGGTGAGCAGCACAGGTGGCATTGTTGCTGATGTAGGGGCTCTTTAAACAGAGACTTAGGGCATGATTCAGAAAGGAGATGTCTATTCTGTGCATGGTGCAAGGTAAAAGCTTTCCACAAATCAAGCACACCAATTCTAAAAACTTTGCTCTACATACAGATTTTAGCAAACAAATCACAGTTCATTGGCTACATGTTACCTAGTTCTCTTATTTATTAGTATTCTGCTTCTTTTGGTTAATGATTCTCTTGCTTCTTATCTAATTAGCCCACATGTTCAATCTTTCCCTTTTATTGAGTCAGTGGGTTTCTTGGGACAGTGGTTGCTATCTTCCACTTCACTGGCTGTGAACCGGTACTAATCCCTTGCATTACAAAGGGCACAGGAACACCTGTGGCAAGAGACAGCCAGGTGACAAGAGACACAGTAGAAGACGATGTTGCAACAGGAAGACCCCAGACTATGCAATAAAGTTCAGGTGGTCCTTTGTTCAGGGTCAAGCTATGAGGTCTGTTTCACTGATAAGGCAAGACCCTACTTCACAACCCCATTCTCATTCTCTAGCTCTCTGCATTAATTGTTATCTATTTCTGACTCTTGAGATGTCAGCATCAGCATAGCTGCCTTTTTCGCTGCCGATAGCAGGCCCTGCCAGTAGCTGATTGAATCCTGCCAGATTGTGTCACACTGAATCCCATTTGAGCAGGGGCTGCTGCAGCTCTGCACTTGTGCAGCTGTAGAGCCAAACGCTGGTGTTCTTATTGCAAATCAAGAGCACACTCCAGTGGAGCTGGGCTATACTGTCCAGGCTGTGGCTGCCCGGGTGCACTAGCACCTGCTGAAAGTCTGGGCTGGTTTTTTTGGGTGCCTTTTGGGGTGTTTTTTACTGTCTCTCAACCAGTACATAACTCTTCCAAAAAAAGTTTTAGTTCCTTCTGTTCATTGCCACTTTTCTAACCTAAATTAGTAGAGTTGCATATATTCCTGTTCCTTCTGTTGTTTACTGTGTAAATAGAAGAGACAGGGCCACAAGAGAGGATATTTCCTCCAAATTGAGGCCATTACTCTTTTTTTTTTCACTGTTGAGCACAATCAGAGTTTCTGTATTTCCATTTGGCCTTGCACATGTAGTTTTTTATGTTTTACTTTTGGATGTTGATAAAATAATAGACATGAGAGTGCTATGCTGTGCCCATCTCAACCTGATGTGTGATTTGGGGCCTCTTAATCTCTGCTAGAGCAGAAGTACTAGAAAAGGGTTATAAGCCTTTGTAGAAACATGAAGTCTCCTGTGAGATACTGCTATTTGGATAAGTGATTTAAACTAATGAAGAGTCTGGTCCTGAGATCTGCTAATCCAAAGGATTAAATAAATTTTATAAACTCACAAATTAAAAAATTTGCCCCATGATGCAGGAAAATCAGCAGGAAATATGCATATGCAGCATTGAAAATAATGGAGTTTAGTCCAGTTAGTTTAGTCATGAGTAATCTGCAAAATTATAGCAAGTGTTGTGAGTGGAACACACAGAATAATAAAATGTAAGTAGAAAAGAGTAAAAAAGATACTTTTCTGGCTTAGGTGAATTCTGGATGTGATAAGAACTTGTCTGTGAGATGGGAATTTTGCCCTGTCTTCTCTCTGTATCTGTAGTTTGGCTTTTGGGAAGTTTTCTGTTATCTCTGGGCATAGTCACAGTTCTTACTGATACATGGTCTTTTTCTCCAACATGAATACAGTTGCCTGTGTCATGCTGTGCCAAGATGCATACTTGTTAAATTGCTGGGCTAAAAATGTTGTGTTCAGGGGCTCTGAATGAGCTTAATCTTCCATGAAAGGTGCTGACTGTCAAGCTGCCAGTCTTCGTTTCAGTGAGGAGCACAATAAGGACTGTTTAAATCAAGCTCTCTGCAGTGTACAGCTACTTAAATAAATGTTTCATGCTCTCTGTGTGATGCTTTTAAGATATAGCAGATGACTCTCTAACCACTGCACAAAAAATAAATAATTGACGGCATTTATGGCAATCAAAGTGTAATTTCTGCTTGCATTTTCATGATGGAATATTTCATAAAAATAATTTATTTCCCAAATTTGTGCATAAAAGAGCTCTGTGGGACCATGGGGTGACAAATGCTAGTGTTAAGAATTTGTTTGTGCCAAGTTCATTCCCAGAAGCGGATGCTTGTGAATACTTAATGAATCATTGTGAATGATTATGGACGCTGTATGTAGATGTTGAGTGTTTATTTGTCCAGGCTTTCTTTGCTTCTGTTCTGTATTAGTTGTTTGGTACCTTAATGAAGCAAATTAACTAACAGTAGTTGAGGATTAAAAAAGTATTTTTATCTTCAAACCATTTGGCCATGTGGCAGCATCTGCATTAGTGTTATCTTAGTGAACTAGCAAACTGCCCTCATAGGAAAGGAATGATCAGACATGAATGAAAATATGTTTCACCATAACTGATGATATGGATTGGGATGCTGAATAGGTCCTACTTGTATGTAATCAAAATTTAATTTGACCAGGAAACAGCCTAGCAACTATTGTACCACCAGTAGCTACTGATGCTGTAACACCCATGCCACACAGTAGTGGCACAGCCCAATGGGGTCAGCCTCAGTACTTGTCTTCTTGCTGCCAGAGGTGCGCTGCTGACTCCAGGATCTTTTCAGTTCCTCGTGTATTTTGGCTCTCAGACTGTCAATGGACTGTGGTGCTTTGAAATGTATGAACACAAAGTAGTGTGCAGAATTAGCAGATTTTCTGATATGCTAGTGTTCTTGCTCTAATTTCCTTTAAAAGACATAAAGGGAATGCTTTCTTGGTTCTTGATAAAGCCATTGAAATAGTTGCTTCTTTGTCCAAAGAGAAATCCACAGTGTTGAAGTGTGCTTTTTTTTTTTAAATTATTAAGAGCCTTGTTCAAAAGCTTGCAGTCCTTCACCATGTATTTGTGCTGATCAATGGACTGTAGAAGATTTATCTATGTGAAGCTTTATCTATGCCTTCAGGACAAAATCCAAAAGGATATCTTGCATTTTGATTTTTGACATTGTTATTCCTGGGAAACGTGGTACCAAGCTTGCTGCTCCTGTGCAATGGAAGGAGAGGGACAGCTTAGCATTTAGGTTCCAGCTTGTCCCCTATGTTGGGGTTTGACCCTGACTAAATGTCAGGCACTCCTGCTCTCTCCTGGCGCAGACGTGCAGGAGAGGGGAAAGAAAAAAACTATTAAACACAGACCGGATTAATGAGTTGAGTGAGATAGGACACCAGTGGCAGGACACATAGAAAAAGCGAAAACAGGCTCCAAATTTAAAGTTGCAAAGTGATTTAATTACCTAACAGAGTTGGAGGATAAATGAGAGGTAAAAATAAGCTTTTTAGACACCATTTGTTCACTCATCCCCCTCCCTCTTAAGACAACATTTTTCTACTCACCCCCCTCCCTCCTTCCAGCCAACAGCTCAGGTAGGGGGCAGGGTGTGGGGTATTTTCTTAGTTCATAAATCTATTCATCACTACAAATCTTCTACTACAAACACTGTTTCTCTGCTCACCTCTCTCTGTCTTAAGACAGTTTCTCTGCTCACTCCTCTCCCTCTTAAGACACTGTTTCTCTGCTCACCCCCCTCCCTCTTTCCAACCAACAGCATGGGCAGGGGGCAGGGTAAGGGGTTTTTTGTCCTCTGGTCAGTCCGTCAGGGAGAGGGGTTCTCTACTTAGCCACGGGGTCCCTCCCATGAGAGACAGTCCTCTGCAAACTTCTTTGCCGTGGGTCCAATCTCACGAGCAACATCCCGCCCGAATTCTGTTGCAACAGGAGTCCTCTTGGTCCATAAGGTGCAGACTCTCCCAATACGAGGCCACGCTGCTTCCATCCCAGCAGCAAGGCCCTTCTCTCCCTTGCAAGGCCTTTGCAGCTTTAACTCTTTCTATTAGACTCCCACTGGATCACAGCTTCTCCCAGGCATCCATCTCCTCTTCTGGCATTGGCACCCTGCCACGGGCTGTGGGTGGATCTCTGCACCCCTGTGGACTCCATGGGCTGCAGGGGGACCACCTGTTCCCCCCATGGTCTTCACCACGGCTAGCAGAAGGTTTCAGCTCCAGCGCCTGGAGCACCTCCTCCCCCACCTTCTTCACTGACCTTGGTGTCTCCATGTTGTTGTCCCTTCACATATTTTGAACTCCTCCTCCTCCTCTAGCTAAAAAGAAGTGTGTAACTACTTTGTTTTTATTTTTTCTTAAATATGTTTTCACAGAGGTGTAACTAGCACCTCTAATTGGCCCAAACTTGGCTAGCAGCATGTCCATCATCTTCAGAGCCATCAGAGAATGGCTCTGCTGGACTTGGTGAAAAACTTCCAGCCCTTCCACTCAGGACACACAGGAGCCATCTTTGTACCACTCCCCACCCCTCAGACACTTCTTCAGGCCTATTACAATGGCTTTTGAGGGATTTAAATTTCTCTTAGATGTTAAAGATACCTTGCTGATGTTCTGGACTAAGCAAAACCACCACACTCCAGTAGGTAAGCAATTCTGTGCCTTAAAATGAGAAGGTACCAAGGAAACGATAGAAAAGAGAGACTGTGTGGGGTGACAGGCAAACCTTTTGCAGGGAACAGTGCCTGGTGGGTTACATGAGATACAGCTTCTTACTTTTCATTGCCTTCATTCCATTAGCCCTGAGCTACATGCAAGGGAGAGGTGATACACTCAGCCTCTTTCTGTACTGAAACAGCAGAAAGTAACAGCTATAGCTTAATTAGATATGAACTACAAAGCTGCTGTAGGCTTTGGGAGGAGATATGTTTTTCTGAAACTTTTGGAATTCTAATCCCCCATGTTTTTTCATGTCCTGTTGAGGGACAGAGGGAGCTCAGCCAACAAGATGCATTTCCAAAAATTCCATTTGTGCACATCTCCCACTGCTGTGGGAAACTCAACTTCAGCAATGTTATCCAGGGCATTTCATATTGCTCCACTCATCCTAAAACTGCAGGTGCGTCCATCCTCAGCCCTTACTCCCCAGCTCTTTGGAGGTTGTTCTTTCAAGTATTCACAGTGCTGGTATCACCGGAGAGAAACAAATGTTGGGGATTGAGTTCAGAAAGAAGGTTTAAAGCTGTGCAAGCTGACAGGGTCTGTCTGTTGCAGGGGCCCACCTCTCTTGTTGCAATGCAGTGAAAGTAGAGGTTGTGACAAATGCTGTGAAAAGCCTTTGATACGTAGTCTGCCAAAGCCCTAACCATTTCCTGGCTGTCCTAACAGTGCTGTGCTTTAACCCACCAGTTGAAATAATCAGCAGCCCTCTGTAAATTTTTGTGAGTATTTATGGGAAGCTGCTGGTACAAGATAACAGGATGAGAGGGGGTGATGGTAGAGATAACCGCTATTGATTCTGCAGGAGTATCTTTTCCACAATGTCAGTCAGCAAGCAGTATTTCAGCCCTCACTATACCCTGCCCTAGGTAAAGAGGTTGACAGTACCTTTTTTGTAATGGCAGTATTTGCAGAGTTTCCTACTCAGAAGTAATAAGGTAATACCAGGCTTTCTTATCCAAATAGAACTCTGCAAAAGCAAGCACAGTAGAGTTTTGGACAGGAGCGCTGTCCTGAAGACAGGGTGGTCTTTTGGGTTTTAATTCTGCTTATGTTCAGACTAGGTGGGGTGACAGCATGACAGAATTGTAGCCATAGCACAGCTGAAATATTTAATGGTCTCTCATCTCAGCTCTGTGGTGCTTGAGGTATTACTTCAGAACAGCCCATCCTCAGGCCTGTACCATTTATGCAGTAGGCTTATTTCTGAAGGGGGCTCTGGCTTGTACTCTTATTTCATAGGTGCAGAAGCTGAGGTACAGAGCAAAGAAAATGAGCCCTTGGCCAGAAAGTGTATCTTCAGCAAAGTTGGGTATAAACCTCTTTCGAAGAGTCCCAGATGTTGGAGTCAGGCTTAAGAGTATTTGTTACCCTTTGTTTGTCTTTTGCTGGGTTTGTGTGGGCAAGAGGACAGCATGCTGCATTTTGGTGTATTTGTTATGATGAATATTATGTGTTATAGTATAATTGTTTAATTGCATTCAAGGACTGACTTTTAAAATTTTGAGCTTTCAATAGAGCATATCACTCAGAAAACTCTGTTTTATCTAATTTGTCTGCAGCAATAGATCAAGTGAGCATGGGTGATTCTTTATCTACATAGGTTTTGTTTATCTTTTCCCTTTAATTGCTTTTCTTTCCCTTCTGTCTTCAATAATGAAATTTGAATGAAAAATAATAGAATTAAAAAGCATTCCCACAGTCAGATACAGCAATCATTTGAAGGTGTTATAAGTTTATGCCTTACACATAAACAAAAGAGCTGTATCAGTGCTTGTGGTGTGCCACATCTTTGAATTAATTTTCAGGCGCAGCAGCATGGAGCTCAGATTTGACCACTTGGAGCAGAGCTGGGGGTACGTCATTCTATCGACCTTCTTTTACAGGCAATGAATGAAATGCTGGATATATATAAGTTTATAATTTACTCAGTGGTATTGTTTTAAGGGTCTTTAAAAACAATTGAGGTCTGTGAGTTTTGGGAGCTTAGTTTCCTGCTAAAAAACTAGAGCAGCCTATGAAGTGGGAGTTGCTGTAAGAGGCATGCTCCAGTATCGGTTATTTACACAGAATTACTCATTCCTTCCTGGTGCTAGAACTGCCTGTCTGGAGAGCTCTTGCTTAAGTCTAAATTATATTCTTCCGAGTTTTTCAGATAGGCTATTATTCATCTGGTTGCTAAATAAAGTTGCAGAAATCCCCTGTTGAAATTCAGTAGACCTCCCCCAGTTGTTTTTGATATTTGTAGCCACAGCTTTTGGGCATGTCAGTCTTTAGCAACCTCATTTCTGTGTAGGTGTTGTGGCAAAAAGAAATGCTGCTATTTCTGCATTACAGGTGAAAAATAAAAATCATCACGCAGGGTTTGTGTTCCTGAGGAGAGAAGCTTGGTTCTCTCAAGGTGTGGGGCTTTTGCTCTGTCCCCTGGGAAGTTCTTTGTTCCTGTGGCCGTAATTCTGCTGTCCAGACTCCAAAGCAGCTGTTTTCTAGCTTAGGTTAATTCTGTTTATGGCACACTGACCTACTGACCTAGCTGTATTTTTTACATCGCCTTAAATCCTAGAGCTGCTGATACTCTTTCTCAGGATTCAAATACCCATAATTCTCCTTCTGTTACTTCCATTTCTAAATAAAATAAACTGAATTCAACAAAGGGTGCTTCAATTTTAACTGAAGACCACCAGCATTAGGAACAAGTGGGTGTGATGCATAATAACTACCGCAATTCAAATGTCATTTACTGTTCTTTATAGATGAACTTGAGGCTGGGACTTAGAGAAATCCTTGCCTGTTTTTACAGAAGCCTTGGAGCTACATAATTTTGTTCAGTTCTTTTTAACAGTGCAATCCCTAAAATGTTTTTTCTTGGCCACCAGTGTTTCCCTACTGGGTTAGCCCAGATGCTCTTTAGACTCAGTAGCCTGTTTTAGGTGGTGTGGATATCAGGTGCCGTAGAAAGGTTGTTAGAGTATGCCAATCATATCCAGGTACTTCTTTAAATAAACTCCTAATCTCTAGAGATCAGTAATCTGGACATTTATTGAAGTCTAGAAGTAAAAATTTAGTAAGATTTCATGCATTGCTTTTTTTTTTCCCTAGAGGATTTTTTGGTCACCATTTGACACAGTATGTATTTATTGCATGCAACAGCTGTAGGAAGGATTTTCCTAGCTTAGTTATGTATTACCCAGCAAAATACCATCCCTGTGCTCAATCTGCTTTCTCTATAGGTTTATTTGATGTCTTATTCTAGCCTTAAATATTTGGGTAACTTTTGTAGTCTAAGGCTTTGTTGTCTGCACTGAACATAAGAGACCCAACATTGTGGCCTGGGGTTGTGACAAAAAAGGCACATTCAGAAAGGGACATGCCACTCTTAGATGGCAGTTAGACTGAGCTATATGTAAAATAGTTGTTGCAGGCTTTTGCAGCAGTTTGAAAGCAGAGCAGTGATGGATACTTCTGTGTGGAGAGGGTTTCGGAAGATCAGTAGATGAGCAAATGGGATTTTTGCAAAAGGATTGCTAGGCTGAATCTGTTTTCTCCATCTCGCTCACACTCAGAAAGATTTGGTGTCATCTCCTTTTGCCCTGACCCATGTAAAGGTGTGTGGTTTCACATGCCTTCAAGTGCAAGAGCTGCCAGAGTCTTAGATAACATGACATTGCCTAGTGGAGAAGCTCAGGGCACCGGGAGTATGACTGCCTTTTTCATTTGAATTTCTCCTTGCTTACTGTATGAACATACACTGCTGCATGACTCTCAGCTAGTCCCTCTTGGATGTCCTTAGCCTGGGAGCTGGGTATTTCTAGATGTTCAGTAGTCAGAAGACAGTGCTCTCTACTGTCTGCATGCTGTAAGCCATCCTGGTGGAAAGAAGAGGCTGCCTGAGGGAGTAGGAGACACGCTTCAGCACAAGCTGAGGTACACCAGAAGAGGCTATGCTTCAGCAGCCCTGGCCCATGCTCTGTAGTGCACAGGCCGAGTTTAGATTTGGATTTTAGGCTGTTGATTGCAACTGAGCAACTATATTTCTTATTCAGTCTTCTAGGGAGTAAATACTTGGTTCAGAGCGCTTTGCAGTTTGAAAAGGGAACAGAATGAAGCATGAGGAAAGAGTAATGAAAGACTGAACATAATTTAGAAATCATTTGTATGTGGCATAAATTATAAATTAATAGAAACAAGAGCAAAGGCCTGGATGTAATTCAGTACAGACAGACTTCAAGCTATGCAAGTCAATGCACTTTACATTGAAGTGCCAGAGCCATGGGGACCCTGGAACTCCCTGCTGCTGTTGCACCCTGCACAGCACCTTCAGGGCAGCAACTGGGATGGGCCAAGGGTGGCTCACCTGGGAAAGCAGTGATTTGGCACTGGGGGTGAGGAGGACATGGTGTCCAGGGGCTTCCCTGGGGCTGGTGGCTGTGCTGTCTGCAGTGCCACCCAGCTAGGCACTTTGTGGTTTCCTACAGCAGAGGGTAGTGTTACCTGTGTCTGGAAACAGAGACTGCTTCAAAATGATGGCTCTATTCAGCCTGCTTATTTCAAGCTGATATGGTGTCGTTAAATATTTATAGCACATGTATATATGCATCTTTACTGAAAATATTTTTCTATGAAGGAGATACACAACCCATTAGCTCTTTAACTCTGTAGTGCAGTGCTCATATTTAGCTTGTAATGCTTCCCAAGCTGCTGTTTCCTGAGAGCATTCCTGTATCACCTGTAGTAGCTTCCTCTGGTACCATTTTGTCTTACTGTTTTATTTTTGGTAGAATTTTATTTTTTCAAATGTCACATCTTTTACAGAAATACATTTCATCTGATGACTGCCTCCCAAGTCCATGAGATCGAATTTGCAGTACAACCTAATTAAAGACAACCATGTAATTACTGTTCCCATTTACTCAGTACCTGTGGTAGGTGATTCTGGGATCTCCATCCTGGCAGGGAGCTGTGGGCGGGAGCCCCCATCCCGCATGTGCCCCATGTCCTGCAGCCTCTGGGCAGTGCCACACACACAGAGGCCAGTTGATGCTGCACTGCCCCAGATGATGTATTGTTTGACCTGGCAGAGGAGCCTGTGTTGGTAGTTGGCTTTTGAGGAAACAGTGATGGCTCCCAGCCAGCTAAAGTCCCTTGGGCCTCCTGTATGCCTCTTGAATCAGCCATGTCCTTATTGGGCTAGCAGGGTCTTGTGGTTTGACCCAGGCCTGATGCCAGGCACCCATGAAAGCCACTCGCTCACCCCTGCCTTTGCAGCTGGACAGAGGGGAGAAAATCTAATTAAGTGTTCATGAGTTGAGATAATGACTGTGAGAGATGGCTCACTAAATACCATCAAGGGCAAAACAGTCTCGACTTAGAGATATACAGAATATTTGCTAACAAAATCAGAGCAGGATAATGAGAAGCAAAACAAGCCCTTAAAAACACCTTGCCCCACCCCACTCCTTCCCAGCTGTACCTCGTACCCCAGCGGTGCAAGGAGGCAGAGAATGCGGTTGTGGTCAGTTCATCACCTGTAGCTTCTCCTGCTGCTCAGGAGAAGGAGTCATTCCCCTGCTGCATTGTGAGATCCCTGCTACAGCACACAGTTCTCCATGAATTTCTCCAATGTGAGTCCCTCCCACGGGCAATAGTCCTCTCCAGACTGCTGCAGTGTGGGTCACTCTTCCATGGTGTGCAGGTCCTTCAAGAACAGGGTGCTCCAGCCTGGGAGTGGGGCCCCTCTCTCCGTGGGTCTCCCACAGGGTCACAGCCTCCCCCTCAGGCATCCTCCTGCTCTGGTGTGGGTTCCTCCACAGGCTACAGGTGGATCTCTGCATACCCATGGATCCCCATGGGCTGTGGGCGGATCTCTGCATCCCCATGGTCCTCCATGGGCTGCAGAGGCACAGCTGCTTCACGATAATCCTCACCATGACTGCAGAGGAATCTCAGCTCAGGTACCTGGAGCACCTCCTCTTCCTCCTTCAATGACATTGGTGTCTGCATGTTGTTCTCCTCTCACATATTCTCACTGTGCTCTTCTCTGACTGGAAAATTGCAACTCTGCCACAAACTTATTTTTTCTTTCTTCTTAAATATGTTATCCCAGAGGCATTACCACCATTTCTAATTGATCCAGCCTTGGCCAGTGGCATGTCCATCTTTGGAACTATCAGGCATTGGCTCTGCCAGCATGGTGGAAGCTTCTAGCAGCTTCTCATAGATGCCACCTCTGTGGGCCCCCCTGTCGCTGTTGAGCCGCTAGCAGAGAAGAGATCCTGGATTCTCAGCGTGGCATAGAAAAAGCGCTTTATTATTTTGAATCCAACATATATATAGACTTTTCAGAGGTCACCCAGATTGGTCAGTCAGAAACCTCCCCCTAGGCCTGATTGGCCAGGCCTGAACTGTCCAAATCTCGAGACACTGTTTCAACAACATCCAAACTTTATCTTTGTTTATAAAACACAGGAGAATGTTCTCATGGGAAAGACCTGTGCTAGCCACACCCCCCCCCACTACCAAAAACCAAAAAAACCCCCACAAAACCAATACACAGGAAAATGTGGCTTTGTCAAGGCAGGCAGAAATAGTAAAACTGAAAGCCAGCTGTTTTAAAGTAATGTAAAAGGAAAGTCAAACCAGCTTCATAGGTAGCTTTGAGATATGTAGTTCTGCATGTTGAAATTCCGTAGATTTTTAAGGGTCTCACTTATATTTGAAAGCTGGATCTGTTGTGTGCTGTCCTGTGGTTTTGAGCAGATGTCATGACTTGGCCTGTGCTGAAGGTCATGCATACATGGGGCATGACTAGACCTTTTTTTCCTGCTTTTGGGATCTTATTATCACATAGTGGCAGTTACCTTGGGAACAGCTGGACTTAAAGATCTTGAAGGTGTTTTCCAACTGAAACTCTTCTATGATGCTGTGGAAGATGACAGACTGAGCTCTTGATCTGATTGAGTGTTGCAGAGCAATGTTTGGCAATTATTTGCCAAAAATTTGATTTGTAAATTATTTTGAACTTCCTAAGTCATCCCTAGATGTGATTTTTCTGTATCCAACAGTGTGCTTGGAAGCAGTATTGTCTGAGGTCTAAGGGAAGGGCTTGTGCAAACACGCTAATGATTTCCTTGAGATATTTTCATGCCACGAGGCAGGCATCAGATAGGAGAGGGTGGAATAGAAATTGAGAGGAGAGTGTCCCACATTCCTCTCATCTAGAGGTTGCTTCAAAGTTGTGTGAGCACCTCTTTTGCATGCATTTACATTGCCCAGTTTAGAGATGGCACTGATTTTTGTATTCAGAAATCAAGTATCTTATAAGAAACTCCAGGACTTGTTTAAGATTTAAAACATACTTTAACTCTTTCTTTCCTTCTCATGTTTTTAGTTTTGAAATTGCAACATCACTTTTAAGCACATTTTTTGCATGCAGTCTTGCATATTTTCTTCATATATTTTTATCTTGATTATGCCCCTCTTTTGCTCTATGTCTTATTTTAGACTTTGATTTTTTTAATTTGAAAATTTGCTACTTGTGGAGACTGACTTGATGCCAACTTTGGTGAGAATCATGTTCTGAGCATCTGCTTTAAATATATTGTCTATCAACTTTAATTATACAATTGCATATTTTTCTCTATGATTATGTGATTATTTATTTCACTTTTAAAAGCTGAATTTAACCACTGCTGCTCAAACAGGAAGAGAAATGAAAATGAGTAAAAACAAAATCAAAATGCAGATGATCTTGTAAACCTTGTTTAAGTAATTTCTGCTTTGCTAGAGAGGTGCTTGGGCTCTACATACATGGTGTCATTCAGCCCATGACACTGAGTAACGACGCAGATGGGTTTATATGATGTGTTGTCATGTGGTTGTACAGCTCCTGGGGCTGACAGTGACTTGTCCCAGGCGAGCTGCTGTACATCTCTGCCTTGCTGTGTTGTGCCATTTCTACCTCACCATGATGATGCCTTTATGCTAAAATACAGTTGCTGGTTCTGCGGCCAGTTCTTTCCTGCTCCAGCCCTAAAATCCAGCGTTCTTCCTCCTCTGCTTTATTTTTAAGCTCCGTCTTGTTGTTGAGTGAATCTTCAAATTATTAAATATGGCCCTACGTCAGCAGGGCCACAATCCCTATCAGCAGATGCACACACTTTTATGACATGTGTGGATATAGTCAAACATAGCTACACTGCAATAGCTATTCAAATTAATTGCAAAAGAATAGCAAGACCTTTTCACACAGCATGGTTTGCAGTAGCAACTTGTTCCTAGAGAGATGTGAATTGTGTCTGTCTGTAGCTGCTCAGCAGGTGCCAGTTGGAGCTCTGGGAAGGACAGAACAGCATGCTGGGGTGTTATCTGCAGTACTGCTTTTACCCTGCACTTCAAGCCTCCTCCTATTACCCTCACTCAAACTTCCATTCATGATAAGAGGAGATTTACTTCACTGAATTTTGCAGGATTGAGCTTCATTCTTGCCAAATTTCTGAGGATCTGCTGACCTCTCAACTGCCAGGATCAAGACTCCTTTACATAAAGTTTCTATTAAAGAACGTTCCCGTTTTCTTTTAGACACTCTGGAAGCCTAGAGGCATTGGATCCGACTAAATCCAGAAGCATGTTTCAATCATTGTGTTTTTGACTTTGGCTATACATTTTCTTCCATCCATCACAAACATGACCATACATGCATACTTGCATTTCTCTTTGTTTCTACAGACCAGCAAGTTGTTTTTGTCTTGTTACAAATTGATGCCTGTTAGCTCTTAATGCTCTTGCATTGAGCATTAGCATTAAGTAGGAACTGTTTCTGCAGGTTTTTTTCATTTCAGTGTTTATTTGTTTATCTGTTCCATTGACATGTGCCATAAAAATACCTGCTTAATCAAATTATAGAATGACAGAATAGTTTGGGTTGAGAGGGACCTTAAAGACCATCTCATTCCAGCTCCCCTGCCCTGGACATCATCCAACCTGGTCTTGAACACTGCCAGGGTTGGGACATCCACAGCCTTCCTGGGCAACCTGTGCCAGTGCCTCAACACTCTCACAGGGAAGAATTTCTTCCTAATACCTAATCCTAGGCTTCACTCTAGGCCCCCTTTAGGTGTTGGAAGGTGCTGTGAGGTCTCCACACAACCTTCTCTTCTCCAGCCTGAACAGCACCAGCTCTCCCAGCCTGTATCCATAGGGAAGGTGCTTCAGTCTCTAGCAACTTCGTGGCCTCCTCTGGACTTGCTCCAACAGTTCCATGTCCTTATGCTGGGAGCCAGAACTGTGCAGTGCTCTAGGTGGGATCTCAGGAGAGCAGAGTGGAGGGGGAGAATCCCCTCCCTCGACCTGCTGGCCACACTTCTTTGGATGCAGCCCTGGACTCCCTTGGTTTGTGGGCTGGAAACACTCAGTGCCAGCTCATGGTGAGCTTTTCATCAACCATCACCACAAGTCCTTCTCCCAGGGCTGCTCTCAGCCCAACCTGTCTGTGTGTCTGGGATTGACCAAACCCAGGTGGAGGACCCTGCATTTTGTTTTGTTGAGCTTCATGAGGTTTGCACAGGCCCCACCTCTCCAGCCTATCCAGGTCTGTCTGCATCATCCCTTCTCTCCAGCATGTGACTTCACCACACATCTTGGTATTGCTGGCAAAATTGCTGAGAGAGTACACAGTCCCACTGTCCATGCTGCCACAATGATTTTGAATGGTATCATCCCCAAGACCAACCCCTGAGGGACACCCCTCATCACTGGCCTCCATGTGGACAGTGAGGTATCAACCAGAGCTCTTTGATTGATCAGGAATTTAACATGAAGCCCCATTACACCTTACATCTTTCAGTAAAAGTTCTTTGTTTAATGAATAACATTTTTCTTACTACTGCAGCAGCAGAACTGTGCTGATGGTGCAAGAGCTCTGAGATGCTTGAAATGAGATGACTAATGAATGCAAAAACGGCAATGTGTGGTCTAGTTTGTTGGGAGTTTGGTTTTCTTTTCTGAAGAGTACTTGAAAATATTCATCACCTTGCAAATAATACCTGTCTGTACCTATCATGTAATCCTTCATAGCTAAATGTTTATTTTCCTAAAGCAAATACTAGAGACAGCCCTGTAGTATTGAAATTTTACCATGGGGAGCAGCTGAGCCTGCTCTGCGTAAACCTTGGCTCCTTAGGCAATGAGCTACTCTGTTACAGCTGGAAACAGTGGTAGCTCCCAGCCCCTTGGTAAGTGTAGGCATCCAGGGGAGTATTGCAACCACAATCTCTCTGTGTGTTTCTAGAGCGTAAAAAATTGTCTGAACAACAAACTCCATGTAAAATTGCTGGTGGAAAATCTTCAAGGTTCCCTTCTGCCAGAGCAGCAGGGATAAGGTTGTCCTACTTGAGCAAGAAAGCAGCAACATGCCTAACTGGATTAAGATTTCTGTTGATTTGTGCCTGTGCTTTGCTCCTTGGATGATTTGCAATATCACTTTCCACCTTTGTTTAATTTTTCACTCACTTTGGAACAGTTTAGGCATGGTGCAAAAGAGGAATTCATCAACTGAAAAGTGAGAAAACAGAACTCTCATCACAAAGTTTTGAGCAAAGTTGATAATTATTGCCAGGAGAAGTCAAAAAGTTCCTCTGAGAAGCTAAACAACTGCCAGAGGAGGTCGTAGAAAAACATGCTTCTTCTCCAGGATGTCCCTGTCTGCTGTCCTAGATGACTTTCACCTGTTTCTTAATTGCACCTGCCTGTGGTCTGGCATGTAGCTGCCAAGCAGGGTATTTTTTCTAATTAATTTCTGAATTTGCACTTCATGAATATATGATTTCTTCCATTTGGCTCCAGCACTTATCCTCTATGGTTCTGCAGTAATGAAGAGGGATGCCAGGTACCATAGTTGTGCTCCTTTCATCATGAAGGCATAAAGAAATGAACTCAAGGATGAGGAGAAGGAGTCGTGTCGCACAGTGAGAAGGCAATGTTGTGCCGTCATCTGTACAACATTTCCACAGCTTTCTTCTGTCTTACATTCCATGAAATTCAGGTATCCTCTTTCTTTGTATGAGGTTCTGCTTGTGGTTCTGTTTGGCCAGGATACTAATGAAACTCAGAATCTGTTTTAATAATTGGGTTCATTGAAATTCATTAACTTTTCAACTGAACTTCAGAGTAATTTCTAACAATTCTTGCTGGCTTTTATGTTGGGTTAACAAGTTCCTTTTTGTCATGCAGAACTCATTAATTTCAGTGAGATTTTGTTTGAAGTTTTGTATTCATTCACACCCGTAATAGGAAATAGAAAGTACAAAGTTAGTACCAATTAAAACCACTCAGTTTCTTTCTGTGTAAGTGTGTATGGTGATGTCCTTAGCCAGGCTGTGTCCTGGCAGCTAGGAGAAATGTCTGCTCTTGCTGCAGTAACACAGCTGTTTTTGAAAGGGTCATATCAATGTCCTCTCTGTGTAAATTTGATTATTCATATCCAAGTTTCTGGTTTATGCTCATTTGAACCTAAGGATCTGGTGTGAGTTTTCCAAAACTTTTGTGTACAAGCATAATCTTCAAATAACAAACAAGACGGTGAAGTGACATACTGCTCCCATGAACCTGGGAGAGCTGGACAGAGTAGGAGCTGTGGTGTCTGCTTGCTAAGTTTGAAATATGCTGAGGAAATCATGACCTGAGATGTTTAGAACTGCTTGAAGGGCTTTGAAGCCGCATTCCTTTTAAAATAAATAGTATAAACTTTCTTAACTTGAAGAAACTCTACAGCACATAAGCAGTAGTTACCTCACCGTTGCTCTGTGATCATGTGCATAGCTCCAGATGGAGTAAATGTGGGCTGGCCTTGTCCTGCTGCTGTAATTCTGTTGACCTTCAGGGCCTTCTGTGGGGTTTCGTGTTTCCCAGGGACTTTGTGTCCCACATTCGTCTCAGCTCTTGTTTTCTCAGACTGTTGACAGCCGTCCCCCTGAGTGTCCTTGTGCACCTGTGTGCTGGTCTCCTCTGTATCTGCTACTAGTGGACTCAAATATTTTTAATTAATATTTCCACAGCTTTGGTACAGGGTTTTTGAAATGCTGGAAATTATTTGGGGCTTTACTTTTTCTGTGTCTTTTGCAATACTTCCTTTTGCATTTCTCTTGCATTTTTACCGTGAAATCCCTTCTGAATTCTTACAATTATGATCTTCTTGTTTACAGTTTCCTCTTAAAATGGTGAGATTAACCTAGTTTCACCTACTTTCACTATAGCATTTCATTCAACACGATGATTTTTCTGAAAGCAAAACCAACCTTGCCTGTAGACCTGCATTTGACAGTATCTCTTCTTTGAGCACAGTCGCTGTCTTATAAGAAAAGCTGCCAAAGTATAATGGTTTTCTTTTGTCTTGTTAATTTAAGAGCAGCCAAAAATGCTTCAGCATGCTCTCCTTCTTCCTGCAGGAGTCTTTAATATTCCAGTCTCCCAACAATGATATTCAGTATTGCAATATTCTTATGACTTGCAAACCTGAGGCTAATAGCTTACCCTATCATCCTGGTTTACTTGAATGATATTTAGGAGATCAATTATCTTCAGGGCTTCAGGGCAACATTGAAGAAAAATCACTGTTTTCTGTGTGTTTCCATTGTGCTTGAGTCCATCTGCTTTCTTGTGGATAATAGAGCTCTATTTAAATGTTCCAGGATTTTGAAATTTCACCAGAGATTGTAACTTATTTAGGAGCTTTAATTTTTCTACTTCTTGTTTATTTTTATTCAAACTTGACCATTAGGGTTGTTTTTTTCACCCTCCCTCTGATCTTCACTTTTCAAAGTTTTGTTGTGAGGTCCCTTCTTAACGAAGAATCTGTTCCAATTTCAGACAGTAACAGAGGCGGGAGGTGATGTCTCAGTGCATGGAGGGTGTCTGTGTTCCTGGGGTTTTATATCCTTTGAACTAGATCTAGTAATTGTAAGCATCTCATTCATACATAATTAGGTTGTTATATGTCAAGACAGGTGCGTATGAAGGGAATGTTACAAAAACAAGTGAACTAAAGGACCCTTATCAGGGCTGCTTCCTTAGCGGGAGGGTGTAATTCCTTTTAAAAGAAAGGAGTTTTTATCTGCCACAAAGCTCAAACTATTTTTGAGGTGAAGCTGGAAGGCTGGAGACTGAAAGTTGTTATGCAGGACTATAATCTTCCCAAATTTAGTCAGGTGATCATTCACTGAGGCTGCAAATTCTGGCTGACACTTTCTGTTCACCAGAGCAATACTATTTGCTTCAGAATTCAGCTTAGAGCAGAATTCAGCTGGTGAAATGCTTTTCTGGCTCAGTGTGTGTGTTTGTTCCTTAGGAAGTTGCTTTCTGCCAGGGCAGAGCTACCTTTCTCAGTCCTGGCAAACCAGTTACTTCTGTCTTGCTCGTCCTAGCTCTGCGACTCTGTAGATGCCAGCTGTCATCCCACTCTGCCCTTCATTAGCATGGCTGGTCCGGAACATCCTTGTTCACACCCTAGGCAGCTCTGAAGGCCTCGCTGCCAGCTGCACAGCCTCAAGAAAGTTTGAGCCTCCACCTTTCCGATAGGGAAGAACACAGTCCAGGTGATCCTTATGGAATAATTGCATACTTAACAGTCCAGCAGCATTTCAGCAGCACTGCAGGAACTGTCTTCTCTACTTTGAATATTACAGCAAGGGCTGAGGTGTGATGGCTCTTCTTTGTGGATGGCTAGCTGGGAGCACAGCATCCTCCTGACTGATGTCTTTTTGGTTTGGAGATCATACCCATATCCTGAAAACAGTTAATGTTAAATACCAGGAAGAGTTAGGCTTAAAATATTTTATTATTTGTTGTTCCTGCTTTATCTTCTGCTGTTTCTTGAATGTGTTGTGCTATATCCCAAAAATTAGTTATGAAAAAACATTTTCTCCACCATTAGAAGTGGAGGTTACAGCCATGAGCAATTGGGTAGTGACTGAGGTTGATCCTGCAGCAGCAGTCATACATTCTCCATATGGGATGGTTTGGGAACTATCCCAAGTCCATCTCCTACCCAATGATGAGTCTTGGCATTCATTACACATAACAAGTATTAAACTAGTCTAAGTAGTAACAGTATATGGGTGTGAGATTTTTCAGCTTATTGAAAACTCAAATACATACATGCATGCAAACAATGAGCTATAAACATATTTGCTATAATTACAATCTCTTAGTGTATAAGGGATTCATTTGCATGTAAGCAAGTGAAAAAATTGCCAGGCAATAAATATTTATTCAACTTTGGCTGTAACGACGCTGAGCTTTTATTGCGGTGTGAGTCAGCAGTTCTCCTTAACAAGTTCAGCCTCTTTTGTTTGCTGCAGGGGCTCTTGTTGGAGGTCCTCTTATCTGAAAGAACAGGTTTCAGCATGGAAGCCCCTTTCACAGATGTTTAGAAATCAGCTGCGATAGACTTAGCTTGTGTTCAATGAAGGCCATATCTAATTTGAGTTAGATTTAATGGAGAGGTCAATCTAACTTCATGGGAAGTTTCATGAAACTCTACAGGCTGAAAAAAACCCTATATATATATATATAATTAATTTTTTTTTTTTTTGTCAAGAACTCCTCTTCCTACCCCTGATGTTCCCTGAAACTGGGAAGATCATTTACCAGCTTCCCTGTGGCCTCTGCTGAATGTAAAGCAGTGTACGGAACTGTGTCAGAGGACTGGAAATAAGTAGATGTTCTGAGTTTAAAGATGAAAAGAAAAACATCTGAGAGGAGACTGCCAGTAGAGGCACACAAGGAAGCGGCAGATCGAATGCCTTTGTTGAACCTAATTCCTCTCTCTTTAATAATTCCTGACTATTCTCAACAGATATTTGCATAAATAGTCCTTTTTTTCCCAACATAGATTTGACTTTTCTGCAGAAAATTACAGAACACTGACTTTTTGACAATTCAGTCTTCAGCCCTGTTTTACCTTCATGTACTCTCCGACTTGAGGTGTTAGTCATGTTTACCAAGGATGTTTTAAATATAAATCTTGGTATGTACCATTTCATCTGTGAAATGGATGCCTCATATTTCCTTGGGAACATACAGGAGACACAGATGCCACAGTGATTCCTCACTTTGAAATGTAGTTGGATCTAAGGTCACACTATTTATTTGTAATGCTGTCTTGCTAGAATTTCCATGGAAATCACTTCTCTGGAGTTAGGCTCCAGGGAGATTCTGAAGTTATGGATAAACATTGAATCCAAGCCAGCTTGGATCTGCATTTTTATTATGCTCACTAATTTGGTTTATCAAGGTGGAAGCACGTTTCCTGGGACAAAGAAACCACTAAGCCTGTCAGTGATATTTGTTCATTGTTCACAGTGAAGCTGCTGCCAAACTGCCAGTGGTGCCCAGTCTCTGTAAGGAGCTTGCCAGAAAATGTCGTGTTGGGGAGTGCTTGAATAGCTCACCAAGCCATCTGGTCTGTAAGAACACATAAACACAGGAATTAATAAACTGTAACTAGGCTCTACCGAGGGTGTGAAAGTTGAGATTTTTTTTGGGAACGTTTATGACTTGATTAAAAACTACCTGGTTGCAAATTCATGATTCTCTTTAACAGAGCACATAGTTGCAAGAATGCCTTAGCTGAGTAGATGTATAGAGTTCTTCATGCTGTTGATGATGCAGTCTGCCCTGCCCCAAGCTGCAGTGCAGCCTTGTAGCATTGGGGAGCAAAGGATACAATCTCCTTGGATGCGGTTCAGAAACGCTTTTATTAACGGGAAAAGCAGCCTTTTTATAGCCTGCATTTGGCGGGCTAGGCGCGGATTGGCTGCATGCCTGTCAATTATGTGCCTTCCCATCCAATCACCATACAGCGTCCACGTGTCTCACTGACCAATCAGTGCCTCTCGCAGGAGGCGTGCCTTGGTGAGCAAGAGTGTGACGATCGTAGCAGTAAGGCTTTTCTCTAACTCCGTGCAGGCTGAGTGCTTTTCGTAGTGATTGCCAGGAAAATCATCTGCGTGAGGACAGGTGTCTTCTAGCCTGGTCATTTACACCTCAAATTGCATTTTTTTTTTTGACTTTTAAAGGAAGTGTTAAGAATTCTTCTTTACCTGCCCGTTGTTAATACATGCTAGTAACGCAGTAAAAGCCTTCACTATTGAAATCTTTCATATGCATAACGTTCTCTGATTGTATTTGATACAGAGACACTGGCTGACTTAATAAGTAAATGTTTCAATACGTAGCAAAGTTTGCATCTCTCCTTCCAAGATTTTAGGTTTCATTTCCATTTACATCTTACAGGATTTCAACAGCACAGCACCTATCTACAGAAATACTACAGCATGTAGTGAGATGCCTCAGTGTAGTCAGGTGTTCCGTGGTAAAACCAGTAAAGACTTTCTCAGAAAAATATCAGAGACACAAAGAGACACTAATGCATGACAGCACTAAGATACAAATACTGTAAATTGTTGTCTGCTTGTGAACCCTGTCTTTCCTTTTAGATGTGTGCCAGGAATGAGACTAGGTGTTGTAAATCTCAGCAAAGTGCTGGGCAAAATGTGAAGGCAAATTTCCATTTGTCTTTGAAATCTTCAATAATTAAGGGCAAAAGGATTTTACTAATATTATTTCTTTTATTCTTTTGTAAAAAGGCTTGCTTAGCTCAGCTTTGACATTAGAAATAAACTCTTGCCTTTGATTAGAGAACAAACATGATGTTGCAAGCTGGGCTTTGTCACTGACAGGAAAATGTTAGTGGAAGATGCTTTGCTTTCTTTTTTCTGCAATTCACACAAAGCTGTAATCAAAGAAATACCTTGGGTTTTCAAGAAGCTTGTTGCTAATGACAGCCTAAGATTTGTTGCCTTTCTTACCTGAAGTTGTGTTAGAGTTTTCATTTGTAGCCATGCAGCTATGGGGCAGCTTTTCCACCCCGGGCTTGGGTTGTTGTGTGCACTGCTGCTACTGCCTGTTTTTATGTGCTAGGATCTCTGGACGTGGAGTATAGCGAGTTTCATCATCCATTGTGGAAAGGAAGTGAAAGAAGATGTCAAGCTCAACCCTTAATAGGTCAGAGCTGATTTCTGCCCTCCATAACATCAGATCCTGACTTCAGTTATTGATCAGTTCATGTCTACTAGTCTGTTTGCTTCACCATTTCTAAAAGGTAACAAACTGATTGATTGAAACTTGAAAATGGGACAGTTAGGAAAGGGAATATAGTGCTGGAGTATTTTGAGTGGTTTCACCCCAAACTGGTGTAAGTCCCTTGAGGGACTTACATTTGAACAGCAAGTCTAGATACATGACTACCCATCCTGCTTGAATGTGTGCCTTATTACTGTCTAACTCATCCAAAATGAAAACATTGATGATTAAACTATTAGTGGTACATTTTTATTGTATTGAAAAGGTCTGTTGGTGACTAATGGCAGATCTTTGCTTTTATTTTGTCCTCCTAACAGAAATGGGAAATCTTTCTTGCTGGAATGATCTCTGTTTGGAATGATCACTGGGGTATTTCTGTAGTTTGTATTGATCTTATAAACTTTCATCATGGCAAGAGCAACATCTATATCTGAGACAATACAGTAAACCATTCTTGGCCTGTGGTAAATGAGGAGCCTGAGAATGGGCTTTTGTCTGTGTTGTGGAGCATGTTTACCTGTTGGGCATTCTCTGCAGCTTTTATCCTCCTTGAGGTCATGACATCTCTTCTTGAATACAGCTAATTACTCGTAAAAATCTTCTGCTTCCTCTCACTAACACAAAGTTCATCATTGTAAAGAAGAGAGACAGCAACATAAAAAGCTGTGAACAGTGAAGACAATTCTGGAGATGCTTCTAGATTGTATCTTTTCTCCTTTTATAGTCCAGGGGCTCTTGATAGCTCACAACACTATTTGTATGCAAAAGTATTCATTATACTAGGCATATTTAGCAAAGTCAAATTCAAAATCTTCAAAAATTCTTGGTTTGAGATTAATAGTTTGAGTCCTCGGAACACTCAGCAAAGGAAGAGCATTGCTAAAAAATGTTATTTTTATTGCTGAGGGCTCTGCTTCCAACCCGAAATGGAGTTTAAGAATTGGACAATTTTGCTGCAGCAGTTTGCAGTGGCCATTTGTATGGCACAGTTTAAGGCAGGTGCCCACAGAGTGAGTGCAGTTTCACTGCCAGAACTATTTGCTCTGCAATAATTTATTTTTGCCTCCCCAGTGGAACACACCAAAACTGGAGACACTGGGATTTTTCAAAGAATAGAGCATGTGGCTAAGGGAAGCAGCATATGCAAACTTGGGGGATAAGTCTTTTCAGACTTAGCATGTGGCTAAGGGAAGCCGCATATGCAAACTTGGGGGATAAGTCTTTTCAGAGCTTTTGAACTCTGAATATATTTTGAACAAATAATATATTATTACAAATTACCAGTATAAAGTACTCAGGGAACAGTCCAGTGAAGAGGATGAGGAGGCATGGTAACACAGGCTCCTTAATGCTTCCGCAAATGTTTTTAACATGGAAGTGCTCATCCTCCCTTATCTGTGGGGAAAACGGATATGCCCAAAGTCTTATTTCAAACCTTCTCTTGCCTTAATATTTGCTATGTACTTTATTATAACCTTGAGCTATGGCAATTGTGGTGCATGGAGGGAAAGGCTGTAGTGATTCACGTGCTGCCATAGATAACTGTAGGTTTCTAGTGCAGCTATTCCTTTTCCCATATTGTATAGTATGCAGTAATTATGAATAGTTTTGCAGTTATTCTCAAAATATTTTTAGAAATTACATTTTTCTGGGGTGGACAAAAAGGATTGATAGAAATAATTCTTAAGAGATGGCTTTGCGCAGATGAAAATAGTGTAAGTAAAATTGTCCAGGGTAACTTTTTTTCAACCAGGTTTCTATGCTAAGATTTTACGAGCAGTATAATTCAACTGTATAATTGTCATTTGCTGAAAATTTTTTTTTAAGTGTATAGTGTCATAGGAGTGGTAGAGGACAGGGAATTAGAACAGAAGGCAGTAAGAGACAGATATGCAAGATACGAAGGCATATGCTTATTTATGAGGCATGGTAGCAAAAATGGGAAGGTAAATAGCTTTAGCTGCATGCTGTAAAAGCAAGGTTGAAGATGAAAACAATTGGGAATGATTCAGAATTAGCACAGTAGTACATCCCCAGGATGATTTAGATGTTTTTTAGTCCTGCTTATTGGTACCCTGAATTTCCACACTGACAGTGAGCTGAGCAAAAAAGAGCCATGCCAAAGTAAGAATTGAGGGGATATAGGTTAATCCCCTATCTCATTCCAGTAGACTACTCTCTAAATAGACTTCTGTTGGGAGAAAATATTATTCCATGTTCAAAGTTTGGTTATTCTCTTTCTTTGTGCAGCTTCACAGTCTAAACTTTCTTGCCTGGATATCAGATTTCCCCAGGGCTCCCACTCTGTGTTGCAGTATTCACTGTGTGGGAGTTAGACCTGTTAGAGCAATTTTATGTATAATCTGCTACTAGCAGTATTTGGGGCTTAAATGACAAATTGGTAATTTTAAATAATGACTTTGAAATCTGAGTGGAACTACAGAAATCACAGGGAAATGGCTTGACTCTGCTCTTACATTCTTTGTATTTAGGTCCCTAAAGCAGGTGTACTGAACCAGGGAACTCAAGGGAGTTTTAAACATATTCAGTGGTTTTCAGGCTTTCTGCATGTCTGTACATGCACTTTTGTGCACAAAGTCTTACACATGAGATGCTGTTGCTGCAAAAATTCACACCAATTCAGGTTGTTGTGGTGAGTGTGTAGCCTTCCAACGAAACGTCTTTAATTTACAGTTGGGGAAAAAAAAGGCATGTTCTCACAAAAGTCATCCTACACATAACAGAACAGCTCCTCTTTTTGCAGGTCCTCTTATGATCAGTTCAGTTTTGAAAACTACCCTCTATATTAGATATTTTCGCTGATGTTTCAGACTGAGAAGGCAATGAGTTATGGTTTTGTACTTGCTATCAGATATAGAATAGCTACCTTTTTTAAATATAAGGACACTTTAGGATAATCCTATCTGCCTGGCTGGATACTTATGCATGTATAAAGAGCTACTTTTGTATTTAAATCCTCATTTTGTTATCTTAATATCAGATTTAGTGTTGCATTTGAAAACAGATTTATGTGATTCTACTCTCAAAATGCATTCCATATCTGGAAGTCTGCTGGTCAGATATCTAAGTGAGCAACTGGTGTTTAAATTATTGCTGACATGTGCACTCTTCTGAATGCTTATTCCCTGAGAAAGAAAGATGGGCAGTTACTGTGTGATTTCATGAGAAAATTTGTCTTCCAGTCAGGTCAGTCTCAGCACCAACATGGAGTCAGGATATGATGCAGTATTCCCACAGGGAAAGGAATGGGAAGGGGGTGATGAGAGGATCTAGTTTTAATTATGCTGTTAATCTTGGACAAAATACCATTTTGTAACTCCCATATGCATCAGGGTTTTCCCTCTGACTTTTGCGCATTTATTCCCTACTGGTTTTGGGGCGCCCTTCCCTGTCTCCAACAAATTATCATGTCAGTACACGTTGGGATTAGAGTCATTGTTCCTTATTTCTTGTCCTTCCCTCTAAACTTGCTCACAAGTGGTCTTCAGCAGTGACTGGAAACAGGGGTCTGAGCTGCTGCCATTGGCATTAAGGACCATGGGAATCCTGCCCTTTGAGAAACAGCTGCAGTTATAGAAAGCTGAAAATAACCCCAGAGTTACTGAGATGTATTTGAGTGGAACAGTCATAGTTTCCTCAAAGATGCAATGGCAAATCATTTAACTTTGCCCAGAGGTTAGGCTACTGGGCTGGTAGTCCTCATGCGAGTTTTGAAAGGGAGTGATAGCACCAAACCTGAAGTCACTGCTGCCATGCAGGCCTGGGACTGGCTTCTACTGCACTTCAGTAAATTTTAAGCTGCTTTTGCCATCAGTTTGAAGCCCCTTAGGCAGTAAGTCTGGCTCTCCCAAATCTGTCCTCCTCCTCTTTAAATTTTGCCAGCTTGACTTTTGCTTGGAAGTCTGCGTATCATCATCCATGGTCTTGGCAGGAACTGGAATGTTAAAAGGCTTAGTTATAAATCTAAGAATTTTGTGCAGAAGTCTCCCAAGACTTGGTTTATAGCACTGAATGTTGGTTCTGTGTAAAGCTGCACAAAATGAGTGTATAGATGAGTTTGTAGGATGAGAAACTGGACAGCATTCATAGATTCAGCACAGAGCAGTGTTTCCTGCTTTCCCTCTTGCATTAGTGGTGCAGTCAGACACTACGGGGCTGAAAGCCAAAGCCACAGGCAAAATGAAAGCAAACTGCAAATTAGTATTCATTAATGACTGTTATTCTAGTGTACGTATAATATCAAAATGCCTATGCATATATTTAAGGGTGCCACTGACTCTTAGGAGAAGAATTAAATTCACTTGTTCTCAACTTTAATTGCTTCTGCAAAACTAAATTTGGAGTGGTGGCTTTGCAAAAGGAACATTACTTCACCTTTCACAAATGAAATACCTGGATTTACATAGAACCTATGGGAAATAATTATATCAATGTGTGTAAGATCTTATCCTCTACTAACAGGAGGGGAAGTCTCTGAAATTTAGACTGGTGGGATTTTACACTGTTTCTCTAAAAAAGAAATAATTAAAGAGAGAGACAGAGAGAGAGAGATAAATGATGTCTACGAGGCATGTCTTCCAACAAAACTGACGTAAGTATGGATGAAAATTACTATTGCTCGGGTGAAAATTCAGGCTAACTCCATTGGTGTCAGTGGATTTATGAGAGTAATGGTAAGATCAAGACATGGCCAAATTTTCAAGTAGTGTCAATGTAGGAATTGAGTATCAGCATTCAATTTTGTATAGTGGTGTTCATTCAGATGGGGATTCTTTTTAATGTAAGATTTGTAAGATCCCCTTGTTTTTAATGATAGTTGCATTATAAAATATTTATTCCTCATGTCTCTTTACTCGCCTAGAGATATATAATTTTCCTTTTAGTGTGTCATTTTTCCAGAGCTAGAAAAATGTAATTTATATGCACAAACTACATTTGTTTGCTCTGGTCGTATGGAATGACATCTGTTTGCCCAGTTTTTATGCACAAGTTACTTTTGGGGATGTGGACTGAAAACCCAACATATGAAAATTGACTGATTGAATTTAAAAATTATCTCAAAGGAAGGACAGGTACATACCTGTTTGTTTCATTTAATCTTTTGAGACAATTGAGGAAGTTTGCTATATGGCATTTGCTTGTGCTCTAGAATCAGACTCTTGTCCCTCAAACCTTGGATAGTTTTTACAGGTTGTTCTGGGTCTGTTCAGCCCCTCTTTTGAGATATTTGCTTTAGGATGGGCTAGGGGGCTGGATTTCTGCTCACTCCTGAAAGTACCTAGATACTAGAAATGCTTAAAAACTGTTTCTACAGGCTTGCAGAGAGTCTTTTGAAGTGTGTGGTAGAAGGTGGCCTTTATCTTGGGACGTTGTGAGAATACAACTTGTGGGACATGCTTTGAACCACAAAGGTTCTCAAGGAGGATCAAAGCTATGAAACTTTGATCTCTTGAAGGTGTCTTTCAAGAGAAAGGGCAGTTTCTGAGGTTCAGTACAGAGGAATTTCATTACTGTTCTCATCATAAGAAAAGAAAAAGCCTACACAAGTGTTTCCTTCCATACAAATACTGAGAAATTACTTGAATACTTTCAAGCTGATTCTTCAGCCAGTAACAAGGCCCTGGAGCACCATTGTTGTGGTTTGACCCTGGCCAAATGCCGGGCATCTGCTCTCTCTGCTCTCCCCTGCCGCAGCTGTGCAGAGGAGAGGGAAAAAAGTTAACACACAGGGCTCATGAGTTGAGATAAGGAACCAGGAGAGACACACTAAGGGCAAAACAGCCTGAAAACTTAAAGCTGCAAAGTGATTTATTAACCTAAACAGAGTCAGAGGAAGATAATTCGAAGTAAAAATAAGCTGTTAAGACATTGTTCCTCTGCTCACACCTCCCCCCCGCCTTCCAACCAAGAGCACAAGGAGGTGGGAGGGGGTGCAGGGTATGGGGATGTAGGTCAGTCCATCACCAAAATTCCTTCTGCTGCTCAGGGAGAGGAGTCATCTTCTGAGTAGCCACAGGTCTCTCCCATGAGAGACAGTCCTCTATGAATTTCTTTGCTGTGGGTCCAAATCTCACGAGCAGCAGCCCACCTGAATCTGCTGCACCATGAGTCCTTGCCCACATGTAATAGAAAAGATTTTGTTTGTTCATCAAAATCTTGCTAATGCCTCTTGAAAAAGAACTTGCAAATCTTGCTAACACTGCTTAAACAAAGGGAAGTTGTTTTGGGTGGGAAAAGTTCACTGGCAAAATACAGAGTAATCTGTAACCTTGGCACTCCGCAAGATATACTGTCTCAGCAGCAGCAGAAGAAAAGCAGCCTTCAGCAACAGAGAGCGCAGAGTACACGTAACGCAGAAGATAAGGCCTATAAAAGACTCTGGAGTCGGGGGGGGGTGCGCGCCGCGGTTAGCAGATCTCGGCTGCCCTTGCTATCAATTGCCTAATAAATCACAAATTCTTAATTGGCTTCTGACTCTGTATTGGTTCTGTGAGTCCAATCTATAACACACAGAGTGCAGACCTCTGAGAAGAGGCCAGGCTGCTTCCATCTTGGGAGCAAGGCCTCTCTCTCACCACCTGTTTCCCCTTCACTGGGACTTCTGCTGGAATCACAGCCTCCTCCAGCCATCCACCCGCCCCAGCGTGGGCACTCCCACCTTCTCCACTGACCTTGGTGTCTCCATGTTGTTTTCCCTCACATGTTCTCACCTCCTCCTCCTCTAGCTAAAAAGAAGTGTGTGCTCACATTGTTTTGATTTCTTCTTAAATATGTTTTCACAGAGGCATAACTAGCACCTCTAATTGGCCTAGGCTTGGCCAGCAGCATGTCCATCATCTTCAGCACCATTAGAGATTGGCTCTGCTGGACATGGTGAAAACTTCCAGAACATTCACACAGGAACTATCTTTGTGCCACCCCCTACTCACTAGCAAAACTGGGCTAAGCAAAACCAACTCATGAACACAGGGGTGTGTTTTCTCCCAGCCCTTCAGACACTTCTTCAGGCCTACCACAACAGCTTTTGAAGGATTTAAATTTCTCTTAGATGCTAAAGATACCTTGCTGATGTTCTGGGTCAAGCAAAACCAACACAAACATGTATCTGGCTCAAGCAAAACCAACACAAACATGTATCTGGCTCATGTATCTGCTGGTTCATGCAGGAGGTCTGTGTCTAGGGATTGGATTCCTCCCACGGTGGAGTATATTGTTAGCCATGATCAGGTCTTAAATGGGAATAATAACACCCTGCTGTAATTCCAATCTCATCCAATCTTGTGAGTCTTTAATAATGACACGTTTGGTCTTATTCCAATTGGGAAGGTTGCTTTTGTGCACAGTGTATCATTGTGGGAGAAAAAAACATGTAGTTCTTCAGTGCTGTTTCTTCCTTCCTCTGAGGACACAGAGAGCTTTGTCTGCAAACATACTCTCTTTTTTTATGGTAAGTTATCATGATTTATTCTTTTTGCTTTATTTTTCAGAAAGTGTAGGGACGATGATGCTTTCAGTTCTTTATGTAATTTTTGTGAAGACATTGCAAATATGATTTTTTTGGGAATCTGTGTATTCAAATGAGACCCTAATAAGGTAACAGGAATAAGGTAGGAAGGTAATAAAGAAATGAGATTCATTTGTTGTACATTATTACAGCAAAATTTTTGTTATTGTTCCTTGCAGATTAAGTCACTGAACTATGATTATATTTCAGAAAATGAAAGGACACAAAAATAAAAAGGCAATAAAACAAATTTTTAGATGTCTTGAGGGACAAAATTATTATTGACTGATTACGTTTTATATCATAAAAGTTCCAGAAAAGTGACAGTTTAAATTATACATCCATGAAGACAAAACTCTTACTGGTATCAAAATCTTGATTTCACTGCTGCTGTTATATTCTCTTTGAAGTTCCAAATCAGCAAGAAAAACTCCAAAACTGACTTTTAATAATGTTTCTAAAAGATAGAGTAAAACTTTAAATACCAGCTCTTAAAAAACGAAAGTCATCTGGGCATTTAATTTTTTTTTTTTTACTGTAACATTACTGGTGTGTAATACAATAATTAACAATAATTAACATGCACAGTGTCATGTAGTCAGGCTTGAAGCAGAATGGATAATTAGATTGAATTAGTACAGACCTCTTACAAACAGCGGTTTGGCAAAGACCTCCCTAGTATACATTTTCCATGTGGAAAGGAAAGGCATGGCTGGTGAGAGGCTGTGCTGGGGTATATTGCACCTCAGCAACTACTGTGTTCAGTTTTAGGCCAGTCACTTTAAAAAGACATTGAGGCACTGGAGCCTGTCCAGTAAGACTCCTGAAGGGTCTAGAAAAGATGTCTTATGAGGAACAGCTGAGGGAGCTGAGTTTGTTTAGTATTGAGAAGAGGCTCAGGGGGGACCTCACCGTTCTCTACAACTGCATGAAAGGGGGTGTAGTGAGGTGGGGGCCAGCCTCTTCTGCCACACCTGCAGTGTGAAGAAACGGCCTTAAGATGAGACAGGGGAAATTCAAATTAGAAAAAAATTTTCACTCTTAGTGTGGTCAGGAATTGGAATAGGTTGCCCAAGGAGGTGGTGGAATCACCATCCCTGGAGGTTTTCAAGAGGTGTCTGGGTAATATGGTTTAGTGGGTTGTGATCATATGATTTTGTAAGAGGTGAGCCACACAGTGTGGGGCATCCTCCCAAAGAGATGGTGTCTGGAGGCATTAAGTCTGCAGTAACTGGGATCTGACTGTGAAGGCACCTGATATCTACCATACCTTACTCTTTCATCAGGGCTGAAACCATGTATTCTTTTTCTTTTGACCCTGTAAATATTTAAAACCTCATATTTCTGTGAATAAATGCGTTCCTATAAAATACTGCTGCCTGCCGTAATGACATTAAGAGCTTGCTTTGCTTAAGGTGAATTTAGGGTCAGCCCACCATCTGCATGTAAACACCCAGTCCATGTTCTCTGAATCAAAGTAATGCGCGCTACTGCCACAGACACTGAGCAAAATTGGCACAGCCTGGAATAAAAGTGCCTGTTGGTGCCCAAAAGGGCTGATCTCGGAGAATTTCCACTGTAATACCTTTATTGGTCTGTATAATTCTATACATCAATTAATCTATCTACATAAGGTAGGGGTCAGTCTCTTCTCTCAGGCAACCAGGAATAGGACAAGGGGACACAGTCTTAAGCTGCAGCAGGGGAGCTTTAGGTTGGACATTAGGAAAAAATTCTTCACAAAAAGGGTGATTGGGCATTGAAATGGGCTGCCCATGGAGGTGGTGAAGTCACCATCTCTGGAGGTGTTTTAAGAAAAGACTAGATGTGACATTTAGTGCCATGGTCTTGTTGACAAGGTGGTTTTAGGTCATAGGTTGGATTCGAAGATCTCAAAGGTCTTTTCCAATCTAGTTGATTCTGTGATTGTGCGATAAAATCATATCGATCGATAAATAAGGAAAAAAACACTTGTGGAATTTTCTGCTTGGTTTAATATATCTTTATTCTGCATACATCTTATTGAAGATGTATTGCTGTGTGTGTGTATAGGGTTGGCCTCTTCATTACCCTGTAAGGTGCAAATGAGACCATATGCCAGTCAATAGTATGGGTTTTATAGGATAGTAAATATGAGAGAGAAAAAGAGGAAAAGAGAGAAAAGAAGAAGTAGGAAAAGAGGTGGGTGGGACAGAAAGAGGGTGACAGAGACAGAATAAAGAAAATATTTTGGTATCCGTGGATACCAATGATGTTGCATTGATCCTCTCCAGCTGTCTTCTTGGTGGTGATGATTCCCCCGAGAAGCACAGAATCCCATGGGTTAATATACACTCAGGCCAGGGGCAATGTCCAGGCATGTCCCCCCGGGGGAGGGGGCAGTCTTTTGCAGCAGACTCTGCTTGCATCACGTGCACTCCTGTGGTGCAAGGCCTCTGGGGAGCACTTTGGGGTGTCTTTGATGGATTGTGACTCCCCCTCAGCTGCCTCTCACGTGAAAGTCCCGTGGATGTGGCCTGTGGGGCTGGGGGTTCCACAGCTGGGCCAGTTTGTGTAACGGAGGATGGGTATTTATTGCCTCTGACCAGAGGTTACACCACGCACCCCAAACCTCCTCCTACCCCTTGGCTGGGGGGGAAGTCTGTGTAAACCTGTCTTCCATGAACTGTGCTCTCCCCCCACCCCAATACTCAGCCAGAGATTGTTCTAATTGCAGCTGATGGCTTTGGCCTTTGTGGGTACATACTTTTCCTTCAGCCTGAGATGACTGAACAATAGGTTTCCCTTTATCTAATCTCAGCAGTTGTTATAATGAGCAAAACTTTATATCAGTGTTTGAGACATGAACAGTATCAGTCTCTGACACCTGCCCCTGTCAGTGAGTCCTTACTATGGTGTAGTACATGAAGAAGCTCATGCTTACCAGCTTAATGATGTGCTGACAAGGATGATAATAGGTGTCAGAAGTGATGAGTATCAAAACATATTCAAAAACTAGAAAGTTGTTTGTTTTCTTTAGCAAGTACAGTGAGACCTTGGATCCTGTGCCAAATCAACAGTTCTTGGTGACAGCGTGAACTGCCCCTAAAATAGTTGATTTTTTTCATACAGTGGCCTAGAACAGCTGGTATTGGGTTGAAGTTCAGATGAAATCTCAGTCTAGAGCTTAGCTGCAAAATTGAACCAATTGGTTTAAATTGCAAATTTCAAGTGGTTCAAAATAGAAAATATGTGGTCTCATGGGGTCTGTTGAAACTTGGAAGATCCCATGTTTAGGGAATCTCCAAAAGTTGGCTGAACTTTTTGGGTGAGCATAAGTTTCTGCCATGAACTTTTATGGGTAAGCATGTTTCTGCCATAGAAGTTAACGGATTTTTAGTTTCACTGTGACGATGGAAAGCAGGATTCAGAAAATGCGTTAATGACTCATTTTCTGGTGGGGCAGCACTCTATGTTTCCAGCAGAACTTCACTATTTTGCTCCAAGCCTCTTGAAGGTGGGCTTTCATTTTGTATCTTTTCTACTTGTTTAGTTTGATTTTTTTCTGATGCCTCAGTAGACAGAGCAACATTGCCCTTATCAGATATCTTCCTGTAGTAGTTACCAAAACTTTATTATGTCTCAAGGCTAGAAAAAATGAAAGCATTCTCATCACTTGCTCACATCTCTTGCTGTAATTGTACTCTTTTTCATTAACTTTCAAAAATAAATGGTTTCTGAAGTTGTGTGTAGAACCAGTACTTCCATGCACAGCTCCTGTGCTGTTGCCTCTGTGGCAATGGTGGCTGCTGGCTGGTGTAGCTCTGGACCCTGCAGGGACAGAGGCTGGGCTGGAGCTCTCAGTCCTGCCAGAACAGAGCAAGGAGCAGCATGTGGAGCTTCTACTCCAGCAAGCTTGTGGTGACAAGGAACTTCTCGAGCTCTTGGACTAATGTCACGTTCTGTGAATGCACCTTTCTGCAGGGCTCTTGCAACCTGGCAAGGAGAAATGTTAGCGGATAGGCTGGGGATGAATGTAATGGCTTTCCTTTGCTCTGGATCTAGGATGATAGGAATACAATTTTGATGCTTATTAGGGGGAAAATTTAAATATGCATTGTGAGACTACCATTTTCAATGCTACTTAGAAGGCATAAAGTGGGGCTCTTATTCCTGTGTCAGAATCAAATGTGCCAATGTTGCACTTTGCCTGTTAGACTGGTTTTTGAATGCTCACAGTAGTATGAATAGATGATGGAAGATGGCAGGTGGGAAAATGAAATTGAATTGGAGGTTTGGCAGTGTTTTTGGCATTATGTTATGTGGCCAGACTGTTTTTCAGTCTATTTGTGCAAGTTATGTAAAGTTTAGTAAAATTGTTAATGTTGTGTGAACATTCACGTATAAATATTTACTGAGTTCTCTTTTGGTTTTTTTAATCAAGTGAAGAAAAAAATGGTTTTTTTAATAGATGGCTGTGTTTCAGCAACTGATGATCTGTTTATGTATTTTAGTATTAATTTATTAAAAAGCTCATTCTCCAGACAAAAGATCTGACCATAGTGGACCAGATTTTTCTGAAGAAAAATTCTAAGAAGTTTACTTGCATCACAAAGCAGATCAACTAGAAAAAAAGACTTGTTATTTCACATTTTATTGCCAGAAACAAATAGCAGAATTGCTTGTGTTGATGCAAGAATTGCAAAGATGCTCAAACCTTTGCATGATCATTTTGGAATGGTCTGAAATTATTTTCCTGACTTTGTAAGGTCACTTTGGCTATTCCGAGGATTATATAAATCTGAACTTCCATTATTACCACCCTTTGTTCACAGCTCCGCCAGAACTTTGGAATAGTTTCTCAGAAGTAACTTGTATGAGAATCATAGTAATTGAGGTCAGAGGAGCCATATGTTTGATGAACAGCATGCTAGGAGCTGTGTTAAGTGGTCATCTGGAGATGAGGTTTTATCATTGGATAATTAACTGCACTTGCCTCTGATGGTCACTGTTTTGGAGAAGAGGCTCCTGCCTTCTGAATGGACTTCAGAAGTTTTTCCTTCTAAAAAAGGTTTTGAAGAGCTGCTTTTATGTTTCATGAAGCTTTTTTCCCTACTCTTTGGCAGTTAGATAGTTTGGGGGCAGGGAGAGGTTTTGATTAAAAACTCCATGAACGCACATTGGAGAAGGAGTTCTGGTTTCCTGGGAGCCAGTGCAGCTGAGAGAGAATAAACCACCATATTCTTTATCATCATATTGTTCTTCTATAAGAGAAACAGGTTGATGCTTTGTAGGTAAGGCAAGATTCATGCATTCCTTTGCATGCAGCCAGACCAGTCTGGGGACACAAGAAGGCACATGCCTGCCTCTATAGTGGTGTTATCTACATGTATGCTCTGAACGCTGCCCATTGGAAGCATTCCTGTAACTAAAGCTGATTTTTTTTTCCCTTTTAGCTTGTGTGTCTCATGTGTCAAACATAAGGCTTAGATTTATCTGTCTTACCATTCTTCATGTAATGTGACTTGGTCTCTCAAACAAAATATATTGCTTATCTGTGCTGGCTATGGTGGAGGCGTGGGCATATGTGTGTGCATGTGAAGTCAGACAAAACTTATAAATTTCTTCTGCTTCATTGTTGCTTTGGGAATTGCAAGGGGAGAAACAAGAGAAAATATGTTGCACTGCAGTATCTGTATATACATATGCAGTACATATGTAATGCAATGCTGGAAATTTTTCGTTTGGCAGTAATCATGGGCTTATTTAACTAGTCTTGATGACAAAAGATTTTGCTTTATATATACGCATATATTTTTCATATATGCATAGCTCTGTAGACTATTATTGTATAATTTCTTAGTTAACTCCAGTACTTTTCCTACCCTGTTAGACAAACACATTGCTGGAATCCTATTCTAATCTTGCTTCTTCAGTGACCTAAGGCCATTTTAGTTTCCCATGTATTTAGAAATAAACAATGTGGGGCTATAAGCAAGGTGGAGGCTTCAGTAGGGGGCCGAACCAGGAAGGGGAATTACTTCATTAACTGTACTTTTAACTGGGGATTCTTGTCAATTATGCTAATTTGCTAAACTTATAAAAGTGTTGAAGCTCTGTATCAGGTGTGCATTGTGCCGTAAGTGCACCTGGAGGACCTTCAATAAATGGTAACCACTTTTTATGATTTTAATCTTGTTTGGCTTGTGATTTTAGGGCCGATAAGGCATCAGTCTAATGAAACAGGTATAGCTGTGTATTGTACAGCTTTATGTACAAGCATGCTTTGTATCCTGTTAGGCTGCTGTTCACTGCCTGTTTTCCTCTTAGCCTTCTTTCTAGACTTTCTGAAGTTTTCTTAATAATAAGATGCCAAACTTTCAGCTCATATAATGTTCTTCATGTTCCACCTTTAATTTCTGCTAACTTATTTTATGCTTGGTAAACACTTAATTGTGCCTGCTTTGCCTGTAAGGAAATCTTGATCTCAAAAAATTCTGATCTTGAAAATTACCTTCTGAATGAAGGAGCTGGGCAACTCTTAAGGTGAAATTGAGGTGAATGAGATGGCATAGCATAGAACAGTTGCTTTTAGTAACATTCACACAATGAGTAAATAATGTGAGCTTCAGGACAGATATATGCACTTTCTTAGAGTGACAGTATAAATTGTGCCACACATTTCCAATAGGTAATTTTTACATCTGTTATTTATTCCTGTAGTAATAATGGCAGGTGAAAAGCAAAAGCAGTCCCTTCTTTCTTTCCTGATCCAGTCTACCTTATTTTACAAGCAATTGTTCATGAAGTTCTAGTAACTAAGGGTCTTTGAGGGGCTATAAATAATCACCTCTGGTATCTGATGGTGTCATCTTTGCTCTTTAATTCTTGAGACAAATCATACTTTATGAAGGAGAGGAAGATAAGGGCTGTCATAATTTGTGTTGATAGTTACGATTGAGGCACATGGTTACAGAAAGACTGCAGCCGTACTTGTCAGAGAGGGCTGTTCACTACAGGTACACCAGACTCTGATTCAGGAATGTGATGGGGAAGAATCCAGTCTGGTGTAAGGCTTCCTGTTAGCTGCACTTGTCAAAAATTTGCTAGAGGGAATGTGCAGAAAGCAATTGGGTGAAGGTTATGTATTTGATTATTTCATAGGACAGCTAAATTAAACAGCCTTCCAGCTGTTCAGTATTAATGATTCCCTTCATCTACTTGGGCATGGCTCTGCTTCAGAGGGATTAGAATTTTTTCATTTAAGGAGTATTTTTCTCTTTTATGAAAAATCCAGGTTATCTTTGGATTGTTCTATCAGTGTGCTCTGAGGTATTTTACATCTCTTTGTGGGGGGAAACCTTAGATGAGGGATAAGGCATTGCCCACCAGAAATTTCTCCATCACTTCTCTGTACAAACATCACCAGCCAGTTATCTGGTGACGGCAATGCTGCTATTTTCTGGGGCATCTGCAAGGGTCAAGGATCATCTGAAACTTGAAGCCCCAAACTCCAGGCAACTGTATTCAGTGCTGGCCTTTAAAAGACAGTCTGTGTAGCTTCTCACAGAGTGCATAATAAACAATACTGCCTTTCCTAAAACCAGTACAGGTTAGAATATTTGTGTTTGAAATATGGATTCTGCTGCCTCTAGTATGATGCTTCTTGGAATTTTTAGAAGTTGTCAGTGTGAGATGCCTATAGGTTTTTTAATAGTTTTCACTGTATACAGGATGGTGTTTTTGATCTCTGTGACTTGTCTGAGGACAGACAAATGAGTTATTGCCTGTGAACTCTCTTAACTTTCCTTGGAGAACTACATTTTATACCCTTCACTGCTAAGTGAAATTCTTTGGCTCTCCTGAAAGGAACAGTTTAAACCAGCCAAGTCTCTTTCTGAAATCAACTCAATTCTTGATGAAAGAGTATCAAATACTTCGAGTAAGAGTGCAGTTTCTTTTGTCCTCTTTTTAACCCAGGTTTCATACTTATGTAACTATTGATTTCCAGCATTATCTGACTAAGCTGGAGGGGTGGGGAAGCAATCCAACACAGAAGGGAAAAAGTCATCCTGAAAGTCAAATTGACGTGAGGATTGTAACAAACGCGTGAATATGAAATGTATAAAATTAATGGCACATCAGGCTGTGTACCTGATTCACTGAATAGCCTCTGCACACATCTGCTTGTGTTACTTTTTCTTTTAATTAGCCGCTACAGGGCACTGGGCAGGAGGGGGGTTCTATCCCTTGGATGGTCTTTGAGGCAGAAATTATTAAGATGTCTGGATCCCTTCAAGCTAAGAATGCAACTCTCTCACTTTTTCATGCGGCTTAAAAGCAGGCAAGCTCAAAACTGGAGGCTTTATATTCCTAGGCATTGCCATGTCTAGGAAGATGTTTTCGCTGTCTAAAATGGGTAGAGAGGACCAGAGTATTTTGGTCAACAAGAGAATAGCTTACGAATGTGCACACATACTGGAACCACATAAGACCAGGAGCTGCTTGTGTCTGGGGATCCTACCATAGCAAAGAACCAATGAGATGAGATATGACTGTTTCCACTGGTGAAGGGAAGCAATAAAACCATGCTCCCTCCCAGCATGATACAATGAAAATCTCTGCTGGCAGCAAATCTGGAAATCAGTATGACTCTGAGCTGCTTAGATATAGGAAGCAATTCACAAAGTCTAATATCAGCCTAGTAAGGCTCATCTCTCCAGGGGCCTCTGTAAAGAGAGCAGGGGATGAGCAGCCCCTCTGGAGAGGGACTGAGAGTAGGACCCCAATTAGCTGGTGTGAATCATACTCCAGAGCCAGGCTCTGATGGCTGGTGTGAAGAGGAGTCTGGAGAGAGCCTCGTTGTTAGACTAAAGATAACCTGTGTGCATACCCTTCTGTCTCTTAGGAAAAATCCACTGTATTAGTATCTATTCCATATGTAAAGTGGGGTTATTCAAACTCATTAGGCTTGCTGTTATATTATCTTCAGAGCAGCCAGTTCACACAGGGATAACTACCTGCCTCTCATGTCTGCTTCTGTAGACTGACCTTCAGCTGGGTGATAGAGATGTACGCCATGGTGAACAGATCCTCCTCAGGTTGCACAGAGTGGGATTTTTTTCTCTTCTAGGAAAAGAGAAAATTTTATGCAATACTTTGGGATCAGTCACTTTTTTTTTAACTATGTCAAGTGCTCTGAATTAGAAAAGCAGAATTACTAGTGTTTATGCAATGCTATTTCCCTCGCCTGTGAGCCTGCATTGTGACACAGCCGTCAGGTACATGAGTGCACAGTATTTTTCCCTCAGGGTGCCATTCCATGAATGGCAGCTTGATCTTGCTCAGTATTCCTCTTTGTGCTCATCCTTAATGCCTGCATCCCCTGAACTGGTTTCTGCACATTCTCTGCTCTCAGCTGTGTGCCACTGTAGCATCTCCAGCCTCCCTGCCTGTGCTCACACTCAGGAGAATTCAGTCAGAAAAATAGTAGATGATGTCATAAATTTGTGAATATGTTTTATCATCAGTAACACTGCATATATATTTGTGAGCAGAAGAAGAGTTTAGCTGACAGTAATGTGTTTTTGCAGTAACTTAATATCATTTAAAATCCACCGTATATTTAAATGTTAATTGAAAATGTTATGAAGTCTAGTATTGAGTATGTAGTTTTGAATTTTGGGTATGCTTAACTTGGTCAGCTACCTCTCTGGCCTTTTATTGCTCACCCATGGGAAATACAAGTTTTGTTTGTCCTATGGAAGGTCAACTCTGTCACTTGCCTTAGCTAAGGGCAACTTCCTTTCTGTGTTTCCTAATGAAGAGGAGATGCAGCCAGCCATCAGATGGCCTTGTCTTCTCTAACTCACTCCACTGGCTGTAATGTCTCCTTGCCGGATTCCAGACAAGAATACAGCTTGGTCATTTCACATTCTAATGTCACTGGCAGAATTACAAGCCTGAAGGGTTTTGACAGCATGTAAATATGCCCTTTTTATAAATAGCAAAGTGAATGTTTATGGATTGGCTTTGTGTTGTCATGTTTGGGTCTTTTAAATTTGTACTCCCTTTGCTCCCAATAGCCAAAAAAGAGGAAACTAGAAGTAACAGTCCCGTCACTTGCAGCCCCTGTATATAATGCATTTTACTCCTATGTGTCTGAACTGCTGCCCTGAATTCAAATTCCTCTTGAATTCAAGAGGAAGTGTTAACAAAGTACATCACTGCTTCCATGTGTGTCCTGTCCATCTGGTTCTTTCTTAGAAGTCCTCAAATTAGGGAAGAATTTTGCAAACTTCACTATATTGCAAATACACACTGCATGGAGGACATGCACTCTTTGGTGCTTTGCAGTTACTATGTGTGTTTGTACGTGCTCCCTCGAAGAACTCAGCTGGACTTTTGGCATGAAAGTTGCCCTTTTGCCTTGTCATGGTCCTTGACCTTGGTGTCTGTCCTATTGCTAACCCCAGTGTCTGTGTTTGCTTTGAAATACTAACAACCCTGTGGTGCCGTGATTAACTTGTCAGGAAGACAGGACTTTCCCCTTTATTTTTAGCAGAGGGTTAACTTGCAAAGGTTGAGAGCAGTGCACTTCACTTGCCCAGCCTGCTTTTGACACCCCAAAGGCAGGGAGAGGCATCCTGCATGTAGTTTCCTGAGGATGTGCCTCCACAGAGTGCAGCAGCTCTTGGCATAGGGTGCTCTGCTCTCAAGCTTTGCCTTCACAGCAGTATCAGGATCATTTGACCACAGCATCTGCAACAATGAAGAGAATAGCAGGCAGTAAGAGTTTTGACACCTCCCATTTTTTTCTCATGCCATTTTTCAGCCCTAGTCCCAAGCTGAAAACTAAATGGGCAATTTCATGATGATTTGTGGAGTTGAAAGTTGCACTTCCATAGTCTCTGACCTGGGGGATATTTCTAGGGTAGTGAAGGCAGAGCAGTCTCAGCACTTGGCTGTCTGTAATACCCGACAGTAATGTAGAAATTAATCTCTTGTATTTATTGTCCCTAAGTGGAAGCCACAGCACTTGGGTGACTGTTAGCCTTCCCTCATGGGGAAGAAGAGCAGAAGACAGAGTCTTCAGAAACTCCTTCAGCAGGAATCACTTACTGGAAATAAAAAAAAGAGTAATGAAATGGAGATGAGGTACCAGACTTCTGAGAACACAGTTGCTCTCTTGAAGGATGGCCTCAAGTCAGCTGAATTTCTTGTCGCATAGGAGAGAAAGAACTATAGCCTAGAACATAACGGTGCATGGGATGAGGTTTGCCTGCAATGAATCCTAGTGTGTCTCTGCTTGTTATGGACCCAAGCACCTCTTGCTCTCTGTGGATATTTTAGATCAGTAGGATGCATACTTGGAGCAAACCAACTGCAGCAAATCTTGCATCTGTCCAGCCTGTGTTTGGATCATGCCAACTGTGGAAAGAGCCAGGCAAGTGTGGTTTTTGCAAGCCAAGGATGGTGCCATGCAGAGCTGATGGTGTCTGTTCCAGCATGTCAGATGGGAGAGGACAGTGTGGTGCATTAACTAAGTCCGGGTGACTTCTGAGGTCTGCTGGATACGAGTGGCTGCTTGGCTGAGGCAAGCACCCACTTGTATTTTCTGAGGCAAAATAAAATCTATTAATGAAAAAAGGATCATATTCCTCTGTTACATTTGGAAAAATCTAAGTATGGTGTCCAAGGGTGACACCTTTCCCACTCTGTTTCACTTTTTCATTGCTGAATTACTGTTTTTCAGGCTTGGTGTGGCTAAGTATTTTTCCAGAGCTGGTATTTGTGCTTTGGAGATCCCTTTTTTTGGGGATATGATCACATTGCTTCTGAAAACCTGTCTTTGGGAGCACATAGCATGTAGAGAGAAATAAATGCAGAATTGTGTGGCAGGGTGGCATGTGCTGTGGACATGCTGTTGGGACACCTGCTGTAGGAGAAAGATGGTAGGAGGTTTTTGAGTTATTTTTCCTTTCCTAGTTAAATATATGTCATGGTTTAAGCCCAGCTGGAAGTTAAGCACCACATAGCTGTTCTCTCAACACCCTCTCTCCCCCCAGCCTGGTGGAATGGGGAGCAGAATCAAAGTAAAACTTGTAGATTGAGGTAAAGACAGTTTAATGGGGACAAAAGCTGCACATGCAAGCAGAGCAAAACAAGAATTAATTCCCTGTTTCCCAAGGGCAGACAGGTGTTCAGCCATCTCCAGGAAAGCAGGGCTCCATCACATGTTAACAGTTACTTGGAAAGACAAACACTATCACTCCAAATGTCCCCTGCTGTCTCCTTCTTTCCCTACTGTATGCACTAAGTATGATGTCATATGGTCTGGAATATCTTGCTGGTCAGTTGGAGTCACTTGTCCTGGCTGTGTCTCCTCCCAACTTCCCATGCACCCCCAGCCTCCTTGCCAGTGTGGCAGTATGAAAAGCAGAAGCCCTGCTATGTAAGCCCTGCTCAGCAATAACAAAAACATCTTTATTATTATTGCTGTGTTCAGCAAAATCCAAAACACAGCCCCATACCAGCCACTGTGAAGAAAACTAACTCTACCCCTGCCAAAATCAGCCCAGTGTAGTACATTTTAGAAACAGAAAATGCAGGGAAAAAAGCCGTTTAACTGCAGCAAATTTGAGTCTCTCCTGTCAACAGTGTTTTGCTCAGAAAGGGGGATGAAGTCAGGCCTGTGAGAGCAGTTGCATGTTCCTGCAGGAAGAGGGTATTCTGGGCTGAAGCTCTTTTGTTTCTCTTATCACCTTGCCCGTCTTCTCTTTCACTTGCTTTCCTTGCCTGAATCAAAACCTACTGAATCTGGACCACAGCAGGAGGCAGAGCGCATGGGTAATGTGTGTGCTGACCCATGCTGTGACAGGCTGCAGTCCCATGGACCACAATACAGCACAGGGGAATTCCATTTTCACACCCCAGCTCCTGGCATGACATAGCTTTAAAGCACAATGGAGGGAGCAAATCTGCCCTGTGGAGCAAGCACAGCAATACCATAAGCTAGAGAAAATGTTTATAAAAAATCTCTTAGCACTTTTTTTAGTAGCTATAAAGTATAATGTCTATGGAAGGCTGGAATATAAACTGACTGAATTGCGTAATTAGTCCAAATTCATTAGCAGCATAAATGATGATAGGAAGGAGAAAAGAGCCAGTAATGGCTGAACAAATGATTCTGTACTGTCAAGAAGGCCTATGGCAGCCAAGTGCTTTATATACCAGCTTAAAAGCAAAATCACATGTATCTCATGGGCGTGTTTTTCCATGGTTTTTTCCTTTTCTGGGGAGACTAAAAGTCTTTGCAAGAAACAGAAAATGTAATCTGAAAACTGTCATTTGGGAATGCTGCACCAGAATGGTAATATAAATTCCCCAGAGCCACACAGAGTCTGCCTTAGCATGGGAGCCAAGTGCACATCTGTGCACATCTGAAGTGTTTAATTAGCAAAAATAAAACCAGATAGAAGAGAAACATGTTCAGTTGACTCTCTACCACCTGCCTAAACTATGAAACAGATCTTTGTAGTTAGTTCATGTGCCTTGAGCTTGGCTTAGGGTTAGAAAAAATATTTGGTAATGTTTGTATTATGATTTTTAACTATGTAACAGGTTTTGTATTATGATTTTTAACTATGTAACAGGTTTTAGAAAGACATATGGATAATTTTCTAAGCTTCTGCTGCATCTACATGATTTCAGCAGTGATGTGTGTGTTTTTGAAAAGTGTCTGTGCTGCACAGTGCAACTTCTTGATGCTTTCTGAAGCTTTTCTGGTGTACTTTTTCGGTAGCTGTTGGATTTTATGTGTGCTTTGGGCTCAATGTTTTTATCCCTGGAGCAGTGTTAAAACAGTGAAGTCTTGTAAACAACTTGAGAGTGCCAGCCTCTTTCTGCTGTGATGAAAAAACTGTTAAAATACACAGACACAGGAGACATTCCAGCCAGTGGAACTAACGGTCAACATTTTAGTTAACAAACCCTTAAGAAACCCTTAACTTGGGGTAGCAGAGCTGGGAAAGAACAGGAAAGATGTGTTAAAGGGTTTAGCAGTTGCTCTCCAAGAACCAGTAAACTTCATGGTACCTTGAGAAGGTTGTATTCCCTGTGTTTTGGAGGTGCTGGGGCCATAAGAGCTGTAATTGGGAGTTTAGCTCACCTGACATATCTGGGAGCATACATGGTGCTCTAACTGGGCACACTTAACAATGTGAAGATGTTTTTTACTAAGTGACCCTTAATATTATTAATGTATTCAATCCACTGTTATGTTACTAAACAGCAAGAGTCTGAATTATTGAAGAAGTTAATTGGGTTTAATACTGATTAGTTCCATTAAGGGGCTGTGATAGTTGTACTGCAGAAAGAAACATGTTAAAATGCAGAAGAAAGTACATCTCATGCAGTGCCCAGAGGTCCAGTCAGAAGCCAGTGATGAGGACCCTGGTGACAGTTGGAAGAGGAAGCATGTCCTGGGAGGGGGTGCTGTGGTGTGTGTCACCCTGCCAATCAGGCTGGGCTTTCTCAAACCATCCTCAGAAACCTGTGTGTGCTGATGGCTGGCAGAGACACCCAGCAGTGGATGATACTGGAATGACTGCAGTTCCCAATGTTTGTTTTGACTCCTCCCTTTGTGTACCACTGAAGATGGGAGGGAGAGAGGCAGCCATGGAAGCACAGGCTGGGGAATGTGTGATGAAAATGGATGTATGTCGCTGTTGAGCGGCTAGCTGAGGACTGACCCAAGTTCTCAGACAAGGAAAGAGAGGAGAAAAGGAACTTTATTGTTTTGAATTCCATATATATAGAGTCTACAGAAGTGCCCCAGATTGGTCAGCCCAAGACCTCCCCCTAGGCACAATTGGCCAAGCCCGAACTCACTCAATCCGGAGAAACTGTTTGCAAAACATCCAAACTTTATCTTGTTTATGAAATATAGCAAAATGTTTCCACGGGAAGAACCTGTGCTAGCCACAGATGTATTCAACCCAATGGGATTTTATGGATGGTGCATAAAATGTTGGTCAAAGTTATCAGGGCAGTTGCCTGTCATCTGACGAAGAAAGACAGCAATTAGGTAAAGTTGTGGATAGCTGTTATTATTACACTCATATCTAAGGCACGTAAGGAGGAGAGCTGATATACAGAAGGACAGGGAGGCAGTTGGGAACAGTAATGCAAGATGAGTGTGGCATAGAACTTGTTTTAGTTTGTAATCTGAGGTAGGTAACTCTTTTGGTTGATATGACTGAGAGTCTGTCTTGGCATAGAGAGAAAGACATTGAAAATGAGACAGAAAAGGAGGTACCACATCAGGTTTTGGTCTCCTGATGTTCAAGCCTGTATAGTCCAAGCCCAAAGAGAGTGGTACCATGGTATCATGCCACCTCTAGTGAGGGCTGCTTTGAAGAAAAGTAACATACATCCTAAAAGATCCTACGTGATGTGGGAGGAGAATAGGAGTGAGATGCTTAGGGCCTAGCAACAGACATAAATGTTCACTTTACAGTAAGAGACCTTTAATATATCATAGTAGGCAAAATTTATATAATTGAGTTTAGAAAAAGCCTGTGAAGGATTTGTATTGTGCCTCTGGTTAATACATCATGAAGAACTTCAGTGGAGCTTCTCTGCTGAAGCTGGTTTCAGACAACAACACCAACTAGCCCAGAGGGCTTTTTCATTCTTTTTTAATTAAAATATCATAGAATTTTCAACATGATCTTGGAATTATTCCCTTGGGAAATAAATTGTCTTTACTTTTGAATTTCTCTAGATGCCAGTAGTCTCTGAGCCTCTTCATGAGCAGTTATGGGTCTACTGCCAGTATCTGAGCTACTGGTCAGAGACAGAGAGCTTCTTGTTGAGGGACTTACTATGTAAAGTTTTCTTCCTTCCATCACTGAGAGAATCTTGGCTTATTTATTTTTAGAGTAGCCATGGCAACCCATTTGTTCTTCTGACACAAGGCTCATGAGGCAAGAGGAGTTGCAGGGGCTGCAACCCATTTGTATCTACTGGGTTAGGAGGACACAGGTTCCTTTGAGCAGGTGTCTGCTGAAAATGTGTGTAGGAGTAATGAGGGAGAAGACAAAGGGTGTCCACTGCATGGACTGCAGTAATGTTCCCTGGGATGCTTCCTGAGAAATGCTGCTAGAACGGTTGTATGAGGGGAATCCACCCCTCCTTCCTCACCTAGCCTTGTTGAGCTGTGCACAGGTGCTGCTGGGCTGGCAGCACGATGGCAACAGTGTTGTTTTGCAGGTGCTTGAGCTTGAATCAAGCACATTGCAAATGTGAGTTTTACGGTTTGACTACGTGCCTGAGTAGTGAAATGTGAAGCTTGCCCAACAGGCACTGCTCAAGCTGTCTCTACGCAAATACTGCACTGCAAAGAGAAGTCTTCTTATATCCAGTCATTTCCCATAAACTTTTTAGAGCAGCAAGGCAATAGATTTCTTTGTATTAATCCAAATAGAACTCTTAAAAAAGACAACCTAATCAAGTAAAAATAAATTTAATGGCTTGTGTTTAATATTCTTGTTAGAGTCCTTACAAATCAGGCAGAAATGGTCAGAAAAAAAATGATTAAGCACATTTGCTACTACATGTCAGTAGTAAATATTAGAAGCCTGGATTACACCCAAGTCAGGTCATACCTGATTTAATATGAACAACTGGCTATATGTCTTCCCTGAATTCTGATGGTTCTAAGACTTTGCTAATACCAGTCTAGGATGCATACTGATGTATTTCAAAACATAAGTCAAGCTTCTGTGAAAAATGATGCAAAAGTATTTGTTAGCATATTTTAACAGCCAGGATACTACTTATCTTTAGATATTGTTTGATGTTTGCTATTCAGTACTTCTAGCACTTTCCCAAAGTGCTAGCTCCAAGTGAAAGCAGAACATATTAGAGCAAGATGTGCTTTTTTAAAGTGCTAGAAATAAGCAGGGAATTGTAAAATAACATTTATTAAATGCTTGTTGCACAGTAGGACAATGCAGAACTTGAATGAGTTCAGAGTTAATAAGGATTTCTGTAGGTAGCAGAAGTAGGCTTCCCTTTGCAGTGTCTTTGAGCTTGGAGCTTCACAATACTACTGCTTTGGTGTTTTGAGATCATGGGAATTCACGTTTTGGAAGTTTTCTGTTAAACATTTTAGGTTGTTTGTGAAATGTGGATACTCAACCATAAGGAACTGCTATAAGTCTGTCAACACTTGTGGTTGTGGTGCATTTGTTGGAAATCTATTGCAGCATCATGAGAATAGGTGAAGACAACTCTTAAACAAGCGCTTGGGAGCTGGCAGGCTCCCTGGGGCCACAGTGCTCCCTGGGGCCACCTCTGTGCTCAGGTAAGAGATCTGTGGCTGCGTGTTTCTGGCAGAAATTGTGCTTGGTGCAAGGTGTGCAAATGCAGCTGAATTGTCAGACCTCAGTTTGGTGCATTTGTGCTGAGCCATGCCTGAGCTGGCTTTACTCACTGTGTGTATCCCTCGTTTTCCTGGTGTACTCAGAGCCTGCGTGTCGCGCACAAAATGGATCAGTTCCATCATTAAGTGTCACAACCTGTAACATGCAAAACAGCTGTGATGCAAATAAGCCCTGAAGAAATTAAAAGGGGTGCTCAGGGTCAAACAGTGATTTTTCTAGACAATGACAAAAGGCTCCAGAGACTGGGTTTATGTACAAATACTGAATTGGGAGGTTACTTGCTCTGGACTTTCCAACACCAAAGCCTGTTCAATAACCTCTGCTCTGGCTGCCACGGCTGCGGCGTTAACCACCCGATCTCTGTGATGGTATGGTGAAGTCACTTTATTGCTAAAATCCAGGGTTCTTAAACGTTTAGTTTGATTTAAGTTTTACATACTTGTAAGGCACAACAAATACGCTTAACCGACCACCATAAACCACGATAGGAACAGGCGTCAGGTGTAACCAACCACGAGCCCCATGGTGTGAGCACTTTTTGGTTCTAATAGTTGTTTTACAATTATGTAGCTTGCTTTTCACCTCTAGTTTGGCTGAGTCATTCCCGGAATGCTTTTCTAGTTAGCCAAAGTAACAGAAGTGAGCAAGGATTTTACAAGGATAACAAGGCCCTCACTTTGCAAGGCCTTTCTGTTCTGCAACACATGCCCAGTGCTTAAACCAGAGGAACTGTTTCCCCTAATCCACCCTGAGTCTCCACATAGTGGTCTGACTTTGCATCCCTCTTATTTCTTTGTTTTAAATGATAATTAGTCTAGCATAGCTGATTATGCAATTGCTGTTGAAGTAGTTTAGCTGGATTGTGCTGCATTTTAAAAAAATATTTCCTCTCTTCATATACCTCTCTATCATTCCCTCCAGTGCTCTGTCTCAAGATTTTATCTGTAAGTGATCTTGACCAATTTAATTTTACTCAATTACTCTTGTAAATGCTACAGTGGATTAAGAGAATGCACCTAATGTGATATATTTGGATTGCAATAATTGAGTTGCTATTTCCTCATTTCCATTAAAAGTCACAGGTGGCCTAAAATAGGACCATGGAGGTGTGGCTGGCTGGCAGGCTGAAAGATGTGACACAAAGGGAGCACATTGACATGGGAAGGTGAGGTGGCATGGTGGAGAGCTGCCAGAATCAATTATAGGGCTTGATTCAAGTTCTTTGCGGATTGGGAAGATGTGTTATATAGGACATTAATGAAATTTGCAGATTATATTAAATTGGAAGGCACTGGAACCCCACTGAAGAGAGAGACATTTAAGTTATCAGTGAGCATTAGAAGAAGAGTATCTACTAAGAACTGTTTCTTTCTAGAAAAAGAGAAAGTATTTCTGAAGGAAAGTTATCACAGATAGCACTGAAGAGGGAGGAGAAAGCTTGGAGATAGAAATAATGTCACTGCAGTTTAAATACTCTTATTACAACCATGAAAAAGCCACTGTAATTCTGGAGCTGAACAGGGCATCTGAATTTTCTGAACAGGGCATTAACTGATACCTCAAGGCAGTGCTTATGCTCTGCAAGCTCACATAAAAATCAAAGGGGGGGAAATGAAACATGTATTTTATAACAGTTGGATGACACAGTCTGACATGCTTCATTCATGTACTGCACATGGAACTTATTTTTGGTTTGCTAAAGCTTATATGATGTAATGACTGGTTGTGTTTTCCTTTCTTTTTACAAATGGAAAAAGCATAACAAATGTTTTATTTCTGTCTTTATTGAACTACTACTTTACTAGAAATGTTTCTACAACACTTGAAAACAATAATGAGGCCCATGCAGTCACCTTTCAGTCTTTGTTATGAAAGAGGAACTAGAGAGATATGTCATGCCGGTGCAATGTGTAAGTCTGTTGCTGCCTTGTTGCAAAACCCTGTCTGAAGCAGCATCAGTTATGGCAATTTCTATGCAAGTTGAAAACTTTGTTTTGAGCACAAACACCTGATGAGGAATTCTCTAGAAATACATAAATAAATGCTAGAAGTTAGACATAGTTTGTTTCTTGTGCTTTATGGTTTACTTTTGGACAGCTGGTGAAATCTCCAAGTGCTTATAGCCATAATAAAGGATTTGTAAAAGTACAGACATTATCAAATCTGGGACCAGCTCTCTGTGCCAGGAGCAGCTGAGTTGTTTTTCTGATGGCAGCGAAGATGTTATTTGCATCTTCCTTCACTGGCTGCTGGTGATTAAATTTCTAATAACCATGAGAAGATTTTAATTACATTTTCTTTTTCTAGGCTGTTTTTATATCAAGTGAACTTTTAAAATGCCACAGTCATCTTCCACAGAACTAAAGATGAATTGAAATTCTGTCATGCAATTTTGAGCTGACATTTTGATAATTACAGGGAAGAAGCTACGTAAAAATAATGTTTCAGCTGGACCAGAGCCCAAGGCTGTACTTGTGCAGTGCACTCATGTTTGACCACTGGAACTGGACAGTGCCTTTCAGAGCCTTGCTGCAGAAATACCTGTGGCCAGAAAGAAGAGGGGAATTTGTGGTAAAGGAATGAAGGACAGAAGTGTCTTTAGCAGAGCTGTGGCTACAGTTTGCAGCTAGGCTGTGGGTTAAATAGTGTGAGTTCTCCTGAATTTTCATGCTGAGTTATCATATCAGATACAAATGCTGTAACTTTTGGCATTGTCATTCTGGTTTTAAAGTGTTTTGATTTCTGTTGAAAGTTATTTTGAGATAAATGTATTGGACTCAGCAATATCTTGTGCTGTTCCACTGTTTCTGTATGAGCACAGTACTTTGGTGCCTTGGACCAGCAATGACTAAATGTAAGGAATAAAAGAAAGTAACTGTGTCAGGATATTTATTAATAGGGCATTAGTGCCATATTGGAGTATCTTGGGTGAAAGTTTTCTTAATGTTAGCTAAATTCACAAATTGTTTGCAAATATGACTGACTTTGAGAAATGTCTGAGCATTAACTGGGACAAAGTGGTATGCTTTACTGATGAAATCTACTTTCCTGAGAAGAATGAGATGCAGTAATTTCAGTGAGGAGGAACACAGCATGTTTCATAGTCCTTGCCTAAAACTGCGAGGTGATTTCTGTTGACATCTCATCCACACAAGTGTGCCTTATACTCAAGCTAATTGTACTGTCCAAATTCTCTAGTGTAAATACAGGATAAAATTTGCATTGCCCACTTTTTTGGCTACCAGGATTTTCAGAACTGATGAATTTCCTGATTTCTTTGCTTAGGCTTTGTTCTGAGATGTGATGTTAGTTGTTAGTCATACCTTATTGGCTTTGCAGTTTGCTTCTACTTTGTTTTGCAAACCCTGAAGATGATCTGTTAGCAGTTATTCAGGGAGACAAAATTCTCTGTAGGTCTGATGTTTTATGTTTTTTTTTTAAGGGATAATTCAGTGTTGGGTGGATGGATGGATGGATGGATGGATGGACGGACGGACGGACGGATATGCAACCTCCTTGTTTTGGAGGTTGATAATGCACCAGAGTTTCACTGTACCAGTGTTAGGCTTTGTTAATCCTCAGCTTCTACTAGTCTGAAATATTTGTTGCTGTTTTACATGAATGAACATCTTCAGATTTGCTTTTTAGGAGTTTTCAACTGGATTCTAGAACCAGCACTCGTGGTGAATATTGGGTTCATGACACATCAGTTGAAAATGCATGCTAGGCTGCTTGCTGCCTAATCATGCCTGGGGAGATCCAACAAGCCCAGGAAGGTTGGTTGGTACAGTTTTAATATGCATGGTTGTGTTGCATCCTTATGCCACCAGCACAAGGGTTTCTGTCAGTATTTGCTATATGCAGTGGCTGCTCCTGTCTTCCTTGTGGTGTTTTACTATGGAAGTGATCTTGGGATGGTCTTTACCCTGTGAAGATAGATTAAAAAGTTAGAACTTTAAGATTAAAAGGTTGAAAACAAATTCGTGTCCAAAGTCCTAGGTATCCCACCTTAACAGGAATTTTGTACAAAATACTCCCACAGAACTGAACCTAAAGCAGAGCCTAAAATGATCCATGGGTCTCAGAAAGTCAAGGGCCTACTGGCTGTGTGCTTCTGATTGTGCACGGCTGGTACATGTGGGTCCCCAAGAAGCTGTCCTGAACTACTTTTTTACATCAGTTAATATTTAATAAGCTAACGGGATTGTTACCTGGCTAAAAGCTGATGCCATAAAGACAAAAGTATGAAAGAGACAACCTGTCTAGGCTAGCAGAATAGTATCTTGAGGTTAGATGAGGTGTTTTTTACTTTATGACAGATTATCACAGAGATAAATGCGAGCTTGGTTTCTGTAAACATGGCAGGCTTTGTTGTTGTCATTTGTGGAGTGAAGAAAGTAAGGTCATGTCTGTGATTTGCTTGTTCAGACTTTCAGTTTGGGCTGGATAAGTGATATGAGTAGTAACCCTAGAGAGGCCTGCTTTACTGAAAGGCAAGTTGGAGAGAAAGCAAGTAAGAACTTTAAAAATGTGTAAGCAAAGTTGGTCCGTGTGCAGTATCAATCTTGCTCTGTTGGATGTGTTGATCCCAGCACTCCTGGACCTGGAAAGGTCTTCAAATCATAATAAACAAATCCAGATACTTTGGAATTCAGCAGTAAGTTTTAACACTATAGAAAAACAAGTTATGTCAGTCTATTGTAGCTATTTTTTCAATAACTCATCAGTGATAGAATAAATGCAGGCTACAGCACTTAACTAGGCTATGGGAAGTTTATATTAATGGCAGAAAAAATGAAAAGGAAGTATTAATTGCAGTGAACAGCTGTGGTGCATCTGAAGTTGGATATTATCTACCTCAAAATAATGATGAAGCTGTGATATAACATCTAGTTCAAATCTTTCCACCTCCCAAGGGAATCAATTAGAAAATATTAGAACCAAAACAACTCTTTCAATTCTTTGGAGTCACCATCATTAAACAGAGAGTGAACATTTAATTACATATGCAATCAGGCTGGAAAATACGGGCTGTTACAGCTTTACTGCTGGTCAAGACTGTATCGCAAAACTAGAAAGTGATGTGTCTCTGCCTGGCAACCCTTCAAATTCAGCCTCCCCAAAGAGCTTTGGGAAGATTTGGGTGAGTGAAGGCATGAGATGCAATTACGAAAGGGATCAGAAGATCAAAGAGCAAGACTGAGCACAGTGTAGGAGAAGGCTGCAAAGCAAAGCTGAAGGGAGAAAATACTGAAGAAAAAGTTAAAAAACTTGAAATTTTTTCAGGCACCAAAGGAACAAAAGGTCACTGAAAAATTCAGCAGGGCTTCAAGAAGCAGCAGACATTTCTCAGATTTGATGAGTTCTCAGCCTCAGTGCTCACCTGGCAAGGTGGAGGTCAGACACCACCTTGATAGAAACCTGCCTTGAGGAGGAAAGGAAATGCTGAATGAAATCTTGCTCATTCAAGATCAGCCAGAATGTATTGAGCCTGTGATGCCGCCATTGTTCCAGGAAGACAACTTTGGTGAAAGTTAACTTTATTAACTTTATTAACTTTATTAACTTTAAGTGGGCCAAGGATCAAATAATTTAGAAAAAAGTAAGATTTTTCTTTCACTCTGTGTGTGTGCTCACTCTCTGCACCCTAATTCTTTATTTCAGGTACATTTGTGGGCAAAGCTGATTGTGAGACTAAAGGCAATGCCTGGCTGTAACAAACCTGCCAGTTATTTTCTTTATCTTGCTCATCACATCCCATGTGATGCCCCACAGCTCAGTCTGGTGTTCCCTCCTTCAGCTGCTTTGGAACCTGTTGAATTCCAGTTTCATTGCTGTCTGACCTTGGACACAGGATGCAACTGAGATAGAGTGCACACTGGCAATGTGGATGTGAGGTAGTATTAGACCTCATCCTCTAGATTGAGCACAAGATACAGCTAGTGTCAGATATTTGAATGCTGATTAGTGAAGGAGGAAAGATTTGGTATTGGTACATGTGAAATACAGAGGCATTTGTCCACGAGTAGAATTTGTCTAAAGTTGTTTCATGTTTGTTGCTTGTAATGGTTTGTTTGCTCATGGAGTTTATTTTCTAGAGCTGGACCCCTTCCATTCCCAGCTTCTGAGCTGTGTTTAGCATCTTGCAGAGTCAGGGCATATAAGCTCTTTGTATAAAACAGCTTTTCTCAGCAATGGTTAGTTGTCCAGCATTGTAGGCTGTGAATCTCTGTAACTTCATCCAGTTGTCCAGTGGAGAGATTTGTTGCTCATCACCAGAGCAGCAAGTGCCTGCTCAGGTTTATCCATGACATGGCACAGCATATTTTATATATGACATTCCTTTAAAAATGTTACTAATGTTGGGCTTGGTGTACTGTTGGAACAATTTCAAATGCATATGCTGCCACTCATCTCCTTTGCTGCTGTCTGAACCAGTAATTTTCATGTGTGAGTACTTACCTTATGCTAATCCATGCCTTGTTAATATATTAAATATCAATTTGCATAAACAAGGTTGTTGAATGCTCTAATTTAAATGCTAGGCACAGTTATTTTGCCTGTGACAGGAAGGTATGAAAAATAATTGTAGTAAATATTTGTAATAAAGAAACAACAGAGAAATTGCTTTTGAATGGCTCTATAACAACCAGAACACAAGTCCCAGCATTGTATATTTACAGTGTATCAGTTGTCCAAGCAGCGTGGATTTACTGGCAGAAAGGTTTGTGTATTTGCCAGGGTAAAAAGAAATAAAATTATCAGGAATGCTTTTCCCATTTTATTGAATTTTTTTCGTGCTGCTGCAAAATGAATCAGGTTGCAGCTTTATAGCATCTATCCCATGAAGCTGACTTGCGAATCAGAGATGAGTGGCAAAGCACCTTTTGACTTGGCTCTTATTTCAAATGGAGAATTCTAGCACTAGTTCAGGCTTAGCCGTGGCACAAGCCCTTCTTCGGTATCAGCTCAGTGCTGGAAGAAGTGTCTTTTGGGTCTGTTCATTGTTCAGACCCCTGGCTAGCCAGGTTAAACTTGTGCTTCTACTTGAAGACAGCTCCTGGCCATTTGGACTAGGAGCTGACTTCCTGTGTGGATGTTAGGCAGCGCTGGGAAGATGTAGCCATGTCAGCTGACCTGTGTTCACTGTCTGGAACTGTGAGCAGTTGTGCCAGAGCTCTGCTTACGAGCTGGATATATACATGTATTTCTTTATATCCAGTTTCTAGAACAATGTCTATACATGTGTTCAGTTACATCTTAAGTATTTGAAAAAGCATAATCTAAATTTGAATTTGGAATCTGTTTAGTTACATCTTAAGTATTTGACAAAGCATAATCTGAATTTGGAATCTGAGTCTTCAGGTAAAGATTTTGAATCGGGGAGGGTAAAGACAGGCAGAGCAGCACTGGTAGGTGCTCCTCTACCCTGGAGCCCTGCAGAGCCTTCTGTTTACCTGTGAGCCAACCTGAATCCTGTAGGTTCATGAGGGCTGCTTTATTCCAGGCAGCAAGGAGGAAAAATAACCAGGAGACTCAAGAAATAATTTTTCCCCATTAATGTATATTTAGACTGAATTTTAGAGACTTGTGCCAAAAATGATGCTCAATTTTTATGTAACACTTTCTCAAATTTCAGCAATTTATGAAGTTGTCTTTGTGACCTTCCTCAGAATTTAGCCTGGTGGAGTCGGGCTTATCCTGGTGCAACAGGGATTTCTTTTCTTTTTACTCCTATTTTTTCTATCTCTTCCCAAGTCAGTGGCAGTAATTCCTACTTATTTCAGGACACTGTTTTGTTTAGATTGCCAGGCCCATATTAGAAGGCTAGAAAAGGTCAATGCACTCCAGCAGATGATTTATTGTAAGAAGTCACATGCATCTTAGATTTACATACCCACAGCAGGAACAATTAACTTTATTTGTGGTTTTTTCTTCTGTATCTTGCAGAAATGAAGCCAATGACTCCACTAAGATGAGAAGCAGTGAACCTTCATTCTCATTTTCTTCTCTGGTGTTGTTCAGTGAATTTGGAGGGTTTTTTATTTTTTCACGTGAAAGGGCAGGGCTTTCTTTGTTTAGACTCATTAAAGAGTAAATAATATGTATTTTAGGTTTTGAAATGGTACCGAAATGGTACCGTAGTCTGAATGTCATAGAGCAAAATGACGACCTCATGGATAATGCTATCCTGTGTTTGTCAAGTGAGTGTTTGCAGCTTAAGCTTAAACCTGACATCTGCCTGTCTCTCTATGCCCCTGTTCATACACAAACTTACTTGCAATTTGTGGCTGTGCTGGGGGGGTTGGTTGGGGCATCCAGAGGCTTCTGTGAATTGGGGAGGGTAAAGATACAGGCAGAGCAGCATTGGTAGGTGCTCCTCTACCCTGGAGCCCTGCAGAGCCCTCTGCTTACCTGTGAGCCAACCTGAATCCTGTAGATTCATGAGGGCTGCTTTATTCCAGGGCTTTTTCCACTGGATTAATGAAATCTTGGTGACAATCTTCATAGTTCATGAGAGAGGACTGCAGAAGATTTGCTTCATGTAAGTTGGCTATTAATTTGTTTGCTGTTGTTGCTTTGGCAAGAATGAAATCTAAACTGAGGAATAAGTCTGCTGCAGAAGCCAACTGGAGGAAATCTGAAAAGAAGACAAGAACTGACTGGAATTTACTCATCTGTGTAATTAAGGGTAACTTACTTCTGAGAAGTTTTTCATTAGCTTCATGCAAAAATTGCCAATCTGTAGTTTTTTAGTTAGTTAATGTGGGTATGGCAGTGGTTTGTGTAGCTTTTCTTTCACTGAGAGGCATCCCCAATGACACCCTGCTCGTCTGCAAAGATGAAAAAATTCCCACTCTGTGCAAATTAGCAGCAAGGGTTTTACTGAGGAGGGACCTATGGGAATGTTAATCAACCATCCATTTTCCAGTATATGAGTAAAACACTGACTCCCCTGCAAGAAGTCCAAACAGGTCAGACAGCAGCTGGTAATCCTGTGTTTGCTGTGGTAGATAACCTGGTTTGCCCAAAGAAGATAAATGCCCTATCTTGGTGTCCATATGGTCTGTGGGTCAAAATGAGTCTCTTGTAACAAGTAACAGAATTTGCATACTACTTGCACTAATCTGAGTGTGGCTCAATTTCTTGGACTCCTGGAAGTATATTCTGGATTGTGATAGAGGTGGGGGAAATAAGAAAAACAATACATTTTCTGCATGTCTGAAAAGCGCTCGATAGACAAGAGACTAATTTTGTTCCTTTTATCCATATGTATCTGTTTGGGGACTGTGCACGAGGTGTGGGAACATTTGACTGACCCCTGTGTGTATGTGAAATAAGCAGTACTCTCTGAAGTGTGTGGTGTGCTGCTTCTTCCTGCAGCTGAGGGTTTGGCCCTGTCAGCAATTCTGTACCCAAGACATAAGCATGGCTTGTTCAACTCACAGAATCATGTCATATAAAAGGTTTGGGTTGAAAGGGACCTTAAAGACCGTCTTGTTCCTACCCCCTGCCATGGGCTGGGACACCTTTCATGAGACAGGTTGCTCCAAGCCCCATCCAACCTGCCCTGTAACTTGCACTTTGAAAGTGGTGTATTCCAAAAAGTTGATGCTCAGTCCTGAAGATACCCTCAAAGGAGTAAATTGAAGTAGTGCAGATGTTCTGATCTGAGTATATGCATTTGTGTTTGTTTAGTTCAGGTTATTGCACAAATTAGTGCATTGCCAGTAGTGGAAGTAGTGCCACAATGTGTCTCAGAGCTGTCCCCACACTTCCATAGGTACATCTTGAAATGGAATATTTTAAATTAGTTACTAACTCCAGAGAGTATCTGGATTGGTGTATGGAACAGAATTAGAAAATATCTGCCACCAATAATGTGATCTGGGGATTACTTCAGCAGCAAGATAAAAGTTATCATATAATTGTAACAGTAGTAATTCAGTCCACCAGCTAGCATGAGAGGAATAGCATATATCCCTTTTATTGGAAGCATTCTTCATCTGCTGTGACCTTAATATGAATTCTCTCACAAAAATGAAGTTAAGATGGAGTTACAGATGGAAATACTCGCTGGTACTGCTGAGAAACTCATATTACAGACACACTGCAGTTATTCCCTGAAAGAGGTGATTCTCTCGAAAATGCAGAAAACTCCAGATTTGTCAAAATTTTTGAGTGTCTTAACAGTTTATGTTTCACATAATATCTTTGTACTTCTACACAGTTCTGCAATGTAGGAATGCAACTGAATCTAGATAAAAACTGGCTTAAGAAACAGATTTTTTTTCAAACCTATTTTCCCAAAAAGACTGCTGTTTTCCTTTGGTAAGACGAAGGTAGGATTTGGCTCCCATTAAGATTTCAAGATTTCCTAAGTCCTGAAAATATTTATTGGAAATGTCAGTGATTTCAACAGCTTGGGAGCTATATGAAATTATTTATTTTTGTGAAATCCGGTGTGGAACAAACATTATTTTGTCCCATGGGTCTAATGTTCCATTTGTAGACCACACTGTCATGCTATTTTCTCAGTCATCCCCAATCCCACTTAATTTACATTATTCGTATATGTATGCTGTAGTGATGAGCTTTCTGGTGCACTTGTCTTTGTTTTAATTTGGTGCATGTTTTTAGTGAACTGACTGCTGGCAGTAGTGTCACAGACCTTATGATTTCCATAGGGATGATGGAATTTCCCATGATTGTTTGCATAGATACTGATAAACAACTGCCATTACTAAGCTTGCTTTTGTCTGGAATTGCTGTAGCTATAGCAAGGTATCAGATACCATCTGGTTTTGGTTGGATACTCAGGGCAGGTGCCACATCTGAACTTCAAAGCCTCTTTATGTCCACTCTGCAGCAAAGTCTGCTCCATCCTGCACAGATGTAGTGTAGTTCAATGTGCAATAACAACAAAACAAAATATTCCCAGGAGATCTGCTAGAGTGATGCTAATGTACTGAGGTGCACCTTTATGTCAGAACCAAGCTATGAATTACTGCAGGCAGGTTTATGGGCAGAGCATCAGGAGATGTGCATTTGCAGGACGGAAAATTCAGGGAGACAACAACCTGGATGTTTGGAGTGCAGGATGTTTGTGAGATATAGATGCTTACTTACTTAATGTTTATTTTAATGAAACTTGCCAAAGTAATCTCTCTGTTAAGGCATTGTTTTAATCAGCCTCAACAGCAATCATTTTACTGGAATAATCTTATCTTTTTTTTTGTTGCCAGCATGAAAGATGACAGCATAGAACGTAAATATAAAGTTATGAATCTTCACTAAGAAAGTTACGCTTAATTTGAGTTAAGAAATGATACAATTAATGTGCCTAATTTCACCTAAAGCATGCTGCTCTTAATGATAACTGAAAATTCTGATTAGAGCACCTTTTAACAAGACCTAGGCAGGGGAGCATCCATGCCTGGTGTGTGTTCCTTGCACATTCAGAAAGAAACAGTACCAATTACTCCCTCAGGTGGCCAAGAAGGTCAACATTATCCCAGCTTATACCTGCAATAGGGTGGCCAGTAGGGCCAGGGCAGTGACCATCCCCCCTGTACTGGGCACTGGTGAGGCCACACCTTGAATCTTGGGGTCAGTTTTGGGCCCCTCATGACAAAAAGGATATCGAGGGGCTGGAGCATGTCCAGAAAAGGACAATGGAGCTGGGGAAGAGTCTGGTGCACAAGTCTAATGAGGAGCAGCTGAGGGAACTCAGGAGGCTCAGCATGGAGAAAAGGAGGCTCAGGGGGCACCTTCTCACTCCTTACAACTCCTTGACAGGAGATTAGAGGCAGGTGGGGGTTGGGCTGTGCTCTCAGATAGTAGTGACAAGACAAGAGGAAATAGCCTCAGGTTGCACCAGGAGAGATATAGATTGGATCTCAAGGAAAATTTCTTCACTGAAAGTACTGTTAAGCCCTTGCACAGGCTGCCCAGGGAAGTGATGGAGTCACCCTCCCTGGAACTGTTTAAAAGATGTGGATGTGGTACTTGGGGGACATGGTTTAGTGGTGGACTCAGCAGAGCTGGGTAATAGTTGGATTGATTTTAGAGGGCTTTTCCAACCTAAGAGATTCTATGATTAAATATACAAACAGAATGTCTTCTTATTTAGCATATTTTTTCCTGATGTAATTCAACTTGACACTAGCTGAACTTACCTAGGGGTGTCTAATGGCTGCTTTTGTTCTCTTTTACAGGGCCCTATAGTGAGAAGTAAAATGTGAAAGAAAAATAGTTGGTTAACTATCCACATTAGTTACCCAGAGGTTTGTGCAGCTGCTCAGTGACCTGAATTATACATGGTTAGTTTGGCCCATTTCTCTGAAGTGCACTAAAGCAAAAGGAAAAGAGAGATGTGAGATCATCTGGATGTCTTCTCTACCTTGTTCTCCTCCCTAAAGTAGTCATCCATGGAAGTAACAAATAATTAAAAATTGCCTTTTTTCTTTCAATGAGACCTCTGACCATTATCACAAGACAGAAACGAAGCTGGCTGTTAACCTGGACTGACATTTATTGTTCACATTCTTTATACAGCTTTGACATATTCTCTTTAATACTTCTTGGGACAAACCACCGTTGAATTCCTGTCTGTCACTCAGCTTGTTTATTTTGTAAGTTCTAACAGTGCTGAGCTGATGGTTGGTGTGTGAGCAAGGGAGTGAGTACATGCCACACTCAGCAGTTGGGAGAGGTGTCCTTGTCACCATGCACATGACCCTCTGTTCCCTGGGATGTGTTCCCTGGGATCCTTCTGCGTGCTTGGCCACTCTGAGCCTCTGGTTTTAACCATATGCTTGTCTGTAATGTTCAGGGAAGCTGTGATGTGGTAGAAATGCTCATGTAGGAAAGTGAAAAGGTGGTTTACCAAGCTTTGGGTTTGTGCATTTACCTGGTACTCAGTGTTGGATGCTTGATGTTCCCTGTAGTGTTTTTAGCAGCCAAGTGCCTATTTTGTGAATATTCCTATGGCAGCAGTCAGTGCTATCACAGAGATCGTGAATAAATTCCCACCTGGCAGCCAGGTTATCATATTCCCCTTACATGGGCCAGGCTTGTAATTCATCAGGATTTGTGGGACATGATGTAATGCAGGATCTGCCCTGATCTTTCTTCATGCAAAGGGAAAAGGCTTTTGGGATCTTCTGTTACTGTCTGGCTATCTGTCAAAAATCCCTTAAAAACCCATTCATTCATTCTGTGTGTGAGAGATGCCTTAACACATTACATGCACATCCATATACTGATTTTCAAATGTGATTAACCCTTTCTGGTGTGGTTGTCACAGTCCCACGCTGGTGTCCTGGTTCTCAGCCTTCTCTGTGGCCTGACAATTCCTCAGGCTTTTCTACTTCAAACTATCTTGAAATTCCTCATGTATGGATTTGATAATTTTGAAAGGCAAGGCTTCACTTGGAACAATATTCAAACAGATTTCATAGGGTAATAGGTATTTTTTACTGAAAAGTGAGCTTTTTCCCTCCTCAGGCATCACTGTAATGGCATACTGAGAACCAAAGGTTGCACTTCTTGATTCCTCTGCATGAAGCCTCCTCAAATATCTTTGGCTGTGCCAGACACGCTTTTACTCTGAGTGTGCTGGCTCAATAGTCTGGTTTCAGGACCTACCCCTCTCCTTCCCCTCCCAGCTGAATGCTGTTATGAAATTCTTCCAGTTTTTGTGTTTCCCTATCACTAAATCACACCTTTTACTGACAAATTCCTTGCCAAAGCCTTGTGTTTTGGAGACCCCACAGCCATTTCCTTTTTCCTGCTTCCTGGACTCTACTCAGCTCTGTCCTTTCTCCAGATGGGTTCACATTAGGGTGAACACATCACTGTTGTTCACCATATTTCTTTGTATTTTGTCACAGCAATGCTGGCAGTCTTTTCTGATCATCTTCTGTCTCTGTAGCCTTCTGCTTAGCTGACATATCTTCTTGTCACCTTTACAGAGTTTAGCACAGTGTCCTGCTGCCCCTCTATTGTTATTCACTTCCTCCCACTGGCAGTGGCATGCCAGGACAGCCATGTGCTGGGACAACTGTGCTTGCTGGTCCTGCAGCATGCCCCCTCTCCTGCCATCAGGCATTTCTCTGTGCTACCATGTGGCAAGTGCTTTCCCCAGGTTTTTTGTCTCCCCTATTCTTTCAACTTTTTATCTGGAATCTGTCTCCCCCCGTTTACAGAAGAAATACTCCAACCAAAAATATAAAACAGTCTCTGCCTTGTGTTTTGTCAGGTTGTCACTAGAAATGTGACGTATTCCCCTCCTCAGCTCTCAGCTATCTGTCTTTGAGTGTGACATCCTTCGGGCAAACATTAGGTCTGCTCTGTGTAGATCTGCCCAGTTCTATTACTGTAACAAAGAACCAGCAGACGATAATGTAGTTTTATTTTCAGCTCTCACTATGTTGTCTCAGACAGGTTGGCAGTCCCTTGTTCTTTTTTCATTTCCTTAAAGTACACAAATGCATATGTCCATGCATAGCCATATGCAGCTGCAGTGGAGACTGCTTTGGTAGTTGCAAGAAGGGCCAGGGCTGCGCAGGGACATCTGATCTTGAGTTCAGGATACCAATGCTTGATTACTTGCTCTGAGAACAGGAAACAAAATTCCAGCTCTGTTTCTTCTCTCCTTCTCAGGATGTTAAAAAGAAGGAGCACCCCTTATCGCTCAGACCTCAACACCTGGCTTTTTGTTCCCTGTTTGGTGGCATGAAGTGACTGTTGCATTTGCTTTGTTTGGCATTGCATAGCTGTGTTTGCTATAGACCGGAAGGCAAGTAGCTTTCCAACACGTCAATATTATCACTGCCTTATTTAAATAAAAATCTAGATGATCCCAAAGCTTAAAGTCTCATGGACTCCATCTGATTTCTGAGCATTATTATTCACCAGCTTTCATACAGTGAAAAATATATTTCCATCAAAATGGAAAGGAGGACCTCTAGCCTTTGAAGTCTGACAAAGTGTCTTGGATTGATGTTATGATAATCCTTTATCCCCTATCGTTGACTTATATGCCCAAGAAAAAAATGTGTAAAAAAATTGTGTGGTCCTGTCTCTTTAACTACACCCAGCGGCAGAGAGAAGCGCGGGTTGTTATGAAAACTTTTTCCCCAAGCCTCGCTCCGGGGGAGGATTCGTCGCTCGGCAGAGACTACGTGCTGGACGGCGGTCGGAGTGAGCTCTGTTCCCGTTCTTTTTTTTTTCATTTTTTCTTTTTCCTCGTTTGGACCCCTTCTCTTCTATCTGCTTTGTCACCCGGAGATCCAGGAGGGCCAGAGGACAGCAGAGATCTTAGGGAGCTCCACCCGACCCCGGGCGGGGCGAGGAGGAGAGGGGCTGCGTCTAAGGAAAAGGACTTTTTAATCAGGTTGAATAACTCCTTTTCACCTTGGTTTTCCCCTTCCCCTGTGCCTTGTAGGGCACTTGGCGTGGTTTTGTTAAATAAATAGTTTTTTCTTCACTTCCATCTAAGAGGTTCTGTTGTGGGTGGGGGAGGGGGTGTCGGGGGCCCTTCGCTCTCGGAGGGGAGAGAGCTTTATCATTAACCCGGGACACAAAGCTCAAGAATTTGCTTTGGGTCTGGAAAGGTACAGTAATGAATCTTTTGATAGCTTCTGTTCTGCATTGTTGTTCTTACAGAGAGCAAAAGATGCCTTTGAAAACATCCCCATTTATTATAATGGCTCATGAGTGGAGAAAAAGAGGGTGAAATTAGGCACTTGAGTGTTGTTGTTTTTATGGAAGAAATATTTCCAAAAAGTAGGTGCTAGAGAAACAGTACATATATGGTGAATTATGATTTTGTGGAAACCTACTGTAGGCAAACCAGGTAAGTCTGGGTTGATTGATATCAATTGATAAAAAGGTAAATGATTGCCCACAAAGATCCCCAAACACTTTTTACAGGTATAGACCAGCAAAAACCTGCCTCATCAGGGTGTCTCTGTGATCAGGCTGGTTTCCGGGGCAGAGCAGATGCTGCATTCATTTATCCCTGTAGGTCTTTGCAGTAGCTTTGTGCATTTGCTCGGCAGGTAGACTTAGCTGTCAACCTTCCTGCTTTAAATTGAGCTGAGTTCAGTAAGTTAGTGATACATATTTGCAGTAAAGAAACACACCTTAAATGCCTTGGTTACTGTAGTTGAAACCTGAGCAGTCTAATCAAAGTTATTTTTAATAATAGCAGAGAAATAAAGGAAAATGGTGACTACTTCTGCAAGAGAAATGGTGAGCTTGCCTCTTTCCTGCTTCCTGGAGTCTGGCAGAGTCAGTATGGAGGGGCTGCACTATAGAGCCTTGTCAGCATCCCAAGCTGTATGCATGCAGTTGTGATGGTGAGGATTTCTTCTTCAGTGTCCAGTTGGAGATATTTTTATTAATTTTATACTATGCATTGCACCTTGGTCTTCCTTAGTTGGTCTGTGACTGTGTGGAGTGTTCCTGCCTGGAGCCTTAGCACCAAGGCAGGATGGTGAGGGATGAGCCCTCTGACAGTGGGGAATGCCTGGGGTGTTCTGGCATGTTGAGGTGGATGTGCTTTCTCTAACTCCTCATTCAATCAAGCAACGACTCTGGAAACTGGGCTGGCAGTGTCTCAGGAAGCCTTCTGCCAGAGCCTTGGGCTACGGGTCAGGCAAAGCACTCAGTAGAGGATGTTCTGGCACAGACAGCTAAAAACAGCAACTGTTTAAAAATTTGCTAAGCAACATAAACTCTCATTTAATTCTCTCAGAAAAGGATTTTTTTTTGCTTGCTTTTGATTTTATTTTTTCATTCAGATAGCCAAGTCTCAATTTCTCAATAATTGCTTTATAAATCAGAGGGAGCTGGAAGGGAAGGCAAGAGCCTGTGGGCAGCTCTCCTGGTGCATGGGCAGCTCCTGTGGGGGGACTTCATGTTGGTGCTGTGGCTAGCACAGATCTTTCCCGTGAGAATTCTTCTCTCTCTTCTTCCTGTGTTTTATAAACAAAGATAAAGTTTGGATGTTATTAAAAACAGCTTCTCGGGATGTGGACAGTTCAGGCCTGGCCAATCAGGCCTAGGGGGAGGCTTCGAACTGACCAATCTGGGTGACCTTTGTAAAGTCTATATAAGATGGAATTAAATAATAAAACCTTCTTCTTGATGCCACTTTGAACCTGGATCTTCTTACTCTGCTAGCGGCTCAACAGCGACAGGTGCTTCTGCAATCAATACAAAATCCATGTCTCTTGCTTCCCATGGCTGCCATCCCTCATGGAGGAATTCAGGCCCAAAGCATTGCAGGAATAACTGTCTGTACTGCTGAGGACTCCCAGCTTGTCACCATGGCCAGAAGTGGTTTTGTGCCAGAGCACTGGGCAGTAATTGGGCTGGGGCTGCTGAGTTCCTGTTACAGATGTTTGACCAGTCTGCAGTTGAGGGGCGTTGAGCTGAGAGCAGCAGTTCTGGCATTTCTGTGTCAGTGCTTGAGTGGCATCTCCCCAGCTCCCAGTCTGCTACTTGTATGTTCTCAGTTGCCTGCCTGAAAAATTCTGTTTAATTACAGAGATTTTTAGATATTTACTTATTTTTAATAGAGACTTAATTTGTAGATAAACTGCTCTATAGAGCAGCTGCTCAGGTGAACAGAAAGTTACCTCTGCCTTCAAGTGAAGCACTCCTTGGGTAAGTGTAAAATGCTTCCCTGAAACAAGTGTTGGTTACTAGAATATGAAAAATTAAGGTCTTTTAGTCTAAAGAACATAGAAACTCTGACCAGGGTCTCACTCCTAAAATACTTAGAAGGGAAGTGGAATCAGTCACTTCAAGCTCTATTTAGGCTTTCTAAAGCAGAACCTATCTCAAAGCACTCAAAGCTGATAGATACAGAGTGAATGACAAGGCTGTTTAAACAGGAAGTTCTCAAGTTTTATTTGTGTTCCTGTTATACGAGTGCTCATTGCTGAACTTTGACAGACAGAAAATTAAATCTCAGTGAATTTCACCAATGCCCAAAGTTTTAAAATCTGGATATATCTGAGGCATTCCCTTGCAGGCGATGTGTGCCTTGCAGGAGTGTTAACCCAGGGGTGTCATCCCACAGTAACAGTGCTTAAGGACGTGGTGTTTTCCTGGCAATGGACACAATTCCTGGATGATGAAATAAAACAATCTGCCCCTCTACTTTCCTGTATATACCTGCAAAAATGCCAGAAATGTGTCGTTCAGGACAGATACAATACAAGCGTGGTCTGGCTCTGATTTGTACCAGTAGCTGTCTTTAGTGGGAAGAGGACCTGATTGTGCATCAGTGTGCAGAGCTGTACCAATCCCTGTGACCTTGTTCCTGGGAGATTTCCATCCCATAATGGTATGACCTAGCTGGTGATATGACTGTCTGATTGAAGATGCTATATTTGCATTTATTAAAAATAGTGAACTTTTTCTGACCAAACCAATCCAGAATCATTGTCAGTGTCTTACTGCTTTGCTCTGATGTTTCAAAGTCTCACGGATGCTTACTAAAAGCAACAGTGTAGAGTTATGAGGCAGAAGGAAATCAGGAAGAGGATCAGTGAACAGTAATAGGTCATGGTTTTAGTAGTCAGTAGACAAAGTTTATACAGCAGTGGTAAAAGGATGGAACAGGGTTTAACAGGCAGACAATAGTGATGGATTCATGGTGACCAGCAGGGTCATGTCTGCTCTGCTAACCTAGATCAGGAGATCAGTAACCAGTGCTGGACTGAGGATGTACACAGGCTTCTGCTGGAGCAGAGACAGAGCCTGATGGACCCCTTGCTGTATTTGTGCATGCCTATCAGATGTCTGCCCATTGTGTGACTGACACTTGTGGCCCCTTCCCATGGGAGACTCTCCCCTCCTTAGCAGTGACTGATGGGATTGTCACACGCCATGTGTTGGGTGAATTTTTGTGGGAAAGGGGGTGGGTTTAGGCATCACCAGCATCATAAAGCAGTATCTACCTTTAGGTATGCAAACAAGTGCTTAAAGACTGTGGTAAATCATACTGTGAGAGAGCCCCATGATGTGCTGCTGGGGTTTTTCCCTGCACTGGGAAGTGAGTGGTGGTTGGGCTCTGTAGTGCTGCAAATCCATTCGGGGGGCTGCAGCCAAGCTTGGCACAGTATGGTGTCTCCTTTCCCTGGTGTACCTTTGGTCCTCTTATAGCATCTCTTACCCAGGATGCTGACTTAGGTACACACACAGCTACAGCTGTGCATTTCACCATCACAGTCAGAGCTCAGGCAGCTTCTTATCTCTAAAGAAAATACTCTGAAAAGTAATTGTCTCCTCACATCATGGACAACCACCAGCATTTGTTATATCTCAAAGTGTTCTCTCCTAGATTGATACATTTGAATGATCATCTTTTGAGGAAAGAGAATTCCTGACTGCTGTGGCAAATACCCTAATTTTTTAGTGTTTATGATGCCTCTGTTCCTTTGAGGTCTTGGTTTTCAGGTGTGAAAGAGTCTCCTTTTTGAACTGGGGATTTGCAATTCTGTGCACATTTGCCTAGGCACAGACATGGTCCCTCCTCTTGTTCCCATTCTTGTATATTTGAGTCATACAAATAAAAATGTATGTAACTGCTTATCCCGTGATTTCTTAGGGACCTGTAAATACTGATTTTTCAGCCAAGACAGATCTTTTATTTCTTTCAAGTTTAAAAAAACCCTGAATATTTACATTTGCCCTTTTCCTTCATATGCCATGCTGTTTCAAGTAAACAACAGTGCAGCATCAGGGGTGCAGTTTTGTCTTCTCAAATTATTTCCTTCTTGGGTATCTCACCATATGGACAGCCTGATCTGTCACTCCCAGACCAAGCTCTTTCTGCATGGCTGGGGTCCAACTGATGTCAAAAGGAGTCCTGAAGCCAGCTACTTTCAAGGTACTTTTTGATGTAAGGAGTTTGTAGGCAGGTGAGGTCTGTCTCTTCTTCCAAATAACAAGAGATAGAATAAGGGGAATTGGACTCAAGGGGAGGTATAGGTTGGATATTAGGAAAAATTCCTTTACCAGAAGGATGGTCAAGCACTGGCAGAGGCTTCCCAGGGTAGTGGGAGAGCCACCATTCCTGGAGATATTTAAAAGATGTGTAGATGAGATCTTGAGCTTGAGGCGATGGTTGAGTGGTGGCCTTGTGTGAGAGAATGGAAAGACTGATGTCTCAAGACATTTTGGGATGCATGTGTGTGGGGGCAGGGGCAGGTCAGGCCTTGTCCTGGTGAGGCAGTGCCCTGCCCTGTACACTTGAGCTTGGCAGTGGTTGCCAATCTGCAGTTCACTGGAGGCAATGCCCCACACCTGACCCCTGGAGCCTCTAACACAGCTCCTGAGTTGCCAAATGACCAGAAGTCCCACCTGGGGGAAGGACCAAGGGGTGTTTAAGGCCACAGGGCACGAGGCACTCAGATGTCTTGACCCTACTTCCTCTTGGAATTTCTATCTGAATACCACTGGAACCCAGGAGCTGGTAGCTATATATGTCCTTTTCTATATCTCTTCTGTCTTTCTCTCTTTCTCCTAATTCCCTCTTCTTGGAATTTTTGAGTACCTTAGAATGGAATGGGCATAAAGTTTGCTAAATTGGATGGGCCAAGTTAATTCTTTAAGAAGCGTTTTATATTGATTGAATGTTGCACTAAACCTTTTGCCAAAGTTCCTCAGTTTTCTGAAGTTGCCAGTAAAGTTCTTTTTGCTGTTTTGACCTCTTGAGAATATCTTGTTGGCACTTCTCCCGTGTGTCTAACTCAGAGTACATGAACAATCATATACCCTTTAAAAAACCTTGTTGACTGAGTTGTTTGGGGCCTTACACCTTGACAAACACTTGACTTCCGCTAGTGACAGTTTACCTAGATTGAAGATTCCAGTTTTGACATCTTGGAGACATTGGCTGTGGCCTCTGGTCACCCTCCAGCCTTTGCTGAATGCACAAGTCCCAAGAGCAGTGATTTTCCACATGTGCACTGTAGCCTATGTAATATTTTATTGTGTAAATACAAATAAAGTATTAATAAAATAAATATAAATATTTGAATTTAAAAAAAGCTTAAGAATCTCATATAGCTTTTCAGTGCCTGGCAGAGATCAACGTAGTCTCAGGGACCCCCATCTGGAAGTAGGTGGCTGGAGAAGCTGATTACCCCAGGTGTAGTGGGACCACAGCTGTGGCCAGCATGGGGGAAGGAGTGGGGGCTGGATGGAAGGCAGGTAATGTTACACAAGTCAGGACAGGCTCCTCCCACTATGACAAAGGCCCATGTGTGACCCAAGTCTTGGGCAATTCCCTGCAAACTGGTATGTTTCATTTCAGGACTTCAGTATTTAAACAGTACCTTCCCTCAGGCATTTCATACAAAACATTCAATTGATGTGTTTTGAGTTATAAAACAAGAAAAAAATATTGTTTTGTGCAATGCCTTTTGCAACTAGAAACTCAGGGGAAGCTCTTTGCTGGTATACACTAGGGATGCAAATATACCTGTGCACGCAAAGACAGATGCTGGCAGCGGGTGAGCAGCAGGTAAGGCAGGGCTGTACCTGCAGTGAAACCAACATCTGGGGACCTGGGATCTGCATCTGAGGGAATCCACTGCAAAGTTAGAGGAAAGCTAAGGAAACTTGTTGAGACAGGTGGTTTGTTCTGTGGTGAATTTCTTCTGAAAAATATAGTATTTGCATAGATGCTGCCTTAATCTCAGTCACCATGTGCAGGTAGGAAATTAATTCGAGTTCTGAGACCTGCCTCAGTGTATTTAACTGCTTCTGTACCTGAGCACTTGTTATTTCACCTTCTGAGGAAACATAACCAGATGTCTAGCTGATTTTTTGAAATATGACAGAACAGAAAAGAATGGTGGGAATTGTCCTACCTCCTAGTCACTCGATGTTTGTAGAGTTTTGTTTCAATAGTTTTAGTTTCAATATTGTTTTAATATCCTTGAAAAGGATATGTGCATACATACTTGGCAAAAAAATAAGTTAACTGTTTTGCATGTGTTTCTGGTGTGTGATAAAAGATGTGAAGGAAAAAGATTGTGGTGAAATTTTCTGCTTTCCCCCTTTGCATCTAGTAATTTTCCTCTGACTTTTCTGCTCCTGAAGACTGTTGGAGATTGCTGCTTTCTACCTTTCTGTCAGACTCTTAATTAGCAGGAGCACACAGCCCGCGCAGCTGGGGCTTTGATGCCTTGCACACTATTGCTTCCCACTCAGAAGATTTCCATTCATTCTGAGTTGGTATCCAGCCCAAAGCCCTGGCTTCCCCCTGAGACCCTCAGCGTGTCTACAGGACTCCAGTTTAGTATTCACTGGAAGAGCTGCACTGATGCTCCCTCGCTAGACCTACAGGCTGCTGGTTGGAGCCATAAGGGAACAGGAGGAAGAATTAGCCTGTGTGTTTGTGTGGCTGTGCTCCAGTAAATATTTTGATGCATCTGCTGCCAGCTCTGGTCTGAGGGAATCTACCTAGCATTTAAATTTTGATGGGGAGCTGTTTTGAATAATAACAGTGCAGCCGGCTGTGAGTCAGTGCATGTGTGTTGACTTAAAAAAAACCCTCAAAGCTTAACGCTTGCTGAATGCCGAGCTGCAGTGCTTTGCTTTTTCCCTCCTCCTTCCTTCTTTTCTTTCTTGTCTGGACTTCCTCTGTTTTGTTTTGTTCTTGGGGGCATTTCACATAGATTTTGTTCACTGTCCGTGGAGGGGTGGGGTAAAAGGAAAAAAAAAATCCCAGCCAAAATAAATCCTCCCCAAAAACTCACGGGTAGCATTTGCAATGGGTGCTGTCATGGGTACATTCTCTTCTCTACAAACGAAACAAAGAAGACCATCAAAAGGTAAGACCTTCTGTTATGCTTTTCCTGTTCCTTTGGTTTATTTGCTGTGGGAGACATTTGCATGGGGAAGGGAGGAGAAAATGAACATGTGCCACTTGCAAGTAAGCTGGCAATGTTTTTGTGAGGTGTAATTTGCAGAGGAGAGTAGGATGAAAGGTGGTGGAGAAAACGTGGGTATGAGGAAATTGCTGTGAAGGGGCTTGGGGGTTGAAAAGAATCTGAAATACTGTAGTCTTTCGTGCAGGCATGTATGAGGAGGAGAAACTCAGTGGCTCCATATGCAGAGCACTCACAGAAGAGACCTGTTTATTACCAAATCCCATGCTGTATAAACCCTTTGAAGAGGGAATAAAATGTAGATACACAGCAAATTCTTCCCAATACCTTTGGGTTTCTGTCTCAGGGAGTATTGTTAGAGGCAGTGTTGCATATTCAGTAATCCAACACCAAGTGTGCAGTACTAATGATGTGTGTTTTATGAAGATTAGCAAGAGGGGTAAAAATCAGGGTGTTTTTGTAAAGAACGAGAAAAGCAGAAGCTCATGAAAAATGAGAAAGTAAGCAGCAATCCCAGGGATTTTAATCCTTAAATCCATAAATATTGCCTATAAATGGTGATTTTTCAGGAGGTCAGTTTGTGTATTTGCTTGAGCTTTGCTCAGTTTTCTTCAGGGTTAATTAAAAAATTCCAGGGTGTTGCTGAGCAGAAAGTTGAAAGCACTGTCAGGGGCACATCCATACCTTACAGAATGAATATTCTTTAGAAAACAAAATGAAAAACTCTGTAAGTTCAGCAGTCTTTGTGCTATTTAGAAATATTCCCTGCCAGAACCTCTGCATTTAACAGTCTCTTGGTATTTCTAGGGATGTTTCTATTTCCACTGGATCTGCTGCTCAGTTCATATATAGGCTTTTGAACTGCAAGTTGGTATGGATTTTCTTGCAATTGAAGTTGAAAACTGTCTTAGGAAATATCAAACACAAATTAATCACTCCAAAGAGAAGTGGGCAAGGGCTGTGCAGGGGATTTGATTGTGGCAAGTTTGTGAGCAAGAGTAAAATTCTGTGTTCCTGGTACCTGTAGGGTAACACTTTACATTAGAGTGTGTGTACATGGTTTACAGTTCACCTTTGTGTTATTATAATGCCTCCATGATTGTACAGTTGTTTGAGACATGTATGATATTACTTAAAATGTAAGAGTAGCTGTATAACTGTCTAAGCACTGAGTTACACCTGAAGCTGGGAGACTTGGGTTTAGGAACTGCAGTACACAAGAACAGAACAGGATGTGCTGGGCACGTTGACTGCTGTGACACCAAAGGGTGTCTTGTCCACCTGCTGGAAACCTGGGATCTGCTTTTCACTAAATATAGATAATTTGTGGCTGAAAATATCCATTCTCTATGACTTTGTTGTCTTATGATTGGCTCAGCTCTCTAGTGAATGCAAGCCATTGCTTTTTGTTGGAGGTCACCTGCAGTAAAAATCTAGGATCTGGTCACACATTTTAACCTTTACAATGGAATTCAATCTTGCTGATGCCTGCTGTCAGTGGTTGTTCAGGTGTATTTATCAAAACTTGTGTTTCCCAAATGATCTCCTCTTGGCTCTGATGTTTTATATGTGTGGTTTGCTGGTGTGTTTTACACTGATAGCGCTTCACCTTGTCAGCAGTGAAACACTAACATGTGCTGGGCTTGAATACAATCTGAAATTGTTCTTTGTCTGTGAGTTAAATTGTTCGTTGAAGTCAATTGCTCCTGTATGATGGACTAATTCCCTGGTGCTGCCCACATATTCCCTCGGCATCTCCTCCAGCCCTCAACCATCTTTGTGGCCTCTACAGGACCATGCTCTAGCATATCCATGTCTGTCTTGGTCTGAGGAGTCCAAAATTGGCTCCAGCACTCTGGCTGTGGTTGCCCAAGTATTAAGCAGAGAGGGAGGATCATTTGTTCCAGTGCTGGCTGCATGGCTACTGGTCTAGCCTGATGTGGAGGCTTCTCTGGCAGCGGGCAGCTGGCTAGTGGTGCCTGGGTGCCACTGCTTCGTTGGCTATTGCTAAATTTGTCTTTGATCAAATAAAGTGTTTATTTTGTTATTAGATTATCACATTATTATTTATTATTATATTTAATCCATGTGTTTGAATATTTCAGGACTTTATGTAGTAGCTAAATACTGCTGGTAGAACAAGGGCCTGGAGAAATAGTTGTAACAGGGCTAGATCCACACCTCTACAAATGCACTCTCAAGCTGGTAAGTATGTGTTCTTCCAAGTAGTTTGAAGACAATTTCTATAGTTTTTTCTAGCTGAGCAGCTCACACCTGTGTGTGAAGCTCTGTGTTCTGTACAAAACAGGCATTGTTTCAAGAGCAGGTAAAATAAACAGGTCATGTCTGAAGTGAGGAGTTTCCAGAGATCAGTTAATACCAGTAAGCACGGGGTGGGTCAGGGCAGAGTGTGCACCAGTGGCCCACGTTGAACCCTTCCAGCTTCAGCACATGACATGGCTCTGCCTGTGCTGCTCCCCTCACATCCTGCTTGTGGCTGGGTCTGGGGTATTGGCAGTGGACTGGGGGCTGGTTTGGTTATTTCAGCTGTGAGCACCAATGCTGGAGAGGACATACTGTAGCACTGTTCAAGAATACAAGATTAAATTGCTTGCTCTAATGAAAATGGGGAGCCTGAATCAATAAAGGCAGGAGTGATACAGAAGTTCTCAGGTGGAGAGTAGTGGTCCATCAAGCATGAGCCCTTGTCTCTGGAAGAGGACAACATTGTGTGTTTGTAGAGGAGGACATCATTTGCTTGGCTCAAATGTGAAAACGTAATCCAATATAATTGGACATTTTGTCTTGGTAGGCTGGGACCTACACACCCTATCCAGCAGGATGAAGATTTCTGTTTCTTAGACTTGCAATCCTATCAGTAAAGCTACAGAAGCTTTCCCTGTTCACTGAAGTGTCCTTTGACAGTTTGTGAGATTTGTGCTGTTTGCTTTGGGAGTGGCTTGGGGCAGCTCCACTGATTATTTGTACATTTCATGAGGAATTGTTTCCTGTTGGGATTCTTGTTTGCCGTTTCCAGCATTCTGAGTTGACCTACCAGAAGATAATACCTCTTCCCCAAGAGGGAAGTCTTAATCAGGGTGTATAAATACCTGACTGGGGGGCAGTACAGGTTGTGGAGTCAGGCTCTTCTCTCTGGTGCTCAGGAGCAGGCCAAGGGGCAACAGGCACAAACTGAAATACAAGAAATTCTGCTTGATCATAAGGGAAAAAAAAACCTACTGTGAGGGTGACTGAAGTGGAAGAGGTCCCACAGAGGGACTGTGGAGTCTCCAAGCTTGGAGATATTCAAAACCGAAGTGAATACAGTCCTGAGCAACCTACTGTAGTTAACCCTGCCTTGAAGAGGGGAATGGAGGTCTCTTCCAACCTTATCTACCCTCTGGTTCTGGGATTATTGTCACTTTAAAAATCCTAAAGATACAAGGACTTGAGGTACTGGGATCAGGAAGTCACATTCAAATCTCATTATGGACCAAATGCCAACAAAGCTGACTGCTTGGTGCTCTCTTTAGCACATTAGTAGTTAGTGCTTAGACAGATGATTGAAATGGACTTGAGAATATCAAGCTGCTTGTATATTGTCCTGCAAACATAAGCAATAAATCAATAAGGGGAGGGGGGGAAAGCCCATCAAAACCACAGCACTAAAAGGCTGAGGGCTAGCACAGCAGCTACTGCACACACAAATGCATCTCTGATTTCAACTAGATGCAGAAATAGAGATTTTTTTTTATGTTTTTACAGCCTGCATCCAATTATGACCAAATTTGTGGTTAGAATCAGCCATTTCCATATTTGTCATGGAAATGTTTGGATTAGCACACTGCTAAAGCAGGGAGAATTTCTTGTTTTGACTACTTTCTGTACCTCCGAGTCGCTTGTTTGTTCTCTAAATATGCACTCACCCTTACCTCCCCCAGTGAAAGTGAAATATAACTCAAATCTTTTTCAATACCCAAATCTTGTTGGACTTAGAGCTACGGGCTGAGGCTCTGACCCTGACAGCAGCACCAAGCGGCAACACTTGCAGTTGGTAATCTGAATCTCTTAAATGTGAGTAACCATGTTTTGATCGAAGGCCACCCAAACCTAAACTAGCAAGAGGAGTCTGGCACATTGTTTTATTTTGCTAGAGCTAACATCAGAAATTCACTTTGCTTAAAAAGTCAGTTGTATGATTTTTTTAGTGAGCAATTTCTAGGCTTTATTTTGAAATGGCTTATTGTCCAAAATTTTCAGACTTTGTGCCTGACCAGCTGTATTTTCAAGTGGTTTACTTACCAGGAAACCAACTCTGCTTGACTTGGCAGTCTTCATAAGAACATCAGATTGCCCTGAGCTCCTAAGGTTGCTGGGTCATGACAATGCCCTTTCAGTTCCCTGGGCTAGAAAAACCTGCTTCTCTGCTTGAAAGGTGAAAAAGTATTTCAGTGATGTTTCAAGGAATGGGCCCTTTTCAGCCTTAGTATAGCCATGGAATGGAGATGATAGATTTGAGCAGGGAAGCTGCCTCATTATTTACTTTCCCGAATACATACTGTTGCAAAAGAAAATATTTGAAAGCCGCCCTTCTCTTGTCTCTTTCTATTCCTCAAAGAAACTTGACAACTTACCACTATTGTGAATGAATGCATGTGTTCTAAAGACTCAGACTGTGCTATGGGTGTTTTCTTAATAGAGAGATTAGTACTCACCTGTTTTTGTTCTAGAACAAGGTAACCATCATTCCCTCTGGTCAGAGACCTGAGCAGGTGCTTGAGAGAATGGAAGAAATGGCTGACCTGGTTTCTCCTGGCTGTACCCAAGACCCAGTACTCAGCACTGACATTTCATTTTCTCTCCCAAGCCTTGTCTGATCATCATCTGATACAGCCTGGCAGGTCAAGTCCATGGTTGTCTGCCTGCACTGAAAACTGAAGATTTGCCAGACAGGTTTTTTGAGGGAGTTGCCTTTGTAGAGAGTGTACAGAGCAGCACTCAGCAACAAAACTGTTTGGTGTAAGCACTCAAATCAGAAACAATTTGGAAAAATCGTGGCGACTAATAAGTGCTTGTCAGAACATGTCTCTTTGCATGAAGCATTTTGGTTTCTCTGAAGTGCAGGGAGGTGTGTGGGAGGCTGCTCAGCATCACAGCAGCCAAACATCCTGGCCATGTGGCTGACACACCTGTGATGGGTGGCTCAGAGGTGAGGGAGTTATTTGCCCCCAGCTTCCCTGTGTCCTACCAACCAGAGTTCACCTTAATGTCGGGTTAGAGGTGACCAGGACTTACAGACTCAAGACTGCTTCCATTGCCCACTTCCCTATCTTACAACTAAAATTTCTTTAGCTCCCATTCAGTTGTTAGCCCTAAATTTCTTCCTTTGCCTTCAACTGACTCCTGGCAGTGAAGCAGAGTGATCTCAAATAGCTGGTCTTAAGAGTGGATAGCAATGATAAAATTAAAATAAGCTATGTGTGTCCCTGAATGCTTCCCACAGGCATGCAGCTCCTGTCAGAAATACTGCAGTCAGACACAGCTGGGAGGTTTGGAATAAAATAAAATGGATGGAGGAAAGTACACTTTAGAGTGTTCTGTGTTGCATTAGCATACATGTGTGATGATTTCCTGCCCATGGGTATGGGTACTGTGAGCCTCTGTGCATGCAGTGTGTCCATGCAGAGCCATGAAATCCCACCACAAAGAAAAGAGGTGATCAGAGACTTCAGCTCTGCATGCCAGTGCTTTGAAGTTTAATTTTTTTCCATAATAAAAAAAATAATCATTCAAAAGGGCAAATCAGAAAATACTTTCCAACTTTTAGCCTCCAGCCTTGGTGATCTTCCAGCCTTTATCATCACTAGCTCTTCTGGTGTACATTACTGGATATTTGATGTTTGGAGTGGGCACTAGGAAGCAGTTGGATTTTTTGCAACTGAGAATATTTAACCCTGTAGATATGAAAAGCTTGGAACTTAATACATTGCAGAAGATTTGAGCAATTCCTAGCTTTACAGTTGTTAATGTCACCAAATATGTAATCAAGAGTCAGTAAGGGTTATACAAATATTTTGAAGAAAAAATTGAAGTAAAAAGCAGAGTAAGGTAAACCAAGGCAAATTATACAGTCATTCTGATTTTAGTCAAATGTGAGAGGGAAATAAAAATCTTTTACTTCTCCACTTACAAACCCATAGTCAAATAGTTCATTTTCATATTTATTTAAGCTTTGTTAAAAACACTGAAGATTTACAAATTTTTCAAAGATGGATTTTTTAGCTTGTTTCATTATTTAAAATTGTTATTAGTTGTACTTATTCCCTGAGACTTTCCAAACTAAATGAATTGGCATGTGATTTATTGTAGTTTTAGATGTGAATGCGTTAGTGGGACTGCTGAAGTACTTCATTGCAATGGGAAACAGACCTGGGTGACTATGTTAAGTGTTGTGTTTCTTACTCAAAATCATTACTCAGAGAATGTCATGGCACAGAGACACAGAAACTTTGGGTAACTGCTCAGGGTCTTTGTGTCCTGTGGATGCTCACAAAATGGCTATTTATAAGGTAAGAACCTTCTGCATTTCTCTGAGAGGCATTTTCCAGCAGGTGCAGAGCGCTCTAGACACCTTGTATCATCCTGGCAGCAAGGGGCCTAATGGCCTTGCGTACCAACTGGGAAATGCAGGTAACACCTGTATGGTAGCACAGCAGCATTTTTAACCAAAATATATTTAGGATTCCAAGCAAGGTATTTAATTTTTCTCCTTTTATTTGTTTGAGATGCCAGAGGGAAGGGGAGTAACTAGTATTATAAGATGGATTGTACTTAACAAATCAAAAATTATTAAAAGCGTAAACTGCGTCCATGTTTTCAAAACAGGCAAGTCAAGACTGAAGGCAGCTGTGCCCAGACATGTCCAGTCTGTGTTTGTAGCTGTCACTGTCAGATGGTGTCTGTCTGGACTGAAAAGGATACCAATAGTGATCAGTTCATCTCTACCTTATTTCTGCCAGCACTGCTCAGTGTAGACAGGCTCTGAAGGGTTTGAACAAAGCACAGTACAACTGCTTTGAGGTTCAGGGGCAGGATGTGGGGCTGGAGGAGGCAAGGGAGGACTGTGTGCTAGCAGGCAGGCACCGGGCAGCAGAGTTGCCTGGGGGGGTTAAATTGGTACCTGCAGGCAAGCTGAGGCTGGGCAGGCAGGAGGGGAACTGGCCTGGCTGTGGTATCAGGATGTTTTAAGGAAGACACGAACAGGGTAACAGAGCTATCCTTTCCTGGCACAGCTCTGCTGCATCTGTTTGGCTTTCTTCAATCCAAACATTACTTTCTTGACATATTCAACAACCACAGCTCTTCACACACACCAGTGTTTGCTTTTCTCTTGCTCCACAAAAACCCTCCTTTCCCAAACTTGTTCTATGGGTGGCTGGTTGGGAAGCACCCAAAATTTCTGTAAATGGCAACAGCTACAGTCTGTAAAAGCCAGTAGGCACAGGACATTTTATATTGTGGCTCAGAACAGCTAATGGAGAACACGGCTGTGAGGATACATGTTGGGCTGCTGGAGGCAGGTTTCTAGGAGACTCATGAGACCACGACATTGTTTTACTGACGGCTCCTTAGCGGAACAGGAGAGTGTCATAGGGAGAGGGGAGCCGAATTACAGCCAGAGATCAGTGCTGCCAGAGATCAGTGCTGAACATCAGGGGCTTCTAGTGCTCTGACAAAATAAATATTTCTGCCCGTCAAATTTACATGCAGGAAAATGTGGATGAAACAAGGCACGTTCACAAGATTTACCTGGCTAGAGTGTGGCTACAGAAGCACAGCTCAAATGCTTTGACAACTGTTCTAACTGCTGTCTGCAGCTCAGGGCCAAGCTCCCAGGCATGTTTTCTCAGGCTGCTCTTGCTTTGTTCTAGTGAGTGATCCTGCACATCAGCCCCATAGATTTTTTGATAATCAGCTGAAACCTCAGGCAGGGCCCCTGATTTAGCACATCAAACTGCATGAGCTGAGGGTTGCTCTCTGTGGGGTACACACAGCTATGTAAAGGATGATGCTGTTAGCTCTCCAGCTGCAAAATGTTGGGAGCCAGCAAACTTCTGCAGGAAAAGACAATTTCCCTTAGGGAAACTGTTTCATCCCATGCAGGTGAGCCTTGTGGTGCAATGGGGAGCACCGGCACCCCCCTTTGCATTCCTAATCCACACAGTTCAAAGGACTTGTTGACTGTGTTGCCATTGGAACTGGGAGCAGTGCATGAAAATTAAAAATAGGAAGTACGAAACTTTTATGTCGGTGCAGAGAGGATACTTGTCTGCTAATTCTAATAAACCAGTGTAATTGAATTGGCACACTTGTTTACATGCTTTGCTGAGAGTGTCAAATCTGACTCCAAACTGTGATACTGGCACCTCTTTGATTGAGCACTGGGCTGCCCTGGCTCACTGTAGCCCTCCAGGAAAGTATGAAGTAAAAAAAAGGAATTTTCTAATCAGGCATTTTGTGGACAATGCCATCAGCTATAGCACTTTACATGACTACATTTGCATTTCTTTTAGCTGATGCTGTCTTTTCTTTTTCCTCTGTCCTTACTATTGATGGAGGTGAAGTACTTGCAGTTCAAAAGTTCATGCAGCACAGGAGACGAGTGTGCTGTGTGCTCTTTCCTCAGGCGCTGGTTGCTGCTGCTGCTTAGCAATGCAAGGAGAGAACACTGTGCAATGTGTCATTCTAAGTGTCACCCACAGCCCAATCATGTCCTGTTGGATGCTGTGCAGGGTAAATGTGGGGCTGTATCTGTTTGAACAAATGCATTCACATGTTGTCCATACTACTGGTTTGCAAAACCCACAAAGCCCATCAGTTGTTAGACTAAAAGTTTCGTTCAAGCCTGAAACTTTTCTTTACCCTGTGGAGTTCGTGAGATGTTTTGAAATGTGGAAATGCTTTGACTTGGAATGGATTTTGTTATGGCTCTTTCCATTGTTTGTATTTTGCAAAACTGTCCCTTTATGAGTTGTTGCCTGGAAATTATTGATTATAGGGGGAATTACCTGTTAAAAGTTCTTAACCTCTGTCTGGATCAAAACCAATTGTTAGAAGTTGCTGAAGTGTGCCAGAGCTGAGCCAAGCTCATGGTGCTGCAGGGCTGTGAAGCATCTGGCCTTTCTGAGGGACACACTCCCATTTGGAGACCAGTGCCCTAAAATGCTGGTACATTAGGATCAGACCCTGTATTTTCAGTTAATATGCCTGAATTCTGTGTGGAAAAAATAGTATAAAATAGTTAAATATAAATAAATGCAAGGGACATGTGCGTGTCTGGTAGTGTTTTCCACCTGCAAGAATGTTTCAAACCCCACTGAATTCCTGAAAAAACAAGTGATTGAGCGCACCTTCGATCCTCTCCCTGTTCCCCTGAAGAGAGGCTTCCTTGCAGAAGCCCACACAAATCACACTCGTTTATTTAATGTTTCTGTCCTGTTAGCCATGAACATAGAGCAATCTGTTTAAAGAGCTTTGTTTCCCTGCAAATTAAACTGCTGAGGCAGTAAGGTGGGAACCGATGGTGCAGGAGATCTGATTTCATCTGTGCTTTTCCTGTGACCTGGTGCAAGTGCCAGGTCTGCATCTTCACAGCACCTGCTGCTCTGTATTTGCCAGTCTGCAGGTCTGGGACATGATACTACCAAGCTGCATTGGTGCCCTTGGGCATCCTGATAAACTTGCAGTCCTTTTTTGTGTGATAGCTGTTAGAGATGTAGAGTTCTGCCTAAGTTAATTGCTTGTCACTTGCCTGCTTGTTGTGATTCAGTTTTATTGTATTTTCTAAGTATTATGAGTTAGCTCCCAATCATGTTGTCACTGAATCTGCGGGAAAAAATACAAAAACCCTCCAACAACATTTTAATGTTAGAGAGTCAAGGCATTACTTTATTACCTGGCCAGGATGTTGTTCTGGCCAGGATGCACCACAGAAATCATCTCATCTACACATAGCCGGGGTGTGCAGAGAGAATCATTCCATGATACACACTTTTACCTGATTCTTCAGATATTTTATACAGTAAAAATACATAGGAAAGCATTGGGTCAGTGTTCATTGGTCTAAAATTGAGCAAACTCCCAGTATTCAGTTTCCTATTGGATCCGAATCTCTTCGCTTCTGATGCTAATTAGATTCTTCATTCTTCAGTTTTTCTTATCAGTCTTTTTTTCCGGGCCAGGATGTCTTCAGCCCTGCTGGAGGTGGTCTGGGGTAGCTGTCTGTGATAGCTACTATGTCCTGTTGATAACCACAAGGTCCTGGCGGATGTTCTGTTAATAGTCTTTATCTTTCTGGTTATCTGCGGGGTCACTCCCAATCTGTTGGTATGCTAAGTTCACCAGACCTCATCTGGTGGAGCAATGCCCTGGAAGAAACCTAAAATTCCGTTTCCCAGGGTAAAGACAAACAAAACCTTTGACTAAAGTTATACAAAATTTTTAACCTGATATATTTTCTAACAGTGTGAGATTTAGGGGAGTGTCAGACAGCATGGAGACCACAATGTAAGGGTATTTTGAGATCAGTAATGGTTGTGCACAGTGGGTCATAGGGCTCCAATGGGAACATCTGTGATCATCCACAAATGGGAATGTTTGATTGTCTCCTTTGCCTGGTGCAGGAGCATGCAGAGAAAGCTGGGACTCCACAGAACCAGGCTGGGAAATGAACGTGGAAATGAGCATCACCTTCCTGAGGTGTTTGTGCGGCATTTACCATCAGATCATGTGCAGTGTGAACAGAACTCAACAGTAACCACTCAAATCTTTATGTTGTAAATTCTGTGTGAACTTTGAAATGTGTCCTTTATTCTGATTCAGGGCAAAGTACCCTTTCTTAGTCAGGCTGAGGTTATATCAAACTAAGTGCCATTTGTTAAGGGCAAAGTAATGTAAATTTTCATTTTCTCCTGTTTCCCTGATTTTGAGTCTGCTATTTCAGTAAATAACATTTTGTATTTTAACCCATTTGCTGCTGTGAAAGGTGGTGTGAAGGTACCTGCAGTGGGGAGAGCAGCTCAGAGAAATGGAGGTGTTTGCTTCTGTGCTGGAAAAGACAGCTGAATATGACTTAAATTCTAACAAAGTTAATATTAGGGTGGTTTCTAGGCCTGGTTCCCAGAGAACAACACATTTGTTAACTGAATGTTTCTTGTACGAGTAAGAGAGCCTTGAACTGCTTTACATTTCATGGTCCACATAAATGTGGATATACTGCCAAAATGAGCTCTTTCCCACTTCTGTTTCCATTGTAGATATTCCAGAAAATGGAGCGAAATGTTTTTCCGTGCTGTTTGGTTTTTTTGTTTCATGCATATGCATTTCTGGGACATGCAGTTCTGGAGCATGCAGCCAAGCGCACATGCCTGGAGTCTCTGCAGGCTTGGGTAGCTTTGAAGCAGAGAATATAAAGCATAAGTAAGATATTTGCAGAATTAAAGAGAATTTAGAGGAACAGAAGTAGAGATTTTAAATTCCTGAAAAAAAATTCAGTCTCAAAACCGCAGGTAAGTTTTCACCTGCCTTCTGCTTCCATTTTAGGGATGTTTATTGGACTGCGAAAGGAGGTATTTACAGAATGTAATGGTTCACAAAAATTAGGAAAATCACTTGTGTTGCTGGCTCCTGTTGATATTCACTGTAATGGTGTTTGTTGTTGACATCACATTACAGAATGGATTTATCAGTTAACAGTCTTGAGTGCTAAACGTGCTGACACATGGCATTGCAGGGGAACACTGTACATAAGTTGGATAGCTTTATTTTTGCAGCCCTCTAATTATGCATCCTCATAAAATAGACAGGTGGATTTGTAAATCCCGCTCTCAAAATCTCCTTGCTTTCCAGCTGGAACATATGTAGGATTCTCAATTCAAACATCTCAATCTGCCACATGTCTTGTTTTCCCTTAGCCTCAGTTTTTAACCTTAAGCAGTTATTAGAAAAATGTTACCCTGCGTCCTACAGCATCCTCTGAGTCCAGGAGAAAAGTTTGAAGCCATGAACTAATTGCCCAGGAATTTAACAAGTCTTGTCGAGCTTAATTCAGCCTGGAAAGTTTGGGGCTGGCTTTGCTGCCAACACCGCTCTCCCCAGGGAGCCCCTTCCCATTTATTCTGGAGTTGCACACTTTGGTAATCCAGGAGGGCAGATTAACACATGGGTTAATTTTCAGGCTTTTGCTCCCCTTGGTGCTAGTAACCTACTTAAAGGAGTGGAAGCGCAGGCTCAGTCTGCAGCTGGCTGGCTCTGCGGAGGGCGGGGGAGGGATTTTCTCTCGGCCTGGCAGTGTGGCTGTGGTTGCAGCGCTGCCAGCGCGGGCGCGGCCGGGGCCGGGCTGGGCTGGGCTGGGATGAGCTGGGCTGGGCCGGGCTGGGCCGGGCCGGGCTGGGTTGGGCCGGGCCGAGCCGAGCTGAGCTGAGCCGAGCCGGGCCGGGCTGGGCTGGGCTGCGGCAGCGGCCCCGAGCGGTGTGGCCATTCCGCCTTCATCGGCTGCGATCGTCAAGTGCCGCCACCACCCCTCACAGCCGTGTGGGAACCACAGGGCTCCTCTTAGCAGCCAGTTTAGGTAGAGATTTACATTTCAAGCAATGGAAAACCTCTTGTGCGCAAGGACAGCGACGGGGCCCCACACACCTAACCTTTCCAAGTTGTTGAAACAATAGGCGTTGGAAGCAAGGGAGAGGCTTGTATAACAACGGGTGGCGTGTGCCTTGGGCTCTGAGTACAAATGTACTTTACTTAAGGCTTCCTCTCGAGCAGCCTCCACAGGCTCCTTTAAAGCCAAATGTCTTTCTGTGCAAGGGTGGCAGGCAGAAGTAGGACAGGGTTTTGTCCTTTTGAATTATTAATACCGATCACCAAAAAAAAAAAAAAGTGCCAAAAGATACAGAAATTTTAAAAAATATGATGAAACTTCAGGGATAATTTATTTTTTCATACAGCTATTATTGTATTTGGTGTAAAACACAAAGCATGTTTTGATATATCCTTTCCCTGGTGGAAAAGAGAACAAAAAGGAAAATCCAAATTTACTCTTGATTGAAAGCTTTTGAACCTTAAACATCTTTTTTTCCATGAAAGGTACTATTCAGGAAGACACATTTCATTCCTGAAGCCCAAAGAAAAGATAAAGTGTGGCCGGCACAAACTGGTACTGTCTTCTGAAGGGGTTTTAGCAAGTGTATGGGATAATAAATTACGCAACATCAGCCTTGGCATCTGTGCAGGGTTGAAGAGGAATACAGCATCACTCTGGTATATCCATTTTCTCCCACTTGAAATAGAAATCATCACATCAGCTATGTTAAAAGAGATTCTGCATGTGCAATGTCTATATGATTTACACAGTGATTTAAATATCTGTAGAGACTAGCTCTTCAAGGAATTTCGTCTATTGTGACTCACATCTTATGTTGGAAATTTATCTGTAAACATCATCTTTTACTGAGGTATGTACAAAACTTAAAATATTTTTTGTAATTATTTGTAAATATTAGCTTTATTGTCAGCTGCAACAGTTTGGATTATTTTGTCATAAAAAAGTGGGAGGGAGCCACTGTTTTGGCAAGTGAGAGGCAAATAATTCAAAGCCAAGTGTTGGATTGGAGTAATTAAATCCAATAATAGATATTCAGAGGGAAGTTCAGCAGTGAGATTGTGGTTGTTAAAGGCAGCTATGCTACAGGTTGGTGTTCCTTGGAGAAAGCTTCCAACTGCACCTCTTGCATTCACCAGGTCCCTTGGAAGCTGGAGGAGTTTGGTGCTTTTCCAAAGTGTCTGGCAAGTGCCTCCAGAGGGTGAATGTTTAGTAGATTCCCTGCATGAGCCTGTTAGAAGTTTAGCCATTGACTGGGCAAATTGTGTTAAAAAAAAAGCCATTAAATCACTAACAAAATCTCTTTTGGATTTGCCCAGTATCTAACCAAGAGGACACTGACAGGGCTCCTGCCCTGCCTCTTTGAACTCATGCACATCTTGCACAGCTCTCCTGCTCTGTTCTCCCTTGCTCTCTACACAGTCTGGGGTCCTGTGTTGCCAACTGTGGTCCTCATCCCATTGCTGCAGGCTTGGGCACAGCTGGTCTGTGGTTTGCTCTACGGGCAAACATGCTGAAAGCCATCGGGTTTTCCCACTGGTTTTGTGCCTGTGTGGGGATATCATACCTACAGCTGTTTTGTTGTTCTCACGTATGGTTTGTGTCAAATGCAATCATTGCTGATGCTTAACTAATAATTTTGGTATACACTGTAGACTGTCTCCTAGATTATAACTCGGTTCTCCTATATACAAATCTGTAGCAGTGCTGTGACCACTGTGCTGTAGAAAGTGTCCCAAATGTCAAGATGCGTGGTCACACATCTTCTTTTGTTCCTTGCTAAACTACCAATGCATCCATAGTTTCATCTTAAGCAAAGCCATAGCATTGCATGAGGTTGTAAGTACCATCCCTGACTGTAATGGTCTTGGGGTCCTGGAATGAGCTGAGTGCCCTGGTACCATTATGCATTTGGTGATATCATTGCACATGCAATTCAGAAAACCATTCATGCTTAGAAACTGCACCACTTTTTTTATAGAGAAAGATTATTGAATTAAGGTCATAAATTTATAAAGTGAACAGCAAGTTTCTTGTTTTTTTCAAAAACCTTTATTGCCTTCATCCAAGGATATTGTCTATCTGTAATACAGCCTTTGTGATGACAAATGGTTTTAATATTTGCCCAACTTTGCGGCTTTTTCTTTTTTCCTTTAGTCAAACGTGGCAGAAATAGGAGTGATTAATACTGAGTAAAGTTTGCAGCTACCCAGGCTCAGAAGTAGTCATCCTGTCTTGGAGTATTCCTCTTTTTCTTTTCATATTTTCAAATAAGCAGATTAGATTTTGCCTAAACTCAAGCCATTAAGCCTTCAATAATGAAGGTTCACTTTATCGAGCTCTCTTGAGGAGAATCTCAAGGTCTAGTCCCAGTCTTATGCCGTGTGATGGTCTGTCCCCTCTGTTTCACCACTTCCTAAGCCTCAGAGCCAAGCTAAAAAAAGATTACCTCACCAGCGTTTATATGTGTTTGTAAATTTCAACACAGTATAACAAGTACCACACAAGCCAACTTAATATTCTATGCATACATGCAAAATTACTCCTTGGAAGAAGCAAAACTTTTTTCTGTTAAAAATGGCATGAGTTTCTAGTGGTAACATGTTTCTGCTTGTTTTTGCATGTTCCCCAGTTTTAGTCAAGGGAAGAGTTATTTGGTATCAATATCTAAAAAGAAAATGCAGAGAGAAAAATAAAAAATAGAGAAAAGCAGATAATGTTATCAAGATGGCAAAGGTCTGTCAACTTAGTCAAGAAAAGCTGAGGGAGTAGTTTGGTTCTGTCAAAGGACACTGTAAGAGCATGCAAGCGGGTAGGACAGGTGCCAGAGCAGTCAGTGTGAGCTTTTGGACCAGCCCTAATAAACTAAATATTATAAAGCTGCTCTGAGATTTTGAATTCACTTGGAGGAGGAAGTGACCCATTTGGTAATGGTAAGTCTTTCGCTTTTCATGCCACCTTATTCTTAGTGCTTTGTCTCATGGACCAGAGGTGTGGAACTCTCTGGGGTGACAGTGCCTGATGAAGCCTAGGTTATTGTACTGCCCCTATATAAAGAGAGAGTTGTAGACGTTGAGGTCTATTATTGTCACAAGCCATGTGAGATGGCACAGGTGGAGGCAGTGACTGATCGCAGCCGGAGCTCCATAGCATCAGCTGTCTGGACACAGAAATGATCTGTGTTCCTTCTTGATGCTAATCTGTTTTCCATAGCTTGATAAGTGTGGCTATAATATGTAGCAAAAAGTAACTTATGCTATACAGCCCATTGTTAGGCTACAAAAAAAAATTCACTGTCATCCAACTCCTTCAGCTTTGAACCTCTAGGAGACTGTGGAGCATGGCTCCTATATCTTATTTTCAGTAGTTAAATTATATCAACAAACTGCTGAGTCATATCTATTGGCATAATTAGCACCTGAGGGTGGCAGGAGATGGTCTCTGAAAGCAGGAAGAGGATAAGAAGCTACCCATGGGATAGGCTTCGCACTCAGTGTGTTACTGAAGGCTTTGTGCAGGCTGGCTGAAACAGCTCAAGAAGCAGCAGGCATCAGAGTTTCCCTTGTAGCCAGGTTGGAATGGGTTAGGTGGGGAGCTTTAGAGTCTGATGCTTCTCATCTCACCTGTGTACAAGCATTATGCAGGTGTGACTGGCAACACAAAAGTGTGAACACAAACTACTCCTCCTCAATTCAACCACCTCTGTGTGCCCTCCAGATACATCTCTTGTAATCTCATTTTCTCCTTGTCCAAACTCTCAAAGGTGATTCGAGTCTGTGAGGACTTGCTGGGGCAGTGGAGCAGAGCTCCCTCCTCTCCCGTGCTGCTATTTTATTCCCTTCCTCTGCATCATGCTCAGGATGAGTAGAGTTTTTTGTCGACAATGAAGCTTCAGAGATGTACACCTAAAAGTTGTGCCTTGCTTAGCTTGATGTTCAGTGTGCAGCACCATCCCCTTGCCCAGCTGGAAAACCAACAAAATACAGGGAACTGAGGAAACCTCAGTGATAGCTCAAACTGAGACAAATATTTCAGCTCACCAATTTTCTCACAAAGCAAAAAATAACCAAAGTAAATGTCTCTGGATGTTGTGGAGGATGACAGTGTTATGCCACTGTCCATGTAGACATGGGTCGTGGGTTGCTAAAACAGCATTTTGAGTGGTTGGATGTTTCTCTTGGTGTGGAAAATGCTCAGTGTCACCCTTCACATGAGGCTTTGAAGTTTTCCTGTAGGATTAGCAAACTTTGAAATTTTTCTGTAGGATTTGTGAGCTTGTATCTGCATAGGCCATCTCTGAAAGCCTTTAGTAAAGCTCTTACGCATATTCTGCTCATCCAGCTTTAAAACTGCTATATTTTGAGTAATAAAAGGGCCCCGGTGAAGAAGTTATTCCTAGTGCAGATTCTGATGGGGTGCTATCCTGCTGCCAAAACTTCTAGGCTGGGCTCCAGGCATTTTAGCCCTGTTTTAATTGCTTCTTGATGTCAACATCCTGCCGTTTTCTAAACCTTTCTTTTCAATTATCTACTTTTCCTGCTATGTGATTCTTCTCGTTTTCTTCCCTTTTGTATTTCTGATCCTCCCTTCTTTCTTTGTTTTGCTCTTTCCTTTTTACCTCTTTCCACTTCTCTGTTTTCCTCCTGTGGGGAGGTAACTTGTGACTCCTTCCCATTGCAGCTGCTCAAGAGAGCAGGGATTTCTTTCACAGGTAGGCGGTTTGGAGGGAAAGGGGGTTTTATGCCTGAGAGAGAGTGAGCCCTGGGATCCCACTCCTCAGCTATCATTGCCCTCCTGGCTTTGGCATTTCAGCTTTCCTGAAGTCCAGCAATCAAAAATGATGCAAAGTCCTTCTGACCCTGGTTGCACCTGGTGGCCCACCATGTGCCAATACTGAGGCTCATTCCTGCTGTAAACCCCCACTGTGATGACCTCCTGAAAAGCATTTTCTGCACTGCTTAAGTTTTAAGCATTGAAACATTCAGGAGCTGAAGAGCTGGGTGCCAGTGAAAAGCCTTTGGAACACATAAACCTTACAAAGGGGCTATGTGCTTTGTGTTCACTATAAAAGTTTTGTACTCTGTCTTTTTTGGGGCTGGATTTTCTCCTTAATGAGCATTTTTTAATCATACCTTTCAGATTTGGTCTGAAACCACAGCGGAAGAGCTTGGTGTTCCCACTTTATACAGGATTGGACAGAGTAATTCTCCATAAATATAACATAATCACTCTTGGCATTGACATTTCCCATACTAATGATTAATTCCTTAATTTTACAATTTCTTACATGCCTAATATAGCACTCAGAGACACTTGCCTTTTTGACTTGTCTTACCAAATTGTCTTATGATGTTCAGAGATGACACCTATCTGAGAATTGATCAGTGCTGCTTGCACAGTTGGTGTAACATGAGGACACCAAGTGACAGCAAATGAGAGCTTCAAGGATCCTGCATGAAGGATCCTTCAAGCCACCACATGGCTTCCTGCTCTGCACATCACACCTCAGCTGCTTCTTCAGATGAGCTTTTTTTATGGTAGACTAGAACTCCGAGAGCACTGTGTGTATGAATAGGCTTTCTTAGATACAGAGATAGCACCTTCCAAGTCGAGATGTCCCCAAGTCACCAATAGCTGGGGCCTAGAAAGTCCCTTGTTTCTAGACTCTTCCCAAAGCATCCCCTATCCTCATTGTTTGTCTGATCTAGTACACATGTTCCTGTGTACTTTTTCTTCTTTTGAATTAGATTTAAGTGTTTCCTTCAAAAGTGCAAGTGTTTTGATATAATCTAAATATCAGTGAGGAAAAGATTCAGCTGGTGTCAGGGCAGTTTGGATAACACACCTATACTTCAGTGCTCCTGGGCTTGCTCTGTAAACAATAGTACAATATCTAGCAGACTTGAGTTTTGTTGGCTAAAGCTTGCGAGTGCACTGGTAATGTGTAGGCATAGAGTGCTGTATTATTTATGTGGAAGAAGAAGCCTTTGGAGTAGGTTTGTGGTGCTTTTAGATGGGTTGGAAATGCACAAGCCTACTGCATTTGCTGTCCTGTGGCCTGTGTCAGGGAAAAACTTAGCCTGAAGCATAAGAATAGGGGGGTGTAAGAAGAGCAGTACAATGTTTTGTCCGTCAGAGACTTCCCTGTTGACAACTTTGCAGCCAATAGTTCTGGAAAAATTTTTCATAAAGGTATTGTAATTGTACATTTCTGAGAATCAGAAACAGTTGCTCATGTCAGGGGAAATCCAGGGAAATGTCTGTTACGTTGCTGTGAGAGCTCATCTCCTGTAACCTGCACTGTGTCTAAGAAGCCACTTGCTTCTTAGTCCTTTCCTGTATTTTTACCAGCAGCTTTGTGCTCTTGGATAGTTCTGAAACTGCTGCTGCCTGCTGGGAGACATTGGGCTGAGGCTGGTGAGCCTGCTGAGCCTGCTGGGTTGCCTCTTACTCTAGCTCCATTAGGGAGGAGCAGGGTATGTCCAAGCAGGTTTTTTTTTCCTTTTTGAAACATGTTTCTTACCTTGTCTTTGGGAAAGTGTGAGATTTTTTTGATGTGCTCTTGTATTCTGTAGCAGGCTTCAGTCCTGCAGCTTGAGAGAGTCTGGCTTTCTGTTGGGAGCTCTGGACAGGAGCATGCCTTTAACATCACAGACCTGGCTTCTGCAAAAGCAGCAGACAGGATAAATACTAGAAGGATACCTTGCAGATACTGCCTGTAAGGGTATGATCATGTGGTAAAGGCAGTGTGAACTTTATAAATAGAGATTGAGATCTGACTTTTTACTGAAGCATAGTCCTTGGAAGCCATCAGCCCCTTACAGGTCATGACTTTGGACAGCACATTCAAGGGCTGGTAGAAGTGTTGGTCTCCTAAGTCAAGCTGAGAGCCAATAGATTTACAGCCTCTCTGGGGGACTGCTGCTATCCAGTGGTGGTGAAATGTGTGAGTTTATAGGACTCTGATCTTACCAAGTTATGACTAGAAAGCAAGATAAGAATAATCTCCCGATGTGATGTGTCTTGGCCTCAAACATTCTTTCTCTGCCTTAATTCTGCCCAGCTCTCTATTTTTGTAGGTGATTAACGTTAATGGGGATCGAGAAAATTGCATTGCACTAGTTAGCTCTGCTAAACAGGTATTTTGGGTTCTCTTGCATGCATCTGAATCCAGGCTAGCCCATCATGACTTTTTAAGTTGGTGCCCTTGTGTTAGAAGTGGAATTTGTCCCAGTGCAGAGGAAGCTGCAGAACTGGCCTAATTCATCCTGCCCTTTCCAAGCTCTTTTTAGCGGGACAGCTTGTGTTGCTTTGTTACATTGCTGTAACAATGACTTGAGAGTTACAGTAATGTCTAGGACACCTGTGAGGGAATGGGCATAGGTTCTCTTTCAGGGGTATAAGCAAGCTTTCGTTGGGCCAAGATGCCTTGTACCTCCTGTGCAAAGTAGGCAGCAGGGGTGAATGAGACAGGTTTTGAGCAAAGGGAAAGAAGGGTATTCCAGCCACAATAAACAATATCTGCATTGGAAAATGGGGTCTGCCTCAGTCTCAGCTTCAGGTTCATGTTGTGATGGTTCTTAGACAACTCATGTCACATCTCACAATGGTCTGTTTCCTGCATGGCTCATGGTCTGGAAGCTCAGGGTGTGAAGCACAGAGCTGCTTCTGCTCAGGGCATGGCAGCAGCAGCCTGTGCCACGCCAGCAGCCCAGCCAAGCTCTCTGCAGGGGAGTGGCTGTCCATCTCAGAGAGGCTTTCCTGGAAACCCAAAGAGCACATCTGACATGTGCAATAGATTGGGACCATGACCCTTAGTCATATTTGAACATCCCAGAAAGCTGATGCAGCATGAGAGCCAGGAACCCCAGGAGGTGTTTGGGAAGGGCTGCAATGCATCAATCTCCCCCTCCAGAACAGCCCTACTTTCAAATACTTTGGAAGCTACAGCCTAAATAAAAGTAGACGGACTTTTCTATAGCTTCAAGTTGATCTGTCTCAAGTGCTCAAGTACAGGAGGGTTTGCCATGGGACATTGTGTCACCAGCTACCAGCAGCCTAACACAGCCCACAACTGGTCTATTAACATTCATGTCTGGTGCAGTAATTCAGATTCCTCTGAACTTTCTATAAGTAAAGAACAAATTGAAACATTTTTTAATTTTCTTTGCTCCGTGAACCGCAGTTTGGCTTGCCAGAGTCATAAAGATGTAATTCAGAGCAATACAGCAGGTGTAATCACACCTCTGTCCTGGACTGGGGAACATTTTGCAGACTGATTAGACTGTAGAAACCCTTTGCAATGAAATAGGAGGTGGCTGCTAATGGAAGGTCAACTGTTAGACAAAGCAAAGAAATGAGCAAAGCAATCCTTGCTCCAAATAATGGGCACTCAGTCCCTGTTTAGAAAAACTTGTCTGGTTGCTTTATTTGCTGAATTGAATTTATTTTAATTATATGCCAGGTAGCCTCTTCTTCAATTTTGTGTGGTGTTTTTTTATTCTATCATTATTAAATGTTGCCAGTGCTTATTTATCTAAGGGACTGGATCCAAACCACTGAAGCCAAAGAGAGTCTTTCCATCAGCTCATATGGATTGTGCCTTCCCTACTGTGTTAAGCTAGTGAGCTTTCTGAGGCAGTTCCAAAGTCCTTATGCAGATTTTTGGAAGAATTTATATTTATTATTTACAAAGAAGAAAAAACCCCAAATAAACACAAAACATTTTTAGGGCTGTTTTGGATGCTCGGATCATGGGACTCACTCTCTGCAACATTTTAGAGGCTGCAATGGGGTGAAAACCAAACACTGACTGTGCACTCAATAGTCAATGCTCATCCTTGGCAGCTTTGCAGGGCTAGAAATGAGCCACATTTGGGTAAATATCTGTCTTGTTGTACTGCTGGTTAGATCTGAGTTTGTATGGTATCTTGGAAAACAGCAATAGTTTTGGAGATGTGCTGCCTTACACAGCTCACTTCTTGCCTCTCTCTTCTTTTACCTAGTTTGTAGGTTTTCTTCTGAGGCCCAGGACATGTTCAGGAACATGTCTTTAATGTCTTCATTCCATCCCACATCCCAAGTTTATTTCCACATCAAGTGTACATGAAGTTTAATTTTTGTTCAAACTGTCAAAAAAACCAAACCCAAAGTCTACAAAATCCCAGCAGAAATCTCAATCAACTTCATTATGTGTTTCCTTCTTAACATCTGAAACTCTGAATGAAAAGCAAGGGAATCTGTTTTCCATTTGCTGGCAGTGAGCAGGTGACCATGTCACCAGCAGTGTATCTCTTGCAGGTGCCATTACACTGGTCTGCCTCCTGCAAGTGCATCGGCATGCAGGGGGGAAACAACAGGCCCTGGGAACACAGTGATATCTCGCTGGTGCCTTGGAAAGCCCCTGCAGGAGCTGGGGCAGTGAGAGCCTGCCCAAACCATGGCGGCAAGATCCCCAGCTCATTGGACCCTGGCGGGGATCTGTGTTGCTGCATGAGAGGCTGTGTTGCTGCTTCCATCTCTGCCCTGACTTGCTGTCATCTCAAGGAAATCTTTTCAGTGATATTTCAGTTTACTCTGTTGGAAAAATGAGCATGGGTTCTCTCTACCTCTCCAATTCCTTTTTTCTTGATAGTGTTCTGGGAATGTATGGAATCCAGAACTGTAGTGTAAGACTAACATCAAATCACTGATCATTCAAAGAAATGGCTTAAAAATTATGACTTGCCTGGGAGACTGTCAATCTGCTTTTTTTTACTCTATTCAAGATTTCTCATGCTTCATCTTAAACAACATTACTTTCCATATAGATATATATACAAAGCAGTTCACACTAGCTTTAGCTTTAGTAGGAATTCTACTTATATTTAAAACCCCAGGCTAACAAATTGCTCAATTGATATTGACCAAGACCACTTGTAGTTGATTGCGCGTTCATGAGGTTATAAATTGACCCCTCAGAGCTCTAATGTGTGCCAGGCAGATATTTGATCTTTAACATTGAATGAAAGTGCAAGCCTAGGAAAATAGTGATTTATGTCTAGACAAGATTGCAGAGTTAAGAATAATGATATAGCCAAAACCAGTAGTGATCTTTAAGGCATTAAACTGGTTGGAGCCTGTTCTGTTTCCTAATGGATGTGGAAGTGCATGGGGAGTGAGCAGAGGAGAACACAGCAAGGGCGAAGAGCAGCCTGGGACCTAGGGTCAGCTTGCCACCAGCACTTGGAGAAACAGATTTTGTTGACATTTGCTGCTGCCAATGTTACCAATGTTACCAATGGCTATAGCTGATGGGTGCCCCTGTCCCCATACAGCTGTGTATTTTGAATAGCTGGTGGCTGCTTGGATGTCTTGCTGGCTGGTGGCTGCACACTCCAGGGCCGTACAGTTACCACATTCTCATCTGCCATCCTTAAACTGAGTGATTCGTACCTTGCTGTCACCTTATATAGTACCAAGCAGTAGATTTTCTGTGGTCTATTGCATTGCTCCATTTTTTTGGGTACACGTATGCATTATATGTTTCTTCAGACATTCTCTAGCATAAGGCACAGGGTTACATGCTGCATTCCATGGTAGGAAATGTGTGCTCCCAGGTGTGAGGGAGTGCTGAGCTCCCTCACAGTTTGCCTGGGGCTGGTGATGTCTCTATTCAACATAATTGTGTTTCATTAGAGCTGTTGAAGGTGCCTCCCCATGGTGGCAGGTGCGTTGCATCTAAGACAATGGGGAAAAGAAGTATTCTGCTGAGAATAAACATAGAGACAGACAAAGTTTTCTGTCCTTCTTTTCTCATTCCCCAAATCTCTGTCCTGGCAAGTCTTTTCCTGCTGTCCTACTCCCCATTAGTATCACAAAGCTGGTACAACCTGGCCCATAAGATTCCTAAAAAACCTGTAAGACAACTTTATGGAACAGATCCTAAGGGAGGCAATTTGAAAAGATGCCCTCCTTGTCAACAGAGTGGATCTTGTGAGTAAAAGTGGAGATTGGGGCATTCTTGTCCTTGGCAACCACAGAGTGATTGAGTTTAAAATCTCTGGTGATGGGAGGAAAAGTGCCAGAAAAACCTCAACTCTGGACACGAGGAGAGCAAACATCAGGCTGCTCAGGGAATTAGTGAATAAGATCCCCATGGAAAATGCGGTTGCAGGTGCTGGGGTCTGTCAGTGCTGGTTGCTTTTTAGACATCCCCTTCTAAGAGCACAGGAGCAGCAATTCCCAAATGTCAGCAGTCAAGCAGGTGAGGCAGAAGGCTGGCTTGGCTGACTAGGAATCTCCTCTTGGGAATAAGGCAAAAAAAAGGAGATGTGTGCCCAGTGAAAGCAAGGTCAGGTGACATGGGAAGAACACAGAGATGCTGCTCCCTGCTGCAGGCAGAAAATCCAAGCAGCCAAAGTTCAGCTGGAGTTGAAGCTGCTAGAATGGTTGGGGACAATAAAAAGACATTTTTCCAAATATATTAATGGTAAAAGGCAGTGTGAAAATACAATCAGCCCATCCTGAGGGTGGTCACCTCACAAACAGGGACAGGGACAAGGCAGGGTTGTTTTAACATTCTTTACCTCCACCTTCAGCACAGATAATGGACCAATGCACCTGGGATGAGGCAACCCTGATTGTGCAGACAGAATGGGATGCTGGAGAGGCATGTAGCCCTGAGATGATTCCCTTTGTTATTCTTGAAATCACACAGCCAGGCATTTATTTTATATGAAATCTTTATGCAGTGTTTACGTGTTGCCTGTTTTTTGTAGAATTTTCAAAGGTTTACAAATATCACCTTTAGCAAGGTAACCTTATACCTTCCTCTTAAAGATAGTAAAACCAGAAAGATATTCTCACTAATCTCTTCTTCCTACTCTATCCAGAAAATATTGAGAGAGGAGCCTCAATGTATTTCTGAATGACCACCTTCCCTGACAAGAAATGCTCTGAGTGTTTTGTGCCTGTGTTGTGACCATTGTGTAGCACTTCTTCCTTTCTCCAGGGTGTTAGGGACCTGCAGGCAAAAGTACCCAAATGTCTGATACACACCAGATCATCTGTTTAAAGATATATCTTCTGGCACGTGTCAACAAGTATGCTTAGGATCAAAAATCCACCATAACTAGTGGGGTTTTTGGGAAATGTGGTATAATAATAGTGTGTTGGCAATTTTTCATAAGGTTGATGGCTTGCAAAACTGCTAATTAATGATGGATTTCTTTTGCCCACGCTAAGGGAAACAGTCTGTTTATCAGGAAAAATGCAGCTGAAGCCAAAGACTGCTTTTCTCAGAAATTTACTCTGTCACAGTTATGGCAAAACACTGAGCTTGCTTTCTGCTTGCTGCTGCCTGCTGGAATAGTGTTTGGAGACGCCTACTGATTGCAGGATCAGGGAGGGAAAGCATGTGAAATTCTCCATCTCAGTTAACTTTGGGGCTGCTTGGGAGTCCTTTCAGGCTGGAGTTGAGTTTTGATCCACTGCAACAGCACTTTTTGCACTCTGTGTGTAAGATGTACATCAGAAGGCTACAATGGATTTCCTGCATGGTGTCTGATGCAGCACATGTACTCAGCCTCTCTGTTAGAAAATTAGAGACTGAAATGGTGAACTTAGTGGTCGCCTTCTACATCCTCCTGAAATCATTTGGTGAGTGTTTTAAATATGAGAGGTTAAAAGATGCTGGGATTTGTTTATTTTAACTATAGAAACAATCAAATATTCATGAAATAGTGGGTTTTTTTAGTATTTCTGTCTGTATTTGAGTCTGACCAGTAAAGAAAGTTTAGTATGTTCAATATTTTTGGCATTTTCAATATTTTGGCATATTCAATATTTTTCACATTTACAGTTGGAAAAGAAAATGAAAAAGTAATGCTATGGTGCTGTCAATAAATGATCCTCATCACTCTGAATGCTACTACAGTGCCCAGGATTTGAACAGTGTTTTTGGAATGACAAAGTAAAAATTTTATATTTTCTGCTATTAAAATTTCAATATCATCAAAGTCTGTTACTATTACTTCAAAGCTAGTATGTGTAATTGTCTTGGGACATGGATTGTTCATGACAAATGGTCATAATTTTTGTTTCTAGACTGACAGGGATTTGCAACCTGTTAAACTCTTTTCCTCTATCTTCAATTTGTCTATAGGCAACTGCAATACTTAAACAGTGAAGACAAGTCTACAGAACCCTTTTTTCCTCTGAGTTTTTCTCTATCAGTTGTGGCTGAAGTATTCTCAATCACAGCAGTCAGGGCTGTGACCTGTCACCAGTCATGGACAGAAGCCCAGTTCCATTGTCTGGCTCGCTTGTGAATTTGGACCTTGGACCTAAACAAGAATGAAGGTCTGGACCTAGCGATGATATGAACTGATGAAATTTTAGTTCTGTCTGTTCCTAATTCTATAGGTGCTTATGGTAAGAATGGAGTTAATCAAAAGGCAAAAAGCTTCAGAAGAGCTTACTAAAGGTAATTAAATATGTAGAATTTTGCCATGTTTCTGTCATGGGCAGCCAGCATTCAATATGCCTTTGTTAGTGATTGTGACTTCATTCATGTTGAATATTCATTCCTTTCTTGGAAACAGTTATTCCCTACCCAGCTGGTCTCATCCGCTGGTCAACCACTTGTGGATCTTGTTAGGCCTCTGCTGTTGTGGTGCCTGAGGAATTCCCTGTAGCACCTTCATCCTGCAGCCTCAGCTCTCTTTACCTAGTTGGATTTACCCTGTTGGTAAACTTCAACATGAAGTTCACCTTTATTTTTATTGCTGCTAGTCAGAGTACTTTGCCTCACGAGATAGCGTTTAGGGTGCTAAAGGGAGTGCAGGTTTCAGAGAGGAGTTTTCACTGGTTGTTTGCAAGTGGGTGTGTTTGCTCTGGTGGGGCTGGCTCATCCCCCAGCACATCAGCAAAGAGGTCCTGGGAGGAGGACAAGCATGTAGCTGCAGTAGGCACATATTGTGAACTAATGGGAAAAAATGCTCTGTGCTTCCAGAGCATTTGTATTTTCAGTGTAATAGAGTGGCTTATGGCTGGATGAAAACTAGAGGACTGCTTTTGCAGAGCTCATAGAATATTATGGGTTGGAAGGGACCCCCAAAGGTCATCTAGTCCATCAAGTGCTCTCCCAATGCTTTCTCTTAGGAAATTATTAAGTCCGAGTGGCCTGATTATTTTTCATTAGGATTTGATACTCCATCTTGAGCTCCCTCCACCTCTGGATACATGATGGATGGACTTACTTTCTTTTTGTGTGCATTAATGAAGGGAAAAAAAACTATTTCAGTCTGTTGAGAAGGACTCCCTTGGGTTCCCAAAACAGTGTGGGATGATTATGTGCTCACAGTGTGGTGCTCACACAATGCCTGTGTTCCTGCTTGGTGCAAGGGAGGATGTGGGTGGCACCTTGTCGCCTTGTTTGCAGGAAGCTTGGCAGCTCATGGCCAAGCTTTTAGAAAATACTGTCTTCACCAAAGTTCTCAATCACTGGAAGTGAATTATTATCTCTCCTCCAACTTCCCAGCTTGCCTCAGCCCTTCACGGAAAAGAACTAGGCTGCAAAACAAAGGTTTCACTAGCAGAAACTCATTGTTTTGCTTAGGATGCTTGGGAAGAACCTCATATCTAGATGCTCCCAGATATGGTATCTTAAAAAAAAAGAAAAATAATGCAGTTTGTCTGTGGTTGGTTGCTCAATTTATAGCAAATTATTCTCTGACAACTGTGACTGATGACAGCTCCAGCCCAATACCCTGAGTGCCATGAGGCAGCAGCTTTGTCAGGAGTCTCCAGCAAAAGCCCCTTTTTGTCTCTTGTGTCTGGGGATGAAGAAAGGCAGGTAACATCCCATGCTGGAGCCAGCTAGTTAATCTTTCTGTGCAAGGATTTCCTCTGGCGTTCTCCCCAAAGTCCTGCTGTGTACAGCTGTTGCCATGGCAATGATAAAAGGCTACTCTGGCTGGCTGTCTTTCTCCTCACCAGATTCTTCTCAAGGAATATAAAAGCTGAGATATACCTTAGAGCAGATTTGCTGTGGTTAGAAACTCTGATCTCAGTTGAACCATCCTCTGAGGACAACATCCTTGCAATCTGTCCCCAGCTACCTCTGACGCAACACTAGTTAAGAAGCACTGGTTAAGAAAAAAATACCTTATGCTGGAGGATAATGTTATACCAGGTCAGTTTAGCAGTACCACAAAGGTGTACCTTTGGGTACACCTTTGGGTAGGAGAGAAGTCACTCCATAGGCATGCATGGAATAAAATCCTAGATACTGGTACAATATAAGCTCCGGTGTAACTCCTGGTGGAGTTACCTGTGTGAGCATCAAAGCCTAATATTTGGAAAAATACCTCCCAGTAGTTCCCTGAAGCTTCTCAAACACTCCTTCACTCTACTCCTCCACTGTCGCTGTTGAGCCGCTAGCAGAGTAAGAAGGCCTGGGTTCAAAAGATGGCATCCAGAAGAAGATTTTATTATTTAATTCCATCTTATATAGACTTTTCAAAGGTCACCCAGATTGGTCAGTTCGAAGCCTCCCCCTAGGCCTGATTGGCCAGGCCTGAACTGTCCACATCCGAGAAACTGTTTTTAATAACATCCAAACTTTATCTTTGTTTATAAAACACAGGAAGAAAAGAGAAAAAGTTCCCATGGGAAAGGTCTGTGCTAGCCACATCCACAAGAGAACAGTTTGTGTCCAGAAAGCAACACTAGTTCAAGCTGTTGACCAGCCTCCTTATGGAACATCTTTTCTGTACCTTTTGCCCTGATGAAAACAAAAAGCTGAAATGGAATTTTTCGAATTCTGGTGACCATAAGACTTTTATCTAAAACTCTCAAATGTGTTTATTCTCCAAAGATGATGCCTAATAAAAGCAGCAAACCAGGACTTTCTCTGCAGCTCTGTTACCCTTGTACCCTCCCTATGGTTTCCTCCTTACAGAACACATCCATCAAAAGTCATCGTATGCTCTTTTGCTCTTGTAGCAATAAATAAGGCTGGTGACACCAGAAAATTTCTTCCAAAGACTTCACCTTAAAAAAAATCCATTAATTAGGATCATTTTTTACTTTGATGTTTGCATGTTTTATGTTAACACAAAGCAGGATTTTATGCTCTTTGGATTGTTTGAAATGATTATGCTAAAAAGACATGCACTGCATAGCTTGAGGGTGTGTATGTAAAACCTTCCACATTTCTTGATCTACAGAAAGATAGCCCTTCCATTCACAGATCTCCAAACACTTTCGTAGTAATTGCATTTAATTTCAGAACCTATAGTGTTATCAATGTTATTTTGCTGCCATATACATGGTAACACTTCTGTGGTTGTGCAGTTGGGTTTGTTATCTTTAATTAGGGCCCATCTTTTTAATTTCTTCGGTGTAATATGTTCCTGCAAGACTGTTCAAGAATCATGGTATCACTGGGTACATGGGGAAGAGACAAGGCTGGGGCAGGCCCTGCTCTCTACATCTTGTTCCCATACCACCTCTGTTCCCTGAGGTTCATATTCAAACTCTGTCCCACATAACCAGATGACTGGTGAGCCTGGTGGATGACACATCATTCCACCTGTGGGCTGAAGCTTTGAAAAATCCCAAATGGAGAGCAGGCTGAGCTTTCTGTACCTGTGTCATTGTGCCTTAGCATAAGGCAAGGGACAACCTTGTGCCCAGGGACACTCAGAAAAAAATAAGTCAAAGCATTCACATCAGGAGTAAAGTCAGATTGCACAAGTTACACATCTGTGTTTAGGGCAAGTGGTCATGAGTGAGAAGCCACACTGAGTGTCTTGGCGTTTTTGTCTCCATGTGGGGCAGAACTCAAGAGATTCAGACTGTACTGGGAGACTGTGGACTATGTTTCTTCGTCATAGAAATGAAGAAGCACAAGCAGATAAGGACTTTGGATGAATTGATGTTGAATGTGACTGTGTAGTCTCAGTAGTGCTCTCAGTAGTCTGAAGTAAAATTAATATTTTATATAATTTTTAAGAACATTTTTAGTCCTTAATACTATGGACTACACAACTGAATAAAAAATGTTGCAGGCATCCTGTGCTGCTATCAATAGAGTCTAAAATTTTTGTGTTACCTACTAACATCCAAAGATCAATGGCAGTTTGAAACGTATGTGTTCAGATCATGGAGAAGTTCTTAACAGAAAACCCAACACCAAAGAATTTATGGATACTTAACCTGTTCCAGACTGGTTAATAAATTTTACAATCACCTGGGATGCCAGAACTTCCTCTGTTAGCAGTAACTGGTGTGGAAACATTACCGTGGGAGAGTTATAAACCAGTGGGATTAGCTGGTTCTTGTCCTTGCCAGGGCTTGGGCACTGAGTTGCACAAACTGCTTGCTTTCTTCATATTCAGATAAGATGTGTCTGTACCAGGGTTTGTTTTTCAATGCTGGTAAATGACACACTCTAGCCTTGGCTTGCAAAGTTGTTTCTAATTATTGGGAGTTACATGTTTGGAAGTGAGCTGCAGGTAAAACCCTGCCATACTTTGTTTCTTATATTAAAATCTCTCTTTTTGGAAATGTGTCTTTCTCTCATAACTGTGTCCAAGTAGGGAAAAAACCAATTGGGTCGTAATGAAGCAATTTCATGTCATGTAGGTCAAGGAAGATTGAGGCAGTCCTGCCCATCCCTTGTTTTATACACAGTCCATCAGTAAACCACCCTGGGAGTGATGGAGTGAGCTCATAATCAGTGCAGAACAGACATGGGAATCTTGTTTAATCCTATTGACTTGTCATTTTAATAACAGGTTTGGGGATGAGCTGTTGTATAGGACTCCAAGAGATGCTGCTGGTTTTAAATTCCTGTAGTTTCATATGTTGTGTAATTGCTAAACAAGCTATAGCCCATAGAGTTGATCCACTGTGAATTCTTTAGTTATTCCTCCTGTGCCTCAGCTACTGCTCACATCATCACAGAACTCAAAAGCCACATCACAATCTAGGTAATGAGTTGAAAATATCTTATCAGAAGCAAATTTAGATTTAAAATAAATTTCCCCCCCTCATTTAAATGTGCTTTGTGTATCTATTTCTTTAAAGTCAAATGACTTGAAGGCCAGGGAGTCTTTCTGGCTGAATTGCTTGGTACTTGGGTGCTGTTTGAATCCCTGAGTAACAGATCATCTGAGCTACATGAACTGACAGAAATGACAGCTTTTCTTCTCTGCTCACCACTAGTCATCAGCTGCCTGCAGTCTGTCTTGCTCAATTGCCATTCTCATTATGAAGAAAGCTTTGGTTCCCTAGTTGGGTTTTTGGATGTCCAAGAATGGTGCTTATTTTCTTTGGATGATGTGGAAAAGCAGTAGGAGAGGAAATAGAGTAAACTGGAGACTATATGGCTTCTCTCAAAGTTCACATGCAGAAAGATGATCAGTAGCCAGTAAAGCCTATGGACTAGGTTAGCTGCAACAGCCCTTGCTCTGGTTTGTTGGTTTAAAAGAAAAGTCTTCTTATCAGCCCATGAGATAGAGCTTGTGCAGGGGAAAGGGACAGGAGGTTGGAGAAGGGAAAGCTGCTTTCTGCCTTGGTTATGCTTCAGTGCCCAAAACTGGGGACTTGGCAAGGAGGAACAGAGCCTGTGTGGTGGCACAAGAGTTATTGGTCCTTTGGGACGTATTTAGAGTTCAAGCTTCGTGCGTTAATTCTGAGAATCACAATGGATAATATAGACCTTTTTTCATTATTTTGAATGCTGGTTGGGTCTTATTCGCACTACCCACGTAGTGGTCAGTTTGTTTCAGTGTTCATATAGTTTTTTGTTTCTTTTGTTTGTAGCAATTTTGTTTACATCCTTCTCACTTTGAATTATTGACTTGTCATTACATATTAGGATGGTGAAATATGCATAGATGATCTGTTGGAGGGGCTCTCCTCATAGCCCATTTACCATCAGCACAGCAGGTGGAATTTGAGGTGCCTCCTTTTCCTTGTGCAGGGCTCAACCACCACCTGCACTTGCCAAAGCTGCCTGTTTTGCCACAAACATGCCAGCAAACCTGAGAATCCATTGCTCTTAGGCAAAATACAAAGTGCTTTTGCAGCTGACTTTTCCCATCCAATTCCTGTCTTTTTCTAGTAAGTATCCTTTAAGCATAGACCTTAGGGCTTTTGATCGCCTGGCCCCATTTGAACATGGCTTTAAATAAGAATCACCTTTCCAGACCAAAGTTGTGACTGTAGCATCTGGGAGCTATTATCTGTTTGGGCTTGCATTTGAATACTAGGTACTAATTTCAGACAAGTTCAAGTATCACTTGAACATAAAGTGTGCAGCTGCAGCAGCCCCAAATATTAGTACCTCTAAGTGGCAGCCATTTGATTCTTTTTCCTGTTTTATCTCTGTAATATTTGTGTGAGTACCCATGGCATGATTCATTTCCCCTGCCTACAGCTAGCTGCAGGTGGGTGTTGAGACCAGCTTATACCCAAAGGCCCAGTTACAATCAAGGGGGAGTGGTCCATCTCTCCAAAGGATAGTCTGTCCATTGAAGAGAAAATGGGATAAATTAATTACTGCTCTTTACTGACTGTTCTTTAGAAACCATGCTGTTATGAATGGAGACAGGAGCTTAGATAAATCTCTGCCTTTTGCCTAGGCCTTTGGCAGCAGGCAGTAGCTCTTATTGGGGTGGCCAGCACCCCAAGACCCGGTCTTATTTGCAAGTTCTTTAATAATGGCCAATTAGGTCTAATATGACAAAAATGATCATTTATTAGACACAGAAAATAACAGACAAAAGACTGGGGACAAAACTACATACTACACAGGAATAAAAGAAAAGAAAAACTACGAGTAGCTAAAAACGCCGCATGCAAAAAGGTACCTATTATTACAGATAGCAAGAAATAATATAACTTCAGAACCAAATGTAGCTTACCCAGCCAATTTGGTGATGAAGTATAGCTCGTAATCCTTTCACTCAATCCCAGGAGAGTAACCAGAAGAGCCTGCATCCAGAGTCCGGGGAGAAGCCTTTGCACATTTCCAGAGTGTGTGTAGGAGACTTCTACCTCTGTGATATTTTGTGTGTCTTTTATACTGTAAAAGTCTGTCTTTCAGTCACGTACTTATTCTTTTCATCTCTTTACACATTTGCTCTCCATACCAAGATGTGGATTCTGGGTTGGAGGCTCCAGACTCTCAGGCACCAAGAGATAACCCCTTGCTGGGCTTTTGACCCAACCTGAGTTTATCTTTATGGCCCAGCTATGTGGTAGAGGGAGAGGGGGGATGTCCTGCCACAAATGCCTAAATCTTTGTTGTGCAAAGCAGGAAAAAAACAATTCCAGAGAAAAATTGATGGGGTAGACATCTCATGTGTGGAGCTCCTAGCTCCATTCTGGGTAACCAGATGTTAGCAAGTGTGACAATGCCTGTTCCTGCTCCTAAAGTAGCTGCTCTCCTTGTCACTAAATGTGACCATTGCTTTTATTTTCCTCTTTTAAAGCAGTGTCTGACATTAGGTTCCAGGATCCTTCCTTCGTGGCCAGTACAGAAGAGCTCTGTTTTAGAGCTGCTGAGAAACTAATGATTCAAATCAAACCCATTTCTCATTGTCATTGGAAATGTGAGGTAGGATGCCTTGCTTGGGACCTCAGTTAGTAACTGCAGCAGCTGCTAATGTGACTGCAGGGCCATGCGCTGGAGTGGCAGCAGCTCCCTTGTGCATGTGTAGCAAAATTAGCCCTTTCTGGAGGCAGTTATATCTCAGTTATTTGTTCAACTAGATTGATTGTTGACTCATTCAAAATTTGGTATTACTCAGCCTGGTAGTCTTCAGGTTGTTACTCAAATCACAGACTTCATTTTTCAAAGCAAATTGAGCTGCAAATAATATGATGATGTGTAAACTTTGAGAGGCTTTGGAAAATACTCATCACAACTTGACCTGGTATCTTTAATTTTTTTTTTTTTTTTGAAACACAGTTTCAGTAAAATGTAGGTTGTTTTTTGGTTTTGGGTTTGTTTCTTATTTTTGTTTTTTATTTGCATTTGTTGAACACTTTGCTAATGGTTTGATATACTTACTGCTCAGTACTGTGTCATTCTGTAGCTCTTCAAAACTTTGACTCTCTTGCATGTGATTCCTTGCTTAAAACTGCTTTATCAAAATGGGAAGTGATTTCACAGTTAGACACAGAGCATGATGGTCTATCAGATTCACACATTTTGAACCAGAAACACCTGGTACGCGGGAAATGCTAGGCTCAGAAAAAAGATTTTTGTTGCAGTTTCTATATAAAAGCTCAAACTTATCTCAGTTCTCAAAACATGAAAAAAAACATGTTTTCTTTGGTTGGAACTTTAAGAAGCATCTGGTTTTAGCTGAAGGATGCAGGTGTCCCAAGTTCTCTGTAATTCCTGATTAAGGAATATTCCCTAGGAGAAGGGTGTTTTGCCATTGTGATTATTGCATCCTTTTGAGTGTGAAGGAATAAAATCACATGGAAGTCCTGTGACCTATATACTCTACCAATGAGTTCTCTGGTCAGCTGAACAAACTGTTAGTGTTAGGTGCCTTTAAAAATGAACAAAATAATCTAATTAGTTACTACAGTTGACTGTCGTCTGATCCTTGCATATGCCTCAGTCTTGGAAGGCACGAGTTAACCACTATGACCTGCACTGTAAGAAGGGAGACCCTATATGTACATGTATGTAAGTAAAGGCAATTTTAAAATCCCAGAGTCTACCTTATTATGAAACTGGTTTTTGTCTTAAATGTGCTGCTTTGACTTCCACTGCACATGTTCTGACAAATCACTCCTGTTGACTTGTGCTGTTAGAAAATAGTCATGACACATATCATAGAATCCTATATTGTGTTTAGAACCTTAAAGCTCATCTTGTTCCAGCCCCCTGCCATGATCAGGGATACCTTCCACTATTCCAGGCTGCTCCAAGCCCTGTCCAACCTGGTCTTGGACACTTTCAGGGATACAGGGGCAGCTACAGCTTCTCTGGGCAATCTGTGCCAGGGCCTCTCCATGCTCATAGTGCTCCAAGCTGGCTTAATAGGGAATGAAACATCAGACAGAGGACGAAGTGCTCTGTGCTCCATCAGTGACTCTATGGCATGTCCTGCTTGCCACTTTTGGTTTCAATTCAACACTGTCTGCAATATCAGTGACTGTGTTACCTGGTTAGAGTGATTGTCCCCTCCACTATGAAGTGCCCTCAGCCACCTTTACTGGCTGCCTTGGCTGCAGTAACTTCTTCTCTGGATGCCACATTTCAGTTTGTAGGATTTCTACGTGTAGAGGGTGGTGCTGTTGCTTCTCTCACACTCATGTTCATCACTTTTCCTCATAATTTAGTAGCTTGTAAACTTGAAAAATGGATGTGGTCACTACCTGAAAAGGGACAAAGCTCTGGACCTCAGGAAAACACTGCTTTAGAAAACATATTTCTAACCTTACTACTCAGTTTTGGTAAATAATCGTAGATTTTTTGAGAAGAGCACATAGTCCACTAAGTCCTACATGCTAGCACATGAAGGGAGATTTCAGATAACTATGTTTTTACAAAATGTAAAAATGCCAAATGTTTCCATTTAGATGAGGATTTTTCTCCAGTTATTTTGTTTTTCTAGAGACATGGTGTTTATTCACGTTGATGTAATTCTCATAACATGTAGTGAACTATGCTAATGACTAATTTGTTCTGTGAGGATTTGGACATATCTGTCAGGGAAATATATTAGAATTAGAATTTTTCTCATGTGTATACAGCCCAAAAAAGATAAGGCCGTTGTAGGGAGATGACTGGCTACATTGTGTGCTCACACTTAGTTTCACTGAAAAAAAACCAACAAAAATCTTGCCCTTGTGAGCAGTGCCTTGCATTGTTTTCTTGTAGATCCATGCTGTTTACATGTGCTTTCATACCATCTGGGAGGGCAGACCAAAACTCCTTTTTCCTAAAGGCACTGGATTGATTTCTTTGTTGTTACTGTTTTTAAACTACGTCATAATGTAGATTTATCAGAGGAGGAGACTTGCAGCAATAGACCTCCTTCTCCTGGCACGTGCAGGGCCTGGGAGATGCAAGTGCTTTCATTCACTAAGTGATAATTCATAAGCATAGAGAATAAGAATGCAAGAATAGTGTTCCTGTAGGTGTGTATCTACAGAGGCGAAGCAGCAGCACTGCGATGGCCTGAGCTCTCACTCCCCTGGGAGGAGAAAACTGCAAAGAGGTCCTGGCACCCCTGGGAGAACATTGACATGGCTGCCTACCTACCCTCTTATGTTTCTTGAAGGCTTTGCCTGGGCAAAGCCCAAAGCCAGTTCTCATGCTTCTGGCATACAACAACATGTGTTGTTGTCTTGGGTTATCTTCTCCCAAGGCTCCATGAAACAATGCCCAGCTGGGCATGATTTGTGTGAGGGCTACCAGGGTGCCTGAGTGACTCTTCCCAAGCAAGCCTGGCCTTTCTGCTGCTTTGGAAACTTGTTGTGTCTCCTTAGCTGAGAGCACAGGGGAATGCTGGGGATGTGCAGCCCCGAGGTATCTGTCACACTGCAAATTGAACTCCTGGTTATGCAAAATTGTTTGCTGTTGGCAGTGAGAAGTAGAGACAAGCTGTGCCACTGGGGCACTCCCTGAGTTGAGCAGCATCCTCTGGGGAATCAGCAGATTTCCTTGAGAGCACAGGTAATACAGTGTCCAGGTGAACATTTCTAGTGGAACTTCAGGCTCTATCAAAATATGTTTTTTTCAGATTAAGTATTGTGCACAAAGAGATAATTTTTCAATTTCTTCTTCCCGCATAAAACCTTTTCTTGTGCTTGCTGTGTGAAAGCACATTGCCTTGCAGCTCTGCTCTGACAGTGCCGAGGGTTCAGAGAGGGGGAGATAAATGTCACAGAGCTTCAAAATACTCACAGGCAACTGCTGAATTTCCCAAATTTCACCAGAATTTTCTGGATAATTTGATTGACCTTGCTACTTTTTCCCCTTGGGTTAATCTCTCTGTTTACAAGCTCCACACAGCACAGATTCAGGGCTTTCAGGACACCAGCTTGCTGCTTGCTCTCTACACATGTGGGCTTTTGGCAATTGTAGAGCCTTGACCCTGGCTGGGTGCCAAGTGCCTACTAAGTCACTGTATCCCTCCCTTTCCCCTTTGGGACAGGGGAGAGAGAGTAAGATGGACAACAGCCAGCAGGGTGAGATAAAGCAGTTTTATTACAGTAAAAGAAAACGAATAAGCAGATACTTGCGTGCACAAAAGCTAAAGGGAAAAAAGAGGTCAATCTCTATTTCCCATTAGCAGTGATGTTCAGGCACTTCCTTGGAAGCAGGCCTTCAGAGTGCGTAACAGTTGCTCCAGAAGGCAAACATTGAAAATTCAGGAATGCTTCCTCCTTTCTCGTTCAGCTTATATATCGTAGCTGACGTGATATGGTGTGGAATATCCCTTTGGCTAATTTGGGTCAGCTGGCCTGGCTGTGTCCCCTCTCAGGATCCTGCCCACTCCTGTCCCTTTGATGGGGGAAGGAATGTCGGAGGGACAGCGCTGCTCAGCAGTAGCCAAAACAGTGCTCTGTTACCAGCACCCTTCCAGCTAGTAAGGCAAAGCACAACACTGGGAGAGCTGTGAGCTTTACCTCAGTCAGACCCAATGCAGGCCCCTAAAATATTAGAATGTTACTAGAAAGCATTTGCATCAAAAAGCATCTACAAAACTGAGAGGACAATCCCATGCTTGAAGCACTGGTGATAGTCCACCTGAATCCAGGCTGGAATCAGCTCCCAACCACCCTGAGCTATGGGATCCCTGGAGAAACTCAGACCATCCAGGCTTTAGGGCAATTTTAATGTTTGACACCTATATCAAATGCTTTCTATCATCCCTTCAGGTGATGTGATGGAGTTAAAAAAGCTGACATTGGGATTAGGACCCAGTTTAGAGGGAAGCTCCCTAAAAGAGGGGAGCATGCTCTCCTGCACCCTCTGTTGCATTGCTGTCATTGTGCTACTCGCGCTGCTTCCTCTTACCATTGTGAATGCTGTTTTGCAGGGACGTCCTGAACATCCTGTCATCCTGATTAGCTGCAGTTAGAAATGACTGTCCAGCTAATGGCTAGTGCTCTACAATGTACTGCATTTTTCTAAAGTTGTCCTGGGTAGCAAAACAAATTTTTCTACTGTTTCCATATATTAAAAATTAAAAACCAGCCCTGCTTGGGACTATCACTCATCAATTGCAGCATATATTCTTTAAAGTCAATCATATTTGCAGATGTTACGGAGATGCAACCTACTCTCTCCTAACCTGCAGCAGAGTTTAGGGCAATGTCACTGTGCTTGCATCACACATGAATGAAATATTTATAGATTGTTGTCCTTCTGCAAATGAGAGCAAATGAAGCAACTCTGGAGAAAACCATTAAACATCACTTAGGGCACTTTCTTTCCCATTTTCAGGCTTTTTAAATAGCTCCAGGCATGGTCACATCTGTCTCAAATCAGGTTTTCAGCTGTCTCCCCTTTCCCCCCTTCTTTCCTCTCTCCCAATTTTTATTTCTCCCATTCTCCCTCTCCCCCCTCCTTCACTCCTCCCTCTGCCTTCATTCAGGTCTTTCCAGTAGCAACCAGCTGTGCCAGGCTGTTATTTATATGAGTTTGTTGGAGGATTTGTTGCCACTTCTTTGTAGAATAGAGCTTAGATGGGGGAATAGGTTATACAGAACTCTATTACAGACTAAAACCTAATTAACTTCTTTGATTTAAGCAACTGCTGAAAGGTTCCTAGGTAGTATTCACCTCCTTCAAGGTGCATCCTTCTGTCTCCCTTTAGCTTAGCAGCTGCATTCTGCTTCACTCTTGAAGTCATGTTCAGCTCAGCTTACTTTTTCCCACTGCACAAAGCTTTTATTAATTGGTTGTCTTACAGAAGCCAAGAATTATGCCCTCTGCTTTTGATTAAGAATCACACTTTCCCAGTTATTTCCATACACTACTTCTAAAGATTAAAAAGAGATTTTGCAGCAGCCATTGATTTTTCTTAGACTGTCCTCCGTGTTTTACAGAGTGATTTCTGAGAGATGAAAGTGCTTCAGATAGTGTTGATGCACCCTTCTACTGATTTCTGTGCTGAAATATAGACTAATGTAAAAGAAAATTATAACTGTTCCAGCAGTGCTACTTCGGAATAGGCAGGGCCTTGCTCTATGGATCCTAATTGCCTACACTGTTTTTAAGGCTAGAAAATAATTAATCAACAAAAAGTGATTGCAAATAGTTTCAAAGTTATAAACCATTGATCAATAAAGGTGAGAGAAAATGCTGGGGCCTTCAGAGAATAAGTAATACATTCATTACTGTGAACAAATTCAATACAAGGAATGAATCAATGTCTTCACTTGCCAACAATGTCATGTTATATTTAATAACATATTGTCCCACATAATCTAGTGCAGACCAGACTGGTATTTCTTTCACAGGCTATCTGAAAATGACTTTCCTTCCCCCAGTGAACTGCTGTTTATTATTTTCTGCAGAAGAGAATATGAAATAATAATGAGAGGGTCAAACACTGCAATTCCTCCAGGCACGTGTCTAGCTTGCTTTGGTCGGCAGTCTACCTGCCAACATCTCTCTGCGTGCCAAAACCCTGGACTGGTGAGAGAGGGCCCTACAGAATGTAATACAGAATGGCAGCCCTGAGACACCAAGACCAAAAGCAAGGTAAATGCATTGTATATCACAGATAGGATTGAATAAAATAATTAAAAAGTTAAAATATGTGGCAATTATTTAGCAAGGAAAAAATTTTACTGGGGGATACCTACTAGAATGCACATAAACCTCTCACTGTGCAATATAATTCTCTCAAATTCTTCTGAATAAAGATCTCAATTAATCTCAGGTATGTTTTCCCAGATTGTTTTTTCCATGTCCATTCTCCTATAGCACCCACATTCTTCTCACAGGGAGATCCAAGCCACCCTCACAGGCCATGGGTGGGAGCCTCTCTGGTCTGGCCTGGCTGGGAGGAGGGAGCTTGACAGGCACCAGTCCATCATCTCAGTCCTTCATCTCAGCAAGCCTCCCATCATGGCATGTGTGCATCCATTTCTCAGGTGTGAGTGATTTTGAGGGGACCTTTTCTTCCTCCCTTCCCTCTTTAGAACTCCTTGTATGTTGTTTTCCAGAAACCCTGCAAAAGGGATTTCTTTGGTCTACATTGTTCCAACTGCAAAAATACCTTCAACTGGTTAATCAGTGAAGGGAAACTTTCAGTCTGGAAACTTATCCCATAGATTTTATTTTTCTTTTTTTTCAGTGCCTCCTTTACTGTATCGCAGTAAAAATCCCCAAACCAGAACATTTCTGGATTGTTTTCTGAGTCTACCATTACACTACAAAGTATCTCAATCAGCTTCAGCTTCGGAGAAAAGATCTATGCAAGGGTTTCAGAAAACTTTTTTCTCAGGAGCAGTCCAAGGTCTATGTACTCCTGAATGCCATCAAGTAAAAAAAAAAAACCAAACCCACAAAAATTGCTGTCATGCCTGATGTGAAAAATTTGCAAAACTAGGCACCTTTTATGAAGGTTCAACATTCCTTATGTTTTTATTTTGGATTCTTTTTCTTCAACGGAATGTAACACACATTAGCCCCACTAATCTCCTTTCACTGTCCCGTCCTTCTGGATACATTCAAGCTTACAGTGATTATTGATCAAGACACTTCAAAATCTAATCAGTATCAAGGAGAGATGTGGTTAAAGTTTTGCAGTGTGGGGTAGTGGAATGGAGCAATAAAAAAGAAAAAATTCATCCCACAAACTCTTGATGCTGGTGGTAAACAGATTAATACAGTCATTAGGATGGAAAGCCAGACAAAGATAAAAACAGTTATTTAATTTGTGTAATAAATGCATGAATCAGGCATCATTAGACTCCATCAGCAAAGACCTGAGTGTCTTCTATGATGACTTCTCTTTATTAACTGATTTGAAGCCTGAATGTTAAAAAATCCCTTACCAAATACTGGAAAAGCAGTACAGAACTCTGAAGCATTTTGCACAAGCTGGGCCCTCATGGGTCGCAGACTGTCCGGTTGGGCTCTGCTTTCTTGGATTTTTCCTGCTTTATTGTTGATGTGCGTGGTGGGATCCTCATGAGGATGGTGCAGTTATGGCTTCCTCTCTTGGTCCTGTTTCCAAAAAGAGCAAGGTGAGGTGTTCGTGCATGAGCTGAGGGCTGCCAGAGGTGCTGTGCAAGGGCCCAGAGCAGCTGCAGGGCCATGCCAGCGGGTCAGGACCCTTGACTCTGCGGTTCCTGGGGCTTTGCTTTTTGGACATGCGGGTGACGAGGCAGCACATCCGATAAGGGGATCCTGCTGCATGCTGTGGGCTGAGAATCAGCCCAGCTCAAACCTTGCCTGTCCTGCAGCAAGCGTATCTCCCTGTGCTACAGCTGGCAGGAACAGGGCACAGCTGCTCTGCTGTGAGAGGCAGCTGTACCAGGGCCAGGGGCCAAAGTGGGGTGGAACGATGGCTGGGCAGGCCTGCAGTAATAAAGGACTTCCTGAGGCCTAGGTTGGTGGTTTTATTCTCATATTATATTGACTTTTAAATCTTCAGAGCCTGTCCTGTGACTTTTGACACAGTGACATGTAGTCAGCTCGAATGCCAGCAGTTGCATGAGCTTCAGCATTGAAATTTCTTCAGGAAACTTTTGTATTTCAAAATCGAAATTAATCCAGTTGGTAAACAAAGATTTAAATAAAATAGTAATAGGACAAGATGGTTGCATTTAAAAATGTCTGGAGGCACAGCAGATCATTATTAAACTTCTTTTTTTTTAATTATTTTTTTTTACTTCCCCTAATCTCTGGTGATGGTTCTGGTTTGTGAGATGGAGGATGTGATATCCAGTCAAATTTGAAAGCTTAGTGGTCACATTGTTGTGTGCCCCATAACAGTTCAGCATTTTCTTTGTGTAAGGCTTTAAGATCTTCCTGGACCAGTGATTAGTTAGACCTGTGGTTCAGGAAGGGCCCAGAGCTGTTAGGAGGACACGAGGCTGGGGTTAGTGGTGGAAGCTGAGCCATGCCGTGGGGTAGACAGCTGCCTGGGCACTGTTGGGGTCATCCCTCCCTCCCAAGGACTCCTCTTTCAGCAGAGCAATGTTTGCCTACTCTATAGCATAATTATGATTTCTTAAAACTACATTTGAGTGGTTTTCAGCTCTGACTGATGGGATAAAATACTTTGTACAATTTATTAGGCTGAGAAACAGCAACCAGCCAGTGACCACAGCTAATAACAGCAAAAGGTATTTAAGGGGACAGTGAACTTCGACTGCAATTTGCAAGGGCCTTTAGGTGTCAGTGAATTTTTGCTGGGATTCTGCTGGGAGTTTTCTTGCCTTTTTCTTGTTGTGATAGAGATAGGTTAGTGCAGACTGGTGTGGTTTGACTAAGAGAGAAGCAATGGCTTAAATCTCTTGGATTATATTCAAAAGCAGTGAATAATGCTGAAGTGGATTTCCTATCCCTCGCTGTCCGCCTGTGCCAGCTATGTTGGTACTGACAAGTACCAGGTACCATCTGTCACCACTGGTGCCCAAGTTGGCAGGAGATGCTTCTGATTACAACTGGTCCAGGAAAATGCGCTTCTTCTGCCCCCCAGCACAGGTCACGGTGTCCAGGATGTTTGATGTATAATACGCTACTCCACAGAGATAGCTTTAGACAGATTCTCTTCCTTGTTTTTGAGTTCTTTGTGTTTGTTCTCCTTGAAAGAACAGCAATATTATTTAGCTGCTGTTCTGTTTATAAGGTACTGCTGTGTTATTAGGTCAGGGAATTCAACAAGGAATAGAAAAAATTAAATTAGAACAAATGAAAAGTGTACTTTAGAGGAAGGAAGTTCTAACTGCAAGGAGATGTCAGAACATACAGAACAGTTTAACACTTAGGTGTGAGTTGAGGCCTAAGTGTCTGCTTTGAAACACTGTCAGCATGTCTGCAGAGCACACAGAGGTTATTGTGGTGTGTGCAGGCACAATCTTGTTAGCATGACTCCAGCAGGAGCCAACAGAAGGGGAGGGGGGAGCCCCTAGAGGGTTTTGCAGCCCTGACACCATTGCTGTTACCCTCCTCTGTGCTGCCAGACAAAAGCCAGGGCAGGAGTAGCTCTTCTGACAGCAAGCAATTTCACCTGCTATGCTGCCATCCCTGCAGTACCCTTCATCCCATTCTTCTCCTCCTGAGCCAGCAGGTTTATTGCACATGTACCAAGGGAGACCCTGCCAGCCAAGCTGGTGTGAGACTTGGATTTGGTTTCATGAGGTTGTAGCCAGTGAGACCTTTTCTAAACCAACACTTTCTGTGCCACTGTACATCATATCTGACCTGGCTGGGCCTTCTCTGTTCTTTGTTGTTCCCCAGTCATATGACACCAAGTGACTGTAGTGGAGAATGTGTCCTGAGGGAAGCAGCAATTCCTTCATTGTGTGAGTTTAACAATCCTCTGGTCCCTTTCTCTTCTAATTATTTCTGTTATTACAAACCAAAAAGGAAATGATACATCAGATGAAGAGTGTTGGCTGGTCCGTCTCTGTACTTTGGGTCTGTACTGTGGAACCGCAGAAGCTCCATATCCCTCATATAATAATGGGCAGCTGTTCCTGGAAGGACTGTGTGTGCAACTGGAGCTCTGTCGAGTATTTGTCACTCACCTCTAATGGCCATACACCTTGCACAGCCACTTGGGTGTTATTTTTATGTTGGTTGCTGCACTGCATTTGTGGTTTCAATATTCTGACCAGAGGCTGAGCAGGAAAGAGCAATCACTCCTGCTAGCACACATTCCCTGAATGACCATGCTGAAGTGATGAATTTAAGCTTGTGGCATGTTCTTCACAGTAATATTAATAGCAGTGATTACTGCAGATGACAACAAATTAGATAGGACAGGGTTCCCCAATGCTTACTGCCTGCCACTGAATTAGTTTTGGCAGTAATATTTCACTTGATTGAAGAGTAGTGCTTAAAATCTGTACAGTGTCCTGTATTTTCAACCCCTTCCAAGAACCAGAAAATCAGGCTTGGGCTGCAAGTGGAACACTGACATTCAAGTCTGTGTGACAATCGCCCTGGGAAGAACTGATGGAGTTGTATTGGTTACGAGTTTCAACCTTTGCTAATTTTGTGGAAGTCAGGGGCAGGGAGAAATTGCAACTTTCCTTTCAATTTAGAGACCAAAGCCTGATTTGTAAATGTGTTCCAACAGTGCTCAGCTACAGGCGGTCAGCCAAAAGGTGAGTCCATAAAATTTCTTTCCCTAAAATTTCATATATGGTCCTTGTTAGTGGTAGAGCATGAGGTTTTCTTGAGTTTGTTTTTCCTTACTTGGTTTGGCAGGGAGAAGGAAGGGACAGCTTTTTCTTTTCTGAAGTTGATTCAGTGTAAACTTTAGTTGATCAAAAGCACAAGTTGCAAGAAAGTTTCATCCTCAGAAACTATGATGATGAAAGGCATGTAATGAGAATGTCAAAATGTGCTTAATGAGCAGCCACAGGCAAAGAGAAAACTTACTGAGTGCTCTTATGCACTGGGTCAGCTGTCATGTGATACTTGTGCTGTGCCGTGATGCATTGCCAGGACTGGGCTGATTGTGATCTCTTGGGCCTTGGTGTCTGGAATAACTGCTCTATATGGGTCGGAAGATGTCCCCTTGCAGCCACTGTCTTGAATTAAACTGTCTCTCCTAAAACTGTTGGAAACTAGAGTGCTTCATGTAACCGGTGTGAAGGTGTCCAGAGCAGTTGTAAGAAGGCAGGGGTAGCAGGACACTGTGCTTGAGCTAGGGAACATTAACTTTCTCTATGGTTAGCAGCTGTGGCAGCACTTTCCATGTTTATGTGACTATTTGGCTCCAAATTCAGGGCTCATTTTATTATACTTGCATTTGTCCTATGGTTCTGTGTGTTGTGTACTGATGTAGGTTTCCCTGCAATGTTCATGTGTGAAGGTGGGCTGAGTTTGGTTATCATTTACAGGACCCAGTAATGTGATAAAAATTTGATTTCAAGGCTTGTTCTCACAATATGACCAGGAATGATTAACTGGTATTGGCACAGGTCTCTTACACCACTTACTTGAAGATCGTGAGTCCTTGCAGCAGGAAGAAATGAGTATGGTGGCACAGAGTCCTTTGGGGCAGCTTTAGTTTTGCTGAGATGTTGACTGAAGTGAAAAGTTTTATACGTTTTTTGGGCTCCTTTTTTTGTTTGTTTGTTTGTTTGTTTGTTTGTTTTGCTGATTCTTTCTTTTGACAAAGGATTTAAATACTTGATTATTGTTTTATTGTTTGAATGTGGAGACGTTAGCTTTACCCAGGAGAGGTAGCACAGCTCCTGGAACAAAACTGAGACCACCAATCTGTACATAATTTGTACATTCTTTTTGTGGGCCTGATCACCACACATGCACTGGCCCTTCGCCTTGTTTGAGACACGTAAATTGCAGAGAAGGGCCCAGGTGAAGCCATGTATTGGCATTCCTTGTGTTTTCTGCCCCAAAATCTGCTTCTGTTAAAACTTTGCAAAAGCACCAAAAGTACAGATATTAGTAAGAAACCCACCTTTGAATTATCATTAGGTTTTGGAGGGATTTTATCACTGCCCTCAGTCAACACTTGATTATTACAAATGGCTGTGGTTCAGCACACGTTCCCCTGCAATGTTGCAGCAGCAGTCATCAGGAGTCACTCTGGTGCCTGGGGCTTGCCATGGAACTGGAGGCACTGCTGTCAAAACTAATGCAGAAACAGGATTCTGCAAGTTTTGTATAGTTCTTATGTGACTGATAATGTAGGCAAACCAACAGGATCAGAAAAGTGGGTATCATGTCCTTTTTTTTTTCTGAATCTTAGAGGGACTTAATAGAGGTTTCCATTACACCTTCCATAGGTTGGTCCCATATTGACTTAAGCAGATCCATTTACTCATCAGTTTTACTTAACCACAACAAAAATGTATTCAAAATTTGTAAAAGAACTTTATTTTGCCTGCCTGAAATACCATTTTTTTGTCTTAAGAAAAAGAAAGTGAGAATAACAACTAAAGTTTCCAAGAAATTTTTTGGGGCCTTTGGCCTGTTTGATATTCACTGTAGATCACTGCAGTTCAATGGGTGCTGGGTACATTTTACTTCTTGCCTTGCACCTTTCTTTGGCACATGCGTTCCTTGGCTATCCCCAGGAACAACAGCACAGCCCCAGGACAGGCTCGCTTCTTGTCCTGCTGTTCAGGATGAAAATGCTGGGAGAAAAGGACAGATAAAATGTGTTTCTTCCTGGAAACAAATACTAAGGGGAAAGATTATAACTCTTCTTCCTTTTCCATTTTGAGATGGTGACGCTGAGGGTTGAACAAAATGGGGAAGTTGCTCCCAAGTCCCGCAGACATTACAGTCCATGAGTAAATAGGTCAACCAGAGAAACCTGTAACCAGTAGTGAATACTTGGTGATGAGAACTCCTTGTTGCAGGGCCTGATTTTCAGAGCCAGGTGTGTGTGACAGGAGAGAGCACTGTTCAGTGGGATGCAGTGGGAAGTGTAGTCCTTCAAGCAGCCCTATGATTGCTATGATTGCTTATGTATGACTGCAAGATTTGGGTCAGTCATGCATTAACAAACATCTTGTGGAAGAAGCAGGTTGGAAGCAAGCTCCTTGGAGAGGCAAGGCCGATGTACGGTCTCTTTGAGAAACCCTATCAGGAAAATGGAGCTGGACATTTATAGTGTTTCTTAAAGGTATCTGTAACTAAGGAGCAAGAAACAACTAACTGGTTTTTTTGTTGTTTTTAGGTGGAATGATAGTGCTACCTCCTTGCACCATGGGAGGAATTAAGTAGTCTAGTGTGTCTGCCTTGCTCCCTGTGCCAGGTTTGCATGTTAAGAAAAGCTGCCCACTGCTACCATTACTGCTGTCCACACCACCAACCCTCTCCAGCACCAACCCAACAATAGCGGCAGCCCTGGTGATGCAAGGGTTGGGCTGGTAGGCAGAGTCCCTGCCCTCCAAATAACACCCGAGTAGGTATGAACTAAAATTGGTAGCTGTGGCTTTTGCAAACCAACCTCAAACTCTTGCACTGCTGAGCCTGTGGCAATGGCAGTCCAGAGAGACTCTCAAAGGGGTTTTTTTGAGCATTTTTAAGCGTGGCAGGAATTTAAGTCATATATCATTTATGGGCTCAATCTCCCTCCACAAAGCTGTCTGGTGTTCCGCCTCTAGGATCTCTGAATAGTCGGTATCTGAGGACCCGAGATAGTCTTTACTGAATACATTCACTAGTGCCTTTTAGATTGCAAACCAGCTTGTCTTGCTCTCACTTAGGGGAAGTTGTGCAAAAGTTATCTAATCTGAATTAGAAGAAAGGCATGTAATTGTCATTATGATATATTTCCCCTTGACATACTCCCTTTTTTATTTTTTTTATGTGAGTACTTTTATTTTTCCTGGCTTAGGTGCAGTGACTACATTTGCTACCAGATGTGGTTACAGAAAAACATGTGAGCGTGATTTCAGACAGCCTTTGGCCCCATGATATTTTAATACTCTTTCAGAATTATTTCAGTCCATGAATTTATACTGGGAACTATAAGTTCAAGTGTGGTAAGATAGGAAAAGGCTGCAGGCAGCCTAAACCTAAATAAGTTACAGCTGTGCCCCTAAACAAGAGAGATGAACAACTTTGTTAGCAAAAGCAGCAGAGAATGCCTATGTGTGTGACTAATTAGAAAAGGCACCTATGGATAGTTTGCTAACCAACTGTAATGTAGTAAGGAAAACGTGTTATGCATGTGAAGAAAGGGTATAAAAAGGTGTATACCATGGGAATAATAAATGGCTAAAGCTTGCCACCATCTTGAGTGTCAGCCTTGAGTCCACTGTCATTCAAGTCTCACTGATTTCAGTGACAGATGCATAAGTACACTTGTGAACTGAATCAGAAATATGGGGCTTTAGCTGTTGTCCTTGGGAAGATGTCTTCATTCCCCTGATGGCTTGATTTGTTTCTGCAACTCATTCTACCAGAGGAGACAAAAAGATCCTGCTTATTACAAGACTGTATGCGTTGTTATAACTAAAGCTCCTGGCTTAAACCCTGGAAATATGTTGCTCTGGCTAAAGGAGCACCTCTCTTTGCCACACTTGGTAAGACACTCCCTATGGAGGTTCTCTGGAGCAGCAGAGAGTAAGGGCATTTCTCAACCTCATTTGTTTCCCTGTATGTAGGTGCATGAAAAGCTTTATTATGAAATTTCAGGAAAATATGGTTTGTGAAATCAGCTTGCGTGTGGAAAATTCCATCTCTGGGCTGGAGAACAAGTGTTAATCTCACTCCCATCTATCTCGAAGCCTGAGACTAATAGTAACACATTCATGGCCATGCACAGGCCTTCTCTCAGGCAGCACACATCAGTATGCCTAGGCTGGACACCCTCCTCATTCAAAAATATTTTTTGTTACACTGGGTGAATTGTCTTCTCAACATAGGAAGTTTCTGTAACATTGCTATTTGTTCAAATCCCTACTGTAGTAATAACAAGATAGGCTTGCATGGATTTTAAATAATTTGTGACTTGCACTAGGCTGTTTGTCATCAGAAAACAAGATCTTTGTGTCACAATTCTCAGAGATGATCTGTCATAGTTGTAGTAGTTATTCCTTGTCATCAATAGTTGTCTTGTTTTAGCCTTAAAGTCCTTTACCTCTGATTTATTTCTGGGAATTTTGGATTCAGTAATTTTTCCAGGAATGCCTGTGGAGAGGCTTTCCCTAGGGCTATGCTCACATCTTGCTTTGGGAGGTTAGGCAGATCAGGCCCCTTACATCCCTGCTTAGCTGGACACTGAGGGTTAGACTCTTATTGACTGAACTTGTGAGTCCCTCTACAAATAGCAAAAAACATTTTACAGCAACTTCCTTTGTAAAAGTCCTGGAGTTAAGATGTTTATGAAGCTGTTCTGAGTGTCCCAGGTGGAGATGCACTCCAAGCCTGGCATATATCTGTTTACTAGATAAGAAGAACTCAGTTATGGAGAAAGGGTCCACAAGGACGTTTTGGTGACACTGAGGTTGCAGGTTAGCTCTTGTAAGACTAAGAGGAAGGTGAGAGATGGACCAAAGGAAAGAAGAGATGGGGATGCTATAGAGCCAGAGCTTTGTGAATGTTTCTTTGCTTTACATGAGCTAGTCACAGCCCTTGGCATGTTGTGTGAGGGGTGGAAGATGCCTTCAAAGATCAGGAGGATGTTACTACTTAAAACTGCCAACGCAGACCATGAGCGAAGAGAAGCCCAGAACTGAGCACACCAGACTTGTGTGCTTGGTCAGTGCCAGCAGCTGAGAAGGGAACCCAGAAGTTGGAGTTAAATATCAAACTGAATTAGGATTTTGTGTTGTATTTGCACTCATCCATTCCTTCTTTTAATAGAATTACTAAAACAACCTTCACCTGAAATATTAAGCCCTAAATATTTGCTGCCACTATAAATTTGGTGCCACCTTTGAATTGATCAGGCACACTTTGGAAATCAAGCCACATTCTTAATAGGGGAGAGGTACATATTTTCAATGTTTATCGTACTGTATTAGGTGTTTAATTAAAAAGAGGTTCCCAGAGGATTAGCCAGCTTCATGTTGATGGCGAAAGAATCTCTGTTAGCAATTTTTGGCAGGTAATTATAATGTGGAACTGGATGGCTTTAGCTGAATATTTTATGATAGCTCTTGTGGGAATGAAGAGAAATTTAATCACTCTTTTTGCTAAGGGGAAAAGACAAATTTAAAAAGTACATACACCTGTTTGCTTCTGCAGGTTTGCTAGCTTGGTAAATGAGAACAGAATTAGTATGGATGTGACCCAGATTACTGGGCTGAGCTCCACGTCAGGGAGTGCAGAGTCGGCTGGTGGCTCTCACTCCTACAGACACCTGCTCTCCTGTGCTCCTTGGGGAGCTGGGGGATTTGATTTCCATTGTCCGCTCTTATGTTCGATTAAGCCAGACCAGCAGGATGAGATGTAGCCCTGCATGTGAGAGGTAGAGCATGGCTGGAAAAGCAAAGTGGCTCCCTCCCCTTAGGCAGCATGCTGCCTGTCCAGGTATGATTTTCAAGAAGAGATTTTACCCAACGTACCCACCATCCACTGATCACTTTGATATCCCTGTGTCTGAGCAACCTTGTCAATGTTTGTTGATCTCAATACCATTTGTGGCAGCTGGTGTGAGAGGAGAGACAACGATGTGAGAGTGGGGTGGGCAGGGAGCAGGCTTGTTTCAGAGACAGCTCCAGCTCAGACCTCTTGCCACCAAGCTCCATGTCAGATCTTTTGGACAGGCTGGGACATGGCACATGCCACATCTATTTGCTGCTACTTGTGTTGCTGCAAAAGCTGCGAATGAGACTAATGAGACTTGTCTTACTGGATCAGATCATCAATCCTCTAAGTCCAGCAGCAATCCTTTGCTGTGGTTAATGCCTGAGGTCTCACAGGAGAGCAGAAGGACCTGCTCCAGCTGAAAATCTTCTATATGTTATCTGTCTGCAAAATCAAGAACTGAGTCTGATTACTCTCTGGGAGCAGATTTGTGAGAGGCATTCGTGAATGTGGCTGTATCTAATCAGATTACTCAGTGAAACCATGGAAATCAGAGAGTTTAAGGTGAGAGAACTCAACTGTGTACTGACAGGTATATTACTGTGAATATTACTGTGAGGGGCTGAATTACAAAAATATATGTTTTTTTCAATTGTTAATATTTGGTACTGACTGCAGTGTTAGCTGTCCCCGCTCTCAACAGAGCCTGTGCAGTGGGGTGTGTTTACACAAGAGCATGTCTTTCCTGGCTATGCAGCCATGGGATCTACCAAATCTGGGGCAAGGTGGCTGAAGTCACTCATGAGCACTGGCTGGGGAGTTTAGAGATGCTGAAACATTGGGCTCAGCCTTTTATAGGCATTAGTCTGAATGAGCTGATAAAGGAGAGGGAGAAAACAGATGGGAGAAGGCATTTATGAAGCAGCTGCCCATTAACAAATAATTTGGTACATTTCCTTCAGTTCTTTTCATTAAGCCACAATATGTGGTTGTCTCATTTTCTATGAGATGCATTGAATGTTCAAAAGACTCAGCTATAATTACACAAATGGTGAAAGAACAGAGGCATGCACTGTGTCAGGAATAGGTCTCTCTGTGTTGTGGAGTACAACAGCCTGATGCAGCACCCTTCTTCTACAGCTATCTCTTCACTCTGGATTCTTCTCTGCAATTAACAGGGTAATGTGAGGAACTGAGTGAGAGTTGAGGACTCCTTACGGAGGGTTTGGTTTGGACACATTGGTGGCAGCTTAGTATGGTAACTCAGATTTTATCAGTGAAACTTATTTGATTGTCTGTGATTTCTATTCCAGGAGAGAATTTGAGCTTTCATTCTGATAATAGCCAGATATGTTACATCTTCCTTGCACTAATCTGACACCCGTTACACCTGCAGTTAAAAATATGTATAAAAATATATGTAAAAATATTTCTAAGAATTCAGAGTAACACCTATTTTCCTGACTGTGTTGCACATTTTGTTAATGATGAAGTGTTTATGATATTATGTTAATAGTTCAAACCTTCCACCTTGCCTGCCCACCTCAAGTTCCTCACTAAAATATGAGCTGACTTTGCCAGGAATCTGTGCCGTGAGATTACTAGGGAGAGGCCATGTCATGTGAAACATATCTGTTCTGGAGCAGGAAGGAGCACAGTTTGGATATACTTGCCTGGCCCAGGAGCAGGGTGGGAGATGCTGTGAAGCTCTACTTCTCATTTCTGGTCCTCTAATTACCCCTGTAGAGAATTTGACTTACACCAGTCTTAGACAATAGATGCAAACACCATTCCCAGTGTTTGTTGCTAATATAAGCAGTTTCCTTAGTGACTGTGTGCACAGAGAGATGAGGTGCTGGATGGGAAGAGGTGCTTTGCGTACACTGTAAAATGGGCTAGGAATTCTAGTGGATTTCAGATGGAAAGGACTTTGTATGACAAGACATAATACATCATCTTCCATATGATGCAGTGGTGAGCAAGCCTTTCTTAAGTATGCAGTTCCTATGAGGTGAATTAAGGCCTCAGTTACCAGGTCTGCCTGCAGGAACCTTGCATTTTTTTCAATATCAGGTGAAAAGAAACCCAAATCTTTACAGGCAGAACTAGTGCTGCCTGACACAGTGGCTTGGCAGGCATCCTGAGAGTGACTGGAAAGGAAACCTTGGATTTGTGTAACCTGTGCCCACTTGTTCTTCAAGCAAAATTTCCAGAGAGTTTCATTCCTTCTGTGATTTTGGATTTTGGAGTCAAGGGGAAAAATACTGAACTGCTGGCAATTGTTAGAGCTTCTTTAGCAAGAGCACAGTCCTGTGGAACTGGGACAGTTTCTACCTTTTAAGTGGTACACAAAGGAATTCCTTAAGCCACTAGCACAAGACGTATTTCTTTTTTTTTTCTGAAAGCTTTAAAGCTTTGCTATGTTAGAAAATAGTAAGTTTCTAGTGGGCTTCAAATGGGGTAATGTGCAGATATGGTAGTGTAGGGATGTGCAGAAAGTCAGTTTGCCGGTGTCCACTCCATGAATTAGTCTGAGACGTTGGGGATGTGGCAGCCAAGTCCCACCTTTGTGTTGCACCCAGAGAAATGAGAACATCTCCACCCCCTGAGAGTGCTCTGCTTTCCAGTGAGCAACACAGTGGCTCTTACCACTCAGGTTGTGTTTGGTCCCCAAACACTTTGTATTTCAGCTCCTCTGTCCATGGCAGCAGCCCAGCCAGCCCTGCTGGCTCCCTGTGCCTTCCTCTCCTGAGCTGGAAGCTGGGCACTGAGCACAGTGGGAGGTGTTCACATGCAAAATCCTCTGGCTCCTGTGGAACACAATTACCATTGATCAGGAAGAAGCAGAGCTGTGTGCTTTGAGTCTAGCTTTTCATGCCGGTATTGTTATCTGCTGAATCCATTAACTCCACAGTGCAGCTCAGGGTGCTTTAAAAATTTAAACGGAATTGACTGAAACCCAAAACTTAAATACAGATGAATGTTATTTACCTCCAATTCTCCCTATAATTCTTCTTCTGGAGCTAAAGCAGCAGCAGTAATTTTTTTCACCTCCTCTAGATAGTGGTCTTCTATGTTAAAACTTAGCTTGGCTGTGTGTCTGCATTGCCCTGAAGAAGGGCAGGATCCACCTGGACACAGGTGAGGTCAGCATCAAGGAGGAGCTGATAGCCAGGCAGGCTGCCACTGAGGAGAGGTGGGATTGCAGTTTGTGTGATAGCCTCACCAGCCTGTGGCAGGTCAAAAAATTGCTTGGGCTGTCCTGCAGGGGCTGGTGTGAGCAGAGTTTTGCTTTCAGCCACAATATTGTACTGTGTGTTTCTCACACAGAATCTCTAATGGTTTCTGAGAATGGAGCTCTTCCTCCCATGGAGGTTCTTACAGCAAGTTTCTCCTCTGGCTACTACTCATATAGTACCTATTTTTATGGAGTTTTAACTTTCCTCAAGGACTGCTATTTGTTTCCCCCACCAGAAGATTAAATTGATTTGACTGAGTTTGAGACATGCAGAAGTACTGATGCAGAAGTGATGGGGAGGCACGTAGAGAGGGGTATGTCCTGGAAAGTTTGTTTCCAGAGGCAATTGGGCCCATTTCCCTTGTTTTTCTCATCCTTTGCAGTATCCAAAGAATGAAAAGGTGGATTTTTCCAAGATGGGATATACAGCCAAAGAACAGACTGAGCCTCAGTAAATTAATTTTGCCCATCCTGCTTATTATACTGCAGCAAAAACAGTAGCTTAACAGCACCACATGGGCACTTGTGGGACTGGTGATGGAGTGTAAAAATCAGTCCTTCCCTTTTTTCAACAGTATCATACATATCTCATACATGGACCTCAGGCAGACTGCAATCAAGTCCACTGCTGGCAGCCTGATCTTTCCCAGGGAATTAAAGATATCTCAGCCAGTGACGTGGTGCCCAAATAGTGGGGGGGTTTTCTATTCCCTTCTGCAAACTGTGCTTTGGGCTCATGTTACTAGAAAATTACTGATAGTGCAGAATATGGAACAATGAATGCATAACTAGATTAACTGAGACAGCACATTGTGCAATCAATACTTTTTCTTCCCTTCTCTAGAGAAAGAAATAAGTGAAAGTCAACAAGGGACAAGATACTGCAGCTACAAAACTGGTGCTGGACTAAGACACCTTATATGTTTTCTGCTCTGATTATAAGTGTAATTACAAGTAATTACAATGTAAATTACTTCTCAGTGCTTGCATTGGTTACCTTTACTGTATGCATTAGATAGAATATTTACAATTTGTTTCAATCACTATATTTTGTAAGGTTTGAAAGAAATATTCAGAAATCATATTTGAGGAGACTATAAATTTTAAGCTACTTAGGTTCAAATTGTTAAGGGCTTTAATTTCTGGCAAGAGGCCTCAGGCATTGTTGGATTCAGTGGAAACTAAATGCTCCCTGCATTGAAGTTTGAGGGCCTCAAGTGCTAGAGTTGCTCTTTAACCATTAATTACAGTGTTCTGTTAAGATACTGAAATCATAATAGATATTCTGCAGCTCGTATAATTAATGATCAAATTTATCTAAGTGAAATTGTGGCTTTGTGAGAGTAAAAAAAAAATTGTTACGAGCTTATTCTTACTGTCTCCACATCACCGCCGTATTACTTGGATACAGAAGATTATTATGAAATCTATTTATCTGTAACCTAGTTACATGCCTGAAATATTAGTGCCAACCACTGCATTTCAGTAATCAGATATATATTGCTTTTAAAAACTAAGGACATACGCAGTCAATACTTACCCTGGTTTGTATCTTTATTTTTTAAAAATATGTATGCTACTGTTAAGCAAACGAGGTTTCTTTTCATTTTGTAATTTTTAAGATACCTTTTTGTATCAGGTTGTGCTAGTCCTGATGTGTGCTTGAATAGATAAACAAAGGAAAAATATTGGTTGTCCTCTCTTGAAAGCGCTGGGCTTCTGTTATGATGCAGTTATTAAGGTTCTTTAGAAATACCTCTGCCTGAATTAAGGTGCAAATGAGACCATATGCCAGTCAATAGCATGGGTTTTATTTGAGAACTGTTCCAGACTCTGACAGCTTCTTTTTCTTGTTTTGATCTGTACTTATTGATGCCATTCAAAGGCATTCCTTTCTAAAGGATGAGAAATTTCCAATAGCCAGCAATGATTCAGCACCACAGATGTGTGTGACAAGAGAATCATCATAAATACTGTAGCCAACAGCAGAACATGTCTGTAGCATAATTTTATTGTTGTGGAATAAAATAGAGAATGGTGGTCCATATATGAGATATCGGCATAGCCATGGTAGAAGCATTTTTTGGGAACTGCAGTCCCAAACTGCCATTTAAGAGCAAAGCTCTTCCTGTGAAAAAAAATAAGAATGTTATAAGCATTAAGAAAGTTAGTGTGGTGACAATTAAACTGATCAAAGGAAAAAGAAACTATTAAAAGGAGCATCTCTGAGTTTTACAGAATTTGTTTATCCATTCTAGCTAATGCCCATTTGCCACCTGGTTTATCTGGTCAGGAAGGTGCTTGGTGAAGGGATGCAGTACATTCCTGCCCCAAACAGCTCCACACTCCATTCAGAGGGCCCATGCACAGATCTTGGGGCTTGAAGGCAGCCTCAGGGCAGGAAGTCTGTGTAGCCTCCTTTTAAATAGTTTTCTCCACTGAGATTTTAGAGGAAGGAGCATGAATTATAGCACAAACCATAGAAAGGCAACCTGCAGGCAGGGAAGTCTTTACTCCCACTGTGATAGCTATTTCTGTGCTATTTCTGAGCAGAGATTTGAAATGTAATGTGGGAATTTTAGTAGAAAGCCAACTATGATCAAGAAAGTAGCAGTCACAGTATCAAGGGCTTACATGCAACATTGGCCCTAATCTGTAAAAAAGTGAATCCCCAATATCTTGGTGGACATAAAGGTCCTGTTCCTCTTACTCCAGCTGTGGTGGCTCTCAGGACTGAGCACAATATCGTCCTGCAGAGCCTATTTTGCCGGTAAACCTTGAATACAGAAAGCAACAAAGGCACCTCCAGGATGATACTCTGGTACATGCAGAATGCACCTGTACATTGTCCTCTCTTCCTTCCTGTTTCTGCTTGGGGGGAATGCCTGTCCTCTGCCAGCTCCTCATGGGAGTGATGCAGGTGTAGAGCTGTGCAAGGGCTTGAAGGCACAGTGCATTGCCTGTCCATTCAGGGTTCATGGATGGAGGAGGGACTGTGAGCATCCTTGGGTCTGACAGCCAGGGCTGGAAGGAAGCAGGACCCATTTCTTCTACTGCTCAGGTTAAAAGAAGCCAGGACACCAGGCAAATCTTAAAGCAAATTTGCAAGAGTGTAATGTGGGGACTTCATAGGTAAGTTCATAGCAGAGACTCAAATGACTACAGATAGCTTTCCACATAGGGTATTTTTGTAAGAAAGCCAAAACATAGGAAGCTAGTGATGTGTATGCATAGATTACACAAATCTTCTGGGCATTTCTACTCCATAATATCAGCTGTAATCATTAAAATTATAGCTTAATTATCTGCTTTGGCACAAGTACAAAATAATAATCCTGTCTTGCTTGTAAAACTGAGATGATGGCTGATGGCAGCTGTGTGATTGTCTTTGCCCCAGCCACGAATTTCATTAACTCCATCAATGTGACAACTGCAGAGTCCTGCTATTGACAGGAACTCCATAGAAAATTTGCTAAATTTCTTGGCTTGTACTGCTCCTCAGCTGTGTTATAATACAAAGATATTTTAAGGAATCCTAGGAGCCAAATGATGTCTCCCATATTCCACAGTTTTTCAATCGTATACAATACATAGAAATAAGTCATTTAGTTCTTGAAAGGAGTAGAGAATGTGTAGAGTTCACATCCCCAGTGAGGCATGGTTGAGTGTTCATCATGATGTGGTTATTTATCAGTGACAATACTGGAAGCCGTGTTTAAATTCAGTGCCTCTGCCATTTCTGAGAAGAGCGTTGCTGGGAGAACTGTCAGCTGCTTGGTTACCAAGTAATTTCTTACATCTTTTTACAATTCTTAATATCCGTTCAGCCCTTTTTCAAACAAGTCTGGCTGACTTCTTTAATCACTTTATAATCTTCACAGAGGCCCTCACTCAATGATACTGGCAAAATGCCTATTTAAAAGGAGTTACATCTACATAGCAGTGAAGATTAGGAAGATTAGATGTCTTAATTAGATTCTATATTTTCATTATTTTTGTACTCCTAGAGAGGGGTAGGAAAAAGCTTGCTTTCTCAGATAACGTCTGATTTTTGGTGCTTGCTAACAGGTTTTTAATGAAAGACTAAACACCTGCTTGAGACTGCAAGTGTCAGAGTTGGAGGAAGCAGCAAAGGTGTTTGGTGTCAGAGGCACTGCCCTCCAGAAACAGGGTGCTTGCTGTCTTTTCATATCGTCAGTCACTCCAGCTCTCAGGCCAACGGGGGTGGGTGGAGAAGCAGGATTGTTTCTTAGGTGCTGACCCCCTCTGCAAGGGGAGACTGCAGAGATCAATGCTGCACATATCAGTCCTTTCCAGAGCTGATTCCCCATCCCCGACACTGTATTGTGAAAGTCTGCCATAGTCAGTCTAGGGGGCTGGAGTTCTCTAGGTGAGCTCAATAAATTTGTGATTTTGACCAATAGTTATGGTAATGCAAATCTGACTAATGAAAAATTACAATTTGACACATACACGTGCTGCCAAAAATGACTGTGTAATATTAATAAATGCTAACAAATTTTATCAAATACCATGGCTATGACTTTTACTGTGATTCACTTTCTAACAGTCAAGGCAGGCTCTCTGGAGATGGGTTTAACAACATCAAATATTAATCTGAATCTTGCATTACTCCCTAGGTGGCTTTGGTACGTTATGTCTATTACCTGCTCTTAACTTTATTTAGCCTTTTTTTGCAGCTTTGAAAGATGTGGTCTTGGTTTTGCTGAGTGTGACAAATTAATTTTAAATTCTTTTAAAATAATATATTGGACTGCAGTATATTGCTTTAATTCAGAGAAACTAATGCTTAGTCCACTGTCTGAATTACATCTACAGGGCTTAGGGATAATTTCAAATAAATGTAGATTTATAATGGTAATAGAAGAATGTAGAATGTAAATGCACTGCTGACAGTCTTCTGGGCAAACCATGGCTGTGGACAATGATTTACTTCTCTCTTTTGAGATGAACGTGGCAAGTTCACGCTTGGTAGGGTAGGATACCTACCTACCAGTACCAGTAGTACTGTATACCAGTAGTGTAAGGGCAGGCTTATGGTAAGTAAAGCAAAAAGAATCAGTATGACTCTGGGAAGAGGACTTTCTCTGAAAGAATGAATATATTATGCTTAAAATAATTATTTTGACAGACTCCCAGTTGCCCACTGAAGATATGTTTGAGTTTGCATTCATACAACAGAATCAGGTAGATATCCATCAGCCCAGTTAAACACGTCATCTGTAGTTGTCTTTCCAGGTGCCAAAGACCATAAACTTTTAATATAGTTGATTGTTAAGGAGCATTTGATATGTTCATGCTTCAATGGGGCTGAGCAACGGAATGCCTGTAACATTTAACATAGTAGCTTGACATTTAAATGTCAGTTAAAAATCTTGAGCTGGTAAAACTTCCAGAAGGATGTGTGTTTCATTATTGGAAAGGCCTCATAGATAGCTAGATAATGTGACTGTGATTCCAGGTCCTCGCCAGAGTTTTGTTCTACAAAGAGAGAATTTAAAATTAATTATTCCCAGGACCTACATAACTTACACAGTTGGTAATGACAGGTGGAGCAGCCACTGTGTGCGCAAGCAGGTGGGGACAGGCACCAGGAAGATTTGACTGACTGTGCTGGAGAACTGTGATGCTCTTATGAAATACTGCCAGGAATAATTATGAAAATGACACTTATTTTCCAAACATTTAAATTGCTTCTGAGCAAAAATCTGCTTGGAAATAATAAAGGACCACAGCAATTTATGCTGTGACCACTGGATGAACCTCCTTAGTGACCATGTAAACATCTTGTATATTGGTGGGTCTAGAAGGTTATTCCTGAGGCAAACACAGTGCAGAGTGAAAACAGTAGAGAATAGTAACAGCAAGCGGCTTGCAGAGCTTTTCTGAGCCCTAGAGCTCAAGCATAGGAGGCTGCACTGCAAATGGCAACTCCTTTACTCCTGTGGTTTCACTTGGAGCAGTACCTAATCCAGAGCAGCTCTGGGCAGTTGTCTGCTTCACAGAGAGGCAATACTGCTTATTTCCCTTTCTCTTTTGCAATAAAAAAGTCCCAGCTCTGCTGCAGGGGTATGGCAATAGAGCCAAGAGCAAAATTTGCCCTTCTTCTTTGCCAGACAGCAGCATTCTCTTTAATTTTTAATGATTACAAACTATCCTATTCATGAAGCTTTGGTAAGATCAATAATGTATGCACATTTGGTGGGGGGCAAGTGATGTCATCTTTCTTCAAGTCTGAGATTACAATGTGAGATGAGGAACTGACAGCTTGAAATTCTTTATAAATGAATTAAATGCTTTGTCTAAAAGCAGGATCAACTAGATCAAAACTGTTCCTTTCTGAGGTAATAAAGTAATAATATGATTGTTAATTTCACTGATTGAGGTTTGGAATCAAATTGAGAAAGGAAAAATTGAACATAGGTGTGAACTCCTGTTTCTAATAATTGTTTTATCTCAAGAGGATCTTGGGTTACTTTTCCATAGAAGAGCATTTGGGTTGTGTTGAGAAGAAGCCGGATATAAAATGCAAACTAAAGCAGGCAAACCCAGGAAAATAACACAGGACTTCCCAAACCTACTTTGACTGAAGTTCACTGAGTGAACTACTTTGATAATATCAGCTGGTCCAGCTGCACCTTTAGGGAGGGGCTGCACCCCTGTCAGTGCGCTGGGAAAACAGTGCTGCTGGGCCATTGTTGTTGTACATTGAGATTTACAGTCAGTTGGGCAGGGATCACTTTTTACTGGGGCACCATGGTGAACTGAGTTCACTAAGAGTTAATTAATGGTAAGAGTACATTTCGAATGGGTGAGGCTTTCTGCTTGCTTAAAGAATTTTCCTCAAAAAATAGCGTAGGTGGTTCCTTACAGTTTCAGTCTGTCCAGCCCTAAACTAAGAATCCTCCTCACCCTGATTCTAAAATACCTATAAAAATGCCCAAATTTATTTGTGACTTCCACAGGCAAATATCTGTTCTTGTTTAAAACCTTCTGTAAGGAAATCTGTGCAACATCACTGGCACATACTGGCAAATTAGAGGTTTTGGTGACCACGAACCAAGGAGATGTTCCCATCATTTTTACAGCACAAGCACACTGCCCTACACTCCCTGCTTATAGATAGGTACCAAACAAATTAAAGCAATTAGGGATTAAGAACAATCTATTTGAGACCACAACCATGTGAGATTTCAAAGTACATACCTTGCCTCACTACTACTGCTATTTTGTCTTGTTTTTACCTCTTCAACTGAGTTAGCATGACAAGGATGTGACAGCAACGGTTGAAGCAGGTGGGTCCTTTTCAGGCTATGTCTATGATTAACTTTCGTCTGTTTATCAAGGAAAGAATCCACAATGGTTTATTGTTGAGTTTTGGAGGGGTTCATTGTTTTTCATTCCTTCAAGCTTTTTCAGTGTCATGTCCAAATAGAATTTGCTGTTTTATAATCGATCCTAAATCATGGTTGGGTTCTAAGAAGGTGAAGGGGATCTCTCCTTCCACTTGCAAATCCTTCCTTGTGTAAGATGGTACTAACTCAATGTTAAACCAATATCTAGTGAGCAAAATTACCCTAAGAGATAATCTGTTGGCAGAGGGGAAGGAAGGGACAGCAGGGAGCCATCTGAATATTTGAATCGGGAAAGTAAGAGCATGAATTTCTCTTTTTGTTTATTTATTTATTCACCCATGCAGTTGTTTTTAACACTTGTGACAGCTGTTGAAGTGTGTTCTCATTGACAGTGCAAGTGAGTAAGTCTTATGCACCTTTCTTTTCCCATATTATATTTTGCATAAGCACTGTTAAAATACAGCTACTCACTCCGGTGCAATCTATGCTAGCAGAAATGTTAAATCACTCTGATGGAATTCAAAGGCAATTCAAAGAAACTCTTGAGTACTGCATACTTTTTAATCATCTTTTTGTTACAATTAGAAACAATAATTAGTACTATTAGCAACAACTGTATATAATTTTCATTTGGTAATATCTACTGCTGTGAGGAAAGGGTCAGGATGCAGTATTTAGACAAAAAGGAATGACTGTATGAAAAGAGAGAATGGAGGTTTAAACATTCAAATTAATTTTGAGTTGGGATGAAATTGAGATATTCTTTGCAATGGTTGGATTTATGCATTTAATGCAGAGCAGGCTTGTGAGCAGGGCCAGCAGCTGCACTGAGGATTATGAGTAGGGATCTGGCTCTGCATTACTTGCCCCAGGATTTGCCTTCTTGTCACCTAGACCCCTGGCTAGGGGCCTAGGGCAGCCATCAAGCTGGCAAGGAGTATCTTAAAGGTGTAATTCAGGAGCAGACCTAGTAAGGCTAATCTGGGAATTAATCCAGTTGTATTCCAATTCATGGGAGTAAAACAAGGAGCAAGAAAGCTTTTTGCTGCAAACACTGCAGTACTAGTGGACTTCACAGTGATGCACAGAATTTGTACCTAAGGACCATGACTGAATTAACCTTGGTTCTGAGCCTGTTACTCCTTCTCAGATAGCCTATTTTTCATATTTCTCTACTGAAGCTTGAAGTAGGGTCTCTTCCACGAAATCTAGCTCAATAGCAGTCAAAATACCAGGTGCTTCCAAAGTAGATGTGCAAACCAAGGCTTTTGCCTCCCTGCCTTCTGGCTCTACTTATCCTTGCAGGTGCAGAGGGGGGGTCTGCTAAACCTTTTACAATTTCATTCTAGAACATAGGTGGATTTTTAGTTGCCTTGTTCTTTGTTCATTTTATTCCTGGTTTACCATGCTCTTCAATAAAAATTTGTAAAGACTAGGGTTAACTGTATTGATTCTGCATAGTCTTACATAAATTAGAAATGTAGAAGTTCTGAGCTGTGCCTGGGCTAGTGAGGCAAGAGCTCTTGGAGCTCCCTGGATGACAAGTAGCTCCACGCATGTTTCCATCCCTCCTCCCTTGAGCACCTATTTTGGTAGGAGATGAATCACTGCTTTTCCTCTCGTTTAAGTAGAAAGAACCTGGATGATTCATATACACTAGCAAAGAGCATAAATGTTAGATATCCTGGCTAAGCTCAGCCCTGAGAACTCCTTCAGAAACGGGTATTTTCAAAGATTGGCTGGATTACCTTATTTTGGAGGAGAACCAGAAGGGTTGTTTCTGGCTGCAGTGTCAGAGCATCACTGGTCACGCCCTCAGCTGTGCAGGAGGTTATGGCTATGCACCACAGCACAAACTGTGAGCCCTGGGTTACAGTGGCCTCATGACTGAATCTGCAACTGTTCCAGTCAAGCACAATCTGAGCAGCTGAAACAAATCCCCTCTCTAGTCCTAAGGTCCATGCATCCCTTATGCATGCCTCTAGGATGGCATAGTGTGGATAGAAAGACCCATGTGTTGCTGAAGCATGGGATTGCTGTTTTATTTCTCTTCAGCCCCGTCTTGTGAACTCTACTTTAGAAGGGGGCGGCAACCATTTTGTTTTGTTTATTGCCTGCTAAATATATTAATAGATTAATTTCAAGGCTGTGGCTACCATATGGATACTATGAAGCTCCATTTCAGGAATGCTTTTAAAACATGTTTCAGTCTCACTGGTGTTGAAGGTCCAAAATATGTGTCTGGCTTTGCTGAACAGGAGCAGTGGGAGAGAGTTCCCACTGTGTGGCCAATGCAGTGTGGCAGTGTTGGATGCCTTGCTGCTGCTACACAATCAGCGAGCTGCAAAAGGATGGCTCCAATCCCAAGTTATGTTTTCATCATAGTGTTTTCATCCTGGGTATCTTAAACTTGCTGAAATTCCCAAAGTCTCCCAGATGCAGCTGTTGTTATTGCTTATGTCCTTTTAGGTGTGGGTATATTCTGCTAAAACTGCCTGTTCTTCACATAATTTCTACAGAAGTGCTTCTCATAACAATAAATTCCCTTCTCTTACAAATACAGTTAAGATAATTGCTTCTTTTACAACCCACGCTTACCGAAACAATTTTAGTTTAGAGCTCTGAACAAGCATTTCCTCGTCCAAAGCAACAGGAGTATCCAAGAGTGCTGCTGCCAGGCAATGCCTGAGCCACCCTGGGGCAGGACCTGTGCAGGCTCTGCTCACTGAGAAGGTCTTGGAGCCAAGGTCCTCAGCTGCTTCTTGGGCCTGAAACAGAACTTCATCACAAATGAACTGCTGTATTTCCAAACAGCTGTGCAGCTTAATAAGCAGATCGATATTTGGCATGGAAAGTTGTGCTTGTCTACTTCACACTCATATTGCTTTTCCTCCATTTGGCATTGGAATAGCTGTCATTCTGCTTGATTAGCTCCCAGATGATGGAAAAGCTGGCAAACAGTTTCTAATGGAAACACAGCAGTCTGTGTCTAGAAGGGCGTTGTTGGAAGTGAATTTAAAATACAACAGATACATTTAGGAAATTATTTAGATTTTACAGTGTGATGGTCCCCTGGAAACCGCACACAGAGTCTCACTGAGGTGTTACTGAGTAACAACCATTTGGGAGAGAGAGCTGGCTGAGAATTTCCCATCCAAGCAATTTTCTTAAGTGAGGACACAGTTCCCAGAAAATAAAAGAATTTCCCAGAAGCTCATTTTTATTATGAACAATAAAAACTACACATTTTATGGCCATTTTGATCTGTATATTAACATTTTCATCAAAATGGCCTGAGGCGTTTAATATTGTGTTGGTATTAGGTGGAACTCCCTTATTGCTGTGCATCAGTCCACAGAACCATAGCTCAGGACTCCCTGTGTTTACGTGCTTGAGGGCTGAAATATATCACTCAGTTCTAGGTTGGTTTCTGGCCAGCATCTATCACTTGTTCTAGAGAAGGACACATGGCAGGTCTGGGACCCAAATGAGGGCAGGAACAGCATGGAGGTTTTCACACTATCTCCAGCTACACTACTGTATGTTGAAAAGGAGTGGCTAAGAGGTTGCACTCTCAGGTGGGTGGGAAATCAACAGAATCAGGCTTACAGGTAGTCTAGTCAGTTTTTTAAACTCTTCTAGTGAGTCAGATTACAAATACTTCCTTTTTCTCAGAATCCTCCTTTGGAGGATGTATTCACCACAGCACAAAATCTGTTGCACCAAATTAGAGGCATCATTTCAAGAGAGAGAGCAGGCTTGGGAAGGGATGTCCTCTCTGGAGGGGGGAACAAAAGATGCATGACAGCAATCTCCATTCCGTCAGGAAAATGAAGTAAATTTATTTCAATTTGTAAAAACATAAAAGATTGAATTCCCAAGCTGTTTTGGTTATTTTATCTTGGTCACTGCACTCTGTGTGCCTCTGCACTGCAAGTTAGAATTTGCTCTCTGTAATCTGTCAAACCAATTGGGTTGATTTATACCTCTGCTCTTGTCCGGTTTATCTCCCTTGTGACCAAGGAGGCAGTTCTCTTCTGCTGTTGTGACTTTTTCATTATGGGAATTTATCTCAGGGCTGTGACTGGTGCAGAGCGTGCTTGCTGCCTCTCTGAATGAAGAGCATGGCAGGTCTGCATCTTGACACAGCGCTGGGAAGAGCAGTGCTTCCCTCTCCCTGCCCTGGGAGTCTGGTACCATGCAAAGCATGAAGAGTGACTTCAGAACTGCCTGGGAAACTGTTTCCACTGAATCAGAGTTAAGGAAGGCAAACATGAACCAGAAAACATTTTTCTTATCATGGCAGATCAAGTTGTATCCAACTGCATAATGCTCTAGATGCTATTTTTAAGGAAAATATTTTAATCTCTGTGGCAGGCTAAATGTACCTGATAGACTGTATATGCTGTCTCTGACATCTGTAGATAAAATAATTTTACTGTTACCATCAATAATTCTCTCTGTTTCCACTAAAAGTGCTTCAGTATTATTCCTGCTAAGTGAAACACTGACCCAGACACAGCACACGTTGCTATGACTGGGAGCAGATGGGAGCCAAGCTCCTGTTCTGGCTTCATGGGGACAGCTTTTGGTGTCCCAGGAGAGTGAGAGTCACCCCTCAAGGGGTGCCGTCTTGGAGGAGCTTGGTCCCATGTGCAGGGAGTAGTGAAGTAGGGGGTTATCCTTTACTACTCCCAGCTCTACAGGTCTCAGTCTTCTGTGGAGTCAGCTCAGCTGGTAGCAGAGATGGAGAAGGCACACCTCAGGGAAAAGATACTCTGAATTGCTTGCAAAAACTCCTGACGCTTCAAAATCCTTCCACGTGACCCAGGTACTACTATTCTTTTAGTCACTTTCCCATCTGAATAGCAGAGAACAATTGGTGAGGTTTCTAAGTTAAAAGGATCGTGCTTCTTGCATTTCACTATGAAAATGAGAAGTGTCAAGCCTGAAAATACACTTGTAAAATGATACCTGGAAGAGAAGAACTTTGCTTCCAGGCATCGGTACAAATCTCTGGCAGGGGTATGGGGTCACCTGACGGCAGCTTCAGGTAGTTAAATCCATTCACAAACCTGCAGTTGAGTCTCTTTGCAGAAGGGCTGTAAGGATTTAAGAGTTTTGAGTCTCCCTGACCAGCTTTGGGATTTGGAGCTTAGTTCCTGTACACCTTATGCCTTTAGAAAATCAGGTTTAAGGACCTGTAAAATGCCCTGTCCTGGCTTCAGCTTCTCCATGATCAGAAGAGCACCTAGTGCAGGGCACAGGGCTCTGGAGGAATCTAGGGTTTCCTTTACCAGGGGAGGTCTAGCACTGTCACCACAGCAGCGCATGCTTCAGGGCTCCTTGCGCAGCAACGGACAGCAGTAGGACGCACAATATTTGTGTTTTCATTATTGCCATAAAAGCAGCATACCTGGCTCTGCAGAAGTTGTTGTTGTATTGTAAAAGAGAAATTTAGATAAGGTCAAGGAGAACAAAAGAGAGAGCTCAAAACATCCCCAGAGCTGGGGCTTGAGGGTGCTCCTCTGTGGTGGTGTCTTGTGTGAGTACTAGTGTGGGTATATCACAAAACAAACTGTGAGTGGAGCCTGAGCACAACATTCATCTGCCTTACTCCAGGCACATCTTTCTATGCATTATATCCTTATGAACTGGGGTAAAACCTGTAAAGCACTATGCATTTTTCCTTCCTTTTGGAAAATTATTATTCTGATTTTTCCACCTTCTGCTTTTTTCTTTCCCTTTTTCTATTTTTCTGTTCTATCTGTCAGTACACATTCGTATGTGAGTCTTTATGCTTAAATGGAGAGAGCTGTAAATCATGCCTTAGGCTTCACTGTTTCCAAAAGCAACCACAAAGGATAAAAAAAAATCCTAAAGGAAATATCTAAATGAAGACCTCAAAATGAGGAGGGGAAGACAGGATAAAAAGAGAATCATATACTAATTATTGGAAAGCCTCTGATTTTGAAAAAGGACAGTCTTTGATGGAAGAAGAAAAAGTGTTGTTTGGTATAATTTGATTCACTGCAATTCCAAATTGCTCATTAGCGTGTGGATGCATCACAATACTTCTCATAACTTCACAACACCTTTTGTTACCTACTTTCTCAGGCTGTTTAGTCTAAATAAGTCTGTTTGGTTCCAAAGCTATACATGTCCTTGTTATGGCTACAGTACTTAATTAAACCTTCTTCCCATAGCGAGCACTTCACAACTGCTAATATTGTGTGGATTTAGATTATTGCTATTGCCTGATCTAAAGGAATGATCACTTTCTGTACATAAGGAAATTTGCAATCCAGTTTGCTGACACTAGATCATTTCTATGGATAAGAAGAGCTTGAGCATGGCCTGTTTCTTTCCAGCTTGACTTATTACAAAGATTTTATGGAAGCAATGCTCTGACATTAATCAGAAGCCAAATGGGAGCAGTGGGAGTTCAGACTGCATGCGGGTTCCCTCAGCAGATGCACACTTCCTCCCTGGTGCTTCTGCCCATGGTTGGGAAGGCTAGCTGCATGTCAGGGTGGATGTCCTTCATTAGAGGGCTCCCAGGACAAGCTGTGCCTTTGGAGGAATCAACAACTACTTCTGTTTCTGCAAAAGGAACAATTCCAATATTGCATACTTTTATCTTGTGTCAGCGCAGAGCTCCTGATCGCCAGGAGCCAGTAGGAGGTGGAGTGCAGGTGGCTGTGCTCCCTGCACTGCAGGTCAGTTGTTGTGCAGGGGATGTTGAGGGTGTCAGGAAACATGGTTCAGGCACTTGAAGAAGCAGAGGCTGTGCTGAATATGCAGGGAGGTTGATGTTTTTGTTTCTCCAAAGGAGATGTAATTTGTGATGACTAAATCTAAGTATACCAAAGTGAACATACTGAGTGAATCCATGTTGTTCAGTGTGCATGTACGTGAACCAAAGGGTGATGTGGGACAGACACCGTATGTTTTGGTGCATGGGTACATCTCCACACTCCTCCATGCATTGCTGCATCCTGGACTGACCAGCTGTTAGCAAATCCAGGACTCTTGCTGACTGGATATGTTCAGGCAAAGGTGTGATCCAACAAGAGAAACCCATGTATTTGTGTGCCATGGTGACAGTTCCAGCTCCTCTCTTGTGCTGGAATTCCAGGTTTGGATTTCAAAGACAAAGCCTCAGCCTTTAGCACCATCCCTCCAGCCAACAGGTGTTTCTGGGCACCTCATCCCATGGTGAGCACAGGGCTCTTCCATGCAGTGCGCTCTGCTCTCACAACCTTTCCAAGAATAAATGGCATGAACTCCTTGCTCCCTACCTCAGAGTTTTGTGTTTAAAGGGAAACTGTTTTGGAGCTAGCCAGCCATGGAGTGGGTACAGGAGGCACAGGACATGGCCCCAGTAGGCTCCTGTGCTCTTATTCTACCATCAGATCCCAGCCTTCCCAGCTTCCAGAACTCCTAGCACATTATACAGATACAATGTGACAGGGAAATAATTTTAAATGAGTTTGCTATTTTATATTCTGTACATCACAAACACCTTTTAAAAATTGAAAGCGCTAATACAAAAATGAGAGAAAGTTGCCAACATACAAAGCACTCACCAGTGTTTTCTATCATGGATTTCATGGTTTTTTGAGGTATTTGTTTCTGTGAAATAAAACACCACTGTCCCCTTCCCTTCCCTTCCCTTCCCTTCCCTTCCCTTCCCTTCCCTTCCCTTCCCTTCCCCTTCCCTTCCCTTCCCTTCCCTTCCTTCCCTTCCCTTCCCTTCCCTTCCCTTCCCTTCCTTCCCTTCCTTCCCTTCCCTTCCCTTCCCTTCCCTTCCTTCCCTTCCCTTCCCTTCCCTTCCCTTCCCTTCCCTTCCCTTCCCTTCTATAGCTATTCGTGTCAAATTTCATTTTAAGCAAGGAGAATCTTGACTTCCTTTTGTGATCTCCAAAGTGTTGTGGGCAGCATGGGGTTCAGGGCTTGAGAACATTTGGGGAACTTGTGTAAGCCATGGGTTGTACCCAGCAAAGCATGCTCTCTTGCCCACTCCTGCCTTTGCCTAGCCAAGCCTAGTATCTGGGGATGCCACTGGCTTCCAGCACTTGAATGTAAGGATCCAACGCTTATTGATGAGGGGTATGGCAGTTAGTTGGTAAACAGGGCTTGTGCTAAAGTCTCTTGGACAGAAGTTATCCTAAGACCTACATCAAACAGATGGAGATTTGGGCAAGGCACCCTCTGCTGCATCTTTTTGTTCCCCAATTGCTGCAGAGCAATTGGGGAACATATTCTTTCTCTTATATTTAGAGACTTACCCTAAGCGTTGAAGACCTAAAGCACGCTTGAATGTTTCACTGGTTAATTACGGGACAGGGGTGAGTGGCAAGTGTTTTAACAACTGCAGAAGCATCTGCAAGAAATAATCTGGCAGGATCAGACTCTCCCTCTTTACATGCACTTCCTGGATATACTCGGATATTTCTGGATGTGTTTCCCATTAAAGGTGTCTGGAATGGCTCAAGGACTTGAAATCTCCTAGTGCTTAATACTTTGCTGATCTAACGTGAGCTCCTTGTCAGGGATGAGGGAGCACAAGATGTATGAATCACTTCTTGGGGAGGCTACAACAGGCTCCTCTCCAGCACAAAGCCTACAGGGTGATTCAGAGACCTGATGGGTTTTGTCACTCTGGCTGGGTTACTGCTCAGATGAGAAATTTTCTCATCTTGATCTTCCTAGCAGTGGTGGGGCCAGGTTGGTCCCTGTGCAGGGCTTGGTAGCCTTCAGGCTGCTCTCAGACCTGGGGCAGGTAACCTGAGGTTGCTGTCTTCACTCCATGCTCCAGGGACTCTGGTAATGGAGTCCAGTGAAGTTGGTTTTATGTCCACACTGTGCCAAAAATCAGGGTTATTGCAAAGGTTCAATTTACTTACTAGAGCTTTATAGCAACTTTCTTGGTACATTGTTATTAAATAGTGGGATTCCTGGGACTGTCCTGTCCACAGCCAGGATGGGACTTGGATGATCCTAGTGGGTCCTTTCTAACAGAGAATATTCTGTGATTCTGTAAAGTCTGTGCATGTCTTCCTTCAGGGACACTGTAAGTAAGTATAATAATGATTTCAAATATCACAAGTGAATAGGCAGGACAAGAGCTCTGCAGCATGTGCCAAGGACGGCAGTAAGATTAAAACATTCTGGAGAAACAGCTCAGCAAGAATAGTGACAGTTGACAATTATTTTATCTGACAATGACTTCTCTGTAGCCAATACAGGAAAGTATTAAAAACAGTTCATCTCTGCTCTTCTCTCTTGCTTACTGTTGCATGAGAACAGGGAAAATGCTGCTACCAGATATTGACTGGATAGATGGCTCCAATAGATGTGTCCCTTGGGAAAAAATTTACCTATTAAATGAAGACTCTACCAAGGACTCTTAATTGTGTCAATATTTTAATATTTGGATAAGCAACAACACATCTTTCAGCTTCTGTTTCTCTGACGTAGTGTACTTGGTGGAGACACTGAAGTTGCTGAGCCCTTGGCTGAGCTGTGGTCCATACCTGGAATTTTCTATTGACATTGTGCAAAATGTATATTTAATTTTAGCCATTTCCATAGGAAGTCTTACTACTATGTTGTGTTGATTCCAGTTCATATACCTGTCAGGAAAGAGAGATAAAGAATTTTTTTTTCTTCTATTAACACATGCAAGGCTAAGTGTGAACTGAGCCTTATGCTGAATAAAATCTGTTACACAAAATCTACTCAGATACTCCGTAATGACTGCTGTTAGACTGATCATAGCTAGTATTAATGCCTCCTCTCAGGATCCAAATGACCAAGCATCCCTTTTGGTTCCTCTGATGAGCACTAAGTCCATGTTTGCAGTTAATAGGGAGGTATCAGTACTGCTGCAGTCCCAGGAATATGCCCTCTTCCTCACCTATCCTGCTTCTGTGATTGAAACATCTCTCTTATGGTGAGATTTGAGCCATAAGCTGACAATTTTTAAACACACTTCCTCTTTTTAATAGCAGCATTTTTTCAGTTTCCTTAGACCCTAGGTTTTTTGACAGTAGAAGCAGTCATATGTAGTGTTTTTGCATTCAAAGAATTCACCCACTTTGAAATGAACTCACTAAGTAATATAGTTACTAAGTAAAATAATCTCATGAATATAATAATTATATTGGGAAGTGTTTCCGTAACTTAAGAGGAATTTTTGTGGCACTGAAAACTCAGTGTTCCCAAAGTACTTAAAGAAGATTTGGAAATACCCTGTGCAATTTCGTTCTTTGATTGTAGAACACTGTAGTGTTCAAGGTCTCTGTTGTGGTAAAGCCATAGGATGTGTTTTGCTCTCTGAGTACACAATGAAATCATAGAGTTATAGAATGGCTTGGGTTGCAATGGACCTCAAAGGTCATCTTGTTCCATGAGCAGGAACACCTTCCCCTAGGCCAGGTTGCTTCAAACCCCATCCAACCTGGCCTTGGAGACTTCCAGGGATGGGGCAACCTCAACTTCTCTGGGCAACCTGTGCCAGGGCCTCATCACCCTCATAGGAACTTGTTCTCATAGGAACAATTTCTTTCCAATATCCCATCTAACCCTGCCCTCTGTCAGTGCAAAACCATGTAATAGTCATCTCTAGTAGCATGATCAGAGGCTGGATCTCTACTAGAGTCATCTCTAGTAGCATGATCAAAGTTTACATATTTCTGCTTACCAAAATATTTGGGCAAATCAATAGCTTGTAACAAAAGAAAGTAACAAAACTTGAAATAAGCTTTAAATTGCGATAAATAGGTATGTGTTAAAGAAACAAAAAGATTTGTGCAATTCATAATTTCTAATGTATCTGATGTTTGGATGGGGAGAAGTGACACAGTGATTACCATTAACAGAGGGCTTCTCAGATGTATTTTTCGGTGTCCAAACTGCGCATTTGACTTCCATTAAAGACAGCCCCACAGTGCAGGGTGGCCCAGCCTCAGCCAGCACACCTCCAGGAACCAGCAGCAGGAATTCAGGTGTCTTCCAGTGGTTCCCAACCTTACACCTGCAGCCAATCAGCACTGAGTGGTTCGCTGCATAGGGCTGAATTTTGCCACTTCATGCCCATGCAGTGCCAGTGCCATCTGGCAGCAGCTCCTGAACTTCAGTTTCAGTGTTGTTATGAATGGATCAGGGACCTGTCAGGCTGCCAAGTGAACCATCATTATCACCCAAGATATCATTTAGCATACACTCCACATGGCAGTCAATTGCTTGTGTTATAATCATCTCTTAAAACTTCAACTCATAATATCCCTACAAGACAGTTTTTACCTGTTATATTAAATTACAGATAATCTTTAATCTGAATTGCACTGCTGTCTCATACAGTTAGTCAGCAGCTTTGCACAATATTCTTGTGTGTCAATCTCCATAGAGGTCATTCACTTAAGGGTTGGACTTGATGATCCTTGTAGGTCTCTTTCAACTCAGAACATTCTGTGATCTTTTGAAGACAAGGCATCTTGTCAAGGCACAGGCTTCTCTTTGATGTTACCTTCACTTCTACTACTGTGTGGTAACCTTCATCTTCAAGAAAAACCTATGCTAAAAAGATATAATAACTGTGTACATTTTTTTGTTTTAAAGGCGTTTCTCATTGTTATATCTGCACCGTGAGAACTGTTGTAGTTAGTAAACTGAGGAGTCTGGTTTATTATCTACACTAACTTCTGCTTCTCAAAGGCAAGATGATGGAGTACTAAATGACATGAGAGGCTCATCCCTCCTCCAGAGCCTCCCTCGTTCATCAGCCAGGGCTGCTGCTCTCTCCAGCCTCTCCTAGTAAAATGCCACCGTGTATGCACGCATGTGCCAGTCCTGCCGCACCTAGGTTTCTCTCTGCTTGCAGCAGGACAGCGGGCAGAGTCATGGCCCCAAGGGCTGCCAGAGGAGCCAAGCTGGCCTGCAGCTATGCCTGGAAGCTGCATTCCATGTAAAAAGTCTCTTTCGATACAATAGCACTTGCTCTGCTGGATTTCTTACTTGGCTACAGAGCCTTCTGATACAGGCTCACTGACCACGCTCCCCGTACACAGCAGCATTCACACAACCACTTATACTCTCCTTGGGGGCACTGTGGCCACAGTGAGGTCACCCCACATGGCTATGCCATGGCTATGCCCAAGTCTCCATCTGCTTATGGAGCAGGTCTCTGTTGTGGCTCAGCCATTCTTGCCAAGCCTATACAGAAGTTGCAAACCTTCCCTTCCCCACTCCGAGAGGTTTTACCAAACTTTACTCATTCTCCATGTTAGTAGTGGGGGCATGGAGTTTTTAGTGCTGTCCATTCTATACCATTCACATCATGGCCGGGGGCATGGTCTTGGCAGGAATTGGGGCTGGATATTGAAGATTTGCCATTTTGTCTTCCTAGCTTGCATCGGAGGGTGTGCAGGACCAGGGTCAGGACTGTGCTGCCTCTTGGCACTGAACGAGAGCCTCACTGTGCCACGGCCATGCTGGAGAGAAGGAGCCAGTCAGCATTTTGGCAGCACAGCTCATTCAGACAAACTAGCTTCCAGGTTTTTGTTTTGTCCCTGCTTTCCCTTTTTTTGGGTTTTTTTTTTGAAAAAGCTAAGCTGCAGAAGCTCTCCGCCATTTTTGCCTTTGTTGGAAACCACACTGAGTGCTGCCTGGGAGGATGTTCAGTGGTGAATACTTTTTTTGTGGGTAGAACACTCTCTCTTCTACATCCTTTGGTATTAATATTTGTTGTAATTATTGTGATTTTCAATACATTGTTATTGCAAATTTTAATCTCTCCTATTGTTTCCTCTATTATCAGATGGGGTGAAGGAAAGGAACAACTTTGAGTGGGTTTAATTTTCCAGCTGGGTTTATGTCTGATCTATGTCTAGTGAAAGACAGTGCTACAACCCAGAATTAGTCTTGGCAGTCCTTGCCACAAGATGCTAGTGCTACTTCCTTTGCTGTGTTCAAGTAGAGAAGAGGAGAACACTGCAAGCAGCAAGATTAACAGCTCAGAAGTAATATTGATCCTTATAAGAGCTCAAATCTAATCCTGTAATGCGTAGCTTTGATAGGCAGGTCACATGCAGCCCATTGCAAGCCCTGACGGTGTGCTTCATAAGTAGCAGCACCATCCCACCACAGCCAAGGCTACCTATTCCCTTGACACTGTGAGAAGGAGACAGCAACTGAGACAGGTGTATGACTGCTGAGACCAGAAAGAGTTGTAAGATTGGTGCTTGGAGCGCAAGGAGGTGATGAGCACTGCAGCACACCCAGGGCCTCAAGGGGAGCCTGGGCCCCTGGGTCTGCTCTGGGCACAGCAGAGCCACGGCCATCACGCCTGGCTTCCCTGAAGCTCAGCAGCATTTTATCCCTGCTCTCCAGACATGGCAGCAGGAGTCAGCTCTGCCTCTCCTGAGCAACTCGATTTGGTGATAATTGCCTTTATTGCTGCCATACTGTTGTTTACATGTCTCTGTTATTAGATTGCTTTGTGGGGAGCTGGTTTAACGCAACATGTGACTCCTGGGTTTGTATTAACTCTGTGTAAGCATCAAAAGGCCAACCCAAGAGACACGTTGTACACTTTTTCCAGCTGTTTTTCCCAACTCCCAGAAAGGGTTGATGAAGTTACCATCTCATGAGGCACCTCAGTCCAGTTCATAGGGATTTCTATGTCTCTTTTATCATGCAAAACATTTCACATTGGCAGCAGTGTTGTTACAGCAATACAGCATTGTAGAGTTGGACAAGAAAAAGAATTTACATGACACATCTCAGTTTGAGACATACAGGATGCAATTCCAGGGAGCTTTAGGAAATCAGGTACAATTGAGCACTAAAGCAGATACTGTGCTGAGAATAAACCCTGGACATAGGCAGAGTGATCTTCTGCCTCCTTTGTAACCTGTCATTTCTCTGCAAATGTGTGCACATTGCAAACTAGTGCTCCTGAAGGAAGCTGCTCTTTGTGGGAGAAATGACAGTTTACAAAGAAGCCTATTGTTCTAATGTCTCTAGCTCTTTTGCAGGTGGCAGAGACTCAGCAAAGTCCAGCCTAAGCATCTGTCCAATATCAGGCTGTGCCCGAGGTCCCACCATGAAGGTCTGAAACTGAGTGAGGCAGTGGCATTATTTCCAACAGAAATTATGTGGAGTTTGTTGCCCTAAAATAAGTCAGATTTAAGAATCTGATTGCTATGGTCACAGAAGACCAATGTAAGAGAATATAATTTCCTTTCTATGTACCTGCAGCAGGGTCAGAATCCCTTGACATCACTCAGGGAAGACCAATACCAAGCAATGCATTTGAAGCCTCCTTTTCTTTAGTTTTCCACACATACCTTAGCCAATGAGATGATGAATAGCACAGACATTCATGCACTGTACTATCTCAGAGCATCATCGTCTATTTGTTATGAGAAAGAACAATTTTTCTATATACCAAAACAAAACAAAAACACAGTGGAGTGATAGTTCTCCTCTTTATTCCCAGCATGAGTCAAGCACTATTAAAGACCTGAACACTTCAAGTACTGAAGTTGACAGTGTAATTCCCACTCTCAAGGTACCTGGGAAGCTCCAAAGCCATTCAAGAGAAGTCAACAGACACTAGGATCTAGCTCCTAATTTTTGTAAGTGCTCTCGAAATCAGCTAATGTATAGGGATGACTCAGTATTTACAGCCTTTCTGCTCTGGGACACAAATTAGCAGTTCTCACCTCGATACCTGTTTCCTGCAATGCTGATCCCCCCATCTCCCAGCTGTCCCCATTTGCTGCATGGTGGTCTTGTCCAGACACAGAGCAGCCACCTAGCAATGCAACCAGCCACCAAGCTCTTACCTTACCATCCCTCCCTCTATTCTGAACAGATGGCTTTTGAGAAGCACAGCAGAGCCAGCTACAAAAATCATCACTACAAGCATCATTGGATAAGTCCAGCAATCTCACACCCAGCATCCAAGCTCATCTTCACTGGCACTGCAGTGATGTGGTGCAGTGCTTCATCTTCCTAAGTAAACTTTGTAGCACTCTTGTTACCCTAAAAAAACCCCTAGCCACAGGCGTGGAGCAGGAGCCAAGGATTTGCTGTGTTCATCTCTGTTTGCTGGCAAGTGAGATGGAATTTCACATGGTGTGTTCAGCAGCAGCTACTCAGCATTGCCTGGGAGATTGTAATTAGGGACATTCCTCCTGCATGATGCACAGCCTGCTCTCACAGCAGTGATTCTCTTTCGAAGTCCTCACACCTGTCTGTGGGTGTAAGACTTTGTTTTCTTAATCCCTTTAAGGCTGTTTTGGAAAAGAGTTGGTTTTGGGGATGTCCCCACGAGCGGTGAGTGGGCCAGGAGAAGAGAATTGTCTCCAGAGGAAATGACAGCCCAGTGTGGCCTTAGGGGCATGGACAAGATGCACTGCAAGGCGTCAAGGAGGTTGATGTGGACTCCTGCAACTCCAGGCCTGCTGCTTGCAAAGTAACCAGGCATGAGTACTGTCCCCTGTCACCTAGCCTGTGGCTGCCTGTGGGCTTGCAGAGCACCCCAAGGGTATTGGTGCACTGAATGTCCCCCGCTGCAGGAGCAGGCACTGGTGACAGCAGCAGCTCGCAGTGCCTTCCAGGGTCTCAGACATTTCTGTGCAGGAGAACATGGCATGGGTGCAGCCTGAGACTGGGAGCTCAGCCCAGCTGACATCCTTCTCCCCACAGTCCCTGAGCCTTAAGCAGAGCTGCAGAGGAGGGCCGAGGGTCTGGGGGCTGTGTGGAGGGCAGGATTGGAGCAGGGTTGGGAGGGGGATGGCACAGGCTTCAGGACAGGGCAAAATGGCACAGCAGGCTGAAGTCTGACACAGGAAAAATCCCATGATGTCAGTCACTGAAGTTGCCATAATAGCTTACGTTTTATAGAAGAGAGAGCCAGAGGTGGTCTCTCTGAGCTTGGTGGACAGTTCTGCAATTGTCCAGTGCCTGAGCTGGTCAAGCCATGCCTTGCAATGGACTTTTCTCATGAATAATCACCCACAAAGGAAAAAGCCTTAAGTGCTGCCCAGATGAAGCAGTTGGGGATATCACTAGCATCCAGCAATACTCTGCTTTCTATTAGAGCCCCCTGCTCTCACAGGAGATCCATGGCCTCACCTCTGCTGCCTACAGGTTAACCTCCAGCCTGGCAAAATTGGCCTTGCCACTGCTCCCATGATCAGGGACTCTGATGAAAACAATGCCCTGATTGCAGAAAAAAGCCTGATAAATTATAGCTCCACTAGTCTAAAGTACAATGAAATGTTATGCAAAGAAAAAGAGTGAGAGACCATTTCAGAGCCTTTTGTGGTGATTCATCTGGGAAATTATCTGGGAGAAGATAATTTAATGCTAATGTTTTTTTTTTTTTCCCCAGTGTCATTGTTAGATGATATTCCAGCATCCTCTCTCCTTGCAAAATGGGGTGGGATTTGCTTTGAAATTGATCAGCTACACAGCCGGTGAGATGAGTAACAAGCAACAAAAGTCAGGAAATATTTTGAGGAGGATTATGATGCCTCCCAGAAACTGAATTTTTTCCTAACTGGGTGTTGTAGGGCAAAATCATAGTCTAGGGACTAAACACTTTGTTGGTGTTAGGTGTTCTAACTACAGTGAGCTTAAGGAATTGTACTTCACAGGAGCTCTAGAGGCAGCAAAGGCCATGTGTGCAGAGAGCAAGCAGGAAAAGTACTTGAAAGATGGGCAGAGGATGGGCAGAGGAGGGGGAAGGTTTTTTGTCACTTAGTTTATTTGAAATGCTGAAATTGTTAATTCGCCATGTAAACATTGTTTAATTTTCAAGCCCTTACAAATGTGGTCAAGTAGAGAGGCATGTTCTTTAGCATGTGGTGGCAGAAGCCCATTAGGCAAGCGATTAGAACACTTGGCAGGGTGGGGGACCCTGATTCCACCTCATCTCTTTAACACCAGCACACCCTTGCTGCTGGCTCTCAGATTTTCATTTCCTCCTCTTGACACATCCAGCTTGCATGACCACAACAACAACAACAACAACAACAAAAACAACACAAAACAAAACAAACAAACACCAAAAACAAAAAAAACCCCCAAAGACGGGCCCTATGGCTGAGACAGGTTGCTGTCAGCTATTCCCCCATGCAGTTGCTGTGTTTCTCGTCTCAGTGTGATGTGGCCAAGGTCAGTCGTTCAGGTCCTGATGCTGAATGCAGCACATGCCTTGCAACACTCAGAGGTTGTCTAAAGCATTGGGTGTGACCAACATTTCTGCTCTGCTATTTCCTCAGACTAGGAACCAGATAAACACCTGCTGCTTGCATGAACTTGTTGGTCCTTTGATGCCTATCCCACTTGTGTTGCACACAAGTAACACACATGTGTTAACTGAATGTGGTGAAATTGAGAAGTTTGGCAGTATGTTCTGTCATAGTTTATGCAAAATTCCATTATAGTTCTCCTTCAGGTTTTTGCCTTCATCTTACATTATTCTTTGTTACAGTCATTTGGTTGAAGGCCCTGGAGAGCAATAAGAATTAGCTGTGGTTTACAGTACCATCTGTAACAAGATTTGAGATGACTAAAGCAATTTTCAGTGAGTCACTGGCATCCTAGTGCTGTGGTGCATGTGAGTGAGGGCTTGACTGGGGCTGCACTAGTACTGGGAGTTCTCTGGAAGCAGCTGCTGTCCACCAGGTGCTGGACTTCCTAGCCCAGCAAGTTAATGTTTGAATCTAACACTAAAAAGGCCTCAATCAGCTCTTCTGCAAAGCCAGATCCCACAGACACAGTCCATCAGTGTTTAAGATACCCCATTACTTCTGCAAAGTCAGGGACTGTGGACAGGTCAAGCACTGACACTTGACCCTGGTTTCAGCTCAGGCTTCAGATATGCCTTGTGGGAGGGCATTGGGGATGCTGGAGAGCTTTTGTTGCTCAGGATGGGATGGGATGGGATGGAAGCAGTTGGGAGCACTGCAGTGTGCAGGCACATGCCTACTCTGAGAAAAAACCCCAGCATCTGTGAGTTAAACATTCAAAGGCAGCTTCTTTGACCAGTTTTTTGCAGAGAAGTTCAAGCTGTAGAAGGTACACCCTGCCCCTTCTAAACTGCACTTCATTACACGAGACTATGTGTTAAGTTTTAAAATCTGTTTTGACAAGCAGTTTGTTTGGCTGCTTCAAATAATAAATAATTCAGCCTCCCTCCCCCAAATGTTTTTTGCAATGAATAAAATTGTGTTTATGACATTGAAATAAAATATTGAAGACAGATAAGATGACTGTGAGTAACACAGCCATGAATCGCATTCACAGCTCTGTGATCTGCTGTTCAGCAATGCTTCTTTCACTGCCTCTTGTTAGTTGTGTGTTTGCAAACTGCTTTGACAATACTGGAGAAGCACAAAACCTATCTCTTTTCAGGATAAAATGAGGGCCTTGGTGCAGCCCTTGACCAGTGCCAAGCTGTTACTGGCCTTAGCAGGGCCATGGGGCAACCTCTGGCTCCTGAATATGACATGCTATTTCACTGCACTGTGTCGCAGGGAGAAGGAGATATTCACCCCCAGCAGACCCTTTCTTCATCAGGCATGATCGCTGCTTGCCAGGAACTTGTGTGCTGCTGGATAGATCACATTTAGGTGGTGGTGTAGGAAAGAACAATATTTTGAAAATATTTTAAGATACTGTTACTGTGGTTTGTTTTTCCAAATGTAAGGAGCAACTAGGTTGTGGGTGGTGAACATGGACCTTTGGGAAGGTAATTTATGCCACTCACCTTGTAGCTTGGTTTATGTACACTTTGCTTTACTGTGATTCCCAGTGCAATGTTCAGCCAGTTCCTCCTCCTCGCCCCAGGCAGCACAAGAGAAGTGGCCACATCCCACAGCTCTATGCACGCAGGTTTAGAAGAGTATTTCCCAGTGTCCAAAAGGGAGTGCCTTTTACAGGAGGGCCTTTGCAGGGGTGGGTTTTGATTCCTGCCACTTCTCCAAGGCTGTCCTCACAATGCATCTCACAGGCCACTCCTTGGGCTTGAGCTCACAGGAACTGCTTCAAGGAAATCCCATGGTATCTCTCATAAAAAGGCAATGAGAACAAGTGAGATGAAATTTCTGCCTTTTCTCTGGCACCATATAGCTGTTGGTTTAGCTTCCTAGGGATGAAGTGATGCGTATTTATACTATGATGGTTCCTTCTGTCAATGACAGGGTACAGCAGACAGGGAAGCAGAGCAGCTGGGCTTACAAATGTAGAAAGCATGAATGCTGAAGATAAACCTTCACAGCAGTTTTCCTGAGCAGTCTTTCTTTAAGGTTAACAGTATCTATAGATTCCTATGACATTTCCACTGCATTGGTCTGCAGCATGTGATGCTTGGTCGTGACAGACTGGATGCAGTTTATCTGAAGTAAGGAGTAGTCTGTGTTTGTACCCCAAAGACCTGACTCAGCAATCTTTCGGCCCTCCCTTATCCTTGGTTTTATTGGGAAAGTGCTCTTCCTTTATCATTGTGAGCTGCACTCTAGCTGTATTACCTCAATGAGTGTGGTTTATACTTCCTCTTACCTATCAGTGGTTCTAGCAGAGACAGTGACTTTGTTGATCTTCCATCTTATGCAGGTCCTTCCCATCATCAGAGAACAAATGCTGCCAAGTTAAGCGCTGAAAACAGAGTGATGCTAGGGTAGAAGTTTTCTGTACAAAATTAAACTGTATCTTTGGCTGTAAATCCTGAGAATGGTGGTCTATGGGGGAGAAACACATCAGGAGCCAAGGGAAAGGAAAGGCATGCTGAGCAACCAAAGAGATTGTCCAATTATTGTAATAAAACATGTGATTTTCTGTAGTTTCACCTACAAAACCAACTTATTCGCCATGGCCAAATTTCCAAAAAGGAAATCATTAGGCTGAAAAATTTCTCACATTCTGTAAAGATTTAGCTTGGAATAATGAAGAGAGGATGTTGCAGAAGGCAGTGTCAGCCATCAGCGCTAACAGACTGCTCCTGCCCCCACATATGTGTCTTAAATGAGTTCATTTTAAAGATTTAATCCATCTTGTAGTTGAGTGTCTGTGTGATTTATATTTTAATGACATATGTAATCTTGGATATGACATCTGCTGGGTTTGTCCTTAGTGCTCCATTGTTAATTCTCTGAGTGCTGCTCTGAAGTTACCTTGGCACATGGATGAGCCATTGCAGGGACTCTGCTCCACCACCAGTAAAACATTCCAGAATAAAGTGGCAGTACACAACCTGCTTTAAGAAAAGCCTCCCTTGTTTTCTCTGCCACAGTAGTTTCCATTGATTGATTTCACAAAGTTGACCATGTTTTAAAGAACAGGGCCATCAATCATATACTTAAAGCCATCCCAGGCATGGGGTGTATTTGTGACAATCTGAATATGAACGTGTTGCCAAAATATCCATCCCCACAGGCAAGATAAAAGATGAAGAGTATAATTTGTTCTAACTGGGAGGGGTTTCAGATTTCTGGAGATATTGTCTGGAAGAAAACAACACAGAAATTAGGCATTATCAATTAAATCTAATTTCAAAGTGTTAATTGATAGTTGCTAGAGATCAGATAAATCTGATAATTTATGAGTCAACCATAAAAGCAAAGTATTGGCACAGTGGTACTAGATGTCCATTGTAGTTCACTGGGGAATGAAACATGAGAGGAATGCAAGTACAGTGTGTCCTCTCTCCTTCCTTTCTTTCTCTTTGCCTACACTCTTTGGTTATTTGCTTGCACAGATTGAATGGCTGTTAACTACTTTCTCTGCAGCACCTTAACTTTTTACATTCCATTCAGAAACATTCCCAACAAAATGGAAAGCAAGAGGATCAACAGGGAAAACCTGCAGAAAGCCTTATTTTCATTTCACAGACCAGGCATATAGAAAACATGATAACTCAGGTATTTGCATGTAGAAGAATATGAAAGGAAACTCAGAGAGGAACAAATCTGATTTCTGCTTGCTGTCAACTGTTTTCAGTACATCTGTTCAACAAGAGAAATAGGGAAATAATAAAAGATTCCCCTCCAGCCTATAAGCATGCCCAGCAATGGGAATTCTGCTCACTCCTCCCTAACACTGGTATCTCTTTTGGCAGAGTGATTGTAGTTTATTGTCTTGATTTTATTTTAGCTGCCATTTGAGCCTAAAGTTTCACTAACATTGCAAAAACACTGCTGGAAATCAGCCACGTGCCTGGGTGCTTGCTCCATCCCTGCAGTGGCTGGGGCAGTGTGTGCCTCTGAGCCTTTGCCTCCTTCCAGGCCAACATGAGGAAAGAGAAAGAAACAGACTGGTTTACTCTGTGTTATTTCTATTTCCTGCTCTTTATGGTGAACAGATATTTTGTTCTGCTGTCCATCTCTCCTTGTAAGTCTTCCAGCTATTCTGAGTACATTAAACACTCCCCTTACTAAAATAGAAGGAAAAAAGGGAGGGGGAAAAAAAGCACTGCTGATTGTGGGTGGGGGTGGTCAAATCCCATCTCCATAGTACTAAAAAATCCTCCACATTGTCTTCCCTGGGCTTTATTCCCTGAGAAGCTGTACTTGGTGGCATATATCATGCCATGATGGAAATGCAAGGTGTACACTACTCCTGGTGCCTAGTTACTCATAAAACCCATGATAGAGGAGATGGGAACTTTACAGGCATTGTAAAAACTCCTGACCAGCACTGAGGGACCAGAAGAGCTCAGGCACTGGCTGCAACCTGCTGCCTCCTCACCACTGGCCACCCCATGAGGCTCGACATGCTCAGGTACAGGTATGGCAAAATGGAAACCACTTCTCTCGCATTTGGGCAGGGATCTGCAACAGGACAAGTTTTTCACCATCTATTTTTCTGGGTTTATTCAGTTGTTCAGAAACTAATGTAATTGCAAAGTCTCTTGAGTTCAGGATTACATTTGTCGGGGAAGAGAGGGACAGTATTGGGCAACACAGGATTATGGTATGGTGTTACAGCTGTGTTTTTCTTGGGCAGAGGGTAAATATTAATGTTGTCTGATTTCTTTGAGAAAGGCAGCTGAAAGGTGTTGTATCAGACTGTTTTCCCTTATCTGTTGTGTGTCAGGAGCTGCTGCCACAGTGGAGCCGTGCAGAGGAATGGGAGTGGGGTGTAAGCAGGGCAGCTCTTGCAGCACTGGCCCTTGCACAGGCATGGGACTGCTGAACAGGACATTAAATATTGCTCTGTTGGCACAGAGGTTGTCTGTTTTTTTCCGAGGGCTACCACAATTAATACACTGTGTGCAATGTAATAAATTGCTGGCCAGATAGGATGTTCTGGCAGTCACAGTGCCCAATATCACAGATGCTCTGAATTCAGTATCCAGAGATGATAAAACTGGGCTACTCCTGATGCACTGGCACAGCCAGGACCTTCCTATACCTGTGGTGTTGTGTAGGGTCTCTTTCAGTAATTCACTGGTGCTGCATCTCTTAAAATGGTTTGGTAGAGATAGTTCCCATCTCCTTCATCATGGGTTTTTTTTAATAAGTAGGCACCAGGAGCAGTGTAGACCTTCTATTTCCATCATGGTGGAATCATACATGCCCCCAAACAGAGTTTCATGAGAAACTCAAATACAAGCATTTACACAGAAATTTGCCTGACTTTTCAAAGAATTTTCCTATTTGATATGCAAAGTTTTTACCTAAATCTGACTTTCCAGTGTGTAAAGGAAATAAAGGCAAATATTTAGCACTAAATAAGTTAGATGCACAATGAACTGTGTTTCATCTGCCAGAATTACTCATTACTAACATTTCATTAGCATTAAATGCTCGTCAATAGGTTTACAAATTAAAGCAGTCTAACAACTTTCCAGTGATTCCAGGCAAGGCCCAAAGGTCTAACTGCCCAAAGCAGTTAGACAGCCTCTGCTGAGTGTCAGCATGGCAAACAGCAGTGACTGTGCCAGTCTTGCTGCTGAGTGAGTGAGCTTGTCCAGTGACTACCCCAAAGGATGCTGGAGTTGCTTTTCCTATTAAGTGAATCCATTCATGCAGGTTTATTACTGGCTGTTTTTAAGGAAAATCCCAAATGAAGCTGTAAACCATATTTAACTGACATAATGCTTTTCTGTATTCCTGCCTGTATTGGGTTTGCATGGACAAGCTTTGGTAGCAGCGGGGCTAGAGGGGTGGTTTCTGTGAGAAGCTGCTGGAAGCTTCCTCCAGCCTTGCAGAGCCAATCTCTAGCAGCTCCAAAGATGGACATGCCACTGGCCAAGGCTGGATCAATTAGAAATGGTGGTAATGCCTCTGGGATAACATATTTAAGAAGAAAGAAAAAATAAGTTTGTGGCACAGTTTTAGTTGCAGTCAGAGAAGAGTGGGGTAAGAACATGTAAGAGGAACCACTCTGCAGACACCATCAGTGAAGAAGGAGGAAGAGGAGGTGCTCCAGGTACCTGAGCTGAGATTCCTCTGCAGTCATGGTGAGGATTATCGTGAAGCAGCTGTGCCTCTGCAGCCCATGGAGGACCATGGGGATGCAGAGATCCGCCCACAGCCCATGGAGGACCATGGGTATGCAGAGATCCACCTGTAGCCTGTGGAGGAACCCACACCAGAGCAGGAGGATGCCTGAGGGGGGAGGCTATGACCCTGTGGGAGACCCACGGAGAGAGGGGCCCCACTCCCAGGCTGGAGCACCCTGTTCTTGAAGGACTGCACACCATGGAAGAGTGACCCACACTGCAGCAGTCTGGAGAGGACTGTTGCCCGTGGGAGGGACTCACATTGGAGAAATTCGTGGAGAACTGTGTGCTGTAGCAGGGATCTCACGGTGCAGCAGGGGAATGACTCCTTCTCCTGAGCAGCAGGAGAAGCTACAGGTGATGAACTGACCACAACCGCATTCTCTGCCTCCTTGCACCGCTGGGGTACGAGGTACAGCTGGGAAGGAGTGGGGTGGGGGGAAGATGTTTTTAAGGGTTTATTTTACTTCTCATTATCCTGCTCTGATTTTATTAGTAATAAATTCAATTATTTTCTGTAATTTGAGCCTGTTTTGCCTGTGACAGTATTTGCTGAGTGATCTCTCCTGGTCCTTATCTCAACTCATGAACCCTTCTTTAAACTTTCTCTTCCATGTCCAGCTGTGGAGGGGAGTGAGAGAGAGGCTTTGGTGGGCGCCTGGCATCCAGCCAGCATCAACCAACTACACTTCTACACTGGACAAAATCATGAAGAAAAAGCTCTTTGATAGTTGTGCAGCTGTGTTGGTAACCTGCTGTCAGCATCTAGGACTGTAGGTTTAGGTTAGATACTAGGAAGAAAATCTTCCCTATGAGAGTAGTGAGGTCCTGGCACAGAGTGCCCAGAGAAGCTGTGGCTGTCCCATCCCTGGAAGTGTTCAAGACCAGCTTGGATCAGACTTGGAGCAACCTGGGATAGTGCGAGGTGTCCCTGCCCATGGCAAGGGGTTGGAACTAGCTGATCATTAAGGTCTTTTCTAACTGAAACCATTATGTGTTTCTATTATTAGCTCTCCCTTTTGAAGTAAAGCTTTTCAGTCTGTGGTCTGGAGAATGTACAGATACATATGTGTAAGTATGTACACACACATTAATGTATTAATATAAAAAAGAATACATCAGTGTTGCATACGGATGACTAGACTGAAGAACCCTCTTGAGGAGCTTGAGTTATGGTCACATCTTGCTCTGTGAGCAGCTTTCCCTGGTGTCTGGGTCAGCATGGGGATTCCAGACTGAGGATCCACCACACTGTCAGGTACTTCAGTCCTACCAGCATTCTTTTTTATTCCTTGCATCAGCAGGATCCTTGCATCAGCAGGATATTTAGGGGGTAAAATAGGATGTGAACTAAAGTGGGTGAAACCATGAGTGTAATGCTAAGGCTGCCATCAGTCTCTCAGGAAGAGCCCATTTTTAACTTGTTTATACCATGAGCTCCCCCATCTCAAGCCATCCTTCCTGAAAGATTTGGGAGCAAAACTCGGCATTTTTGAATACCAAGCTAGAAATATATTCTAGAAGGTAGAGATTTGGTGCATTCTCAGGTATATAATATTTTAAACAAAACTTTTCAAAGATGTGCCTGGAAAACATCTAGGCAGCATTTTTTTTTTCAATTTAATGCTATTTGTATATGAATGTGACCTAGCCTTAATATAATAGAAGATAGCTGGGGACATCAGGATACATGAAAAAGAATATGGCTTCACAAAAACTACATTAGGAGCTAATTGCAAGACCAATGGGCTAGAACAACACTAAGCTGCCAAAATCCCTGGATAGGTATTTATTCATGGTGAAATGGAATCCAGCGATTGAGTGGGGAAATGTGGCTGTAATAAAAATCATGCCTGGAATATTTATAGAGAAGTTTATCAAACAGAGTTCAATGAAAAATATAGTATTAACATTTACAGGCCTTTAGGACAATCTTCTAATTTCACTTTGAGCTACATCATCTTTATCCAGCACCAAGTTCATTTCAGCACGCCATGTTCATTAAAGAAAAGCAAAAAAAGACTACTTAAATAGAAACATATTTAATAGAATCCCAGGCTGGGGCAGGACAAATACCTACAGCAGTACTTACACTGTGTTTTCTCTTCTTTGGCCCATGTGCTTTTGACAGTAGGTGGGGCTGTTTTAGAAGGCTTCACCTCTGATGTTTGCTATAGAGGATCGGAAATGGTTGGCTGTTTTCCTAGACAAGATTTAAACATGAAATATTTGGGAAATGTTTCTGAATATATTTTTTTCTTCCTAGAATATGTCTGTCTTGCATAGAAAGCAAAGAAAAACAAAGAGGAATCCCCATCTTCTGCTCTGAAAAGTGGTAATCTTGTGTTTAGCTTGTAGCTATGAGGAGCTATAGAAGATGGAGAATACAGAGTTCATATTTCATTCACAGAAACATGTATTCCTGACAAGTTAAAAAAACTCTTGCACTGTGCATGTGGATGGTGCAGCTCCCAAATATCTCTGTGCTGCATCTGGAAAAGGTTTAAAATGTAAATATCATTATGCACAGAACTTTAGCCCTCCTTCACCACCCTATTGATGCTTTCAGCATCACCAAGCCTTTGCCTCGTAGTTAATTGGAACATACAGTATTGCATATTTGCTAGTATGGGCCCCCCAATAGGTCTTCCAGCCACTTCCTGTTGATGTGAATCTGTTAGGAAGACCCACTGTGAAAAGCAGATATGCTGCCTACTAGCCAATCTGCCTGAAACTTCTCCTTTCTGACAACTGCCATTCAACTTCGTCCTGTTTAATGTCTGTGTTCGAGCAGAGGCTTCTTTGCTTTTTGAGGTTTAATGAAAGATTCAGGGCAGGGTGGTTCTTTTGTCATGAAGGGAAAGCCACCACAGCTTACCAACAGTGTCAAATGCTTTTTTGATGCCAGTTGGCTGGCAGAATCACCTTTCTTTATATTCATCAATTCCTTTGCTCCTTTTCTTCATCCCCCACTCAGTCTAACATCAGTCGCACAAGTAGTGCAGCCACAGTGTTTTTATGGTCAAGTTCCTGTGGCTTTAAAGAATGTGTGAAACAGGATTGTGTCACACACAGGCTCACCCAGCACACCATCAGCTAACCAGCAAATTCAATTAATAAGCAGTAAAGATTAATGGTGGCTCAAGAGGATCACTGAAGGCTGTGACAGAAGTCTGTTTTCTCCAGGTGATGCTTAATCTGATAATCCAAAGGGAGGCATCTGTTTTCTGTGTTCTGCGAGGAGGCCACTGCCGAGCTCAGCACTGCCTGATGTGCAGTCACTGACTGACCTGTGTTCATGCATCAATACATTCCCTGAGGAATGCAGACTTGTTCAAGACTTAAGCTCCTTTGCATATGCCTTAAGAAGATTTTTTTTTCTTCCTGCTCTGAGTGAGCCAAATCACTGCCCTTCTGGCTCAGTTAAGAGTTGCCCACCACTGTTACCAACCTGGTACATGTGGAAGGGAAGGGAAACCAAATCCAGCCAGTAAAACACAGCCTTTTGCTGTATGTATACTGTGGCAACGAATTCTAATGAAAAATTGGACTTCTGTCCTGGACAGCAATCTATAGGCTAATAAACTCCTGTTATTACTCACTTTAAAACAGGAGAACATCCTGGACAATCAGAACACCAACAGTAAAAAAGCAGCTTCTACTGCCATTATCTACGATAATCCAAGAAGACAAGGTTTGATAGGAGTCTCATGTTTTATTAGACCAACCAATGTAAGCAGCAAACAAGGCAGAGCCCAGAGGCTCAAGCACTTGAATCCCTGTGGGCTGCAGCAGGTGTGTTCAGCTCCCAGCCAGTCACCGCAGGCTGTTTTCCAGGGAGCTTCTCACCATTTGTTTGGATGCACAAACATTGCTATCGTGTTTTTTGCAGTGAATAAACAGCATTTTCATTTTGTGGAAACAAAAATGCCTTCAAAACCTAGAATGTCTCATAGCACTTAGTTGTTGCTGTTTCTTGTGCTTCTTTGAATATTTTTCGCTATAGCTGCTGCATCATTAAATATTCCCTGTCAAATGGTTGTGAAAGGGAGCTGCTTCAATTATTGATTTCAGATTTAGGCCCCCTTTCTGTTTTCATGTTATTTTGTGAATCAGTTCTGATTTCAGTGAAATTAGCTGTTCATTCCTAAGCATTCACAGGAGAGATTGTTAGACTGTGAATGCTTATTTTTGAGTGTTTGCTGCAGTTATGGGTCATTTAATTACCTGGAAATGTCTGTTCTGGTTGCATGGGGCTCTGGAATCTTAGGCTGCATCAGTGAAGAAGTAACACTAAAGCAGTTTTCAGTGTGAAATTGGGGGCAAGGGGGCATTCATTCATGCACAACTGAAATTCATGAGTATTCTTCAAAATACTCACCCAGTGACTAAGGTTCCTGTAGTGTTTTAGTAAGCCATGATTATTTTATTTTATCAGCATCACAGTAATTACAAGACTTTTCAAAATCTGAAGTCTTGAACTTCTACCTTGAAAACCTGATTAAAATGTTTTCTCATCAGTTTGGTGTCTTGTTTTTCATGACAAGCCCCTCCTCTGCATTTCTCCCCCTCCAAACCCTGACAAGCAGTGGGATTTCTCCAGCTCCTTTCTCTGTGTCCCTTGTAACTGTCAGCATTCAGGTAGTTGCGTGGTTATAGTTCTTACTGGTACTCAAAACCTCAACATTTCTCACTCCCTGGTGTTCAATTTTGTATTTCCTAGCAGCTGAATCTTCTGTATGCATCAAAATGAAGGGAGTATTTTTCAAAGGGAGTAACGTGCTTATGTAGCCTTAATGCTAGGGAGCTGGGCACGGAATTCCTGTAAGCAAGAGGCACCAAAACTTCAAATCTTTGTATGCTGAGCTTCTGGTGATAACCTGTCTGCTGCTTTGGGGAAGGGATGTAACCTTATATCTGCTGGCAGTCCTGTGCCAGATACCAGTTTTCTTACAAATTTTGCTGGAGATAGTGAGAATATAAATATCGAGCCTAAGCTAAGACCTTAATGAGACTGTCTTATACATTGAGTTTAATTAGCCTGGAAGAGAGCAAATTAACATAGATAAGAATGTGCCTGGATAAGCCATGAAGAAAAGTCCTATAAAAATACATGAAAGACTCCTTGTCCTCCTGTGTCTTAGCAGGAGCTGCAACAGTTCTGTGGTGGTGCTTGCTGGGGAAAAGGGGTTGCTGTGATGGGTGTCAAAAGCCAGCCTGGGTCTGGAATTCACAGGAATAGCAAATAGTCATCAGGAGAGGAGCATGTTGCTCGGGAGGGCTCAGTGCTAAAGGAGAATGTACATGTCCTGGACTCACGGGGAGAACAGGTTCTGGAGACCCTCTTTTAGCAGCCTGTTGGTGTTTGTAGGGCAGACAGGTTAAGCCAAACTTTCAGTAGCACTGGAGTCACCAATTGCTGTGCTGCAACCTCTGCATTTCAGTGAGGTAGCAAGGTAGGACATTGAATATTCAGTATGAAACAATCTCAAAATCAGAGAGTAGTTGTGATGCTTGCAAAGCTGAAGCAGAGTATCAGCACGTCTGCTTTCTCTTCGTCTCACTACAATTTGAAGCATAAATGATTTTACAAAGCCTTTACATTTTTGCACCTGGGATGAAATACCATTGTGTTTGGTCTTTCATCAATAGTCCAGAAAATTCAGAATTGCTGCTTGCTTGTACTGAATCTGTCAGCAGAATTGGAATAAATAATTTTTGGTACATGTAAAAGTCCTAATACTATTTTAGCAAGCACTTTGTGTGCATTGAAATGGACTTCTGCTCTCGCCTGGCTGTGATTCCTTGCCCAGATGAAGCAGGAGATATGGGAGTAAGAAGATAGTGTCTAGCACTGTGATTTGCAGAGATATTGATGTTTCCTGGTACTTCCCTCATTCTGAGTCCTGGAGAGCCTACAGACCCCATACTCCTTGCGAGCTGGAAGGTGGCTGGCAGCTGGTCCAAATGGTCTGTCCTGAGGGTAGGCACAGATGCCATGGCTTTGGGGAGAGCACAGAGAGCCCAAGGGATCATGCGCTGTTTTGAATTATGTTTTAAAACCTAGCAAAGTATTTCAGTGTTAGCACTGTGGGATAGCACAGGCAGCTGGTCCCCCTCCAGGTTACCAGCACAAGGAACATCATCTCCGACAAAGGAGATGAGAAAAAAACATGTCCTAACTCACACTGAGAGAAAGTGTGCAGCTCCACTGCCAGGTGTTGGGAGGGTTCCGTCCTGCAGTACAAAGGGGGAGTCGGGAAGGATTATTTTGAATAGATTTCTTGGACAAAAAATAAAGCGCAAACGTGGCAGTATTGTATCTGAGAATTGTTTATTGATAAAGAAGGTTAAGTGTCCCTACCAAAGGGGGACAGAAAAAGGAACAAAGAGGGGAAGAGAGACAAAAAGAGAATACCGGACAGATCACTGTACCCCGGGCACCCCACGGAGTTTGGCACATGAACATGTGTGCCGCGAGCTGCGTGTCCCTTCCGTGGGCAGGGAACAGGAACAGGCTGCCGTGGCTACGGGCATCCCTGGGGAGCAGCTGCGGGCAGTCAGGGCCGGGGCGCGACAGCTCTGGGCTGGGTGCAGGCAGTGGCGGTGGCTTGGTGGGCAAGCAGTGAGCACAAGGTTGTTGCAGCGACCGACCTGCCTCGGGGAGGCGGATGTGAGAAACATCCTCTCACTGCTTAAATTTTGAAAGGACTTATTCACTCATTTTCATAAGTACAAACAACAATAAGAGGCTTAGAATGGCTGTCTGCCGTTACACAAAGCAAAGTGCAGCGCTGAGTGCTTGGCCACCGATGGGTGAGTAGCCAGAGGCACACCTTCTGGCTAGGGGATACAGTTTTTATAACCCCTAACCCTGCCACCGTCAGGTGCTCCGATTGGCTCGTCCTTTCTAGGATCTTCTGACAGGTTAGCTGCTTGCCCAGCTCTCCCCTTGCTTAACCAAAACATTTAAGTTAGCCACAACACATTAACAATTAGACATAACATAACCTAACAACCCTTTACGAAAGCCAACTCCATGACTTCATTTATAACACAGAGAAACAGGGCAGGACAGGGGCAGAAAGGAGAGACAGCCAGGGAACGAACGGGATTGCAGGGAGAAAAATGCGAAAGCGGGGAGGGGGCAGAGCTGACCCTCCAGGCGAGCCCCCGCTCCCTCCGAGAAACCCCCAGAAAGTGGCCGCCGGGCTGTGCCTCAGCCAACTGCCTTTATGTGCTCGGCACTCCCACAGCGTGACTTCCCGCGCATTTTTCCCGGGCATCCGGGGATCTGCACCGCCAGCATGGGGGGCGGTGCTTGCCGAGCAGCAGTGGGAGGTTCCTGTCTCCTGATTGGCTGCCAGGCGAAGCCCCTAGAGGGACAGAGCTCCCCACACGTATGCAGACCCTATGGTGATTGTTCACCTCAGGTATAATGTATGTTGAGGCATAAACAAAAATCTGATTGATGTTTCTCACAGGGCTAAACTCAAAGCCCTGAGATTGGGAAGCCCAAATAGAATGTCAGAAATTCAAGGAATCCTCCGTGCTGGACACTTACCCAGCATCACAGGCAGCAGGGGCGCTTTGGGTTGCTGTTTGCAAATCTTTAGTGCATCCCTTCAGCAGGGACATTTTTAAAAAGCAATCTGTTGTGAAGTGCAATCTGAAGTGACAGCAGGAGACAATTTTTAGCTCAGATGTAGCCTTTGGAAACAGAACATACAATATAAAGCTGTGAGTCTTACCATACCTGAGACCACACAGCCCTAGGGGTTGCATTCAGCTCTTGGTTTTTAAAGTGTAGGCTTAACCAAACAGTTCTACCCACAATAAAACAGCATGATAGTAATCTAAATTGCCTAATTTTAGGGGTTTTATGCCTTTTGTTACTATTGCAAATGTGAATCAAGATTATTTCACATCAATGAAGTTTCCTTAAGTTGTGTTATCTGCATATTATATGGAAATCACAAAACTCGAGCATGTAATGGTGTAAAAATAGTATATATTTTTTTCTTTCCACTCCTGAAATATCAAACTAGATCTTTTTTTTCTGGAATGCTGATATTCCTTACCAAATCTCTACTCCCTTTTCTCACTCTCTTTTTTGCTGTTGTTCTGTAAAGGTGTCACACAAGGGAGTTTGCAGTGGTATCTGCTGGAATCAGACTCTCTCATAAGGGAAGCCCAGCTAAAGGCTGGGCTAACTTATACTGATTTAGGAAAGAGACAAAACTTCACAACCTGCATAATTTTAAGTTGTAAAGCTGGTATGTTATTGCAGCGCCGGGCACATGGGAGGTAGCCCTCCAAGGACTCACGTGCCGTCAGTCCCCTATAGCTCGGTATATATGTGGTTACATATTATAAATTCATAGTTTCCCAATATGCTTACACATATGCATAACCTATCCCTGCTTTGTATTATAAAGAGTTCAAAAGTAATTTTTATGTCTTTGCGCCTCTGTAGTTCTGTTCTGTGGAGGGGTCTTTGCAGAAGGTCCTTTTCACTGACCTTCTCTCCATCCAAAGGCCAGAACAACAAATTTGGTTTTTTTGCCAGTGTGGAAATTCCAGAGTATCACAGTCCTTGTTTGGCAAACACAATGAATGCTAAGTCAGTAGATATATTGTGTGGTGAGCAGTTTCTAACAAGCTATCTCTTAACTTCTGATTCCCTTGTATCAGTACGTTATTACCAAATCTTTCAGTTATTCTATTTCTTTAGACTTCTGTGAGTTTTCCATGGAAGCTCTCCACAAGCTGTGGTTCCTCAGATTAGCCAGGAATTTGTCCTCCAGTAATGCTAATTGTATTGAGATGAGCCTGAAATTCAGGGTTGATGTTGAGCCTATGGCTCAGTGAGCCTAAGCCACACTAGCCAACAGCCCCTTCTATATCCTGCATGATGTACATCTTTTATAAAGCTGTTCTTTCTTCAAGGAAAACTAGTCAAGGAAATAGCACTTCTGACAGCATTGATGGCAGCATGACACCAGCTGTAGGAACAAGAGACCCAAGCTACTGCTTCTGCTCTGGACCAGGATATAAGTCCCTCCTGGAAAAGGTGAAAAAACTAATGTAAAGGAAAAAATAATATCTGAAATGAGCACACAGGGAATACAGTGCTAGTGGTGCACAGCTGGACACAGCTGAAATGTCCAGTTTTCTCATGGCTCCCATTACTAATAATCTAATGGGGCAAATTGTTCAGAAAAATGTGTCCTCTGTCATTCAGGTTTTGTGTGTAACAGACAGGGCTGTAGTTTTGCTTGCTTTTTTTTCTGTGCTCTCACTTGTTCTGTACTTTTGTGGCTTTTCCATTTTTGTACAATTTTTTATGTTTCATGGAGACTGCTCTTCTTCACGCTTTTAACAGATCTTAGACATCTTACTCTTAAGAGCAGTTTTCTTAATCCATTTTCAGTTTTCCCTTTCTTAAGTAAATCAGTCTTGCACAGCAATCCAGGAGGGTCTTTGCTTTATTTCATATTAAATTCTAATTGAAAGGCAACACGTTGTAAAAGAAAAACCTGGTGACCATCATTAAAGTTACATCAGTGTTTTAATCTAGCAGTGCTTGATGGCGGGCTGATTGCAGGAGGGCTGCAGTGAGAGGTGCTTACTCTCTATATTGTCACACATGCCATCAGCTGCTATGCTGCTGCTCCCAGATGCAGGCTACTCCTGGTCATTTCAGCAGGGCTTGCATTTGTCTTCTGCCTCAGGTGTTTTCCCAGATCAAACTCCATCACCAGAACTGCTCCAGTAATTTATTTTTCTCCATGAGTTCTAGCACTGGGTGATGCTGAGGGTGCCGGGTTGGTGAGGGGCCTCCCAGATGCCCTTCCCATCCCACTCCTGAGGCCCTGTGCTGCTTCTACCCCACTGCAGACCTGGGGGATTTTTCCTTCTTGCTCTTGTTTGGGCTGTGTCACTTCCTATGCACTACTGTAACCTTGCATAAAGAGTATAAAAACTCCAGGGCATTAAGAATATATTTTCTTTAATATGAATCCTATTGGAAGCAAGAGCAGGTATTTGAGATTCTGGTGGTGGTTGCTGGATGTTTCAGCTCACAGCCACATTAAATGGCATATTAGAATAAATCTCTTGAATGAGGGATCTGAGGTTGGTATTAAACCTTGGTCTGAGCAGTCCTAAGGCTAGAAGAGTCACCTCATCCAGTCAGACCACTTACTCATTTTAGTCTTGTGCTGAATTCTCCAAATTGGAAAAGCCTGTAAGTAATGGAGCTTTTTGTGGAGCTGCACCAGGCTGGTTGGCGGCTCAGCTGCTCTCCCATGGGCTCCAGGCTGTCACCACTTACAGTAAATGGATTGCCTGACTGGCTCTGTGCTACAGCTTCTTCCTAGAGCAAAACCACCCCGTTTTAGTTCTGCATTCACAAAATGAGCTCTGCAGAACATGCCAATCCATTAGTGCATGATGCAATTCTCTCTATATTTTCATGTTATTTTTCTGACCTCAAAAGATATGAACAATCCTGTTTAAACCTGCACCAGCTCTGTATCCTCCTGGATTTTCTCCCTCAAGTGACAGATCATAATTTCACATAGAATCATAACCACATAGGGGCAGGTGCCTGAGATGAGAATATTTTAGTATTTGCTCTTAAATTATTCTGGTCAAATGGATCTACGTATCAATTGTTTAACTCACCAGCTCTTAAAAAATGTACTCTGTGTAAGGTAAAGGGAAACTTGGTTTAGCCTGAAGGACAGTAGAGAGGCATGACTCATTCCTCAGGGATAAAATCTTTCAGTTATGAATAGCTGCACTATAGGTCAGGCAGGAAGGCGAGTCAGAGCAGTACATAGCAAAAAGATTTAACTCAGAAGAATGTTCTTGTATTGACAGCACAAATTAGATAAGTAATTTGTTTTAAATTAGTACTTTCTTTAATGAAATTAATGGTTCAGGAAAATCTCTTTGGTTAGAAGTTTTCCTATTTTATTAACAGATTTGCTTCTCTTAGCCAGTGTGTCACACTGCTCCCTCCAGCTAACACAGAAAGATGCTTGCAATTACAGGAGCTATCAGCTCCTTAATGATAAGGATTTTAATTTTGCTGCTTCTATGACATGCCATGAATAGAAATCACAAGGTCCTCAACCCTTTCTGCACAAATTGTAATTGCAAGTGAAACTTCAGCAACTAGTTCACAAGCTAAGTCTTCTTTAAGGTACTGGATGTGTTTGCTGGTGAGGCCTTGGGGAGACCTACAGGGAGCTCTCCGGCAGGCTGAGGTTTCTGCTGACAGAAAGCCTTAGAAATTAAGGCCAAGATGGGGTTCAGCTGCACTTCTGGAGCACCTGCCCTGTGCAGGGCCTGAGGGGGGAGGCAGTGCTGTGCCCCCAGCTCTGTCCTGCAGGGCAGGGACAGCCCAGCTCTGGGGTGCCAGATGAGTGGCATGTAGCCTGCCTGGGATGCTGCCTTGCTGGCACTGCTCCTGCCACCAACCTCCTGCCTGTAGGGAACCATGGCAGGATTACCTGGCTGCAGGACTTCTCTTTTTAATCACTTAGTTACAATTAAAAAAACCAAAAAGTGAAATATGATCATCAAGCAAAAGACATCTTAATCTGCAGATCAAGAATGGTTGATCCTTGTTATTTCTTTCACATTTGCCATTACAGTTTTATTTCATTCTGCAGCTGTTTACCTAGAAATACAGGCTTTTTTTTTTTAAGGACCTCTGGTTTTTTTTCATTTTACAACCGGACCAAAGATGTGTCCCCTCACTGCTAGACTGCAAGACTTCTGTGCTGCTACATCCAATAAATATTTTTAATATAGTTCCATCTCGTCCAGCCTTTTGGAAACAATTAAGAGCCCTATTTGGATTCTGAGCCATGCTTGCAAGATGGCATTAATGCCCATGTCTTAATGAAAAAGGTTTGCCCATGTTAAGGGAGGAAATAAATTCTATTTATCCTGATGCGGACTTCATTTTTAAATGTCTTTGTAAATAGCAACCTGTATCAAGAGCTTCATTTTGTATATGACTCAAGGCTTCCCTGGGCTGCCAGTGCCAGTGGCTCTGGGAACAGCAGGGGAACACTCTGGCCCAGCTGGCTGCTACAATTAGCACAGGCACATGCTGCCTTCCCCTAATTACTGTGCACTCACTGTGGGCCTGGAGTGTTCCTTCAGCATGTGCTCCATGTGCTGCAGACATGGAACAGCCTTGCTCTAGTGGTCCTTCCTGCCACTCTCCTCTGGGTGCTACAGATCAGTGAAATGGAAGGAGATTTCTGTAAATAATTTAGATGACCAGGTTTTCAGGTTTTTTTGTATTTTCCGTCTGTTTTCTCAGCAGGTTTCATACTGGTCTATCATCCTTTGGTTGCTGATAGCTATGGGTAGCAATGATTGCTAAGCAGGTTCAAAGCAAACTCTCTTAGATTTTGGTGTGGGGGAGTTAATTTTTTTTTAGTTGAGACATATTGAACCCAGATTTTCACAAGCCTGAAAGCCTCCAGGCACTCTTGGCATCAACGTGAGTTTGAATAACAGTTGCAGAACCCTCTCTATGTCCCAGATATCAGGGCTGCTTAGCAGCAGCAGGTTTGGGGCTTGGTAATACAGCATTTACTGTGGCCAAAGATCTCCTACCAGCCGTATTTCTAGCTGCAAGCTGATGCTCTATATATAGTCCCATATGGTGTTCACTTTTATCTTGAGAAAAGTTGATACTTAGAGTCTTACTTACAAACCTATAATTACAAGATACTTACAAACATGCGTGTTTGTGATACTGTGTTTGATAGTCTGCCTGTGCTGCTGGAAGGCACTTCCCTCTTATTATTCATTAGTGAGTTATGAAAAATAAGTTGGCAGTATAAATCCAATATCTGTTGGAAAATAGATGTTGCAATCATGGTTGGCATCCTTCTTGGCAGAGACAGTAATGACAGCAGTTGGACAATTCATCTCCTGGTTATGGCCTTCACAGCCACCAGTGTGGATGGAGCACAAGGTTGGTACATTGGACAGCAGGAATGTGCGTCAAGATTTTGATTCTGAAATCTGATAGCTGACCAGATTTCAGAAGTATGGCATTGATTTTTTAAAAAGAGATAATATACCTTACAGTTTAAGGTATAAAATTGACATTTGGGGGTCGCCTGACTATGATTCACGTGTCTTCACAGAAGTATTGGCGTCATGTCCCTTTATTATCAGGAAGCAAGCATTATTATAGACAAAAGCACTGTTCATGTGCCTAATTTACTTTGCCAATTGGCTGAGGCTCTTTATCATGCTCTCTAAGCATTAGCTAAGGTTCTGTCTAGGTAACTGCTTTATCTTTGTTTAACATTGTTTTATGATGCTCACATTTTTGGCTCTTTACATTCTGTTATCTCCTGGGAAAGGCATCTTAGAGTCAGTCACATAAACTGGCTTGTGCATAAAACTCTATTTATGCTGTTTCTCAGGCTTTCATGGCTTTGCTTTGCAAGTTATTTTTCAACAATTGACATTCAGATAATTTCTGAACTTAACACGGTTTTTTGGTAAAGGAGTTTTATTTAGAGAAATGTCCATTTTGGAGCCCCAGTCTCTCGATTTTTCCTAGCCTTTCATGTGGTGTGGCTCTTTCCACAGCTGTGACTGCAAACGATTCTGATCTACTCAAAGAGTTAAACATAGAAGGGGATTTAACTTCATGTGGTGAAAGAGAAAATCTCACACTGATGTTTTATTTAAAGAATCCGGGTGCTGCTTCATGAGAGAGCCATCTCGAACCACCGTTCAAGCTTCACAAACAAGCTTTTAAAAGCTTCCTCCTAAAATAGCCATGTGCACTGGATGATTTGCAGTTAAGACACCATGGCCCCCTGTATGCTGCTGACTGGTTGCCACTGCCCTCCTTCATCTGATAAAAACTCCACTGTTTGCTACTTCCAGCAACCGATACTCCTTCCCCATCTACTTGACCCTTTGCTTTCCCATCTCCAAGTATAGGAGGAGGAAAAGCAATGTGCAATGAGAGGATGAGAAGCTGAATGTCACAGAGTTTTAGTGCTTGAATGCAAGATTTATGCATGCTACAGAGCATGGTTTTCCTGTCCCAAAAGATGGAGGAAATGGGCTGGAACTTCATTCTCTGCACACTTTTTTATCCTAAGTGTTTTTTCCACCTCAGGCTCCTGAGAGAGTTGCATCCATGTCCAGACTTTCTGGGACACAGGATTTACAGTAAGCCGACCTTTTAATGACTGTGAGATATGGAAAAAGGCACCTGCCATAAAACTTTGGTATCCTGCTTGCTGCTGTGCTGGGCATAACAGAGTTGGCCACAGAGGCTGCAGGAGGGTGACAAGGGAAGTTCCTGTCTCTGATGGAACAGCTCTTGTGTGCTGCTTCACACTGATAAAACTTACCGAGTCAGGGCAGGCTGCAGAGTTCCCCTGCCTGGGTGAAATCCGCCCATGTTTTCCTGGCAGCTCAGCTTTTTCCCAATTCCAGCAGACTCTGAAGGTTGTGTTGGCATGACCTCCTGCTAGTGGGAGTCCACCTAGTCTGTCACAGAGGTGCCTCTGCTTCATGGAATATCCAGCAGGAGAGTTCAGCCACAGTGACAGCCTCTGACCTCTTGTGATTTAGTATTTGTTACTGCTTTGGTGCTACAAACACAACCATTAGGCGTTCAGACACATGTGGGTGGATTTCTGTTGGTGTGAAGGTAAAGAAAGTGCTCCAGGCAAACATCTTCTCACTGGGGAAATGCCTACATATAGGGCTGAAATTGGATCCCTCATGTTAGGCTAAACTGGAGTCCACCTCCCTTGAAATCCTCTTCAACTATGCCCATCCCAAAAGAAAACAGACTAACAAAGCCCATAGCCTATCTATAAATGAGCAGAACCTGTTCTCTGTTCTAGGAGAATTAATGAGACATAATTACTTGTTGTGATCAAAGATTAGCAAAAAAGCTTGTCATGCTATTAGCCTTGCTGTATGCAGGGGAAGTTGGATATTAAAAAAAAAAAAAAAAAAAAAAAAAAGATAAATGGGAGGAACTAAGCTGAGCTATGAGACCATGATGCTCCACTGCAATATGGTGTAAACACATTCCTTGTTTACAACCCCCTTAAGCTTTACCAATGACACTGTCTCATAAATCAGGTAGTTAAACAGTGCTTTATTATCTCTGGCTTGGGGAGATGCTGTGCAGTGCAGTTACAAGGCAAGCTCTGCCCCTCCTGTCCCCAGGGCAGGCTGAGCCAGCTGCAGCAGCCCCAGGGCCTGCTCATGGGCTACTGGAGTATGTAATCCTCCTTCCTCTGCCAGGTTTGCCCCATGGCACCAGTGGCCACAGTGCTGTGCTCCCTCAGCTTCACCTGCCTGGGTCCAGCCGGCGTGAAGAGTGCACCTTCCAGCCATCCCTGCACAGGGGCAAACCAGGTTTTGCTATTAACTTCAAGCACCAAAAATGGCAAAGGCTTTACAAAGAAATAAGTAAAAGGAACTTTGTGCTTTAAAAAGTACTAAAGTCTTGCTTTTTAGGTGTTTGTTCCTTTTGCCAGAAGAGTTTCACTTACTCATTAGTCAAATCCCTTCTGAAAACCCATTTATTCTGCAGCTGACAAATACTGATCTGCATACATCATGTTGTTTCCTTTCCAGTTTACAAGGAATGGGATTTACATCTAGCTGTGAGATCTCCTGCTGTGTGGGTGTCTTCTCTGTTGGGTTTTTTTTTGCACTCTTTATTTAGTACATGCAGAGAGGCAGAGCACCCTCTTCTCCCTCCTAAAGTGCCAGCCATGTTGTCAGCAGGGAACTGTCAAACCCTTTCCTGTTTTACTGTTGCAGTGGTATTCCACAACCTGCCCACCACATATTTTGGTTTTCCATTGACATTTTAATAACCCACTCTGCATATTCTTGCTTAATTCTTTGGTTAATACTTTAAAAGAAAGTTCTCAAGACTGTGCAGCAGTTTGGCATCCTGAGCTTGGTAATAATGCTGTTGATATTTCCCATGCCACTTGGTCTGAACAGCAGAAAGCAGTATCCTTCAAAAGCAGCTGCTTGCCTCTAGCACGGTTACATCTATGGCTTTGTACCATGGAAAAATAATGTACAGCAAAAATATTTTTTATTATTGGCAGGGGCATAAACATGAGTGAGCTTCAGGGAACAGAGGGGCACTTTGGCCTAACAACTAAAGTTTTTTGTTTGGTGGCATCATGGGAATCAGCAAAGGATGGGAGTTAAAATGGTGAACAGTATGGGAAGGTGAAGAGATTCACTTTGTCCCTCTTGAGTTTGTGTGACACCAGAGCAGGATGTGTTTGGTTATGCCAGACAGGCAGGATGGGAGGGTTTCTTCTCATGGGGGCAATTGTTTCTCCATGTAGTAAATCTCAGCTCTGAGATGATGCTCTACAGGTAAGATTTTAGTAAACATACTGGAAAGCATTCAAAAGTGTCAGAAGCCTAAATTCTCATGGCAGATGTTACTTAGTCTTTCCAGTCAGATTTGTGCTATTTATGTCTGCAGCCCCATGTAAAAGCTGACATCGCTAAAAGCATCTTTAAGCATGTGCAGCAGTGGTCTCAGCTGCAAGGGCAGCCCAAGGCAATGGCTGTGCTAGCACACATGGGGACTCTGAGAGTCATTTGGCTTGGATGGATTTGGCTTGCCAGTTGGAAATTCAATCTACTTTTGGAGAAGGCAGACATCGGGTGGGCTGGAACCATCTCAAATCTGAGACAATGTCTTCTTTTCTGGCTCATAATTCTCAGTCTCTGTTGTTCTCATCCAGTTATTGTGCAGTGTATAGGCAGAAAGAGAAAATGTTCACTATCTCTGCTAAGTAATTTAAGATATTTGAAGCATTTGTGTGTGCACATATGTATATATTTGTATAAATATATAATTGAAATTAAAGAGCCGTGAAGACACCTGAAAATTATTAGACAATTATTGAAGCAATTGCGTAGCTTAAGACGAGGCAGTGTTTACTTTCAGTGACAGCATGGGGACCTATAATCTGCATTTTTCCATGTAACTCACCAGAGTGAGTCTCCTGCCAGATACTGGAATAGTTGGTCTGGGGAAGAATCTGGAAATTCCTCTGGTCTGGGTACTTGTCTGGGGTGTCAGAGTGGGAGGGGAAGACCCGCCCCTGACCACAGGCCTGCTAGAGTGTTCTTGGCATGTTCTGCTCTTCCAGATGTTGTGTGATGCTTCTAGCCACTTTTCTGTGCTTGAAAGTGACTTCCCCCTCCAGATTGGATGAGTCATTTTATCTCTATCAAAGCTGAGATCAAGCCACAAGATCTTTCCTGTTTTATTCCCTGGTAGCAGCCTAAACATGAAGTATTTGCACAGCCAACCCCTAGAATTACACTGGCACAAATAGAAATGCTGTGTTACCTCAGTGGATGCTCAGTAGGCAAAAATGTGACAGAGCTAAGGAATCAAACAGATTAGCAGGCAGGCCTGTCCTGGAGCTGTGTCACACTATTTTGCCTGTTTGGACCTCTGGGAAAAATCCAGTACTTTTGGTGCAAATGTCAGTAAAAAGAGAGGAAAGCCTCTAGAGGAACACCATCAACAGGTCAGAGTAGGACAGTTTCCCCAGGTGTGTTGTGCAGAGATGCACAATGGTGCTTAAATTTAGTTGCAGTGGTCTTAAAGGTTTTGTCTTAGGGAAAATGTTTTTAAAAGAGAAGTGCTGTCTTAAAACTGTGACAAACCTATTGAGGGGGTGCATTTGAGGTCGAGTGACAAAAAGTTGTTTGGAAATTTGCTAACAGGAGCAACAGTAGGTGGTAAATGGAAAAGACTTTTAAGACTATGCCTGATGGTGTAAAATAATCAGGTTTGTAAGTCCCAACACAAACAGCTCTTTAACTACACTCAGCTAGTGAAATGCAAATACACACTGAAAAAATTACAGCAGCTCTAACCTGCTCTGCCCCTCAAACACTCCTGTGCTTCCCCTCACCAACAGCTCCATGCTCTGGCAGGATCAGAATTAGGAGTTTTGGAATAAAATGAAGCATTTTTAAGGGTGTTTAAGTGTGTGAGAATTATTGCCTTCCCATGTGGTCTGTGCCACGAGCTAGACTGCAAAGCTGTGCTTCCTGCAGCCCCAGTGTTGATAAGTCTGGATAATATAGAAATGGTCTAAAACGTTTAAGATGAGCTGGCAAAAGGGAGCTTCCGTTGTGTAGATGTCTTTGTGCTGCTCCACATGGATGCAGTCAGAAACCTGAGCGGAGCTGAGTGCTGCTGACCTCCTCTGGCCAAACAATGAAGGAAGGCCCGGCTTTAGTAAGGAGACTTGGTTTGTCTCACTGTGGGAGTTAACATTGAGATTCCCAGAGCTGTCGGCAAAGTGAGGTCCTGGTGCTGTCAGAATGTCCTGCCTTCTCCAGGAAAGGCGATGTTTTAAAAGGGGTAAGGTTTTTCCCCACACAAGTTAGGCTATTCCCAAATTTCATGTCATTTTAAATGAAATGTCAGGATTTCTAATTTCTTCTCAAGTTATCTCAATCAATTATTTTACCCTTCCTGGGAAGGAAGTGTGTTTCAACAACAGTAATGTATGCAAAGTACAGAGAAATAAAAGGCTAAATTACTGGAACAGCTTAATAGCATGTGTGCCAAAATATTTTTATACCTTTCTTTTTTCTTCCCTTCCATGTGAGAAAGATGTTTATGTGTTAATTACATACATCTTTTCTTTTTTCATGTGAAAAATGTGAACCACTTATGAACCACTCTGAACCTTTCCTTGCTCCATAACTCAACTTCTAGACTTGAAAATAAGCAAATTGTGGTTCTTCTAGTCCATGCCCAGTTTGGGTTGACTTTACCTATTGTGCTGAAGTTCATATCCATACAGCTCCCAGGGTCAGAAAATCTACAGTACAGGTTTTCTATCCCATGAAAGAGTAATCCCCATGGAAAAACAAGGAGTTTCCAGTTGAACATGTTCTTTTATCTCTTTTGGAAGGTTTTACCTTGGCTGCAGTTTTTGCCTATCTCTAATGTTAGAATATTAGTGATTTGGACAAAACCACTACTCTGCGTGAGTGAGGCAGAGAGGGATCTGTCCCTGTAAAAGGGGCCAGATCACTTGGCTTTATTCTCACACTCTTTGGTTACTAGTGTCTGTAGGTGATTCTGCACTGGAGTTTACTGTCCAGTTACATATCTACCCCTCAGTAATCTCCTTGTGAATTTTTCACTGCTGTTACATAACAGAGAATAGAGAGAGGGATGTTCAGTTATTTATTTCTTGCATTCTTTAAAGTCTTTTACCTCAAACTCAAAATACAGGCAATGTAAGTAATTTGTCACATAGAAAATTACTGTTTCACTTTTAGGCATCTCACTGCTGCACCTTAAGCCAACTGTGTAAAAATATATTCAATATACAATTAAATAAAAAGGTCTTTATCTCACATCCTTAATTAGTAAGACTCATTGAAATTTCTGTTTCTTCAGTAGAAGCACATGCTAGTCCATCATCAATGAATCTGTAATTGTTTAATAGCTCAAATTCAATCAGCCCTGCAAGCCTCATTTCTGTAAGTTTCTGCAATGAGGGAACTGTAATTTCATATTTAATCAAGCATTTTATTTCATGGGTAATGACTTTAAAATAACAGGAGAGCCATAACAGGATCAAAGAGCATAAAGCACAAGGAATACTATGATACACTGCAAGTTATAGTGCATTGGGAGTAGCTAAACCTGGTAGCTTTTGGAGATGCTTTCTAGATTTTTCATGTGGTGCCAAGCACCACGCTCTCTGTGACTACATCTGATCACAGGTCCTGCACAGGTCCCCAGGCTGTGTGTTCTCCTTCCATCTGACATCTCCCAAGCTCAAGATGTGGCTGGTGACCAAACCTCAGCCATGGCTCCTCGATGCCGCTGTCCCACATCCCAGCATGCATCCTGGGCCTTAGTGGCTGAGCTGCTGTGCTGTGCTTAAATAAGGAATGACAGAAGGCTGTGCAGATACGAATTAATCTCTGCTCCCAAGAATTAGTGTCAAAACAGTAATACCAGACACTATTACATAGAAACAAACCAGTTGAAGTGCTTTGTGCTTAAGAAATTATTGCCAGTGCTGTTAGGAGAACATCTGAATTAGTTTTGTGTCAGTTCTATGAAGTCTGCAGGACAATTTGCTAAAGTTTACAAACCTCCCCCAAGTCATGCAGTAAGAGGCCGTGTTTATTCACTGAACATCAAACAATGACAAGGTGACACAAACCAGCAGGTGGTTATTCTGTTGTGTTGTCTTATTTCAAAAGCTTTTCTCAAATGCTGAGGGCTCAGTATAATGTGTTGAGTTCCTTAATCTGGTATTGGCCCTGCTGTTTTACCCATGCACAACACTTTCTCTGATGGGGTTTTAAACTGTGAATCTTGGCACCATTGCTTTTATTATTAGTCAAATTCCTTATATCCAGCTGTACAGTGCCGGCTATTTAAGTTTCAAGTCTTAATTCAGGGTTAGAGCAAGACTCACCTGGAAGAATAATTGTTTAAAGTACAAGGGGTCAGAAAGGCAAAATCTGTGTGGTCACAAGGTAATGTATATCAGAAGCAAGGTGCTGAGAAAAGCCTTTAAAAATAGATCTTTGTAGGCCCAGAACTGTGCAGTCATATTTACAAATGTGATCTGCCTCTTGACAAACTTCTCCCATTTACAGACTTAATTTGTTTCTTGCCAGACTTTTTCCAGACGTTTCTCTATCCCTGGCAGGTACCTCAGCTAGAGCTGTGTGCAGTGCATCCTGCAGAGCAGTGCATTAGCTGGGGTGCCTGTAGCACCCATAGCAAGGTGACAGTCCCATCAGGCTCTCTCAGTCCCTCAGGGGCTCAGGACTTGCCAGTGGGAATCAGGCAGCTAAGACATGGGCAGGGAGGCTTCAGCCAAAGCTGGCTGAATGGGAGTGTGAGCACATAAGTTTGTATCTGGGCTGAGCAGGAAATTCACAGGAGAAATATTTGTCTTTGTAAAACAAAGTTCACTATAGTGAACTCATCAGTTCACTATGCTCTGGAGTTAAACTGTTAGGCGGGGTTTTGCTGCATGGAAAACAACTTTGCCAGTGAATCCTCCATTAAGTTCTTTGGCTCCAGAGGTCTCTTCTACCTTCAACTATTCCTTGATTCTGTGAGACACTCAAATTACTCACTGTAGCATTCATTCCAGTCTAATTCTGTCTTTTGAACATCAAGCCTGTAAGTCACATGTCCACTTCCAGCCTGTGGCTGGGCCACATCCATGTGCTCAGTCTTACTTGACAGAATTCACGCTCCTGCTGTTGCTCACCAGGTGGAAATGCTGAAGGCAGAGTAAACAACAGCTGGGGGATCAGCTCTGTTAGAATTATCTATCTAGGCTTGTCCTTTCCCCTAAGTGCCAGATCTGTGCAGCCTTGGACTTTGGATTGCTATGAAGTTCCAGGCTGTGTTGGGACAGTTCTAAAGGAGAGACAGTGATTTTTCACTATGAAACTGCCATTTCTTAATACACTTCAATGCAAATTGCATAGATTAGCTCCTTAACATGTGTAAACAAGAACTAAGGAAGCACATGACATATGTCAGATGGTTTGAAACCTTATTAATGCAGCCTCATGAAAATGTTGGTGGCACTGCCAAAAACATGGATAAAGTTATTGCTAAGGAGAATGAGCTTATTTGTGGTTCTGCTGGTTTTAGAAAAGCAATTCCAATTTCTGCACCTAGTTTATGCCTTCTGGATCCAGTAGCTTTAGCTGTTCCTGGCCGACATTTTACCAGCTGTTGTGATATAAACCCATTTTCCATCAAAGCAAAGTCTTTTCTTGTGTTAGTGCTATAAATGCATTGTAATTCTATACCCAGTTACAACTAATTGAGTTAGCAGACTGTTTTCCTGCTTATATTCATTCTTGAAAGAACTTGCAATGAGAAGGTTTGTACTTAAAAATACCATTTGTTAGCTCTGGTTAAGCACACACAGTAATGCCCATCTACTATGACACCTGCTCACTGAGCACTACCAAGGAATAACACTGCTCTATTCCACTCTCTAATATTAATCACCTTGCCTGTAAAAGATAATTTTTAAAAGGTGCTATTATAAGGAAAACAGGTCTGCTGCTAAAGGAACAGAAATCTCTTCTGCTGTGCAGAGAGACTTGTCATCACATGACTGTTTTCTTTCTTTTAGTACTTTACAGATTGGTTTTGGGAAGGTTCTCCTCTGTCAAGAGTCTCTGTCATGTCCTTTACCTAGGTCATGATTCATTCTAGTCTTCATTTTAATTTCTACTATTTCTCTTAGGTTTCTTAAATCAATATTGTCTGGCCCTTTCTCCCAACAGCCCGAGTTGCCCTATGAAATCTGACCCTTATATTTTAGGAATTTTTTTCTTGTTGTGAAGGCTGCCAAGTGAATGGATGTAGGCTTGCTACAACTGTGGTCTGGCATTTATAAGGCCAAAATAAGAGGTTTTGTAAGACATATACATTGTTTAGGAAGTGTGATGTGCTGCAAGTGAGAAAAGAAAGCAGTGTGACACTGGCTGTCAGCCCACCCAGGTGTCAAAGGAGCAGTTCTGGTCTCAGGCCATGCTGTCAGGATTTCCCATGTTTTAAGGTGCACAGCTTTGCACAAATGTAATGACCCCATGCAGTCACAGGGATGAGAGTCAAGTCCTGGGAATAATCCAAACCATGAGTCTGTTTTGTTCTCACTGCCCAGGCTGGGCCTCATGCTCTCCTTCCTACTGAGGTGAGACATCTCCAGTCTAATGTTTTAGGGATAAGGCCCCTTTTGGCCTCATGCTTAGCTGCACAGGACCAGGAATCAGAGAGAAACTCCCAGTGACAGGTCTGGGAGCACCTTCCCTGCCTCTTCCTTCCCAGCAAGACCACTGGTGTGTCCAGCTGCAGGAACATGCCCATGCATCACAACCTAATAATATCTGCTCCTGTTATAGGTGCATCTTGCCTTCCAGCAGGCTCAGATGCTCATTTCCCAAAAGCCTGCCATTTGCTCAAAGTGACCCTGTGGTAAAGCCTACTTCTGCCTGGAGACCAAGGACACGTATTTGGGAAGGAGAATTGGGCTTCTGAACCAACCCACTTACTGTCAGCCACTGGCAAAATAATTAGAATTGCATTGCTGTTACAGGGCACATTCGTTGCTTTCCTTTGGGATTAAGCATATTTCTCTGCCTGATGTTAATTGCTTTTGAGGCAAGAATTCCACTTGCTCTAACACTTGTCAAATTCCTGACATTAAAATTTTAAATTATAATTAAGATGAAATAAAGAAATTGCATGACGCCTCTCATAGCCTCATTATTTCATGCTGATTAATGTTGCTGCAAACATCTTGTTGAAGCTGCTGAGCTGAGAGGACCCAAGGTTAGGTCTTAGCCTTTGGAAGCCCAGTAGATTTTAATCAAGGGCAAGAGCCTTTCCGCAGGGCTTTTGATACCAATCTGTATTTTTATAGCAGGATGTGTTTAACTGCATTGGTAGGTCTAAAGATCCTGCAGAGAGGAAATAACAGCACTGTCAGGTTCTCTAATTTTAAGCACATGCCATTTGGTAACACATCAGTTTCTTTCTTGAGATATGATCTCTGCATCAAACTACTCTGTGTAAGACCCACTTGGATGAGAGTAATGCTAAGAATGTTCAGTGCAGATTCATTTTGACATTTCAATAATTTAGAAAAGTTTGTATATATTAATAAAGCATAGGTCATCCTGGTGGTTTCCATACAATTGGTCAGGTAATGCAAGAGCAGTTATTTAATTGCATGTAAAAACAGTATTTTTGATAGTGACTATGCTTGGAATAAGTATTTTTATCCTGCTAAAATCTCCACAAAGACTCTCACTGTAAGTTTTTCAGTGCTTAACCAAGTAGAGAGGTTTTAAATATTTTTGTTAAAAACCATGCTTTAAACTCGTGTGCTTCTGGGTGACTTTTGTCGGCAGGGATCCACTGAGGCTTTGTGTTTGCAGTCCGGAATGTCCATGCTGTCACCATCTCTGGGGGGCTGCCTGAGACCGGGAAGCCTTGCTCAGGTTTCTGCTGATGCTAGTGGCCCTGTGATGAAGGGTCCTGCTGTAGTCCCACAGCCTGGGCTGCTCTGGCCACACATGTCCAGAGCCTCAGGGGCACCAGTGGCCCCTCAGACAGGGTCATGGCCACCTTGGGGTAGTGCCCCCGTGTTCCCTGCCATTGCTGTGCAGCGTGGCACTGGTGACACATCAGTTACACTAAGATTAAATATGCAAATTTAGAGATAGTTGCACTCACGGGGGCTGCTGCTGGGGTGGGGATATGGACACTGTCCTGGGTAACCCCAAAAGTTACTGTATTCAGTATCTAAATGTGCCCCAAATTATTACTGTCTCTCTAAGACCCTGCAGCTGGCAAATGGAATCACAGGGCTGGGGGGTTGCCAGGATCCTTTTAAAACACCCCGTTAACCTCATGTTTCTCAGTAACCCTCAGTAGCCACAATTTGTTTTCATCTCTTAATCAAATGATAAAAAATCAAGAGTAATTTCCACTTGTGCTGCACTGTGGAGTTGTAAACATTTATGGGGATGTTAAGAACTGGCCATCAGGAAAATTAATGTGCAGATTTTTACATCCAACACCCTTTCCCCACTGTTGAGGCATCTCTGACACCTCCACAGCAAAGCCAAGCCAGGAGAGTAGAGAGAGTGGGTGGTTTGTTTGGAGTAGAATAAAAAACAAGTTCAAAACTAAACCGCTTTTTTTGTGAAGGACCACATATAATTTCTTACACTGAAAAGGGCAGTAGGCTCCTGGGGGTGGAGGGACAGAGGGAAGAACATGCTTGTCCCAAATGGAGCAACTCCTTCCCAGCCATTGCTACCTGCTACAGGCAGGGATGCTAGGAAGGAGAGATGGTGACAGTTGTGTCCCTGGACTGCCCCCACTGCCCCATGGCTCTGTGGGCCCCCCCAAGCTCCTGTGGTCCTGCCAGCCCAGATTCCATTTCCATGGATAACACTGGCTAGTGTTATCCATGTCTGAAGCTACACTGGGCATTTTTTGTTCTTTGAGGAAAGCTGAAGTTTAGCCTGGATTTTATAGCACTTTTCTATCTGTTAATGGAGGTGGCATATTATGACAACACTTTGGTTTTTTAATTGCTGACTTGAATTTACGTATTTTTTTCTGAGGTGCTAAAATGAAATGAGGATAGTAATTAAAAAAATACTATAGCAGATTTGGTCAAAGTGATTGGGTAGTTGGGAACAGGTTTTGTGGCATTTAGATGAAACAAAAATTTTTCTTTTTTTCATGAAATTATTGCAGCCTACAAAATGTCCCATTAAAATCCTTCCTTTTTATAAAAGTAAGTGAAAGCACATTTATGGGTATTTCCCTACTGGGTATACGCTGCCTCAAGACATCAACATCACACTAGAGGTATCATGATGTTATTTTAACACCAGGACAGCTGCTGTAAATGTTCAAGTTGTTTCATTATACCACACATAGTAAAGCTTCTGCTTTAAGATAAATCAGAAAGAATTCTCACATGTCAACAGCTGAAGCTTGTGCTTTAACCAGTTCACTACTCTCTTTGCCAGGAATTCAGTTTGACCAATGTGTATGCAAAGAGTTCACACTGCTTCCCACATACAATACGGAGATTGGAAAATTACTGTCAATGTGGTGCTTCTGAGAAAATCTGTAAATTGGCAAATAATCTGGTTAGGACAGATCTTTAGAAAATCATTGTTATTGCTGGTCTTTGAACACAGACCTGGCCTGTTTTGACCATCAGTACAAGAAGAGATGACACCAGCCAGACACACTGAGCCTGGGTTCATTGTGAGCCTCTGAGCCCCTGTGTCGTTTAGTGTTGATACTGTGGTGTCTTGAAATTACTCTTGAGGTCTTGAAGGCTTTTGTGAGAGCCATTCTTCATGGATTCCTGTTCTCCATAAATTAGGCTGCAGCTTAAGAGGGCACTTCATTAGTGCCTCAATCACACATTTTTCAAGTGGGATGTTTTCAATGCAAATGTCATGGATTCAAAGAGTTGTGTTTGCTTAAGGTAGAGCAAAACTCTTCAGTGATATTGCTGAAAATATGTAGTCTTAAAAACAGGCAGGGCCCTGCTGGAAGGCTCTGTGCTTTCCATGTGCAAGAGGTGTTCCCCTCCTTGTCCTTTCACTACGGGCACACTGATGAACTGGACTCTGTCAGGTTCCCAGGCACCACCCAAAATCAAGCAGGTAGCTCCCACAGAGAGCTTGTGCCATGAGCACCAGCAGTTTCTGTTTGCAGAGGCATGAGGTGTCCTAGCATGTCACTCCATTAAGACAGTAATTTCCCAAAGGGGTATTCTGCGTGTGTATATGTGCACAGCTATAAAGCTGGACATCTGTGAGCTTCATCCCCTCCTATCCATGTTCTGCAGCCCTGGTACTATCCTGGTAATGTACCTCAAACTTAGAACCCTTGCTCTTCCCGATGAGCAGTCAGGGAATCTGCTCTCTGTATGGTTTTGATTGCCAGGGAAACAACCAATTTGATTCTCCCTTACGTTTCAGCTGCCTGTTAATTTCACCTTGGACAGATAACATGACAGTTTGTAAAGGAGTGTTGAAAAATTTGAAATGTTATTTCCTACCAAAAAAATCAAACCATTGAATATCTGCTTGGTTTAGATTTGAGATACTCATCAGAAAACTTTCAGAGCTGGTTTGATGCTGCAGGCAGATTTGCACAACTCTTTTGTTTGGTTCTGGTTTTGCATACAGCATCAGAATCAAATCCAAGCAGCTGTGTCCTGCAGCCTGGCAGCACTCCAGGGCATCCATAGACAGGCTTGGACACTATGCTACATGGTGCTGACATCAATAACTTTCACCCCTTGTATTAACAAGGCATTACAGTATTTGATAAGATGCAAGTTATAGGTACTACTACCAAACAAATCTATATTTCTCTTGGCTCTGGCACTGTATTGAGAGATAATGTTGGGGAGGAGCTACTGAATTCCAAGGCTTGGAAACAGAGCACAAGGTTTAGTAGTGGCTGATTGTGTTACTGTTAAATGTAGCTACTGCTCTGCGCCAGGGTTGAAGAAGGGTAAATAACATGTTCCCTTCAAGAGCAGGCTGCTGTGGCTGCAACCCAGGGCAGTAAGGTGTGAAGGTAGAAGTACCATGATGCAACTTCAGGAGGGATTGTTTTGTATTTATGTGGCAACAGAAATTTAATGTTGCAGTGTTGTATGGGGAAAATTCCAGCTTCTACCAACTACTTTTGATCTTTTGGGAGACCTGGCAGTTGAAGTTGGATGCAAAGGAGCAGACATCAATGGGAATGTAACATTAACCTAACCCAGAAACTTCTATTGTAACTCTCTCTATTGTAACAAGTTTAAGAAAGTGAACCCAGCATGTTGGAGCTGGAGATAGCTACTTTGCCCCGATGGTCTTTTCCTCCTTATAAAGGACAGCTCTTCTATAAAGAAAGCTGCTTTGCAGCAGAATTTAGTTGCAACTGTTTGAAACATTTTCAAAATATACACATACTCAGAAACTTCAGATCAAAATGACAAATGTAAAAGACATTGCACATTACAATGCTTTTTATCAGACAAGAGTTTAACCACATTCTTAGGTCAAAAAATTCAGATCAATGACATGTCAGGGAATAAACTCTTGGGACTGAAGACCATTTTGGTGATTGCTAATGCAGTGATGATTTCCTGTTAAAGTCAAAGTGATCAGAAGTTTCTTACTGAAGTTAGAAAGAGTTTTAAAGGAAAGAGAACTCATGTCAGAGGAGCTCACTGGACTGTTTAAGTAACAGTATTTTAGAGATCCAACAAACAAGCTATTCCCAGTTGAGTAAGCAACATTTCTCAACTACAGGTCAGGTACAGTAGAAATTAATTTAGCTCAGTACTCTGAGTAGCTTGTAGAACCATTCACAGCATGACAGAATTATTTTGGCAACACTTCCCATTCCAGCCTGGCTCTCTGCTGGGCATCTCACAAAGAAGGATCACAGACTCACTGTCACTACATGGAGTGCTTTGGAAAACCCCAGGTAGAATTCATCCTGTATGGTTGGATAGAATAATAAAGTCATTTAGGTTGTAAGGGAACTTTAAGATCATCAAGTCCAACCATTCTGCCGGCACTGCCAAGGCCATCAGTAAACCCTGTCCCCAAGTGCCATGTTCACACCTCTTTTAAATCCCTCCAGGGTTGATGACTCCACCCCTGCCCTGGTCAGCCTGTTCCAATGCCTGACCACCCTTTTAGTGGAGAAATTTTTCCCAATATCCAATCTAAGCCTTCTCTGGTGCAACTTGAGGCTATTTCCTCTTGTCCAGTCACTTGTTACTTGGGAGAGGAGACTGACTGAGTCCAGGTGGACAATATCCACAGCTGTTCACTGAGTGGGTCCCATGTCATAGGAGGAGATAAGATTGGTCAAGCAGGACTTCCCTTTCTTAAAGTCATGGTGACAGGTGTTTCCCTTCTGCATCAACTGTAATGGGAGGGTTTTATTCATCTCAGCAGATCATAAATGAGTATCACCTCAGCCTGACTAAAGCCAGACAATGTGAAATGGCCAGAGAAATCTGGTAGGTCAACAAATGGTTAGAGCAATGGTGTCATAGTCAAGGTTGGTACTCAGACCATGGGTCTCGTTCTGCCAAGCCTGGTCTACTCGGGGCTGATGGGTTCTATCTGAAAAAGAAGGGAGTAAGTATCTTTGGTCTGGGACTTGCCAGATGAGTGAAGGGGGTTTAAACTAGGTTTGTCAGAGGAGGGCATCTGTCCATCCCAATTCTGCCAGTCAGATGTCAACATCTGTAATGGATGCCCAGAACAGTGCAAAGACACTCCAGATATTCCAGCCAGCTAGTTATCTTTACCTGGGACCCTACTCAGATGCCTCTACACAAACACATGGAGTTTGGGAAACAAACAAGGAACTCAAGACACCTACAGGCCTGCATTGATACTATATCATTGGCATCACAGAGATGTGGTGGGATGGCTCCAGTGACTGGAGCATGGGAATGGAAGCTTTTAGGCATTTTAAGAAAGACAGGTAGGGAGATGAGGAGGGGCATAACACTCTGTCAATGACCAACTGGAGAGTTTGAAACTCTGCCTGGGGAAGGATGAGAAGCCAGCCAAGCATTTGTGAGTGAAGACTAAGGAGAGGGCAAAGATGGGGGATGTTAGTAGGTGTCTGCTACAGGCCCCCGGGTCAGGAGGAGGGAGTGGATGGATCCCTCCCTCCCTAGGCAGATGGGAGTGGTCTCATGGTCACCAGCCCTGGTCCTCCTTGGGGCCTTCAACCACCCCACTATCTGCTCACACAACAACATAGGGGGAATGAGCAACACCAGAGGTACCTCAACTGTGTCAGTGACAACTTCCTTACACAAGTGACTGAGGAGCCAACAAGGAAGGGTGTCAATGCTGGACCTTGTGCTCACACACAGGGAGGGGCTGCAGCCTTGGCTGCAGTGACCATGAGATGGTGGAGTTGGAGATCCTCAGGACAGTGAGGAGGGCTGGCAGCAAGCTCACTGCCCTAGACCTCAAGAGAGCAGACTGCAGCCTCTTCAAGGACTGACTTGGTAGAGTCCTGTGTGATAGAGCCTTGGAAGGCAGAGGGGCCCAAGAATGCTGGCTGAATTGCAAGGATCACCTCCTCCAGGCTCAGGAGCAATGAATCACAACCAGGAGGAAATTGGGCAAAAATGCCAGGAGGCCTCCATGGATGACAAGGAGCTGCTAAGCAAACTCAGACAAAAAAAAACCAGCTTGAGAGGAATACAGGGAAATTATATGGACAGCTAGGGATAACATTAGGGATGCCAAGGCCTAGTTAGAATTCCATTTGGCCAGGGATATTAAGGATAATAGGAAGGCCTTGTATAGATATGTTGCAAACAAAAGAAAGACTAGGGAAAATGTGGGCCCTATCTAGAAGGAAGTGGGAGACCTGGCTGCCCTGGACAAAGAGAAGGCTGAGGTTCTCAACAGCTTCTATGCCTTGGTCTTCAACAGCAAGTACTACAGCCACGCTGCCCAAGTTGAGAAAGGCAAATGCAGGGACTGGAACAATAAAAACCCTGAGCCCAGTATAGGAGAAGAACAGATTTGAGACCATTTAAACCTGAATGTGCACAAGTCCATGGGACCTGATGAGATTCATCTGTGGATCCTGAGGGAGTTGGTGGACTAAGTTGTTAAGCCACTGACTGTCATTTTTGAAAAATCATGGCAGTCAGGCGAAGTCCTTGAGAAACGGAAATATAACCACCATTTTTAAAAAGGAAAACGTGGAAGACCTGGGGAATTGCAGACTAGTCAGTCTCATCTCTGTGCTAGGTAGGATCATGGAGAGGTTCTCCTGGAAACTGTGCTAAGGCACGTGGAAAATGAAGAGGTGACTGGTAACATCCAACATGGCTTTACAAAGGGTAAGTCATGCCTGGCAAATTTGGTGACCTTCTGTGACAGGGCTACAGTGCTGCTGGATGTAACTGAGCAGCTGACATCATCTGCCTGGACTTGTGCAAAGCATTGGATACTGTCCCACACAACATCCTTGTCTCTAAGAGAGAGGTGGATTTGATGGATGGGCCACTCAGTGGATAAAGGATTGGCTGGACAGCCATACACAAAGAGTTGTGATCAGTGCTTCATTATCCACGTGGAGACCAGGGACAAGTGGGGTCCCTTGGGGATCAGTACTGGAGCAGATACTGTTCAACATCTTTGCTGTCAACATGGACAGAGGGATCAAGACATCCTTAGCAAATTTGCTAATGACATTGAGCTGTGTGGTGCTGTTGATGTGCTGGGGGGAAGGGGTAGATCCAAAGGGACCTGGACAGGCTGGAGAGGTGGGGCCTGTGCAAACCTCATGAAGCTCAACAAAACAAAATGCAGCGTCCTCCATGTGGGTTTGGTCAATCCCAGACACACAGACAGGTTGGGCTGAGAGCAGCCCTGGGAGAAGGACTTGTGGTGATGGTTGATGAAAAGCTCACCGTGAGCTGGCACTGAGTGTTTCCAGCCCACAAACCAAAGGAGTCCAGGGCTGCATCCAAAGAAGTGTGGCCAGCAGGTCGAGGGAGGGGATTCTCCCCCTCCACTCTGCTCTCCTGAGATCCCACCTAGAGCACTGCACAGTTCTGGCTCCCAGCATAAGGACATGGAACTGTTGGAGCAAGTCCAGAGGAGGCCACAAAGTTGCTAGAGACTGAAACACCTTCCCTATGGATACAGGCTGGGAGAGCTGGTGCTGTTCAGGCTGGAGAAGAGAAGGTTGTATGGAGACCTCACAGCACCTTCCAACACCTAAAGGGGGCATAGAGGAAAGCCAGAGAGGGCCTCTGCATCAGAAACTGTAGTGACAGAACAAGGGTAAATGACTTCAAATGAAAGAGAGTAGGTTTAGATTAGATATTGGCAGCAAATTGTTTCCTGTGAGGGTAAGGTAGGGTGAGACGCAGACACAGGTTGCCGAGGAAGGTTGTGGATGCCCCAACACCAGCAGTGTTCAAAGCCAGATTGCATAAAGGCATGAGCAACCTGGTCTAGTGGGAGGTGTCCCTGCTCATGGCAGGGAAGGTTGAGACTAGATAATCTTTAAGGTCCCTTCCAACCCTTTAACATTCTGTGATTTTATGAAAGCAGATCAGAGAACACTTCCTAAAAGACACCATCAGAATAATTTGAAATGGAAAAATGGTTGCTGATAGGCTGTGTGTTTTGCATTCACATGTAAATGGTTGTAAAGGACCTAGCTGGGTCATCTCAAATCTGTTTCCTACCATAACCATTGATTGCCATTGTCTAATCTCAATCAAGAGCTAGCAATGAGCTGCATGTGTTGAATGCTGCATGTATTAAATGCCAAATATAGTTTCAGTTTACATGTTGATGCAAAGTATAAATTCAGTGAAAAGGTTTTCTGCAGCAGCTTACCTGTTGCCTCATGGTATGAGTAAGAAATTCTGTCCCCTGATGTAGAAACATACTAGCAAGTGAGGACTCCTGCACTAGGTGACTGTCTGCCCAAGGGATATTCCTATTTCTGTAGAAAGGAGGACAGTCCTTTTGGAGGGAGGAATGTTGAAACTTCTTCCTGATGTAGTGAAGAGAAGGCTCATGATGTTGGGATGTTTGGGTGACAGCTCAGGCAAGGTCTGAAAAGGGATGGAGTATGGAAACTATCCTGCTGGGGGTGGTCAGGCTGCCAGCCTGGACAAGCCCTGAGCCCAGAGTGAGGTAAGTGCTTACAGCTCTGAGGCTCATGAGAAAGAGGGAGGAGCAGGTTTCTGAGTATGAGGCTGTGTGAAGTAGCTCAAGTGTTATTTTTCTTTCCTTCTTGGCACATTTGTCTTCATGACTTTTGTTCCTAACTATGTCTATTGTGTATGATTTAAATACATATTAAATATTTTGAAGATAACTTGAGTGAAGGTTGATTTTGAAGCAATGGGAGAGCTCTGTTGTGATGGCTGTAGTGATGCTTAAAATTGATGTGTTTGACTGTTCATGCAGAGCCTGGGACAATGGCACATTCCCATTATCCAGAAGGCAGCAGGATAGGTGCCCATGCAGCCTGCCTCAGGTCTTCATAGCCTGAAAGGAAGAGAGACCTTCTGGTAGGGACACTGCCTAGCTTTTGGGAAGTCAGAAGTCCCTTCTGCAGTCTGTGTTCTGTGGCAGAGATGTGTGGCTGGCAGCCATGGGTTTGAGCAGATTTCTATGTGTGCTTCTGTGCACTAGCCTGCTCGAAGTACGGAGCACTAGCACTGAATTTCATCTTCGACTGCCACTGGGAATGATTCTTCTGCATTTGCTTTAGCCAAGCATGTCTCTAATTCAAAAATGGGTCATCTTGTCTTTTTTCCCTCTGATCTCACAGGTTCTTTCCTCACCATGCAAATATTAATCTGGAATCAGCATAGGCCTAAGCTTGTTCCCACAGATCTTTCAGAATAATTTAGAAGAAGTGCACTTAAAATTATGGTGGTTTTGACTACCTCATTCTTAATGTGAAATGACAGCTCTTCTTAATGAGTGCTATCAAATCACTGGCTTTGCATAGAAAGCCCTACCCCTATGGAGTGATATTAATCTATACCTAGCACCTGAAACAGGATTTTAAGTTTAAAAGCTGTATCCAGGTCTCTATATTTAGCTCTTCTTGTTTCAAAGGTATTCAGTTTGCAAATCCCTATGCTACTATTTTATATAAATCTTATTTCAGGTATTTGCATTTCAAATTTGGTTGGACTTATGCAAAAGTCTCTGCATACTGTAAGGCAGCTTGGTTTGGAGGCAGAAGAGTTGAAATGCCTCCCACTGAAAAGTACCAACCAGTAGTTCAATGCACATTCCACAAAGTGTGCAAGAGATAATCACATCTCAGAGTGCTGTTTTCCCACTGTGACTAATGCCCCGTTCCAGGCCCCATGATGCCCTAATAATTTCCAGTTTCTTACTCTTTCTGTATCTGTAACTTGGTGTAGTTCTGTGCTTCTTATAAAGTGCTCCCAACACCTTTAGCCAAAACAATCCCTCTCAATAGAAAATCCAAGGACACATTCATTGCCCTCGGGCCCAAAAATATGTAAACAAAGGTGAAGGTGGAGGAGCAGGCCTGGGGTGGTTAACATCCTCACCTAAGGGTGTGATTGGAGAATTAGGGACCAATACGCTAGTAAGACAGAACTTATAAAAGGTGAAGAGCTTGTGACCCAGAGTCCATTTTGGGTGTAGTCCCCAAGGGGAACTTTGCTTGCCTGAATGTACCTTGAAGGCTTTGTATAAATTTGTCTACTTTTTATACTCCTAATTTGTCTTAGCCTCTGTTTCAGGTGGCCTGCTTTTAGGCATCACCCCCAGCCATCCTTGCCAGTGCAAAACCCTGTAATTCAAGCATGGAACTATATCCACAGATAGGGATGCCAAGAACACTTAGCAACCTATGATTTAGTTCAGCAGATTAGGATACTGCATTCTATCCATAAGGAAAAATATGCTTTTAGTCTACTACTAATATTTCTCTTTCTGAAAGGGAGGGAATTTTCTGCACAGGGTTCTCCTCTCCTCCTAGGGAAATAGCTCTGCAGAGACAATAATTCCAGAGCCTGTATCCAGCCCAGCCAGTCCTCAGGGTCAATGAACTCAGACAAAACCACTTCATTTCTTGCTCCTGCATGAGCCACAGAGACCTCAGTTTAGCTAAGGAGTGGTCACCCATTCTTGATCACATGCAATGATCTTTCTTGCAGCAGGGCTGGTTTCTGTCTCTGGTAGAGGAGGAACACTTTAAACATTGCTGGGAAGCAGGGGGGTCTCTGGGATGCTTCCTGATATCATTACAACAGGGAGATTCTGCAGAGACCCTGCAAAAGGAAGGACATTTGCATAGAAGTTACTGATCACTGTAACACCCTCCTTGTCTGGGGAAACAAATGGATATGCTGCAGGTGAAACCCAAGGGAGCTTGAGGTACTTTGTAGCCAAAGAACAGCTATCAGGGAATCTGTCTTCTGGTTTCAAGGCCTTGGTGATATGTCTGGTCATTCTGTGGGACACGGAAAGAGAGAAACAGGGCAGCTACTGCCAGCTGTCCTTCTAGCCCTAGAGAAGGAGGGAAGCCAGTCTGCTCTTTTCACCATGTGGAACAAGAGAGGGCTGATTACCGAATTTGCGGGGACAGCTTAGTTGGAGTATAAAACACTCTGATGCTGACCTGAAGATCTAGAGCAGCAGCGCCCCATCAGCTTGGGTAGGAGCCATAAAACCTGTTCTAGTGATAGGTTTTTCCAATTTTTCCTCTTTGCAAGGATCTTTCAGAGCTGGATAGGAGAGGACTAGTGGGCTGTGTATGCTGGGGGGACAAAAGCCTATTAAGGAAAACTCCCAGTCTGGCCATTAATGAGGCTCTCTGGCTGTCACACTTCCAATGCCAGGGACTTTTACTGTTGGTACCGAAGCCCCTTCACAACAGAGGCTTCAGTGAGCCCACAGGTGCCTTGCTCCTACACACCCCATCACACGCAGTCACACAAGGTTTCTTCACTGGTTCCACCCCTGGTTTCCCATGGCAGAGTCTCAGATGTCTTGTTCCATAAAGCCATTTATTCCTGGTGCAGTAACCCAGAAACAGCTTGAGCTGGTGCCTCTGGGGAGGGACCGCCAAAAAAGGAATCCCTGGGCTTTTATCCCCCCCACAGTGCAAAAGCACAAAAGTCTCACTCTTCCTCCTGAGCCCTCAGCTCCTGCTGTGCCTCCCAGTGTCCCTCACCTGGCTGTGCCACCACTCTTTTTGCCTTTACTTGGCAGTTCACGGCCTCTTCTCTCTCTGGGCTCAACCCAGAGCTCAACCTGTATCTCAACCTGTATCTTGCGCTGCAGCTGCAAATGAACTGCTGCAACAGGTATGTTCCTCAGCAAGCCTCCTCAGGCACCGGGTTGGCATCCAGTTCCTCCAGACACCAAACTGTTCCCTAGTGGCTCTCAGGAGAAATCGTGGTAAAAGTGGGCTCAGGTTCACGTGACTTACACTAGGAGTTTCCTGTGAAAGCAGCAGGCTTTCATGATGAGAGCAACTTGTGAGCTGTGTGCTCAGTGAGCTGTGCTGAGGATCCAAAACACATCTAAAAAGTAGAAGCAACAGATGCAATATCTGCCTCATGCTCACAATATCATAGAGTGAAGGTGCCAGAGGAATCTGGGCTGTAGGATGTGAGGTTGGAGCTCAATCTCTGAAACTCCAGGTAGGAGGCTTTGCTCTGCAGGATGGCAGGGCAGAACAGAGTGCTGTTAGTGGCCCATCAGCTTGCAGGCACTGACCACTGGACAAATACTGAGAGGAACATGGCTGTTAAAGTTTTGTTCTAACCAAAATTTTCCTGAAGGTCTAGGATGAGTGAGTTCTTACTTTGGGGAAAATGATAGAAATGTAAAGGTAAATGCACCTGATTTTGTCCTCCAACAAAATTTCAAAATGGAAGCCAAAACACAGGAACATTTTATATTTGTTTTTATTTTTGAGTTGGCATTAGCTATTGAATTTAGTGCTGGTCAGGAATAGACTAGATTTACCCCAACCTACTAAACATAAATATATTTTTATTTGTCTTTTTTTTTCCCCCCCTGTGACTTTTGAAGTATTGGTAATTTTAAGGCTTTCTGAAAATGCAAAAAAGGTTGGCCTCCATCCAGGCAGAGAGACAGCAGCTTGAATTTCATTTTTTCCAACTAATGAAAGTAGTGAGTCCTTCCACTCCAGAGTCAGCTTTGGGGGTGGGCTTCTGTAGTACATGGGTAGGATATCCAGGTTGCTCCCCTTTGTTGTGTGCTTTGTCACACTGAGAAGCATGGTTCATTCTTGTGAGCTGTATTTTCCAAAATAGCAGAGAGAAGATAATCTTTTGGACTATAATTTGCACATAGAAGTTGAACTGAGAGTGCTGAGGACCAGCTGTTTTCTCATTCTGTTGCCCAGCTGCCTCTGCTGTCTCTGTCTGCCTGGCACAGGCTTTTCTCTCATTTTATCCCTGCAGCAACCATTGGGGTCAGTCCTTGGGAGCTGTCAATTTGTTTTGTGAAGCTGCAAGTTGTCTTCTACGTTCCTTCACATGCAGTTGTTTTCACTAATTACATCCAGCCATCTGTAGCAATCACCTCTTAGGTCAGCAGGTCTGTGCTAAGTTTTCACTCCTGGGATAGAGATGCTCCCCCTGACGCCAAGCGCTGGCCTGGCTGGGCAGTGTCCGCGTGCCAGCAGCATGGGTCGGGATGCTGTGGGGTCCTCAGGAGGAAGGACAATGACTCCCTATACCCAGTCACGAGTGAGGAGTGCTGGGATGGTCTTGGTGATTGTTCACTTGAATTGTATCTATAGATTGTATCTATAGTGTGTTGTAAAGTAATCTTACTGGCATGAACACTTAAATTCAGGGAATGACGCAGCTACTGCAAAGTAACTCAAGAAAAAAAAAGGAAATTAAACTCCCAGAAACATCTCATTTGCTGCAAACTCCTGAACTTTGTACATCTACATCCCCAAGAGGAATTTTAATACTTTTTCTCACTTTGATGCTCTTATGACAGAACACTTTACAGCATCTGAGCTGTTCAAGAGTGTGAAATGGGGTTTGTCTTTGGGATTGCCGAAAACCCAAAGTGAAAATGAATTCACTGGAGATCAGTTAGTTCCTGTAAGTGTCTCTATAAAGATGCTTCTCTCAGTCTGTTAAGATTATCGGCTGCTGTGTCAACAGCCTGTGATAACACAGGAAATGAAAAAATGGTGGTAAAAGATCTCAGGCTGCTTATTAGAACTTTTTTAACTGTCACACAAAACCAAGGGAGCAATATAGTCAGAGGAGAAGTTTCACATTCTCAGAAGCACAGACATCACTGTAGGTTGAACTGTATTTGGTGCCTGGGTAAAAGAAAAACTCAGGGGGTTATTTTGTTGTTTTTTTCTGGGGTTTTAATGTCTCTTATAAAAATATTTTTTTTAAAAACAATATGAAAAGCATCAGGTAACTGGTTTTTTTTCCTTGTCTCTGTGACTGCAGTCTCCTCAGTTGTCAAAAATGTCTGAGAGTGATTATAGAAAATGTACCTTTAAAACCTGTAATGGAAAGTCATGTTGTTTGAGTCTCCTGTAAAAGCAATCGTTACCATCTATATTGAGAGAAGGACTGAGTGAAAGAAAAACAAGTGTCGTAGCTCTGGCCTTGCCTCAGCTCTTCTTTGGTCAACTGAAGACCTGAGGGATTCCATCTCCAGAGCTCCCCAGATGCACCTTCATGCGTTTATGAAGTGTTTCATCCTGCAGCATTGATGTTGATACAGTAATGGTGTTGCAGGCAGAGTTGAGTTGGATTTCCCCAGGTTTGTAGGGAAATTATTTGTTTGCCTTGGTGTAGTCCTTCCTCCTTCACCATCTGAATCCAAGGAGGAGGAGTTTCCCTGGGGTAAGAAAAGGTTCCAGGGACTGTAGTCTTCAATCTCTCATGTCTCTAGTGGTTTTAAATTACTGGTTGATAATTAAAAGAATTAGTTTGTGTGTTGGGTTAGTTGAATGAAAGCAATATTAAGGACAGTTTTAAAACCTCAAAGCAGGGAGCTGTGTGGTTTTGCTTGGAATGGGATTTATGGATGGATAGTCTAAAAAATATTTTGCCCTAACAGTTACAAAAGGTGTAGCTCAAGTAATTTAACCACTCACTTTTAAGAAGATCTTGCTTTCACTCAGTTTTCTGTTATCCATTACTGCAGCATCTCCCGATCTTTCTCAAATCAGTAATTAGGCGTGTGCTTAGATCTCATAGCTAGAAGCTAAGTGTATACTTGGGCACTTGGAATACACATGAGAATACCCATATGCTTGAATGTTTTTTAAATGGGATTAACCATGTGGAATAACAAAACCCAGCTTGTAGTATTTTCAGTATGACGATTTCTCTTTGGTGCAGTGGGCTGTCAGTAATGCTGAAGTGAACTGTGTGTTCACCACATCATCTGTGCCCTTTAAAATGGGTAGTTTCTGGACTCCAGGAACTTCATTCCTGCTCCACAGGTTGCCCTCAAAGCCAAAGTTTGTTGGCTGTGTTAGTGGTCAGACATGAATGACAAATTTCCCTCATTTCCAGTTAGCTGTGAGTAGTTAATTCCAAAGGACTCAGACAAGAAGGAAGCTGCTTTGCTAGGCTTGCATAAAGGCTAGGATTTGCTGGGGGTGATCCTTGCTGCCTTACTTAGATCTTACAAATAGATAGGCAGAGAGTATCTGGGGTGTCTGGATTGATAATTTGTTCAGTAACTGTCATAAAAGAGAACTTCATGGGGTAGCTGTAAGATCAACTGTGGATTCCTGTGTCCCTAGTATATCACAAGCCCCCTGAGATGGACTGTCTGGGTGGTATCTTCTTTTTCATATGCCAGGGCAGCTTGCATATGGCCAAGCACAGTTTGCATATACATGTAAAGGGTACTAAAATATCATATTACTCTTTGTATCTATATCCAAGGTAGCAGTTTTAAATCTTTGTAAATGTTACATATTGTCATTAATGTTCTGCTCTCCCAAAAGGAGAGAAAAACACTCTTTGGGATACTCCTTAGGAAGAGACCAATGTATATTTTCAACAATACTGACTTGAATGTCATTCCAGTGCTGTGCTAGAAAAAGCAGACATGGAGCAAAAGCCATAAAGGGACTTTGGGAGTGCTGCCAGCTGCTGACACAAATGGCCTCTTCAAATATTTCTCTTCTTCCTACATCGTCATTTTGAAGAGCTATCCTTTCATCTCTTGGCAGCCTGATCCAGCATACATCCATATCAACCAACACTTGTAATGTGTCAATGTACTCTCCATTATACCCCTCTTTTACCCTAATCCTTTTTCTTCTGTGACCACTACCTTCTGTTCTCAATAGAAGAAGGTTTGGCTTAAATACTGCCACTGCCAGGGACCGTGGTACAGGAAGTGTTCTGTACCTGGGACAGGCCCTGGTGACATTCTTATCATCTCTCAGCAGCCCATGGCCTGTTGTTACTTTTAAGGGCAGAAATTCGATAATGCAAATAAGATGGAATGCCTTTGACTATATTTGCATGTTTTGATATGCATTAACTTCATTTAAATGAAAGTTATAAATGCTTAGACTTCAAGCCTGGCAAGGCTGTGGTGTGAAACAAGCCTTAAAACATGCTCTTGGCTGGCATCTCCCTGAGCCACAGGGCAGCCAGTCTTGGCTGCTCCTTCTTGGTGGCACCCAGAGCTATGTGGGGCTGAACTCTGCCTTTTAGCTCTTTCCTGCCATTATCTGGGCTTGCATTGGCTGTGGACTAGGAAAAGAAATAAAACAACAACTGAAAGAGAGAGCCCTTGGATGCCCTACCTGCTGCTTCCTTGGCTCTGGCTTCCCTGTCACTCTGTCTGTTGTCACTATGCCAAGCCCAACTTACATTTCTCTCTGCTGTCATCCACTGTGGCACACTGGTGTGTGCATATTGGGGCTTGGGCCACAAGTACAAGCTGCTGTGGGAAGAAAGACAAGGTTTTTCAAAGACTGCACATACAAAGACCCAAGTTTATTTGTGCAGCAAAATAATGTTAACGTGGGGGTTGCCCAAATAGTCCCTTTAAAATGTTGAGTGTTAATGTGCAAAGTCAGTAAAGCACAAATTGGGATCATTTATGCAGCAGGAAAGAGGAGAATTCCTCATAATCCAACCTAAAGTCGTACAGTTATCACCAGTTTCTCTTCCCTCATGCAATTGTCATTCCCTGCATTTGTGGACTGCCAGGGCATGGTGTGCGGGGCTCCTGTGTGTGTGTGACACGGTGACAGCAGGTGGCAGCAGGACCCCGCCGGCTCCCGGCATTAATCCATCCGCAGCGCAGGGAGCCTCCAGCAGCCTGAGCAGGGGCAGGTGGAGCGGTGAGGGCTGCAAGGGCGCCTCTGCTGCACAGCGAGCTGAGCTCGTCCTTGCGTTGGGACACGGGAATCTGGGGTGTTCCCACTGAATCTGCACTGACTGGCAACGCTGGATACCCAGCAGGCTGGCGCTGTCACAGCGGGATGGAAACAGGAGTTTGGAGAGAACGGCATTTCCAGGCGCAGGCTGACTGTGGCTCTCTACTTTTGCCTCCTGACAATGGCACCAGTGCCACTAGGTGGGGATAAGACCCTTTTCAAGCTGAAGTTAGATTTTCCTTCCCAGTCACTTGCTCCGGATGGACCCTTCAGCAGTGCATGTGGGTCTGGTGTCCAGAGTGTGCAGTGGTTGGGGTATCCGGTGGTGCTCCCTGTCACAGCTCTGCCCCGGGAACATGTCAGACACACCACGCTCCAACTGGCCTTTTCCAGTCATCTCTTGAAAGCAGTGCTTGCATCACCAGTATGGTGGCAAAGTGTTAAAGTGCATAAATTAAACTCGATTGGTGGTTGGAGAAGGCAAAAGAATAAAATTAATTTCTCTGTGTCACTTTTGTCCACCCCTGAGCTGACAGGCTCAGCACAGCTCTTGAGAAAGGGCTGAGCTGCCCTTATGGTGGCTGGTGCACAGAGCTGGTGGTGTTGGTGAGTTGGAGTGACCCAAACCATGTCAGAAGCATGTGGCCAGTCAGTGCTGGGGGAACCAGCAGACATCAGCTCCTCACACCAGGGCAGCTCGGTGCTGGGCAGGAGGCATTTCATTTCCAGCTGCTCATGTGCTGCTGCAGATGCTGAGACCTTGGGGACACAGAAGTCCTGCTTTGTAGTGTGTAGCATTTGCAGCTGGATTTGGCAGTGCTGAGAGACTGATCGTTTCAGGCGCTTCTGAATACAAATATGTTTTTGTTGGCTGATAATCTAGAAATTAATGTGTTTTTGTCTGAAGTCCTTCTGTATCTCATTAACTAAGGTTATACACTAAATGTTTTGTATCACATTAGGGAAGCATTCCTGGTACTCTCTGAATTCTGAACTCTGAATAATTTCTAGATATATTTCATTACTCATAACAGCTGATCCAGATGTCCATTTCCATAATCACAGACTTGTGATTAAATGTGATAAAATGGCTTGGGTTGGAAGAAACCTTAAAGATGAACTAGTTCCAGCCTCCTGCCATGAACAGGGACACCTCCCACTATCCCAGGTTGCTCCAAGCCCTGTCCAGCCTGGCCTTGGACACTTCCAGGGATTCAGGAGCAACCACAGCTTCTCTGGACAATCTATGCCAGGGCCTCACCACCCTCACAACAATTTCTTCCACATATGCCATCTAACTCTATGGCAGGGGACAGCCATTCCCTTGTCCTGTCACTAGATGCCCTTGTAAATAGTCTCTCTCCATGTTTCTTTTTGGCTTCTTTAAGACCTGGAAGGCCACAGTTAAGTAACCCCAGAGCTTTTCTTCTCTAAGCTGAACAGTCCCAAATCTCCCAGCCTTTCCTCACAGCAGAGCTGCTCCATCCCTCTGATCATCTTGGTGCCTCCTCTGAACTCTCTTCAGCTGGTCCAAGTCTTTCCTGTGTTGGACACCCCAGAGCTGTAGGCATATTCAGAATTTAATGTCCATCTGGTCAAAGAAGTATCCCGTCTCACATCCTCACATGTTAGGGTGTAGTTGTTACTCAGTATTTGTGTAAGAAAAACTGGCAGAGCCTCCTAAAACCAGGTTATGTATAGCAGTGAAGGAAGTTAGTAATTTTTCATTTTAGTCTGTATATATATGAGTATATCTCCTGTGTTTAGATAAAGATTTCAGTTCTTATGTGACCCCACATACATGCCATGAAAGCAGGTAAGAAGATACATGGCAAGAACTTGGGAAAAGCTCAAGGCCCAGGGAGATGCCACTAAATTCTCTTTGAGGTTATAATATTTATATTTTCCTTTTCAGAAAGACCAATACATTATTCTTGAGTAATGTTTACATTCTCACTTTCAGAAAATGGCAGATAATATTTATTTTTTATATTATAAGAAAAATAACCAACAGACTGTCTCCTCTGTAGTGTCAGCAGCCAGTCCACATAATTGTTGGTATGTCAGTGGCATGTTGAATCTTATAATTTCTGTAGACTTTAATGATGTAAAAATGCCCTGGAAATGAGTACACAAATAATACGAAACAGTGTTTTCAATGGAAGATGAACAAAGTAATGTCAGGTATCATGGGCTTCTGTAGACCTATCTTTATTAGTAAATTGCTTATCAGTTCATGCCAACACTGCCACAAACAATGGCGTTAAGTTGCTGCCTTCATTGTGTCACCTGTAGATTAGAGAGGGGAGAGCCTGGTGTGGCACTGTCACTTGCCAGATGGGAGAGCACCCTGAGTGTGGCACTGTCACCTGGAGAGAGGAGAGGATGTGTGCGATATTTGTGACATTCCTGCCCTGGGAATTGATGCAGAATCATCCTGTGCTGTAGAGTCTAGCTCACGTCAGTGCATCAGGCAGCCAGTGGGGCTAGACATCTGGGAAACCCAGATATTTTCCAGAGGTGGGATTTTTCAGTTGGAATGGCAGCCTGCCACCAGCATGGGAGAGGCTCTTCTCGTGATGATTATTAAACCACCATTAATAAATTTACTGTGTTTTGGCAAATGGAAAAAATGTTTCATTGGAATATTTTTCACCCCAATCTCATTCTGGAAAGAAAACTGCTGTGAGACTGATGTGAGGATGTCATTATAATAGCTCACCTGACTCCAGCTGGTAGTTTAGGATCCAAGGAGTTGCTTCCATGGTAGGAAGAGTTGTTCACCATGTGGATGTTGGCTTTTGACCTTTCAGGTCAAAAGGTCTCTTTTCATTGACTTTTAAATAGCAGGTACAAACCCTGTCTTATCCAGTCTGCTCAGCCTTGCACTCAGTCATGGTGTTTTAAACAACGCTGAAATACTCTGTTGCATTGTAAAGCTGCAGTGGAAGGGAAATCTGGGGAAAGACTCTATGAACAGACAAAACAGTACTTTGTAATAAGAAAGACAACAGATACTATGTTTTGTCCTTTGGCAGTGCAACTTATTTGTAATTAAATTATCAGGTTAAAAAATCTTTTAATTATTTAAGGACTAGGAGAAAAGTAGTTAAATAAATAATTCACCATGCTACAAATAGTTATTTTCACTCTTAAGTACTGTAAAATTTTTCAGGAAACCATTATTTATTTGCACTCCTCAGCAAGATGTTTTTACTAAGTTTGTAGTTGTAACCCCAGATTTGTATGTTGTTTTCTTGCAGGTAAGTCTGGATTGGTCTGTTTGAACAGTGCAGTTTGGGAATTAAGTGAACAAAGTAAGCCTTCTTCAAGCAGTCCCAGCCTGTTAGCAAGGTCAGAATTTTTTATTTTTTTTTTAGCTCTAATACTGAAAATTAAAATTAAAATAGAATGGATGCTGTAATTGAAGATTGCTGTAGCTATCTGACACAACAGGATCTTTATGTCCACTGTGAATGTCAAAGAACAAATATGTGCACTGAGAACTATAATGCAGGCTACTATTTTTGTGGTCCATCCTTAAACTAGGACTGGATGGGGACAATATGAAATATACATGTTACTGACATTTTAAAGGGTAGTATAACTTTTAATACTATTTTTTCATTGATCATTTAAATGGGTTCTCTAGTTGAGACAGATTTCTAGATACAAAACTTGAATAGGGCCAAGTTAACAGGTGATACTCTGAAAAGCTTACTTTGTGAATCATTCAGAGCTGATTATCATTTATTAATCACCTGGCAGTAGGACCTTGCTGGAAGTCAATAAAATGCTGATGCTGGACTGGCATGGACCCGTGCTCTGTGGCACTGCTGCTGGCAGCAGGCATGCTTCCTTTGCAAGCTTCCAAGCACTGCAGTGAGTGGCCTCTATTCAGACAGTGGCATGTTTATTGTGTCAGAGTCAAAAAATATTTCCTTTGAAATTTTCTTCCTCTTTTTTCTTCTTCCATTATCTCCAAGAACAATTACATTCATGTCCTGCCACATCCTAGGCGGAATGTCATACTTTTCCTACTGTAGATTTATATATTTGACTGACATGATCTTGCAAGCGCTGATATGATGGAAAATACTCAAGAACCAAATACCTTAAATCTGCTTTGAGCAGACTCAGCTACTCTGCCACTTGAAATGCTGGTCCATTCCCTGAGGACTTTCCAGGTGAAAAATCTTACTGATGCTACTTTCATGGACATGGTGTGAACAGCAGAAATGTTTTCACCTGTAACCTTAAATTGAAATATAGTGACCAACTTTAGTAAAAACACAGAAGTAACATGAGGCTGTTCCTGGTTTTTTGCTGCACTTCGGTGGCTGAGAAAGATGCTTATTGCCCCTGAATCAAAACTGCTATCTGGAGTCAAATGACTTATCCACTGAAATTAGGGATGCTTAGTGGCATTCAATGGCTTAAATTCATTGTGAAACAGGCTGTGGAGGAGAAGAACAGGGCCTTTTTGATTATTTCTGGAGATTTGTTTTACATTACTTCTCAGCGTTCTTTTTTCCTTAAAAATACCTCCCTCATGTCAAAAAAAATCCAGATGAAAGAGTTGTCCCTGAGTTTCTTGTCTCTCTGTACTGCTGATGAATGTTCTGGTGACGCAAAGTTGTACATCATCAGGGGTTCTGGAGAACACACTTATTTCTGCAGCTAAAAGCATGATTCTGGCAGCAAGTGTCTGAAAGACAGAGCATATCTTAAGATTTCTTAAGATAATTTCTTAAGTAATTTATGTTATAATTGAAGCTTTTTATTGGAATCTCATATCACCATGTGTACTTCAAACATTTTCTTCTCTTAGATGGAAGTTTAATGCTCAGTAGCCATTTACATGCTAAGGAGTACACAGGATTTTATATAATGTCTTATTAGTTCAGGTATTAAGTGCCACATCATGAACATGAGCCCAGCTCATTTCTTGCTGAACACACAGACAAATTTGGTCAGTTCTAAACCACTTTTTCTGTAAAAAAACAGTAAAATTGCAAATTCTCAAGCATAGTTCAGATTTTACAGAACTTTAGCCCTATCACAAGAGAATGAGGCTTCAACAAAGTTTCTGAGGACAAAAGGACCTCCTGTGTTGGGGTGGCATAAATTTAGGTTGCAGCATCAGTTCTAGTCTTCTGAGGAACATGAAACTGGCATTTTATGTCCTGATGCAATTTCCTCTCATGGCAGAAAACTTTTTCTCATGATGTTAAGACTTGATAGGAGTGCAAACTCTGGAACTTGTGATAGTACTTGTGATAGTACTCCTTCCTTTCAGATGGAGAATGTACATTCCTCTCAGTAATAACAAAGCAGGTAGCCTCTGATTTTCTTAGATTAGCTAATTCTGCTACCTCAGTGTTGTCTTCAAATGAGTTCCTGTATTTCAAATCTTTTTAAGCATCACTTCTTTTCAGCTTTGTTCTCTGAAAGTATCACTACCAAAAGAGGTGGAAAATAGAGTTATGTAATTAATGTTTTCTGTGCCCCCTGTATGCCAAAGGAATGGCATCATCTGTGCAACCAGTAGATACACATCTGTGATTTTTGAGAACTTTCAGATTACTGTCCATCTGCTTTGTTCTTCAGTCCTGTTATTTCTCGCAAAACCAGGGAACACTGAACACAGCTGCACATTCACTGGTGTCACTCAAGCTGTTAAGAGTATTAGGATCACCAATATTTTGCTCCCAATAACTGCAATATTTTGCTATTGGGAAAATGTTCGACAGTGAAAAGAGAAGTATTTTACGCCAATTAAAGTATTGTGTGTTATGGCTGGGAAGTGTGTCTGTAAGGCAGCCTGTCTGTGAAGTTTCAGATGAAAGGTACATTTTCTGTTTCTGATAGACTCATGCATGTACAACACCAGCTTCTTTTGCCTGCTTTCAGCTGGATCCCAGCTGACTTCAGCCCCACAAGTCAATCCATTTACATTTTTCTCTTCTTAAGCAGAAGGGCCTGAAGAAAGGATGCCTCTGCCCCGTCCCATGGCACAGTATTATCTTTTGTGTGTTCCAATTTCTCATCAGTAACTTGTTTCTTCCCGTAGCCCTCTCTCAATATTATCATAGTGTGCAGATCTTCATAATTTTTCTCTATGTAGGTCTGTGATATTTTATCGCTCTTTGCTTGTTAGAGACATTAACAGTTTAGTATGTGAATAGATTGCCACAGTGATACACTTGTCATGAAAAAACATGATTTCCTAATTCGGTATAGTTTTTCTAGATCTTCTGGATGTCTGTGTCTGTATCTCACAGAGATGGTTGCCCCAAAGCAATTGTTTTGTGTTATATTTAATCTGAGCTGAGAAGCATCAACGAGCATTATGCATTTATATACATTCTTCAGGAAAGTTTATTTCTTGATAAGTCTCTTAAATATAAGCACAATGTGTGAAAATATTAAACTTTGTCTCATGAAATTCAGAACTATATTTTACTTTGAGTCTATAGCCTTTTAATAATTTAGTCAAGACCATAGAATGGCACCTGGCCAACCAGTAAGTTATTAGGACCTCTAAAAGGGTTGAGGCCAACTAATGCTTTGGGAGCTTTGAAATTTTATTTTTAACTCATTGAGAGTTAATCAATGCACGAGGGAGTGAAGGAGTTTAAAGGTAAATGTATCACCAGGAAAAACTGTGGGCATAAAAGCAAAGTTGGAAAAGCGATTTCATTGTTGTGTTACACAATGGTTGGAAGTTTGGCAGGTCTGTAAAGCCTGTTGAATTTGCTTTTAGAGATGAGAAATTTATATTTGGTTGTTTTGCTTTTCCTGTCACCTTGTCTTTATAAACTTTTCTAGTTTTGTTGTTTGTTTTGAATCAATAAATGTTGTTGTTTGTTTTTTAAAGGGAACATTTCTTTGTTGAGGAGGAATTCTAGGAAATTGAGTAACATTACGTAATTCCCCCTTGTTTGAAGTAGTGAGCCTGAAAACTGGGTACCTCAATGGTCCTGGGGATCAACATCGCTTTGCATTTCTGCTGTCATCTTGCAGGTGTCCACCCAACTACAGTTCCTCTGTAAAATATATATAAGATATGGCTGGTTACCATGTTTGCACACTTTTCATTCAGTGTTTATAGAGAGCAGGTATTGCTGTCATCACAATGTCATCCACTAATGTGTATGGACAAAGACTAAAGAGCACACACAGATTGCCCCTGCTGCAGAGATGTGTGTTGATATGTATTGCATGGAACAAGGCCTTTAATTTCCCTGGGTTTCTGGTCAGGCATCTGTAGGAAGGTATCTCCATTGATGCTTCCATATTTCAAAGCATATCTGGCACAGCCTAGGACAAGACAAAAGGGATGAGTCAGCACTTTGAAACTGCTCTCAGAGAGCAAATGCTTGCAGTGAAGTGCATTGTTAATGCTCTTCATCAGCAAGTGCCAATTTCAGCCACTATTTCAGGAAGTCTTTGTTAACTCAGATCCAGAGTACTGCAGCAGTGAGATCCTGGGGATCTAAGTGTGAGCCTCGCCTGCATATGAAAATCATGACCAGACCTGGACTTTCCTTTGGCACTGCTTCATCCCATGATTTTCAGGTATGCTTTGTAAACCTCCACAACAATTCCTCTCCCTCCTTGATATTTATGCTCTTTGAATATGGGCATAAGTCTGAAACAGTTTTCTTACTCAATAAGTCTTATAGAAAATGCTCTAAGAAAAAGAGTGCCTCCACAGACAAGACAAGCCAGGTAGCTTTCATCAGTGCAGTTTACTTGGCAACCAGCATATTGCATCTTCATTTCTTAAATGCTTTGTCTGGACTGGGACAGATAGCTACTAACACAACAGGCTGCCTTCAAACAAGATATGTCTCTCGAAAGGCTGCTTCAAAACCAACGTAGTGTTTGTTCCATTAATAAGTAATCTTTCTGAAGCTTTTAATGTACCTTATCTGACATGATATGGGCTAAAGTTGTTATTTTAGAGAGCAGTGAACAAATATAAGGTTTGGTTTGTTCAAGAGGTGTGGCTGCACACTGTGTCTCTCTTGGGAAACTTTCCCTTCTCACGTTAAGTATGAGAAACATAAAAGACTGTGAGAAACATAAAAGACTGTGAGAACAGAGTGTGTTTGGAATTGGGTGTTGTAGCACCTTAACCAATCACCCGGGGGGGGGGGTGTGTGACTGCTGTCCAATCAGAATATTGTTCTCGCCTGTATATAAAAGCATGTTAATCAATAAACGCTCTCTCTTCAGTTGCTTTGACCCGCTGGTGTGTGCTCCAATCACTTTCTTTCAGGTAAAACAGGACAAAGAGGGATTATGCATTCTCTGATAAAATTGAAGGAGTGGGGAGCTGCAGTAGATTTGGAAGCTTTGCTTCAGACTGTAGTTCTGCTACTCTTAATGGTGAGATTGTAGACACAGTCTTGGTTCTGATCAACCCTTTGAGCGAGATAAGTTTGCATACAAGCTGTACCCAGTGTAGACATCCATCTCACGAATGGGGGAGGCCTTGGAAAGTAACCAGAGAGCTAAGTGGGTGTCCAGTCCCTGGTGCCTGCAGGGTTTGTGAGGAGATGGTGCTGGTGGGAAGGAATCCCGTCCTGCCCTAGCACCACATGCATTGCTAAGCTGGAGTTATTGCCTTGAGGATGGGAGGGAGAAGAAGCTGTAGTAGCTCAGGCCATAGTGCCCTGAGCCCACGGGCTCAGTGTTTGCTGCACATCCCCATGGCTGCGGATGGAGAACAGAGCAGGCACCTGGCACTTCAGCCATGGCTGGAAACAGAGGCTGCCATGGCCAACCATGAGAATGGACTTGAGTCTTTGTGCTACAAAGAGCAGCTCCTTTGGCCTATAAGACATTTCTGGCTGGAAATTGGTTACACTGAATATGTTGTGTGGGAGAGTTATCAAGATGCTTTGTCTTTAGGCATAATTCTAATTTTTCCTTTTGAACATGATTTTGTCTTGATGATTTTTTCCTCATTATAACTGGAATTCAGAAAGTACTTTTAAAAATTAATGGCAAGTCAGACATAGAGGCCACACTCTAAAACGTACTTGGCATGAGCACATGGCAATGATCCTGCAGTTCTTGATGGGCACACTGCTTCAGTGGTCACACAGCCTGATGTGTGTTTCAGCTGCAAGACAAGTGCAAGATTTCATCTCTGGGCTTTTCATTTTCTAAAATAAGACCAGGAAGGTGCGAGCTTCATGTAATTAAGTTAAAGATTAAACCTGATCTCAATTTTTTTTTGCAAGTTTATCTGTTGTGCTGAGATAGGGTTTTTTCTTCAAGGAAGCTTCTTGACATGGCTTCCTACATGATAATCATAAATTGGGACTAACGTATGTAAAATGTAGAAAATGCAAAATGTTTCCTTCCTTGGTTATCACATATGGCTTGTTGAGGTCAATCCAGTGGTGCCTCTGTGTTTTCTTAGAGGAAAAATTCTTCAAACTAAAATTTCACCAAAATATTAAAAACTTCCTTTATTTTTCCCCTGCTCTTCTCTGCACTATGTTGGAACTTTTCTCATACCATTAGCATCCTCTATCTCTTTTTTGTGGCAGAGATTGGCTGTGTTGGGTGTCTAGGACCCTCTGCATTGTCATTCAGTTGGGGGAGCTGAGGCTTCTCTAAAGCTCTCTGAGACAGCCAACTCGACTAAAGCTTCAGGAAAGGAATGAGAATGCTCAAGCAGTGCTCTTGCAGGCATATTCCTAACAGCTGTACATGCCTGTGCTGGCTGCACAGTTTTAACACTAATTTCATGCTATCTGAAATGACAGGTTTTTACACAAGGAGGCACCTTTTGTGTCACCTTTACACATTAACTTGTTGCAGTGTGAGAGTTTCAGCTGCTTTCCATGCCTGGTATCTGTCCGTGCTAAATCCATGAGAGCAGAATGGCTTTGGGTGGTTGGGAGAATACTGAAGAGAGATTTGGGAGTTTTGTTTTCTATTGTTGGCTGTGCCAGGACAGGCTCATCACCTTAGTCAAGTGCTTCATCCATCGCACCATGCATTCCTCCACCTGTGTCCTGGGTCTGTGCTACAGCTGCGCCATGGAAATGGTTCATGAAGGGTTTTATGAAGCATTAGATGCTGTTGCTGATGTTGCCTTTCAGCTTTTCCTCCCCAGCAGCCCTTGGTGCTGCTTTGCTGAGTTCTGTTCATACCTGGTTTTCACTCCCTTGCTTGTGGGTTGCCAAGCCAGACCATGAAATTGCATATTTGGGTTTCCAAGGCAGCTTTAAACAGCCTCTCTAATACGTGGGCCATGGTGTACCTAGAAGTTTAGTACAGGTGTTAACTATTACTTTGGAATTAAATGTGGAATAATCACTTTCAAGATCATTGGTATCACTGAACCACAATCAAATAATCTCTTTTTTTGTCAGTGACACAAGCTGGAATTTCTCCTCAACATTTACCTGAAAATTAAATCTCTACTGGAAAAATCTTAATTTATTATTTTATCATTTATTTAAACGGAGAAAGTCTGCATTGCTTCTGAAATCAGAACGGTAAAAATAAAGAATTAGAGTGGAAGTGCCAGCTGGCCATGGGGGTTGGGAAAACTGACACACACCTTACAGGTGTTTTGCACTGCCTTTGCTGGGATGGAGCATCAAACTTGCTTGTTAAAAGTGTATTTTGGCATTCACTCAGGTTGTTCCTGGACTGATTCACTGAACACTGTTGATAGTGTTATATTAAGAACATGGTTAGTAGCCTAAAAAAAAAAAAAATGACACTGTCTGTATTAAGAATATGACTAGGAAAGTTAAAAAACCCAAAAGTCTGGGAAAGTTTATCTGTGAAACACTGAAATCTGGAAATACTGTCCCGGACACCTAACAAATCCTGATTGTACTGTTTTGTTATACCATGCATAAAGCATGAAAATGACAACTCTTTTTTTGAAGACTTAATTCCCATTTGCATTAAATTCGTACTGCATTCTTTTGTATGATCCCATTAGAAAAGAATTATATTTTTCTGTGTGAATTTTATTCATTGAATAAATTGGCCTGAAATTAATCATTATCAGCAATTGAGAAAATACTGAGAACATTAAAGAAAATATTGAAAGAGCTAGAACTGACACATTTGCCTTAACAGAGCTGTATTTTAAAAAGATGCACACGCAAAGAATCCAAAGCATAATGAAGACTCCTACACACACCATGGAATAAAATATTTATACTGTAATCATGCTATTAATAAAATGATGGATCAGCCAGTGTCTGCTGCAGCAAAACTCAGCTGAGAGCCTGGTTTACTGCCTAGATGGGGCAAAGCAATGTAAGAACTGAAGACCAGAACTGTATGGACTAAACTGGGAATGCATATCCTGAATTAGCTGATCACTTGTGTAATACCCTGACTTTCAAAAAGTTTCCCATGGCAGCTAGCACTGGCTTTCATTTTGGTGTGCAGTGAAGGGCTGGGGAGCAGAGGGAAGGTCTGCAGCCCTCCTGTGCTGCTGCCATCCCTGGTGGATCCCTGTGAGTGCTGGGGGGGATTCTGCAGTGATCTCCTTCTTTTCCAGTTGTTGAAGGTAATTCTAAGACCATCAGGAATTGTTGGGCTTGATCAGAGCTGGGTACTCTCAGGGACTTTGCTGTCAGTTGTTGCCCTTATCAGAGTGCTGCTGTGGTGCCAAACAGGTCATCTTCTCATTGGGCTTGGCCCAGTTTCCAAGGTTTAAAGAAAAAGATAAAAAAGCAGGAGATTTGTGTAGGGGCAAAATTACAGGTAGAAATGAGAAGAAGAGTTTACCTGCACTGTGAACCCAAATCTTAGATGTTCACTTAAGGGTAACTTTACAGAAAAACGTAACTAACAAATAGATACTGTCTTGGTGTTTTTCCTATTGCTATCTCAATTCCCACTGTCTGATGCACGTTTGAGTTCACTTTAAGATCTCTCCTTGTTTGCTGGGAGCAGAAGAGAGATGTTTCTCACAAGTGAGGTAAACGACACTGGCGTGAGCCATTTATCCCTAGTGTTTTGCCCAACACATTACCTGCCAGAGGCATCTTGATGCCCATTTTTGCACCAGTTCAAACTTTATCCAGTATCAGAGTATGCCAGGCACCCAGCCTTCCTCCTTGGACAGAGAGGGGGAATGTGGGCAGCAGTGCCCACTGGTGCTCTGCTTGTGTATGGCTGAATTGGATAGTCATGGATAATGGCAAGCAGGTATTTTCCTCCGAGAACACTCCTGTGTTTCTTTTTTGACTGGAGTGTTTTCCTGCAGAGTGAATTGCTCAGGCTTAAAAAAGAACAACTTAAAATTATATTGAGAATTTGTTACAAATATGATCTATTGCTGTGAGAAGGTAACAAGTGGGATAAACACAGCCTGCAGCTTTGTTCTGTCGGCTTGCCCAGGCTAAATAGGTTTTGATTGGAGTTTATTTGAGTAGGTTCTCTTCTCTCTCTCTGTCTCTCCCCCTGTCTCTCCTCAAAGACACTGTTACTGCTGTATTGGGCTGCCCAGAGAACAGCTGAAAAGCACTCTAGATTAAAAAAATTGCATTTTTTTTGTCTGAAAAAAAGAGGAAACCTAACATAGCTTCCAGGAATTAGGGTGCAGAGCAACAAATAACTCAGTACCAGAAGTGTTGTAAGGGGAAGGTAGAGTCTGTGGACATCCTTTCTCTGCTTTGCAGGGGTGGGAGAGGCCTGCTGACTGGACCTGTGCGCAAAGCAAGGACATCTCTCTGCTGCACATGGGGTAAAGCAGAACTCACCCTTTCTCTCTTGAATCCAAGCAGGGAGAATCACAGAATTATAGAATAGTTTAGGTTGGAAGGGGACTTTAAAGATCATTTAGTTCCATTTCCTGCTGTGGGCAGGGACATCTTCCACTATCCCAGGCTGCTCCAAGCCCCAGTGTCCAGCCTGGCCCTGGACACTGCCAGAGATCCAGGGGCAGCCACAGCTTCTCTGGGCACCCTGTGCCAGGGCCTCCCCACCCTCACAGGGAAAAATTTTTTCCTTATATCTCATCTAAACCTACTCTCAATTTGAACCCATTCCCCCTTTGTCCTGTCACTCCAGGCCCTTGTAAATAGTCTTGCCCCATCTTTAGTGTAAGCTCCCTTCAGGCACTGGGAGGCCACAATTAGGTTTCCGAAGCCTGCTCATTTCCAGGATGGACAATCCCAATGCTCTCAGCCTTTCTTCATAGAAAGGGTGTTCCATCCCTCTGAGGAAGGAAGGATGCCTTGGCATGTCAAGGAGCTGGGCTGCTCTGGAAATGTAATTTTCTTTAAAAAAAAGAGGAAAAAAACCCCATTTCCAAGGAAAATTTTTATTTTCTACAAAATAGATCTTTTAACAAGGAAAAGAATTTATATATTTGCTAATTGGTTATGTTGATAGATCAGCTGAGAGCAGCAGCAAACCAGAAAAGAGATACAAGGGAACTAGACTGTGAGAAATTCCCTTTCTCAAACAGAAATAAATTAATTTTCAATGCTTATTGGCATTACCCAGCTCATTTTATTTTCATTAGGAGCAGACATGTTAAACCTGACCAAAATTAGGTTAGTTTCTTCCTTTCACCCTCTGTCCCAGTGCATTTCCATCAGGTAGTGTTTATTTCTTTTGCTTTCTGTACTCAACCATTGAGTATTGCTCTAAATTATAGTAACTTAGGTCTGGACTGTCCCAAAGGTGGTTTGATTTCCATGGTAATTGGATTTGACATTTCAGTAAATTCTTAACCTCTTCTCAGGAGAGTTTAGGCTCAAGGAGAATTTTGGTAAGGGCTGTGAGATCCTCAAGTGAAGTTCAATAATGAAGACAAAAATGTAAGATTTACTTTGGGGGTACCTAAGAAAAGCTGTGGATGTCAGTGATGTTAATTATATTGATAAGAAATTGATACCTCTAAAATATTTATAGATATTAATATATTGGAATATTCATACAGAAAACAGCTTAACTCAGGCCTTTAGGGACACCCTGCTACACAGCAAAGCTTCGGTGAAGTCATTAAAACCATTTACAGCTTTCAGAAGAATCTGTGGGACTGATTCTGCTGTGAACAGCAGCACAGGGTCCACTACACAGACAGACTTGGGCTCACAGCATCATCTCAGTGCTTAATGTAACTGGACAAGAGTGTCCTGGGAGACATTAACACAAAGTATCAGCTGAAGACAGAAATACACAAATGGTTAAAAAAATGTAACTGAAACTGCAAGCTGGATTTCTGGCTTTCAGATGAGTACTATTAACGCAGCAGTTTAATAATTACAATAGTAATATAAGTTCTTACTTCTACACACTTCCTTCCTTCCTTCCTTCCTTCCTTCCTTCCTTCCTTCCTTCCTTCCTTCCTTCCTTCCTTCCTTCCTTCCTTCCTTCCTTCCTTCCCTCCTTCCCTCCTTCCCTCCTTCCCTCCTTCCCTCCTTCCTTCCTTCCTTCTGGAGTTAAACCTTAAAAGAAGGATGACTATGGTATTTGATGTGCACAGAATTCTCAGTTATTGCAGATGAAGTAATCAAAATTTACCAGAATAAGCAGCCCTATTTTCAAAAAGATGCAGAGGGTGGTTTTGTTTTTTTTCTAATTCTGTGCATGTCTGTCTGCAAATCTGGAGAGCTAAGGGAAGGTAAGGAGGAAACACAGACAAGTGCTTGCTAATGGCTGCTATTAGGGGGCTCAGAATAAGGTCCTTCAGAGAATCTGTTCCTAACTGTCATGTCCAAGGACTAGGGAGCAATCTCAATGTTTCTGAGTGCTCGTGGGAGCTTCCTGAGCCAGAGCAGTCAGTTGCACGCAGTGCTGGCCATGAGCACACTGTGTCCTTCATGCCATTTGTTGGCTTTCCTCACCTGGGACAGCCATGGGAACAGCAGCTGACGTACACCAAGGGCAGTTGTTCAACATCTGCACAAGACCCCGGGGCTGTGCAGCAGGAGATAAAGGCTTTTGCTTCCCAAAGATCCCTCAAACCTAATCTGATTTCCCTCTAACATGCTCCTTAAAATATTTCAGATTTTACTTGATTCCTGTATTTGGTGTAAAATGTGTTTGCAGTGTGGGAAAACAAACTACTGGAACAAATAGCTAACCTTTTGTAACTGTATTCCAGTCGATAGGGAAATACAGAAATAGGGCATCTTCTTAATGAAATTATTTTGCTTTGAGTTTTCTGAACTTCACTATCAAGGGAAGAAAGTATTTGGATTTTTTCCTCTGTGTTGTTAAAGTATAAGATTGCTCTAAAGCTCTAATTCAGTGTGAAAAATTTTACTAGATATCAAACAGATCTGGTGAATTTTGGCTGTGACAGAGAGGAAATGCTAAACAAAGTGGTTACTGTATATTCTGTTGCCTTAGAGACTGAAACATCTGTATCCATGCAGGCAAGTGATGCAGACATGGTAAGATTTGACTTCCTTACATTCCTGTGTTCATCTGGCTGTCAATGGAAATGTTTCATGGTGTGAATATTCTGGGCTTCTTTAGCATTGTATTTATCTGGTTGTGTGGCGTGTCTTGGACTAGGAGGGCTTTTTAATTAAAGTCTAACTCTGAAGTCAGGACGCGCTCCAAGAAAAGATGCTTTTACATAAATAATTTTTGAACATGAACTTGGAGGGACTTGAAATGCTTTTTGTACTGGTGATAATTGTTGGATTTGTGAAGGCACTTGAGCATTTGGGTCTCCTAGAAGACAACTATGAAGGTAGGATTTTAAGAAAAAGAAAATATTTTATTTGGAAAGCCAGTTGCTGCAGAGCCTTTTACTTTAATCTGTACGTGCATGTGCAGTGTTTGAGTATCAGGGGAGCTGAAAGGTAGCTGAAATAACATTTTACGCTTTCTTTAGGAAAATGAAATGTATTTAAATGTCTATATAGTATTATAGTTCTCATTGCAACTCTGAAAATAAATGTGACACAATCTTAAACCATTCTTTGTTTGTTTAAGATTGTTTCAAGAACTTCAATAAAGATTTGTGTGCTTTAGTAAACTGCAGCTCACATCCCAAAGCTCTGAATGAAAGATTTACATTTTAGTAGGTTTATCATTATATCCTCTCAATTTGTTCTAATTTCTAGAAATGTCATGGTTTATTTTTAGCTATTGGCTGTTATTAACAGAAAATCCAAAAACCTTACCGAACTTACTTGGATAAATGTTTCGGTCATAATCAATTTAGCCCTCTTTCGGAATATTTATCTTTAACAGATCTGCTTGGTCTTGCTTTCTATTCTCATGTATATTTTAGGAAAACATTGCTGATTGAAATGTAAATATGCTTTACAGAAGGTAGCTGACTGCTAAAGATTTCTTAACTCTTGCTACCTCTCTGTTTTTATAAACAATGCAATTCATGTAGGAACACTCAAATATTAAATGTAAGCAGAAGGGAGGAATTTTAGACAGTGAGCTCTATAAATACAGACATGTCTGTGCAGACAGGCTTGTGGTTTAATAGGAAGAGTAGATTTACAGTGTTCCTAAATATTCCTGAATATTGAACAGCTGCTTTTTTTAGAAAATTGAGGGTCATTTTTCATGGTAAGCCAGAAGTACACAGGTGTTAAAATAACCTTCAGCTACAACAGATACAGAACAATTATTCCTTTCTGCTTCAGAGCTCATGACAACCTGGAAGAGGTGAGCTTGCTGGCCTCATATTAATTACATGACAATATTTGGTACAAGGTTTGAAGAATCTTGGAGATTAGGAGCAAGTACTATAAATGGAGAGAAGATTTATAAAACTTTTGGTTCATTGGTTGTGTGCTTTAGTTTTGTTCTCATGCATGTATTTGTTTCTCCTACTTCCTGCTGCTTTGAGCATTTTTCCTAACTTTTATGTTTGGATAAATTAGGAGGTGATGGCTGATGCAAAGCATTTTGAAGCTGCAGCAGTAACGCAGATTGCTTAGCAAGTGCTTTCCATACCAGCTCTTAACTTTGCCAGGGCTATTGAAATGATCAAATTATGCAAGCAAGACAGAGTGACAATAGAATAATCCTTTTATTCTGGCTTTTGTGAGTCTTCAGATGTCTGTGTGCTTCTCTCACAGAGAGATGTTAGGTGGTACCTGATGTACTGTTAATTTCCTGTCTCCAGCTCTAACAAAGCCCATTATGAATTGGTCCATCTGGGCACCTGGATTTTTGGAATCTTTATTGTCTGCCTGAATGCATTCTAAGGGCAGATTCTATTTAACAACTTGGTTAAAAAAGAATAGAGCATTGAAGAAGGAAGCTTTAGGAGAGGATGGTTCTTGGGTTTGGGTAACTGCTCTTCCCCAGTGCTCAGTCTCCAGTGTAGCTGCCAGCTGTACTCATGTCATGAGGGGGGAGTGGCACATTGCTGACTCCGAAGGAGAGGGAAAGTTTGGGAATATTTAAATAATTCAGAGCAAATGATTATAATGTCTAGTTGCATTTCTGATGAAATTTACATTAAAATACTGTGAATTATAGTGAAAAAGGGATGAGGTTAACTTCCCATTAATGTATTATAACTTCAGGTGAAGCTGACATTCAGACTCTGTAGTTTGAACACGTACACAATCATGGCTTCATTACAATTGCTTCTGCCATGTCCACCCTTGTGTAAGAACATACAACATACTTAATGAAGCTCTGGTCCTTGTGAGATCTACTGCTTGTTTTGCTGTGATGGTAAGATGAATTGAATGAGGCTGTGTCTCATTATTTTCCAGCAGACTATTGACTGTTAATTACAATAGGTTAGTTCTTAATCCCTATATGTTGGTTGTTATAGAAAGAATTATACTTCATATTCTAGTGAGAAAAAATTTTATCTACTTTATCTTCCATTATGTTTAGTAGCACTGCTTAATGCTGTGGGACTTACAGAATATGATGCTCCACAGGAATCTACACTGTCAATACAGTGTAAATTCCACAAGTGTGTATTATCCGAGGAAGAAACAAATTTCTGTGTCCAGACTTCACTAAGCAAAGAGAAAACAGGTATTGAATTAAACATACAGCTGTAGAAAGGTATGTGCTCAACCTCAGGCACAGCATATGGAGTGCTAGCAAGCAATAGATGAAATAGTTGGACGTTGCCTTTGGCCCAGATAACTCCTAACTGTGGTTTCAGTTTCCCCAGACTGTTGTGGACCCTGTTTATACTGAACAGCTTACAAATGTACACTGCTAACAAACTGTTGAAACCATTGTAATTATAATTTAAACTCATCTGTACTTTCTACAGAGAGACTTTTAAAGTGACTTAGAAATATGGAATATAAAATCTATACATTTTGAAGTGGAGGAAGAGGAGTCGAATTACCATGGACAGAAACAGGCAAAACTTTTTGAAATTCTGTACCCTTCCAGCCAGTCATGACCAGCCAGCAATAAATGTGCTCTGTTGAAGATCACAGTCAATAAAAGGGAATGTTGGTGCTGGAGTGCAAGTCCTTGACTCTTGCTGGCCTCTTGCTCTTACTCTAACATTTGTGGGCACCTGGACAGGTGAGTCAGCTGAGTCTTTGTGCTGCTGAGAAAGGGCCTCTGTCTAAATATCACATGGAGCACTCAACTTACAAACTTCTTTGCAAAAGTATTAGTCCAAACCATCTGTCAGTAACTGAGCAAAGCAAACAACATCAGAGTTTTCCAAACTGTGCTTTTGTTTCTATCCAAAACTGGTTTTGAAAAACATACATATATTCACAAAAAACCCCAAATACTCCTATGCCATTTCTTATCTGCTCCACTTCTATTGACATACAATGGAGAACAGTGTTCAGCACTAGATGTTCCTAGGGAAAACTGCTGTCTTTCAGCTTCAGCTTGTGGTGTACAAGGTGCAAGAATCTGTTGTGGGATAAAAGAGTGAAGTTTCTCACAGGAGAAAAGCAGAATGATGAGATGATTCTCTTGACAACTACAATTCAAATGTCCATATGGACCTCATAGTTTGGTTTGAATACCTGTATATTAATTGCCATCTTTTTGAGAGCCACTGCTGTGTAATCTTGAAATTTAACTCCCTGTTCGTCAAATCTCTTAGCTTCTTTTTATTTTCCTCCTTTATATTCTTGAAGTGAGTATCTTGTTAAGTCTTGGCCCTGGCTCACTTCCCATACATTGCTTTGCTGTGGCATGGCTGTTTGGCAGCACTTGGGTGTTGGACAAGGATTCTTCAGCAGACCCAGTGGCAGTGCTCTCAGAGTGCTACAGTGCACTGGCTGCATGTGGCCAGTTGAGCAGAGCGTGTCAACATGAGCAGGGTTTCTCAGACTGCAGTGGCACTTCCACACAGCAAAAACAAGAGCACTGCTAGAAATATATGGTCACAGAACAGATTGGAAGGCCTGAGTTTGTATTTTCTGGTCCCCACACTTGGGCTTCTCCCTTTGCTACTTCTCTTTCTGGCCCATTTGTGACTGCTTTTTGTGGCTAGCACAGGTTCTTCCCGTGGGAACATTTTGCTATATTTCATAAACAAGATAAAGTTTGGATGTTTTGCAAACAGTTTCTCCGGATTGAGTGAGTTCGGGCTTGGCCAATTGTGCCTAGGGGGAGGTCTCGGGCTGACCAATCTGGGGCACTTCTGTAGACTCTATATATATGGAATTCAAAACAATAAAGTCCCTCTTCTCCTCTCTTCGCTTGTCTGAGAACTTGGGTCAGTCCTCAGCTAGCCGCTCAACAGCGACAGCTTTTTATCTTTAAAAAATAAAATTATTATGCCAATACCCTGGAATGAGCTAAGAGAGCTGTCCTTAGGACTGGCTCTGAGTAGACTGATCCAAAACAGGAGCTTCCAGACTAACAATGAAGACAACTCTGTATATGCATTTACTTTTTATGAACTGAGAGATACCTACTGTCCTTGAGAAGGTGACAGAAGTGACTGGCTGTCATAAACTTGCTGGTTGAAAGGAAATCATTATCAGAACTGTAATATTTTCTCTGTGCTCCCACAGCAGTTAGAGCATGGTTGTGTGCTGTGTCTCTGCTCACACATGTTGGTACTTGGTGCACACTGACATGTGTGCCCACAACACAGCACACAATGCACCTGCAGGAGAGCCTCCAGCTCTTGGTCAGCACCTCTGCTTTGGGCTGTACCATGTTATCACAATTAATCTGGTACTGGGCAGTTTCAGCTGTCATTGATGAACATATTTTGGGGATGTATGCTTAAGTGTGGACTCAGGATGAGCAAGTACTCAGCTTTCTGCTCCAGCTTTGGGATTTTTATGTTTTTGCACTTTTTTGGCTTTTTTGAGTGTCTGATGAACTCAATAGAAAGTATTTATACCTACAGATGAGCTCTGGCCTGCAAATCACTTCTTTGCACTCGTTTGAGCCAGTAGGACTGTGCCACTTCTGTGAGCATGGAATAACCAAAGGACAGGGACCTTTTGAACAGAAATAAACTTGTTTGCTACTGTCTGCCATGGTTTTCTTCTCTGTAACCATGACAGGAGTGTGCAAGAGGTTTTCCTCTTGCTTCTTCAAGATGGTGCTCAGATAGATGGAATGTCTTTTTCTCTATATACTCAATATATTCACAAGTAAAATGGAGTTAAAAGTAATTACTAGATCCATTTTCCTCCAAGCTTAACCTTGACCATAAAAACCTTGGAACTTTTACATGGAAAGGTACTAAATCAGCAGGCTGTAAAGGGTAAGAATCTGCTAGCAGTGTGTGCTATTATGTACTGCTGTGCATGTAATAAACTTCTCTCTTCATTCTGTCACCACTGACAGACTTATCACAGTGATCATCTAATTCACACCTTAGAAGCTGGATGAGAGATAGTCACGGGAGACTTGTAATGCAGAATCAGGATCCTAATTTTTTTCCAGTAATCTTACATGACTCGTAGTTTGTATTATCAGCTGTATATTTTACATCTCTGCTTACCACCTACAGTTGAAAAATCTTTCCACTGAAAGTGCTTGATGCTTTCCAGGTATATGTAGTGCAGCACTTTTCTTGTATTCAGTGAGTGAATACACCTCAGCCACACACACTTACTTCAGATGTGGAAAGTGACAAAGTGAGATTCTGTCTTAGTGTATAATTACTAATAAGCTATCAAGGTGAAAAAGGCAGGAAGGCATGTCAGGGCAGAAGAATGTACCTGTTCTTTCAGGTGGGGAAGAGCACGCCCTGCAGACAGAGCAGGATGGAAAAGAATGAAGTCTTTCTCTTATTCCTACTACTATGTGAGATAAGAGAACTTCTAAACATGGGATTAAAATTCCGTTTTCCAAATGCATTTTTCAATGTTGTCTTGTCTCACAGTGTCTGAGTAGAATTGGTTTCTCTCATTGGCACACTGCTGACATTCCTGGTCTTCCTCTACATCAAGCAAAAGGGTTATTTTTATTTTGGCAGGCAAGTCAGGATTTTTATCAGCTGGTATTTCAGTTTACCTCATCCAAGATAGAGGACAACAGATAGAGGAGGGTGAGACTATCTAATAATTCTGGAATTGACCCCTTGGGAGAGATAAGGTCTGTTTCTTGCATATCATCTGAAACCCGTTGGGCAGATCAGAGTGTGGAGGGAGAAGTGGCTAACCTGCTTCACCTGTCAGAGAAGACCAAAGGGGAAGTTGTAGCTGAAGGGCTAACACAATAATGAGACAAACCCAAATGGATATTGGCAGCACAAATACCAAGCAGGCATTTTAACCAGTACTGAGTGTTCTTTCATTCCTTCCTCCCAAAAGACAAAGCTAAAATACTGTACTTAGTCCCGTGCTGTGATCATGCTCCTTGCTTGTGCTATCGTAAATTGCAGAGGGAGGCTGAGACCCCCATCAGGCAGAGGGTGCAGCTGGATTGCTAATTCTGGGAACAGTCCAAGAGCACCAGGCATCAGCACTGTCCTTTCCTCCTTTGGATCCTTTGGGAACATTTCGATCCTGATGAGTCACTTCTGTGGAGGGAGTTTGGGAATAACTGGGTCTCTGGAAGCACAGTGCCTGCAGAGCATGACAATTAAAGGCCGAGGTAAAGGAACATGGGCTGCTGTGACCACTGGCCACTGAGCTTGACCTGCCCACCCAAACCTGAGCAGTTGTCAGCGCTCCACTGTGAGATGGAGCCTGAAGGCTCTGGCATGGGGTCCTTTTTGTCCTGTTTATCCAGGCTCCTTTTAAAACAGAATTCTAAGGCCTTTTCCTTCATTTTTCATACCTCCTTTTTCCATGCTGAGGGTTTCAGTCAGTAGGGAGGGACAGAACATCCCATATGCTGCCAGTGCCCTGGGTGATAATGTTCCCCCTTGTTTTTTAGCTAGAGCAGTCAGGGCAGATGTTGGTCCATCCAGCATCTTGTGCAAAAGCAGGCAAATCAACAGTCACTCAAAACTGTTGTATGAGTAATGCAGAATTCTCACATTGTTCTTCACATGGCTTTTCTCCTGAAACTGAAAATTGCTATATAATAGCCCTGATTTTTTTGAGTATATTTGCACAGCTTCCAAACATAGTGTGCACAGAGCTTTTTCTTCTCTTTGATTTAAGGATGGCTGCCCTCATTTCAAGGGTTGTTTGATCAGTATTTTTGTCAGGAACATGATCTGTGTGCATATGAAGGGAGACTGCATATAAGGTCCAGTTGTTCATTTGGGATTTATAAGCATAGCTATTATTTGCTCGAGGGCAGAGACAGTTCCTGCACAATGTAAGGTGAACTTATTTGCCCGTATATGTATACATATCCTATAGCCTTTAAAATCCCACTTAATACAGGTTATGAGCACTTTATGTTCTTATCTCATGAGATAATGAAGTAGTTTGAATAATTTATTTCATTTTAGCTTGTTGCAGAGGCCTTTGTGTGTGAGTAGCTGTGATACTTAGTGAGGCCTATGCATGTTTGGTTAATTTGTGGTGGAAGCTGAACAATTTTTTCCCCTTTGTCACTAGGTAGGAACGAGGAGTCTCTTTGTCGTGGACTAGTGGAATGCCCTGTTTTATTGGCGTTTAAACACCACTTGTGGAACCCCAGGTTCAAGGGTATCATGATTTGGATTAAAACTCATGCAAAGAAAAGAGAATTTCATTAATCTTTTTCACTTGATTTCTTCAGTACCTCATTGAGAAAAGACTTGTGAGATGTTGATACACTCACAGTAATAATTACACAACTCTTTATTTACTAAAATTAGGACTATGAAAATATTTATATGACTTTGAAATTTACAAAAACTGTAAAAGCTTCCCTCTGCCATGCTGAAGCAGTACTTTTTGGTGTCTGAGTAGTCAAAAGCACCTACAGCCTCTTTGGCTACTACATCAGTACCCTGTGACTATGGGCAATACTCTCCTGTTGTGCAGACCAGGCAGCTTCTTTGCCTAAACACCCAACAAAGGAGTTAAAAGTAATAGTAACAATTAAATTTAAAAAAAGCCTCACAAATAGCATAACACTTCATGTCCTAGTTGTACAAACTACTTTTGCCCCAGAGATCAAGAAAGGACATGAGCTAAAGGGTGAAGAGTGGATTGTGGTGTTGAGAAGCAGTTAATCCATAAGTGAGCACAGCCAGGCTCAGGGTATGGACACTGAGGCTCACCAGGAATCCATATTCACATTCTAACTAAATAAAAATACTGGTGTTTACAAACACGTGGTGATACGTGATGCCATATGGTGTAAGTGTTTGGAGACAGTGTCCTGAGAGGCTCTAGAGGGACATTTAAAGTTCCAGAGCAGCTGGGAAATATTAGAGAAGCTCACAACTGCACCAGCATAGGTTTTACCATCCTAATTGTAGAATCACAGAATCACAGAATGGTTTGGATTGGAAGGGACCTTAAAGATCATCTAGTTCCAAGCCCCTTCCCCATCCACTAGGTCAGGTTGCTCAAAGTGGCTCCACAAAATTATAAGACTTCTTTTTCCAAGCGGGAAATGGTAGTGTTTGTGTGTCCCCAGGGAAATTGTATCAGCACAAAAAAGGTAAGCACTGAGTGTTGCTGCTGTGCTGGTGGATGGAGCTGCTGTTCCTGTGTCAGTAATGGTGCGTGGCCCCATGGCAGGGTGGTACCACCATTCATTAGGGAACACGTGTTAATGAAAATTCCTATTGGGGGAATTGGATTCAAGACACAGTGACCTGATAGGAAAGTCTGCCTCTATTTAAAGTTTCACCATCTCAGACCTTTTTGAAAGGTTAGGGGAGCTTCTGTGACCCCATGATTCCCACAGAGCCCATTGTGGTGGACCTAACCTCTTTGGGGCACTCACTGGACTCTGGTTACTTATCCTAACTCCATATTGACAGAATATCAATTTTATTTTTGTACCTCAAAACCATCTAGCTTAGTGCTTGTTATTTAATCCAAGTTTGCTGTACTGTGAAGTGGAAAAAAACTTTTTGCTTTAATCTGTGGTTTTCCATTAAACACCTGACCCACTTTTGTCCTCACTGGAATGCTTCTATGCTTAAAATTGCTTCCTAGTTCAGTTCTCTTGGATTCAAAGGATTTTACCAGTTGTTGAAATTGTCCTCTTTTTTGCCTTTTGTCCTGACCTCTGAATTGTTACTATTCTTAAAGAATTTCTTCTATTGTGTCATTTAATAAATGGCAGAAAAATATTAATTCAATAAACATGCCAACAATGTTGAGATGACCTAATTCTGACGTGTTCTGAAAGGTGGGTTTTTTCCCTGGTTCATTCTTGTGAAAATTCTACTGTAAAATATGCATATTTTAGGTGGGGAAAAAGAAGAGGTACTCCATAAAAATGTGATGCATCTTAATTTTCATTTATCATATAGTTCAAAATATTGTGCTTTCTGTAGCACATTTTTCAATTTTATGAGCATACACTGTCTCACTCACAGTCACTAATTTGTAATGCCTTGGTTAATATACCCTGAATTAATGTATTTCATTGAAACTGCAGGGAAATAATGTTCTTGTACATCAGTGCAAGAACCACATGTGGCTCTGTCAGAGGTCACAGTGGCATACACCATAGGGGAGTCTGAGCTGTCTTTTGAGGGTGGAGGATTGTTGCCTTCTATGAACCAAAAAGCACAGGATGAAGAGGCAGCCCAGAAAAGCACAAAAGAGGAGGGCCTCGAGGATCCCACTTCAGTATGTATCTTCCCACACCTGAAAAAATCAGAAAGGGAGCCTACAGGAGTGCAATAGTCCAAATAAAAAGCTCTTCTATAGCATCTCAAGTGGTTAAATAAAACCTTGGGAATGGACAAGTCAAGGTTTAGTGCACCAAAGAGAAGTTATGGACCAGAAGGCTCCTTCTGCATTCTTGTTTTTCCATGGCCAGTCCTCAAAGGTCTTCCTGCGTGGGACCAATGGACGTGCACAAGGCGGGCTGATACCTGCATCAGCAGCAGCTGAGGCTTTCTTTTTGCAGATGGGGATACATTGTAACTCAAGGGGCATCTGGTCTAGGATAGCACATGAGCTGCTCTACCAGTCTAATATTACTTGAGAACCTACTGATAAAATAAAATCAAATTATAAAAGCAAATCATTATACATTACTGGAATGGAGTAGAACCAAATCTCTCACCCATGTGAACAATTAGCTGCTTCCCTTGCCACAGCCTAAGATGGTTTTCACCTTTGTAAGTAAAAATAGCTCCAGTAATTGCTTTCTCTGGGTTTTCTCCCAAGAATATGAACGTCACTTGATTCCAGTTGACCTAAGTTCGTTTCCTAGCAGGACTGTGTGCTAGCTTTTTTCTCCATGTCAGGAGGAGCATTGGCTATTGCTGGCCATCTGCTCACCATCCTCTGTCCTGTACCTACTGTCTAATACTTGCTTTCCTTCATTTTTCTATTGTTTATAAAACTTGAGGATCCTCTGTTGAGACTCCCTGCAGACCAGAGGGTTTGAAGAACAGTGAGATTCTTCAAGTTTCTAACACTTGCTTGTCCCCGCAAAGATGTTCAGGAAAACCCTGTGGTCAGTCCTGCTCAGAACAAGCCCACCAGGCCCTGCCACATATGTGCTGCATGGACACACTGGCTGTACTGGAGCATTTATGCTCCTTTCACCTTTTGAAGGTTTCAGTAGTGCTCCCTGCAGCTATTTGCACTTTTGCTTTTTGATTTTACAAGCAACTTTTTGAGCTCAGCTGCTTAGAACTCCCAGCTGGGCTTTTTAAATACAAAAGAAAAATGTTAAAAGGAGCTACCATTGAGTCTGAGCAGAAAAGACAACTCCTGACACAACATACACATATTGTTGAGAAGAGAGAAAACAAATATGATGGGACTTGTAGGAGAAACTTGAGTACCACCAGGGTAAGCATCAGAGACAAACTAAAAAGTGTGGCCTGTTAATGATGTCCTGAAGTCCCGTCTTTTAAGTCATGATTACTCCTGGCCTCTCTCCTCTCCTGCCTTCATCACTGCATCTTGATTCTCCCACATCTATTCAGTGGGAAAGGAAACTGGTTCCAAAGCAGAGACCTGAGTAATGAACTAACAGAGCTGGCAGAAGCACAGAGCCTGCTTACTTAGTTATGGGATGGCATCCCTCATCCCAGTAGGGGTAGTCTTCCACTTGTCCATAGATGTCTAATTGTGCTTGCAAAGGAAGTTGTTTGTCTGGATTTTGGTTTTACAGGCAGAGATGGTGTGACTAGTCTTCAGATGTCCTGTAGTTCTCCTCTTCACAGCATTGCTTTTCTGCAGTCCTAGATCAGCTTCCTGAGTCCAAGTTCCATGGGACATCGGCAGTGACCCTGCAGAAGGTTTTGAAGGTCTTTCCTGCACTGTATCTTCAGGCTTCTCATTTTGTTTTCAGTGGGGAGGCCAGTTCTGCCTATGAATGGGCTTCAGAGCTATACCTGTGAGAAAAGCTTTTCTTCCTTGTCTCTTCTTGGATATTTGGCCCAGTGATAATAATAAAGTGAATTGCTGTGCATCTGGCCAAAGAGCAGGTTAATAGGGTCACACTGCATGCCCACAGCTGCTGTTGTATGGGAAGAGCTTTTGCTTAATGCAATGTTCAGGCTATACTAATTTGTACATTAGTACCCTTGTAAAAACAGTTCTGCATTTCTCGAAAACAGGTATTGCAAGCTTCAGAAAACCTCCAGGATAGGCTACTGTAGGCTTCAGCAAAATCTTTAACAGTCCTTGGCTAAAAAAGCAGCATTTACTGTAGGTCATAAAAGTAAACACAAATGCAGCAAATCCAATTACTGTGGAATATCAAACATCTGAGTGCAAGATGAAGGAAGTTGTACATGAATGCCTGACAAGAAAACTATTGAACATATTAAATTATACGCTTCTCCCAGAATAGCTAGAGTTTTAAAAAGAATATAACGCAGCAGTACTCAATCAAGAACAAAAGTACAAGCCTGGCGCACATCAGACTTGGGACAATTTACTCACAAGGTCTACTTTGAAAGCGAGAAAATAGCTTTGAACTCCACAGCGTGCCATTGCGCAAATACGTATGCATGCAAATTATAAAGTAATCTCTCAGTAAAAGTGAAGCAATATGACAGCACCCTCCTCTATAAACCAGGACAAAGGCAGTGGAAATAGAAAAGGGAGGTGGGAGGAATAGCCGAGCACAGAGCCAGCACCCTGGCTGGCTCTGCTGGCTAGCTCCAGATTCACCTGAAGGGGCAGTGCGGATGTGAAGCCGAGTCCTTTCTAGTCACAAGACACCAGGTACCCCATAAAGCATTTTTTCTCCAGAATATATGCAGGACTGCAGCAAACATAGTGAAGTGCCAGAAGACAAGAAAGTAGGAAAAACGTACACCTGCATAGAGTGCTAGGCCTGTGCCATAGCAGTATAGCTGTCAATAAATTGTGCTCTCAGGAAGCAGGACACAGCCCATGCTGCAGACGGAGTGAGTTACCTCCAGATGTGACCCAGGAGTGTCCCAGGATACACCAGCAGAAACACAGAGATAATTCAGCTCATTGACGAGCATAGGTTTTTGTTAAGATATTGTGTGTGAAACTAGACCCAGACAGATGGAAATAGTTCCAAATGCTGCTCTCCTCCCTGACTTTTTTTTTGGGGGTTTTGGTTTTTTTTTTTGTTTTTTTGGTTTGGCTTTTTTTTGTTGTTGTTGTTTGTTTGGGGGTTTTTTTGGGTTTTTTTTTGTAATTATTATTTCCTGTGGTTTAAAGAGAGTGCTAATTCTGGCAGAGTGTAGCCAGGATGGCCATGGCAACTGGAGGACACGGAGTGTGTAATTCTGTAACACCTACCTGCCTGAACTCTTAAAATTAACAGTTTATTCTCCAGAAAATTAAATTGGTTCTAAATTTATGCATGAGAAAAAGATGGCAATAACCTCCTGAGTAGCTCAGGAAAGTAGAGTTGGATTTCAGTTTCCTGGTCTGGTGAGAAAGGTAATGAATATTGTACATCCATATTAAAATAGTTGAGGAAAGAGTGAGCAGCTGGCAACAGTGAGTGTGCCTGAGCCAGGGGAACCTGTGGTAATTGCTCTGTCATTGCCATTCTGTCATTGCCATTCATGATCTTGCATGTTCTTGCTGGGAATTTTCCTACTAACTCTTAATATCTACAGGTATGTACAGAGGTTTTGCACTTGGGGCATTATGGATGTGCAAAATACTAAAGTGTGGAAGGGCTTCAGTAAGAAAGGGGAAAATACATTTTTTTAGGCAGTTTCCATACCAAACACAGAATATCTGTATGCTGTCAGTGATTTCCCCAGGCTCTGTGTGACAGTGAGCTGGCAGGCTGCAGTGTGAGCTCATGGCAGCAGAGACACGGCCAGAGCACAGACTCCTCTGGACCCAATTTGTTCCATATGTCTGTCCCTCATTGGCTTCTGGCAGTGTTTTTCAGCCAACATAGAGGCTCCACAATCCATCTAGGCAATTTTTTCAGGGCTTTGTTACCCTCCTCAGTGGAAAGCTTTTTCCTCATACTGGATTGATTTTTGCTAAACTTGAAGCCTGTTACTCCATATCCACCAAGGACATGGAGAACAGATTTACCTCTTCTTCTATCTTGGTCTTTACTGTACTTTTCATCTGGTTTTGACCTCTTCTTTCCTAAGCAACTTCAATTTGTTTAGGTCTTATTTATTAGACTACTGATCATTCTCACTGCTTTGCATGTTCTTTAATTGGCTGATATTTTGGCTGTACAGGACTCAGAACTGGATTGTACTCAAGTGAGGCCTTGATAGTGTGGAGAAGAGTAGAAGGGTTATTTCATTTGTCTTGTCAGTGACGTATTTGTAGAAAGCATTTGCCTGTTATTTGTAACATATGAGTTTTGATTCCTTATAGCTCCTGAATTGTTTAATGGAGCTGTAATTCCAGTAAAATTCTTTCTTGCCCCACATTTTTCCAGATGATTATCCCAGCATAGGGGTAGATGTCTGTCCTTGTTCCTATTGAATAGAAACCTGGTTTTGTTTGTTTTCAGACTCCAACTTTTAAGAATTTTTAAAATTTTACATTTTCTCCCTTTCCCAACTTGGAATTATTTGCAAATATAGTAAGAACACTAATTTATTTGCCATTCATAATGACTGATAGCAGATATAAGGCAGCCCCCCATAGGGTTCAGGTTTGTTGTATCTCCTATTTTGAGTATGAATCTTTGACAAGACTCTGAGTAGTTTTTCAACTAGTCCTGTATCCACCCTAGGAATTTCATCCAGACAGTGTTTTCTTAGTTTATATACAAGAAAGTGAGATAAAATACTGTGAAAAGCTTTAGAGAAGTGAAGATGTGACACAAAATCTATTGTCATAACTATTGAAGGAAACAAGATTGGTTTGACACCAATTACTCTGAACAGATCCTATCAGGCAACCCTCATTTTCTTGAGATTTTCTGTCTGCTTACCCATTGTTTGGGTTTATTTGTTTCTAAGAACTGCAGCTAAAGTGAAAGATAGATACCTAATTCTCCATTTTCTCATCTTCTGCTCTCGCAAAGACAGGAAGTGTATTTATCTTGTTTCAGTCATCCCTGTTCTGAAGAGCACTGGGATGCCAATAACTACTGACACCCCTGAGGTTTCAGTAGCTATGGATGTGTATCAGGCCCAACCAATTTCAAATGCTCTGATTTATCTAAATATCCTATAACCTCTTTCTTCCCTATTAAAAAATCCTGTCCCATGTAATTGATTTTATCAGTTTCCATGCTGTCAGTTAGAATCCAGTTTGAATGATCCCTTTTCTAGTTGGTTTTTTTCCATATCCCATTAAGAAAAGATTTACTGAATTCAACAACCTTGTCAGCAAAACCATGTTTTTTCCAGGCATGTCTGTATACTACCACTTCTTAGAGGTGGTTGTCTTTGTTGCTCAAGGTAATTTTTTTGCATGTTCACGCACACACAAAAAGCTGCATTCCCCTTATCCTTCTGTTTTGGCAGTCTGGACTACGAAGTCTTTACTTTTTTCCCCAACTAGCACCTTGTCCTAGAGTATAGATTTCAGCTGTCCATCTTTTAGGTAGTCTGTTGATTTCAGAAACCAAACACTTCCAACGATCAAATAATTCCCCTATTTACAGCTCTCATGACAGCAGGCCAGATGACCTTCTTCAGAGCACTTGCAAAAATCACATGCAAACTGCAGGCCACTGCGCACTGGCTGCAAGTGTGTTGTGTGCCCACTAGCCTTCAGAGAGGCACAGATGCAGTCAGGCATCTCATGATATTCTTCTTGGTGCTTGATGACTCTTACAGTGACAGCTGCAGAGGCAGGAGCAGGAAACCCCAGTGGAAGAGAAATGGTAGGGTTAAAAAAAAAAATTGACCCCAATAGCTGTGAATTATTATTCTCTCTGGGAGGTACTTTCCAGACCCTGCACCATGTATTGTTTGTTAATAACATAAAGCAGGTTTGATTCCAGCATTGTATTTTAGCAAACACAATGGTTATCTTTGTTTGTTTAGTTATGCAGAGTGATGGGGAAGGAAGGCGTGCTGCTTTTCTTTGGAACACAACTGGGAAGGAAACAGCTGTGTTCAGGGTAATGAGGGGAGCTTACTAAGACTTCTCCCACACAGAGAGGCTGAGCCAGATCTCCAGCCTCATGGAGGGGAAATGCTGCTGCTGCTGTGCACTGCCCTGGCTGGTTCTGTGTCCCCAGGCCTCCCCAGACCCCTGCTCTCTGTTACCCTAGAGAGGTCCTATGGGGATGCAGTAGGTATGTGCAAGTGTTGTTCCCCTGTAACTCACCTGCCTTTGCAGCACGTACCCTGCAGCTCTTGGTTAAACCACGAGGAGGAGGCACTTGCGAGTTGTGCTCTGGTTGCTCATGCCTCATCTTCCCTGTATTGATTCTCTTTTGACTAACTCTGTCTGATCTCTTCTCATGTGGAAATAATCCTTTGTCTTAGTTGTTTCCCTTGCTATTTTTTGGACCGTTTAAGTTTCTTCTGGGACCTTCATGTACAACAAGATTTTAAGCATTATTAAGGGTTAAACATTAAATGTCTTTGAAAAATTGTATATTAATTCTTTGTGCAAAGTTTTATCCATGAAAGGATGATAATGTGAACCTTCAAGAAGTTGCTGAAGATTAATGAAATATGTTTGCTAAGTACTTTAAAATCTTTGCATGCTATGCTACTTCTTGAAGTGCAGATTACTGAACACTGTTTAAAGAGATAACTAACAGACTGAATGCTGGCATATGCAGCATTAATTGCATATGCAAATACAGCAGGCTTTGTTATAGCGTTCACTGTGAAGCCTGGGACACAGTACTGTAACAGTGTGCTTTTATTGAAGTAAAAGAGAGTGAATGAATCCAAAATTACTTTGGAGATATCTTTAGCAAATCTTTCCTCTTCTTTGAACTAGTCAATTAGTCAGCATTCAAAGTTTCTACTAGACCAGCCATTCTGTACCAGAAAATGTTAGATGTCAAGACGTGCTTCTAGCTGAAGAGAAGTTTCTGGCAAAACTTTCTTTTTCAAAAAGATGACACCAAACTGAAAAAGGTAGAATATATCACCACCTGCTTTTCTTCATGGTAGGGGTAAGTTTATTTCCTGTATTCTGGTTCTAGAGATTGCCTGTAGCTGCAGAGCAGGTGAGGTCTTGGTCTGTGATATCTTCATTGGTTCTGGAGATTTGTCAGGGAGGATAAAGGAAAAGAGACCACTGGACTTGTACTGAAGGAGCCTCAGGGCTCTGTCACAGAGGCTGGCATGGAAGGCTGACCTCAGGGGACACACCAGGAACAGCACATTTGGGTGTTTCACTCTGACCAATGATGTCTGAGTGCAGATCTGAGATGCAGTCTTTGCACATGGGCCTACTTCAAGAGGAGAGATGAGCTTCAACAGCAGTGTGAAAGATGTAAGCACAAAGAAAACCTCAGTCAAGACCATCAGGAACCAGGAGATCAAATAGGAGAGAATTGACTAGAAATGTGAAAAGACTGAAAAGGTATTTGAGGAAGTGTGAAGGAAAATTAAATATGTCAGGAACTGGAAGTACCATGAGGTTATGGGGATTGTGAGGGAAAGTGGCTAAATGATGATGGAGAAAATAAGGTGACCTTGAGCTCAGAAGGATGATTCAAAAGTACATATGTGATTTTTTGGCTGGAAATGGGAAATCCTGGCACAGTAGTTGGAACTAGTGCTGTACTGAAATATTTCTACTACAAAAGAAAATCTTCTAAACAGAAAAAGTCATACCAAAGAAGTACTAACCTCTCTGCTATGCTGCAATCAGTTTGCAGTGGAACTGCAGTTTGTGGAACTTACTTGCTGGTCAAAGGGGGAGAATAATATTCTATTTTAAGTGTTTAAGAAGCTTGTAATGGTTTCGGCTTTATAGTTCTGTTAATTTATGAAGAAGGATGAGATGCAGGTTCAGTGGTAGTTAGTCACAGCCCTTCACTACAAATATTTCCTATTAAACAATGCAGCAAAATTATGCAGCAGCAGAAAGAGCGTGTATGACTTAGATCTGTGTGTTACATCATTCTTATAGTGTTGTCTTTTGTTTGCTTACATTGAGAACTGAAAATATACTTTCTGCTTTGGGATTATTTGTTCTCCCAACTATATCAAGTTTAATTGCTTCCTTGAGCCCCAAGACAGTGCAGTATTTCACAGCTAGCATTCCTTGTAAATCCTGTCACTCATTTCAGTCACTAAGAACTGATAGGCTTAGTATATTAGAAATAAAGCTGGGAAACAAGCCCATTTTGAAAACCGTTATGCCACGTTTGCCTTGGGAAAGTTAAGAGCTCTGCTTTCAGACATAGGAGCTACCTTTCAAGGTGGGTTATTTTTGGGTTGTTGTAGTTGACTGTTCAGAGCTGTGTTTCAGAAGCAGGGAGGGCACCCACCCCAAAGTGCTTGTTGCTGTGAAAGCTGCACCATAATGAGGGGCTGTGCTTGTAACTTCTGGGTCCTGCTGCAAAAAGTTGGGATGCACAGCTGGGACCAGGGAGAAAAAAATGCCTTCATAACTCACATCGGTTTCCAGGCATTAGGTGTTCCTAGAGCTGCAGGGATGAGTGGGCAGCAGAGAAGGTAGATTGAGGATTTAATGGCCTTTAGTAGCATCATTAGAAGCTACAGAAAATCCCAGTGGGTGGTTGGTAACCTCAGGTGGGCAGGTAATTGTATCTCCACAGTTATTGTATAAGATAGCATAATGAAAACATCAGGAAATACATTGGGAAATAGAGAGTATGGTGATTAGTTTACAAAGGAATATAGTAAGCACGTAAGTGACCAAAATTATGAAATCAGTCCTTGAAAAATATGTGATTTGTTAGCAAAATAATCCCAAGAAAGGAAGAAGGCTGCTGCAGGTCCTACTAAAACAGGGGTATCACCAGGTGATTATTGGCAAATTGACTTTGCAGAATTGCCCAGGTAGAGGGGGGACCAGTACATTTTGGTATTGGTGGATACTCTTTCTGGACGGCCAGAAGCTTTTCTCTGTCGCACCAACAAAGCAAGGGAAGTCCAAAAGTTTTATCAAAAGAAATCATTCCAAGGTTTGGAGTACCACTGGGAATATCCTCAGATAGGGGATCACATATTATAGCCAGTATCATACAAAAGATTAGCCCTGCACAATTTGACTCTAAAAATGGAAACTTTAGTGAATACAATTTAGTTAGGGTTTGTCAAAATGAATGAACATTGCAAGCCAGGACCAGAATGACTTTACAAAAGAGATTGACTTTAGTATTATTACATGTTACATGTTACATAGTATTATTACTGTTACATGAACATGGAGTATGGGTTATTTGAATTTAAACAACAATACCTATTGCATACATATTCCAAATGTGACTACTAAATTGGATGATCAGATAGAGGGATACGATAAGTTGCTGCACCTAGAAGAAAATTAAGGGCAGGATTACAAAATAGATGGTTTAATAAAACATTGAAAGGACTTGGATTTTCTCTGGTTGGTTGGCCTCACTTTTTTGAAGTATAATTGTGACTGTGGTAATAATTATGATTATGATACTTGCTTTAAGCTGTGTAAATAAATATGATTATTAATGGAACATGAGTAACATATGTAACGTCAATAAAGAAGCAAAATGAGGTTTATGAAGGCTTGAAGGGAAAACAAACTCCACGCACCTCAAAGCAGGGAAATGTTGCCAGGTGAAGAACTATTTACTCACCTGGTGAGAAAAATACAATGCTTATTCTACAAAACAATTAGCCTATGGAAGCAAGCAATGCTTATTTTGTTGGATCATGTTAAACACTGGCTGAGAAGGGTCTTGCAAAATAAGGACCCAGACTAAGTATGCCAACTCAGCTCTGTATTTGGGAAGTTACAGCAGTTCATTGAGTGCTCAGCTATAAGTTTGGGGCCTACAACCATCAGAGACCACCAAAGAGACACCCAGGACAGAAGAATGCATGTGCAGAGGGGAGGGAACATACTTTAATGAGTTCAGGGAAATGATTGTCATATGTGTGTTTCTTCTGGAAAACCTATAAATATGTGAGTAAAATACAGTATATAAACAGGAGCTTTTTCTGTACTCAGGATGCACAATTTCAGTGGAGATACCCTCTCGTACATCGGGCACAATGATAGTGTCTGCTTCTTAATGCTACATGGGAGGTAAGGAATTTTGGGCCCTTTTCAGTAACACTGCCAGAGGGAACATGATACTGGATTTGTTGGTCACCAGCATAAGTGAGATAATCAGGGATGTCAAGATTGTTGAGGTTTCAGCGATCATGCATTGGTGCAGTTTGCAGTCTTGAGGAATATAGGTCAGGTAAGGAGTAAAGTCAGGCTCTTGAGGGAGATTTTCAGTGGGATCCCCTGGAAAACTGTCCTTGGGGACAAAGCTGGCAGATCTTTTAAGAAGTCTTTCACAGAGTGCAAGAACTAGCAATTTCCAGAGGCATGAAACTGGGCCACGAAGGCAAGAGACCGTCATGGATGAGTAGGAAACTGCTGGTTGAACTAAAGGGCAAGAAGCACAGGCCGGCGAAACAGGCAGGTGAAACAAGGACAGGTATCCTGGGAAGAGTATAGAGGATTGTGTGGGGAGGGGGTGAGGATGGCCAAAGCAAAACTGGAACTGATTCTGGCAAGGAGGTGCAAGGAATAACAGGAAGGTTATATAGGCACATTAATCAGAAAGGGAAGGTCAAAGAAAGTGCTACCCCCTCTGATAAACAATGGTGGTGAACTGGCAACAAGAGATGAGGAGAAGGATGAGGTGGTTAAAACTTTTTGCCTCAGTCTTCAAAGGCAATGTATCTTCCCACACTTCTTGAGTGGATGGACAACAGGATAAGGACTGCGGGAGCAAAATCCTTTAGACTGTAAGTGAAGATCAGGTTCACGATCACCTGAAGAACCTGAATGTGCACAATTCTATGGGACCTGATGAGATGCATCCCAGAGTCCTGAAGGTATTGCCTGACGCAGTTGCCAAGACAGTGCCCATGATATTTGAAAAGTCATGGGAGTCAGACAAAGTCCCAGGTGATTACAAAATGGGAAATGGTGTCTCATCTTTAAAAAGGCAGAAGAAAAGACAACCCTGGGAACTAGTGCCTTGTCAGCCTCTGTGCCTGGGAAGATGAATAGATCCTCCTAGGAGCTATGCTGAGGCACATGGAAAACAGGGAAGTGATTCAGGACAGTCAGCACAGCTTCACCAGAGGCAAATCCTGTCTGACCAACCCCGTGGTGTTCTGTGATGGAGTGTCTCCAACAGTGGATAAGTGAAGGACTATGAATATCATTTATCTGGACTTCTGTAAAGCCTTTGACAGGGTCCCCCACCACATCCTTCTCTCCAAATTGGAGAATGATGGATTCGATGGATAAACTGTGAGGTGGATAAGGAATTGGTTGGATGGTCACATCCAGAGGGAAGTGGTCAACAGCTTGGAGTCCCAATGGGCATCAGTGACAAGTGGTGTCCCTCATGGGTCTGTACTGGGACCAGTGTTATTTAATGTCATCATTAATGACATAGACTAAGGGCACCCTCAGCAAATTTGCAGATGACACCAAGCTGAGTGGTACTGTTTTCAGACCTGAAGGACAGGATGCCATCCAGAAGGACCTGGACAGGCTCAAGAAGTGAGTGCATGGGAATCTCATGAGGTTTAACAAGACCTGGTGCTGCATCTGAGTTGGGACAACCCCTGGGATCAGTCCAGGCTGAGGATGAGCAGCTGATCTTCAGATAGTCTCAAACAATGCTAAAAATATGACAGTGATGTGTAATTAATAGAAATAAATTATGTTTTCAAAAATATCAGCAAACCCTAAACACTAAGCTGACTGTGAAAATATGCCTCAGGAGCTTCTGTCCTTCCTGAGCATGAGTGGCAGGAAAACACTGAAATTGCAATGAGGAATCTGCAATTTATAGACTTCCAGGATACCTCAGTCCTTAGAAAACAGTGAAGTAAAGAAATGAACCTCACTGACCTAGTGTTACTGGACATGTACTGTTGCTGCTCTGCCCACTCCCTCCTCTGATGCCTCCCCTCTGACCATGTCGGGGGTTCAGGTTTGCCCAGCAATGTCCCAAGCATGACATGAAACCTGAATATTAGCTGGAGAGACACAATAGTCTTACAAATCTAAATAGAACTGAGAAATAGTTTTTTACTAGAAAATTGAATGGGTAGTTTTTGAAAATAATAAAACAATTAGTGATGACTTCTAGAGAAGAATTTGGAAAACACATTTCTCTTAAATACTTAAAGTGCTGTTTTTTAAAAGAATCAAATTAATTACCAAAAAAAAAGTGAACAAAAACTAACCCAAACCACTTATTTTTTAACTCAAGCCAAAATGTTTTGATTTACCCCTAACTCAGAAGCTTTGCATTTCAACTGTGTCATGGCTTAACCCCAGCGAGCAGCCAAGCCCCATGCAGCCACTCACTCACTCACTCCCCTATCCGCCCCCCCCACCCCAGTCACGGAGAGAATCAAAAGGATAAAAGCTAGAAAACTCCTGGATTGCGATAAAGACAGTTTAAAAGGGAAAGAAAAAGCCATGCACACAAGCAAAGCAAAACAAGGAATTAATTCCCTGCTTCCCATGGGCAGGCAGGTGTTCAGCCATCTCCAGGAAAGCAAGGCCCCATCCTGCATTATATGGGAAGACAAACGCCATCACTCCAAACATCCCCCTTTCCTTCTTCTTTCCCCACTTTATATATTGAGTATGATGTCATATGGTCTGGAATATCCCTTTGATCAGTTTGGGTCAAATGTCCTGGCTGTGTCTCCTCCCAGCATCCCATGGACCCCCAGCTTATTTGCCAGTGTGGCAGAAAAGGCCTTGGTTCTATGTAAGCCCTGCTCAGCAATAACAAAACATCTTTATTATCATTGCAGTGTTCAGCAGTCTCTAAAACACAGCCCCATACCAGCTGCTGTGAAGAACATTAACTCTACCCCAGCCAAAACCAGCACAGACCATTAAAATGCAGCATCAGTTCCCTGCTTAGTCCTGACAATCCCAGTTTGTCTTACCTGAGCCTCTCACAGTTTGCTCTCTCAGAGGAAAAGGGACTTGTGGTGATTTTCCAGGTTCTACACGCCTGGTGCACCATGTTCTCTCTTACAGAGGAGGTGCAACAGGGCTGGTGCAGGGCACAGTCTGTCACAGCGCTGTTCTGTCTGAGGACTTTTCTCACACGTGTAACTGGATCTCTTTTTCCTGTGATCCAGGATCAAGCTGCTGAGGAATGGGAATTTACATAAGCGAACTCACTTATGCCAGGAGTGAGGATGCACATGCATCTTGCTGTTGCCAGCTCACGTGGGCCAGCAGGGCAAAGAGGGCTCATGCTGGGAAGACCTCGTGGTGTGTTTACAGGCAGGAACATTTCTGTAACACTGTATGTCATGAAACCAGTTCAAAGGGCTGCTCTGCACCTTTACCTCTGGCTCTGCCATCACACCAGGCCTTTCATGTTGTTCCTAGAGCCTCTTTAAAGCAGCAGCACAGACTCCTCTGACCTTCTCAGTGCTCTGTGGTGTGACAGGCATTTTTCTCTCTCCCCAGTTTACAGTCTTAGCAATGTTTGTGTGGGAAAGATAAGCCAACTCATTAAAAGAAGAATTTTTAAATGGTTATGGTCCAGTCTTCTGCCTGGGCATTTCCAATCACTGATTCATGGGAAAGACTTGAAGGAGTGCAGCAGGCATGCCTGGTGTTTCCTGACAGGAAGAACCTGGAAAGGCAAATGTTTGTTTACAGGGATTATTTGTGCTTTTCGGAGAGTCCTGTGACAGGAGTCAGAGGGAGCAGCAGTTCCCAAATGAGTGTCAGCCACACAGGAAAGCACTGGTTTGCTTTCCATGGCTTTGGGAGTATGGACCACTCTGTTACTGGAAATGCATCATCATTCTGAATGTATGTGTAAGGAGACTGTTGCCCCTCTTCTTTGCTGGCCTTAAATACACTAGGCTCTCCTTACTTCAAAGATACTATAAAGGCTTTTGTATGTTGGTGTTCATCATAAATATCACACGAAATAATGTGAAACTCATGACACAATGCTGGAAGGAAAATTCAGTTTCAACTATTCCAAATTAATTTCCAAATTTCCTAATCAATAGTTTGCCACTGATTTCTTCAAAAGCAAGGTACATTTCAAAACATGCCTTAGCATACAAGCAAAGGAGTTGTGCTTGAAAAATGGGGGTACATTAATTGGATGGGAATAATATCCAAGTGATCAGTCTGTGATTCCATATGAACAAAAGCCCCAAACCTTTAGCTTGAGAAGGGAGGTGAGGATTGAGAGCTGTTGAGATTATGGGATCTGGTTTGAAGTGAAAAGCCTAACACTGACTTATAAACTAAATACCCATGAGATCAGGATGGCATTCCATAACAAGCTATCAGGCTTTCTCTCACTATGAAGTTTTAAATGAAAATGTTTGCTTTACTAATAATGTTAACTTACAAAAAATTGTGCAATTCAAGATCTTTGTTTTTACAAAATAAGGTACAGACAATGTAATTCAGGTACTCTTTACCCCTGAGGCAAGTCCAAATTTGAAAAAATACATACTGCTGTCGCTGTTGAGCCGCTAGCTGAGAGAAAAAACCCAGGTTCTCAGACAAGAAAAGAGAAAAGTGCATTTATTATTTTGATTTCCATATATATAGAGTTTTCAGAGGTCACCCAGATTGGTCAGCCAGAAACCTCCCCCTAGGCCTAATTGGCCAGGTCTGAACTGCCCTAATCTTGAGATGCTGTTTGCAAAACATCCAAACTTTATCTTTGTTTATGAAACGTAGCAAAAATGTTCTCACGAGAAAGACCTGTGCTAGCCACATACTGCTAGGACAGACATGTATTTACAGGGACCCACTCAGCTAAAACATATAACAACATATTTTGCTGTTTTCTTGGTGAAAGCCTGGCTTTCACCCAGATACATTTGGCTTGAATGTTCCTAGATAATGGGACTAAAGCATCTGTTGGTTTTAATGATGATTTGCCACAAGCTCTGGTGCTTGTCATCCCTTCTAATAATAAAGTAAAATACTTATTAGTCCAAGAATTAATTCAAAGAGGTGGTTCTTACAATAAAATTGATTCCAGCTACATGTCTTGCCAAGATCTGTAATATATGCAGTATTGTGACAAAATCTGGTCCTAAGTGAGGAAAAAAAAGCCTAAAAACTTGGATTTTAGACTTGATATTTGTTTAGTCATGTAAAATCTGCGTGACATTAACATAAAAGCTGGGATTCTGAAAGCCAACAAGGGAATTCATCCATGTCAGTTCTGTGTATTTTAATGAGATGGTAACTAAACCCTAACTGATGTTGTCTTGGCAGGGTTCAATATCTGTGTATAGAGTCCTCCTAGGATTTTGCTGTGCTTGCTATAAGCACCATGAACTAATTGGAAGGTTGCTACTTAGCTGTAACTAATTCAGGAATTGAGCCGTTTGGCTGAATTCTTTCTTTAGGTTTGTACGGTTTGGTTTTCTTTGGTGCTACAGCAGGTACTTTGAAAATTGCTATGCTGCCTGTAACACCAGTGGGGAATATATTGGTCACACACCCGTGTTATCACTTCCTTTTAGCTGGGGTTGGGGAGGCTCATCCTGAAATTTGAAAGAGAAATGGCCGTGCTTCAGCACCTGGGCACCCAGCCTGGGAACTGTACAGCACTGCAACTTCCCTCACGTTCTGCTTTCCACACCCAGGGAGTCTGGTCACAGTTTCATGGTTTGACTGGGGGACACTCCTTGAACATTTCAGAAGCAGAAAAAGCTACAATTTATAAATTGATGTGCTTTTTTTTTAGATACAAGTATCTAATAAATAATTTTCATAAATTATGGTTGCCCGCTAGCCAAAGAAACAAACCATTTTAGGCAACCTGTTGTGACTATTTGTAGCACAGAAAACACACAGATGCCTCTTTTTGGATCCAAGTTTTCTAACAGCCTGATTTGTAAATAAGATTTGTGTATTCACACAGTCCTAGTATTTTGGCTGGCAGGAAATGCACTCATCAAGCTGTGAATATTTTCCCACACTTTCATGCTTCATTTCCAGGGAAAGAATCATGTGTGAGTGACTTGAGGGGAAGGAGCTGCTGAGGCATATAAATACTTCTGTTATAACACTGCTGCTTAGAACTGATTCTGTATTTTGGTGCAGTCCTCCTGTGAGCACTGGTGGTTTCTGCAGAAAACAAATCTAACAGGACACACACAAAGTTGTGCAGGTAGTAACAGAGCCTCCTGTGTGGAGTGAAGGTTACACGCGAGCAGAGGAAGTGTGTGTGCTCCCCTAATGTGATTTAAAATAACTAAGACTACTCTGGCTTCCCACCTGAGGGCTTTGCAAGCACCATACAGGAATGTCCATATCTCAAAGTGTGTGATCCACACGCAGTTGAATAGGTGATGCTCTTTATTGGCAGGAGCTATGGGCTTATTGCTATAATAATATACTGTTATGCCATTATTTGCTGTCATAATAGGATGTCTTCTCCCCTGCACACTCTATGTCTCATGTATTTCAGGGATGAATTGTGATCGAGGGAAGCATTGCACCCTGGTTTAAAGTGTGGAATTGATGTTGGATTTTTTCAGTAAAAATATTTATGCAGCAGAATGGTCAAATTAATTTATAAATTTGACACCTTTAAAAAACTAATTTTAGCCAAAAATAAATTACTGAAGTGACATATAAACAACACATTTCATTTGAGCTCATTTTAGAAGTTAAGGTAGTTCCCAGAATAGTAAGAGTTCAGTCTCAGCAGGTACTGAGGAAACCATGAGTTAAATTTGGGGAGCCTGAGAAAGCAACTCCCAGCCCAAGAGGCTGGAGAACTAGTCTGGTTTAGGGGTAAAATTCCTTTTTTATGAAGTGAGATTTAAGTGTGTGTACCTCTTTCCCAGGAGACTGTATTTCACCAGAAGAGGTACTCTGGTCCAGGTCTCTTTCAGCATTGTTGGTTGGGTTCAACCTGTAATAAAGACAGTTTTAATGTTCATACAGCCAAAAGAGCAAAAGATTTCTTTCGGCAAGAGGACTCCAAGAATAACTTGGGTTTAGAAACCTGAGGCACAGGAAAGCAGTTCAAACTTGGGTTTGTGTGTTCTTGATGAACTACAGGATTCCTGGTCCCCAGACTTTGAAGAGGAATTCCGGGAAAGGCTTCATTGCAGCGAATACTATTGAAGGGAAGTCCCTGTGTTACAGGATTGGCTCACAGTGCCTTTCCCACCACCCTCCTGCTGCCTACACAGACTGCAGCTGTTCCAGAGCCTCTCAGAAGGGTCTGTGCTGTGGAAAGCCTGGCCCATGCTTAGACTGGGAGTTCCTTTAACTACTTGCTTATTAAATTTAAGCAGTGCTTATTCCTGCTCCTTGCCATCACTAAACTGATATTTAAAAATACTTTGCTTTGGGATTTTGCTGCCATTTGAGCTGTTTTACATGAAAGCCTGTGATTACAGAATAATAATATTTTGACACAGTGATAAAAACCAGGAGATTCACCATCAGTGCTGGTGTGTCTCTTGCATTCACTGCATGACAATTCTTGTGTAGGCAGTAACTGAGTAGAAATGACAATAGCAGTTAACTTATAACCTTCTGCTTTGGTACACATTTTAGCATTCCTTCATTGAAAAATGTCCATTAAGAGTAAATATTTGTATATGAGTGATATGTATTGAAAAATCACACAGTTTGGAGAATCTGCTGTAAATATCAACATCAATATAGGTGAGACTAGGATTTTTAATTTCCCTTGCAGATTTTGCCATAAAAGAAGTATCATTAATTCCTTCTCTATTCTTCCCTAGTTTCATGCTTTCCCTGTTACAATTATTGCTTGGAAAACTGAAGTTTAGATAAAGTTCTTCACGCAATTACTTTCAATCGGTTAAATAGGCCATTTTGGCCTTGAATTTTTCCCCAAAAAAGCCACTGAGTTTTTGATTATGGTTCATTACTGTTTGCAATTAGCTGGGTGGCAAAAGAAATGAAAAAACTGATTTATGTTTCATGAATGACAGCTCCCTATTTCTGGTTGCTCCATATTTGTGGTTTAAAGCCTGGTTTATTAATTAATAAGTAGAATTTCTCTGCGTCTTTGATCATTGATACAATCACACAGAATACTGAATATTTAAAAGTAGTTTCCAGTTAATCTCTAGCACATGTGCTGTATCACAAGTGAAAGCATCGCCTTAGAAGAACTATGCTCAGTGAATAAATACAAAAGATGCTCACTCTCCTGTTTGGAGTGAATGTGCTGTTGGTGAAGGTGATAGGTTTAACACTGATTTGGACTGATCAATTGTCAGGGCAGACTATGAAATGTCTCCTAAAATAGCTGCTGACAAAATTCAAACAAAATTATTTTTAGAAAGTATCTATCTTAATAGCTAGACCTGAAAAGGAATAACCTGGTTTTCTGAAGTCTCAAACTTTTCAGAAATAGTATGGATTTTGGTACCTCTTAAAGCCAAGTTATTTCATTTAAACAACTAGTTTTGAGCTACTACCTAATGAGTGTAAAAAAGTTCCCCTCAAAGCCAACAAACAGAACTGAAAAAATCAACTCCAGCTTTCAACACCAGACAGCACCAGCTCCTTTTAGGTTTTTGGTTTTTTTCTGAGGATCTGCTTAGTGTGAAAACTGCTCGTGTAGGCATTGGTTTCCCACCCTGTCAGCATTTTGTCCCAGTTCATGCGTAGCAGGTGAATTTAAAGAGAAAACTGTTTTGGATAAGGGACAGCAGTTACTTCCTCCACGTAGCGTTTTTCTGTTCTGTGTGTGCTGCAGGAGGTCGTGGATTCAGAGGCAGTGCCTTTCCCAGGATTGCGGCGTGGCACGACCCAGCCGGGCCGAGCACAGGCCCAGGCCCGGGGTGTGGAAGCTGCTCGCGGCGGGAGAGGCAGCGCGGCCAGGGCAGCGCTGCCAGCCGCTCCTGCAGGGAGCCAGGCAGGGCAGGGCAAGGCAGGGCAGGGCAGCGCTGCCAGCCGCTCCTGCAGGGAGCCAGGCGGGGCAGGGCAGCATCGGCGGGCAGCAGCTGGAGCTGGAGCTGCACCTGCACCGAGCGCTCCCTCCCCGGCTGTCCCGGCGCCGCTCACCTCCAGCTTCAGCTGCCACCAGCAGTGCTGCGTGGAGGTGGAGGTCTGTTAGCCAATGGGCGATAACTCAGTGAGAAACGATTTCCATAATTCAACCCACCTGTTTGGAGTTTATTTGCTGCTGGTTCTATTAAACCTGGTAGATACATTCCTAGCTAAGGAACACCTGAGTTGCACTATGTCTGGATGTGTGTTCTGGGGATATATGTATTCCTCTGCTGAATGCTAGCAAATATTTGCTAATGTACTGTTTGTCTTACTTTTGGGATTCATTCATTATGCAGCATTTCTGCTTGGGAAAAATGCATTTGCATGAAACATAGCCCCTTGTGAGTAGAAGCTGCTGCTGGGTGAGCACCTGAGCTGAGTGCTGCACGGAGGGCTGGATACCAGGTGGGAATCCTTGAATAGCAAGGAGGAATGCTCAGGTGCAGTAGAGCTGTTTCAGGTATGTTTGTCTTGTTCATTCTCAAGTAAGGTCATTTATTTAGTGGGTCCATTTCTCCAGGTATCTTCAGGCTAAAGATTTTTATGTGTGACTTTCAAAACCTTTTTGTTTTTTGAAGTGTATTGAGTGCTTCTGAAACAGTTTTTATAAATTGCTTTTTCTTTATTGCTTATTTAGTTGTAAACAGACTTCCTAATTGTTTTAGTCTAGCAAAATTTTGAGTTGCTTGCTAAGAAGTTCATGTAGCTGCACAGGTGGATCAAGCTTGCAGAGAGCAGGAGTGTTCTGGAGCTGAGCTGAGCTGAAGTCAAAACATTGCTTAGTTTTGACATTAGGCAAAATTCTGGTGGACAGTAGACACTACTTCAGAATAAATATTAATTGTCTAAGTCTGTGGATTTTAGACTTGCATGTTTTGTATTCAAACTATTCTCTGTTCTCAAGGGAGCCAAGAGTGCTTTGGACAACCAGCTTGTAGACGTATCAATAATAAGAAATCTGTGTTTCTGTTGTTTTCTTTTGTTTTGTTTTAGTGGAGGCAGATGTGCTGTGACAAGAACTCAGATGTAGTTTACAAGCTGGTGACCTGGGAGCTACAGGAAAGAGGAGTGTGGCATAGCTGCATGAGGATTTTGGCAGAGGCTCTGGAAGCAATAAATTTTAGGAGAGGCTGCAATTTCCTGTGGCATCTCGCTATCTTACAGGTTCTTTTTTTCCCAGTATAGGGAAATGCAGGTTGAAAGGGGGCAAGCAGGTTCAAGGAATTGGACCTGGTTCCAGGCTCCTTGTTACTGTGGATTAAACTGAATTTTCTCAGGGTGAGACCCTTGTGTTTTGTAAATTGAATTTTGTGGAGCCAGCATGCGCTTGGTGGAAGGAGTCTTGTGGGTTCTGGATGATGGAAGAGCTGGAACATGGAGTATTATTGGTAATGCACAGTCAGGATTGTTTATCCCCCTGTGAGGAAGGGACAGGTAGGGAGCAGGAATGACCTCTCCAGCTGGGGTAGGCTCCAATCCAAGTGTCCTGCCCGGACCACAGGATAGAGTAGGGATGACAACTTCAGCTCTGAGCTCCGATGGTGGCTGCTGGTATAGCAGGAGGCTGTAGGAGGCAGGATGCCTTCGTTTTGGATAGCCGTCCCCAAATTCCCTTTTTTTGCCCCTGCTAGCAGGGACTGCTGCTTATCCCATAACTGACTTGACTTCTAAATGTTCTCCTTGAGAGGCTGTCACAATTTCACTATTATATGTCCCTTGTACCTGTGAAAAATGACCAAATCTCCCATTTATATGTGAACTGTGTAATGATTCCCGGAAAAGACATTTCAACATCTGCAATTTTTTCTCCTCTTGGTAGCTTGTTCAGAGCTACCTTATTCATCAGCAACATTTGCCCATTGGTAAAGTGACATGTAGCAGCTCTTTCAAAGATAGTTTAGGACACAAAATAAAAATCTGTAGCTTACAGAGAAGTCTTATGGGAATTTGAATGGGCAGAAAGTAATTAAACAGTTAGAACACCACCAGTTATATCAGGTTTTACACCTGACTGTGGAAAAATAGCTTCTTTGGGAGTGAGAAGTTTAGAGATACCTGAGTTTTCTGGTAGGGTAGAAGAGAATGTGTATTTTTCTGCTCAGTTAGTGGGGTGAATTGACTCTTCAAGGGACCTGGTGCCATGCAGGGGACAAGACTGTGTGGAGAGCAGGTAAGAGAGAAAAGGAGGAAAAAAGGATTTTCCTTCCTGGCAGTGTTATTTTAGTTTACCTACAAGTGCCACATTGGAACTGAACAGCTTAAAAGCAGGATTCAATCAAATCCACAGTGTGAGATGTAGCTAGGAATGTCTGTGTGTGCAAAGAAAAGCCTTTTGTTTTTTTACAGCACTGGGACAGAGAGAAGTGGACCTACCTCTGAATCTACATCAGCAACACACTTGTCAAAGAGCAAAGGAGAAAGTGAGTAATGAAGGTTTAGAGAGTATATTTTCTTCTGAACGTGCTATTAGCATTAATGGGAAATGCAGTTGGAGCAAAGAGAATATGCCCCCTTGTATGCTTAATGATTGAGCTCACGGATCTCTGCAGAATCTCACACACTTTGTCCTCTCTGCAGTGTTTCTGCGCTGTAATTTAAAAAGGAGTAAATTATATTGCTGACCTTAGTTAATTGCTGTCAGTGAAGATATATCATAGCCAAGAGCAGGCTGCATCAAAATGACTTGAGATTAATCTTTCACTTTCTAACAACACCACTACAGAGTATTCCTTGTGTTATTAAAATACAGTCACTCAAGATGCAGTTATTTGGAAAGCAGATAGTATTTGGTCAGATCACTGAATCTGGCTTTGGTGACACTTGTTTTCTTCTGAAGGTATAATAGCTGCTGCTGTGGAGTTTAGCAGGAAAAGAATGCAAAGTATTCTGCAATTGTCTTGTCTGTGAGGCTCTTCTCCTTTGAAAATTAAATAAAATGAGCAAAGCAGAAACAAAGGGAAGGAGCATTGAAAATTATGATATCGTGTACATAGATCTTTTCCTTGTTTTTAGTCTGGGACAATTACAGATCTTAGGTATACATTAGTCCTCTCTGCATCTCACCAGAGAATCATGGTGTATAAAAAATAAAGGACAGGTTTGTTCTTGGGAATGAATGCAAGAAAGGGAGTCCTTCCCCTTCAACTTTCAACATGAGCCCTGATGTTTGGGGTGATGACGCCATTGCCATATAACACTAAGTTTTGGTGACTTCAGAGGGAGTTTAGAGAGCCTTTGTATGGACATGGGGCTGTGGCTTGCAGGTGATCTGTTGCTCAAGGACTTGGTTGTGCTCACTGTAATGAGCAAGGTGGAAATTGGCCCAAAGTTGAGATTCTCAGCTTGAAGGGCCAATGTCAGGAGGGGAGGTTGCAAGCTGGGGGGGAGCTGCTGTCTGGAGGACAGTGGCAGGCCCTGATGCCGTGTTGGAGAACATCTAATGTTTTGTTATTTGAGTTGGGGTAATGCCTTATTCCAATGTTTGTGGGGGAAGATCAGGGAGACCAGGGTGTGATGGCATGCAGTGACAAGGTGGCAGGAGCTGACTGGTGCCCACAGGGCAGTGTGTGGTGTGTTAGAGGCCGTCTTGTCCTGTTCAAACTCCACCAAATAAGTTTTGAGGAAAATGAAATGCAGTGTAGGTCTGTGAGGATTTCCAAACTTTGTCCCATTCCCAAAGGCACCATTTTCTGGGTCTGCATGTACATGCAGAGAGCATGTCACTGCACAGAGGACAGTTCACTTTACTGCTCCTGGGGCACAAAGCCAAACCTCCCATTAAAAAAAGAGCCATAACATTTGCATCCTTCTCAGGCCACATGCAAGGACCCCAGCTGATGTTCCCAGTCCTCCTCATGGATACTGAACGACTTTGCTGTTGTAGCACAGTGCGCCCAGAATGAATTAGTAATGATAAGCAATTAACATCAAGACGAATGTTGCTGAGGTTTATTTCTTGTGGAAGTGGTGTTTGCTTTTTGTGCAAGCACTGGCTCTTTTGCCCCCTTGGAACACAGAGGAAGGGCCTTGCCGTTGTAGCTCGTGGCAGGCCAGGGCTGCCAAAGCGCAGGGGCTGTATGATCGGAAAGCTGTGGGAGCCTGAGGCTCAGCACAGGCAGATGGGTTGGCATGTCTGCTGGTGGCACAGTGGTACTAAAACTCCTCTGGGATGTACAATAGACTCCTCCTAGTTATGCATATCCGGTTGTCTTGATCATCTGTTTGAGACTTCATTAACCATAGACAGGATCTAGAGAGCCTTTCCAACACCCAGAAAACAAATCCATGAATACTCCTGATGCATTGTGGAGCAGGATGTCTGTGCTGAGCCAGGTGAATAGGAGGATTTTTACCATGTGACTTTATAGGAGCTACTGTAAGTCCTTCTCCACTTCCCTGAAGCACAGAAGGAAGAGGTTGTAGTCCTACCACCACCAGCTCCAATGGCTCTGCCATCTCGATAGAGAAGGCAACCCTTTGAGAAAAAGCTATATGTAAGCTTTCAAATTAAACTTTGTTAAACCACTGCTGAATCACGACAATTGAAATGTTACTGAAACTTAAAAACATATGAGAATTTGGTTTCTATTTCACTTACCTATATGATCCCACTTCTGACCCCAATTTAATATTATGATCCACAGAAATAAGGTTAGGATCTGGTTATTAAAAGATGCCTCTGCCTGGATTGAGGTGCAAATGAGCCAAAGTCTATAGTGCAGATTTTATTTAACAGTAAGTGTGAGGTATAAAGAGAGGGGAGGGTAGAGAAAGAAAGAGCAAGACAGAGAAAGAGCCAGATTAAGTAGAAAGGTAATGACCACCACAAAGGCCCCTGTGGCCTCCCACCAACCCTTCTTCTGGTCTTTTTTGGGAGGGATGGTCCCCAGAGTATTCTTCTGGAGCTATGACTTTGGTACAGTCCAAATCCCAGGTATCCAGAGGTGTACTGCCATTCCCACAGCTTGGGATGACACATGTCTAAGCAGTTGCTTCCTTTCCCACAGTTGGTCATGGTGGGAATTTTTATCTGGACATCTGGTGAAGCAAGCCTGGCATCTTCCTGCTGTTGCCATCTGCGTTCCCACAGTCTCCACACTGGAATTTTGTCTGGTGTGCTAATTCCAAACCTTTCACCTCTGTGTAGGCCTGGAATTAATGCCTTCCTGTTTGCCATCTGTGCCTGTTGTGGTGGCCTTTCTTATGGGGATAGTGTTTTGAGACGTTTTAATTGCATTCTCTAAGTCCTGACACTACTCCAACTGTTAAAATGGTGCATGTCTAAATGAAAGTCTGTTTTTATCTTTCTTTCCTCTGTTTTGTTTCTCTTGCTTCACTTTTTTTAAAGATTGTTTTCAAATGATTACTTCATCATTTGCATCCAGTCAAAGTTTGAGTATATTTTGTACTTTACATTGTCTGTATCTATGAGAATTACTGGCTAATAAAATGCCGGCTACTGCCATTGATTCTCATGTAAATCTCTCCCTTAGATTTCCTGAATACCTTGATTAATTTTAGTTGCTATTATAAAAAAACAAGGAAAGCAAGCTTTTTAATGGTAAAAGTTCTGGCCTATCCTTACTGGGATTTGCATATCCTAATCTAATCAAAATTTTTGACAAATTTCTAAAATCCTCAGGTATGAGATGCCTCTCTGCCCTAAGCTCTTAATTAATCTTTGTGCAACCTCTGTTCTTAAATAAACCTTGTGCTTTATTGTGTGCATTCAGAGGAAGAGGAGTTCTTTAGTACTTCTTAGACCCTCATGCAGTGTTTGGCCCTGGTCAGGAAGCAGAGAGTATACCTTTGTGTCACTGGAAAAATCAGTACTAGATGGGAGTGGCATGTACACAAATTTCCATGATGTTGCAAATGTGTGCAAATTATGTTTCTTTACTTCACTGTGCTTGCAGTAAAGAAACATAATGCTGAGGAACAGGCATGTTTTGAATAAACGGGATGTCTTGGAACACTGTTTGAAACTTTATTGTGAGAGTGTAAGTCTGGTCTAAAAATTTTATTATTCGATAAACTCCTGTCCATTTGGGTTCTTATCAGAAAAAAGAGAACTCTGAATATTTAGAAAGTTGCTGATCAGATTAAATTTTAGCTACCTTGCCTGTATTAAATAAAATGTTAATATGCTAGTTCTCATGAATCTCTCATATATAAAATTGTTTAGTTGCTTGCATCGTGTGCCATGGAGATCATGTTTGCAGCCTAGAAATGGACAGTGATTGCAATTTTTATCCTGCTGAAAATACTATGGATGGTGCTGACAGTAGCTAATGGAGACACTTTGCTCCAGGGGGTACCTGGAGGGGAGTGCCCATCCTGAAGGACTGAGCTGGAGAAATCCCTTAGAAAAGGTGGAGGTGGCCCCATTCCTATTTCTCTGCTTGCCACTGTTGGTGTGTTACACACCAGAGAGGAGGAGGACAGGAATCCTCGATGGACAAAGGTACATTGGGAAGAGCAGATGGTTACCAAGGGCCTTGTGAAAGGAGCTACTGTACAGGACTGCCCCGGCCTGGGCCAAAGCTGATTTTGGAGGATGTACTGAAGAAACTGTTTGTGAAAGAGTGGATTTGGGCTCTAGGCCCCATGTGGGTTGGTTCTGACAGCAGTGACACTGTTCATGCTGGGCTGCAGCACAGCTGAGGCCAGCGCTGGAGCCCAGGCAGACCTGCCCTTGGAGGGCAAGGCCAATCCATGCTTTCAGAGTGTTTAAAATTGTTTGGTATTGCTGTAGTCACTTCTTACAGGGAATGTGGGATGAGGTTTGTTTTCATCTTCAGAATTTGCTTTTAAGTAGCTCTCCATTCCACAGATTAAAAGCATTTGTGGGGTATTAGCATACAGACATGCTTCAGGCTGTAAAACTGCAAGCAGGGAAGTGTAAAGGGTGATAAGGGAAATGGGCTGCCATGATAAAATACAGTCCGTGGAAATAAATGTCTGTTAAAATCTCCTCTCCGAAGTGGGAGGAGAGGATTAGAGTTTTTGGAGAGAGAGGAGATGAGGACTGAAAATCAGCAAATGAGCAATGAAATTTTTCTTTTTAACTTCTTTTTCTGGAAGACTGACGTTTTCTTGGTTTGGAAGATTTCTTTGTGCCTTGTTAGAGAGAAGGGGCAATAAATATTCTTAAAAGGGAAAGGAGCTTCTTAAATACCCAAATGTGTGTCTGTAAGTTTGCAGGCTGTAAACCACCAGTAAAGCAGGTGGTGTGCAGATAACTGGCAGAAATATTGTTAGTGGTAGGTGACGTGTGGTGTGAGAGTTAATGTATGGATGAGAACAGAAAAGGGTGTGATCTTAGTGTCCATGCCATGTGCTAAAGAGAGGATGGTTTTTTTGTTGTTGGTTTCAGGTTTTTTCAAATGAGATAAGAGCGCTTAAAACTTGGATGGACGCCAGGTGCACTAAACTTCATAAATTCTGGTAGAACTTTATTTTGGCTGGTGCCGGTCCTAAGATGAAAAGTTAATTTGCCTTCTTGGAAGACTTTGGTACCCTAAAGAAAGTGGTATTTAAAAGAGCTTTTAAGTTGCACTGCAGAACTAACCTAGAAGCATGGCAGAATGGACCTGTCTGGTTTTTCCTCCTTGATGCTACTCAAGGACCAGCTTATGCTTTTGGGCCTGGGGTGGGTGTAGGTCAGGCCTCAGCTTAGCTTCTGTTCAAAATGCTGTTTAGATGGGCACAATCTCAGCACAAGGGTGATTTTATATTTTTGTTGTTGTTCCATTAAGAATTTATTCTAAAGTCATATTTTGCATGTTTTAATAGAGAAACATACAGTTTTGTTTTCTCAACAAGGTGCTTTAGTCATTAGAGCCCCTGACAAGTTTAAACAAAATGCATGGCTAGATGAGAGTATTTGCTTCGTGTCTTCAAAGTGCTTTACAATCCTTAACTGATTAGTCATGGTTTGTTCTGTGAATATCCAGATGGATCTTTGAGTTGTTTGTATTAAATTCTACTTACAAGATCATGCAAATTGAAAGGGATATATTATTTCACTTGGAAGGAAATTATTGATTTCTTAATTAACTGTTTCATTAAAATTAAGTAACTAGATGTTGCAGAGAACAGATGATTGAAACAACTCTCAATCCATTATCTTAACAAAAAACTGGTTGCACCAAGGGCTAGAAGCAGAGCTGCAGAAGCTGCTCTCTAAATCAGCAGCCTGCTCTGAGTGCAGTACAGGAGGTCAGCTTGTTCTGTTCCCAAAGAATATAGCAGGAGATAAAGGTAGGGGAGCAAAGCCGTATGAACTGAGTGATAAATTTAGTTGCATGGTTGTCTCTTGTAAACAATAATTTTTTAGGGAAAAATTGTGAGGTAAAAATATTTTCTTCATTATTTTCTTAATTCTTAGAATTCTTTGCTTTTGTAAAATTAGCTATGTATTATGTAAGACTGAGGATTTGGAGTAGAGTAGAACAAATCCTTGTCCTTGCTCTGTTTCTGTCTCTGCTCAAAATCCTTCATGGTCCCTCTTCTCTAGATTCCCCAAACCTTGTCTTCATTACTTTTCCTATCAGGTTAAACCACAGCTGCCATGGTAATACGGTTGAAAGACAGAAAAGAAAGCCTTCATTAACAATCTTCAAATTGAACTGATTCATTTAGATTAGAAAGACAGTGAAGGTGGAATGACTTGGATTTTTACTTGGTTTTCCCGATTAAATGGCTGCTGCTTGGTAGTCAGGGAAATCCCTTTGGCAATGTGCTGAAACAGTTAAAAACAAATTGCATGCATTTTGTTCAGCCCAACAGTCTGGAGGTTTAGAAGATAAGAAGTACTTCTCAGCATGAATGAACTGTGAAATGTATTAGAGAATGAAGCTTTTGATGAGAAGTTACATTAAAAATCCACCCAAACTTCCATTTTAAAATACATCACAATGTTTATTCCTGCAGAGAAGTCTTGTTTCTGGAATTTCAGACTGCTGTACTGAGCACATATTTTAAAGATATTTTAATGACAATTGACATCTGAATCCTCCCCTCCAACTGTGTAGGGGAAAATAATTTTTTCTTGAGTTTTTCTTGCTGCAGATATAATAATCCTTGAATATTCTAGACCAAATGCCTTTCCAGAGTGACACAAAGTTTTGGCCCCTGCATTGTTGGTCTGAGCTAAGGAAAGCTTTCCTGCAGTTGGCATTGCAAACACTGCAGTAGAGCTGTCATCAAGCAAACTTATTTCTTGCTTCCTCAGAGGGTGATAAGTTCTCTTGGTATCCAGAGATGAATATAACATCATTTTTCTAGCCAAGGTGCATATGACACAGACACTGTAGGTAGATGGACCACTGCCTATGTATGTTTGCATGAGTCTTAAAAGCATTTGTTCTAGGAAGTGTGTGAAATATCAGGAAATTACTTGCAATTATGGTAAATTATATGCAAACATAACCAAAAATGGTTGTCTTGAAGCACTGAGAGACTGACAAAGTTCGACTGACCATCATGAATGAAGGTTGCAAAATGTAAGTTGTCAAGTCTAATGCCTTTCACAAGCGTATTGCCATTTAAGTATAATAGAAAATTACATAATTCAGCTTTCACAAACATACAGTAGAACTCCTCTGAGTGTACTGTGGTCCATGTGTGTTGTCAGGGATCCTTTAAAAAATTAACCGTTATCTGGATTACGTTTTGCATCTGTTTCTGTGTCTGCAGAAAAGAATTTGTAGTGGATCTGTCACCGAATCTGCGGGAAAAAAACACAAAAACCCTCCTACAACATTTTAATGTTAGAGAGTCAAGGCATTACTTTATTATCTGGCCAGGACGTTGTTCTGGCCAGGATGTACCACAGAAATCATCTCATCCACACATAGCCCGGGTGTGCAGGAGAATCATTCCATGATACATGCATTTACTCGATTTTTCAGATATTTTATACAGTAAAAATACGTAGAAAAGCATTGGGTCAGTGTTCATTGGTCCAAAGTTGAGCAAACCCCACTATTCAGTCTCTCATTGGATCTGAATTTCTTCACCTCTGATGCTAATTAGATTCTTCATTCTTCAGTTTTTCTTTTCAGTTCTTTCCGGGCCAGGATGTCTTCAGCCCTGCTGCAGGTGGCGTCTGGGGTAGCTGTTTGTGATAGTCACTGATATCTCGTGGATATTCTGTTGATAGCCCTTTATCTTTCTGGTTATCTTCGGGGTCACTCCCAATCTGTTGATATGCTGGGTCCACCAGACCTCATCTGGTAGAACAATGCCCTGAAAGAAACCTAAAATTTCTTTTCTCGGGGTAAAGACAAACAAAACCTTTGACCAAAGTTATACAGAATTTTTAACCTGATATATTTTCCAACAAATGTTTCCTCATTACACTTCTTGCAAGTCCTCAAATGGTAGAAGCCAGCACTTCCTTACAACTTCTTGAACTGAAGGCCTATCTTCCTTCTTGCACTAAAGATCTGTCAAGCAGATTACAGAGTTGTTCCAGCTCTAGAGCAGCCAGAAAAATGGAGCTACTGTTGGGAGGAAGCACTATTCCAGGCAATTGATGGAAAAATCTTTTTCAGAGCCTAATTCCATGATGTAGTCTTATTTACTGTGCCCATATCACTCACCATCTATTTCCACCAATGAGGAGAATCTTACATCTGCATTCCAGCTTGCTTCAGTCAATTTTCTTTGAAAATTGTTGTTGCTGAACAATTGTTCTCGTGTTTTTAGTACGAGAAAGCAGGTGTTACTTTATTCATAGTGCTGGTTGCATGGAAATAGATCCACCTAACATATGCACTTTCAAAACCTTTCACTATTTATACATTTTCACAAACTAAGAAATTAATGTTTATTGACTATAAATAATGTGATTTTCTTCATTAGTTAGTATTTTGTCTTCTGTTGGTTATGGATTTCTTGGTTCTCATGCTAATTATTTCACATTTTCCATCTCTTTACTCTTTTTTCCAGATAGGAAGGGTTTCAGCACTGTTGCTGAACTGTCTTTGTTTCTTATCTTGGGGTTCTGCAAAATGTCCTTGTGGTCTATAAATTCTGCATTTCTTGTGCCCACTTTCAGCAATATATCTGTCTCCCGGGCTTTGTTCATTGAAGCTTTGATTCGCCCCAATCGAGCCCAGAGACACTTCAGAGACCAAGTCAGAGAAGTGGGTATTTGCTTTATTCGATGCACCAGGTGTGTGGGAATTGTTTCCACCAAACACACACATCAGTACCCAAAAAGACACAGTGTTATAGGTAAAATTCATGAATATTCATTGCATTCTTCAGGATAGAAGTGGTTGTACAAATCATTTCTTGGAAGTCAATATCATTAGCATGTGCACCATGCATTCTCTGTATGTCCTGGTGGTCTTTGGAGACCCCCAAAGCCCCCTCCAGGGTGAAGGTCCTTCATGGGATGATTCAGCGGTTTCTGTGCTGGTTTCAAATGCATGCTTAGCTGATAAGCCATCAGGCCAGAACTGTTACCTACAATTTGAATTTGAATTAAGAGTTCAGCCTTCAGCCCTGGAAGCCACGGACAGGTGCAGTGCTGGTGGAAGGGGGGCAAAAGCTCAGAGAAACAAGGATGATTGAAGTGCAAATAGATTTGGGTTTTCTATTTGACCATATCTTTCTCAGCTTATCAAGGCTGATTACAGTTGATTTAGCAAAACTTAGAGGTTTCAGTAATTTTCCCAAACTGTGTTTCCACAATAGCAGCTTGAGACAAACCGTGTTAAGTGCTGGCTACAGTGGCATGTGACAGAGTGGAAAGTGACACTGCTTATGATTAATAAAAACAATTATGAAGTTATTCAGAAGGTTGTATAATTTCCAACACTATCATTCTCTAGTTGGTGTTAAACTCTTGTGACAAACTGTAGTGCTGTTTATCTATGGTGATGTTTAAGAGAGGAGCTAAGTCTTTAAGGGAAAGGATTACCTTTGTTAGATTTGGAATAGCTGTGAAAAAATTGGAATAAACCTTGTAAACTCAGAATCTTGTCTGTCCCTCATCTCATCCTTGAGGAACAGCACAGCTGGTACAAGCTGGCAGGGTGCAAGCCTCCCCCAGGCTCCTGAGATGAGCATCCTCTGCCTGGGAAATGCCCATGCTGGCTTACAGCTGCTGACTGCCACAGCTCCTGCTGTCACTGCTCACAGCTCCTGCAGGTCCAGAGCACTGGAATGCACACTGGAGCTGGGAATAGCACACTGACCTACTCTCACCCATGCTCAGCTGAAGCAAATGCCCAGCAGAACCATGCAGTTCCCTCGCTGTATCGTGGTGTGCAGGGTCAGCACACTGTGCCCCATGGTAGTGCTGGCACTTCTCACGGCCCTGCTGCCCCAGAAGTCCTGGCAGCACAGCAGAGACTGGTGCTGTGAGTGCTGCTGTAAATAAGAATTTGCGTGTTAGGTATGCAGGGAATGTTTGCAATGTGGTGATTTCTCAGGGCTGACAAGAGTTGGAAGGGGTTAAGGTGTCTGTCAGGGAGTGAAATGTTGAGCTGCTCTCAAAATTCTGCTGAACAGATAGATGCGGTTGAAGAGAGACTTATGTATTATTTCCCACTGGGGGTGTGGGAGAGGAAGGGCAAACAGATGGGTATTTTGTATGTGAGTTTGCTTTTCTTATCTGGGAATGAACAGGTAGTCTGCCTAAGCAGGCTCTGCTTTTAATTTCTGCAGCCCTGGCATGAAGGTCAGGTGGGAGGAGAGGAGGAATAGGGGGAAGTTAGTCTTGCTGCTGCTTCCACCCAGACAGATGGTATGGGGCAATAGGGCCAGTCCTTTCCTGCTGGGGTGGAACCTTCCGCTGCTCCTTTGAGCCCTCTGGTGAAGGAGGCAGCAGTGCCTCCCTCTGTGTGTGTACTGGGATTGACTGGGATAGCGTTAAGTTTCTTCACAATAGCTGGTATGGGCTAGCTGACAAAAACTGACAAAACAAGGATTTTTCTCCTTATTGCTAAGCAGTGTTTACTCAGAGTTAAGGTCTTTTTTGCTCTTCACCCTACCAGCTAGCAGGCTGGGAGGCACAAGGAGCTGGCAGGGGACAGAGCCAGAACAGCTGACCCCAACTGACCCCAGGAATATTCCAGACCATATGGCATCATGCTCAGCAAAATAACTGGGGAGGAGGCTGCTGTGGGTCTGCTGCTCTGGAACTGGCTGGGCTTTGGGCAGTCAGGGGTGAAAAATGTTTCCATTTGCACCACTTGTCTTGGGGTTTATTTATTTTTGTTAATGTCCTTTTTGTTAGAGTTTATTTTTTTTATTGTTATTTTCAGTTACTAAACTTTTAGTCTAAATTCAGGAGTTTTCTCAGTTTTACACTTCCAATTCTCTCCCCCATCCCACTGAGGGGGACCAAGGAAACCGCTTCAGGGGGCTGAGCTGCTGGCTGCAGTTAAGCCATGGTGGCAGGTAACTGCCAGCTTGATCAATTCCAAACTTAGCATTTGTACTTTTGCAATGTGGAGCACCTGTCAGAGTGTACTTAGGATGCAGGTAAAGCAGCACCTATAATTTTCTAGTATGGCTTGTAGTTGAGCTGGGAAATGCACTGCATGCATCAATGCTCATTACATATTCTCTAGGATGGAACAGAAAACCCATGCTTGTGGTCTTCAGCTGGCAGAAATGGAACATCAATTTCGTTGATCACTGTCTATACACTGCCATTCCTGAGGGCTGTGGTGAATGTGTGTGCACAGAGCCTGGCTCATTGTTGCTGGATGTTAGTTGATGGTCGTGCCATGGCTGGTCCATGGATACTGCTGGTTTCTGGTCCTACAGCAATTAACCAAAAGACCCTGTGATGCAGCAATGTAGTATTAGAAAAGCTGTGAAGGAAAATACAGTTTTCAGTGAAGGAAGAGGGGAAGGAAAGTGACCAGATCCCATCAGTGTTGGGGGGGGGGGGGGGGGGGGCGTGGAGATTGGTTTCAGTGACCTGACAGCTGTCTTAAAATCTGTCCTATATTTGCTTTAATGATTTAGTAAACTTTTTTGGTTTTTTAAATTAAATGGCTTCACTTGAAGAAAAGTAGCAAACCCTCTTCTACATATAATGTACCAGATTGCTTAGTGATGGCAGGTATAGAAGTCTCACAGGGGAAGCTTCAGAGCAGGGGTAGTATAGGTAGCAGCTCTGGCTGAAGATGCAGCACAGATGTGCTCTTTGTGCCTGCTCTGAGGATAAATGAAAGACTTTTAATCTCTAGAGCTTTTACTTCTGTTTTTTCTTAGCAGTTCTATCAAAAGATGCAAGTTTCTTTGTTTAATGTATGTTTTATACAAACTTGATTAGAAGGCAAATCAAAGCTTATTCTGCTGTAGCAGTGGATGGAAACATTCCAAAATCCCAATTCATCTGTTGTCAGAATTAGCAAACAACCTAATTTCTCCTTTCAGCGCCATCAAATAATTCAGCATAATTCTGTTTAAATGAGCCTGCTCATTTCTAAAATATTCTGATTCAGCAAATCTTTAATATGAAGTTAGGAAGGTTGCTCACAGCAATGCATTGATGGCAAGGGTGTAGCACCTGTGTCCTCGGAGACAGACCAATGTTCTTGCTTGGTTTCTCCTTTATGACATAGATGACAAGGAACTGCAGAAGGATCATGTAGGTAATAAGGAATTGAAGCATCTAAGAATAAAGAAGCATCTTAGTTCAGGTCTGCAGGTCTAAGATGAGTAACTGACAGCTGAGATCTGCAGAGAGAAACAGCAAGTTCCTCTTCCATCAGTTTGAAGCTGGAGCTATGGAATTTTACCCATAAAAACTCAAGTGTAGATGAGCTTGATGAGGTAAAGGGTCAGAAAAGAGATCCCTTCAAACTGTGGCTCTAGCATTTCATTATAGCTGCTGTGACAATATAACTAGTAGATGAAAGCTTTTAATTATATCTTTGCACCTGCTGGCTATTATAGCATCTTGTCTCATTTGGCATTTTGTGCCTTTCTTGTGGCAAGCTGAAGTCCATTCTCATTTAGTGAAGGTTTTAGCAATAGTTCTGTACAGTGTGAATATCAGTCCAAGGGTAACGAAGGGTTTTGCATAAATAAGTGATTCTCAGAATTGATGTTTGTTTGAGCTGCTTGGGGACAAAAGTGACTTGTCCAGTGTTGCTTGTGAGGTGAGTAGGCAAACTGGGAGCAAAACCTCTAATATCTCAATATCTGGATCAGTCTTTCTTTTCTCATTTTGTCTCTCATTTATTTTTTCTTCAGCAAAATCCAAACTAAATCTTTTCAACCTGATCCTATTAAGAAATCCAATTAGTGCTACAGCTTGCAGGGCACTATTATCATGTTGACTTTTAATCATGCTACTGTGAGAGCGTTTTTCCTGAGCCCTGAGTGTTACAGAATAATTAACTTGAACATGCTGAGGCAGAAGACTTTTTTAAGAAAAGAAAAACTCTTCAAAGTATTGTGTATTTACCAGCTGTTTATGGTGAGTGATGTGGTGAGAAAAAAAGACAAGTGAGCTATGCAGAATGGACAGGTGAGCTTAATGTTGATTTATTTGTAGCAGTCCTCCATGAGTTGAGCAGTTTGTCTTGTGTGAGAAAGTGCAAGTTGACAAATAAAATAAGCTGAAGCACTCCATAAATGAGCCTCCTTGCTAAAAGGACTGACCATAGCTTTCAGGGATCTCTTAAGGTTTGTGTAATTGCTTCTTATGGCTGTGTCTTAGTTATGAAATGCTGTCTTTTTAATTAAACCATCATTCATCTAGTAAATACCACTTTTACTTGGTTTTTAATTAGGGGGAAAAAACTGATGCTGTGCATTGCTGAGCATTCAGAGGATACCAAGTGAATAATAAAGAAATGTACAGGCTGTCAAATCTTGTTAGTGTTCCTTCATTAACCCCTTTTCCAGATCTCATTCCTACACTTGGGTTTTGCCCCTGCTGTAGTTGTCATGGCTGCAAGGTCTGTTAACGCTACTAGGATGAAATAAGTAAGCAAAATTTTCATCTGAAGTCCCCCTGTAAAATATGAATTGGGAGGAATAGAATGAATTGTGGAGGTGGGGGGACTGGGGGGAAGGTCTGGAAAAGTCCTTTCTTCAAGAGTGAACCTGACTGTCTTGCAGAGTACAACAAAGCCCAAGGCAATGCAATGGCTGTTCTGTCCATGCTGCCTTTGCTGTAGCTGTGACTGAGTGCCCTGCCTGCTCTGCTGAGCCTGGTGAGGGAGAAGCTGCCTTGCAGAATGGAGGTTTTCACTTTTGAACATTTTAAGTATCTATTCTGTCCCACAATAGTTCCTTTTTATAAGACAGTAGAAGTTATTCTCTTTTTAAGGGTTGGAGAATAGAATTAATAACATGAACCACCAGAAACTTGAAACAGATTCCTTTAGATGGTTTGAGAAAATCTCGGTGCTTTGGCAAAATTTCTTGCTGCAAAGTACTAATTTTCTTTGACTTTTTTCATTATTTCTCATGCCCTTTTCAGTGAAGGGGTCTCCTCCCAACCCCAAAACCCTGCTCTGGGCTTTTGTTGTGGGTAATGAAAAGTTAGTGGAGGTTTTTTTTCAGTTAGCTGAAAGAGTGCCATGCCAATTTTAATAAAATTGTTATCATTACATGGTTATATGAACTGTGTAGTTTTTCTGCTATTTTTTAAAGTTTGATCTATTTTGTGAATTACTACAGTGACACAATCTGGTGTTAATTCAAGGCCTTTTTATTTAACATTATTACAAGTCCTTAAACCAAAGTATATACAGATAAATTCAGTATAAAATAATAAACAAGTTCATTGAAGTTGTGAGTTATGAGAGTGTGTTTGAGAGATTGACATTGTTTGTTGTTTTTATATGAGACATGGAAAATTGATAAATATATAGACATCAACCTATTTTACTTGTTTAGAATAACTTACATACGCTTTCCCATACCACTGCATCAAACTGTCTTATGAAGTAGAGTGCAGAACCACTTGATTTCAAAAAACCTCCATGATCTTTCCAGAGTGTTTATGAGCCTAAATAATAAGTGTCATTGTGCAAGGTAACTCACTAGGTGTTGAAGTCAGTAGAAGGTTGCTTGTCGCTGTTGAGCGGCTAGCTGAGGAATGACCCAAGGTCTCAGACAAGGAAAGAGAGAAGAGAGCTTTATTGTTTTGAATTCCATATATGTAGAGTTTATAGAGGTGCCCCAGATTGGTCAGCCCGAGACCTCCCCCTAGGCCCAATTGGCCAAGCCCGAACTGACCCAATCCGGAGAAGTTGTTTGCAAAACATCCAAACTTTATCTTGTTTATGAAATATAGCAAAATGTTCCCACGGGAAGGACCTGTGCTAGCCACAGTTGCTTGTTGGTTCCAGCAGGTTTTAGATCAAACACTGGAACAAGTTGATCTGATGGGCTGGGGAGTCTCTGTTGGAAATAGCCCAAGCCTGACTATAAACTACCCTGCTGTAGTTAGTCCTGCTCTGAACAGTGCGTTCTATCATCTTCCGACCATCAGCTGTTCTGTGATACTGTGTAAGAAAAAAGAGATGTTAATGTCTCAATCTTACACTATAAGAATGAGGAGATGAAATTGCAAAATTAAGTATTTAACAGAAGAAAGAGAACTGAAAGTGAATGTTTTATTTTTCTAGGCATAAATCAGGCTTTCCTGATACAGTCTGATCAAGTAAGAAGTGTAAGGATGACTTCATGGTTGCTCTAGCAGGGAGTAAAGGAAGTTTACAAACTTCTGTTATTCTGTGTGCTGCCTATAGTGGGGAGTGAGATTTGTCCTCTCTGCATATGATTAGTTGCCATTTGGACACGTAGTAGGGATAGACATCCTGGTTTTGACTGTCCTCGTTCATGATAGATTAAATGTTGGCTCTCTCATTACTAGATAATAACTTGGATTTACCGTCTGTGAAATAAGATGGTCTTACTCCAGTTGTCACTGGCTAGGGGACCGCTTCTCTGTCTGCTTTCACAGCTGGATGTAATGCATTTTCTTGCTGATAATATCAACAAAGAGATCAAGCACAGAAATATCCTGGCCCAGACTTTGCTAGGCAGTGAGGTTCTTTGCAAAGACTTACTATGCCATCTTCAACAACATGGAAGATTTATGTTTAGTGCTGTAAAACTTGTAAAGTCAGAAATAAGCTAAAGTGTAGGTGTGGTTTATGATCACCTCGGAATTACTACTCAAGATCTGAAAAGCTGAAAATATATTGCATTTAAATAACAATACCTGCCTCCCTTGAAGGGAAGGCTGTATGTTGCAGCTCATAGCCAAAATGAAAGTATTCCTTGTGATCCAGTGGTAGCTTGGTGACTTGTCTAGGAAAGGACAGACAATTAGTCTTGTGGCAGTGAGTTGTCAGATTTTTTTCTTTTAGGACAGTGGAAGAATTGTGTTGTTCAGTGGTCCCTTGAAGTTTGCTGTGGTTTCCTTCTCAGTGTCATGTTACAAGAGCCTATGTACACAGCAGGTACATCCAAATGCCCTAGAAAATGTGGTTCTTAATGATTTCCTTCCTTAGCTGATGCTTAGTTACAATTTCAATTGTTAATTGTAATCCAGACTTTCAAATGCATATGGAACTTTTAAAAGTGTATTTAGTCACTTTGAATTAGTCTTCAAAATACCCCGCTCTCTTGCATGGATTTGCAGAAACACAGCCTTGTGTTCATCTGTGGTAAATCCACATACCCTCATTTATGCCCTGTCTTGGGTTCAGTTTTCTCACTGTGATTTTTGTTGTTGGCTTTTTGCCCCTGCCCTAAAAGGACAGGAGTAGGTCTTTTATTTACCCATCTGGGCTTTGAAACAGCACTGTCTATCCCTTTGTTACTGGTATCCAGTTTTGACTCCAGCTTTGGATGACCTTGGTGCCACCTCTTTCACACCACATTTTCCATATTCTGCACTGGGGAGGTGTGGTGTGTTGCTTCAGAGGTGGTGGCAGCCCTGTGCTCCCCCTCCAGTGGGGCACTTGCTTTGCATTGACTCTATCTCCCAAGGCTGCAGTGACTCTGGCACTGATTTCCAAGCAGTTTCTCTGGGTAGCACCAGCAGCAAGTAGGTGTAGCACCTTTTGAAGCTGCACGGGAATTGTCTCCCACTCCAGGGCATGGGTGGCCAGTGCTGTACAGAACTTTGCTAGCAAGATTACAGGTGTGCAAGTAGCACCAGTGTCAGTAGCAGAAAGTATGTGCCTGCTGTCACGCCAGCAGGGAGATGTCCTGAGAAGATTTTATCTTCACCTTCAACAGGATGAACCTTTGGATTGTGAAATATGTACCTGGCCTTTAGCACAGGTCACTGATTGTAAGCAATGTGAGGCATTTGTCTTGTTCTTGCTGATGGGCTAAACGCATCTCTTGGGATGCAGTAAGCATCCCAGCTGAGCAGAATGTATTTACTTCTATTTTCCTCTCAGTACATTGTTAGCGAGACTGCTTTCCGCATGAAATCTTATCTAGCAGGAAAATGGAAGTAATGTATTTTCTGTCATTTGTAATGCTGGCAGACAGTGTCCTAATAACCTGCAAAAGTGAGATAGAAATTGAAAAACTGGGAGCTAGATGAAGTTAGGACATTGTGTGAATCAGTGCAAGGACTGTTGCTGGTCTGAAATGTTGTTTCAGTTATGGTGATACAGAGGCTGCCAAATGCAAATTGACCACCAAGGACAGAATTTCACAGCCGGGTACTTGGAAATAGTCTTTTTGAGGATGTGTAATGTCCAGGCTCCACTGAGTTCAGGTGTCCTCCAGATACCTTGGCTCTGTGGAGACCTCCACGTCCAATCCTTAACACAGCCTTATCAGCCTCAGTGAAAGTAAAGGGTAAGTCTTGGCTCACACACACACAGAAATCACAAACCGTTTTGTTCTGGATTGGGCTTCTGTGGGCAGAGGCTCTCATGTGATGGTGTTTGCAGTAGGTCTCTCACTTCTGGGCCTTCTGGCTTCAGTTGGAAACTCCCAACATTTATTCCCAGTGTGCAGTGTGTAAAAACATAAGAAGCAATTCTCTTCTTCAAGAAGGTGACATTTATGCTCTCCCCGAGGTATGAGGGGAAAGGGTGTTAATGTGCTGTTAAAAAAACCCTGCACAGGAGTCAGCCCTCAGCCATGCAGCCTTCCTCTCCAGCTTTGTGCAGCTCAAACTTATTATTCATGGGGAAAAAAGCTTAAATCCAAATATTTTTCCTGGTTTGCTTCACATCAAGCCTGGGTTTATTCCCTCTCATGTGAAGGTATGTATAAAAAGTCTGCACATCTGCATTGGGATTTGGGCAGGTTTAGGGTAGTTAGAGGGTCAGTTAAACCATCTGATTTCCAGATAAGCAAAACTATATTTCCTGAATCACTGGAATTATTTTATTTTCAAGATTCCCTGTCCTTCTCTCTGTCATGTCATGCACAAATTGGTCCTTCAGAGAGTAATTTGAAAGCAGTAACTGTGTGTGACAAGAAGGTACAATGTGAAATGTGTGGTACTTGTGTTTGCAGTTAATTAGAAACTTGAGATCTCTCATTACTAATAAAGCTTCAGGTTTCTGTTCTTTGAAGCAGATAAATTTCTAATCAGGCATAATTACTGAGAAAAGCTCCTTGGGTGGATCCATTAAATTCCCCTCCTGGTTTCAGTTTTTTTTCCCACCTCCTTTTCCTCATGTCTTGGCCTGAAGACAGTAAAATATATGGCAAACCTCCAATAATTACCTGAATGGCAGACATTTAATAGCTTTATAATGTATCTGAGTGAAGGTTATTAAATCTACTGTACTGAGATTTCCAGCTACAGCTATTTTATTCTCAGTCTACATAGAACTTTAACAAATTCTCTGTGCAAAAGAAGTATTACTTTCCAAATCCATGTTAATTAATTGTCCATTTGTATTGATGCTGGACATAAATAATGAAAAATTCTTAGAAGGTGGCTGCCCTTGATTGGTTTTCTGGGTAGACCACCAAATGCAAATGCCTCCTTATTGTTATAGATTGCCTTTCTCTGTGTCACTTTAAAATGTGTCACTTTGAAATTATGTATTTCAGGTTACTCATGCAAAGCTCATCACGTCAGAAACATTAAGCACCCTTGGCTGTTTGTAATCTGCCTTTTTGTGCTCTTGATTATAACTCAAAGTCCAACATTAATTTTCTGGTTTTATGCGTTGCTGAAGTAAAATATTGTTGCCTGAGAATTTAGCATAGGATGTACAAGGTGAAAGATTCTCTTCTTGGAACAAACCAAATATTTCTTTTTTCTAGGATGATATAGGAAAATGTGAGAGGAATGTTTTGGGGTGAGATCTGGAAGGAGAAACACTGCAGGTATTGCTGTCATTGCAGATGGTGATTACAAATGACCCTAGAAAAGTGATCCAGCATAATTCTGAGAACCAAGATGCATTCAAATTTTCTGTCTTATGCAATACTGAATAAATCTTGATGGCATAATATATTTTCCGCATGGCTTTCTACCAGTAAAAAGTGTTGGAAAGGAACTTAAAATACCTTCTATCTACAAAAGAGTGTGTTTACCTGGTGTTAGAGAAGGGTCCACCCTAATGTAAAGTGGTCTTAAAATTCCTATGGATTAAGCAGTATTTATTTTGGTTCAAAATAAATGGCTTATAGTTATATACATAACTTTATAGCATGCTTCTACAGGAGCTCTACTTTAAATTCAGTGCTGAAAACCACTGGACTGTGGAAGAGATTTCACTTACAATTCAGACTTCTGAAAGGACCCTGGCTTGGGACAATAGGTCTGACTGATTTTTATGGAAATATCTTAATCTGTTTAAATCTACTTGTTTAGGGTACCCAAAAATACATGCTGGTTCAGGAATGAAGACAAGAGAGAATTCTCTTCTCTCCCAAAGAAGACTTACTCTTTTCCAAATGTTGTTGAATTCTGCAATGGATGGAATCAATGTCAGAGCAGAATTAACTGTTGCATCTCAAGGTGTGTGGATAATTTGGGTGACACGAAATGCTGAATCAATGTAAACAAAGTGACTGGGTTTTGAGTCTTTTTGTATCAGTGCTGAGAATATCCAGTTGGATTATCTTTATAACTTTGAATCTCTCCAGTTGTGTGTGTTTTCTCTGTCTCAGTCATGCATCTTTAATAAAAAGCAGACACCAGAAACCTTGTTAAACACATCTGCAAGTACATTTATGGGTCCTGGTGCCTCCCAGGACAGGGATGTCCCTCCTGGCCCCCAGCACACTGCTGACTCATGTTCAACTACCCATCGACCAGGACTCCCAGGACTGTTTCCACAGCACTGCTTTCCAGCGTCTCATTCGTTCCCCGTGTAGATCCAGGGTTGCCTCATCCCAGGTGCAGAATCTGGCACTTTCCCTTGTTGAACTTTATATGGTTGGTGATGGCCCAGCCCTCTGATTTGGAAGTCAAGGACTCTCTGCTTGGCCTCCCTGTCTTTGAGGGAGTCAACAGCTCCTCCCAGTTTTGTATCATCTGTGAACTTGCTCAGGATCTCTTCAGTCCTGCATCCAAGCCATTTATGAAGATGTTGAAGAGCACAGGGCCAAGGATGGAGCCCTGTGGAACCCCATTAGTGACAGGGCTGAAGTCACCCCAGTCACTGTCACCTTTTGTGCCCAACTCGTGAGCCAACTGCTCGTCCATCCCATGACATGTTTTATCCAGCTGAATGCTGGACATTTTGTCCAGAAGGAAACTGTGAGAGACAGTATTGAAAGCTTTACTGAAATCCAAAAAGATTACATCAACTGGCTTCCCTTGATCAGCCAGCTGGGCTACCTTGTCATAAAAGGAAATCAGGTTTGACAAGCAGGACTTTCCCCTCATGAAGCTGTGCCAGCTGTGAACAATGACAGACATTGTCTTTCGGGTGTTTTTCAACACCTCCCAGAATAATCTTCTCCGTAACTTTACCAGGCACTGAAGTGAGACTTAACAGGCCTGTCATTTCCAGGGTCCTCCTTCTTGCCCTTCTTAAAAATTGGGACAATGTTCACCAGCTTTCAGTCAGCCTGAACCTCTTCAGGTTCCCAAGACTGCTCAAAAACCACTGAGAGAGGTTTTGTGATGACATCAGCAGCTCCTTGAGGATTCTTGGATGAATCCCATCAGGCCCTGTAGATTTGTAGGGATCCAGTTGGAGCAGTAGATCCTGCACAGTTTCAGGATCTACGGGGACTTGATCATTGTCACAGTCATGGTCCTCCAGCTCAGGGCACTGACACCCCCTTGGTCCATTGTCTGTACTGAAGATGGAGGCAAAGAATATTTAAACAGCCCTGCCTTGTCCCTGTCCCTGTTTTTGAGGTGACCACCCTCAGGATGGGCTGATTGTATTTTCACACTGCCTTTTACCATTAATATATTTGGAAAAATGTCTTTTTATGGTCCCCAACCATTCTAGCAGCTTCAACTCCAGCTGAACTTTGGCTGCTTGGATTTTCTGCCTGCAGCAGGGAGCAGCATCTCTGTGTTCTTCCCATGTCACCTGACCTTGCTTTCACTGGGCACACATCTCCTTTTTTTTGCCTTATTTCCAAGAGGAGATTCCTAGTCAGCCAAGCCAGCCTTCTGCCTCACCTGCTTGACTGCTGACATTTGGGAATTGCTGCTCCTGTGCTCTTAGAAGGGGATGTCTAAAAAGCGACCAGCACTGACAGACCCCAGCACCTGCAAACGCATTTTCCATGGGGATCTTACTAATTCCCTGAGCAGCCTGAGGTTTGCTCTCCTCATGTCCAGCATTGAGGTTTTTCTGGCACTTTTTGTCCTGTCACCAGAGACTTCTAAACTCAATCACTCTCTGGTCACCATGGCCAAGAATGCCCCAATCTCCACTTTTACTCACAAGATCCACTCTGTTGACAAGGAGGGCATCTTTCCAAGTTGCCTCCCTTAGGACCTGTTCCATAAAGTTGTCTTCCACGTATTTTAGAAATCTTCCAGCCCAGATTGTACCAGCTCTGTGATGCTCTCACTTAATTTCTGGAAATTAAGTCAGAATGGCTTTGTGGGTGTTTGCTTGGGTAAAAACAAAGAGTCTCAAGAGCTGCCTGTAAGGTTTCATGAGCTGCAGTCTGCTGTGACTTCTTAGTGTTGAGTCCAAGTGTGATCATTGTTCAGCAGAATTTGAAACAGGTGTATGAAATTACTCCTTGAAATGAAATCCTACTGGGAGAACCTGCTGCTGGCATGTACTCTCTTTTTGTCTGTGCCTGGTGTCACCTGCAAGAGGAACAGAATTGCATGTGATGGGTAACTGCAGATTTAGACTGAGTACCTGATGTTAGGCTATACTCGTATCAGTGGAACCATTTGCATTTAGATAAATGCTTTAGATCCATCCTGGGTTTTGAGCTGCTTATTAAGGCTATTTTTAACTTTTTCTGTCTTTGAAATGCTTTTTCCCTCAAGGTTGGTTCAGTAAATTGAGACATTTCTTGTAACATAGGGAGGCATCTCTAAAGTTAGGATTAGGCAATTAATCAACATAGGTTTAGCTGGCACATGTGGCATGGGTAAACTGGCTTTTATCTGATGTTTCTCTTCTTTTTAGTCTTGATTTATCACTCAGTTTTCACTGTTTCCTTCTTTCTTTTGTCTTGTTTTTTTCTCCCTTTGTGTATTCTTCTGTCTTGTGTTCCAAAGCTTTCTAAAAGATAAGACTGTTCAACAATGGCCAAGGAATACTAAAGTTTTAAAATCAGTGATTTTGAACAAAAGGAAAATAAACTTTAGGGAATAAGTAATCGAAAAAAGTATTAAATAGTATTGAAAATAGGGGAAAAAATGAACACAAAGATGTTTATGAACCTGAGCCTGAATAATTTGAACTATGGGGTTCAGACAGAAGGCAGAATACCTAACAGAGCTGCTTCAAAAACTCAGGTAACCTAACCTCTGTCCCTAGCTTTCCTTCAGGGCTCTGGGAAACATTCTCTTGCTTTCCTTCATTTTTCTTACTAGAGTTTTCTTTGTAAAATATTCCAAAACTGTAGGTGAAAGTTCTATAATAGTAGTAGTAATTATCTCCTGCATGGAATTTATGCAAGATGAATTTCTACCAAAACAATTTGCCCATTTGCTTTCTTTTGCTGCCATTTGCTAATTACACAGATTGTGTGGACATTTTCCCCCCTGTTACAACACAATTTTTTATTGCACTGTAAAATTTAAACCTCATTTAAACAATGTAGTGTACAAACCATATCATTTAGAATTGGAAAAAATGTCTGCGGACCTACTACAAAAGTGAAGTTCTCAGGACTTCGTTCCATTTTGTTATAGCTGGGAAATGGAGATCTTTGCTTTTCAAGAAATAATCCAATACTGAAAGAAGCCCCAGCTGCAGTTCCAGTTCCTAAAACAGCTAGTGAAGGTTTCCCTGATGATCACATAGATGTTAAAACCAATTTTATGGCTTGATTTATAACCAGAAACTGAAGCAAAACCAGTTTGTGAGTTTTTTCTCTTCTTTAATCCTAAGAAAGAAAGTAGGCAGAGAACTGAACTGATAACTTAGAAAAAAACTGCTGTGAAAGGGAATTTAGCACTCTTTCTCCGTAAATGGTTTTCAGGCAGAACTGACGAGCTGCTACTCTTACACTCCTTGAATACATCAGGCTATAATGTTCGAGCTAAGACCCAGCAATGGGCTAATAAAAAGGTGTGACTTAAGGGTTCCTGTAGCTGCTTTTTGCCTTTGCTGATTTTTGCTGTGTTTTGAGCACAGGTTCTGTTAGTAGAGCAGGGTCTTGGAGGAACTTTCTAAGATGCCTCCAAATGGTGCATCCTGAATATTTTGATACACAAGGCTTACCCTGCACAGAGATTTATGCTGCCAGGTCTTGCCTTGATCTGGGCCAGTTCATCACTAGTTCAATATTATGTTCAGACTACTACTTGAAATTACCCATCTTCTGTGTAATGGCAGCTGGCTCTGGGCAATCCTGCCAGCAGCTGAGTCCCTCCAGCTTTCTTTGACTGTGCAATGTGGTTCAGCTTCAGAGTGTGCTTGATACTTTTCTACAACTAGAATTAGCTGGAAAACAGAGGCTGGGAGGAGGAGTTAATGAAATGAGAACATGCAACTTATTAATGAATTATACGTAAGATAATTTGTTAATTACAGAAACTTGTTAATTCTCCATTACTAGAACTACTTTCCCCTGATGGCATTTTTGGTAACTGATTTCTTTATTAAAATGGAAATGTTGGTATGTGCCTTTCCTAAGTCACAGCAAACCCACAAGATAATGTGCCCAGCAGCTGATGTCTTACTGTTACATAAAGGGGACTCCAGACTGGGGAGTCTCTGAAATGCAGTGAGCTGAAAATATATTTATTTCCTACCTGTTGGGACAGCAGAGCAGAACTATTTTTCAAGGAACTTGTTTTGCAATTATGCCAATGAGACCTGGGGAAGGGATCTAGTCTTGTCCCAAATGACTTCCTGAAAGACAGGTGTCCTCAGCATCTGAGGAAATTGGCAGCAATTTGCTGAGCTCTAACAGGCTGAAATTTATATAAAGAGCTTGTTAGCATTTTGTGACATATGGCTATTTTCTAGAGCTAGGGCTTACTCTGATACTGATGGTTGTTTCATGGCTTCAGTTTGCCCTGTTGTATGTTTCACACTGAACTTTATACTGTGTTAAGTGCCCCACGCTGTAACTGCCTAGTGTTGCACTAGGGGAGCAAAGCCAGAGCTCAGGGCAAATGGGCTCCTAAACACACATGGGCATTTCGGTGTCTGTGACTTGGCTGTGGTTTCAAAACTTCTCCCCAGCACAGCAATCAGATTTCTGAAGGCCTGGTCTAACATTCATCTTTCCTCTCGTTTTTTGACTCCCTGTAGCATGTTAGGAACAAGAAAGGAATAAAACACAGACCACCTATTAGCTGTTGCTTCACACAAGTAGTAGCATTTATGTGAGTCACCTAGTAGTAACTGAGGAGTACCATAAAAGTGGTGACACAGAAACACCTCAGCCAAGCAAGAACAATGAGAAAATGACAATACCAGTATCCAAGTGGTGTTGACTTTGATATTCCCAAGAGAAAAGTAAAGGTGATAGAAATAAATAAAAAAATAAAGGTGACCAACAAAGCCAAACTACTGGTGTTTTATGGATGGTCAGGCAGAATACAGGTGTGCAGAAAAGGACTTCCCATACCTCCCATCCAGGTCATTTATTGCCAGCTCTTGTGTGTCAGCAGCCAGCCAGCCCCCACCAAGTCACAGTGGGGCCTGTGATGCCCTGATGATTCATTTGTGTGTGTCTGATACAAAGTATGATGAGTTAATCCTGCATCTCTGCTGCTTGGATGTGCATGTGGGAGCCTGCATCCTTTCCCTCCAGCACACTAAGAGCTGGATTGGAGAAATTGGTCTCATGAAGGCTCCAGCTCACTGTGATTCATCACCACCCAAGGTGCAGCTTTACTTTCAAGTGCAGCCCCAGTTTAAGATTTGTCAGTTTAGCTTTTGTTAGCACAAAACAAATGCTTGTCAGCTTTGTGGCACAGTTAATTCCCCTGTCACATTACTTTGGAGTTGTACCAGAGACCAAAGCAAAGTCAGTTGAGTGTCTGTGCAGTTAACATCACCATAAACAAGCAATAATCAGAATCCTCAGCTGACAAAGTTTAAGGCTGCTGTATGGCATTTCCAAGTCTATGTGCTGTCTAATGCCCCCTCTGAGCACAATTACAGTATAAACTGAACAGAATGTATTGAATAAATATGCCAACTTCACCTTCTCCATCTAGAGTTATAACAGTGAAATTTTAGTAGATTTGAGATTATGTTAATTGAGAAGATGCTATTTCATTCTTAACCGACTCTCCTAGCACTCTTTTGTGGATCATGAAGATATATGTATATATATCTTCCACTGGAAAATAGTTTATATCCAGGTCTGAAGAAACCTAAGTATTAATGCTCGCTGGTGCTTATATCCTAACTGCTACAGGCTGCCTATTTAGTATCCAGGAGAAACACACAGAAATTGAATTTTTGTACAGGTTAGCACAGAAGATTGCATATTTGAACCTGAGCAACAAACTAAAAAATTCCTGTTTATGTCAGCTATTTAGCACAATCCATGCCAGGTTGTCCATGTGTGAAATCAACTGGTTTTCTACTTTCCTATTTTGTTGATATTGGAGCTAGCAACTGAAGTAGGATTAGTGCACTTTGTGGAACTGGATTATTTGAGAGGCTTGTAAGCAGTTTTCAGGCTCACAAAGTTTCACATATTCAGAAATATTTTTATGTATCTTTTAAAAAAAAAAAAAAGAATGAGTTTTTCATTATGTCTGGAGATGCAGATGCATTTTTCTTCTAATGTAAAAGCAATCCCTCTTGTAAACAGCCCATACAGCTGAAATGGTGAAAGTAGGCAGAAGGACACTAATGCTGCCAGTACAGCTTCTGTTCCAATTTGGTTGCAGTCTGTAAAGGCTATCCCAGACAGTCAGATATTACACCAAACAGGGGGAATGGAGGGCAGCAAATATGATGTTTTCTCAACATAGTTCATTCAGCTTTCCTTAAGCAACCTAAACCTTTGGACAGTAGCTCGAATGGTTACATTTGTATCACCCAAGTGCTATAGTTCTGAGAAGCCTAAACTAGCAGAATGATTTCATGATTTTCCACGAAATTTAAAGATTTTTAGCCTGCCTTCATTTCCCAAATGTTAGCCTGAATGCTTTTCTTGTGTAGGAAAGCATCCTTCAATTCTCAAGGCCCGATGAATATGGGATACTTCTCCGTATTCTGTTGTTGAGTAGACAGTTGTTTGGATGTGTGCCATCTTTTTTTCTCTCTAGAAATAGCAGAGGTGTATCTAGAGATATATCTCTAGAATTCATATCAATATTTTTGTTCAAAATGTACCTGGAAGATAAACCTGATAGAAACCCAAGTGTACTGTAGTGCATGTTTTCCTGAGGACGAGCAAAAAAGTTAATAGTAATTAGCTACTTGCTGTGAATGTAAAATGCTTAAGGATAAAGAAATCTCAAGCCAAGGATTCTTCAACGTACTGAAGGGTGTTTCATGTTTTACATTAACTAAACTGTTGTCTCCAATACCTCCGGACATAATTTGGCATCATTGCTGGATTTTGGTTTTTTTCTTTGCCTGAAAGCACTCTGAACAGAAAAAGTACTGATGAGTGAAAACCCTTTCATTTCATCTAAGAGTATTACCCTCAAGGCCTGAGCAAGGATGTTTTTGAGCAGCAACAAAGCATGCACTGATGCATCCCAACTGATACGTAGTTTAATAATGCCAATTAAACTTAGCACTTCTTTCATGAGAATGTAACTTGCAATTTATTAATAAGCTGTAGTTTATTAAATTTCAGGGAGAGCATGGAAAGTAGTGTCCTCAGTCATATTCTTTTCCACTAGTTAGATTGTGTTTTAATCAGCAAATTGACAGGAATTATTAAGTAGAGACAAAGGTTTATTAAAATTTCCAATTAATACTACAGACCATTGCAAAAATATCTAGTTAATTGAGATGGACATATTTGATCAGGTTTTCCTTAAAAAGCTCTTTGAGTAGTCTACTGCAATGTCCTGGAGAACAATGATGTACCTGTACTTGAACTGATCGAAATTTAGATGGACAGGGAGCTAGACTAGCACAGTTCACAAAGGGATTTGGCCTTTCATCTCTGTACTTTGCATGCTGTGTATTTGATTTTTATCAAGAAAGGTCATAGTACAACTGATAAAACTCATCACATGGTCATTTACATATGTCTGTGTATGGACACACAGGGTAAACTGCTTGGCTCACGGCACCAGTGTCAGGTTTGTGCTAATGTATAGGAGCTGTTCCTGGAGAGCTCTGGGGTAGGAGTCTATGGAAGTGCTGGTATTCTGCAGACCTTGTCCAGAAACCATCCAGTCCTCTGGTCCAGCGCTTCTAAAATGCACTGAACTCTGTCCCTAATTCCGGAACCTGGTTTTATCCCATTCAGTGCTGGGATTAGCCTAAGAGGTGCAAAACTCCTTCAGAGGATGAGCGCCTTTGCAATAAGATCCAAAAGCTTTCATGCAGATGAATGTTTCTCTTATCAAGGAGCTGGGTCTCAACTGTCTTACATTTTTTTGGAAAAAAAGTTAGGCTTTGAGTTTTGCATGTTGAAGGCCTTTGAGGAAATTCACAACCACACACACGCACCCCACACCCCCAGCTATACTTTTGATACCCTCTTAGCCATGGAAATGGAACTGTGATTACAAGAGGATTGTGGAATATTGGGGGAGTATTCTACCTGCTCAAGTGTGCATGATACATGCTTGGAATATTTTTAGACACACACAAGGGGAGATGCATGAGGGAGGTTTATTAACTAAGGCTGCTGCTTAGCTTTAACAGCTTAGGTATAGTTTCTGTCATGTGCTCTTCACGTTCTTTGTTTCCATGAATGTCAGCGTACCTGTGTGGTGTCAAGAAGCAGAATTTAAGTAGTGGTGCCACTAGAGGAGCAGTTAAACTGTAATTGATAAATCGGGGACAGTCTAGTTAACTCTGAGAGCTGACCCCTCTGCTGAGTGTAAGTTACATGGAGCTGCTGCTGCCATAATCTAATAGTGGAGCACTGCTGGCAAAAGCAAAGCCAGCTTTCCAGACACCCCTCCAGAAGTTCTACTTTCTGCATATTTAAAACTACAGCATAAACTGCTTTTTTTAGCTTTTGTTGACTATGTTATGTTTCACAGACTACTTAGGAAGTTTTACTTCAGACATTGGATTTATAAATTGGCCTTTTTGTTTGCTAATAGTTTTGTTCCTTGGTACATATTTCAAAAATGTTTGGGGTGGTATAATTTGAGACTATGATGTATCTGAAATAATGTGGTACTACTTCATAATTCACTGTGATGTATCTAAAATATGGTTAGTTTTATACAGTTTCATAATTCTTTCATGAATTTATTACTCTGATCTCCTAGTAGCTGTGGCACTATCTAGTATAATTATGCAAATAACTAATTAAATCTTTTGAGCTGGGTGTAGAACAGGAATACAAATTACAGATGATAAAATAAAAATCTAAGTGCAACTATTGCAGAGATGGTAAAATGAAGATGAAATGCCAGCAAAGAGTCAACAAGAATATTTAAATGTAATTCCTCATATAACAGTTCAGTAACTGAAAGAAATACAGGCTTATTTAGAATATTGTATGTTTGTATTCATCGCTTGAGGTCACTTAAAAATAAGAAATCTAGAACAGCATGAAAAATGGTGAGAAAATACAGTTTAATGTAACACACAAAAACCCAATATTCTTCAAGTGAAGAGTGTTTTTCAGTGCTTAGGCCTGTTGTTACTAAGAAAAATGTATGAGATGACCTTTACTGGACAACATTTTTTATAATTATGCAAAAATGAGGGCATAATTTAATATGCCACTAGAGTGTGAGTTAAAAATGCACTAAACAGAGTGATTCTTAACTTCACCTCTTAAAACAAAGAGAAATGTATAAATAAGGGGGACGTCTTGACTGAAGACCACCAGAGCTGTGATGAACCCATGATCAACTGAATAACAATCGTTAGTGTAGTGGAGCAATGGGAAATGTAATCATGCTCCTTAGTACATGCCTTAAATTACTACATAAACCTTCCATGTGACAAGGAAATGGGTTGCTAATCATCTACTTGACACAGGTGTCACCAGCAGAGATGCTTTTTAGGGCAGTCAATGTCCATTGGTGGCTGTTCAAGAGGGCTGCAAACTGCTTGTGAGGGCTGGGCTTCCTGGCATTCTTCCTTCTCCGCACTTGTGACTATTCCTATAAACTTTCTGGACTTCCAAACCACCATTTTTTTACTGTCTTTTCATGACTACTTGAATTCTATTGCCTGCAATACAAGTCTTGATAAGACTTGACTACTCTGGCAGTGAGGCAGTGCTATGGTGGCAGTGAAGCAGCTCTTACTCTGGACAGCAGGTTGCAATAGGTGATATCTGGTTTTCTTCCTACTAACATATCTGTGAATTTATGAAGTGCCTGGAGACTTCAGGAGATTCCCATAGTCCTTGTGAAAACCCCCAAAAACCAGCTTTGTATTATCTTGCTCTGTCTGATATCAGAAGATCCATCAGGGAGGACGGACTGTGAGACTAGTAAAGCACATGCGGTGCTGAATGGTTTTGCTGTTTTTATCCCTCAGGAGTTTTTGCTTTGCCAATAAAGTTGGAATAAGCAAAAGGCAGGTCAGAAGAAGCATCTTTGCAGTTATCAGCAAGTTGGTGTGCATTGGAAAGACAAGATATTTGTCATTGGAGAAACTGTAAATAATAAATGCAGTTATGTCAAGTAACTGCCTATGAAATCAGTTAAGCAAGTTTAATTTTGTTTGTAACCCATAATTTGTCCTGCATCAGTTTTCTGTGATGAGAACCTATGATCTTCTAAGCCTTTGTGTGGCTTAAACCTACCTGTTAATCGTCATCCTCATATACCTAATTTAATTTGAATCTGGTAAAACAAAGCCTATAAGAAAGAAGTCCAAGCACAGAGGTTCTGCATTATTAATTATCACTTCTAATAAAAGTGGGAATGAAGCTGTGACAATCTGATGCCCATGAGACATATATAACATAGGTAAAAATCTACCTGTGATGAGAAAATCACTGCAGCCCAACTTGACAGCAGAGGCTTTGATTTTTATGCCTCTTAACTGCTCCCAGAACCTGACAGTAATCACCAGTGCAAGGGAGGGGTCATGTCTCCTCTTGCTTGTGGCAGAAATCCAGTCAACCAAGAGACTTCCACTGCAAAGCACATCTGTCTCCTGGTTGTTTGTGGGGTTTAGCAGCTGCTTTTGGCTGCTTGTTACTCATCAGTGATGCATATTTGCTCATGAGGTGTGCTCACCTCTGAATACTGGGGAAAATGCTCAGGTTTTGGGGAAAATGCTCAGCTGGATATGGGGCTCAGCACAGGTTGGCTGCATGGACTCATGCAGTGACATTTTCCCTTTTTGGGGAATGAGCCTCCAGAATAATTGAAACATCAGGTTTTCTATTTTTGAGCAGTTTCAAGTTGTATGTAGTCCCATCCCAGTATCTCACAGATCTGCTCTTTCGATTGCATGCCCTTATGTATTCTCCCTTATTTCAGACGTGACATACCCTCTTTTCCTGTTTCTTCTTTTAACTTTTCACCTTCTCTGCCCTACTCCTCTTTTCCTCACAGCATGTGTCCTCCTCAACCTTCATTGCCTGTTTAAAAGTAGGACAATGAGAAACATCCTGCAGCCTTTTCTCCTCTCCTAGTGCAGCTGAGGTTATTAAGTGATTGCTAGCAGTCCATCCAGCCTCAGGAACATCACAAAAGGACAGCAAGTTTGGTGCTAGAGAACTCCCTTGGGTCCACCCTGAGAGCAGCCATTGTATTTCTGCAAGTCTGAGAGTGATGTGTGATCTCAGAGGAGGCTGCTTGGTTTGCTGCTGTGGTTTGTGTATGCGGGTTGGTTTACAAATAAAAATCTGGAGAAATATTTGAAACCTCGAAGGGAAAAGTGAAATAGAGCTTGTCAAAGATATTTAACAGTTGGGAGAGGTTCTTATTTCTTTTTAATTAATTATATATTGCCTCCATTGCTTCCCAGTTTCAGACTGTGCATGTAAACTGTGATTCAAATTAGTCCTTCAAGGATCCATGGTTTCTTTGTTAATTGCTGATCTTCTCATGACCTGGGTTTGCATTGCTAACACTCACCAGCTTTTGCCATCATGAGGTCCAGAGTAAAGCCAAATCCTTGCTGCACAGTCTGTGGTAACTTCAATGTGGGATGAGCTTGTCTGTTCTGCCAGCTCTTCTGGAAAAAGTCAGTATAGAAGGATTAGATTTCTGGAATCTTTCAAAGCTATTCCTATGTGTTGTGAAGTTGACTATATGAATTTTGCCAACAGGCTCACAGGAGGCTGGGAATCACTGGCTTGAGACAGTCCTCTGAAAGGGAAAAATACATGGGATTCTCCTGCTTTTCTTCATGAGTCCATGGGTCCTTTGACCCAACAACCACCTAACATTGTCAGCAAGCAGGGAGATATTGACAGAATAAAGATAGCAGCACCTTCACATGAAGCAGAAGAACTGAACTAAGGGGGGGGAATTTGAAGTAATTACATCTGGTTTTGTATGGCAGAAAAGTTGATACTATGTAAGGACAAGGGTTCATCTACCAATTATTTCCCTGTGCTCACACAGCAAGGAAATGGCAGCTGATGAACTGAGCTCTTTATGGCCATCTCCCTGGGCAGCACTAATAGAAAAGCATCCAAATTTCTGTGTTATCCAAACTAACTAATGAGATCTTTGTGGTTCACCTATCCTTATACTGAATGTACCTCTACTGACAAAAATAGTAAGTGGTAACTAGCCAGGACTTAAAAAAAAATATCCTAGCTGGTGAATAACTGCTGGTAAATACCAGTGTGATATGAAATCCAAGTAATTTACAGGCAGAGGGGTCAGGCTGGAATCGTAGTGGTGCAAATGGCAGGGACTTGAGCACTCTGGCACTGAATAACAATTAGTTTAGCAGGAGATCACTTGGACTTGCTCTAAATTATCAATTATTTAAATACCAAACTTCTGAATTTACTCACAGCATATATTTCTTTTTCTTAATTGTAGTCAATAGTTATCAATAAGTGTTTTTCTCAACACATGATTTGTGTGTGGCATAAATTCCTTGGGGCTGGTGAGGTCCAGAGAAATCTGAGAAATATGGATGGGCCTTAATCACTTGTGGTGAACAGGATAGAGAAATGACTGGTGACCAAGGCAAGCTGATAAAAATCCTTCCGTTTAAGCAGTCAATATCATTGCTTGGGACTAGGTAAATTAAAGTCAGACATGAGAAAGGCCTAGTTTTCATTTTGGTTTGAATAATCTTAAATCAAAACAGGAACAAAACCCGCTAACTTTATGCACACACAAAAGAACTCATTGGATAAATACATATGGAATAGTAAGTTCATACTCTTTATGCTGTAGCCACCTTCAATGCTGTGAATTATCTCATTATGCCACTTCTAAAACAAAACAGAAGTGGAAGGGCTTCAGAGATCTGCAGTGGAAATAGATTTATGGACAACAGCTATATGAGTAGACTGTTCAGGACTGCTGATTGTCAGAAGATCCATAAACAGAACTGTTCTCGATATATATTAAATAATACACTGTACAAGAAGAATCATTCAGATGCTCCTATTTATTCTTTATCGTAACACAATAGCAAAGGAATTGTCAATCAAAATGACAAAAATTTAATATTTAGGATTTTAAACCAGGCATATCACAGAATACCACTGGAGTTTTCTTAAAGGTATGGGTTTTGAGAACATGTCATGCTGCATTTGTTTAAATACAAAATGAGGAGACAAATCCTCCTCTTCAAAAGTGTAAATCTGTTCCAAATAGCTTGTTTATTGGAGAAGCTTCTGCTGTGGAGAATATTTTTCTCCATTTTGCTGTGATTTTTGCACCTTTGTGTGATGCATTATTTTCCCCCAACAACTTTTAAGAGCTGATTATGGATTACATAAATAATTTATATGATTCATGACAGCAATTCTTTTATTACCAGAAAATCCTTTTCATTACATGTTATTTCGATTGATTTTTATGAAGTTCCTGCTTATATTTTTGGAGGGCCCATGTTGTCCATACATTTTTTGCAGTTAATTGAGGCATTCAGCTCCTTTTGCTGCATGTGAGAGGTATGTACAGTAGGCACTAGCAGAAACATCTATCTCTATTATCAGAACATCTGCTATTTAAATATTAGGCTTTTTACATCATCACTTTTTAAGATTTGGCAAAAACAAAGCTTACTGCTTCATTGGTGAGCTTAACCTTGTCTGTATATAACTAGAAAAATGTTCTTCCAGTTGCTCTTCTGCAAAATCTGTTGGTGGCTACAGTAGAAAACCAGGCAGTCTAGTTTGTGCAATTTATTTTACGTATGATTCTAGGTAAAATCATAGTCCCTTGAGCTACCTACCCTCTCTGAGGATGACAGCATGTATTTTGCAGCAGATTACAAATGTTTGAGAGGCATCAATCCAAAAGGTGATTATGCAGCATGGATTTTAGATTGTAGAATTCTGTAGAAATTTAAAAAAAAAAAGAATCACAGAATTTATTCGGCACTGGTTTGCATTTTTTCTCATTGCTTCCGAAGCAACTCAAATAAAATATCTTGATTAATATTTCTCTCTTGTTAAGAGTTGATGATCATCTATTTCTGTGCAGATTTCTGCTGGAGCACTAAGCTGGATATCCTTCTCCTTTGGTTTAAATGCCAGAACCAATTTCTCTCATTAGCTCAGTTTTACGGTAAAGAGTGAGTGTGGCTGTAGGTAGTGGGCCCAGCTGGGAGATGAGGTGTTGAGGAAAGCTTTGTCTTTTGCTTAAATTAGTTCTTATTAATGGGAAAACACACATGAGTATTTGGATCCATAGGATTTGCTTCCCATGAGGCATCTGTAGTCTGCTCTTCAGTCCATCACTTCTGATTTTTTAAATGTTTAAGGGACAGCAGAAAGCTGATTTGGTTTAATTAATTATAAACCATAACTGTAGGTCAGTATATGGCTTCCAATCTGGATGGTTGGATGGGTGGGGGGACTTGGTGCTCTGCATGTCAGACAATTTAACAGCATTTTTCATTAAAAAGTTAGCATAGCATGACCCCAACATGTGCCAAACATAAGGAATTCCTGTTCTTGGGGCAGAAATGAGCAAGTGAAGAATGAACCAAGTGACAATTTTGAGTTGTTGTGGGAAGTGGGAGAGAAAAAGCAGCATCCAGGAAGAACTGCTGGCATCAGGGTAGTCCCAAAACAGCCTGAAGGTCCTGTACGGGAAAATTCTCATTCAATATTCCCTCCAGGCTTGTTTGAAAACTTACTCAACCTCAGAAAAATTGTGATTTGGCCTTGACAGGATTGGATATATTGTCAAATGAATTCTGAGTATCTGGCATGCATGAGTTCTTCAAGCAGTGAGCACTCCAGGGAACAAAACTGCATGTTCTTTTGGAGTTTCTTGTATCAGAAACACCTAAAGCATGGGCTTGGCATAAACTGCAGAAACACAAACAATGGAACTAACACTTTTCTATGTCCTTCCCCCCTTCTCTTGCTAAGGTGCTGCTGCAGGGCTTTAGAAGCTGTGGAGTTAGGGCATTATGGTGAGAGAACCATGGAATTGCAAGACACATGTTCAGGGAGCCAGGTGCTTTGAGTGTCATTACTCATTATAGCATCATTTTTTAGTTTCCTTTTTTTTTAGTGATAATTGGATGCAGGAGGTTTGTGCATTGCTGGGAAGAAACTTAGTGATTAAATGTATCTGCAAGTAAATAAAGTGCCTGGGAACAAGTGGGTGAAGTGGGCTCTTTGATTCTGTGTGCTCTTTAGCATCTGTTAAATTAAGTAGTCTGAGAAAATAGTGCAAAGCCCACCTGACAGCCAGTAAATCTGACAAATATCCCTTCCACAGACAGGAAAGAACCTGGCTATTTTTGTGGTCATTATGCCTGTCCAAACTTCATGTGACAGGGGGCGTGATTTTTTGTTAATATGGGGGTTTTGTGTAGTAGTAGTTTGTTTTTTTTAATGGGAACAGGACATGATAAACCAAGGAATTATCTAAATGTTTTGAGGTCTGTTTTTCATGTTACTCTTTCAAATTCTTCTCTCCTTGTCTGGGAGAGATTTGACAGTACATTGATTTCAGATCCTTGATAGTTTTAAAGCTGGATGTGTTAATCTGGGAGATATGCAACATAATGATATTATAAAATGTATTTGTTTTATTTATAAAAATAAAAAGCCTTATAGCCAGCCATACAGCCAGGGCAATGAAAACCTAATGTGGCAGAAGTTAGAGGGCACTAAAATGTCCTTTGGTATAAAGTATTCATCAGGAGAAGTGGTTTTGATATTATGCCACTGAGCTCTGGGAAGGTAGGTGTCCATGACAGAGAACCCTCTAAAACATTTGGTAGTGTGATCTTTCCTTGGCCACCCACATAGAGAAACAAAGCTCAAGTTCAATTGAAGTGCTCGCTGCTTGTTGACTTGATCACTCAAGTGTGTATGAGTACTCTGCACTTCCAACCTGGCCTTAGTATGAGCATCTCTCAGCAATTCAAGTGCGCTATTTAATTATTGTGATATATAAAATCCAGTTGAGATTCTGCACCTGATGTTGGGGTTCACCAGCAGTTTACGGAAAAGGTAGCACCAGGAGAGGCTGTGAACTGCAGAGAAAGGAGCTACTGATTGTCTGGACTGGGCTGGAGTGTGGGGAAATGGCAGCCTCTGAGTCCTGTAAAATAAAAGGCATTGGTAACCTCTGTTTTTCTGAACATCATACATGGGGATACGAGCATCTAATAGTGTGCTTGAAAAACCCAGCTTTCACTGGTGTTGCAATATTACATCTGCCATCCTGATACAACACTCAGCCTGCCAAGTGTTTTCTCATCTGTGGTGATAATGGGGAAATATAATTGGCTTGTGAGCAGCCCACAGTGCTGCCCTGTGCCAGCAGCCTGGTGAAACCCTGCAAGATGAAACGGTGGAAGTGCCTCTTCTGCCTCAGCTGCCTGCACGGGGGGCTTGTTCAGCCACCTGGCCCACGTGGTGTGGCTCCAGAAGTGCCAGAGATGCACTCCTGGCTGTCCAGCTGTAACCCAGAGGAGCTGCTAACAGACCAAATTACTCTGCAGGTCCTGGGCTGTGAGTGGGTGCACACATGGTTGTGGGAAGTGTGATTTTGTTTATCCCAGCATGTTGCGGCCGGGGGGCATTCAAAAAAGGAAATCCCTTTCCTCCCCTAAAATGTCCCTTTTTTTCTTATGCAGTACAGAAGAGGCATTGACAAAAACCATCTACATTGACAGAATTACTGAGAAAATCTTAAATGTAAAAGTTGATTGGTATCACGGGTATTTAAAAAAAAAATTGTGTGAGCTGTTGCTGAGGTTAGCAGCATGGTGTTCACTTGTTCTGGAGCAGAGCAAACTCCTGAAAGAATTACCCAGATGTGAAAAAAAAGAAAACCATAGGTTATGGTTAAATGCAGAAATTGCTTGGATGTTCAGAAAAAAAAAAAAAGGCAAGTGAGAGAGGAGGGGGAGAGGTTGGGAAAGAGAGGGAGTGAGAGAGGGGGAGAGGGGAATGTGCTGTGCACTTAGCTAAGCAGCAGGAATAAAAGCCTCAAACAGGATTTCTCAGCTTCCGATATCTGGCAGTTGTTTGCAGACACACCAGTGCTATCTGTGTGGTGCCTTACAGGATGTGGACTAAAGGCGAGTCGGAGGGACTCCAGACTTTAGGGATTGTGGTGGTGGTGTGCTCCTCTCTGAAACTTTTGCACTACCTCGGGCTAATTGACTTGTCAGATGGTAAGAGAACTCAAGTTTTCCAGCTCCTGTTTACTTGTGTTTAAATCCATGTGAGTGTAGCCACTGTAGGCAGCAGATGGCTGTGGGAGGAAAGTGTTGTCTGTCAGTGCACGGATTCTCAGTGTGGGCTTCATCTTTATTAAGAATCATACAGGCTGAAAAGAGGGAATTCTGCTTTATGCTTTATTGAGGGCTTTTGTTTGCTTTTGATATATTACTGTAGCCAAAAAGAATCTGAAGCTGTGATGGGTTTTGCCTTGTGTATTATTTTATTAAGATTTCCTAATTATTTTTTCTTATTGTTAATTCTTGCTCTCTATTGAAAGTAAATTATTACCAAACTAGAAAAAGGAAGGACCCTCTTGGGATAATGGAAGCACAACTGATAATTAGGTGTGTGATTTCATGGGGTTCAAGAGTTTTGTTGTGACATTTGCAGATTAAAGACATGACGGATTGAATGTGAACAAAATAAAACTTTGCTGTAATTGCTATTCCAGACATTTCAGCAGAATAACCTAAGGAAAAATATTCCTGTTTTCACCAACTGGAAGATTTAGTTTCTCTTTGACTTGTAGTAAATCAATGTAATGAACTCAAAGGAATGTAATGAACTTTTTTTTCTTAAGGGCTTTCCTGGATTAGTAAAGCCGATGGGTTTTAACAGCTAAGTGTGCTTTAGGGCTTGTATTATCTTTTCATAAAGGGATATATGATTTCATTCAAAATCACTGAATTTTGAAAGAAAATAACTTCTTGATGGTGCAAATGAAGTATTTTTTAAAACAAAGGGACCCCCAAGTCACTGTATTCTTGCTTCAATCACTAACTGTGTCAACTTTATCTAGCAAAGGAAATAATAAGGAGGAAATACTAGCATTAACACCTATGTTACTTTAGTCAGATTTCTTCAAAATATAGGTTAGTAAAGGCTCGCAAAAGATAAAGAAAGTTTATATATTAAATCTGTTATACTGGATTGAGAAAAGCAGGTGGCATTTTGACTGTGCTACAGTAAAATCAATGCCATCACATAAGCCTAGAAATCCTCCTGCAGAATTAGGGAAAAATATTAAAAATGGCTTAATTAAGGGTTACTTTTATTGAGAAGATGTAAATTTGCATGTATTTGTTAGTACATGACTGTTAATATTCCTTATTACAAAGTAAATATCATGGGAGCTTTTAGTTTACTCCTAGAATGTCACTGGATTGCAGTTACATAATTACAAACAAATTAAGATCTCCAGCAATGACAAATAATTTCAAATAATGGCAGCAGAAATGCTCACCTTAAAAATAAGCTGCCAAGTCAAATATTTAGACATTTGCATTGCTATTGCACTTGCTTTGCATTAACTGCAAGAATATTTTTATACCTCCTTTGCAGACCTAATTACTATAATTCCAGTGTCTGTTCTTTCTGAAGCAATTACTTTTCTCAGAGGAGTCTTCCCAGTGTTTCCCCAGCAAAGTCAAGTATGTGACAGGTGAGAAAGGTGTCTGTGTAAAGGTGCAATGAGTTAAAGTGAGCAAATAGTCCCAGGTTGTATTCATGGAGCAGCTCTGCTTGTGCTTGTTCATGGTCAGCTGTCAGTGACTGCTCCATCAATGCAGGCACAGGAGGGGATGACATTTAGCTCTGCAAGGGACCACAATTACTGGTACACAGGGTTCTGATTGCATGGGCTGCCTGACAACAGACAGGAACAGAGTATTATAAACCTGATCAGATTTTGATAATTTTTTCTGGAATTCTGTTTTTCTGGCTGCAAAATTGTTCACTTGGTGACCAAGATATATTTATTTCATACTTACTATATAAGCTTATGGTTTTCCCTTTTGACTCTGTTTCGGTGCTAAGAATTATTTGTATGGGAAATTAGAACATTCATATAATGTGGGTGGTTGCTAATGTTGTGGGATACAGATTTCAGTAACTTGGAAAATCTTTAACGGTGACATTAAGTTGTTTTCTCTGATGTGCTGGTGGCAGCAATGGAAAAGGTACAGTGGGTGCTTGTATTGCAATTTAAGTATTTCTGACATCTTTATATACACTAGAAATGGTCACTACTTTTACTACTACTTTTACTTATAAACACCTACAAATTCCAGGTGTGTTCTCATAGTTGTGTGTAATAACACTGAAACAAGACATTGCAATTGGCTACATATATTTCTTTTTAGAACTAATCTCCTCTGAAGATGGATCAGGCTTACTTTAGCAATGTTCTTTTGCTCTGTTTAAATAAAAATAGTAATAATAAACACCCCTCCCCCCAGAAAAGAACCCCAAGCCTGAGTAATCATTCTTCATTAGTCTAGCGTAGGATGGAATCACTATGGAGAGCGTAGACAGTAATTTGGAAAATGTGGAGTTTTAGCCTTTCCTGAATGCTTATTTGCTCAGTTCTACCCTCTCTTAGTTGTGTTCAAGAGGTGAGGACCCATTCTTGTGATTAGTTCATTCAAGTGTTTGACTGGAAATTACTGAAACCAGACACATTAGTGGCAGCTTTCATCTCTGAGCACAACCTAAAGCTGCTGAGCATTTTTAGTAAAAGATTCTAAAACAGGAAAGACTATTTCTCCTTTTTTTCTGATTTCTTTTGTCTCACCTTATATGCAGGTGGAGCAAGTCTGTGATCCCCTAAAACTGCCAAAACAGAAGAGCTCCAGTAAGATTAGACCTTGGTCAGCTGAGCTGTTGGTGTTTTCCAAATTCTTTATTAAAATGTTCCCATTTGCTTAAAACTGGGGAGAGTGGGAGAGGAGTGTAGTTAAGAGGCAAAAATCTGCTTAGAGAGAAACATTCCGCAAAGCGTAGGGCAATGTTTTGTGATCCTAATAGATGAGAAATTGTTGCTTTATGCTGCTCTGGCTGTTGTACCTGTTGGGTTTGGTGTTTGTTGGCTGCATTCTTGCTGCCACTCTGCACTTGGACAGAGCTGCTGCCATCCTGCTGGACTGCTTCCCAGCTCCTAAAGCTGCACACAACCACAGCCTAAAGGGTGGACTGAGACCTGAAGAGTGTTTTTTCTTAGTGCTACAATGGTTTCACAAACAATTACATGTATTACATATAATTTGGGGTAACATGTGGTGAGACCTTATACTAACTTACAGTTGGAGACCCTCTGTAAGGTGAGAGTAAATTCTGTCTGTACATTTGTTTTATGAGTTTCTTTGCAGAACGTCCATCTGTCTTCCAGGTACCCTTGAGCCATTCATAATTCATAGTGCTTCAAATTAGAGGGATCCAGAGTGAATATGAATGGTACTGTTGGAGTAATTCAGTATTGATTTGCTAAGATCTGTGGCAGGGAACAACCCCCGGAAAATAAGTAGAGTAAAATGCACCATCAAGCACACTGTCAGGGATTTAGATTTTTAATGCAGGAAAGTCTGATTTCCTTAGTTGTACTAACTTATTTTATGAGAGGAGATTAGAAGCAGGGGCTCAAATATTTTTCTTGGTTGAATAAACGCATTTACAAATCACCAGTCTCAGATGCATTGGAGGTTGTTATTGTATGTGTCTACTTCATTCAGTGGTATGTCAGGGATGTGCTGCCTACTGTAAGATTTCTGCTGCCACAGAGAGAAGTAATTTTAGTGTTAATTTTAATGTGATTGCCAATGGAGATGTGGTCTTAAAGGTGGATCCCTGTAACTTCACTAGTGTTAAGTGCTTCCAGGTCCTTCTCAGGGCACCTATTTCCATGTGGTGTGTGCAGTATGTGGTGTTTTATGAAGAGAGGAGATAGAATTCCAGTGGTGTATAAATTAACCCCTAAGGTAGTCCAGGACTCAGGCCTTGGTCCTCATAGTGCCTGCCTTTGTCAGCAGCTGAATTCAAAACAAAACCAGCTGCATCCTGAAGAAGGAACTCTGCCCAAGTTCTGATCCCAAGAAACCACAAAGCAAGAAGATGTATAATCTGGAAACTGGAAATCTCAAACCATGCTGTTATTGCCTGTGGTACTGCTGTAAGTGCTGGGGCTGGGAATAGCCAAAGGCAAGTCAAAGCTAGTTCTGATTTTACTCATGAGGCACTATGTGGGTTTAAGTAACAGTATGTAAAGGTTGAAGCCTCTGAAGAGGAGGTCACTTCTGCACAAGGGGCAGACCAGTGCTCCTGCTCCCTGAGAGATAAAGATATTTTTAAATGTCTTTACAAAGATATTGGTTGCCCAGCTGCTACAGATACAAGGTAACCTGCAGTGAAATCTATATTCTGGCTTCTTCTTCTAATTTGAGATGGTATTTATTAATCCAAATATGGAATAGGGATATTCTTATCTAAGAGCCCATGTGAGAGAACATTTTTTTGTCTAGGGTCAGATGGGAACTGACCACCTTAGAGAGAGGGAGAGAGGGGAGAGGTTTGAGCAGACTGAAAACTTCTCCACAGTGTATCCCTTGTGAAAGTGATTAACTATGAGCTAATAGGGCCCAAAAATGCTCATTACTGCTGTGTGGTGCAGAGGTTGTATTACAGCTTGATCAGCATGTATCTTTATATCCTTCACAGTGAGTTCCCTTCAATTGTTCTGACCCTTGTACAGATTTTTCTTCATCCAAGGTAGAAATCATGTGTTGTTTCTGCCACCCCAGCCTTTTCAGAAGCAGAGTGGGAGTGAAGCTCTGCCACGACCCAGGGGTAACTTCAGCCCCCTGAATCAGCTGGTGAGCAGAGCTTGTGAAGTGCCTCGGTAGTGTCAGTGCTGGCAGGGGTTGGAGCAGTACACAAATGCAAGAGTCATATTCCCTTCTCTGCTATGGTAGTTACTGTATTTATTATATTCATGCAATTGTTTTTACATTTTAGGGAAGATTAGAATAACTATTATTCATATTCTTCAAAAGAAACTGAATTCATAGGTCAACATTTTGAGCTACTGGTTCTTACTGCAACTATTAAATTCCATGATCTTCACTAAATCTCATGGGTTTTATGGGATATTGATCTGAGTTTATGCAATTATTTACTGTTCAGCTAGAAACAGTGAGACCTTGGCTCTGACACATGGCAATAAAAATATTTTTTTAAATCCCAAACAAACAATAAACCTCTGGTGGATTATCAATTGCAGAAACTCTTTCTTTTTTATTTTTTTGGTGCAGGTATGTGTCATGGTAACATTGTGTTCATATGTCCAAGCTTGCGTAAGTGTACCACACTTTCAATGTTTGGCTTATTTAGAAATATTGGTACTTTTCAAGAAAAAGCCCGATATTACAAAGGAAAGCCAGCAGAAGATAAATGTTGTGCAGCCAACTTGAGGATTTCTGTCTTTTGGTATCTTTTCTGTGTTCTCCTTGCATAGGTTTTTGGCCATGTAAATTTGGGGAAGTGCAGTATATTAATTTATAATGTAATTCTAGTTGGCTTTTTAGAAGTTATTTCAACTAATTATTACAGGTTTCCCGTAACAATGTCTGGATTTGTTGCAGCACTTTGAGCTTTCAGGACTTCCTCTCACACAATTAGGCAAACCCCAGACAGACCACAGAGTGTGTTCCAAGGCTGCTGAAGATTGGTAGTCCTGATACAGCACAAGCCGTGTGCTCCCAATTGGGAATGAAGTCAGTTTTATTTGCTGCACACCATCTTCTGATTTCACAGGCCTGGTAGCATTTGCTGATGCCTAAAGAGTCTCTCTAGATTAGCTTCTGACAGCTGCTTCTGATGTTCTGTGGCTTTTCTCTCAGCTTTGGCTCTGCTAAGGAATGGGAGAGGTTTTGACATGCTGGATTAATTGAGGTCATTAGACTCCCTAAAGAAATTAAATTGAGTTGTGCTGTCTTGACACTGAAGATTTTAGTGTCCAATACTCTTTCAGACAGACAATTCAAACCTGTTAACTCAAGGTGTTTGTTTCAGCAGCAGAGATTCTCCTTCATCCCCCTGGATCTATGGAGTGATTCCCTTGGTAGCTGTAATTACTTATGGCTGCATGTTTTCCTGAGCATCCTGCACTATGCTGTGTATACTTCCATGTGTATCATAGTTGCTCCACTGCTAACCTTTCTCTTGAAACAATATTTTTTTATTCATTCATGTTCATGCCGTAGTAAATCTGCCCTGTGTCCCCTTGTGTCTGTTAAAAGTGCCTTGTGTGTTTGCACATGAGTATATCAATTCTTATCTTGTGGCTTGGCAACAAATCTGCTCTTCATGTCACAGTTAGCGGTTTTCAGATTTAGTCCACATGATTATACACTGTTTCCATTGCTTCAGCAGCTGCTGTTATGTCTCCTTTTGCACCTTTGAGTGGCTTTGTCCCTCAGTGCCCTCACAGTGTGACCAGAGTTGAGGAGTTGTCAAACCCAGTGTTCCCATGGCAGCAGGATACACCCCTTCAGGGAGCTCTGTTCCTCTGAAATACTGCCGTGGCTTTTATACTTCATGTTGCTGCCCCTCTGTTTTTTAGCAAGCAGCTCTAAATATCACTGCTTTACAGAACTGTGACAGGACCTGAGGTTCTGTTTTTAGTCCCTCTGCCCTGAGGCAATCCTGTTGCCAGCTTAGTCCTAAAACCTGCTCTTTTTGCTTATTTGAATTTCTATGTTCAAGCAATAGTAGCACAAAATTAAGTGTATAAAAAGGTAACATAGAAATTGCTAACTGATCCTGTTTCCCACATTTGCTTTCTTGAATATTTACTTTGGTGTTACCACATAGTCTGCTCCAGACACGTCCCTGCAGGTGCTCAGTGTCTTCTTGCTTGCTTTGATTATTGCCTTCCGCTTAAGCAATCAGGAGCTTGTTTGTATTTGATTGTTTGTTATTAAGAGGTAAAATTGCTACTCCTTTTCTAGCTCTGTTAAGACTCACATTATCTTTCTGTCACTCTAGAGGGGACAGATAAGTACCTGGAGTAGAAAGTGGAAGATTATCAAGTCTTCTAAACTCTATCAGCAGATACTGCTCTTTATAATAAAGATTATTAAAGCTATTGCCAGAAATTGTCACCTTTCTACAGACAAAATCGTATTTTACCAATTCCCAAGTGTCAATACTTCATTTTCTATCTTTTCTAAAGGGGAGGGAGAGCAAAACAATAACCTGTGGTACCAATCCTGCGTTAGAGACTAGTAGATTCTTTCTTCTCTACTAATTGATGCAATGAAATGCTTAGAAACATTAGTTAACATTTTGCAGCAATTCAGTAAAAACTGAATTCAAGGATATTCAATGATTGAAACTTTAATGGTTGTTATCTAACAAATTTCTTGGGCAAGACATAACAATTCATTATTTGAAAGCATTTATTTTCCAAATTAAAGGTTAGCATCCGTAGCTACTGTATCTTACAAGCACCCCATAACTGGAACAGGCACAAAAATGAAAGCCTGAGGCATTACACTCACCTAGTCAGAGCTGTAGCTATCGTTTTTGATTGTTGCTTTGGGAAGCAGCCTCTTATGGGAAAAGTATGTAAATATTTAATAAAATTATAGAAAAGTAGGTGTGGAAGGTGAAGAGGTCTCCTAGTCCATCCTGTCTCAAAGCAGGGCTGTACCTGTCCTTATCAGCACAGCAGACTCATTACAGGTATTTTGTCTTTGGTCTACCAAAGGACATGGAAAACAGAAGATTTCTTTCATCTTTGCAGAAGCCTTTTAAAGACTCTTATGTTCTTTCAGATTCTTCTTTACTTGTATAAATAACTCTAATTTTTTTTGGTCTTACCTTGTTTGTTCTATGATTTAGCCTCTGAATATTTTTATTGCTTTTAACTGTAGTATTTATAGCTAATGCACATCTTTGCTGAAGCTGTGACTTGACCCCACTCAGCACTGCAGGGAGTATTCACATGGCTGGCAAAGCCTGTTCCTTTGTGTGTACTTCTGGGCAAGTACTTGTCTTTGTAGCCTTTTGGGACCAGTCATTTCTGTTCAGCTCCTGAGCCAAAATCATGCGCGGATCTCCAGCTGTACCTGTGTGCTTTGCTCTGTTGTCAAACTTGTAGCCAGCCCATTGCATTTGTCTTTAGTGAAACCCTAAGTGGGAATCTTCAGACCTTTTCTCAAGCCTTTCCAGCTGTCAAGTCAGTTTCCATCTAACACACGGCCCTTTCATAGACCATTCTTTTCCCCAGCTTCCAGAGGTAAATGATATGTGAGACAGGGCCAAAAAGTATTACTCAGATGGAGATGTAATGCATTCTCTGTTTCTCTCCTTTGCACAAAAAATGCACTCTTGTCAAACAATCTCCAGTAGTTCTGGCCATTCAGTGACCCATGTTGTAAGCATGCATCATTGGTTGTTCCAGCACTTCCCAAGAATTGAAGTGAAAGATGAAAAAATTACATAGTCCTGTATCCTTCTCTCTCCTTTAGCTCTTTCTCCCTAACAGGAGGAAATAGAAGAGCCTGTCTTTGGTCTCCCAGTTCCCTGGAGATAGGGGAAACACAGTGATCTCCAGTCCTGGGAAGCTAGGAATGAAAACAGGATGAGAATATCATGGGAGACATCCCACACAGCCCCATGTTTAGGATTCTTTTGTAGAGATTCTGGTTGAGGTACTGTTCCCTTCTTCCCCATCTATTTCTGTGTGGTGCAAAGCTCTCGGTGCAGTGTCGCCACCCCACATGACAGGGCAACCCAAACCCTTGGTTTGGGTTGATTACAGTGAGATACTAATGCTATATCAGGCATTTGAAAGTAGGGGGTGTCATCTAATTGACTTCTTTGGCAACATCCTCCCACCACACTCCCCCAAGTCATGTTCTTTACTTACTGGTATGGGAATGATCATGACTGAAAGTATAAAAGTGCCGTCCCTGAAATTCTGGAGCAGATGGCTAAGACAAGAAAGGGATGTGTTTTTAGTGGGATTGGCAGAGTGCTGAAGGGAAGACAAAAAGTGCACTAGGGTATGAAGTAGAACTGCTTAGTGCTTTCTGCGTTAGTGTTTGAAGAACTTCGGTGTTGAGCTGACTTAGAAGTTTGTTAATGATTTGGAAAGTGCAAACCTTTGTAATAGTGGTGAAACAGCTAGCTAGCTATCTTGATTAGCTGTTTTAGTAAGCACAACTTCAAATGGGCCTTTCTTGAGAGAACATGGTAGATATGCAAAAAGAGTATACCAATACATCACAGCAAAACTTCTAATATGTCCCACACCATATTCCATTATTGTTGTGCTTCTGTTCATTCCCTGTCTACATAAAAATGCAACAGTACATGAGTTTTGTACCTGCTCATGTTTCTTCCCTTGCATCTTTGCCTCTATCCCTTCAGACTCCCTCCCTACATCCAGCACTTTATCTGCTGGGCAGAAGAAGGTTGTTAGAAGCACTTAAGAGTCTGTAGATTATTTTAAAATAAATTGAATAGAATTGTATAAAGGTTGATGGAAATCCTGAGTTTAATTTCAAGTATTTTTGCTTGGCTTCAGTTTTTTCCAAGATAAAATGCACAGATGGTAAGTTGGTGTAACTTATTTCTGAAGAGGAGGAGCTTATGCTTTACCCAGTTTCTAGAGCTGCAAGAGAGACTGTGCACTGTAACGTGCTGCCTCCAGTCCACCTTGCAAATTCGCAGGCTCCAGGTGGCCCCTACATGTCAGAAGCACAGCTGCCTGAGCCAGGATGTGGTGCTGGGTGTTGCACTCGTCCATGTGGATCCACATCCCATCAAACTGCAGTGGGGTAAAGGCATTAGGCAGCCCGAGGGGGAAGGGTGCAAGCTTTGGGACCTGCAGTGCCTGCAAGGCAGGGCTGGTTTTAAGGAAAAGCTACTGTGGGTTAAGAAAAATATATGCACAGCATTTTCTAAACTGAATGGCAGCATCACTGAAGCTGAGTTTGTCCTTGTACAGGGCTTGTAGCTGCCAAAGGTATTTTTAATTTATAACCATGGAAGTTGGGTATGGAGGTTTGAGATTCCCCAATGCTCTTGAACCAGCTGTCAGGCTACTTGATCAATGTTACAGTGTCTGTGATTGATTGGTACAGACCAAACTGGGTACGCTTGATGAGTCTGGCTTTCTGTTCTCTCATTGTTTATTGTCTCTTCCCTTGCAAGACTTTTCTCTGATGTATTTTGGAAAGGAAGAGCTCTTGGATGATGAGAGATTGAGGCAGAATTGTACATCAGTTCCATGCAGGTTACTTTGTTTAGCAGGGAGAGTGTTTCCAAAACAAGGTAATAAAAAAACCAACCCAACCTCCTGAAGGTTAAAGCAGAATTCTGAAGTGTAATCTGAAGGGATTTAATTTTCACAGGAAGATTATTTATTTTTATTTCCAATAGTGGCAAAGTTGCATAGTGTGAACAGATGTAAAATCAAACCTCTCACTGTCCTTATCTACTCAGACATAGATACAGTCTTCTGTGAAGTACATCTTTGGCAACAAATTCAATCAAAATGTTTCAGCAAGTTAGAGACACAAGTTGAAGATATTTTAAGTGAAAAGCTAAGTGTATCTGGATGTTGAGAAGTTTCACTTGCAGTGAGAGTTTGTCACATTGCAGGGGGTTCGAGTGGATGTGTGAGCTTTGAGATACATGGCAATGCAGCCATCCACTGACTGGTGATGATGAGGATGAAGTGGTAGACTGTTGCTGGAGTGAATGAAGAGCACCAGTGCAAGGGCAAGGTTTTAAGGGAGCTGTCTTCTAAATCTGTTAAACCCTAAATCTGCTTAAATTTAGTCTTGCAAGTATCTTGTGACACTAAACCTGTTTAAGTGTACTCCCTTTTGGTGGACCTGGCTTTGGGAAAGTCTTCAAAACATTTCTGAAGGGATTGAAATGTCAGCTAGGTTTTTTTTGGAAGGAATTCAGTATCTCTGTTGACCCTTCCAGCTCTAAGCGGCTTCAGATGCCTTCATCTTTTGTGACACATAAACCTTGGTATAGTGTTTTCTTCCTTTTGTCTGGGCAATTGCTTGTACACCATGGAGACTCCTGTGAAAATAACCTGATCTTTGCAGTGCGTGTTGGAGGTACCTTAGTGCATTTGCTGATGTAAAATACTGTGTTCTATCTGCTTTTATGTGTTTCATGGGGTGACTTCCTCCTGCACAGCAGGCATTGGAGTAGCACAAGAATTCTGTCACTGAGGGAATATTAAATAGTTTTTATCAAATCTAAAAATTCAAATGAACTAGCAAAATGTATCTGCTCCAGCGTCTATGGTATTTATCTACCTTGTAATGGGGCATATAATTCCAAATACTGTCTGATAGGTATCCTCTCTGGCCTCAGTCCTGCTGGGGGACTTGCCATGAAGTCAGTCCCATCAGTAAGGGCTGGGTAATGAAGACAAACTTCTAACACAACTACTTTGCCTGCAAAAGGTGTTCAGGGAAGTATTTGTCTGAAGACAAAATGAAGCTTAGTTTAGTCTTCTTACCATGCTATTCTGGAAACAGTTCTTCCATAATAGCTATCAGTTTGATTGTTTTGTCACCAGTTAAGTTTTTTCAGAGTAGTTCTCTTGCATCAACAGCTTTTCAGAAGCAACAATTAAAAAAAAAAAAAAAAAAGGATCTTACCTGTGCAAGGCCTGCAGTGTATAATACTTTGCAGACAGAAGCTCTTCAATTCTATTGGTGTCAAATATGTTTCTACATTTATACTGAACAGCAAGACAACAATCCGGGCTCTTTTTTTATGGAATTGAAACAACATACAGCTTCAGGTAGACACAACAGCTACGCAGAGTGGGTACACAGAGCACAAAAGGACCTAATGTTTGGTTGCAGGTTAATGTGTAAATGTATCAGTATGTCTTCCAACATGGGCTAACATCATTGCAGGGTGCGATGATGCTAATATAGACTGCTTGTGGCTGAGCATGTATGTGGCTGAGCTAATAAGGGAAATACCCTCTGTAGTTCAAAACAAGTTATGTGGGGAGAAGTCTGTCATTAATTTGAGATAAGTTCTGCCTTAATTTCTGATGCACTGGGGAAGATGAGAGGAATTCCAGGAAAAAAGGCCTAGCTAAAGCTGGTGTAGTGGTGGGCTTGGCACTGCTGGGGTAATGGTCAGGCCTGATGGTTTTAAAGCAGACCTCTTCCCCATTTTTATCTGGTTTTGTTGAAAATTTAATTCATATCTCCACAGCTCTGTAATAATTTAAGTAATTTCTATTTACCAATTAGCTGTCTGGAAGATGCCAAAAGACATTTATGTTGCCAACCCTGAAATTCTACCTTCTTCAGAATTAAATGAAAACACTCTGCAATATTAACACCATTATAAACTAAGGGAGTTAACAGAACAGAAAATTGATTCCGTGTGCAAGGCTCAGCTCAAAGAACCCCTTTGAAATGCAGGGTGCACATGGAGGCTTCATCCCTATTAAATTCCATGTGCTGTCTATATTCAGGTCTGGAAACGGTGAGAGCATGAGCAGTGCTGCATCCCTGAGAAGAAAGGATTCCTGTACTGCAATACCAGCTTGTCATTCTTCTGCCTGTCAGAAAACTAGTCACCATCACAGTGATGGTGGATAAGTGTAAAATTATGTGGTCTTACTTTAACACTTGCTTTGCATTTCATTGGCTCTAGCTGAATCTGACTTCCATTCTGGTTTACATTATTTAGAAGAGTACCTCTCCCCTTGATCTCCCTCTGCACCTCATAAATTCCCATTTTCTGTTGAGAGAGCACTGGGAAGCATCAGCTGGGGCAGTGCTAGTCATAACCAAGCTGCATCTGACACCGTGTAGTAAAGTTTAGACCAAGTTATACAGCTTGGCCAATTCTACAGCTTTCACTACTCTAAACCTGCCCCTTGGTTACTGGGTCAGAATCTCCTGATGGAGAGCAGCAAAACAAAAGACACACAGTGAGCCTGGTGCAAGGTGTCAGTAGTGGTGCAGCTCTGTGCCTTTGCTCCAAGTGAGGTGGAGTCACAGGGCTCAGCACAAAGTGATGTGGGGCCCAGTGCCACTGTCCTGTCAGGAGCTGTGCAAGTGCAAAGAACATACTAATGGCTGACTAAGGCATGAATATATCTTTTTGAGTGCTGTTTAATGAAGTTGTTTAGCATGAAACCTATTTGTTTTAATGAATTTTTGTAGGAAGGATGTGACTTAGTTTCAAGGACAGGGGATACAGAGAGAACTAAAGAAAAAGCTCTCCCATGACACTTCCATCTGTATGGTTTGCAATTGTTCTTTGCACTTCTAATGAAATCTCTGCGTCCATATTTTGTTTCATCCTTTTAGATTCTGAGGAAAAAATTCTAACCAAAACAGCTCTGAATAATGTTTTTTTCTTTCCTGGGGATCTACCTAGTATCTTGCTTTTGGCAAAATATGTAACAAGTCATACCAGTACTGTGTGAGAGGTTTGGACTCTGTCTGTCTGTATAAGCAGTCACATCTGGGCTGTATGGTGAACAAAATACAAATATCTGCTATTAACTATAATAAAGAATGAGAAAATTAAATGCAGCATGTCTTGGAGAATGTTAGGATCCAGACTGGTCACAGTGATTAATAGGTGTCATTTGCAACAGTAATCTAAATGCAATCCTGCTTACCATGTACTCATTGTGCTGTGTTGTAGTGATTCCCCAAAAGACAGGCTGGAAATAAAACCCCATGGACCGGTGTCTTTAGAGCAGGTATTTGTTTATCACAGTGCTGGGGGTGACAGGGATCTCTCCATGTAGCTCACCCACCTTTGTCAAGTGCTGTGGTTTATTTATACAGTAAATTTCACTTAGTATTACTATGTCACTGTAACATCATATAAGCCCCAGAACTAACTTCTATAACATGATCTCATGGTTATAAATAGCTCTTTTGCACTGTGCTTGCACCTCCCCAATTTGGTGGTCATGGGGGTCTTCTCTTGATGAAGGCCCAAGATCTTCCTCACATCTGAACTTTTCCCCTTTGTCTTCACAGCATGCGCAGTGATGGTGTTCCTTGCTCTCTCTGGTTCTAACTGGTTTAAATTCTGTATTCTGTGGCTAATTGGCTTTACACTTCCCAATTTCTCATTGATACTATACTTGTTCACCTTTGAAGCTATCCATCTGGTGAGGTTTTTTTGTCTATTCAGCATTAAGCAACTGGTTAGCCATATAATAGCCATTACATTGTATAGAAAGTTATAATAGAAGCTATATTAGTATAAAAATTATAATTCAGGTCATATAGGTATAGGAAGCTGTAATTCGGATTATATTGATATAGAAAGCTATGATTCAGGTTATATAGATATAAAAGCTATGATTCAGGTTATATTGATATAGAAAAGTTATAATTCAGGTTATGTTGATATCTTATAATTAAAGCTATATAAGCACCTTATAACTCTGACCCAAGTTACATAGGCATCAGTAGCATCACGTGCTAAGATCCATCACAACTCAGTGATTTCACTGAATTTTTTTCAAGGTCACCTGTATCTGAGCACTTTACTACCCCTTCATCAACTGGGATTTTGCTGAACTCATACTTTATTTTTTATTTATCTGCTGTGAGCCAGAGCAGTTTTCCACACGGAAAGAGTAAAGGAGAAAGATTACTTCAGGAATAAAAACATAAAAACATGGAGAGCCTGTCTAGTGAGTTTTAGTTATTAATTTATAACTCAGCTCTGCAGATTTATTTTTGGGTGAAGTTCAGCAGCTTTTCTTTCAGTCTTAGAAGGTGAACCTGTAGGCAAGTTCAGTACTGCAGAGCTCTGCCTGGTTTCTGAGCAGCCAAACAGGTAACCAGCAATGTTGAGTCTGAGTTGCATCTGCTGGTTATAGTGTATTTTGGCTTTTGTAAATATACTGTGACCTGAATTTTATACAGTAAAAGGTCAAGAAGAATAATGTGACGCCAAGGTTTCCCTGCTGCATGAGGGCCCTGGCAGGCTGGGCACACCACAGTACAGGCTGTGAAAGTACAATCTGCCTGCGGAGCCTGTCTGACCTGCAGACACTCACCATTCACCATCAGTTCAGCATGTGACACAAATAATTGGTTTTAATTGAGTGCAGAAATCTTTCCTTTGTAATGTAATTGAATCTGAGTGCTGTAAATCTTTTTGAAATGTTGCATAATTATACAGCTGTTACATGGAGGACTTTCAATACATATATGGTGCAAGTAGCACCAAAGCTGTTTCCTAAATGCTAAAGTTCAGATGACCAGAGCACCCACAAAAAGTAAGTACAGCCAATATCTAAAACAAAATCCACACAGTAAATATCATATCTTATTAAAGGAATTAGCATCCCTGTTTGCCCTGCTCAGCTGGGCAAGAGCGATGCCCCTGTGTGCAGTCTGGAGTACACACAAGTAGTGAACAGTCTCCCAAACTTCTATGTAAGTTTTGTCTCTTCAGTCCTGCCACTGTGTTACAAGTGCGTTTCTAGATGTTACTGGAATTATTTTTCTGAGTGAACCTGTGCAAGCTGGGCTCAGCACGTAACCACGAGGTTAGTTGTACCTGCTCTTTAGGTACAGACCTCTCCTGTGTGTGATGACCATCAAAAGTCTCTGAAATAGGAATGTAATAATCTGATACTCAGGAAAAAATCATCGTTCGACATAACTGCTGTCTGTCAAGAGGTAAAATGTTAATAAATGTGGAAAAGAAAATATTCCTTCCAGGTATTCTCTTAAATGTGTCTTTTGTTTTCATATGAAAATTTAGCAGAAAGAACAGATAATATTATGTGATTTACAAAAAAAAAACCCCAAACCTTTCTATTTCTTCATGCTTCTCCCTGCTTCTTTTTAGTATTTTTAAAGTGATACCATGGGGCTCTTTAAATAAGTTTTATTACAGTTAATTCCCCCTCTCCTCAGGCAAGCTGCAGCTTTATGTACCAGATTTTTATTATACCCAGAAGCTTTCTGCCTGCTAATAAATAATGGTGGTAAATTTTATATGAAATAAATGTGGTTTCTTATTGCAGTAGAAAGGAAAATAAGTGTGGGGTTTTTTTGCCCTTGCCATACATGTTTAAATCATAGAAGTTAAATAGTGTGAAAACACCATTCACTTTAGAGAGACATGGCCAGGTTAAAAAATAGGTTTTTGGCTTGTGCCATTAAAGATAACTTAGATCATCATTACACAAAAGGTGTTTGTGACATTGCAGACAGATGTGTTTAGTAATGTTTCATGTAGCCTGTTAGGAGCAGTCAGCTGTAGTTTCTGTTCCCAATCCTGCAGCGAGTTCCTGAGAGCAGTGTGAGCCTCAGTGCCCTGAGAGCAGGTGAACAAACAATGTGTGCAGCCCCAAAACAATGTGTGCAGCCATAGCAGGAGATTTACCTTTCCCTGCAGGATGGGGAAGGGAAGGGAAGGGAAGGGAAGGGAAGGGAAGGGAAGGGAAGGGAAGGGAAGGGAAGGGAAGGGAAGGGAAGGGAAGGGAAGGGAAGGGAAGGGAAGGGAAGGGAAGGGAAGGGAAGGGAAGGAAGGGAAGGGAAGGGAAGGGAAGGGAAGGGAAGGGAAGGGAAGGGAAGGGAAGGGAAGGGAAGGGAAGGGAAGGGAAGGGGGCACTGAGGTGGAAGGAACAAGAAGTGTGGGATCTGAAGCTGATTGCGTGAACTCTTGAAGAGCTCATCAGGGTTTTGAAGACACATCCTTCCAGCACCCCCAGGGCAGTCTCTGAGCTGGCTTTGCTCTGGTGAGATGTTAAAAATGGCTCATCTTTTTCACTGATTTGCCAAAGTGTCATGGACACACTATTATTAGTAAGTCTTAAAATGAGAATTGTGCTCTGGCTTCTACCATTGATACTGAATGCATTCTCATTGATGTGAAACATCACTCATCTGGATACAGATCTACCTGTGTTGTCATGGTTGTCTTCTTGTTTTTGAAAACGTGCAAGAACCACAAGAAAGCTATTTGAATGTGTCATGTTTTGAAATATGGAATAATTTCACTTGGTTTAATAAATTTACGGTTGTAGGGGCAGAGATTTCTTTTGACTGAAGAGCATCCTCAAGAATTTCAAGGTGAGGCTGCTTTTCTTGAAGAAATTGAGTTAGAAGTGTTCATAATTGGAAAGGGATAGCTATGTAAATAGTCAATATAAATGGAACATAATTAACATTTCTTTAAGCTGTCTTCTGTGATTCTTAAACCCACACATGGGAACCTTGAATTGAGGATGCATATCCAAATGTATCTTAATTAAGTCCTCATTAATCTTAATGTATCTTAATTAAGTCCTAATTCAAGTTAATTGTTTCTCTTAAAAGGAGGTTTCACACAGTTGAAAAACATTTAATTTGTCCATTTTATGTGCACCACACTTCCTGACAGTAGTGCTGTGGCATTCCATGGCTCCCTGCAGCAGCCATGTGCCTGTGGTGCCTGTGGGTGATGAGGGGCTGTGGCAGTGCCACAATGCTGGGATCTGTCACAGCACTGTCACAGCACCACGTGTGAGGGGCTGCTGCTAGGGCTGAGTTCACACCTGGGAGTGCTGAGGGTTTAGGCACAAACAGTTGAAGCAGTGAAGGTGAAGCTGCCAGACCTGTCCCTAAGGCTGGAGGGGCAGCAGTGCCCTGTGCCCCCACTGCAGGACTGGTCCAGCTGCCCCAGGGCAGGAGCTTGGGCTCCCAGCTGCCAGAGCAAGGCTGGCAGCTCACAGGCTGCAGCAGCAGAGACTCCTTTGTGTGTCTTTGCACGTGCAATGCTCTAGCTCTCCATTGTCCTCATACGCTGGGATTAGGCCAAAACTTAATTAAATTTCATGTAGATGATTAAAAGGGGTATTGAAATCGCAAGATGAAATCTGAAGCATTCTGAAAGGGAAATTTTTCTTCTTTATTCTTCACACACCCCATTTAAAACATTTCAAGCTAAGTATTTCCTCCTCCCTAAAATAAATAGGAGTGTGCACCTGCAGACTGGTTAGGCTTCCCTAGGTTGATCCTAGACCAGAAGTTTCCATCACAGGTTGTGGGTCTTGGTTGCCTTTTCCCTTTGGTGGTCCTGTGGCACCCTGAAGCCAGAGCCCAGAGCAAAAGGAAAAGAGCCAAAGGGCTCATCTGTGCAAGGTTCAGCTCTGGGATGAACTTACCCATGATGGCATGTTCATCTAAACCTGCTCCTTGTGCTTCTTGCTCTTTGGCAGATTTCCTTCTATGGACTGCATTAGAGCTGCTGTATGACTTCCTTAAAACAAAATGGAAGAATCAGAACTATAAAATCTAATATATTAAAATGTTTTCATGGCATCTTTAAAGTCAACTAACCGGTAAGAGCGATAAGCAGACATGTGAGTGACATTTGCTCTAAGTGACTGCTTTCCAAATCATGCTCACATTGCCAGCCATTTCCCAGTACTCATGGGCACTCTATCTCCTCATCCTGGTTTAACATCTGTGCTGCTAAATGAAAGTAATCAGAGTCAGCATGAAAATTTAATAAGCTGCATACTGGCATTGGTCATGTTCCTAATTGTGTATTTTTTTTCTGCCTGCAGAAGTCTTCAGACATGATCAGCCAGAACAGCTCCAGTGTTTACAAGCACTGGTGTTTATTAGTCTCAAATCACTCTTTTTTGGTGGTATTTCGAAAACAGACCAGATCTCTGAATTTGCCAGTGCTTTTAGGGAATTGATCAAAGCCAGACCCCAGCCTGGGAAGATGTAAACCTTATGGCCTTCCTCTCCCAGTCAGAAAATTAATATGTTTCAGAAGCAAAAAGATCCTTAGACAGGTTAGTGAAATCTGAATCTTCTAACCTGATAGCATAATATTTTAATAAAGAAGACATGCAGGCACTATTGGCTGCCCGAGATCAAGATCCGTTTAAATGCCCTAGGTGAGTGTGCTGCCCATGATAGCACATCCACAAGAGCACAGCCCATACCCATGGCCAGGGTGTGGCCCTGAGCTGTCCCGTCTGATGCTGTCCCCACCCTGCCGGGGGACACTGTGCGCTGTGTGTCCACAGAGAGCTTGCTCACAGCACCACACCCATTTCAGAACATTTCCTCTTACTGAAACATCTGGATCTGTATTGGAACAGTACTTTCTGAGCAGTTTCTTCTGTACGACTAGAGCTTAATTGGTACTTTTGTTCTGCTTAATTATGCTTCATATTTTAAAGCAATCTGCTCAACTTGAACAGCAGTTCTGCAAAGTGGGAAGAAGTGATCTTCTGGGAAGTACTGGCTCGTTTGGATGGGATCTGCAGAGTGCTTATTTGACAGTGGTGTTTTTCTCCTCAGTTCTGGCTGGACCAAACCAATTTGTTCTTGTACTTGTCTTTGCAAAGGTGAATTTCCATAATGCAGTGGTCCACCTGTTTTAAGAGGAAAATTGCTCCCACGTTCACTCCTGCTGGGGATGCTAGTTTTGCTTTGTATTTCTGTGGCATGTTCTGTTTTACACACTGCTGTTTCTGAACAGGAAGTGTATACTCACACACACACACACACACACATTTCTTTAATAAATGTGAACAAACCTACAGGTGTTTTCAGCATGGGAAAATAATTATTTCTGTTTTAAAAAATCCTAACCAAAGCTTCATTAAAAAAACCCCAACAAACCAACCAACCAACCAAACAAACATACAAAACCCCAAACAAACTGATCATAAGAAACCGACATTTAAGGTCAAAGTAGAAAGAACAGCTAATTGTTTTTTTAAAGATCCTTAGCATGAAATTGCTGTTGTGCAGAATTCCAGTGTAGGTTATGAGCAAAGATATATTACAGCTCTGCTCATTTGCTGCATAGTTACCCAGTGAAGAAGTAAAATTTTATGGAACTGGGTAACTTAAGAGAGAAAAAGCTGCAAAGAGCCCCTGTGCTGTCAGTAGACTGTGACAAACTGACCACAAACATGGTGCAGGGGGAGATGGTTTCTGGCTTTATCATGGTCATGTGAAAATTCGTGAGGAATAAAATTTTAGAAAATGAAGTTTTCTAAATCATAGTCCAAACTTCCATTTAATGGAAAATAATGGGTTTGTTTAATTTGTTCCAATCTGGAATATCAGCTCTGGGAGAGTGACATCTCCCACAAACCAATCTGAATTCCAAATGGCTTAAGTGTCCTGTTGAGGGCTCATGCCTCCATGGGTGGCTCAGACACGGGGACCTGCAGCCACCAGCTCTGGGACATCCCCTGGGAAGCCTCAGCCCACAGCAGCATCTGGCACTGGGCTGGGGATAGAGCTGAGTGCTCTGCCTGTCCTTGCCTGGGGCTGCTTCTGCATCTTCTGAAGATCTTCATTTCGTGCTCCCTCCTCAGACTGTGCTCAGGCTGCCTTGGGGAGAGCACAGCCAGGCCCTCCATGGGAAGGGAATGCACACACACTTAGAGGCACAAGTTCTCTCTCTCTAGGTGAAAAGTCCCAGTCCAGAATAAAATATCAGGGAAGGCTACAGCTTTGTGATCTGCTGCAACCATGGCTAAACACTACACATGATTGAGAGTGCCCTTACTAGGCGTTTTTGTGGTTTAACTTGTGTTTGTCCTTCCATCATTACCCACTCACCTTCTTTTTCTGAATGTATTATTAGTTGTCCTGCCAAGTCTGCAGCCATTGCCAAGTGTGTGTAATCCCACATGTTCAAAAAAAAAGTGCCTCTGAGGGAGAAAAAGCCCTCAGTTTTTGCATGGCAGTTAAAACCTGCCTGAATGTGTAAATATACAGTTCTATTTTCCCCATAATAACTCAGGACTAAAATGTCCTTGAATTAGGCACTGAACTAATTACTATTTCTGATTGCTTGATTTCACCCCATTATATATTCATTGATTATTGTTCTTCTGAAAACCTTTTCCTAACTCAAAGCTAGAACAAACCAGTCTAAATGGAAATTGGTGCAGTCATAAATCAGGAACTTAAAGTGTCTGGTTTTCTTTTCAAATTCTTTTCTGTATTTCTTTTCAGTGAGAAAAAAACCACATTGACAGCAATAATTCACAGAGAGAATAAGTCCATTTGTAATGCATTGTCTTGGCACATCAGAGTTTTTTTGATAAATTACCTATTCCATAAAAGGAAAAAAAAGTTTACTTACCCGATTTATAATTCAGAAGTTTCTTAACGACTATTTCATTAAGTGCCCTCTGAAGAGTTTCTGGTATTTCTTCTAAAAAAACATCATGTTCAATGGCCTCACATTCTCATGGTTTTCCTTTGCTATGGAATCGTAATATTGCCTTGGGTCCAGCTCAACTTGCATTTCCCACCTGGGGAGATCAGTTTAAGGCCAGTGGCTTGGGGCAGCTTTTTTAAAGTTTGCTGCCTGCATATCCTTTGTATGCCCTCATGTACCACAATTTAATTCTTTTCCCCAGCAGTAACTCCTGACCCAAACTTTAGACTAGTAAAAGTATCATAATATGCTTAAATGGTTAGATTTATGCTGTGAGTAGCTCTGGTGGGGATTTTCTTTGGGTATAGTTACCCATTAATAATAAATTGGTCCTCTGCAAATGTGCTGTGTGTCAGGGTGTGAGCTCTGTGCCCCTCGTGGGAGGCTGGGGCTATGCTGCTGCTGCCTCTCATGTCTCCAGCTATTAGACTGCCAGGGGAAAGGGACATGTGGCTAGCACAGGTCTTTCCCGTGAGAACATTTTGCTACATTTCATAAACAAAGATAAAGTTTGGATGTTTTGCAAACAACGTCTCCGGATTAGGTCAGTTCGGGCTTGGCCAATTGGGCCTAGGGGGAGGTCTCGGGCTGACCGATCTGGGTGACCTCTGAAGACTCTATATATATGGAAATCAAAATAATAAAGACACCTTTTCTCTTTCCTTGTCTGAGAACCTGGGTCATTTCTCAGCTAGCGGCTCAACAGCGACAGGGACATTTCATTGCAGTTGGCTAGATAATAATTTTTCAGGAAGTAGAATTTGCATGAACATTTTTCCATTTTCTGTTCTTCATTTCTACCAATTAAAAAAAATTAATTCTACACAGTGACCTGTACCAGCAGATTTCTTCCTCTACTCAGGTGAGGCTGCAGGAGTCTGAGAGTAACCCCGGGCTGTCTCGGGCTCCCTGTGTGGCCCTGAGCCAGTCTCCTGGAAAAGGGGCACCTGTAACCTGGATGTTCATAAGCCAGGGCTGCCCCGGTGTGCCACAACCTTGGAATCCAGGAAAAGCTCCTCTGCTTCTCTCAGAACAGCTAAATTCTTGACAGCTAAATATGTCCTGCTGAAATGACAAACCTCTGGTGTAGGAACTGTCCCTACTATGAAGTGTTCAGTGGTGGGGCCCTGACTTTGAGGCTGCTGATAGAACTGATGGAGACCAGGATCCAGTCATAGGGAATTTCCCTCTGTGAGCTCAGCTGAGTGGTGGAAAGGTCTCAGCAACATGACTGATTCCTGTGATGATGCTCAGTGCAATCTAGACTGGATTTTATTACAGCAGAAAAGCTTGTTACATTATATTTGTGCATAGAAAGAGAACAGGGGCTCCAAATTTACTGAAGAGCATTGCATGTGTTGGGTAAAAGTCATCTGCTCTGGACTGGGGAGTTCAGATTGCTGGGGAGCAGGTTGTGGTGCTCAGGCATATCACTCTGTGTTCCTCATGTTCTTTTTCTCTTCCCCGGATTTCTTTGGTCTGACCCAAGACAGCCATTCTTATGTGTCACCTTTCCCAAGAAGAAAATGCTACAAAGTGTGAAGTGATAGAGATTAGGAACAGTGACTTGGTGAGAATTCTGCTGAAATCTGGAAATCTGCTCCCAGGGCACACTGTGCTAGCCTGTGAATAGCCAAGACTGCAGTTTTTTGGAATACTGATTTTTTTTTTCTTCTGAGTCTGTGTTGGTGCTTGGCTTTGGTTTTGCTACCAGTTTGCACAGCAAAGGGTTCCTCCTGAATGGAGTTCAGCACATGCCCAAGATCTGGAGAGAGTTTGATTGCAACACAGAAACAGCTGTAATGGGAGCTTAGGGCCTGAGCAGGTGACAGGCCTGGAATAGGAACACACCTAGACACAGAACAAATGTCCCTCTATGATGACTACTCATCTGCATTTTGGAAATCCCCCTGGGTCGCCCAGTTTGCTCAATGAAATACTAAAGACAACAAAGTGGTGGTGTTACCTTTGGAATAAAGATTAATGAGCATATTGTATGTTGATTCATATTGTTCTTAGGCTTCCCTGTGCCTTTCTGAGGCCAATACTGGTAGGGCAGAGTGCTCTCTACCCTCTGCTAGCTGGGTTTGCCTCTGCTGTACCAGTCCAGAGTCTTGTTTTTTTGGTGATTACACTTTCCAAATGGTTGATTGATGGCCCTTGTTTAGAAAGCATTGTAATGGAACATGGCATGCATCAGGATTGCTTCCCTGCTTGGGAAGCCACATGTCGGCTTTTCTGGATAAGCAATGGATGTATAACTGTGCTCATAGAACAACAACTCTTAAACCTGATTTGTTATAGTGGAATGAAAAGAAGGCTCAGCAACATGTAGTGGCAGTAGCTCTGGGAATATGGTAAAAGAATCTGGTGCACCTTCTTCAGATAATTTTATAATATTTATTTAATCACATGCATGTTTGCCATCAGTTCTTCCTGCTGGTCACCTTTCTGCCTCATCACTGTTACTCTTTTCTGCACTCCTTAGTGATTGCTGATTGAAGTACAGGGAGTGGTTTAGACACAAATGCTGTACTTGAGGCACTGTGTAAATATCAACCTATAAAAAAATGCACATTTTGAGAGTCTTTGCTGTGACTCGAGTGGGACTTTGTGTCATGTGGCAGCACAGAACCGAAGTCAGGCCCATAGTTAACAAAAAATATGCATTAACTGACAGCTAATGAAGTCGAGGGAACTTGAATGAAGCACTGGGAAAGCATGTCTGGATGTATAAGCATTATTATTCCCATTTTAGTGTAGAGACCTTTCTGCTGGAAAGCTGCAGAGATGTAATTAATTTCCATAGTAAGGCAGGAAGTAGATTCATAAGGAGTTGAATGCTGTGAATGGCACTCCTGGCTGTAACACATTACCGAGAGCAAATAACGCTGTGGATGCTGTTGATGCTCCTGTCTAGGAGGCTGAAAGGAGCCTCCGTGCAGGCAGGAAAGCTCTGTGCATGTTGTTGCAGTTTGTGTCAGACATTCCTATTTTCGAATACCTGGGCTCTCCAGTCCAAGTTCTGCTAAGGATGTAAGAACTGATTTTCATAAATGATTTTGTGTTTCCAGCTAAATACTGCAAGTTCTGCAGAAGTCCACTCTGAGGGTAACAGTGTTTTATAATTGTTTTTTGAGTCCTCTAACGGGAAATGACTGATTGTGCATTCTGCTCTGAGACCATTAATGTGCTAGCTGGATTTTTTTGCTGGGCTAAAGGTTTACTGCTGCTGTCATCTGAGAAGGAGAAGAGAGTTGGGGTTTGGGGCTCGTTTTTTGGGAAGGTGTTGGAAAAAAGTTTAATAATGTGTCTTATTGCAATCCTACAATTTATTTGTAGCCATGACTATTAAATGCCCAAAGGGCAACTTAGTTTTTGCAAAGGTTTTACTTTGGTGGCTTGTCCTTGGATTGACTGTTCAGACAGGCTTTTTCAGGGCCTCTATGGATATAGAGCTGTGTTTGAGACAGAGTAGAGAATTCCTTCTTCTGCAAAATTCTTTACTGGAGTTTAGGAAAAAATTGTGTGAAGCAAAGCCTGGTCTGCTGTTGGGATTGCTAAAGAATTTCTGGAAAATAGCAGAATACATCACAAACCACACACGCATGTTGGTGGTAGTTTGGACACAGCGCCAGTCTCAACTGGCCTTTGTCTCAACTCTAGCCCAGACCTGAGCTCCTGAGGTTGAGCATGAGGTGGATGATTTGCAGCACTGAACACTTGGTTTTCCAAAGTGTGTGTGCTGCTCTTCATGTGGTGTCTCTGCTCCTGGGCACACCCCAGCCTGACCACCCACCAGAAAAGGTGGTCACGGAGATGTTCCTGGGCTTTACCGTGGGAATGAGCACATCTGTTCACTATTAGACCTACTCCCCATCTCTTCATTTAAGACCATAAATGCTTGAGGGAGACAGCCTGTAACACCCCAACAAAACACAGAATCACTCTTGGGGTGGGGTTGAGGGGCAGGCGAGGCTGTATGTCAGCCTGAGCTATCTTTTGTTCAGAGACAGTGAAGCTGAGTTGAGGAAGTGATGCTGAATATCAACAAATATCATGTTAACTGAGTAAAATGGAAAGGGCTGTTATGTTTTATGGCCTGTAAAACCCATGTATTGCAGGAAATATATTGATTTAACAAACCATATAAAATTATTAAACTATATAAAAAGTCAGTATGTAAATATTTTTCTGCTTTTATTTCTTTTCAGTTGGGAATTGGTGTGTTACCAAATGGCACTTCAATATCTTGTTTTGCTGCTAAGTGATATACTGTGTTTCTTACAAAGCACAAAACTGATTAAGAGTATGCTTCTCCCTTTGCAGTGTGAGCAGTGTAACATGAGGCTTTCTTTGTTGTGTAAATTGCTGTGTTATGACAATGTAAGGAAATGTGATATTTAAACAGTTAGGGGTAATGCTGAGAAATAGAACATGTTCATACTGTTGTCACTCAAAAGTGAGTAAGATTGAAAAAAGGCTGCTCATCCTGAGAGGTCTGGAGGAGGATTGGGGCAGAGGTGTCTGGTTTAAGCCCAGGCATTTTCCAGCTCAGTCAGTGGCAGCTGCAGCAGAGGTGAAGGTGATGCTGCTCTGGTGGGAAGAGGCAGAAGAGGTTTGTCCCTGTGAGGTGCAGGAGCTGTGGTGCTGCAGCAGGTGTATGGTGCAGGGCAGGTACCCACATCTTTATTTTGTCTTTTTTTAGCCCCCTGCAACTACTCAGCAGCAGAGAAGCAGCAGATTGCGTAATTTGAGGAAGTTTTTCCTACTGACCTAACTAGAGGCAGCCAAGAGCAAATTGCAGGCTTTTACTTGCCACCTCCATAACAGATGTGATGCAACTGCAGGACAGTAATTTTTCCACTGGCTATGTCACTGAAAGTGACGGGAAAACAAAAACTCTCCAACAACATTTTTTAGTTTCAGAGAATTAAGGCATTACTTCAGTCTGGGCAGGATGGGCAACAGAAATCATCTGATCCACCCATTGCCTGGATAGTACAGAGAAAATCCTTCCATCACACATGGTTCTTTTGTAGATTTTTCACATGGTTATATAGACAAAACCTAGAGAAATTTGTTGGTTCAATGTTCATTGCTCCCAAGTTACACAGTTCTTAGTATTTGGTTTCCTATTGGTTATTGATCCCTTCTTTGTTCTTTTATTGATCTTTTCCCAGACCAGGTGTCTCCAACACACCAGGGAGGATGTTGGGGTGTTGATGTTCTTTAATAGTCGCTTATCTCTTGTGCATCCTCTGGCAGCTCCCAGTCCATTGAGGTGTTAAACTTGCCCAGGGAAGAGTCCCATGAAAAGAAACTGCCATTCCCTTCCCTCTGGGTGAAGACAAACAAAATCCCTGACTGAAGTTAGTTAAAAATTTTTAGAAGTTCTATCATTTTCAACAGCTATATTATGTTTATGTAATAAATATATTTCTCCCTGATGGCAGGGGGGTTGTGCTGGGGCTCCTGGAGCTGAGAAGACAGCAGAGCTGGCTGAAAGCAATCCTAGAGCTAAGGACCTGTCCCTCAGAATATTTATCAGTGAGGGATTTGAGTACAATGTCATTTTATATCTATTCTAATTAGTTCCTTTAAATTTCTTTCAATTTAACAAACGGGCTGGTTTAGAGTCTAAAACAGATGCTTTCTGATATTGAAAACCCTTTAGACAAAAAAGAGACCTAGGCAGATGTACCTGCAGCCAGCAAAATGTCTCATCATACCCCACAGCACTCCAGTGCACTGGTTTCCTGAAAGTGAGACAAGCAGTACCTTCTTTTTACCTTGTACCAGAAATCTACTCTGCAACAGGATTGGGTCAGCATTGAAATAAAGGCTATCAGCCATGTTCAGTTTTTCAGATAATAGGAACAAAGTCAAACAATAGTTCTAGGGTGTGCAATGGCTTCCTACCAGCACAACTGGAATGAAATAAAATCCACTCTTCATTAGAAAATTTCTGAACTTTCAAATGACTGGGCATGGGCAATAACACAAAATGCTGCCATGCAGATAGTGCAGGGGAAATGTGAGCATTTTATTAGCATGCACTGCCGAAATAGGATCTTGTGACTGCAAATTCAGGCTTTTCTCCATTTTTCTATCACTGCTTCCTGTATCTTATTTTGGTACCTGTTTGTGTTTGTTTTCCCTTCATCTTTCTTTAAGCTAGAAAGTAAAAACTTTTTATCAAATTACACTCAAAAATGCAATTGGATTTACATGGGTTAAGCAGAGTCTTTTTGTGATTTTCTCCTGCAGTTGTGTTGCAGCTCACCCTCATCAGGTACAGTTTGGGGGGTCCTATTCCCTAGGCCCAGCCCTGATGGTTTGGCCATGGCATTTCCTGCTGTTTGCAATCAAACAACTGGCATGTTAGAAGTAACCCTCAAAACTGATGAACTGAGTTTTTGCCAATTTATTTTCCTTTTCACTGATCTGTAGTTGCTCAGAAATTACTCTATTTTGCTGCCCAGAGAGTAATCCATAACCTGGGGGGTTTAGGGAAAAAAAGAAAATACGCAAACTCTGAGACTTCTCTTGAGAGAAATAACAAATTATCAAGTCCTCAGTAACAGTTTTTTTCATGTTTTGGAAAGAGGTTTTATAAGTGGTGATAAGGAATCATAATTTCTTTTATTTGTGCTATTCAATATGCTAAGTAGACATCACATATGAATTTGAGATTACTATTAAGAGCTTTTCTGGTTTTTTTATTGAAAAGTGACATTTTTCCAAAAAGAAAAATTCGGCTTTAAATAGAAAGTAAAGGCTGTAAAGCTTAAACTCATAGTCATAGTTTTAATAATCTGGAAGGGAATTAATTTTCCGTTGTACTCTTGAAAGCTGACTCTGTGAAGTTTTTCATACAGTGAAGAATAATGTATTGTTACAAGAATTTAAGGGTTTTTTTCCCCTATTTCTGCAGAGAGGAGAAGAGAATATTGTTTTTATCCAGAAGGCATTATCTACAGTTTAAAGTTTTGATAACCCACAAGGTTACCCTATGCAGAAATTTAGATTATTTTTTGCTTTTTTTTGCACCACATGTAGTCTTCCTGCTACCCAAAATAATCTCTGGTGCATCTTCACCTTTCCAAGCTAAGTATTTCCAATGGGCCCTCTCCACATACTCCATGCTTTTTATCATCACCCTTACTAAATCAGGCCACTGCTATCATGCTTTCTCTAATGACTACATTTATGTTTCTTTGTTCCCATCAATGGAAATTAGTGTTCAGCTAGTGTTAGCATGCAAATTAAGAACTATCCTCATTAGATTTGAAATGGGAGATTATTTTTTTCCTGTCCTCAGGTTACCCAGGAAAGCAGGTGATTTCATGGCTAATGTCTCAACACCTTTGTCTTCAGCCAAGATTCAGGGCCTCTTTAAGCAACCTGCTCATTCTCTTTATTGATGGATCAAGTTTAAAAAGTCATATGATTATACTGCATGTGATGTAGTGGAGTTCATTCAATGTTACTAATTGTTTTTCTATGCTTTCAGTAAGTCTCCTAGTGTGGACTGCTCTGTCTGTAAGATTTACATCCATGGTTCACTTAGTCCCAGAGTCCATTGGGAGCTCCCAGGGACAAGGTGTGCTGCGTTGAGCTCATGGAGCTCCCTGAGCAGCAGCCCCAGGAAAGATGTGGGAGTGGTGTTGGAAATTTTGGGCAGCTGGAGGTGCAGACTACTTGGAAATGAAGGGAACAGATGCCAGCTGGATTGAGGGCAGGAGCTGCCCAGGCTGGCAGTCAGGCTGGGAAGCCACATTCTTTCCAAAACTCTTGTGCCTTTTGCAGGTTATTCCAGACTGTGCTGTGTGCCCAGCTCTCCAGTAAAAAGAAACTGGTGCCATGAGAAGACATATACACATCTTTATAACCATTACTTGTTCGGTTTTTTTTTTTACTTTTAACCTAATTTTCTGATGATATTTTCTCCCAGAGGATGTGATCATGTAGCAAGTAATGTGACTGCAAAGAACACCAGTTGGAGCCTTCCAGACCACCTGAGACCTCTTCATCCTTACTAATCACTGTTTTATTTCAACTGCTGTGGAGACCCACTGTGGAGCACAAGGCCGTGGGTCCCTCAACAGCCTTTGCATGCAAAGTGCTCCTTACCCCTTATTCAGGTTGCTGTAGGACGACTGCTGCATTGCTGTCTTGCTGTCAGCATGGGTGCATGATTGGGTGCATTGCTTCCCTTCACATGCTGCCCTGAGTTTCATGGTCATGCAGAGGACAGCAAGCTCTGACTTCCTTTCCTGCTGCTTGGGGTAAGGGAAAGAGGTAGTTCGGGGGAAAAAAATGGAAAATGGACTTGGAAACAATCCTACAGTCACTGGGAAAGGGCACTCAGTGGCACTTGCAGAACACATCCAATGTCACCTTAAAATTAACTGTGAGTAGTTGTTACATTCTTTTTGTTAATTTTTTTTCTTACTTTTTCCTAGACCCTGCCTGATGGTTTTACGTGTATCAGAGAGGTAAAATTTAAACCAGTTTGACCTTATCAGTTGTATTGTTTTTGTAGCAAAAGGCTTCTTAACCTAGGAAACAGGTTCCCCCAGCTGAGTTTTTTCCCACAGAAATAGAAAGGAAATGCCCCAGTTCCTGGTAAGCTCCAGCAGCCCAGTGCCCTCCCAGGAAGGAAACCCCAACTTTGACTCAACTTCCAAGTCCTCCTGTGTGTGATGTTTTATCACATGAGTCAAGTGCTTCCTGGTTCAGCTAAAGTTTTCAGATGGTATTAGTGTGAATTTTTTGAAAATCATCAGAGGGAAGTGATGTTCTAATCTTTCCAGTGAGCGGGTTTTTTGGGTTTTTTTTCCAAATTCATCTTTGAACAGCTGCTTGGAGGAAAGCACTTGTCCCAAAAGCACATTTTCTGCAACATCCCCATGGAAAAGCAACAAAGTACCAAGCAAGCTCTGTGGTTTTCCACCTGTTTTGACAAGTTGTTTCTCTTCTACATGCTGCTACAAGATGGGTGGGAATGTGCAAGGAAGATTGAAAAGGAAGTGCAGTCCTGGGTAAGAGCCAGTGCAGTGGAAGGACACGTTGCACTCTCCTCCTCTGGGAATGGCCACAACCAAAACAGTTCTAATGACAGGTGGACTTCATACAGTGTCTGCAGAAACATCTGAATTAAAATTTGACATTGCGTATTTCATGTTCAAACCATTGTATCTGATCTTAGTTGTGTGCCAGAAGGACATTTGGGAGGTACCTCAAAGCTCTGTGCCTCCTTTTTTGGAGAACAATGTTTGGTTTTGCATCCCTGTGTACAACTGTGAAACTAATTAAAGGAGTATAGAGGCAGAGGACAGTATTTATATATTTTGCATAGATCATTGTAAGGATTAAACAAGAAATCTAAAAAATCTATTTTTTAGTACTTATATTTGTTATTATTAGCTGTTTTTATCTTGGAATTTTATACACTGTTGGGTGTTCATGTATCTTCTCTCAACAAGTAATGGTGTTGCAGGTTCACACAGGCAGAACGACCATGCTTAAGTTTGGCTGTTTCTGTAATGAATTTGATGTTGCTGGTTTAGTGGTAAAAATCACAGAATCACAGAATATTCTGAGTTGGAAAGGATCCACAAAGACCATCAAATCCAACTCAAAAGAGGCCTGAAAGAGTAAAGAAATCATATCAGAAAAAAGGGAGTGGATAAGGAGACACCACTCTCTTTTTGTTTTATTGTCTGGTGAGAGTCTATTTAGTTTGTAAACCGATCTTTCCATCCAGGCAGTATAATATTAAGAATTATTTTTATTAATAATAATGTGTGTTTGACATTAATTAAATATGTTAAATATTTGATACATCAGTAGGTACCTCTGTGCCATTTTTTAACTGCTGTTTGCCATGAGCAGATTGTCCTTGCCCCTTTTTTGGGATCACAGCTGAATCTGACCTGCTGTTTCTGTCCCTGCCTGGCTCTAGGGGTGTGTGGGATTTGCAGATTGGGTCACTTAAAGGCTGGGACACTGCCCTGGGGGAGCACAAGGCACAGCACAGAAATCCTGTCTGACAGAGGAGCTTGGGGCTGTGGCAGCTCAGAGCTCCAGGGACACCCCAAAAGCAGCTGCTGAACCCCGTGGGAAGGGCAGGGCAGGGCTGCAACCGCAGAGCAGCTCTCGCCCAACTCCTGCTCCACAACTTCCTGCCCTAATGAGCATTTATGGACTCAGGTCTTAAGTTATTTCTCTTCATGAAATTTCCAAATATTTGCAATTGATTTTCCACAGGCAAAACTTCTTTCCTGGGAGACCTGCCGAAGAGCACATTCTGTCTGGCGATTAATTTCAAATATGTCATGGATAAACTAGAGTTAATTTTTTCTTCGGGTCCTTGCTCCTAAAATATAGTTGTTTTTTTTTTAATAAAAGCAAGATCCAGTCTAATAATTCTTGCATGTAATTTAATCCCCTTCAGCTGTATTTGTAAAATTACCCATTTCATCTAACGCCTGTCTGTTTTACAATTAACACTGGGCCCATAGCTGCACTTTACATCTTGACTTTTTTCCTTAACAAAATGTGAATTTATTATAAGCAACTTGTTTTCAAAGTTCTCCCATGAGCCATGGAGACTGATGTTCTGCAGTTTCACCTTGAAGCCTTTGGATGCAGGGGACAGGGTCATTTGCATTTTTATTAAATTATCATTTACACCCTTCCTTTAAACTGTGTTTTAGGCTCTGGGTTTTCTTTGGCCAACCCCAGCACTGTGTGAGGCTTCGCTATTGCTCACTTGCCAGGCAAGTGGGTTGGAAATGCTGCAGGATTGCACCTGAGAAATGTGTTTGGTGCTGTTTGATGCTTGTTTCCCAAGCGAGTTTGGCCCAGCAAACCCAGCCCTGTGCAAGGTCTGTGGGTGCAGCTGCCAGCACGAGGAAGGATGGGCAGGCTCAGAAATGTGATGCTCAAACCCAGAGCCAAGACAGCAGCTGGTGGATAACACCCAATTGTTTTATTGTGCACAAATGCTCTTTGGATCGGTGGAAGGTGTCCCTACCTGTGGCAGGAGGTTGGAACTGGATGATCTTTAAGGTCCCTTCCAATTCAAGCCATTGTGTGAAATGCAGGGCCATTTGCAGGCAGTCTGAGTATGGAACTTCTCTAATGGTAAACATACCAAAAGGTAACAGTGGAACAAACATGAAAGGATGAGTAAAGCAAGCCTCGTTAACTAACTTCTAAAATGTATTCTGTTAAAGTATCGATCTGCCGTAAGGAGAATCCACTCTCAGCTCTTGAGCAAGGAGCAGTGAAATGAAATACATTAGCAACAATCTAAAATATACATGTGCATACAAGCATGTCAAGATTATTTTTCCTTGTAAAGTGAAGTCACTGTTTGGTTTTCATTATATAAGGAAATGTGCATATCCTATGGGCTAAGCAAATATAGATACTATTTTGCACAAAAATACAAACCTAAGTGATTATTTTAACATGGAGTAAGATTACCAGGTGATGCTACCAGACCCAGGCCTCATACCCTGCTATTAAAGCAGCCACAAAAATATGGGCAGAAATAAATCCTAAGTCAGGAAATGCTACATCCCATTTCTCCATTTTTAAACACATTGTAAGGAAAACAGCTAAGATAATGTTCTATACTGGCTAAACAATCTTCAGCCCAGGACACAACTCACTGCAGCTGTCTGGTGTGGAAGGGGTTCATCCTGGGATGATTTCAACAGAACTAAAACCAGAAAAAGAATAAATTATCATTTATCAGTACCTTTAAGCAGAAGAAACCTTCTGCATTAGTTACTGCTTCCACCTAATTAGTGAGCACAGATAACCCAACCCCCCAAAAAAATCCCAACCAAACCAACAAAATCCAAACCAAAACTAAAACAAACAAAAAACCCCAATCCCCCAAAATAAAAACAGAAATAAAAAATCCTTCAAAACCCCAAAGCAAACCAAAACCAAGAAAACAAACCCCCCAAAACTCCCACAAAACAAAACAAACAAGCAAACAACAACAACAAAACAAAAAAACCCCACCAAAACCAACCAACCAACCAAAAAATCCAAATACAACCCCCCCCCCCAAAAGAAAAACCATTGTTTGAGGTCCAGAATAATAAATTGGGACCTATTTGTCAAGGTTCAAGCTCTCAGTAAGCATCTGGATGGTACCCAGCACGTGGGGCACATCTCCCACGAGGGAGGCACGGATGGCCTTCCAGCTCAGAAAGGATGCTGCAAGCACAGCCAGGCCACAGGTGTCACTGAGCTGGGCGGGTGACCACGCTCATCCCTCGCAGTGGTGCAGTCAGTCCCGAGGTCTGTTCATGTACTTGTGGATTGAAGGAGAGGAAAATTAACTTCAAACCAGCAGCAAGGTTGTTTCCTACACTCAAATCTCTTAGGGTGTTCAGCAAACTGTAAACAAAGCAAAACTGAGGAAGAATATGATATCAGATAAAATGTCTTAACATCATTCCTTATCAAAAGTTTGAATTTGCATGTGTTTATGTATATATACTTTTGCTTGCACTCACCACCCTACAGTGAGCTTCAGTTTAATAAAACTGTAGTGGTTACAAATGCAAGAGCTCATATTTCATACAGTGACATCTCTGAAGAGCTGGAGGGACTAAGCCAACATGATAATGAAAATGTAAATAAAAGGAAATGTAACACCCATGATAGAAAGCGAGGGCAGAGGAAGAAGTGCCAATCTCCTGTTTTGCCCCTGAGGTTTCTAATTTATAGGTTATCAGGGAATGAAAGAAAAGATTTAAAAGTGCTGACTTGAGAGCAAGCACTGAAAGGAAACAAATAATGAAAAAAACATCTTTGTGGAGGGTGAGGACTATTTAGTTGGAAGCAATCAGTTGGTACAGAAGAGCAGTTTGTGTCCTCAGGTCTGGCTTCAGGTCACTCCTGCTCTGTGCTGTACCCACTGCAGCCCAGGCCAGGAAGGGAGAAAGGATGAACAGGGACATTGCTGAAGGAAAACCTTTGAATATGGGATGAAATGTAGTGTTAAATGTGTGTGTGTTTAAATGTAGTGAACATGAGGATGGGGTGTTTGATCTGTGAGGCCTTTTAATGTGAACTTATTTACTCCTAAAAGAAGTTTTATCATGAAACATGGAAAACAGCTCCTTTTTGACAAATGATAGACAGAATGACCTAACAGGTCTTTGTTGTATTTATTTTCTGTGGTGATGTTCCAAAAAATGCCCAGGACTGCTCTGCTGCACTGGGGCATGTTCCTGAAGGAACAGCTTCTGCCATTTTTGAGTTTGTTCACTGGAAAATGATTTAAAATACTTCCCTTGGGAGAGAAAGAGGGAGCAGATGAAAATATTAACCCACAGGGAACCATCAGATCCTCTTCAGGGGCAGATTTTAACACAGGTTCTGGATTAGGGAACAAAGGGAAAAATAGAGCATCCCTTTGAAAGGGGTACATTTTTCATTATTTTCTTTCTGAAGTTTGTTATAGAAAAGGGAGAGACATTTCTCAGCATGGAAGATAGACTCAAATCTACAATGATAATCTGGCTTATTTTTAACATAGAAATACCTGCCTTGTGGAACCCAAGCTCATGAGCTGACTGTTGGGAAAGGCTATTCTTTCAGGGAAAGCTGAAGGAGATGAGTTTCACTCTTTTGAAGTAATGACTCACTGAATGAGGTCAGTACTGTCAAAAGACAAAAATCATTCTTAAAATACAGCATTCACCAAGTAATATTTTATTCAAGAATATTTTGGAAAAAAGATAATTCCAAGACCCTAGTTTTGGGTCTGCTTTTTTTAAAGGGCATGTAGGCAACCCTGCGTTTTGAGCTGTAATTGTGTAGCTTTTATTTAAAGCTATTGTGGACCTATATGGCAAGTTTTGCACAAGTGAGACCTTTGTCTTTAACTACTTGTTTTTTAGAATGCTAACACAAGTTCCAGTAAGTGTTTTTAAAAACTGTCTGCTTAAGAAGGAGGTAGAAGAGTATATAGAGAATAAAATACCCACAAAAATTAGTTGTATAAAAATGCCTTTGCAAAGAGTATGACTTTTCTCAGCTGAATCTTTCCTGCCTCTGTGGAAACCATATGAACCTCTGCATTGTAAGGGCATTAAGTAAAACCAAGTGTGAGAGTGTTCCAACAGGTTGGTTTCTCTCATCAGCCTCACCACATAGGCTGCATGGATACTTCTTCTTTTATCCCCCTCTCTCTGTTAAGTCATATTAAAGGATATGAAAAGTAGTTGGCCAGTATTTTACACTTACAGTTTACATTGACAGAAATTGTAAAGAACTTTAGGGTGACCCAAGCCACAGGAAATGTGGGTGAAAAGCTGAGCATGTTCAGCTGGTTAAAGAGCAGAGAAAAGCTCCAAGCCCAACATGCACAGCAGAAAAACAAATGCCTGCCAAGGTCCTGTGTAAACTGCTCATGACACTGGGGACAGTGGGGATGTGTGGGAGGGGAGCTGGTTATGTGTGTTTGTTAAGGAGAAGGTTTAGGTAACTTACTTTTTACCAGAGGTAACTAGAAAGATACCTAGATTAGTGATGGATCTCCCTAACCTGGCTCCCTTTTGAATGGATTTTGTCTCCTTTTGTCAACCACTCATTTCTCATCCCCCATTTTAAAGAATTTCTTCCCCACACTCTTCTCGCTTTACAGCTTCTGCATTCCTTCATTTTGTGGCATTAATTCCCTTGCAATTAAAATGGCTTTCCCCCTTATTTCACATTACTTTTTCTTTTTCCCATAGCAGATGTCCTTTTTCATCTCTTTTTTTCTAACAGGAGCTGTAATTTCTAGACTCTTCATTTTCCTTTTGTGTGGGGAAGGTGTGTCCTTCAGGCTTCTTTTGGCCACTTGCCAGCCTTCAGTCCCTTTTTCTGCACCATAAACAGCTGATACTCTGCTCCTGGCCCATGCTGTTACAGCCTCTCACCTTTATTCCCTTGATGTGCAAGGGGACCTTCAGAACAGTATTTAGGAATGCATTTTATCTGTTCAAGGCCAACAAATGCTGACTGTGATGATGCAGATGTGGTGGATTAAGAGTATGGCTGAGTTCACCGATATTTTGAACCAATTTCTTAATACTAACGCAATAAACCAATGTTAATTAACCATTAGCACTCACTGACATGTGCCCTCCCTTAATAACGTTCTATTTAATATATGTGTATATATGTGTGTGTGTGTGTGTGTGTGTATGTATATGCAGAATTAATTAATTTATGAAAATACACCTTTGGGCTGGTCTGTTCTTTCACTGAGCCAGTCTGCTCTGAATTCATGCCTTTCTTCTATTCAAAGTCACTCTAATTCCTTGCAAATTTCTCATTAAATTGTTGTCTTACAGCAGAAAATACTGTATTATACTTGAGCCAAATAACTGAAAATGTTTTTTAAAGGCATGAATTGTGCAGTTTTGACAATAAGGGCAGTGTTACCTTTTAGGGCTAGCAACTTTTGAATGTAGATTGGATTTTCATGTCAGCTGAAGGCTGGATCTGGTCCTTGAAGTTTAGAGAATTTCAAACTGACTGACACTGGAGCATTGCATGCGCTGCTGGGGGTTGGGCTTGGCAGGGGAAAACATGCATCAAAAAAGAAGTGAGGTTATGGTAACACAGAATGTGATAGATCTCAAGTATTTTTCTTCCTTGTAGAAGAGCACTCTCTTGAATAAAATTCATATGTGTTTTTCATTTTTTATCTCTTTCCCCAAAAAGTCCGTGTAAATTCAGGCTGAATTAATTCCAAATTCTGCAACTGTGGACAAAATTTGAATTTCTCCTAGGACTAAAGTGACCTTTAGTACCTCTAGAGCAAGCTTTTTGGTTAACACACTGAAGAGTTTCCCTCACTGTTTACCCTCAGTATAATGTCGTTGTCTAATATGCCTAAGCATGTCTGCTCCCTCAAGTATATTTGCACAGCTTTCTTTAAAGCTGGTATTTTGAAAGTGCTATTCCTCCACGCTGTTTCAATATGTGGGTATGAAATGTCTGTGGTTGCCTTTTGGAGCAACGTGGCTGCTGCTGCCCTTCTGCTCTCACCACCCATTTTGGCCTTGTGAATGGGCAGCTAATTGGCAGCCCAGTAAGAAATGTGAGATATTGCTTTACTCCTATGGCTTTTATTTTGCTTTCAGAAGGTTGAAAACAGTTACACAGATCAGTTCCCTTGGGGGGTTTCTTTTTGATCTGTTGCTCTTGAAATCCAGTCCATCCTATCCATCATGTTAACAGAGCAAAGGTAACAACCAAAATAAATATTTTCCTGTCTTCCCTTTCAGATAAAATTGAAGATGAATTAGAAATGACTACGGTGTGCCATAGACCCGAGGGACTGGAACAGCTTGAAGCACAAACCAATTTCACTAAAAGAGAACTTCAAGTTCTTTACAGAGGATTTAAAAATGTAAGAACAGTACTGCAATGAACAGAGTCTAATATGTATGTCCCCACCATCCTCAACTTCTCAGCTGCATTTTGTATTATTCCCTCGCTAAGCATTAGTAGTTTTGTATTAGATCTCCCTTACCACAGCAAAATGAGCACAATCTGCCTCTCCATCTAATATTTATGACACTGCAATCTGCCTAAAACTGGGTTTGGATGAATATTCAGCACATAATGGTCTCATTTAACTTGTTCCCCAAATGTCAGCAAGCACACTTCAGTTTCCTCAGCTGTGCCAGTATTGAAGATAACCTGAAAATGTTTTTATGGCTACTTATTTAAACCTTGTTGTCAACTCCTCATGTTCAAATAGAAATGGGACTGTTTGCTTGTGATTAGCTGCCCAGGATGGAGATTTTATTGCTTCTCTAGCTGCAGAAATCTTGCTCATGTAGTACAACATTAGTAGAGCACTTTAGGACTTTAAGGTCCTGCATAAGTAGGGAATAAGGCTGGAGTGGCAGAAGCCAAAGAGAAATCTGAAGTTAAATGTATATTAAGACTGAGGAGATGAAAGAGGCCACAGATTTCTGGGAAAGCAGGCAGCAATACCAGCTGGCATGACTGGGTGTGGAGAACAGCTCCATGCCCATCCTTGTGAGCCACAATTCCGCCACGCTCCCTGGGAGGAGGGAATCTGCAGCTCCGTGAGCCTCAGCCCGAGTCATCTGCTGCTGCCTCTCAGGGGCTCCTCATAATAAGTAGAAATGGATGGGGAATGTTGAGGCTACATGGAGCAGATGCTTTATAGACCTTGAAGAATGAGTACTCATTACATGTTTGCCTGAGGGTCAGGATTTAGTCACCTAGGTGGTTTGTGCCAGCTGATGTTTTAATGATGATTAGCAGGTCAGAATTGAGCTAGCTCAATAAACACAGAGTTTTTAAGCTGTCTTGCAGCACAGTGCCAGCATTCAGTGACCATCACAGTAAAATGCTGACATTTCTCAGAAAGTCAAGTCTATTGGTTAAAAACTTGTCAAAAGAAAGCTCAGCTACCTTAAATACAGGCAGTTCTGAGGGAACCTGCTGGACTTTAAGGGCCTTTCTTTTTGACAGATTTTTAAAATTTTATCAAATCACTTTTCCAGTGTATATTTGACTTTTCCAAGGAGTCTGGTGGTTTCACCCTTTATTTCATTGCTCACCTAAGTGGGCCAAAGCACAGCTTAGCTTTCTGTATTTTTGTTTGGTGCATGTGGCATATTTGTGCAGCCTTTGCTGCATGTAGGAGGTAATTTCACATGTGAAGTTTTCTAACTAAACACTGGTATCTCTTCATGCTTTCAGCAGACTGGAAGAAATCATACAGCAGCTTTTGAGACAGAGCTTGACAGGTTAAAACCCAGATATGCCGCGACTGCCTACAGCTGGAGATTAAATCCAGTTTTGCTAAGATTTCTGCAGAGCCTTCTGTATTGCTGTTGGGTGGAAATCCTGTGTGGGAGAGCTCTGCTCCATGCTGGGAGCATTTGCAGCTGCAGATGCCAAGCAGTGAGGCAGACTTGGAGCGCTCTCAGCACATATGATATTTACCCCTTGCCCTTCCTAGTTTTGCTATCTTTGCACTACAGAGGCTTTACCTCCCAGGGCAAGAGTGGCAGACAAGTGCATTTAACTTGTGACCTAAACCTAGGACATCCCTGAAGGTCTTGGTATTAATTGGCAGTGCTGGCAAGGTCTTGGTTTATATATGGATATTAGGACAAAGCAGGCTGTTTTTCTCCAGCTGATCTGCCTGCAATATGCACAAAGTTTTGTATCTGCGGTTTAAATTGAAATTAAAGTGCAGCTTTAACACCCGTAGCCTGCAAATCATTGTTTCAATGGGATGAGTAATTACGCACAGGAGGCAAACTGGCTCAGCTGTTACCATATTTGCTATTGTACAAACCCGTCTGTTCTTTGGGATGATGCTACAGTGCCATCTGGAGATTCAAAATCCCTGTGGGAATACAGTTATTTTCCTCTCTGGCTTGTACTTACTGCTTGCTCTCAGTGATTGCACAGGTCCTGTTTAATCAGAAGGCAACCCCTGGGTAATCACAGAGCCATATGCAGGAACTTGTATTGAGCACAGAGAGATTGAGGTGCTCGCTGCAGAGGATTTGGTGTGCAGGAACAGGAATGGTGTTCCACCAAAGGCAGCTCAGAACAGCCTGGGGTGGCCTCTGGACTAGTGCCCTGTCTGACCAGAGTACTAGTTTCAGTACCTTTAAACCTTTCTTTCTTTGTCTCTGAATTCTGTTACCCCACTCCCTCCAAATCTTCTCCATCTTTTCCTTGTCTGGTCTGGTCTGGTCTGTTTTTGCACCAGACTGATGGAGACTTCCAATAAATTCATCTCCAGAGAAGCCAAGCACGCTAACCAGGCCTGTATTATTGCTGCCTGGCCAAATGTCCCCTGTCTTTGCCTTCAACTCGCTTTTCAGTGTGAAAGGGTGCCACCCTCCAGCATCTCTTGGTTCCAGGAGCAATATTCACATTTATCTTAGCAGTTGCCTCTGCTCCCAGGATTCTGCATTATGTGAATACTCTCTTTTTTAACCTCAGAGTTAGCTGCTGTCAGACTGAAGCCAGACTAACATGAAGTGTTTGGTCCCATCTCTTTGGTTGGGATTCTACAAAAGCAAAGTAACGGGCAAAAGACCCACCCAGCAGAGCCTCTGGTGGGTCTTGCCTTGGTACAACTTCACAAAAGAAAATGTAATGCCCTCTGTCTACAAGACCACCAGAATTGTTTGGGCTAAACAGCAGTATTGGTACAGGAACAAAATGGCCATGAATAGACATAGAAGAAAATTTCTACCCCCAGAGGAGTAAAGGTTGGTGAGCAGTTATGGAATTGCAGGGAGGAGAGCAAGAAATATTTTTATGATTAAAATGGATAAATTGATGACTAATGAAGTGTGTCAGCGCAGTCTCGCAATTCACGAGTGACCACCCCACGCCGCATAAGGAGGGGGTCGCCCGGGGCCAAAACACGCCAGGTGGGCCTGTGGCTGCAGCAAGCGGTGGAGCTGCTGGGGACGCGAGCTGCTGTGGAGGCGTGGCGATAAAAGAAGTGCAGGATCACAGTCTGAGATTTCCAGGGAATTTATTAAGGTCCACAGGTGAGGGTCCAGGGACGGTGAAGAGGGATGGGGAGCAAGGGAGGATGAAGGGGCTGGAAATCCAAGATGGCGAACCCTGAGCGAGGTGCTCGCAGAGGGTTAAGAGGAGAGGGAAGAGGGGAGTGGTTAGCGCCGAAGAGCCAATCAGGGAAAGCCAAAGGGGAGGAGCTAAGGAGGAAAAAAGGTACACCAATAAGCCTACAGCTTATTGGGATGCTACAGGCTCCTGCTAGGGAGAGATTTCTGGAACACAAACCATATACAGAAATCCTATTAGTACACTGCAACAATGAAGTGACCAACAATACAGAGATTTGAGCTTGGTAATTCAGGATCTTCCATTTTGCCCATATTTCTAATGGTTTACAATTTTTGGAATTGAGTACACAAATTTAAAAGAACTGGAGGTTTTGTGGGATTTTTTGGTCATTTTGAGGGGGGTTGTGCAGTTACGGGAAATCCTGGTTAGCTGTAAGTGATAATCTCTTAATACTAAATTAGGAAACAGACAACCCAAATAACTGAGGGCCTGGTGGAGACATCTTTATCTTGCTTTAGTGTATTTTAGCAAATCTGTAACGAAGTCTAGTATGAGATGTAATTGTAACAAAGCAGTATTATGGAGATTAAAGTGAGCAGTACAAGCAAGGGAGAAAAAGTTCTGATACTTCAATAATCCCCAAAATGTCTCCAAAGTGGGAGAACACAGAGCAACAAAATACATGGATGTGTGAGTGCTTAGAGATGCAAATCTAGATTGTGGATTTGTCTGTAGTCAGCTAACTGACTACCCCTAATTTAGCAAAACATGACCCCTGATTACTCATCCTCGCATTCTGGCCAGGTGAACTGAGAAGGGTCTGACAGGCAGGTTATGCTCAGCTCCACTGTGATCTCTGCATCTCTGCTTTGCACATCTCTGAAAACAATCAGTGAAGTTTATTTCTGATTGCAGCAGAAGGAAAATGCAACTCCTGGTTTTTTCCTTCTGGTTTTGTAGGTTGATATGTTTGGTTTTTATGTGGATTCAGCTCCTTTGTGGTTTAGTGATTTAAAAGAAGCATGAGAAATAAGTTCAGAGCATAGGTCATGCTGCCAGAGCTTGATAGTTAGCCCACAGAGAATGAGAGGTTTGTTCTGTGCTTGACAACAATACAAAAAAAAAAAAAAGTTCACTGTTTGACATTTTTAAAAAATTCATAGGTTAAGGAAATGAGAACTGTTAACCTAAACCCCTGCCATCAAAGGAAAGCCTATGAATACTATGGTGAAGGAATGTGCTTTTTGTTACTGACAAGAATTTTTTCTTGAATGAGTGAACCTTTATCAGTTTCAGTGGAATTTAAACTGACACTAAGCTTACCTGTTCTGTTTCACAAGAGAGATTTCTTTCAAGTCAGCAGAATTAAATAGTACTATAGCACTAATGAGGCCTCTTGAGCATTATTTGGCTCTTATAAAACAAAAATTGTGATCAATTAATTGCAAATGAATTGGAACTAACATATGTGTCTGAAAGCAATCCAGTTATAGAGAGCTAAATGGGCTGATCAATGTCAGCGTTGCCTCTCCCCACCACTCCTAGAACTCTGATGCAAACTTGCATTTGGCTTCCAGATGGAGCATCAGAAGCAATAAGGATCATGTGGAAATTCAGAAAATGAAGCAGGCCTGATGGCTAAAACTGCCAGAATAGCCCTCGGCCCTGTGAGAGAGCACAGGCAGCAGCAGCAGCAGCAGCCACACACCCATCTCTGGGGATAGTGGGGGAAGGGACCCCAGGGACTCTGCAATTGTGGCAAGCATAGAGGAAAGAATGATCAGTCCCTCATCTACAAACCATCTTTCAGCACATAAAAATTATGTTCTTAGTGAACATCATAGTTGTTTTATCAAGAGGAGAGAAAGAAGTACATCTTGGTGCATCTGGTCAGTAGCACTGTGCTGGAAAGGATGGGCAAGTTGTGCTAGGCTTGGTTTTGAAATGAATGACAATTTGGTGAAATACTCTGCAAGGGTCCTGTGGGATCTTGTAGCAACAGCACTTCACTGACCAAGGTCCCTTCTACCCAAGAATGGCTGTAGATATGGTACTTGGTCTGATTGATGGTTAAAAGATACCATAAATAAATATCAGATTACTTATTTAATGTCTACTAACTTACAAGCTTCAGAAAACATGAACATTTAGGAAATATTGGGGAAAATCTCTTATGGTAGCTGTTAGCTTCTATTTAATTGCTCTTCCGTTGATGATTTCTACTTTACTAGAAGCAGCACAGATGATGAGAAAGTAACCACTTTTCTCATGATAAAGAAACCAGGCAATGGATGTTTTATGAGGAACTTTGGAACAGTTTGAGAATACTCATCCAACCAGGAATCTTGCAAGAAAGAATTAGAAAGTTTTGTTAATTTTGTTAGTAAATGAAAAGACAATGTCTGGTCTTGCAGCCCCTGGCTTTAGGTAGTCCTGTTGGTCTTTTTATCCCCTGATGTGGAACAAGTTTTGAGCAGTGATGCTGGAGATGGGATAGCCCTGGTGAAGTCAAAACCACAGTGTCAGGTTTGGATTTTAATTGGGACACTTAAACATAACCAGAGGAAGGACAGTTTTCAGGGCATGAAGACAAAGAGTAAAAGATAATTGTTTGTTGTTTTTTAAGTAACAAATTCTCTTTAGTTCAAATATCTCCCAGATCACTGGTGGTTTCCTATCTAAAGAGCACGTAAAAGACATCAGAATATTTTTCTGCATTGGAGGAAGGAACCCAGATCTAACCATCCTAATTTCAATAGCAACAGCTATGTGATTAAGGAACTGCCTCACTGTCACCTGAAGTACCCCTTCTTGCTCTCCTCGTGACTTGCACAAGATAAAGTGGTTTCTCGTTTGTTCTGTCCTTTTTCATGGTTAGTGAATGCATATCAGCAGCAGGTGATGCTGGCAGATCAGAGGCCTTTTTTTCTTTTTTTATAGTCTTTTTATGATGGAAGAATTTCTTGTCAAAGTCCTTTTTGTTCTTAAGAGGTATCTAAAGAATTCATCCATCCTGAAGACTTGACTCTTCCTCCCACTCACAGAAAGTGGGAATCCCTAATTCAAAGGGATTTTCTTAGACTTCTGAAGTTTTCTCATCTCGAATTCCACACCTGTGATGCTGCCAGGATCAGCCTTTGCCTTACTGAGTGGGGAGTAGCAGTGTCCCCATGGAAGCTCCAGGCTGGAGTTACCACAGAACTGGCAAACCAGCCTGGGTCCATAGCACCCAAACCTGCTCCTTGATGAAGCCCAGGCTGAGCACAGGATTACAGGCAGATGAGGGGTATCCTAAGTGGTGGCAGCAGTCATATTCCAGGTAGTGTGGTGTGGCAGTAGCATTTTTGGATGTGTGCTCTTTCAAACACATCTCTGTTCATCCCCAAGCTTGCTCCTGCTCCCACAACATCTCTCTCTGCAGAGAGCATGGCCCTCTTAGATGTGTTAGTGCAGGAGAATGAACTCTTAAATGAATTTCTAATGTTTCAGAAGGTAAGTCCAAGGGGAAAATATGGCATATTGTCAGACAATTAGCCGGGGTTGGCCAATAGATTGGGTTAGCCTTAACATTAATGTAAAGATCTACACATCAGTTTCCATCCCATTTCTCCGATAATTCTAACTAGAATTTCTTAGGAAAAGATCAGTGCAACAAGGAGAGGATACCATTACACTTCAGGATGGATGAGCAGTGTACTGGCATCTTGCACATGGCTTGCAGTCCTGGCTGCAAAGGGACTGAGAAAGGGTATGATGGAAATAGAGATGTGCAGAGAAGGGATGGTCAGAGGATGCTCAGTAACTTCTGTGCTTCCCGGGGGGGGATGTCTCATCCTAGAAGAGAGATAACAAATAGAAGATCTACAAAATTACAAGGGTCACACAGAAAAATCAACTGTTTGCTCACTCTCTCTAAACAGAAGTTCAGGACTATCAGGCAAGGTAGTAGGAGTCAGGTTGGAAGAATGGAAAGCTGGTGATTCCTTGTGCAAAGGGTTATATTCTGTGAAGTTCCCTGCTGAAGCACTGGTGTTAAAGTGAGGCAGAAATCACAGTGTGACACAGAGAGTGTAATGAGAGACAGTGTCAAAGAGTGCATGGAGTGAGTATAGTGCCAGGAACAGAGGAACTTTCTTGATCCCAAATCTGCCCTTCAGCTCAATCATAAGCATCAAACCAAGCTATATGTGCCAGTTTTGTGAGTTTTGTGAGAGAGAGTTAGCCTGCTCAGATAATCCATCACCAAATTGCCCTGCCAGGAGGGACAGGGATCTTGCTCCCTCCTCCCTCCCTGATGTGCCACCTGAGCTGAGATTGGGGAATTAAATGGCTGAGTAGGGTCAGTGCTGCAGCAGGGCACAGAACCCAGTGGTTTCTGTGTTGGTCAGTGGCTCTGAATGTGGGAGGAAGCAGACTTTTCTGTATCTGTAATTCTGTGCTCTGTGAAAAAGGTTCTGTGCTGTGGTTATTTTATTGGTTTGCTCTACTTTAGTTTTCAAAATTGGTTGATAGGCAAATTTGAGGAATGGTGCCATCAACTGGGAAATATTTTATACAAGTGAAAACATCACATGGTTAGATAACAGTGCCCAAGGCTCTGTGATGTGTGTTACAGCAGCACTGAGCTGGTGGGGGGGATGTCTATTATTAAGGTTTGTTTGTAAGGACTAACTAGTGTACTGTGGACTGTTCACCTCTGTGGATCTGGTGTCAGACTTCTGGCTACAGTCTGCTGCTGAGGATTAATGGATTCATATCTGTGAAAGCATTAGACAGGGAAGTGTTAACTAGCATGAACATTATTTCTAATTATTAGATGAAAGCTTCATATGACAGAAGGCATGAGCTGCCTTTCTAGGTCATTCTATAAAACAGCAATGAAAGTGCTGAAAACATGGTTAGAAATGTTAATAATGGTGAACCAACTTTGTGAGATGCGCAAGATGAAATTGCAGTCTGAATTGCTTTAATTTCTCCAGCTGCACAGCCTGTGCGTGCAGACCACTGTGAGAACAAGAAGGTGATTTTTTTGATTGCTCTCTTTGGGCTTGTAGAGTTTTGCAAATGAATTTTACAAAGCTGGGTTTTTCCTGATTCTTTCTCTCTCTCTTTTTTGTTGTTGTTATTTTGTTTTGTTTTGTGTTTTGTTGGTTTGGGTTTTTAATTTTTTTTTAAATTTTTTTTTTGTTGTTTGGTTTGGTTTGGTTTTTTGGTTGTTTTGTTTTGTTTTGTTTTGTTCTGTTTTACAACAGGAATGTCCTAGTGGGGTTGTTAATGAAGAAACATTCAAACAGATCTATGCACAGTTTTTTCCTCATGGAGGTAAGTGGAATGCTTTGGGCCTGTCAGGGCTCTTGAAGGCTTAACATTGCCTACTGCCAGCTGGCTGCAAAACTGCTGCAGATCATCTGTGCAAGAAATGGGAATCAAGCTTAAGCTTTGAGGGGTTTTAGACAGAAATACAAGCATCAAGGTAATAAAATTTTAGGCCCTTTGAACAGTTATTTCACACAGAAAGATCCTATTAGAGATTGCCTCTCAATGTCAGCTCTTTATTCCCTAGGTCCAAAATAGAACCTGGGGGTCGATGCTTTGTCCTGTACTGACTCTCTGTTGGCAGAAGGTGAAATTGCTTCCCCTCAGTGTGTCCTTGCTTGCCTGCTGTTGGACTCCTGTGCATGTAGTGTCTAGCACAGAAGGGTCCCAGACTTCATTTTGGCCTGAAAATTAATCAAAACCCCCTTAAAATTCTTAAAGTAATTTTTAGTTGATATGTAAACTCCTGGCTACCTGAAATGATCATTTTTGGTGTTTATGTGACTAGGACATGTGACAGTCATGTCATCCATGGGCATATCAAAATATTGTGTTAAATCTCTCCAATAAGACATGTTCTTGCCTTTTAAAAACGTTAAGAATCTATATGTTCTTCTAACTGGACATGTTCTGTGGGATGCTGTTCTCAAATTGAAAGAAATGAGTTATTGGTTTAAGTGGCTTTTAAACAAAAGTATTTGAGGCTTTCCAAAATATCCCACTCTGTGGTAGCTGCAGAATACACTCTTTGGGGAATGATGACTGACCTTTCTGCAAGAGTGTACATGTGCATGCGCATTTATTTAAAGAAGGTCAGTAACAAGTGTTTTTTCAACTAAATGTCAAGATAAAACACATTTTGCTTATGTTTTACAACCCACGTGACCTCAAAGATGTACACCTATAAAAAGTTTGCGTTAAGTATCAGTATGTACTTGATGATGTCCTGGTGTGATTGCTTTCAGTTTTGTTACAAAATGCAACCAGAGCATTTTTTAAAATTTATTTATTTATTTATTTATTTATTGCAAAAACTAAGTATTTCTAATTTTTATGTATTTCTGGATGTGGTTTTTGTTTCCAACCTGAGTTCCAGTAAGTCCAAGGAACTCCAGTTACCCCAATGAACTACTTTAAGTGACACAGCTCAGGTGACTCTTTCCTTCCCAAGTGCAAAAAACAGTAGGCACAGAAGGTCCACTTTTTCATGGATAGACAACTTTTTTTGCACTCTATTGAGGTTGTCAAAGACTTGCCTTTCCTTTTTCTGTGTGTTCCATTCCCTTAAAATGTGTTTCTCCCTTGGTTAATAATGATGGTAATACAACCATGCTTAATATTACATCAGGTCAATAGCAGGTGGATTTTGTATTTTACATTGCTTTTTGTCACTTGGTTTCCAAACTATTTGTATAATCTTAGTGTCATAAATCCTCAGAGATTCTTACACTTTTATGGTTCTCTTTACAGATAAACTTGTACAACCTAGACGTGGTAATGTGGTTCTGAATTATAAAAACCTTGCTCATGTTATCCCAGGCTTGTGATATTTTTGTTAGGGCTCCTATCCTTGGCAGGTTTTAATTTTTGCTAACCTGTCATCAAGTGATACAAGTTAGATACAAGTTATCTAAGTATTTCTTAGTGTATATTGTACCCAATTGAAATAAGACCTCTTAGCTTATTTTTTTAGTTCATTGTTTAGTTTATCTTAATAGGAACTTTTGGTAGGGCTGTGCCATACATAATGTTGTGGTTTTCTTTTGGAGCTATTTTATTTCAGAATCCTTCTCTTAAAAATATAGTACACAATGTTTTTTCCCTGAAGTCCAGTGTATTTTATCCTTATGAATGAGAGTAACTTAAGTATTTTATTTTTCTGCACACTGTTACACTTTCTTGGAATTGAATAATGTGAGAGATCAAAGTAAGGAGATGCTGGGTCATTCCACCTGGGCAGAGACAGGCACCAGGCTCCACCTAGTACCATACATTGAGTATGGAGACTCAGGCTTGATGGATGCTGTGTGCCAGAGACAAAGAATAGAGGCTGCTAGAGAGAGTAGCAATGAAATAATTAGGGACTTTAATGTCAGTTACTTCCATCCTGTAAAGCTGAGCTTTAGTAATAGAGAGCAGGGTGAATTGCCTCCGGAGCAGAGAACAGGCCACTGAAGGTCTTAAAGTTGTACACCTGCTGGATATTTTTTCTGCATACCATTGCTGTTATTCTTAGTTAACAGCTGTTGTTCATAGGGTTGTAGAGACTGTTCTCAATAGAAAATGTTTTCTAAAACCAGCAGTTTAAAATTTGAAAGGATGAAAATATGACCCTAGGTAAGATTGCTCTCCAGCAGCCATGGTCAAACTCAAGTAACTGGAGCAACACCCTACTGAAGCAGGGCATTCCCTAGTGGTCTCTTCTGTGTCTCCCACAAACCAAAAAGGCAGAGAAAAGTTGCACATATGTGCTGCAGTCACTCTTTGTTATTTTTACTGTGTTTCCCAGCATTTGAACCAGAGACACTCTGGGATGGCTGGAGATTTTCTGCTCGTTCTTTCAGGTACAGTCCCAAAATCCACATAATTTCTACTGTAAGAAAAGCTTTTGTATTTCAAGGCTGTTTTAAGGGAGGTTGTCAGGAATTTGGAAGTCCATGTCAACATTTACTCACTCGTAGAATATCTGGCAATGCTACAGGGTTGAGTTAAATATAGAAGGAAAATAAGTTCATGCCTGTTTTTTTAGAACCATCAGTATAATGAGCTACTGTACCTGTCCTTTGTGCCTTTCAGATGCCAGCATGTATGCACATTACCTCTTCAATGCCTTTGACACTGCACAGAATGGCTCCGTGAAGTTTGAGGTAATTGCTTTGTGTCTCCCATGCCACTTTCTCAGCTTTGTGTTTCTAAGCTTTTCTGTCCATTCTTCATTGCAAAGTAGTAGGACTTGTTGGATTAAAGGTTAGAAGTTTCAGTCTAAAGTCAGTCAATGTTTTAAAATCTAGCTCACTTTGGTTTATGCAGATGCAATTGCATGTTTCAGTAAGGAAAGATCTAGACCGTACTAGTCAGAATCAGAGGGAGAAAGTGCAGAGGTTTATGTAGCAGGGAGGGGTGGCTGAGAAGAGTCCTATATGAAATGAGGTGAGGGACACAGATAAATTGCACATTGTACCTTCTGCAGTCATCATGCCTTGCATGATTGAATTGTTACATATGTATGTTCCTAGAATATGGGGGCTTAAGTTTATCTGATGTGCTGAACAATCATCTCAGTCACTTGGAAACTACATGCACCCTTTCACTAAAAGGCCTGTGGCTATGGCTGCAAGCAACCTCTCTTTGTGCTCAGCCCATAGTTGTAGGAGTGCAGCAAAGGGATATGTTAAGTCATAGGCTTCTGCAGGATGAATTTAATAGTTTTGAAGATTATAAAACTCCTATAAAACTACAAATCACAGGCAATCTTGCCTTTGCTGTCAAATGGGCAAAACCTCTGGTAATTTCCAGGTAAGACTGGGAAATGTGTTCATGCGGCTAGCACAGGTCTTTCTCGTGAGAACATTTTGCTACATTTCATAAACAAAGATAAAGTTTGGATGTTTTGCAAACAACGTCTCCAGATTAGGTCAGTTCGGGCTTGGCCAATTGAGCCTAGGGGGAGGTTTCTGGCTGACCAATCTGGGTGACCTCTGAAAACTCTATATATATGGAAATCAAAATAATAAAGACACCTTTTCTCTTTCCTTGTCTGAGAACCTGGGTCATTTCTCAGCTAGCGGCTCAACAGTGACATGTTCATTCATTAAATGTAAAATGGGAATGTTTCCATATGTACTTGTGTGTCTCTGTAGTGAGGGCTACAGTGGGAGATTTGCACAGGGCAGCTACTTAGTAATTGAAGGTGTCCAGAAACCTAAACAGACTGAGAACAGAAAAATGCTGTTAAAAATAACAAAAAGAAGAACAAAAACAAACCTAGAAAGTGATGAACTTTCATTCCTGGCAGATCTGTCTCTACTGGTTGTCAACAATGAGAATTTTGCCCCTTTTTGATATTCAACAAATTCAAATTCTCTGGGACTTGGCAAAAATGAGCAGAAGTTTCTAAACAGGGATGCACTCCCCATGCAGAGCTCATGGAGGTGGCTAATGATATTAAATGAGTTATCAAGAACTGTGTAGCTCTGTTAGCCTGAAGCTCTGCCAGTGCTAACAAACCCCTGGAGCTATGTTACTCTCTGTGCTTGAGCCACCATGCAGTATAATTGATAAATCAAAGTTATCAGAAGCAGTAATTTTACTGTAAACAAACAAAAAGCCCAATTAAAATTATGTGTGCCACACTGAGTAATTTGTGGTGGGAATCATATCTGGTCAAGTTTGACAGATTTTGCCAGAGAACAAAATCTAAGGCTCCCTATGTCAGAGGAGTTTAGGATCACTCCATCTCTCTAGGTGGAAATGGAGAAAATGCTGGATTTTATCCTTTCTTTGCCAGCATCTCAGTCTGGAGGTAAGAAAGCATCAGCTTCTACTTGTGCAGCACAGTCCAGCTGCATTTAACCAGGCAGTGGCAATCTGAGTGAGAGCTCCTTGCAGCAGGGCGGAGAAAGGCCACTGGAGCATCTGGCAGTGCTCTTAAAATACAGACATCTTAGTGAATGCTTCAACCAGTGATTTCAGTCAGAGAGGACACGTTTTTGGAAAAGGGAGCCAGAAGAAGTTGATAAGTGTATGCTCCATCCTAAAAAGATAGATCTTTTGACTGGTGTTGTATAAAGAGGGTAACTTAGGAAAGGATGCTATGAAAATTCACACTTCTCTCTCTGCCTCAAACCAGGATTTTGTGATGGCGTTGTCCATTCTGCTGCGGGGAACTGTTCATGAAAAGCTGAGATGGACATTTAATCTGTATGACATAAATAAGGATGGCTATATAAACAAGGAGGTAAGGCTGCTCCTGACAAATGTGGTTGATTTTGAAAGAGAGAGATGGTTGGTTTTTGTTGCAGAACACAATTAATTTTACATGCAGCTAATTAAGTGCAAATCAGAATGGACTCAGGCATTTGTCTATGTCTAAGCAAAGTGCACAGTGATCTTATTGCATGATTTTCTAGACATGTTTTCCTATATTGTGGTACCTTTAATGAATTGTTTTAGCCAGGAGCAAAATCCTAGTTACAGCTCTGAGCCACATAACCTTTGCGAAGGGGAGGGTGACGGTGGCAGTAGCCATGTGGTGACTGAGGCTCAAGGGCTTTCTTTCTGCACTGGGAGACACTGGGGGTCATCTGAAGCACTACAAGCCTCCAGCACCACTTCCAAATCCTGCATTGTCATCTGTTTTTATCTTCTTATCTGGTATTGCTTGTTCCCATTGTGGGAAGCCTTGATTTTGAGCATGGTAACCTTGAATATGTGTCAAATACATGTTGGTCCAGTCGAACCCATTGTGCATCCCTGGAGGGTTTGCAGTTACTGCCACTGGTCATGGAGCTGAGGGACCATTTGTACAAGGGGTGGGTGATGCCTGATGATTTTTTCCTTTTCTTTTTATATACCCTTTTATATATTTTTTATACCTTTTATATATCCTCTGTATCCTCTATACCCTTAACCTACATGCTTGTAGTTTGTGTAGTATAATATTCTAACTTAGTTTTGGAGTTCTGCAAGGCAGAAAGCCCTATGCTATCAAAAAACTAGAGGTTTCAACCTTGGTTTCAACCTTGGTTGAAACCTTCTCTCTAAAACATATTTTGTAAACTAGCTTCATTTGGAGAGAAATTTTTTAAAATAAGAGGACATTACTTCATTTCTTAAGTTTCTTATTGGAGGATTCTAGACAGATATGCTAATTTGCAAAGTCCATAAAAATTGTATACACATTATACCATGTGTGCATCTAAACGTATTCCACCTTTAAAGAGCTGTGCACCTACAATCCTATTAAAATACTGAAATAAAACCCTTTTACCCCTTTAACCGTACCTGCCTCATAATTCCAAAAGCAGCCTAAAGGCAACATGGGGAGAAACCAGATTCCCAGTTAGAGCTGTGAGGGTCCCTGGCCCTGGAGGTGGCTCTTGGGACAGGGTTGGTGCCACAGTGCAGGGCTGAGCACAAGCCCTGCTCCCAGCACCTCGTGTCAGAGCCAGGCCAGGGGAGGGGAGGGAGCAAAGGCAGGGCACAGGCAGAGGGAAGCAATTCTTTCTATAGGATGGGTTTGTGTGTCCTGATACATCTGTCTCCATGCACATGCATAGGCATTCCAGGTGCTCTTTTGTAATAGGAGAAGGAGGGTGAAGAAAAGGGCAATATCAAACAGAAATGGGTTATTTCCCTTAATTTCCTTTTTTTGTTTGTGCTGGCATGCTGCTATGGCAGGAAATGATGGATATCGTAAAGGCAATTTATGATATGATGGGAAAATACACATATCCAGTTCTCAAGGAAGATGCACCAAGGCAGCATGTAGAAGTGTTTTTCCAGGTACCTGGTTTTTTGTTTTTGTTTCATAATGCTTGAGTTGTGCACTGATAGACTTTCCTATAAAGTTGAGTCTATACCTTACTATATATTCCAAAATAAACCCTAGCAGCCATTCAGCCTAACACTACAGTGTCTCCTGGTTTCCTGGCTCCAAAGGTATCTCACTTGTCTCTTAGCCTGACCCTCTGCATTTGGATGTGCCACATCCAGTAAGTCTGAAACCTGTGCATGTGTTGCAGCCCTTCTGTGCTGCTTCTCTCAACTGCCCTAATGACTGATAGGAATGTGGGTGGGGGTCGGTTAGGCAGTGAATAAATAAATAATGGAATAAGAACAGAGGTTCTGGTGTATGTTTAGGAAGTAGTTGAAGATAACCTCAAAAGTGTTTGAAATCCCAGAGTAAACAAGTCCTTAGCAGTTGGCCAATCCAGCATTGAGTCTGTGGTCTAAGCTTGTTAAGTGCTCAGCTTTATTCAGGTTGCAATACAACCAAGATATTGTACCGTAACAATAGTGTTACCAATGTAAACTAATTTTTTTATTATTTTATTTTGCAGAAAATGGATAAAAACAAAGATGGAGTTGTAACTTTAGATGAGTTTATTGAATCATGTCAGGAGGTAAGGACTAAATTATAACTGCAAGATAAGATCTATCTCATGTCACATCATTTGCTTTCATTTGAACAAACTTTATTTGAAACAAGATGCAGCTCAGAATCCTGGGTTTTCTTTGCTCTGTAAAAAAAGCCAAAAAACCTAAAAGACAAACCAAAACAGCTTCAAGACTTAGTTTCTGATGCTCTGTGAAGTCTGTGACTCAACAGTGAGGTAGGGTCAAGCAGAATATGGGAGATGATATCTTCATGCACAATGCTGGGACCAGTTCTTTTATTTTCCTGAGTGGTCTGCAGTGCCTGATTCTACAGAGAAGCAGACAACTGTATAGAAAGCTCTTAACTGCCTTAGGTTGTTTTGTTTTTTTGTTGGTGTTTTTATCCCCTTCATTTTGAGGGTCTGATACTGTCTCTGTATGCTGCCCCAGATGTCATTATCAGTTACCACATTGCTGAGACTGCCCAGAGTCAAAGGTGTCTCAAATTCTTGCAATTACAGCACTGAGTTATAAAACCAGTTGATGTTTTCATGGTCAAACTTTAAAATCAAATGCTATCATCATAGCAATTAATTTTTTTCCCCTGTTTTGGAAGTAAGCTCCCTCCTGCAAGTACCATATATGAAATTGGCTGTGATAAATTTTTATTGGTACTTTTAGCACTTTAGCACTTTAGTACTTTTATTAATACTTCTTTAGCACAAAGAAGCATTTGCATTAACATGCAATTGGCCTAATGTCTGTTGTCTTACACCTTGATTGTGTGAATATTCACTCAGAGATATCTCTAATATTTGACCAGTACAATAATGGTCTAAAAGGCAACTTCTGCCTTTTGGAATCTTTACATTGGTGCACAGAATTGCATATTGGCCCTTCTGTGCATTTTACATTCCCTGGAAAATCCTTTCCAGTTCTGCAGCCAGACTGCTCTTCTGTCCCTGGGCAAGGCAAAGATGCTCACAGTGGAGGGCTGGGCTGGCTTCTGCTGTTTTCATGTCAAACCTGGCTCTGGCCACATCCAGTCTCAGTCAGGGACTTCAGGCAGCAAAATCCTTGTTTAGCAGATGCATAATAGAAAGCTAGTGTTTTTGTGTTACTTCATTCTTGGTCCCTCCTCATTGTTTGGCTTATTTTTGGCACCATCTTTAATTGATCATTGGTGTTGTGCATTATTCTTCACAGTCTTAATTTGCCTGTAGGTGTGTGTATGATCAGTGGTCTCAGTATTGGAACATCTTTACTGTACTTGTAACTGTTAGAGTTTTAAGTCTCTGCCCTGGTTTGGGTTTGGTTCCTTCTGTTGCCATCCTTGCACTGGGAGCTGGGCAGACCGATGCACTGTCAGGTGCAGTTTCCTGGCAAGCGCTACAACACTAAGATTTATTTTTTTTCTTTATGAAAAACAAACCAAAGTGCACAACAGTGCTCACCTGCGCCATTGCAGTGGCTCTGGCTCATGGGCAGTGAACCCCTGGCATTACCCTGGAGAGGATGACTGGGTGAACAGTGACAGAGATGATGCAGCCTCACAATACAATTGAGGAATGCAATGCAACAGATCTCTTAAGTTTTTCAATGTGGAAAATTATTTTCATGTTACAGGAAAACAGCTGTTCTAACTCTTGGAATAACTGAATTCCTGGGGGGCTGGAAATCATCATTATGTTTTTGAATACAGATCTGGTTCTTATCTCAAAGTAAAACTCCAAGACTTCAAGAGAAATAATCCATGATTTCCCTTGTGTCTGTCTGTAACTTTCTCATTTGGGTCTAGGAGCCTTGGAAAGGCTGAGCTTGCACAGATAGCATGTGTTTTGTGTTGAGCTGGAATTCCTTGCAGGAAATGCTCCCTCAAGGCAGTTTGCTTATCAGTTCAAAACCTGCCATTCCATTTGGACTTGATGACCATATTAGCCAAGAGCACATTTGCACACCCAGCATCAGGGACATCTGAGGGTTGAGCACAGGCACCAGCACAGTCAGGCCCAGGAGATGACCCCATGCTTGGTCTGCCTCAAACCAACCCAAGGGCTAAATAATAAGACAACTGCTGTGCTGAATCAGAGCCTGGGCACTGAATCAGTCCCAGCTCATAGAGGGGAAAAGCATTCGCACAGCAAAGCTGTTGCCTGCAGGAGCAGCTGCAGAGCTCCCTGGTGCCAAGGCAGAGTTATGAATTGTGCTTGTCCATGCTGGTTTCATGGAAATATCTTCTCCTTGCTTTCAGGACGACAATATCATGAGATCCTTACAGCTCTTCGAGAATGTCATGTAACCAGACGAGCATTGGAGGAGTCTGAGACTTCCTGTGTAACAAAAGATTTCCTCTCTGAGTGAAAGCTTTTTACAATTGAGCCATGTCCAGTGTGTGAGGATTTTGTATGACATCTCCAACCAAACGGCAACTGAATGCAACTGATCCCACCTCTTCTCCCCAGGAGATGCCGGTGGACCTTTGTTTCGTTTTGGAAGCATGTGAATATTTTAATAACTCCTGACAAGAGAGAACTGCTGCTCAAAGTTCAATGAGTAATATAGAGCACTGTTTGCTAGGCACAAGTCCTGCTTTTAATCTAGCAAGCTTAATTCCCTATGATAGCACATGTTGATAGCTATTCAGCCATCTATTGCAAGTGACAGCTCAGTCCATACCTCCGTCCGGCACAATGTTTTATGGATGCCTTGCCGTTAATCTGCTTTGACAAAATTCCAATCTACCAGGGCAGTCTGTGAAAAAATGAACAGTCAATGTACCTGGGACATTAAACAGACAGCCCATGTAGCCAGTGTCCCCATTTTTCCAGAGATCCTGCTTATCCTCTCACATGCACTGGTGCCACCACACTGAGTTTGGTGGAGTTCTTCCTGAACACATTACCAGGTGATCTTCATGCCAGGGTGAGCCAGAAAGGAGCAAACATGTTGCACATATTAATATCAAAGTACAGGACAAATCCTGTTCAGCGATGGTAAGTTCCCAAAAGGCCAGGCAGGTGTATAAGGGCTGCTACAGAAAGACAAACACCTGCTCTGGTCCCAGCTGCCTGTTGCAATCCCAGGGTGACAGGGACACCAGGTGATTCTCCACTGTGCATCTCAGCAGCACCGTGGGCATGTGCTCTGGTCCTTGTGCTGTAGTTTGGCATATACTTCCTAGGTTCATCACTGGACATTACAGTAAGGTCTTGCTCCATTTATGGATTTATTTAAGCTTTCTTGTTTTACTTAGTGAAGAACTGGGCCCAAAGATGCAGCTGTGTTTCAACATACAGACCTTGGCACCCACAAGGTGCCGTGCACATTTGATTGGGAGCTATTGAATTGTTATTAGCCTCAGAATCAGCTGCCAGACGCATATTTTTTTTCCTACCAGGCAGTAGCATGCCTTCTACAAGCCCCATGTCCTTGCTAATGCCAAGTAGAGTATTGGTTTGGGGGCTTGTTTTTTTTAAATAATAAAACAGAAAAATTCATGTAGTGAATTTACACCACAGTTGAATGATTTGTCAGCTGGGGAACATGTCAGAGTCTTCTCTCCAGAAGCCTCTTAGGAAAGCTGACACACCAGAGTGCCACTGCCATCTCCAGGTAGACAGTGGCTGAGAAATGAAGGGAAGGAGGGAACAGCCAACTTTTCCAGCTGCTCAAAACACAGAGATGGGACAGTCCCTGCAATAATGCTGTATCACTCCATCCAGTAAGCATCTATTTTTATTGTAGCACATAATATATTACAGACAAACTGCTAGCAGTGAAGATATATTTTAAAAATTATTTAAGTGGAAGCTTTTTTATAATACAGAATATATAGAATGCCTCAATTCTGTAGCCCTAATTTTATAAAAATTTCATCTATTGAAGCATTCCTGATTATAGAAGTAGGTCTGATCAGTCCTAGTATAATGATATGCCAATTCCCCAAGATGGGAAATTTTCCCCTTTTACTGGCCTCCTCCATTGACTTCTGTGTAGTCTCTACTTTGTTTCTCTAAGTTGTCCCCTTATCATCAAAAGTGCTAGTCAAGTGAAGTTACATGTCTGCAGGAATGACACCTTAGTCTGTCTTGTTTATTGCCTTTCATACAGATACCACTAATGAATTCCCTCCCAGCAGTGATCCAGAGCACAGCAGTTCCAGTGAGGGGCTGGGATATGCAGGAGGGATGCCATGCTGTGGGAGTAGCCTTGTCCTCCAGTTGTTGGATATTGTCATTTAGGTTTTATTTAACAGACGCTTAGTAAAGACATCAGTTGTAGCTGAAATAATACACAGTTTACACTCTCCCATCTTGATTCTTCTTGCAATCACTTTAGCAAATGACAGTATTTAAGATAATTACCAGATTTTCCCTCCCACCAAAAGGACATCTATTATTCTAAGCAGTTCACTTCAGCAGAGGGAGAAGTGGTCAGAAAAATGGAAAAGAAGGATTTGAATCAGGCTAGCACAGTGCCTTTTTCCTCTAATAATCTTGCTTCAAGGGTGCTTTTGAGATGGCAGATACAGAAAAATGTTTGGAATGTGCACCTTTCAAAAGAAAATGTTATTAGTTGCATGATGCCATAGACCCTGAAGCGAAATTAATTTCTGGAATTACTGTGATGAATTTGGCCTGAGCTATGTTTCCTGGCCCCACTGGCAGCAGTTCTGTGGGGGCTGCCTGTGTCACCAGGGCTGTGACTGCTTTCTCTTGAGTGTGGCTCCAGTTCAGCAGCAAACAGCTGGTGCCACTGTCAATGTGTGCTGAAGTGCACTGCTGAAATCAGGGTATCAGTACTGACCCTGCATTTGTGCCATCTCCTTTGCTGTTCCACTGTGCCTGCTTTCCACTGCCAGCAACAATGAGGGTGCATCAGGCACAGAGGGAGATGCTGACAGCCACCCTGAGTCTACCCTTAGAGGATAAGGAGCTTTGATTTGGATCCCACAGAAGTCAGACCCCTCCCACACACCCCTGATGTTCAGTCCTGGGTTGAGCTCTGTGCTTCACCTGAAGCCCAGAGTAGCTAAGAGAGGAGGACTTGCAAAGTGGCATCCCCAGCTGTTTTCCCAAAGCTCAGAAGGCAGAATCTGTCTGTGGCAGAGTCTTTGCCATTGCAAAACCAATTATTACCCTCTGTTTGTCCTTGATCTCACTGTTACAGCCAGAGGCTGGGATGCACCAGTGCACAGAAAGCCTCTGGGTTTCCCATCAGCAGCATCTGTACATGGCAGGTGTGCTCCAGCTGACAGGTGACAGACATCCAGTGACTGTGAGAGAGCTGCACTCTGCATGGAAATGGCTTTGGGTTTGTTTTTTATGTTTTCCATGAATGTTACTCTGTAAACTTGCCAAGCCTCCCCTCACTCATAAACAGGGCTTGCAATATTTATAACAAATACTACTACAGCTTTCTAAATAAAACACACTATGCTACTCCAATCTCCCACCCTCATCAATCCTCCTGCCAGTCGGCAGAAGGCAGTTCCTGTTACAGTCAGACTCTCTGTCAGTGCTATCACACATTTCCTCCAAGTTGTGAATGTTTTAGTAATGTCTGAATCAGGACTCTGACTGTTTCACTAGTTACAAACATTAGTCTACATCTTCATGCCAGCATTTTCTAAAGAAAGCCTTTCTAACATGCATTTTAGGTAACAATCTGTTGACAAATAGGAATGTGATTAATGATAATGCAAAAAAAAAAAAAAAAAGAAAAAAAGAAAAAAAGAAGTACTGTGCCTGTTCTGTGGTTGTTTGTTTTCCTGTTCCTCTGAATGCAATGCAATATTGTGAGTAACTATGAGCCAAGCTAAAAGCTTGAGACACAAATACCCTGATGTTCAGGCATCTTGGGCAGGACTTTGACATTTCCTGACTGCAATATGTATTAAGAACAAACACCCTTGTGTCCATGGGTCACCTCTGATGAGATGGCAGCAGCAGTGTATCAAACTTTTCTTCTTCTTCATGGAAGTGCCATGAAAGACCTAAGGAAATGTGCAAATAATGTAAATTGTGATAACTAAAGCCATGTTAATGGAGCAGCCATGTATACCTTCACTGTTACAAATGCAATTCTCCAATGGCAATTTGCATTCAATTTTGTTGAATGGTTTTTAAAATGTTTGTTTTAATAATAAAAAGAAAATACCTGTGGGAGCATGTCCTTTCTTAAACCCAGTATGTATTTTTTCTTAAGGGACACTGTCAGGTTAAACATTTGCAATGAACTTCTAAAAATGGGACTCAAACATGTATCCATGTGCATGGGGGCTGTGAAACTGTACTGTGAACTGTACTGCGAGGTAACATTTACATGCCAATGATTTATTTGCATCACTGATTCGGGGATGCTCTTATATTTGGTGCAGTGACATACACTGAACTGAGAGTCTGGCCCTTGTGTCAAGTTCAGAAATGTACTTCTCCCTACATCACTGATAGTAACTTGGGGTAGTAAAAACTGAAAGCTTTCAGGCATGTCTTTTCCCTCCAGCACTTTTGCTTAAGTATAAGTAGGAAAACAGGCAATCAAGTTGAAAAAAAAATGCAAACACTATTTTATGTTAGAGATAAGAAAAATAACCCAAAACCTCACAGTGTCCCTTTAGCTTTGGTTTATTGTAAACCTCCATCCTGACAAGTGGAGAAATGCAGAAGCGATTTTGCGAGACTATATATATGTGTGTACATATATATATATATATAAGTTTGCTAAATTCCATTTCGTAGGGTATAATCTGTCTACCAGTACATCCCAGGAAAAAGAACATTAGTCCATGCAGAAATGTGAAAATAAAGGTGTCTGTGTGAAATGTGGTCTTGGTCTCACTGCAGTACCTACCCAGTGCCCACTCCCCCAGCTCTGCAGAGCCCGGGCAGCACCGCTGCCAACAAGGCACCTCCTGCTCCAAGAGACAGCAGGGCCCTCTGGAGAATGCCAGACTGGAATTCTTGCTTCCCCTGCAAGAAGGTGTGGAAACTACCTGTTCAAAACCGCTCACTCCCTGGGCTGTGTCCCAGCTGCTGCCAGGAAAAGCATGCTTGGGCTCAAAGCATGTGCATAGGCTTTTTGTTCACTTTTTGGCTGAGGTTTGATCAGGTGGCTGGTGAAGCCTTAGATACTGCTGTGAGATATTGGACACCTCTGGTTTTATTCTGAGCCCATCACCATTGCAGTCTGAGCATCTCGTCTTGCTGCTTCAGGGGTCCAGGGCATTGCACCTGATGGATTGAAGGGCAGTGGTCTGCACTAGCCACAGGGGGAACCAGAGGCATGTGCCACAACTCAGCATATGAAAAAGGTTACTTTTGAATCCAATAATAGCCTTTTCTTACTGAGAGATTAATTCTGTGATCTCTGCTTATCCATGCAGGTCCAGCAAACTGGAAAGGGAGGAGGCCTAGACACGTTGGCACATGAAATCTTTTCATAACATCAGATCTGGACTGTGTGGGATCAGGCATGGGAGCTGCAGGAGCAGAAATTCTATGTGATGGAGAGTTGGTGATGGACCTACTCTTGCTACTTGGCCAGGAGAGGCTGGTTCTCTGCAAACAGGACACCTGTCCCCTCCAGGAGACATCTCTCTCCAGGAGGTGGGAAATAATGAACTGAAAAATCTCCAGAGCCTCAGTGGATGTGGTTATTTCCAGCCTGTTCTCTTTAAACTTTCTTTTTGTCTTGCAAAGGAAAAGTCTGTCTTTCTCCATCTGTTCTTGTAGAGACTGGGAATTGTTGTGGGGCTCTGACCACAGCAGGAAGGTGCCTCCTGAGCACAGGGTGAGTTGTCACATTGTCTGTGACATTGTCCTGGGGACTCACCTGCTGTCCTGTCCCTGTGCATTGCAGCCTCTGGAGGAGCCTGGGGGGTATCAGGGTGATCCACACTCCTCGTTCAGGACAGGGGCTTCTGCAAGGGATGGGCAGTGCTCTTGGGTAGTGGGGAGAGGGGGATGTTTTCTTTAAGAACTTGGGACACTTCCAAAGTTACTTGTTGGAATTTGCACCCAGAACCAACAGCCATGAAATGGAGAAGGGGAACAGCACAGCAAAGGTGCAGTTTTCCTCAGGAATCTGCTCTGGTCTGAAGTCTGGCTGCAGAGGATGCACCTGGATAGACACTGCCCTCATCCAGATAACAAAACGTGAGAATGAGTTTGAACACTCCCCACAGCACCATGACTTCCTTTCCCTGCCCCATAGGTTTTCTCATGACAGTCTCCAAACTGAGCCCCAGCTCAGGTCCCTCTGCCTGTGACTGACGAGGCACACAGGGGATAAAGCCCTGTTGCCACTGCCCCAGTGTTTTTGTATTTGCTCTTTCCATTTGCAGAGAGAGACAAGGAGTGCATACATTGATGTTAGGAAGGATGGAGGGGAAAGGCACACTGCTAGTAATGTACAGTCATCTCGTTGTTAAAATGTCTATGAAAAGTTAATGCTGATCCAGGATTTTCCAGAAGAATAATGAGTTATTGGAAATTGTTGATTTAAAAAAAAAAACAACCAAGATTGATTTTACAATCCCAGCATTAAATTGAATTTGTTGACATTTTCACAGAAACTTATCCAACCTTTGTGTTCTAATTATCTTATTGATTTATTTATAAATCACTATAAATTGAAAATTTATAATATCGTAAATATGCATGAAGATAAATGTCTGCACGATGTTTTCTGTCTGAACAAATATTCTGAATTTTAGAGATCTCAGAACATGCAGAAGTATCACAGCCTTGTTTTCTTCACACAGCACAAGCTGTTACAGAAAAGCATTTGTCACCAACCACTTAAAAGTAAGAAAAATAATACTTATTGTGGTGGGTGAGCATTGCACTCATGGGAGGCACACTGCCTGTGCTGTAACTGATAATGAGTAAAAAAACCCACATGTGTGTACGAAAAACTGAGTTGCAAAAACACTTCTAAATTGTTCTCAATTTTTGTTTCAGACTTTCAAACATTTATCTCACTTGATTTGCCTTATATTTGTTTTACTTTGCACTAAGCTGTAATATCATTATGCTTAAATCTTGAAGGACATCTGCTACAACAAGGTATTGAATTGCCTTTGGTTCCTTTGGTATTCAAATGAAGGAGCTGTGCACAAACAAACAAGAGACACTTTGAAATGCAAGGAAGGTAAGAAATTTCTATCTCAGCAATACTTTGTAGTGATTTCACCAATGAAATAAAATTAACAGAATAATAAACTTTTAGTTTATGTCGTAATCTAGCTGTGAATATTTAGTGCATGTCATAAATAAAAAATGGGAATATATGGTATAGATTTCAGCAGCTTCGAAGTCTAAAAGCAGAATTTCAGAACATAAAAATTCCCTTTTGTGAAAGGACATTTAATCCCCATTTGGAACAGAAATCACATTCCAGCCTGCGAAGAGGATATTCCAAGGGTTTGAGCAGCCCTGCTCAGCAGGCCCAGAGAGATCACTGCAGAAATGGATGTGACACCGCAGAGACCTGCAGGTAATTTTAGATATCACTTTTATTGTCATATCATATTCAAAGACATCCTGTTCTTTTACTGCAGCTTTGTTCTGGATTTCGTACAGATTTACAGTACCTGGGGGAGCTCTGCTGACATTGTGGGAGCAGCTGGCCAGGTCCTGTGTGTCCCCAGAGCCCCTGCAAGGCCTGGAAGAGCTACCTGTTCCTGGTGGAGCTGAGTAGAGCTGTAGGACTGGGGAGGAAATTTTGACAGCTGGGAACTAAGCTAGTCTTTCATGGAGTGGATGAGTCCCTGTGCATTAGCTGTGCCTTTCCTTCAAGGTTGACTCCATGGAGTAAGAACATGCCTTATTGTAAGGCATAAGGGGTTTGGAGAATGTTAACCCCATAGGGGGTTTGGAGAAAGTTAACAGTAGTGAGCTGGAGCTCCCTTGGGGGAAGAGCCAGAGGTGTCTCATGGCACTGACATGGTCTGGAAGGGAAAGACAAAACCCTGCCTGGGTCTGTGTTAGTAGAGAGAGCACAAAAATGTGACCAGGCTGGTCAAACCTGTTCCCAGTGCTGGGATTTTTTTGAAGATTTTTAGCACTTGGCAGAGAAGGGGCAATAGTAGCGTTTGGCTTGCCTTCTATGGTTGTGCTTTCCAGGTATTTTCTGTCCTGCTCTGTGGGCACCTGGGCCCTGGCTCTGCAGGTTCTTCCTTGTTCCCAGCAAGAAACAGCACTGCAGCTCACAAGCCCTCAGCTTCTACACAGCACACATCCAGAGCTGTGAATTAACCCAGGGGACAGCTAGCACTCACATACTGGAGTACTGGCACGGGAAGAAGCAAATGGTCTGAGGCTTCCAGGGGGAATAGGCAGTACCCAGTCCATGGCTTGAGGCACCTCTGAGTGCTCCCTTACTCCTTGCATGGAGCTGGGCAAAATAGCCAGTGTTGTCATCCTGTGCATAACAAATAGATGTATGTGGATGTGTAGGGATGTATACGGGTGTATGGAACATAAGCATAATGAAAGAGATTCTGCAGATTCTGTAGGCACAGGCTACACAGGCTGTTACAGGACATTTGGCAATCAGAGTTTGGAGTAATAGGACAGGAGTGTCCAGTGAAATGGTTTGCTGTTGTAGAGCAGGTGCTGGCTATACCCTGAACAGTCCCTTCCTGGCAAATGGAAAATAAAAGGCTGTGGGTTTGCTCAGCACTGCTCAAAATTTAATCAAATGCAACTAGAAAAAATGTGGTGGTAAGTCCCATTGCATTAATCTTCATTAGACTTACATTTTCCCTTGCAAATGTGACATGGCATCAGGTATGTGTCTCAAGATTGTACTTTTTGGGACATCACAGGGAGGATTGCAGTGCTCCCAATGTAGCCCTCAATTTCCCCAAAGCACTTTCAGTAGATGAGCCTTGCAGAGCGCCACTTGGCCCCAGCCAGGGTGGTACCTGAGCCGTGGGGACACTGCTGGGGGCACTGCTATCCCTTGTCATTCCACCGTGTGATGCAGCCCAGCAGCTCTGAACACAAGGCCAGGTCACCAGGGTTGCCAGGCTGGAAGAAAACCTGCACAGTGGTTTCAGGTGGGGGTGCAGCTTCTCCCATCAGCCATTGTTATGTGAGTGATGACTGCTTGCATGTGGCACGGAAGCAAACTACAAATAACTGCATGAACTATTCCTTCCCTCTGACAACAAGGCCAAAATTGCACATCAGCTTTATTCCTTCTCATGCCAATCTCCCACTTCACTGGCAGGCAGAGATGAGACCCTGGCATTCGCAAATTCCCTGTGATAATTGTACTCAGGCTCTGCCAAGTCACCTGGGTACTGCTGGTCCTCATGGTGGGAACATACTAGTCAGTACTTTTCCAGATGCCACATAACTTCTTCAGGGGTGTGTGATGATCTGACATGACTGCAGATGTAGCAATAAATAGGCTATAGGGCCTTTAAGGACACCAGACATTTTCTCTCTGTCAGATAGTTATCGGTCTCATGCCCAAGGGCATGTTCTCCGTCAGCTCACAAGTGTTTAAATGATTTTTGCTTATTTTATTTATGTCAGGTCTGGAGGTGCTTTACACTGTAACAAACATAAACAAAATAATAATGGGTGAAAATGTCAGATTTTTGCCTCCATTTTTATGAGCTCCCTTTGGGTTTGGTGTGTGCATTCCCAGGCAGGCAGATCTATGTCTCTGCCACAGATCAAGATCAAGATCAAGGATGACCCTGAGAAAGAGTGGCCTGAAACCTGTTCTATCCCAGATGCCCAAAGAGCATCAATCTGGCTCCAGCCCAGAGCCCGTGGGAGGCTGACTCCAGCTGCTCATACACAGAGGGCAGGGATCTCTGCAGGTAGCCCCTACTGAACTGTGGAAATTATGTTAAGACCTTTTCTACCCTTTGAGATGCAAACCTGAAGGTAAGTCTGCAGTGATTTGATTTTACCCCTTTAAAATATTTTCACAGTCTTTTGGGAAACTTCTGTCATATAAAATTCTCTCCTTTTCCTTATTTCCACAGGGTTCAAACCAATCTACTCTAAAGGTAAACATTTCAGTGAATGCTTCAGTAAAATGAAAGGTGTGTTTTGTGATACCATTCAAACTTAGCTTTGAAGACCTCTGAGATCATGCCCTCAAAAGAAAGTGCAGAACTGTTTTTGTTCAGGCTATTTACACCCCATCAGAGCTCAGAGCTGAGTTAATGTTTCACCTCAGCTGCAGTAAATTAGATAAAATAGTATTTCCTCATTCCCAGAGTTACCCTTTTACTTTGTATGCATTGCTCCATTTGCTGATACAGGAAAAAAACATTGCTTAATCCCTTTTAACAACAGTTGAGACTATTTTTAAACACAAAATATGTTTCTGTACTGCACTGCCTTTTGCTGAGGCATTTTTAAGACTACAAAGCCTCAACCCATGCTAAACAATGAGACCTGTCTTCCTGCTGGCAAACCTACCACTGCAATTTGATGAGTTTAGAAAGATAAACCCTTGTGAACCTCAGTGATTTTTTCACCTCGTTTGCCCGTAAAGTGGGCAAGACTTGCTCCTTAGACATTAATTTTGAAAATTCTACATTGTTCTTTGAGGAAGCTTTCCAAAGAGGTCCTTCCCAGTGGAGATAGAGCACACACACACACCTGGCAGCTGACAAACTGACAAAGCTGAGGGACTGCCTAGGAGCAGCTCCCAAACCTGTGGTGCTGGAGCTTCTGGGGAAGCAGCTGTGGGACTGGTGCTTACCTGTAACAGAGGACAAGAGCTTCAGGTGAGACATTTATCTGCTCTCTTTCACTCCTCTGCTGGAGGATTTCACATATCCCACATGAAAAACATGAAGCCAAGGTCTTCCATTGGCCAGAACTCCTCAGCAAGAATTATTACTCTCAATCAGTGAAAATAATAATAGAAAATGTTGTCCTATAATCAGCATCCAGCCACCTCAGCAGCAAAACACTGTGATGCATCTGTGTCAGCTCTCTGTGACTGTTCAGGACAAAATGAGAACCCAAAAGATTTTGAGTTGGGTACATTGCTGCAGTGCTGGGAGAGATGATGAGAGGTGTGGAGGTCCCTGCTCCATCCTCACCTCCTGAGGCACTGTGGCTGTTCCAGTGGAGATCCTGTTGTGCCACTGGGATGGATCCCACTGGTCAGTGCCATCTCATTTGCAGAGAAGCATAAAGCAGTCATGGATTAATTTGTAGTGTTTTGGGATATTTTTCCTTAAAAATATTCCTCACTCCCCTCTTGACAGAACAATACAACAATATAGGCCTAGGTCCTTTGGGGACAAAGTTAAACTAAAAGAAAGTCTTTAAATTAAGCTTCTTTGATGTTTATGGTGTTCAGAACAGTTCCAAATACCAGGCACTACCAACAGTTCCAAATACCAGGCACTACCAACAGAGGTAACTTTCTGTCTCTTGAACATGCACACTAGAAACTAGTACTTACTGCAGCTCATTTAATGAGTACATCTTGATCTGATCTGCTGTCTCAGAGTGTATTTTGTCCTATTAACATAAAAGTATGCAATTATTTCCAATAGATCTTAATCTGGTGTAGTTAAAATACCTGCCCAGCTTTTGACAGCTGAAATCACTTGCATGGATGAAGTATTTGTTTAACAAGTTAGGGAGCAAACAAGAATGACATCATGTCAGGTAAAAGCTTTGGCCAAAGATTAAACCACAACTGTGCATTAATCTGAGATTATAACAAAACATTGTGCACTTAAAACTGAGTGTCCAATTAATGGTCAGTTCCCAAACTTATCCCTGTATCTGACAAGAGTTTACACCAACCTTTTTTTACATTTAAAGTGTATTTATCTTTAAAGTGAAGTTAAAAAGCATGAACACTGGGTGCTGACATGCACATGGATAAATTGTTTTCAGGTTGTAATATACAACGCCATAATGGAAATAATTAAATGACAGATTGGGAAAAAAACCCATTCCCAGTATCAATCCAGAATGTCTGGTCTTACCTGAAATGTTGTTTTGGTTCTGATATGAGCATCATTGGCATCAGCCCTGTTCAGAACACAGCAGGTGACAGAGCATTTGCTGTCAGCACGGCTTGTTTCTTAGCAGCTGGAACTTGCAGAGCATTTCACAGCAGGAGCTGCCTTGCTGTGAGTAGTGGCCAGGGTTGGTTGTTGGGTGTTGCAGAGCACTGGGCACCCAGGGGCTCTGAGTGGGCTCAGGGCTGCCCAGGATCTCTCCTGTAGACTCAGCAGCTGAGGGGACCCACAGCTCAGCTTCCCTGTGCTGGGGCAGCCTGGCCCAGCTCTGCCCTTCCTTCATCAGTGAGGGTGGCATTTGAGGCACAGGGACAACAAGGTTGTGTGTTTGCTTGGTTTCTAATTCAGCAATTCAATACACTTTAAATTGTGGGGAGAAAAAATTGCATGGATCTACCATGTAAATAACAGGACAAAATACAGCCCCACTAATGGCATCTCCCAGAGCTGGGGGGTTCGAGCAGTGGTAGAGACTTGCTGCATTAAAGTCCCTTTTTGAGTGCAGGAGGAAACAGCAGAGATGATGTGGGGATGGGGTGGGCACTGAGGGTGTATTGGTGTGTCCTGTTCTGAGGGAAGGGAAGGGAAGGGAAGGGAAGGAAGGGAAGGGAAGGAAGGGAAGGGAAGGGAAGGGAAGGGAAGGGAAGGGAAGGGAAGGGAAGGGAAGGGAAGGAAGGGAAGGGAAGGGAAGGGAAGGAAGGGAAGGGAAGAAGGGTCACTACCTGGATTTATGTTTATTCCCTGGCAAAGGCCTCAGCCCATGGTGATGGCTGCGCAGCACTGCAGTCTGGGACTAGAGCCATGGGTGGGTAAGCACAGACTACAAGTGGTTCCTGTGCAGTCTGAGTCTGATTTGAAGTTTGTGTTTGCTTTATCATTTCACCCAAAAAAAGCATACTGGTAACGAGTGAGTAGTTTATTTTCTCTGTTGCTGTAGACACCGTCGTCAAGTCTCAGAGTTTGCTGTAAATAAGTCTACAGTATAAAACAGCATTTCTTCTCTCAGAATGTCAGTTTTCTACCTCCTCATTCTGGCCTGTCTTTCAGGCATTTATTTTGGAAAATCTAGAAAGATAAGTTATGCAATGGTCTAGCTTAGCATTCACCTTAAAGGCTGAAGTGGAGCAGTACTGCTTCTGCGATGGCATTTGGCTCCAGGTCACTGCTGTATCTGAGCCCCTACCTTGCCCTGCCCACACTCCTTTCTGCAGGTAGTCTTTGGCAAGAGCCCCACCCTTACCTCTCCTTGTAGCACGAGTGGGTGTTGCTGCTGTTTGAAGCTGCCAGGAGCCCAGTGCACAGCTACAGAAAATAAATATGCTATGAATGGATTGATTTATCTGCATTTTCTAGCCTAGCAATTCATTCTGCTTTTGGGAGGCAGAACCAAAGCAAGAGCCAGATCAGGGCGGATAACATGTTCCTCCATCTGTGGCCTGTGCTAGCACACAGAGCAGCCTATTAATGAATCATCTCCCACAGGATCTGCCGGCGCCAGCGAGGATCAGCAGCAGCTGCACCGTGCCAGAGTTGAGCCCAGAGGTGCCTGGAGACAGAGCGAGGACCCAAAGGTGCTGGGACAAGAGGGGTGGCAGCAGGGGCTCTGACGGGGTTGTCACCTGCTGCTGTCCTCCCATGAGACTGCAACCTGCTGCTCAGGGCTGGCAAGTCACTGCTCCAACCTTACCTTTTGCAAATTGCTTTGACGTTCATTATTACTGCACAGATACATCCTCCCATTACCTGAAGAGCTCAGTGGCCCTAAATGTGACACAGCCCTGTGCTGCTGGCTGGTGGTGTCTGTGTGGGCTGTCTGGGGGTAAGCATTGGCCACTGGGCAGTGGGGCCAGCTTGGGGCTGGTGGCTGCATGTGACTGTAAATGTGAGGCCTGTGGGGAAACTGAGGCAGCTGGGAGGGTTCTGACCCGGGATTTGGGACATGGTGCCCCACAGGCACTGGTGGGTGCCCAAGGGCCCTATGGTAGCTCAGGTACCACAGTGGGTTTTCAGTGCTGGAGATGTGGGGGGCAGTAAGAAGGGGAGAGAGAGAGCTGCTCTTGCCGCTGCTTGTCTCTCCCCTAATCCCAAGCAGGGTGCATCCCCTCTCCCTGTCCACACTCTCTTTTTGTCTCAATTTCTCACTCTTGAGACATGTATTAAATTTATCCCAGCCCTTAGGGAGCTCAGAAGGATATTCAGATGCTGTAGGTAAAAGCTGCAGCATACAAGCAGCATTCCTGCTGGGAGGGTTTGTGTCACAAGAGCTCAACAGCTCACCAATACATCCTTTAGGAATGCAACAAGTACGTGTGCAAACTCAGTGCAGCAAAAAGAGGATATGGAGGAGGAGGCTGCTGGCAAGGTCAGCTCCTTGAGCCACTTGTAAAATTCTTTGTGTTTAAGGGTCTCTGTGTATGTCTTTTGATGGAATTTTCTTCTGTCTAGGGCAAAAGAAATAAGCTGAATCTATGGTCTCTTCTACAAATGTTTCTGTTTCAGTTAAGTGGAATTAGTGTGGCTCTTTTTTAATCCTGAATTGCATCCTTTATGTGTGTTTTGCAGTTCAGGGCTGAACTGTTTGTATGTACAAACTGAAAAGTAAAAACCAGAAACATTGCATCTACTTTTGAGGCATGCTCTGGTGCTCTTAATCCAGGGCCAAGAAAGTCATATATGAGCTCTTAAGCAGCAAACAACAGTGCTCTGGTTATCAAAAATAAAAATTGCCTTAAATCAATACTTGAGCATGAAGAAAAGGCAGAGACCGTGTCTTCCCCATGGTATTCCTGTTGATTATTATCTGCAGAAGGCATCTGTTCACCTGCCCTGTATTAGGAATGCCTGCCTCTTTATGGTGTATTTTGAGCTAAGGTACATCCTTCAGGGAAATGCTGTTGTGCTTCTCTCTGGCTGCAGCACAGGCCTCTTCCTGCTGCAGGGACACAGCTCTGCACATCCCACAGGCAGGTAGTGACATCTGTCAGGTCTTACCAGGCAGTGGTAGCCTTGGGTGGCCCTTGCAAATCTCCTGACACTGCAGACTGCTGTCCTGTGGGGTTCAATGTGCTCATCTGACATAGTCCCTTTCTGGTACCAGAACAGGCCCTGTGCCTATGTGTCTGTGTCTGTAACATCTCCAAAAATCTGTGGCCAAAAACATACACGGTGGGAGCATGCATAACCCAGCAAGTTATTGCTGTGCTCTTCTCTGGACTCAACATCCAGCTCAGGAATTCATAAAAGGATGCAAAGCTGTAATGCTCCTCTTGGGACATCCAGTGCCTTTGGTGTGACACAGAGGTCTCATTTAACGTGGTGGGGTGACCTTCCCTTGGGTACAGAAAGGGCAGGTGCTACGAGGGGGGCGTGGAGTAATGAATGAGCTGTGCCTGCTTTCTGTTTTGCTGAATGACAAACACCTCTGAGGCTGAAGCTTTATGGGTGCACATCAGGTGACCAGGGTGAGGCAATTGCAAGGAGTAGATGGGGGTTCCTGCTGAAAGGCTCATACTGAAGGAACTGGCACCAGGGCAGGCAGAGTGTGTATGTGGTGTCTGCACTGGAACCTAAGTGACCTGAGGCAGCTGGGAGAACAGTGGCACTGGTCTGGCCTGGCATCTCTTCTCAGCATTACGGCCATTTTACAGAAACTTACACCAAGTGTTACCTGCCCCTGAGGGAGTTGGGAGTGAGCCAGGGAGTGGTCAGAGCATCTGCTCAGGTGAGGAAGGTGCTGCTGCTGCACCTGTGCCCCAGAAGCAGCTCCCAGCACAGGAGCACCAAGTCGCAGCACTGTCAGTGAGCTTTATGCTCCAGGGCAGCAGCTGCTGGGGCACTTCTGGCTCTGCTTCTGCTGCCCAGAGTCCAGGTGCCTTCCCAATGCCAGCAGCAAGTAAAAGATGTCCTTTGTGCCAAAATTCGGCCTTGGGGCAAGGCAGAATGGCTCCCTCCAGCCTCAGGATCCAAATGAAGTTTCTCAGAGCTGGTGACCCATGCCCACCTCCTGCCAGCATGGATGGCAGCAAGGCAGCAGCACAGCACTGCTGGCCAGTGCCACCAGCCTGCTCCTCCTCATGTCCTTCAGGTGCCCTGTGCTACAGGGACAGGGTTCCAATGGCACTGGGAACCCCTGAGGCAGAGCTGGCCTAGTCCTGAGCTGCCTTTGGGGTTTGAAGCAGAGACTTGCATCTTTGCAGAACTGAAACTGTGCAGCCCAGAGGAAGTGAATGTAACAATTTTCCAGGTACTTCCCCCTCCCTTCCGAAAGGGGTGCCTTGAGTTTAAAACAAAGCAGTCCATTTAAAACAAAAGACTAATGAATATGGTAGCCCTTGCTCTTTTGCAAGTTTAAACACCTCATCTTTCCTCAAAGAACAGCTCTAAATCATTTTATTTGCAAGCCCTAAGCAGGAATTTGTATTCATGGTGAGACACTTATTGAGTTAATTTATTTAAGGCTGGGACATAATTTCTAATAGTGGAAGAGTCCCTAGGCCCAGTGCAATTGTCTCCCTGATAGGGCATTAATATTTTAAGGGGTCATAATACTCTGTCAATTGATCTGCATCTTTTAGGAAGTAGATTAGCAGTTATTGAAAGTCACTTGTGTGAAGGATTAGCTTAAATAAAGCTGGGGTTTGGCAGACCAGTGTCTGCTCCTGGGCCAAGTCCAGGGTCTGGGGCAATGGATCCGAACAGAATGTGGAGAATGCAGAGAGAAAATAAGGCAGTGCACATCTGGAGGGTGCTGTTGCTGCTGCTCTGCAGTGCCAGGCTCAGACAGCAGCAGGAGGAACACTGCAGTGCCTTCATGTGGCTGCCAGTGCTGCTGCCAGGATTTCTTAGGGAGATGTGAGACTGGGTATGATCTGAGTGAGGAGGTGTTGTGTGTTCTGCAGGAGGCTTGTTCATCTCGACAGATAGCCTGTTACTGATGACACTCAAGAGACAAATAACTTGACCCCTGAGGACCTTAATTTCTCTGTTCTTAGAAGTGGGGAACATTCATGCAATTTCTTTAGTGATTTAAAAGGAGGAAAATCCCAAATTTATAAAATTCTTGCTTATTTTACTACTGTAATTAATTCCACATTGCACTAAGAAACATGGTGCTGAATGGCCTTTAAAAAAAAGGTAATGTGGAAACCAGTCCAGATGAAAGACCTTTGGTGAAGCTTGTCTCAGGAAAGGATGACAGGAACACTGAGACCCAGGCAGAGTTGGCCAGGGCATATTCAGACATTCCAAGCCTTGGCTGAGAGTACCAAACTGTGGCAGGGCCATGGCAAGGGGTGGTGGACAGTGTGAGCAAGTGCTGCAAAGCTGCTGCCAAAGTGTTGGCAAGATCTGACAAACCTGGAAGGATACCGAGATGCCTTCAGAGCCTGTCACCTTCTGTTTGGTGTTTTAGCTTTTAAATTTTCTTATACCTCCCAGAGGCTGCAAGCTGGTGGAGAAAGCACTGACTGCAGGAGCCTGAGTGACACTGAGGCTGTCTGAAGGTGGCTGTGTCAGGCCACAGCTCTGCCCTAGGACACCAGCACACAGCCCCTGTGCTACACGGAGCAGGAGAGAAACACAGCATGTGTGGCTCTTGGATACAAATCCAGTGTTGTGGTGGCAACTTCTGTGAGCAAGTCAGCTTTTCAGTGCTGAGTCTACTTCTAACTCTTGTCCAGAAGTGACTCTGTTGGTGTGATGAACTCTTTGCAGCTCTAAGGTCCCTTGGGTAATGAGCACACAGGGACTGGGCTACCACTCATTGCAGCCAGGTAACCCTGCTGTGCCAAAGGGCTGGACAGCATTACTGGTGTTATAAAGAAAGGTGAATTGTTCATACTGAGCTGTAGTGGCCTTTTGTGGGTGTGTTCACTGCCTTAGAGGATAAAGTTTTATTTTCTCCTACAGAAATTATACCTTGTACTGCAATAGGTAAAAGCATTTATCAACTGAAGTTAAATTCTGCCCCATCAAATGCTGGCACTTTGTTTTTTCTAATGTGCATGGCTTATTGTGGATATTGAGTATTTATTGAGGAGAACTGAGCGTTGCTGTGGAAGGACATGCAGCTGCAGTGCAGCTTTGACTGTGCTGCCTGCAAGAGCAAAATGAATGTATTGGGTAAAAGTGGACTGTGGAGGTGCTCAAGACAGTACGTGGCTGGTCTTCCCCCAAAACTCCCTGTGGGGGGGAGGGAGTGTTTCACTGCCCTGCAGACACTCAGACTAATAGATGTGTAAGATGAATGATTATGTCTGAACTGTGCTCCTCGAGGCTCCATCTCCTATTTTTTCTTTATGTGCTCATCTCTCAGCATGTTGCCAAACCTTCAATTAACGTGTCACTGGCAGCTCTTTTCACCCTCACTCCCTCCCTTCAGCCCCACTGAGTCTTTTCCCATCCTGGGCAGGTGCTGCAGATGCAGGTGCTCAGCCAGAGTGGAGACAAAATAAAGTGATCCTGTCCATCACTCCTTTCCTCCTGGGAGAGGTCAGCGAGTCCTTGCTGCTGTTCCTGCTGCAGGGCTGGGCCAGGGCACATAGCAACTGCTCGACTGTACTGAGTGCTGAACAGCCCCAGCTGTGCCTGCCAGCCCTGGGCTGCAAGGGAAATCAGTTCCCTTGGTCATGGCCGTCAAAGATGACCAAGGACAGTAATCCCAAATTACCCAGTGCAGCTGCACAGTTTATTTTATTTTTACCTGTTACCTGGAAGCTTGGCAGAAAAATTTCCACATGTTCACGGAGGATTTTGTGGCCATGTGTTTGTTGTATTCTCTTGGTGTATTGACTAGGACCTCGGCCTGACATGATGTGTGAATAATCAGATGCCTGATGTATTTTAATATGTGCCTTTTTATCTTTGTGCTCCTCTGTTCTGTTCACTCAGATGACACACTCTCATCCACTCTTTACAAATTCCACTCACATGAGAATCTTTTTGTAATAATACCTTTTATTCTGGATTTCCTCGTCTAGCACACCCCAAACTGAGCAGAGTACTCAGTAAAGATCTTCAGTAAACCACCTCTGCTTTACCTGTAGTCATTACCCTCTTCTATCCACACACTGTTCAGAGGTACTTGGGGTACACCACTTCATGTCCTGTGAAGGAGTTCATCCTGTGCATTCTCATCTCACCTGATAGGAAAAAGTGTAATTCTATCCAAATACTTGGATATACACAATGGATGAGCTGCAGGGAGCAGAACTGCTGGAGTGGGAGGGACTGTAGAGAGAGAGTCACAGTCACAGGCTTGGCAAGGAGACAGCAGCAAAATTACACCAAGCAGCATGGCTGGGCTGTGACCTGTCTGCCTCTTGGAGGGGGCAGGTGAACCCTGTGTCCCCAGGCTGGCAGCCCCGCCTGCACTGAGAGAAAGGTTTGCCGGCGTGACTGGGCTCAGGCAGCTGTGAGCTCTTGGATCTGCAGCCTTGGGAGAGGGACAACTGCAGGCAAGTTTAAATTAGAGCTAGACTTAAGGCATGTAGTGCAGGAGAAGAAGAGCTGCCTGGAGCTTACCATATTTCTGTATAAAATTTTAATTATTTGTAAATTTTATGTACATTGTACTTGCTCAAAAAGAGTAATGAATTGACTAAAGAGAAGTCAAATTTTACATTTTGGAGGAAGAATTTTTTTCATGTAAGTAATCTCAGAAATCTTAATTTTGATATGTAAGACTTTCTGTGTGTATTTAAGGAGCTCAGGCCTGTGACCTATGTTGGATGAGCAGATGTGAGCAGAAGCAGCCACTTCCCACAGAAAGATGAGATTTTATATCATGAAAACATAAATGCATTACTCAGTCCTGGTTTTAACATTCTTACCTAAGGACTGAATGTAATTTTTTGTAAATTCATGTATTCTGGAGTTGCTTCTGACTTTCATTGGCATAAATAGGCCTGTGGTTTATGGAGTCCCCCAGCCCATACTAAGGCAGTGCTATAAAGGGTATGTGGATGTACCTGCTCCTCCTGGTACCAGAGGTATGACCCAAGGAGTGAGCTCTGTGCTTTAAGTTATCTGGTGCTGGTTTGACCCACACAGTCTGGGCTGTGCTCTGGACGTGCCATGGGCTGGGGGTGCTGTCACTGTCACCTCAGCCATGCCTGAGCTTCTGGAACTGAGATCATTTCTCACGTGATGCAATGACAATGACATGGATGGAAAGAATCTATTCTTTACCTAGAGCAGAAGTTCACACGGGTTCTTGAAGGATTTCTGCAAGTACTATGAAGTCACCTGTTTAACTGTCTGTGACTCCAGATAACCACTCAGGGCTACTGATAAAAACCAAAGAGCAGAATAAAGCAGTTGGGTCTGTCCTGAGAAGCGAGCTCTCAGCACTGGGGTCACCCTGCCACAGCCAGCACATGCCTTCTGGGGCCTGGGCTGCACAGCATCTACTTTGGAACATCTCCTGCTCTCCCAGGCGAAACCTTCTAGGATTGGTCAAGTTATTAAACAACCTGCCCGAGTTTGTATTTTCCCAGACAGGGAAACCAGCAGGACAGAAGAAGTTTCAGCTCCGACCAAAGCAGAAACTTTCTGTGGTTTTGATAGATTATGAAAACATGAAAGACAATATGTCAATATGTGACATTCTTTCCAACCCGAAATTATGTGCTTTAGTTTACACACACTGGAAGTCTTTTCTGAATATTTTGCTTTAGTCATAAAATATTATAGGCATGAAAAGAGATTTTTGAAGGTAACAGATCAGAAGTAGCCTCAGAGTTACCAACACATGGTGCAGGTGGTGTTTAGAGGTTCTCTCCTTCCCTTGTCCTCCATCAGCCTCTAATCTTCCCTTTTGTCCTGACCAGCCAAGGACTGGCCCGACTAACCTGTTGACATGTGACAGGATCCCACTATCTCTTTAGTTCTGTAGTAATGGGATTTGTTCTTTCTGAATTTATTTTGGTGTCAAATAACTAAGGTTTCCAGAAAGAGCAGCTTGCATCAAAATGTGAAAAAATGTTTCTCCATTGTTAACTCATTTCTCTTCCTTGCCATTGCTTTGGATTTTCTCCTGGGCTGGCAAAATAAATTTTCAGCATTCAAAAATTCAAAGACATAGTATTTTTTTTTCTGGGAAGAATCAGCTTTAATGTTTAAAGGAAAAGTATTTAAAATCAAAATTTAAAACTGAGTTGAGAGGCCAAATCATTTTAAAGACTTTAATTTTCAGTTGGTCTAATGATTTTTGTGGTCAGAAGTTAAAATTTGAACAGCTCTCATAATATATCATAAGTACACCTGATCTTTCACAGCAACTGTCATGCCATGGACCTTTCTTTACAAAATCCCCTGCCCATTCACTTCCCCAAAGCAGTTGTCTTTTAGGGTCAGACAGCTGCTCACAGTTCCGGCTGGGCAAAGGGAGAAAACAAAATATTAAAAAAGAGAAGACATTGTATCTGTCTTAAATTACTCAAAACCTCTTCTAGATAAACAAAATATATTGACTTGAACTGACATTTTGGCAAAGCCAGTGAAGTCTGATCCCGGATGTGTGATGCTTTGTGCCTCTCCCAGAATTTTTTAATTGTATGTGGTAACCTCTGTGTTCCTGTCAGGGGCCAAAGAAAGCTCAGCACAGCACAGGGCAGCTGCGAAGCTGGGAGCCCCAGAGGCAGTGTAGTGATGCTTTCTCCCAGAAAGTTATTCTGCAGGACTGAATACAGGGAGCAAAAGGGGAGCTGGTGACTCTCCTCTCCCTTGTAGGAGAGTGTGTGCTGGGCATGTGGATACTGGATGAGTAACACCACTGGAGCTGGGCAGAGGCAGAGAGACCCAGCTGGCAGGGCTGCAGTGCCCTGGCACAGAGCCGTGGCACAGCCAAACAATCCACAGCTCCGTGTCTGCCATGGAAATGAGCACCCTCACGGCATGGCTGCCAAACCTTGTCCTGGCAGGCAAAGACTTGTGGAAACACCGTGGTGAAAATGATTGCTGACATTTTTGGCTGTGGTGTCACCTGTGTTTGGTGCAGGCAAGAGGTTTTAGTAGCGAGGGTGTCCTTGCTGTGGGGCTTGAGCAAGGACCTGAAGGACACAGGAACATGTCCATCGTGACCCCTGCACATGGCACACTCAGCCTGGGGTGTTCCCTGCAGAGTTTTCACTCCCAGAGAAATAATTTCCCTACACAAAGAACAGACGAGGCAAATTGCCTGAGTTTACCATGAAAATTTTGAATTTTTGTAGTGAACAGAGACATCACCTAAATGGGCAAATTAAATGCAACCTGGTTTTATTTCAGGATTTGTTTCTTTTCTCTACCCACCCCCCATCCTGGCTTTACTCTGAGATACCTGCTGCCTGTGCTGCATGTTCTGCAGTCAGAGCAATTTGCCTTCAGCAATGTTTGACGTTGTGGATTATGATCCTAAATTTAGTAAACTGCTCATATGGATTTGGTTTTTGGGGTGGCATTTGAGCTTCTGGTAAATGCTCCCATTGCCTGGGACTGGGATATCACCAGCCAGTAGAAAATTGGAGAACGTGGAGTTCTGCTGCCCAGGTAGTGCCCCCAGAAAGTGCTCTCAGGTGGGAGGTGAGGCAGTGCCCCTGGGAGGGCCCTTAGAGCTGTGCAGGAGCAGTCACTGAGCCCAGGTACCATGTCAGACCCACCAGTGAACATCTCTCTTACCCCACATCCCACTCCCTATAAACAGCCTCATGGAAGCTGCTAGTGATTTTTCTTTTCTTTTTTTTTTTTTTTTTGTTTTGGGTTTTTTGTTTGTTTGTTTGGGGGGTTTTTTGGGTTTTTTTGATTGTTTGTTTTTTTGTTTTGTATTCACTCTTACCACCCCTTCAAAGATAGAAGGATGAAGCAGGATTAAGGAAGCAGTAGGAGCTGTAGTGGCAGATGCCAGCTGCTGCTGTTGGTTGGTATAACATGGCATTATTTCAGGAAATTCTCTTGAAGAAGACACAGGCTTCCACGGAGCTGGATCTATTTTAGTACAATATTTGCATCTTTGCATAATTTTCACAGCCGATAGGGTGAATACAGAACTGAGTGAGAAAGTTACTATAGTCTCAAGATTTTCATTCTGAGTCTACATAATAATTGATTTTCTATAGCTTTGGCATTGGAAGCAACCTTGGCACCAGTTGTACTGGTTCTGCCTTCACAGTGCTGCTCTTCTGTGCTGCCTGGGCCATGCTTTCACTGACCAGACACAAGTGTCCAAACTAAGCAGTGTTTAAGGCTACATTTTTCTGTTAAAATGAAACTCTTACGGACAGAGAAACAAAAATACACAATCTTATTATGATTTCTTCCCAGTACTGGTAATCTCTGATGAAAGCTCCTGCCCTATTACAGCAGAATTGCCATTGTATTAACTGACACACTGAGAAGTGAAGAAATGCTGTGGTTATATTCTGCTCTGGGCACTGGTGTCACCTTTTTCTTGCCCAGGCATACTTACAGATTTCCCTTTTGCTGCCTTCCAGTCTTTGATATATTTATTATCTTTACGGTCATCCTGTGCAAAACATGGGATATTCATGAGGGATGCTCATGAGAGGTTCCTCAGATGAAGGTCATGAAGTCTCATACTTTTACTATAATTCTAATTTGCAAAATTAACTTCTTTCTTCAAGTTATTTAAACTACCTGGACCAATCCTCCTTTTCCATCAGAATTGTGGTCTAACATTGTTGTGAGTGGGTCCTGCATCATCACATTACTGTGAGGAGCACTTGAGAGCATCTAGAAACATCTGAGTACCATTTCAGATAAAGGGCTAGAAGAGCAAAGCCTTGTTGGAAACTCAGTTGGACTAGTATTAGAGCATATTTTGTGTTTTGAAAAAAACAATCCTTTCTCCAGTGGGATGCCCTGCATTTATAGTACTTGACTGTTCAGGCATTTTACTGGCTCTGTATGGGCAAAGTTGTTATTTCCTGGAGCTCTGCTGTCCCATGGCACAGCACCAGAGCTGTTCATCTAGCTAAGGAGGAGGCAGAGTGTCCTCTGGGCTGTGGAGAGCTACTGCAGGAAGGATGTAACCCAAGCAGAAAATTCTTGATGTTTGGGTTATTATGGAGCAGCCATGATGAAAACTGCGGCCCTAAATCCCACGTGTGATGAGAGGAGTGCTAGGCCTGAAAAAAGGTGTGTGAGTGGAGCAGCATTTCAAGCAGGGAGCTGAAGATCAAAGTGGAGCAGAGCACAGCTCAGAGCTGCCATGTGGCACCTGCTCCAAGGCCAGCACGAGCCCCAGGAGTCTCGGGCCAGCAGCCAAAACTTGGTTCCACTCCCAGAAAAGTCAACGAAACCCATTGGAAGTTCAATGACTTCATGCTGTACTGCATGCTGAGTGGTTTGCCAGCATTACAGCATTACTGTTAATAGCAGGGGTTTATCCCAGGTGCAAGGCAATGGAGAGTTACAGCACTTCTGTGTAGCTGGTTAGGGGAGCCTGGGAGTAAAAGATGCTGAAAGTGCCATCTGGGTGCAGGATCTCACTTGGCTTCAGAGTCTGACTGCTCTGGGAACTACCCACACATTTTCCTATTTGGTAAATCCCTTCCCATGGTGCCATTCTCAACATCAGCTAATTGCCATCCTATACTGATAGAAGAGGACCTAAAATTTGTTGAGAGCTTCAAGACCTGAGTTGTCACCAGGGTCTTTTATGTGGTAATGTTAAGATGGAACATCCTGAAAAATGACACTAGCCAGGAAAAGGGCAGGAGCCACTCCCTGTCAGGAATGTCAAACATCACTCAGTGATGGTTCTGATGGTGCAGCATTTCTTTTTCCTGTCTCCTTGCCTTAAAATAATTTTTCTTAAACCACAAAACTTTGTCTCTCTTTTCTTCTTCACAGACAAGCAGAGCAAATACAGAAACAATCTCCAGAGATGTTCTGCAGATATTTTTCCTTCTTTGGTCTGTGTCTTTTCCTTCCAACCCAAAGGTAAGTGGATGGTTTGTTTTGTTTTAAAGGGAACATTTGAATTATGATTCCCATAAATAATGTGGTTCAAAAGGAAACTATGCTTCCAATTATCCAGCCCATCCAAAGGAAGCAGAGTGCAGTCAGGGATGTGGCATAGGAGAGAGCAATCTGCATAGGTCCCTAAACCACAATATGTCCATTAATAGTGCGATCCCTGATTTCCATTTCAGAACCAGCATAGTTTGTAGTTTTTTAACAGAAATGCCTCCCATAAGGCTCCCAGCCCTGTTAATATCATCTGTGGACCTACATGTCCCACATCCCTTAAATTATTTACATATATACTGTGCAAAACCTGGTTCCTCTCTAAGGTCCTGTTCAGTCTAAATCCTGCAGCTCCAAGGCCCTATTAACCCAGCATTGAAGAAAACAGAAGAAAATACCTTGGTGAGAGCTTTGAGTGACTCCATGGCTGCTTCCTGCCCAGAGCAGGGTCCTGAGACTGGGGCTCTGCCTCTCATCTCCTCGTATCCAAAGCAAGAGCAAACTCTTAACTGGGTTACACTTCCCTCAAGTGAGTGTGTGACCACCCTGCAGCTTAACAGTTTTTACTGTTCAAATCCCTGCCCCTCTCACTGTGTGAGGGTGGAGATCTGTCACTCTCATAATGCAGCTCCTGGCTTCAATGTCTAGCCACAAAATGTGCATTTTGACATTGTAATTCAGAGTTGGACCCTCAGTATGCCCAGCAGCTGGAGCAGCACTGCCCACAGAGCTTTGGGGGTGTCTGTGAAGTGCATAGTCCCCTCCAGTATCACTCTGACAGCAGCTCTAGGAGCTGACACTTACTTCTGAAGATGAAGCTTATTTAGGGGACTAGAGATTAGAGAGGAGGAGCTATTGGGCAATGAGGTTTGTCTCAGGTTGTCATGAACAGGAGGAAAAAAGAAATGCATGTTCCTTATATAGACTGTATAAGAAGGAGTGGGAAGGGGAGATTGGGGGTTATTGTCAAGACTTGTGATCTACAGACCTTGCTTGAGTTTTCTGTGATATTTTAAGAACATTCTTAAGATACCATGTGTGCAACTTGTAACTACCAGCTGAGGCAATTTGCTATTTTACCACCTCTTGAAGGTGCTAATTATTCAGCCAGGATAGCAATGTGAGTAAATGCTTGTGGTTTTAGTTATCTACTTGGTTTTAATAACTATTTAATGCAGTTTGTTTGCTTGAGCACAAGCTGGAAACAGCTGCAGCTGCACACCAGATGTGCCCAGCCCAGGCAGCCACATGTAACAATTCATGTTTGTGTCCCCAGGAGTTGCTCTCTGGGCCGTGGATCCAGCTTGCACAGCAGGGACACAACATCCCTCCCTGGATTTCAGAACCTCACCATGGGATACAACAAATACCTCCGGCCCTACTTTGGTGGTATGATGGCTCCACACATGGAAGCATTTAAAATCAGTCTGTGGGGCTCGTGTGGAGGGAGGAGCAGGCTTTAAGCTTGCTTTAGGACGGTGCATCTTCAAAGGCTGTGTTTCTTTTAAATTAGTTGGTGTCCCAGGCTTTCTGTGCATCCACTGTTGTCTCAAATAACTGGTGCACATATATGTGGGGCTTGGGAATGTGTCCATCTGTGAGGTTAAGAGCAGGGAATTTATAAACTTTAACACCTCTGTGAAAGACCTGACTAAATAACTAAATTCTGCTCTAACTGTCCAAGCTTTTGTTTAGAGCCTGACCCTTGTGATTTTCTGCTTTACTTTTGTTCATGTACAGCTATTACAGCTATTTAGTAGATTGCAGCTATAGAAGAAAAAAGCCATTCTTCTTGCCAGGAATATTGACTTTTGACACATGATTTCACTTCACACTGTGACACAAACCTGTTTCAAACCCTGGTGAGACTCTGGGGAGTCAGAAGCAGACAGGAATTTAGGAACTTATCTGAGGCTATTGAGCAATTTGGGTGTCAGGTCTCCCACCTTCCAGGTGACTGCTGTTATCACAAGAGGAAAGGGTTTCTCAGAATGACATTCATCACCTGAAAAATATCAATGAAAGTTTAAGGAACAGCAATGACCATTTTTATTTCTATTCATTTTGGTTTTCTGCCTGAACCCATTAATGAAAACCTGCTTGACAGAAAAATTTCCCATCGGCTTTCACAAGGCCTTGTATAGTTCCCATTTTAGACTGACCTGCTGCTACTGGCACCTCTGAGCTTCTTCCTTTTTCTGACCATGGCAATAAATTTCTGGGACAGTGCAAAATTTACCATCTTGTTATGCCTAGAATGGCTGACTTGATGCAGGACTAGAAAAGCTCCTCTAAATCCTGGGACACCAGTGAAAAGGTGTCTTTGTCTTTATGTTATGTCTTTATGACATAACAGAGATCAACTGCATCTACACAAACATTAAACAAAAATGGTCAGGACTCTGGTGTGACCTCCCCCAGAGGCTGAGTCTCACGGATGTGTACTGTGGCCAGTAATTTCAGTGGGCTTCAAGAGTCTGCATAGCCACAGGATGTGAATGACAGCTACTGAAAAAATATATTTCTTTTGCAAATGAAATAGATTTATGAGCAGTTTAAAACAAACGAAGCGGAAACCACCTGGAAAGGGATTGAGAAATTGTGTCTGTTGGTCGTTCCTCACAGTGATTTAGATGTTGAAAAGGAGTTTCAGCAATCCCACGAGGAAAGGCACTGCTGTGTTGTCACCCAGGCAGAGGCACTGTGCTGGAAAGCGCCAAGCCGCGCTCGGAGCTTCACGTTCCCCGGGATCGGCGGAACCCGGCCTGGCGCGGGGTCCCCGTGTTCCCGTGTCGCTGTGTCCCCGTGTCCCTCTGTCCCCGTGTCTCCCTGTCGCTGTGTCCCCATGTCCCTGTGTCTCCCTGTCCCCATGTCCCCGTGTCCCCGTGTCTCTGTGTCTCCCTGTCCCCATGTCCCCGTGTCCCTGTGTCTCCATGTCCCCATGTCCCCGTGTCCCTGTGTCTCCCTGTCCCCATGTCCCCGTGTCCCTGTGTCTCCATGTCCCCATGTCCCCGTGTCCCTGTGTCTCCCTGTCCCCATGTCCTCATGTCCCCGTGTCTCCATGTCCCCATGTCCCCGTGTCCCCGTGTCCCCATGTCCCTGTGTCTCCCTGTCCCCGTGTCCCCGTGTCCCTGTGTCCCCGTGTCCCTGTGTCTCCCTGTCCCCGTGTCCCCGTGTCTCCCTGTCCCCGTGTCCCCATGTACCTGTGTCTCCCTGTCTCCATGTCCCCATGTCCCCGTGTCTCCCTGTCCCCGTGTCCCTCTGTCCCCGTGTCTCCCTGTCGCTGTGTCCCCATGTCCCTGTGTCTCCCTGTCCCCATGTCCCCGTGTCCCCGTGTCTCTGTGTCTCCCTGTCCCCATGTCCCCATGTCCCCGTGTCCCCATGTCCCTGTGTCTCCCTGTCCCCGTGTCCCCGTGTCCCCGTGTCTCCATGTCCCCGTGTCTCCATGTCCCCGTGTCTCCCTGTCGCTGTGTCCCCATGTTCCTGTTTCCCCGTGTCCCCTTGCCCGGGCGGTGCTGCCCTCTGGCGGTGGATCCCGGCAGTGGCGGGCGGCAGTCGGACTGACGCTCTGTTTGCAAATCCAACAGTCAGGTGGGACCTGAAAACTGGCAAAGGGCGATTGTCTCCTGGATTTCAGTCAGTGCATGTTCTCGGCAGAGTACTTCTCTGCCTCTCGGTGGTTCCTCCCCAAGAGCGGGGTTGCTTGTCGCTCCCTGAGCTGTGAGAAGTGCTCTGTGCAGGGGTCCCTGGCCTGGCTGCTCTGTGGCTGGCGTGGACTGGGAAGCAAGGGACAAAGTGGCCCTGGCTGCCTGTCCAACGGCAAATGCCACTGAAATGCTCCTGAGACAAAAATCTAAACTGCTGAGCTTCACAGCTAGCGCTGCTGGGTATTGGCCAAACACAGAACTCCAGCTCCCTGACAGTGACAACTGTATTTTGGATCATGTCATTTGTGAGCCTAATGCTCTCAAATTGTGTCTGACCCTCTGTGCCTCTGCAGTTTTAGAGACAGAAAGTGAGGCTGAGAACAGTGCAGCACAGCATCCTGAGTGGCTTTACTGTGCCCTTCACACTTCCCTTCTCTCTCCTGAAGCATTTCTTTCCCTCTGCAGGAGAACCTGTACAAATTGCAATGAGTCTGCACATTGCAAGTATTTCTAGTATATCTGAGAGTGACATGGTAAGTGAAAGAACTTTTATTTTATGAGATATGATTGGGATCTGCCTGAGAGACTTCACATGTATTCCTGTGTTCAGCACAGAAATGGTTATTTTGAAACTGCTTTACTGTTTGATGGCTGTTCACAACTTTCAGAGGTGGGATGAATACAGGGCTCATTTATGACTGCAGACAGGGTAGATGCCATAGTAATGTGGGCTTACAAGTAAATAGAAGTGGTTCCAAAGTTCTACTGTCAAAACCTCATCACCTTCTGGAAATCAGGCCCTGTGGAAATGGAAAAAAAATCAATCCCCTGCAGCATCCCTTTCCTCCATGTGGGAGCTCTTTGTGTGGGATAGGGATGGGTTCTGTTGGACATGCTGGCTCTGACTGGAGTCCTGGACAAGGCTTCTCAAGGATGAGAAGTAAGGCTTTGAGCCTTAGGCTCAGTCTTTCATCCCAAGAAAAGAAAGAAAATGAATTTAAATATATAGAGAACACCTTCCCACCACTGGTGAATCTGATACATTCAATTTCTGATAACAGCTGGATTTTAAACATTAATCACTGAAAGCTGTTTTTTCAGATTGACCAAAACTATGGGCAACTTGTTGAATTCAGCAAATAGTTTCAGTCCAAACAGTCAGAAATTAAGTCAGGAACAATTTCAACAGTTAACTTCTGCCTTTTCAAGACTACCACCACCAATTATTTTTTTTCTGCCTCCTCCCAACAATTGAAACAAGTTCACTAAATAAAATTTTGTAACTTTGCTAAAGCTATTCAATTTGGGAAAGGAACAGAACCAACAAAATCAATTATTCACAAACCTCTAATTTAAGTGCCTTGTAAAATAGTTCCTATTCTGGATTTTTTCTTGATGATCCATCTAAATTTCTCTGATCGTATAGGAAACATCGCAGAGGCTCAATCTGTGCCTTGGTAAAAGTTGGAAAATCAACCAGGATTCTTCACTTTTGTCACTACTATAACTCACTGTATTGAAAGGCATAACAACCCATTATTTGACATCACAGACTGAGAGTAAAATTTTAAAAGTTGCAGAAACTAACACTGCCTTGATTCCTTAAAGGATTTGAAAATTAGAGATAAAATGAAGCAGAACTCTTGCTCTTCCACAGCCAGGCAGCCGTTCTGTGGTGAAACACAGTTGTTCAGGCTGTTGCCACAAGTGCCAGTGCCAGTGCCAGTCTGCCTGTGCCACAGATGTTTTGATAGTAAAAGGCATTAGTGGTTGCATTTGCTTTGACTGTAAGGAAGTAAAATAGTCCAACAGTGCCTGTGGCGTCCAGAAGGCTCAGCAAAGCATCAGCTTCAGAGCTGAGTGGGTGCTGCTTACTCTTTTCTGTTGGGGCACGGTGAAAACACTGCAGTCACTGTAACTTGAGTTTTGGCAGGCAAAAGTCAAGTTACTCCCAGTGTTCTTAGATTCAAAATTCCTATTAAAATAGAAGGCACAAGCTTTCTTTTTTCATTTGTTTGAGGTTTTTTTCAGACCTCCCTGAAATAACAGGTTGGATTCACTTACCTTTTTTCTCCAAAGTGCCAATGCCTCTTTGATGATCAGATTTATAGTTCATGTGGAATTTCCCAGCTCTAGGCAATGGCTGATCTCTAATGTCAATGACTTGCTGGGTGGCATCAAGTGTGTGCTTCCCATCTGTTCTTTTACCTGCAAAATGGACACAAAAACATCACTTAAATTAATTGCCCATTAAAAACGTAAAGCACTATAAGTATAATCTTTAGTCCTTAAACTCCACACCGTAGAGTGGAATTGTATTAGAAATATTACCAAATAAATAAAACTGTGTTGAAAATGAAGCTTGAAGCTTGGCTGTGTCAGGTTAAACAAAGGTGTGTTCTGTCTCTTGTCACACACATGATGTGCCCATGGCTGTACTGTGCAGGTGCCTGGACACTCATCCTGCCAGCTTCTCCTCTCTTTCCCAGGATTTCACAGCCACCATATCCCTGCAGCAGCGCTGGACAGACCCACGGCTGGTCTTCCATGGCAACAAGAGCTTCACGCTGGACGCCCGTCTGGTGGAATTGCTCTGGGTGCCTGACACCTACATCGTGGAGTCAAAAAGGTCCTTCCTGCACGATGTCACCGTGGGCAACCGCCTGATCAGGCTGTTCTCTAATGGCACTATTTTGTATGCCTTAAGGTACATCAACCTCTGCCTTGCTGCTGATGGCTCCAAATAGATTTCCAGAATTACCTTGGACAGGAGCAGATACCACGGGTCATGAGTCTGGGGTCAGCAGGCCAGCTGTGACCATACTCTGCTGATCCATTTCCCCTGTTCTGGCCTCCTGGAGATGCCAGTCGGAGATCAGGTTTCCCATCATGGTACATGTTGTGTCCTGAGGCGTGCTCAGAAAGCTCACATGTTGGGTGTCACTGAGGAAAAGTCGAGTCAGATGGAGGCAGGGGAGGAATGGAAGGACAACATCACAACAGTAAAAATTTAACTGATCGTGGGAAACTGCTTATCCAGTGCCATGTAGTGATGAGTTTTGTTTTTTACTAAAAAATGTATTTGTTCATATACTGCAGGAATGTGCACTGCACTTGTTTTAGCAATTCCTACAGTACTCTCCTTAGCTTGCAGTGACTGGGTCCCAGTTACCTCAACTGCAGAGTAAAACTCATGTACCTCCACATCAGAGCAAGCCAGAGCATGTGTACAGTGAGTTACTGTGCCTTATGTCACAAGTGGTGACTTCTTAAGATGTGCAAATTGTAACACCGTGGAAAAAAAGTGAATGTACACTCTGTATCCCGCCACAGCAAAGCAAAATTCCTTCTTGGGTTGCATTTTTATCAGGGTGGCTGCAGGGAGTGCTTGTTTTCAGGAGGGTTCTCAGTTCATTCATTTCATAGGTCCAAATAAACTAACTGAGAGAGCAGAGGCTTTGTGATCCAGTTTGCTATGTAAAACACCTATTTCATTACATGCTTTTATTGCAATTTTCAGAGCTCTTTCTCTTCCTACAGAATCACTACTACCGTTGCCTGTAACATGGACCTGTCAAAATACCCTATGGACACACAAACATGCCAACTGCAGCTAGAAAGCTGTAAGTACAACGTTCTGGAAAACTCTAATTTTAAATTTGTTTATTCATAAATAACTTACACATCTTGATTCAGCACAGTGGCTTTCTGAAGTAGACTTTTATTCCTGCAAATACTGATGTCCAAAAGAAAACAACTTCTATGTCATCATTCTTCAAATGTTTGTGTTGTAATCCACAATCCAAAGAATTCCTGTCATTGTGCAGTTTATGCAAAAAAAAAAGTGGAAATGAAAAATAATTTATTAAAGTGTAGATAGTTCAGTCTTGCACAGAAAGGATGAAGTAATATTGCCTGGTTTTCAAAATTCGGCTCCTTTTGAACACATAGCTTCTTCAAAACTACCTTGTGGGGTAAATGCATGGGATAGAGTACAGCGAAGAACAATTCTCATATTTTTAGGTATCTACTACCTATTGCACCCCTCGAATCCCCACATTGGGAAGGGTGGTTCTCACTACAATGAGAGCTGAACATGGCTCTCCAACTCATGAGCTGAAATTAGGGCCAAACCCAGCTTTGTGATTCCTGGTTCCTCCACTGGGGCTGACTACTGTAAGGATACAGAGAATGGGACCTGTGTCACCAGGAGAGTCTCAGACTGGGAAGTCTCAAGAAGAGGAATTATCAGTGAGTTCCACTCTCAGTTAGATTAAAAGCTCACCTATGGCAATGCTGGCTGGGAAAGACTCCAGGAGAACATAGGCCACTTCAGGGTTGTTACCCCAGAGCTCAGCCAGTGCAGTGCTGCTGCTCTGTACCTGAGAAGAGCAGGCAGCCTCCTCCGTTCAAGGCACAAAACCAAACATCCACCATGTCAGCACTGAAAAGACCAGATTTTAACTTCTGGGATTGCAGCATGAAGCACCCAGGGAAGCACATATTATTTTCACATTAAAATCATATTAGTTCACCATGGTTAACTTTATTACAAAGAATAGCTCCTGAAATAATAACAATTGGCCTCTTCTGCTAAAGCAGAGCATGTTTAGGCCTGGTTTAAAAGTGATTGGGTCCTACATCATGCTCAGTTGCTGTATAATTCCTATGAAATTACATACACATTGCCCACTGGAGATTTCATTAGGATAAGTGCCCAGAAATAATGCTATTTAAATATATGCCAGATGAATTAACAACAATCTATCACTTGTTATAAAATTTTCCTGAGTAACCACGATTTATAAAACCACTTAGAAATTCTGAAAAGTCACATGCTTAGGATTCTACTCAGGGGTTCATACTCTGGACACCTAATTTAGGAGTTCATCACGCCCAAGCTCTGGTAATTTGTGTCTAATAAGAAAACACAATTAGATGCAAATAGAGTTGCAACTGCATCTGATTCCTTCTACCAGGACAAATGGGTTATTATCAGAATCACAGCATCCCTATGCATGGTCTCAAAGAAGGGCTCTTAATAAAAGAATTCAATCAGTGAAACCGATGGGCTTGTTTCCTAAATTAAGTCAAATTTTTGAAGAGAATGGCAGGCTGGCAACTCAGTACAAGATTTATCCCTAAGACTGAGGTATCCCTCAGTCTAACCTGGGGTCATGTCATCACCTACATCCCTGAAGGCACTTACTCAGATGAAATATATGGAGTCCCACTGCTTTGAGGCAGGAATTTGGTGTTACTTAAATGTTGTGTGCATTTATTTGTCCTCAGTAACTTAACGCCTTGGAGGATACAAGGAATGATTTGTAGAAAAAGCTTTTTTTATGAGCAGGTTTTCTGGACAATATGTACCCAGTCAGAGGAGCCTGCTTCATAACTACATAGCAGACTCAGCTGTAAGCTCCTGACTAATTGAAAATGCATTTTCTGGAATACAGGATTCAGTGAAATGTGCTTGTGCTCTGTGGTGAGGGGCTCAGTGGGATTTGAATTCTCTTTTTTTAACCACCGTTTTTAACCACTGTTTTCTCCTGCTCTCAGAATGAAGAGACTACGTTTGAGGGTTAATCACTGCAGTACTTTTATCCTGCTGCATGTGATCAAGCTATGTCTGATAGCAATGAATTATCTTTGAAAACAGAAATACCCCATGTAAACAATTGAAATAGGCTCTCAGCATGTTGTGTGTCATTCCCAGAGGTGTGTGTTCCTGTCGGAATCTGGAGCAGCAGATCCAATGTGGTGAAGGAAGCACAACCAATGTGCCCCATGGTCACACACAGCTCAGAGGGCCTTTGCCCAGTCTGCAGTGCTGCATCAGGGTTCTGCTCACCCTCGGGAGACAGAGCAGGGCAGCAGCTGGGCTCTCACTGACTAAAGCAGTCACACTGTGTTCTCCTTAGGGGGCTACGATGAAAACGATGTCATCTTCACCTGGCTGAGAGGAAATAACTCAGTCCATGGCATGGAGAAGCTGCGGCTCTCCCAGTACACGGTGGAACGCTACCACACCCTGGTCTCGAAGTCACGGCAGGAGACAGGTAAATCTGGGAGAGAAAGCAGCAGGGAAAGCTCTGGAGAATTCCCCATCCCATCTCCTCTCCTTCCTGTGGGCCAGTACCTTTTGACCCAGGCCTGAACCAGCAAAGTCTGTAGCAAATCTTGATCTCACAAAAAGAGATAAACAGAAAGGTGATGAAATCCTATTAGTTGCAATCAGGATATTTTGTAAGATGGAAATCCACAGAAAGATGGAGGTTTAAAATATGCTGTATTCATTTGATGGATTTTTAATTGTATTTTAATTCTTCTTTGTTTTTTCTCTACACATACCTGAAGAAACTCTCTCCCTTCTATCCAGGTATGCAGTCTGTAAATACTGCAGAGAGCAATGTTTACAGTAAAAAGGAGTAAAAATAATTTTTTTAATATACATTTGTTTGAAAATTACAATTCTATAATGATGGAATAACATATTTTTGTAGATCAGCATTCAATGTCTTTTTCATTATCAGTGAAAATACTCTTTTCTCCAATCACAGACACTATGAAAGGGGGCAAAACTTCCTTAGAATGACAAGATTTTAAAAATAACTATGTTCTGTTGTTCTGTTGCATACACAACCCATGAACAACATGGACTTTGCTTCCATACTTCAAAGGGAATTATTGTTTAAAGAGTAGAACTATAGCCTGAAAATACTACTGATCCAGCCTCAGAACCCTTATGTCAGCATTTACAACAAATTGATTTTTAAACGACGACTGATTTTTTTTTAGCACAAAAAGATACCATTATCAAAGCTCACTAAAACAGGGGTCTAACTCCCTGTGATGATAAGGTACTGGGATGCTTTGTGATGTGAGCCAGAGCCTGCCGACATCAAGAGACAAATGTTTTGTCTTTTTCAGCCATCAGGTAAGACTGAACTTGGCAGCACCTTTCAGAGCAGGTGTTGGGAAAGGTGTGCTGTGTTGAGTGTGAGAGAACAGGTGAGAGCATCAGCCCTGCCCTGCTCTGAGCTGAGGCCCTGCTGTAACATTTCCACTGTGCACTGTGCAGGAGCCCCTTTGCAAGGCGTGTGTTGCTCAGATGCCTCTTTGCCTGTGTAGGGTGTGTTAGCTCAGGGGGTGTCCCCTCGTGTAGGGTGTGTCACCTACATAAGCACTCTGAGATCTAAAGCAAGGCCTCTCCGACAGTTGTGGTGCAGCTCTGCTGAGCTCCATCAGCTGAAGGGCTGCTGCAGAGCTGTCCCAGTTTCACTCCAGGTGTCCTTGGGAATCCCACATTCACCAGCTCTTTTCCTTTCGTGAACAGGCAGCTACCCACGACTGATATTACAGTTTGAACTGAGAAGAAATGTCCTTTACTTCATTTTGGAGACCTATCTGCCCTCCACTCTGCTCGTCATGTTGTCCTGGGTTTCTTTTTGGATCACACTGGACTCAGTGCCTGCAAGAACCTGCATTGGTGAGTTATTGCCTGAGGAATGGAGATTTAAGCATGCAGAAGAGCCTTTGAAGGCTAGGTAGATGGTACTTTTCTTGAACTACCTGCTCAGGGATAAACGGTCTGCTTGCCTTCTGCTGTTCCTTGGGTTGGTGTGGAGGAGATTCTGTGGCAGGGACATGTGCCCACCTGCACAGCTGTGTGTGGCCAAGGCTCCCAGGAGATCCACAGCAGAGAGTAGAGGACAGTACATGATCTTTGTGATGTGCTTTGGAGGGAGCAGGATGGGGGATTTTTTTACTGAAACCATAAAAAGGAAGAGAGCCAACTGCCTATTGGAGCCAAGCTGCCAATCGCAGGGAGAGCCTGGGTGAAGCTTGTAGCTAATGCTGCAAAAGCATTTCAGTTGCTATGGTGGATGATTTAGATTTGGTAAGGAGTGATGTGCTTTATCTGGACAGCAACAAAGAGCAATGACATGAGCAGGAGGCTAGGCCAAGACTTTTCCAAAGTGTCCACAAGAAAATGTCTCTCTTTTTCTGTTTTCCAAGGAGTTACAACAGTGCTCTCTATGACAACTCTGATGATTGGCTCACGAAGTTCACTTTCGAAAACCAACTGTTTCATCAAGGCCATTGATGTTTATCTTGGCATCTGCTTCAGCTTCATCTTTGGCGCCCTTGTGGAATATGCAGTGGCTCACTACAGCTCATCACAAAAGTGTGCAGCTAAAGTACCAGAAGAGGTAAGGCCTGATGTATTTTAATAAGTCCAGAGATCTTGGATTGACAGCAATTAGTTCTCCATTTACTGAATAAGACAAATGGTCTTTCTTCTATGGATATGTTGACAATACTTGTCCAAATTGGCGCTAAATCTAAACTTTTGTGTGTAACAAACACATGAATAGCATAGGAGTGCTGTGTCTCTGACAACCTTCTGAGCAGCAGCCTTAGCTGACAGTCCTGTTGGGCTCACAGGACCACATTCAGAAAGGCACTTTGGTCTGGCACTGGAATTGGGTCCTTAGCTCTGAGTTGAGCTCATGTGAATGTGAAGCACCTCTGGTCCTTTCAAACGCAGCCACAGAAGAGCCAGTATAACACACCTCTTTGCTCTTCTATCGAACAGCTCCAATTAGGAAGGCACTTTCAATTGGCACGCTCCAATTAGGGAGGCACTTTCCTCCACCAGAGGAAAGCTGAACCTTTCTTCCTCCCTTCCCAGAAGATCCTTCCAAGCATCCATCCCACAGTGTTCTGTGGGGATTGTGAGAGTGAGTTGTTCAAGGGCTCTGCTTTAGTGTGAGAAATTAAATAGTCAGGTATGGCTATAGTCCAGTGGTCACAAAGGGCCCAAATCCTGTCAGGGGAAAAAGAGGTTTCCCACCTCAATATTGAGATCTCCAGCCATTAAGTTACTGTGTAGACAGGAAGAGATGGATAGATGTCGCTGTTGAGCGGCTAGCTGAGGAATGACCCAAGTTCTCAGACAAGGAAAGAGAGAAGAGAACTTTATTGTTTTGATTTCCATATATATAGAGTCTTCAGAGGTCACCCAGATTGGTCAGCCCGAGACTTCCCCCTAGGCCCAATTGGCCAAGCCCGAACTGACCTAATCCGGAGACGTTGTTTGCAAAACATCCAAACTTTATCTTTGTTTATGAAATGTAGCAAAATGTTCCCACGGGAAGGACCTGTGCTAGCCACAGCTATCCTGTAGGAGATGGATGTTGGATTACTCAGAGTAAGGCTTGCTCAAGGATCTAAAAATATCTCTAGAAATACAGTGGTGAAAACACAGGCATCTCTCGGATCTCAGGCCCTCCTAAGATTAGGCAGCAGCTGAAAGGTGTGTTTGAGCATTGGGTTGACCACGTATGAAGCTATGCTCTTATATCTTTATCCTTATGATCTCCTTCCTCTGCAGGAGAAGACAGACCTTAAAACTAGCTGTGCACTCTTGTTTCCTAGGGCCCTGCAAATGAACTAACTAAAGAAATGGAAGAAGTTAACATCACTAACATCCTCAACAATTCCATCACCAGCTATAAGCAGAAAATCAGCTTCACAAGCATTGAGATTTCCAGTGATAATGTTAACTGCAGTGACTTGACCATGAAAAGTCATGAGAAAATCAAATGTGTCTTGAGAAACAAAATGCACAGGATTATTGGTTATTTTACAATTCAAAACCCTGGCAATGTGGACCACTACTCCAAATTGCTTTTCCCTTTGTTTTTCATGCTGGTCAATGTGTTTTATTGGGCTTATTATCTATATTTTTAGTAGAAATAAAAGTTGCTTCGTTCTCCTACTACAGCAGGAGAGAAATTGTGCCTGTGGGCATACAGGTACCTCACCTCAGTGAATTCAATGTGGACAAAAAACTTACCTTGTGTTTCCTGAGGTACCCAGCAGGAGAGTGTGTGAGGTATGCATGCAAAACCTCGGTGTGTCAGCATCAGCAACACTGACTCTGACAGCAGCCTGTTCAGCTGAGTGGCTGTGCTGGGCTCTTCTGCTCGTAGCTGCATTTCATTCTACACCTCACTTGGCTGGAGATGGGTGTGCAGGACTGCACGAGGCAGCTACAGAATGCTCACTAAAAAGGGCAAAATTCTTTTGGTAGCTTGGAGCAGGTTGGAACCTTCAAGTTTAGATGTCCCAGAGGATATATAGGATCATAGCTGTTATTCTTTGTTTGCCAGAGATAACAGAGGGACTGTGAATGCTGCCTCAATAGCTGCTCTGTTGCAGTGAGAGCCCTCAGGCAGCAGCAGGAACACATTGCAGCACAGCACAGAGGGATGCTCCCGTGCATGCTGCTTTGTCCCAGGTGATGCAGTGCCAGGCCAGGGATTTCAGTACTGCACAGTGGTGCCTCATTGCTTTTAGCATCTGTCACTCATTGAGTTAATCCTCACTTGCTGAAGTTCTCCATCACCAAGACAGAAGGAGGACTTGTTGTTTGTAGAGCTGCATTTTTTCAGAGATTTGGGAACATGAAATAGAGGCAGCAAAATCATTTTGTAACCCATCTCTTATACTCTTCCTGCTGTGCTGCTGTTGAACAGATTCTACCACTTTCCATGTCTTCCTCACAAATTATTTTTCATCCTGGAGAGTGTTTCCTTCAGCTTTCACTGCTACAAGCAGCTCTCACTTCTTGCCAGCCATAGGCATAAGTGGTCCATTTTGTCATCCCCTCTGTTACATGGCTGTGCAGCTGTGGCAAGACAGCAGTGCTGCTGGGTGAAAAACATGCATGGGTTGGGTCAGCTAGTCTAAATCACCCTTTCACTCTCTTGTTTAGGCTGAAAAACTGTTACCTTTTGGAAGAAATTTGTATTCTAAGTGGGCTCTGGAAACTGCCCAAAGTCAGCTTTGTTTATCCTGCAATCAGCAGGAGCCAGAGTTTTCTTTTAAAGATAAATTAAATGTGGCACGCACAGTTACATTAACAAACCGAATGCCAACTGGTACTGTGTTGCTTAAGGCTACTGGAAGTCTTTGCTTCCTGATTGTAAAATGAATGTTTTACGGCAGATTCCCCCGGTCCACCACCATTTTTTGGTCTATGCTGCTTTCATAATGGAGAGGGGGTAATCCTGCAGTTATGTGGGCAGAACTGGAAATGCCTGCAGTGGCTATCATTCAGCAGAGTTCTGGCTGAGTGAGGCCTCTCAACTTGTAGCTTATGTTGCAGTCTCAGCACGCAGTGTTTGCTTAGCTTAAGAATCTCTTCTTGGGGATTCCTATAGAAGGTAAGCAGATCACATGAAACTATAGATTTTTTACTTTAATAACTTTTTATTGAACCACTTCACCATGCTATACTGTGAGGGATCTAACCCACATATTCATAAATCATAGCTTTTACAAAGAGCAGCACAAGAAGACAAAGGGGAACAGACTGACAATGGCAAGTGGATAAACACAAACTCCAATAATGAAATGTTGGCTTGTATATACTGGCATTTAAAGTCCATTCCATAAAATGTAATAAAGTCAATGTTTGTGATATGAACACAGCCCCTCAGAGAGATTCTCTACTAAAAAAAATCATTACCTCTTTTCTGTATTGGTTTCTTTCTTTAAAACTCAACTAAAATGCCCTCGTGTTCTACACTAGCCGCCAATTATTAATGTTAACCAAAAGAATTTTTTTGTACAAAGCCCTCCACAATCATCGAGTCCTGCTGTTCCCCCAGACCTGCCTAGGTCACCATTAACCCATGTCCCCAAGTGCCACATCCACATGGCTTTTAAATCCCTCCAGGGATGGTGACTACCCTGCTGCCCTGGGCAGTCTGTTCCAATGTCACCACCTTTCCATGAAGAAATTTTCTATAATATCCAACCTGAACCTCCTCTAGCACAGCCTGAGGCCATTCCCTCTTGTCCAGTCTCTTGTTCCCTGGGAGCACAGCCTGACCCCCCAGCTGTGCCCTCCTGTCAGGAGTTGTGCAGAGCCACAAGGTCCCCTGAGCCTCCTTTTCTCCAGGCTGAGCTCCTTTCCCAGCTCCTTCAGCTGCTCCCCAAATGACTTGTGCTACAGACCCATTTCCAGAACCTGGACGATTTTCCAATCTGAACAATTCCATGATTTCAAGAGATGGCTGCTATCAGGGCTTGCTTTCCTTAGCTGCAGCTTTTGTTACAACTGCTGCTTTGCTGCTTTGACATTGCTCAGGACTTGGTCTAAGTTGCACCTCTTGCAGTGGGATGCTTTTTGTTGACCTGGCCTAGCCAACAGCATGCTGTCTTGAAAAGTGTCAGCTCTGTCTATTCTCATTTACTGCTGATTTTGGCAACTTCAAAAAGGAAGGGAGGAACAGAAGGTAGCAGGGGAAGGAGGATCTATTTCTAGATATTTTAGATATATTCAGATGAGAATATTGTTAAAGGGCTGTTGGTTGGACAAGGGAAACATCTTACCTCATGTGTTGGTTTTGCTTGGCTCAGAACATCAGCAAGGTATCTTTAGCATCTAAGAGGAACTTAAACCCTTCAAAAGCTGTTGTGGTAGGCCTGAAGAAGTGTCTGAAGGGTTGGGAGAAAACACACCCCTGTGTTCATGAGTTGGTTTTGTTTAGTCCAGTTTTGCTAGTAGGTGGGGGGTGGCACAAAGATAGTTCCTGTGTGAATGTTCTGGAAGTTTTCACCATGTCCAGCAGAGCCAATCTCTAATGGTGCTGAAGATGATGGACAAGCTGCTGGCCAAGCCTGGGCCAATTAGAGGTGCTAGTTATGCCTCTGTGAAAACATATTTAAGAATAAAACAAAACAAAGTAGTTACACACTTCTTTTTAGCTAGAGGAGGAGGAGGAGGTAAAAATATGTGAAGGGACAACAACATGGAGACACCAAGGTCAGTAGAGAAGGTGGGGGAGGAGGTGCTCCTGGTGTCAGAGCTGAAAACCCTCTGCTGGCCATGGTGAACACCATGGGGGGAGCAGGTGGTCCCCCTGCAGCCCATGGAGTTCACAGGGGTGCAGAGATCCACCCACAGCCCGTGGGGAGGTGCCCATGCCAGAGCAGGTGGATGGCTGGAGGAGGCTGTGATTCCAGCAGGAGTCCCAGTGAAGGGGAAACAGGTTGTGAGAGAGAGGCCTTGCTCCCAAGATGGAAGCAGCCTGGCCTCTGCTCAGAGGTCTGCACTCTGTGGACAAGGACTCATGGTGCAGCAGATTCAGGTGGGCTGCTGCTTGTGAGATTTGGACCCACAGCAGAGAAATTCATAGAGGACTGTCTCTCATGGGAGGGACCTGTGGCTACGCAGAGGACAACCCCTCTCCCTGAGGAGCGGAAGATCTCAGAAATCTTGGTGATGGACTGACCAAAGAAAAGCCCCCTTACCCTGCCCCCCATGCTGTTGGTTAGAAGGAGGGAGGGGGTGAGTGGAGAAACAGTGTCTTAAGAGCTTATTTTCACTTCTCATTTATCCTCCAGCTCTGTCAGGTTAATAAATCACTTTGCAACTTTAAGTTTTCAGTCTGTTGTTCCCTTTCTCAGTGCGTCCTCCCGCCAGTGGCTTATCTCAACCCATGAGTCTGGGGTGTGTGTGTTAGTTTTTTCCTCTCCTTTGCAGAGCTGTGGCAGGAGAGAGCAGATGTGGTAGGTGCCTGGCATTGGCCAGGGTCAAACCATGACACTTCAGAAATTCTTAAAAGCTAGAAAGCATGGATTCCTGATTTTTTCCTTTTCCCCAAAATTTCTCTCCCTCTGATGGACCTCCCCCTTCAATACACCTCACAGGACTGTTTCCCTCTATAGCCCTGCTGTAATACCTGGTATTGACTGTGGCCTATGTGGGCACAGAGTGGTCCTAAGGCCTTTCAGTGGTCAAACTGACAGTCAGCAAGGATCAGGTATGGAAAGTGAGAAATAAAGTAAGAAAGCACCTGGTGTTTAACCTACTGGGGTTACATCAGGTGTGTCAGAGCAACTAAAACTAAATTTTGCTAGTGCATTCTTCAGTGATCAAGTCAGCTTGGCTGCACTGATGTCCTGGAGAAGCCTGGTGTTATCACCAGTGTTGCTGGGCACAGAACAGTGACAGATGAGCATTGTGAGCCCAAACACATTCTTCAGAAGGGTCAGGATCACTGCACAATCCCAATTCTTTCCTGTCTTCACATGTTGTCTATCACAAGCCAGAAGCACCACTGAACTTGAGATGAGATTTTCATATCCCAGATAAGCACAGAGCAGCTTCTATGTTACTCATGTGCTTGATGGATACCAACCAAAAATCAGCCTTTCCCAAAAAGGACTGGTATGCAACACGCAAGCTGCAGGTGAGAACAAAGTCACAGGTAAGCACTGTACCCAGCTCTGTTTTGTTTAAGGTTTCAGCCTTGCACAGGTTCTACAGGGAACAGGAAGCCCTTTGAGTGGCAGCCTAACCTTTGAAGGAGCTTCCAGGCTGATTGTTCCTGTGCTGGGGGCTCCCACTGACCACATCTGCCTGACAGCTCTGAGGGAGCTTGGCAGAGGACAGAGTTACCCCTAACATTTACTATTCCACTGTAAATTCCATTTACATTGTGCCCAGTTTGTCTGTACTCTTGGCAGAACATGAATGTGCAGAGAAAAAGACTGACTGGCTTTTTGAGATAATTCTGCTTTGCTGTGATGTTCTGGTCTGCAGTAACCTTGCCTTCAGCTGTTGCTCCGGGAATCTTTGTCTCTTACTAAGAACATTTGCACTTTAAACCTTCATGGACAGATGTTTGTGAATGTTGACACAGGGAAGCAGGATGGATAGTGAGCAGCATCAGGCAGTGCTGTAACCTTGAGGCGCTTGCAAGTGATGCAAATACTTGTAACCAAGAGGAATATAGTGCCTCAGAATATGCTATGAAGAGTTGCCCTAGCTGGCTACCAAAAACAGTCTAGCCATAGCAATATAAGGCATTCTGAGGACTATTTTATCCAGCAAAAAATGAAGGAGCTGCACAGCCTATTTGCAGTCCTCCTCAACAGCTAATATATTTGTCTAAGGGAGAGAAACACACAGTAGAGACCAGTACTTCCCTGCTTCCTTCTGTGCCCTCCACCTGTGTTTTACCTCTCACTCTTCTTGTGCCCACTTCATCCCAGCATACACAGGCACTGGTCCTGCTGCAGTGCTGCCAGTCTGAGCTTGCAGAGTGTTATTTTTCATTTACAGGGGAGCTCAGTGCAGGAATCCTGTTGTTTCAGAGTATGTGGTTTACATTAACATTTCCAAGAGGTATTTGTATATGCAAACACTACCATCTGCTGAAAGGAATACCTTACATTTTTACAATATTAATTCCCTTTAAAACCTATTGATTGAATTGCTAGCAGAAACCACTCTCATTTGCTTACAGTAGTTAATGTCCCAACACGCAGCCAGGCAGCAAATCCTGTCAAGGAAAGACTCTTTAGTGCTGGTACTTGGCACAGATTTTTTTCAAATTCTCACTGAAATAAATTTTGTATTCTCTAATTAATAAAAGCTGTCTTAAACTACAGTCTGTTGTTACACTTGGGATCAGCCAATGGGCTTCTTGTTAATTTGAGGTGAGTGTTAAGTCCTTAATGAATAATTTGATGCATTTTCTTTATTTCTCCTTACTCTTTCCTGATCTTTGTCCCTGCAGTTTTTCACAAAGTTCCTGTAGTTTCAAATTCTTTTAAATTGTTTTTTACTCCCTTGGCAATTCACCAGGAGAGTTCAGTATTGAAGTGCAAGCTGTGTTGGTTGTGCACAAAAATCTGTGTTATGCCTTACTTTCTTCATCAGACTAGAGCAGATGATTGCAAACGAGAAATCCATATTTTGGAGCTGACATTTGGGTACTCAACCCTGCTAGTAAGCTAAATGAACAGAAGAGTTATGAATTGTGAACCGGGAAGAAAAGCAAATTTAGTTCTAGAAATGGAGTTGCTTTTTTGTCCTGCAAAAAGAAAGGCTTTTGTATAATGTCAATGTACCCCATGGGAAGATCCCAGACCCTACGCAGAGACCAATGTATACTGGCACAGTTTTGAAGCAGAAGAAATTTTTGGATTCAGAGTGTACCAGCACAATGAGGTCCTGACTTCTGCCCTTCAGGGACAGGGCTTCAGCAGGGTCTGCTGGGCAGCTGCCTCTGCTTAGCACTCACCTGTCTGGAGGCATGGCCTGAGAACCTGGCCCTCTGGAAGCCTCTGGAACATGAATCCAGAAGTCATCTGGTTTTGGTCTTTCCAGGATGTTGTAGGGGGTTTATTTTCACACTGCAGAGTCCCTCCATTTACCCCAGCTTCTACCAGAAGAGAGATTTGGATGGAAAGAGCCTGTATTTTTTTCAGTGGGGGGTTTTTTTAGTTCCACTAAATTAAAAAAAACATGTTGAAGTTTAATTATTTGGCACTCTATTATGTTTTTATTGGATTGAGATGTCTGGAAATCAAATCCTCAAACTTCAGAGAACATGTAATTAAAGTTCTAGGAAGGGTCAGATCATGCAGATTGCTCTCATCACTGCTGTAAGACCAAGCCTTCCAATCAATGCAGAATATTAAATTTATGTGGTTTGAGACATATGCCCACCTTCAGTGCCTTGTTTTAAATACAGAGATTATATCCCTCCTCCCTCCCCCAAGGAGACAGTAAGTTTTGGCTTTATAATATTGGTTCAGCTTTTCCCAGAGATGTCCTGCTGCCTTCTTTTGCAGAAGCCCACAGGACCCAGCTCTAAAGCACAAACAGAAGTGGTTTTATCTTTGCCTTGTGCTGTGGCCCAGGAGAGCAGCCAGGCAGTGTCTCTTCCCCTGTACTGCTCCAGGAGTGTTTCCCCCTGCAGCATCACTGCACACCATCGAACTGGTGTGGGTCATAAGCTGAGGCAGTCACCTGGTAGAAAGTGTCTTTAGTGCAGACTTAGATTCCTGTCAGTTGTCACGAAATGTAATGACAAACATGAGATTAGACCAGCCCTTCAAGACAACCTATGCTTTCGGACATTTACTTCAGAACAAATAGGCCAGCATTTAACACAAAACCATTCTGACTTTCAGTGCACACACAAATTTTGTGTTTAGTGTCTCCAGCCATGCTGCAGCTGGGATAGATTGACACTTCTAAGAGTGCTCCATCAGCCTGAGCAGAGAAACAATCCCAAATATGCCCTGTTGGACAAGGACAAAGGTATCTGCCCTGCCAACTCAAACAGAAAGCTGGCTCAGCTGAAAGCACAGGATGAAGTCCTGAGCCCATTGAATCCATATCAGTCTGGCTACTGATTTAAAAGGACACAGGCCTTTACTTCTTAACTCATGCTCACACAAAGTTTTCATTCCTATTCCCTTGTTTAATGCCATTTCCAGCTTCCATGCCTCTTATTAGGAAAGAATATGCAAAGCTAAGAGCTATCCCAGATGAGCTACTCTGTGTACTGTGACCCTCAGAAACAGCAGGATAATAAAAGTGAGAGGACTAGTGCTGGGCTTCCAGAGATGGGCAAATCCCATGCAGCCCCCTGCCCCATTCTGACCCCAAGAGCATAAGCATTTATGAAAGGTAGGCATAGCAAATATTCCTGAACAAGCCTTATCTTCCCAGAGGTACAATGTGGTCTTCAGCACTTGTGACAGAGAGCTGCCATGGATTTTTTTGCTTGTTGTTTTAACCTCCAAGTATTCACAGAATCACAGAGTGATCCAAATTGGATCATCAAGGATCATCAAGTTCAACTCCTGTCCCTGCACAGACACCCCAACAATCCCACCCTGTGCATCCCTGGCAGTGCTGTCCAAATGCCCCTGGAGCTCTGGCAGACTCAGGCTGTGCCCATTCCCTGGGCAGCCTGGGCAGTGCCCAGCATCCTCTGGGCGAAGAACCTTTCCCTATATACAGCTTTACCCTCCCCTGACACAGCTCCAGCCATTCCCTTGGGTACTGAGATGAATGATGTTGTCTGGAGATTACTCCTTCTGGCGAGAGGCATGAACACAAGAGCCCAGGGTGCTGATCCATCTGGTGCTTTGATGCAATCCTGTTTGTCTGTAGACAACACATGAAGTCCTGCAAACAGCAGAGAATTAATCAGCAAGATGCAACACCTGTGTCCTCAGCCCTTCTTCAGGTCTGCCCCTCTGAGCTTGTCTCAAGTGTTGCCTTGAGTCATTATTCATTCTGAAGCTTTCTCCTCTTCACTCTCACTTCCACCTCTTGCTGCATAATCCATGGATGTCCAAACCACCTAAATCCAGCAAAGCCTCCCATCCTCACACACAGCCTGCATGTCCCTTCTGGTGCACAGTGCATCACTCTGAAGCTCTTTTGTCACAGATGAACATAAACCTTTGTCAAAAGTGTTAAATTCTGGAACAATTCTAACCAAAGCACAGTGGTGGGAGGCAGATCCTTTCTCTCTTTTCCAGATTCTTTGCTGTATCATTTTGACTTGACCACCACTGTCTAGGCAAGAGGTTTTTTGCAAGACTTATTTGGACACTGTGTTATCAGAACATAAACCTAAGTCAGAGCCAACAGTGTCTGTGAAGGAGAAAAGGAAAGAAGAAGCTAGAGTCTGATTTAGGGTTTAGTTTGAGGAAGCAGAGGCTTTAGCACAGCTGGCAGCCCCAGGCAGGTCACCTTTGCCTTTCCAGGCTGTTGTGGGACTACAGGGACCCTACCAACATGATGCAGGTTGTGGACATCACTGACTGCAGCCCTTCGCTCTGCTTGCACCAAAGTGATAAGGGAATCCTTTGGGAATATTCCATTTGTATCACTGCTCTGGCACAAAACAGGAAAGACTCACACCTTTAAAAATAGCCTTGGAAGTTTCAGTGGGGGTGCTAGGATCCGCTCTTGCACAGATCTTAGAGCAACACTGGCTGGGGCCAGGTGTGGCACTAGGGATGAATTTCCCTCCTATTTCCTCTTTCCCTCAAGGATCCTATTTCCCTCAAGAGATAGGAGTAGCTTATGCAAGATCCATGTGCAGCAGAAACAAGGTGAGGGAATGTTGCTTATATCATAGCTTGGTTTCTAGTAGCTTTCCTAGAGGAGGACAAAAGATAGTGTATCTGTACATTCACTGTCATGAAGAACACTCAGTATTATTGTGAGAGAAAGAAGGAGAAGCTGAAGGAACATCCCCCAGATTTCCTCTCTGTGCCTAATTTCCTGGCTGTTTTTTGGGACAGGTAGTTTTTGCTAATGCAACTTTCCATTATAAAGTTTCCATTGCTTTGGAAAATATTAACTTTGCTGCATAGATCAGACAGGCCCTACAGTTATAGCTGGAATATCCTAAAGATTTAGTTCCCTGTAAAAATAGGACTAAACCATAGCACTGCCAGAGGCAAAACCTGTATTATTTGAAATGAAACTTCTCATAAATATCCAGCTATGAAGTAATTTTATATCAGCTGCTCTTATATAAACCGGACAAGGCAAACTGTCCTATCCATCAACATTAAGGCTGCCAAGAAAAATTACTCTATATTCATTGTCTGCAAGTTTTGGAGATCTCCCTTTCCATTGGACTTTCCCAGGAAACATGTGGTTTGCCACTTTGAGGAACTTTGCTGGTAGCAGCACCAGTGTCAGCTTTGGGCTTCAACCTCCTTGTGCTCCTTCCACCCCTGTGCCTCTGCAGGGAAGGGATGGACAGGTACACACTCTCAGCAGCCAGGGCTGACACTGCTTCTCACACTGTCAGGTAAAAGCACCTTGAAACATTGTTTACGTCAAAACCACATAGTTTTGGGGTTTCCTGTTTTGTTTTCTTCCAGCCTCTCTCCAAATGCTTCAAGCACATTTGTTGCAGGTCTGCAGCAGAAGCCAGGCCAGTTTTCAAAAATCCTGCTGCATGTTGAACCCAGAAGGGGCTGAGAATAGCAAGGGGCACATATGGACATTGATAGACACTTTGATACTCATACCAGCCACGCCTTGGTGACAGAGGTAAGTGGGTGCCACCCAGAGCTCCACCTGTATCTCCCACCCTTTCCTGCTCACTGCCTGCAGGCCCCCCAGTCCACTGCCCCATTTCTGTCCTGCTGCTTGTAGCTAGCAGCATGTGCAAGACACACTTTCTTGTGTTACTCATTTATTATCTGGCTTTGTGTGTCAAGGCCTGATATGTTTCCCTCAAGCCCTAGTGTCTTTGAAGCCCTGCTGTACCTGATAGCACTCCCACATCACTGTTGATGTAAACGGCAACTGCCTTTGACACAAAACCTGCTTCACTCAGCATTAAACTGCAGTAAAAATGACACCTGAAAATACTGTGGTGTGTGCAAACCAGAGAGCTAATGGAAAAGCATTCCCAAAATAAAGGCAGAATGTGAACAAACCTTCGTGTCCTCCTCTGTCAACAGGAAGAGGAACGATGGATGACTATTGCTTTTCTATTACAATACAAAATGTAAGTATACAGAAAAAGGTTTAAGATGAGCAGCCTGGATTTGCCTGGCTGGAAATGTGGGCAGGGAATATGGGTGAAATATCCTCCTGGTATTTTCTGTGAAAGTCTTCTCACTGCAACTCTCACATCTCAAGAGAATGACTTCAGGGAAATGCTTGATTAACTACTGCTGATGTTTCCAGTACCACCTTTCTTTTCTGGAATGGGAGGCTCAGGTGTTTCTGGATAAGACTGCAGAGTTTTCAAAAATTCAGTCCACCTAAATGACAGCAGAGACAATGAACAGTCTTGAAAAGAACCCTTGAAATATGTGCCCCCTTGGAAAGAAATAATAGCTTGTGGGAAAAGGAATAAGTAAGCCTGTATTAAACCAAACCCAAGCATTTAGTACAAGCACAGTGCTATCAGGCACTCCTTTTGTCTTTGCAAGTTGGCATTTGAATATCTACAGTGACCAACAACGAATATGCTGAAATACATAACAGAGAAATCTATAGTCAGCCACTGTTGGAGACAGGTGGGAGGTGAGTCTCCAAAAGTCTTGTCAAAGCCTTTCACGGAAAGGTCAGCTTACAGGTTGGCGACAGACATTAATTTTGATTATTTTTTAAAATTATATGTAAAGCCTTAAAAAATGAACCTCCATTTTAAATTACAAAGAAAATAATTAAAATGTTATTAAAATATGCAAAATTTATAATTTAATTATACTATTACAATCTTATAGTCTAATATCCCCACTGTATCTTGCATATTAGTGAACAATTGCTTTCTTAAAGCCTATAGCAGAATCATTTACTTGATGCTGGAGAATAAGTTAATTATGGATCTCCTGCCTTTGATTAATGGACTTAATAATCATGTTACTGTAGGATTAACATATAGTTCATGTGCTTACAGCACTAATTATGAGATTCATGAAAGCAGTGTCAGCACACAGGAATGGCCCCAGAAAAGGCCCTGTTTGGAGATCTCAGGACTGCCCTAGTCAGCACTTCTGGGAGCAACCAGCACATGGCATCAATCACCCCCATTTGCCACTTACTTCAACAAAATAAAATACTGCTCTCAGGTGAGCTAAGCACCTTGACTGAAGCTCAATTCTGGATACTGTAGGGGGAAAAATTTTCCTAGGAGATGAGTACAATACCAGGTAATGCAAATACCCACTGGGCACAGCCACCTGTAGTCTGCTATGACCCAGTACAACAGGCTGAACATTCTTTTTCTTCAATGCTTCTTTTGGGCAAATAATACAAGTATAAGATTCCTTGGATGAAAACACATTGAGTCAGCCAATATTTCCTATCTTTAAATGAACCTCAAGTATAGGTAGTTAGTGCAACCGAAGAGATAGAGTGCTCTAGTTTCTAAACTTGACTTCAGATGTCCAAGGAGAGGAACCATTGCAGGACAGAGAAGGTCGAAGGAACACTTGGAAAATTTTTGTATTTTGCTGTTATTCCTCACAGGGCTTCTGTGCATGTCAATGGAAGAACCAGGTCTGCAAGTCTGGCAGGAGCCACATTGAGAAACCTTCACTTAATTAAAACTCATGTTGACGCAAATAAAAACAGAATATAGAGCCAAACCATATTTTGTCTGAAGGAGCAATACCTATCAAAAATCATGATTTCAAATTGCATCAGCCATGTACCTGACCTATTATAATGCAGAGCAGAATAATGTTACACAAATCAGAAACTTAGTGTTTCAGAAACACAGCCCTGGGTTGCTTTGCCATCCCCTCCCTGCCCATCATCCAACAAGAAGGTGGCAGAACTCCTTGCACTCATCATGCCATATGGAAATATTGGGGGAAAGCCAGGGAAGTTGCTGCACAGCCAGCACAACCTTTCCTGTTGGGACCGACTGGATGCGAACACTGCTCCACCTTCCTGTTAAGGAAATGATTCTCCAAGGTGTCATTTCCCAGCTGATGGCAGCTGGCTCCCCCAGCACAGCAGCCTCGAGTCTCCTGCCCTCACTGGGTGGGTGTGAGGCCTCCTGTGCCCTCAGCCCTCAAGGCAGTAGTTGGGCCTGGGGTCTGAAAAGCACAGGGGACTGTGGCGTTTGTCTTGTAGCTCCAGTGACATTAATCCACTGCTGCTTGTGTTTCTTTCTGGGAGATATTTAAGGTTAATTCAAGGTTTGTGCTGAAAGTCAACACTTTTTCCTACCAATGCAAGCTTCAGGGATTAGAGACATATTGAAAAAATGCATATTTTATTCCTGAAGCAGATGGGACTTTGCCTTTAATGTGCCTCTTCAAACCCAGCTGTGCATCCCGCTCCCTCCCCCTTCTCTTGTTTTGACTGCCACACATCCACCCAGTGTGAAGAGTTATCCTCAGCTTTTCACAGCTGGCTTGATAATGAAATATATTCAGAGAGTTACCAGGCCATTTCTCCATGTCATACCACAGTGCTTTAACCTCAATTTGTTCCAGGTGATCTCAAGAATCTGTGACCAAGTAACCTTCAGCTGCAGATCATCTGCCAGGTGGCAGCTGTTTAAAGGAAACCACAGTCATTTCCAGTTCTTAATTTAGAGGCTGAACCCACGAAGAATTCAAATTACATGAGTCAGGTAAATGCCAAAAATGCTTTCTAGGATATCTGTGATGGGTTTCCTCCATGCCAGCTCACAGGAGGAGCTTCCTTTCAATACACTCACTGTTTTAGAGCCCTAAGATCACAGGTTTCCTGGGAGATGCCAGATAAAACTCACCCTTACCAGGGGTGGTGCTGGCCTGCGGCCCCTTCCTGCTTTACCTCCACTTTGCATATCTGGCTTCATGCCTGTAAACATTTCTTTACTTCATATGAGCCTTAGCAAATCTTTGTCCTACAGATACTCATCCCCTAGACTGTACAGACAGATAATGAAATAGACTGTGATGGGTAGACCCTATAATGCAAAACTAAGTGTCCAATTAGGACTTGATAAAGAAATGTGAAATAAAACACATTAAATGGGACAAAAGAATAAATTTCCCATTAAATTCAGTGGGGGTTTTTTTGTGACTCTCAATGTTAAAGCATCAATTACACACAGAATTTACTAATTTACAGTCTGATTCAGAGTTCAAAGCAAAAATTTGCACTACAGAATATGAATTAGCCCAGCGATCACAGGAAAAAACCAGTGCCCTGCAGGTCTCTCCAGGCAGGCTTTGAGAAGTGCTATCAATGTAGGCTGAGGGAAATTGCATTATGTGTTGTTTGGGAAAAGGAAGTGATTTTGAAACAGCCTGCTGCTTAACTCAGAGGAAGAGGTAATCTCAAATGGTGCAGAAGGTATGGAGCTGAATTTGGGAAAAGCCATAGAAATGTTTGGGATGAAAAGTAAACATACAGCCTCAAAAGATTTGCCTTTGTGAATGCACCCAGATGATGCAAGGCTGGTACAACAAAATGCATCCTTCACTGAGATTATGTAAGCAGTTACACACCATGAATTGAAAAAGAGGAGGAAAAGCTGCTTGTGGAAGATTTTAGGAAAAGTAGGCACAAGCATGACTTCTCTTTTATTTCACATTGTTAACAGTGACTCTTAGGTGCTTATCTTCAAACTCTGATGCACATAGAGTTATTTTAAGCTAACACACAGAGACATTTCCTTTGTAGACAGTGGTGATCCTTGACCCATGGCATTGAGCCATGCTTGCAGGGGCTGCAAGTCCATGATGCTTCACTTCTACCTCAACAGCCAGGAAGATGAATTGCTGGTGAGCTGCAAGTGGTTTGAACAATGGTAACAGCAGCCTGTGGGCTACAGACACAAAATGTCATCAGCAGTGCAAGGGAAGGGAGATTTCTGCCAGGAGGTAGGGAGCATGTCTAAATCCTGAGATGGGCAAAGAACAGAGCAACACCTGGTGAGAAATGACCCTGCAAAGGCATCTCCATGAACTGGCAGACATATACACAGAGAAAGCACAGAAAGAAATCTGAGTTACCTCTTTAATCTTCCTTCATAATCTGCAGTGTAAGTACATCTTAAGAAACTAAGACAGAGAAGTGCTTTGAAAAGATGAGCACAACATCTAATACTTCAGCAGAATCTCCTTTTGAAGCTGTAGCAGTTTGCTCATGTTTGTCTATGCTCTAAACCTTTTGCACATTGTTTTCAGAGCCAAACATGGACCACAATTATTTTGTGTTGCAAAGCACGGACACCCATAAACACTGAAAAGAAAATATATGGAGAGAGAACAATGGCTTCTTTAATGGTTATGGGCATCTTTCATCTTAAACCCGAGAGTTTAAAGTCAATTCCAGCTGTCTTGAATTGCCTCTTTCTTGTATAGATCTTGTAAATAAAGTGTTAATTCCAAACCCCTAGCTGTGATCAGTAATGGATCACATTTGGAGTTGCACCAAGCTCTAGTCTCTAGAGCACTCGTTAAGCCTAGGGGCACTGGGAATTTGGGTGCTAGTTTGTACACATATTTATCTTTTTGTGACCAACTATTTCACCTGGTGGAGGGGAGGGGCACTCATAGCAGTTAATTTTTTCATTTTACACTCCCTTACCCTGTTCCCCTTTCTTCAATAGCTGCAATATAATGTTTCAGTAGAGCAACGCTTTGCAAATTTGGCTCAATAAGACACGGAGCGAATAGCTTTTCAGAGAGCTTCAACTCAGCTGTCAGAAGGGGCAGTTTGGTCTCTGCGCAAGCAGTACTCACATTCCAAACTGCACTAGAGAAAAGCTGGTGGATTTTTTATGCACTTTTATTATCAGTTCCAGATTAGGAATCTGATGCTAATCTTTTTCTTAAAGCCTGTGTTTGGAGTAAAGCTTATATTCTAAAGCAAAACCAGGACTGTGCTTTTTTCTCTCACAAGCTTGCTCTTTTTTTGATTTGCTTTTTTTTCCTCCTCTCCCTGGCTTTACTCCAAGGACCTTTTCTGCTTTTTGTTACACTCTCAAGATGAAGCACCAGATGGTTACAGCAGTGCTGGTAGCACTGGTACAGGTTTCTCAGAGTTTCCCTGCCTTATACCACCGAGGTTGGTGGAGGCTGTTAAGGGAAGGAGATGGTTGTGGAAAATGTGATTTGGCGCTTTGCTCTGAGCCTAAAGACTGTCCAGCTGGGACTGTGCTGGATCGTTGTGGCTGCTGTTCGGAATGTGGGAATGTGGAAGGTCAGATCTGCGACTTGGACCAGGGCAATCATTTTTATGGGCAATGTGGGGATCACCTCGAGTGCAGGTTGGATGCTGATGAAGCAAGATTTGGAGAAGTCCCTGAACCCCAGTGTGTGTGCAAATCTCAAGAGAGCATCTGTGGATCTGAAGGGAAAACCTACGAAAACATTTGTCAATTCAACAAGGCTTATGCTGCGAAGAGAAACATCAGCATGAAACATAAAGGACCATGTGAATCAGGTAATGTGTACAGAGGCACCTCCATACTGACAAAGAGCTGAACGTCTTCAGATGTGTTACTAGCTACTCTAGTCTAACTTCATTAAATTAATACTGTGTTTTTCTTACAATTATCATTATTCTGTTATAATACTACTTTGTGCTAAACATGTGGTTCAGCATCTGATACTTAATCTTGTACATTGTAAGTCTCTGTATTAGACTAGTGGATTAAATCACATGGTGACTAATAAGCCATCAATCTACTGACTGGGTCTGTTCCGAATAATCAGTGTACGATTACTATAATCAGAGCATGATGTCTTTTCTACAAAAGTTGTATGTGTTGTTGAGAATTGGTAAACAGACAGGATAGCCTGGGAGGAATGGGTAAATGATTATTATTGTAAGACGACTGACCTAATTTTAAAGTGGTGATAGGAAAGCAGATCTCATTGAGATATGTATATCATATGTATACGTACACACACAGAGGCACATGTATGAATGTGTGTATATATGTATGCATGTGTGTATCCACCTGGGGGAATATACGGTCAGCAGTGAAGCAGGGGCAATAGAAGAACATAGGGTTTAATTAACAGCTCTGTTCTTTTTACCAAAAAGGTCCAAAATAATCCAATTCAGAATTATCATCTGCTAACCCAGATGCTAATCAAAATCTAGCTAACCCATGAAACAGAAATCCAAATATTAGAACAGAATCAAACCAAAACAATTTCCCTAAAGGACTCTTACAGTGAACAGCTGTCTCTGATGATTGTTAGTGGAAGGATCCTTAGGTGGGCTTACAGGGGACTCTGGCTTCCTGCTCATAGCTCTTTCCATTCTTTACATTACTACACGAGATTACTCCTGGGTATCTTTCCCTTACAACAAATTGCTATAAAATTAAAATGGGAAGAGGCTTTTGTTTGTTTCTGAATGAGAAATTACTGTGATTTTTCAAGTTAATCAAATATTTTCTCAAATGAAGTAAGTAGAAGAGGTCTGTGGGTCACAAATGAGTCACAGTTCTGGGAATCTGAAATTGCAACTCTGGCAAAGGACTATATAAGGGAGTAACTCAGGTACATTTTACCCACTCCTCTCTAGCAGTTTAGATGGTATGCTGTAGTTTTATATTGAATGAACAATGGATATTGAACACTTAAAAGGATAAGTGATGACCAGCTAATATCAGGCTTCTTTCGTCTTTCTCTAGCTGCAAGTGAAAGATCCATTAAAGAATCCTTTATTTGCTGTCGGGGTATTAAGCTGGGAAATGAGGCTTGTCAGGAAAGGGACATGCAGACCAGCCTGCACTACAACTTAAAGCCTGTTAGCCTTGGGAAGGTGTCCTTGTTTGGCATTAAGTAGCACTAGTTCTTGTGGCATAATCCCTCTAGGAGGATTTCTGCCAGAAGTGCCACTCTCTTAGCAAATGCTGCTAACTTTGCAGCACAGGCAGCTGGTCAGGCACACAGGTTTAAAGCAATGGTCCCTCTAATTAATGTAACAGTACCAGCCGCGTACAAGAAACTGTATAATTTGGAAGTACTACCGCTTGTAATTGCTGATGTCATCCAACAGGCCCCCAGTAGCGGCCAAGGCACATCATGCTGCTCCTCAAGGAGGAGGAAGGAACTTAGCCGCTCTGCTCTGCATGCAGGCATCACCCCCACTGCTTTCCCACTGCTTTCCCACTGCTTTCCCTGGCTCCCCAGAAAAGCGGGACCCTCTTTCCAGGAATGCAGAGAATTATCCTGGGACTGCTCAGCTCACTGAATTGCACAGCAGGCTGCGGGAAGTTCACCACCATGTCAGTGCTGCGCAGAGCTTAGTTCAGAAAGAGGGCCCATTTCTGCGGCTGTGGTGGAGCAAAGCGCCCAGCTGGACTGGTGCTTGGCAGGGTGCTGGGCTGGCAACCACGGGGATCACAAATGCCCCTCTGCTCATCCCGCCGAGCCGCAGCTGCCCAGGCCGGTTGGGAAGCTGTGTTTAGAGCCCGGGCCGTTCGGGGAGCCGCAGGGCTCAGAGGTGGCCCAGGCCGGCTGCGCTGAGGGCCGCAGCTGCGGACAAAAGGCCTCGGGGAGCCTGGCGCTGAGAGCTCCGAGCCGCCGCAGCGCTGCCTGTCCTGACTCCAGTTGGCACGCCAAACAAACCCTGAGCACTGAGCGGCTTTGGGACCAGGCTATAAATATAACCTTCACTCAACTCAAAGTACTTTGTTTTGTTTTTTTCTCCTTCAAAGCAGCTGCTGTTTCCTCTTGATGCCAAATGGATTAATTGTATGCAGCGACCAATGAATAAATAAATAACAATAAACTCCTTTCATGAGACAAGTACAGCCTTTCATCTTTCTTCTCTTGCCAGAAAGAGAAAAAAAAGGCCTACTTGCATGGAAAAATTCTTTCTCTTCCTGAAAGCTAGTTTTGATCGTTTTATCCAATAATTTATCAAGGTTACTAAGTACATTGATTATGTACAGATTCTCCACACTTCACCATTCCCATTCACATTCTAACATTTCTTGTTGATAATTTAGTGAACTAAGAGAACAATCTAGCAGTGATTCTCTTTCTATTTAGCCATGTCACATGATTTATTTTAAATTTAAATTTTTGAGTAAAAACAAATAAACAAGCCACAAAATTTTCTGCCATTTTCATCTAATTAGACATAGATTGGCAAAAATTAATAATATACAATATGAGAAGAAAAAGCCTTTTAATTTAATTAATAGTGTTTTATTTAATTTACATTAATTAATAAATTAATGTAATTCATTGGTCTGGAGTCATGTTGGGTTGATTGTGAAAGGTAAAACAGTATTTTGCCTTTTCCTGGCTTCTGGTTTACATCTTCTGTAACATATGGGGATAATTCATGACAGACTGGGACTGTAAAAGGAAAGGAGCAGCCCCTGCCCAGTCAGCTCTGGACCACGGGACATCAGAGCACTTTCCATAACTATCAACAAAAATTTATCTACTCCAGGAGTCAAAATGACAGGTTATCATAACAGCAAAGTTCTGTTTCTAATCAGTTATGCAAACAAAGTATACATAGATATGCATGGAAGAATTTGTCTGAAGAAAAAACCTGAAACACTAAAAAAAAAAGTTTATAAACTTCTGTTTAAATGGTAGATCATTAGTTCAATTTTCTTCCACAAAACACAGCAAAATTATGTAGTGAGACTTGTAGTATTTTATTTCTGAAGGTACTTCAAGTTTGAGTGGACAATGCAAGTACTTGTTGTGTGTTCAGATTCAGAAAAGGCGGTTTAGTTAAATCAAAATTGCTACTTGCTGTGAGTTTGGACTCAGGTGATGCCAGTGCTGGTCAGCCCTGTCCTCCCTGCTGGGACTCAGACCATGCACAGGCATTTCCAAGCTACCTGCTGTATTCTCCTCGCAGTTAATGGCAAGAGGAGTGCTTTCAGTGGAGTTCATCCTGGTGTATGATAGACAGTGATGGACAGCTGCACTGTGGATTTCTAATTCAGACCCTTGTGTTCCCATGGGTGGCCTCGCTGGTCTGAGCCATGGCTGGGGACAGTCACATGGGCAGGATTCAGTCCTGGGCCACACGTCAGTGTTTTCAGGGGATGCACAGGACACCTGAGTTAGCAGCACAACAAAAATACTCACCAGGCAACATCTGCCTATTTGAAAAGTTTTTTTACACTGTGTGTAAAACAATTTAAATTGTTCCCACTGTGTGGGAGCAATTTAAAGAACTCCTGTGAGTCAATGCAGACATTTGGTTTCTTTTGTACATTTTAGGCTTAACTACAGTGGATGTATCATTAAAAGGAGTATGGTTTCAATTAATATTAAAATTTTAAAGTTTTTAAGATTTTTAATATTAGATCCTTGGTGATCAGTTAATAGGAAAAAAAATTCTCATCTGAGATATTCAATTAATGCTGATTTGAATACAAGACTTTTGCAATAATAGGTTCTAGATGTATAGCTCTCATGAAAGAACAAGCATTTAAGGATTTAAGCCTCCTAGTCTGAAAAATCTTACTTTTGAGGAATAGCAAGCTTGTTTAATGAGACATTTATAAATGGGAAAAATTGAGAGTTTTCTGTATAATTTCTTTGCAATTAATTTTAATCAGTATGCATTTAATACTTTCTGCAGACACCAATCCTCAAAAACTGACAAATGTGTTATATATTATTGCTTGAAAACATGGAACAGGCTGTAACAATTTCAAATGCCGAAGCATAGATGCTTCATCTAGGTATTCATTCAAATACTGCAAGTAAAAATATACTAATTATTTACTATAAGTTTCTATTTCCAAGCATCAGGGATCTGTGCAAAAAAACCCCCAACCAACCAACCAACCAACCAAAAAAGAAACCCAAACCAAAAACCAAAACAAAACAGACAAACAAAAAAAGCCCCCTAAACGAAAAAACCCACACTAATTAAATACAAGCCCAATGGCCCAGAAAATGCATTCGGTTTTGAGCACTGGTCTGGAAATAGATAGAAAACAGATTTTAAAAAGCAAAACATTTCTTGTTGACGACAGATCGGGGCGGGGGGGGGGCGGGGATGGGGAAGCAGAGATCTCCAAAGAGGAAATGTGTGCTAACAGTAAATACACTATTTTTGTCTGTGCCGCTAGACATCATCGCCTCCCGTTAACACACAGCTCGCTCATACGTGGTCACAGAGGGATGTGCACTGCAATCAGGTGTGAAGGCATCACGGGATGAGTTACAGTTCCAAAGCCTCCAAGCACCCGGGCTGACTCCCTCTCGTGGCTGCCGGCAGCTTTGGCTTCGGGAAAAGGGAAAAGGACAATTCAGAGGCAATCAATAAACAGTGCAGGGGGGTGAGCGTAAGAGATGATGAGGAAGCAACTAAGTGGAAATGTAACAAGTATAATAAGCATTACATGACACCTTATATAAATAATTGAATTTCAATCCCTTTTGTTCCTAACGAGAATATTGGATGACATCAACAGCAATTGAGGATAAATGTAAAATGCATAAATGCTGTTATTCTGAAACTTGTGGCAACGACTTCCATGGGTAACAGTGCTGGACAATGGCTTAGCAAGCTGAAGGCAATGATGTACTCACAAAACAAACCTGACAAGCCAGCAATAGTAGTATTTTGGCTTTTAGCTAACCAAAATGTAACGTATTCAGAACTATCTTACAATCAAATCACTCTGTGACTCGTGTACTACAGAATTTCTTGTGCTTTCCTCTGAAGCCCTCGTCAGGTACTGGCAGCTCTGCTGGGGAGCTCCAAGCCTAGTCCATGATTACAGCTCATGGGACAAAATTAAGCCTTTAATTTCAGCTCAAGTTCCATAATCATCTTCAAGGGGAAGAACAGACTTTAGTAAGCAGTGTCAGAAAGCACAGACACAGGGTGTTCTGAGCTTTAAAAGCTGCTTGGGATCATGTGGCTCTTCACAGTGCGTGAGAGGCACAAGGAAAACACAATCTGATGGTATAATGTGAAGCAGGAATTAGTTACTTACTTTTGTGTTTGTGTTCTTTTGTGCGCCGTCTTCTAAAGCACCACTATTGGTTCTTTGCAGCTCCTGTTATTTCTATGCCACCTCAGGATGCCCAGAATTACACTGGCAATGATGTCATCTTTGGCTGTGAGGTGTCAGCCTATCCTATGCCACAACTTGAGTGGAAAAAAAAGGGGAATAAAATGTTTCTGCCAGGAGATGACACCCATGTCTCGGTTCAGGTAAAACTTGAATTTACCATTGTATACAGTGTGGGAAGAGAAGCAGGGTGGTTAATCTGTGAATTCCTCTTATAGAACACAATATTGTTGAAATAAATAGATTCCCAATAGGGGTCCTCTGCCTATGCAAAGAATGATGATTTCAGTCAGTACTTTGGCAGTCCCAGCAGAAGGAACAACAGCCAGAGTACCACCTGGGCTTCTCCAGGGAAAGAAAAGATGGAAGAATCTCTTTATGTAGATCTGATTGTGAAAAAACAGAGCTGAAAGAAGGAGCATTCTGGGAAGGATGGCTGTTTGCAGCACTTTTACTACTCTTGATGCAGGAAGCCCAATTCTGACATGTATTTAAAGTTCTCCTTTGCAAGATGTTCTTCCTGGAGACTTTGCATTTGGGTTCTGTCCCTGAGGCATTCACAAGGAAAGCAAAGGGTCTTGCTCATTTTGTGGAAACCATGGTGTTTTAACCTAAGGGGAAAGAGTAGAATGGCATTAGTATGGACTTCAAACAAATCTAGAAACAGGCTGAAAGTTCGAGCTGAAATCAAATAAATCAAAGTGTTAACTTTTTAAAATGGAAATAAAATTCAGGGGACATGAGCAAACGATGCCAGCTGTACAGGCAGCATGCAGGAAGGCTGAAGCCTTTACTAATGCCTTCTGCAGGCCTTCTCCTGTGGACAAAGAACATGAGCAGAGACTATGCAGTCAAATGTATGACAAATTTCTGGATACACAACCCAAAAGCAGCTAGATCCAATGGACATTGGGCACCACCTGAACAAAAAGGTAGAGAGGATAAACACAGAAAAAGCTAATTGAAGTACCAAAAATACAGAAGTACCAAAAGTCTAAGTTATTTAGAAATTCTTCCACAGGCAACATGAGCACAGGTGAGATTAGTGGACTTAAAGCTGCTGAGAATCAATGGTGCAAGGAGCCACCTCCAAACACTGGTAACCTCAAAAGCTAAACTGAGCCCCCATTCACCTGTCATTAATCCATTCAGCATGAGAGCATCTCTGTTAACATCTCTAAATGGGTTCAAATTATTTGTTTAGAAAAGAAAGCTCACCCCTTTAGGAGGCTTTAGCCCAAGCCAGTTGAAACTGATTGTCATGAAGTGTGAAAGTTCCTGTGGAATGTGATGCCAATCCATTAAAACTTGGCTGCTGAGTGTCAGCTTCGTGAGTCCTCTTTGGCCCTAACAACTCACCCAGACTCAGGCCCCAGCTCATCCTGAAGAAAGTGCTGAGCTTGAGAATAGGTGGCAATGCTTTGAAGAAGCAGCAAGTGGTGCTGGGACAAGAGACAGGAGGAGCGCTGGGAACAATGGCATGAAGAGGAGCAGGAATGAGAGCACAGTGGAGGGCAATGAAGTTGAAAGAACAGAGATGGGAAAGCATGAACTCAGAGATGCAGAGCAGTAAGAAGGTAAAACACAGGACAGCACAAATAAGCAGAATCAAAGTATGACGACATTAAAAAAAGCAAAAGTTGTAATGATATTTAATCCATCCACAATTATTTTGAGAAATATCATGGCATCTCCTATCTACTTAATTTCAACCATTTCTTCCCTTCTCAAAGGCAAGAGGTGGGCCTCAGAAGTATGGTGTGACAGGCTGGCTGCAGATTCAAGGCCTCAAAAAATCAGATGAAGGCATTTACATCTGCCACACCAAAAATAAATATGGTGCAACATATGCCTCTGCAAGATTGAAAGTCATTGACGGTAATTTTTTTTTTTTTTGGATGTAAAAAATATAAAAATGCATACAAGCAAGATGCAAGGGATGGGATTGTCAGAATGCAAATGGAATATAGGAGAAATTATGGGAAAAACTGCCCATATTTTCACTCTTCTGTGTGCTTTTATTTTACTTTATCCCCTAATGGGTTAATATAATAGTTTGCTGCAAATTATACCAGCTTCCAGAAAACAGAAAGCATTGGATTGGAGCCACACAGCTGAGAAACATATTATTCCACTATCCTTATCCTAGAGCAGTCCTTTGATGTTAACAGGACTCAGAACAACAGCTGATGTAACGGAGGCAGGTTTACTCAGCTGTTTATTTTTTAAAAAATTAGGAAGGAAACAGTTTTTGTTCCTTAATGAGAGTAGTTTGAAAGATGTAAGAAATAGCTTTGCAGTTGCTTTGCATCGGGCCCAGACTTGCAGAATAATATCCTTCTTCCTCCACAGAGAACTGCTTTTCCTGGCAAATTCAGGAAAAGATACATTGTCTTATATTTACTCTCTGGTCTAGGGCAGTTTGTCACTCATCTAGTTTCTACAAGTGGCTTTCAAAACTTTGTTCTCTCTGGAAATATTTGCAGGGGCACAGGACCTGCAGAGGACTGATGTCACAATTTACTAGTATTAGGAAATAAATGTATTTTCAACATGTCCTCAGCACAGGAAAGACGTGGACCTGCTAGAGTGGGTCCAGAGGAGGCCACAAAGATGCTCCAATTCTGGAGTACCTCTGCTCTGGAGACAGGCTGAGCAAGCTGGTGGCGATAAGTCTGGGGAAGAGAAAGTTCTGGGGAGATCCCAGAGTCCTTCCAGTCCCTAATGGAGGCATATTGGGAGGAGAGAGAGGGACTTTTTATACAGGCAGATAGTGGTTGGACAAGGGAGAATAGTTTGAAACTAAAATAGGAGAGATTGAGGTTAGCTGTTAGGAAGAAATTCTTTACTCAGAGCATGATGAAGCACTGACACGGGTTTTTCAAAGAAGCTGTGGCTACCCCATCCCTGGAAATGTGTAGAACCTGTGTAGAAGGCCAGGTTGCATGGGACTGGGAGCAACCTGGTCTAGTGGAAGTGTCCCTGCCCATGGCAGGGTGGTGGAACAAGATGAGCTTTAAGGTTGATTTCAAACCAAACTATTCTGGGATTCCATAGTTCTATACAGAAATTTGCTCATGACCTCCAGTGGTATGAGGTCAAGTCATTGGATAAAAACCCTGTCCTTGTCATAGATAATAAGGATTTAGAAACTCTGAGTTTGGTCTACAAATCCAAACTCATACTTTCCTCTTTGTTCCTGTCTTCAATTAATTTAATCTGGATTTAATTACATCTTGCAGACCCATCTCCTGCATTTGCATTTACTGCTGGCAGTAGAAGTGCAAGCTACAGCATTGAATATGAGGAGTATTATGACAATTCTGATGAGGAAGATGATGAAGAATACGAATCCGGGGACTATGATAATGAAAACAACTCTGAATAATAATTTTTATACATCTGTTGTTCAAATCCTTTCACACACTGATAAATATAATAGTATTTACCAGTAGTATCTTGCTGTAAATGGCTCCTTTGATAACATACATACTCACTTGTGTATCAACCTTCCTGAAATGCAGCTTTGGATGAAGTGTATCATGCTACTTACCAAAAATAAGAACAGTTGTAACACCATATACTTAGACTATTAAATAAAATTCTTCAACATGCAACTTTTTACTAAGTATGCCAAATGGATCAAATTTTATAATAATTTTAAAATTATAATTTCTTCCACACATTCTAATTTACCTAGCTTTTGCTAGGTAATAATGGTAAAAATGTCAATAGTTAAACAAAAACTTTATCTTTGTATCAATTTTCTTTTTTTCTGTAATGTACTAAGAAATATCAAAAGATTGTTCACATGGCAACAAGTCTAAGTCAATATGGAAGTTGCAAAACAGTCTTTGGTCTCTTTAGTTCATGTTTTTTCATAAGTTTCAGCAGAATTTTCCTTCTCATTTGAAATTTTCCATGGTTAGTCTCGTCAAAGGTGAATTGTCTGTCTTTTGGGCGATTATTTTGTCTACTTCTAATAGATACATGAAGCAATCATGGTCTAAAGCCAGTAAGTGCTGTTTTACTGTCAGTAGTCAAACATAGCCAAAAAAGATTCCTGATATTTGAGTCAAACACTTGAGCTCACCTCTGGACTCCTTTTTGTAACAGCTCCTGCATTACTGTAGATGCGCTGGGTGCTTCCCACCAGCCTGGGGAGTGGATGAGGGTTTGGGATCATTATTTTCCCCCTGAACATGCTATTTGGTGGGCATTACTGCAGTTTAAAGGCAGCAGCAGCTGCTCTGTGGCTCAGTGCATGTCCTTCAAACACACAGAGATTGCACTACAGAGCCAGGATTTATCCTTTGCCTGGGGCTGGGAGTGAGTTGCCCCTATCCCGATCCATCAGCATTGCCAGGCTGCTGAAATAGCAGAAAACCATCAGAACATATGCATGGTGTTCAAACTGATCCATGAACCAGAGAGCAAAGGAGATGGATTCAAAAACACAGCACTTCCAAGAGTCCAGTGAGCACCCTGAGAAATTTCTCCAATTGCTGTTGTTAACCAATCACATGAAGGCTGGCTATGAATGAATGGGTGATGGGAGACACCAACTCTGCACTTACACGTCTGTCTCCCATTGGCTGAGGACAGATGAACAGCAGTAAATTACTGAACGACATTTAGGACTAAGGAAGCCAAAGTTCAAGTGTCTGCAGGGAATGCCTTGGTATCTGCAGTCTTCTTCCGCCAAGGCACAGAGCCATGCAGTGATCACTGCATACACTGATGTAACTAGGAGTTCAATTAATGGTGACAGGAAAGCTTTAAGGGCAATCCTACTGTATGGATACACACACTGTGTAGAATTTTTAATGGATATACAATGCATTACCAATTCTTCCTTTAATGTCCTATTTGTGCCCTTTTATTGCTATTAGATTTTTCTTTGCAATTTGAATTACATTAAGAAATTGGCTATAGACTGTGTTTGCCCTGAGGCATTATTGACCTCTGTCCAGCAAACAGCCAAAGAATAATTTATTTCATTTCAGGCTTCATGGGGTATTGTCATCTTATGAGAAGAAAGTGTGTCATTGTGTTATTGAAAAAGATTAATTAGTTTTAATTAGGAATAGGAAGTGGCTTCATATTTAAATACTGATTTTGTTTTTATGGACTCTTCCTGGTCTTCTTAGTGATATGTTAATAACTTTTTTTGCTTATCCACTATATATTAACTTGAACATAAAATTATCTGATAGAAATCACTGATTATTTTTTATGGAACTATTTAATATGTAGATGTATATCCAAGATCAATTGTGATCTGCATTGCAAATTAATTTACTAATATGTACTACTATCAGATTACTAAAGTAATCAGTACGTGGTGTCAATATAAACTGGCATAATATAGTACATGGCCCAGAAAATAATCTTGAAATGATTAGCCATAGAAAGAATTTAGAATCCTTCAGGGCCTTATGCTGTTGTTAATGTAAAATGAAAAAAAGAAAATAATGTTTGAATGAAAAAATGTGCAGCAGAATTCCAGTGAAAACCAGTCTGTGAGTGTTTGGCCTGATAGAGTATGTCTATTTAAGAAAAGCTAACATTCCCAGAACAAAGAATTCTAAATTAAATATGTTGCATTTATCTCTGTATGTATTTTTTATACATATATATATCTAATAAGTTCTTGTAAGTTATCAGCCATTCCTTTCAGTAAGAAAACTGCATTTTAGGAAAAATCCCAATGTGATGCAAAAAAAAGAGGAACATTGACACCTTGAATAATTCCTGGTTTCTTTTTTGTGGGAGGGGACACAAACGACTGGTTTTGTTTATATGCTTTAATAAAGTCATTTAATAGTAAATTAGAAAAGGCATGGAGAAGGTTCACTCTTCACTAAGCAGTGTGGCAAACGAGTGGATCTAGTTGTGAATGCATTGCCTGTAGCAACAGATGTGTTCACGTAACCCAAAGGAACAGGAAGTTCAAGAAGTGGGGTTTATTCCACCTAGCAGGAAATGAGTCAGGCTTGAGCTGAAAACTGTATATGAGTCCTGGTACTGTACTTTGTAAGGCTGACCTAAACCCTTCTTTAACTGAGCTTCCACTGAAGACTGCAAGAATTTTGTTACATGCAAGTCTGAATTTCAGGGCACAGCTTCCTCCTGTCACACAAGCATCTTTACTGTGTCATTTCCCCCTCCCACATAAAGGTAAAGGAATCATATAGAAGTTGCTAATGCAGTAGGTTCTTTGGGCAAGTACCCTGTCATAGGCTAGGGTACTTTCACCATCTAACATGATTACTTGCTGTGTTAAAGTTTTGTCAGTCTAAGAATCCATTAACTCTTTAGCTGGAGCAATTTATTTCCCCTAAAAATAATAAGGATGTAGTTGACAGAAATTGGATATAGAAAGGCAATTGCCTGCATTTCAGAGATAAGAACGATCCAAGTGATGGTTAAATGAGGTGCAGTCCCAGGGCTGTGCTGTGCAGCTGAGCACAATGTGTGCTCCCTGCCTGCCCCACCGTACAAGACTTGTGCTCTCCCTGTCTGTTGTGCTCAGATGGCACCACGGGAAGGAGACCCAGGCCAGGGGGAACAGATGTTCCTGGCTAGGAACAAACACTCCAGACAAGCTGGAAATTGGCTCATCCTGCAGAAACCCCAGCTCTCACTCACACTTAGGTACATATGCTGTCCACAGACTCTGTTCGTGCACTATTTATTGATTTATTTATTATTTGCATTTTCATAATTTTGCTTCAAACTAATAATTAATGAAGGTATTTTTAATAAAAGCATATGGTTCAGTGATTCAACTGTGATAGTTCATGTACAAAGAAACCACTCTTCCTACCCCAATTAAATTGTCATAATAATTATTTCTCAACCTCACTGCTGAAGATGAATCCAGAAAATACACCCAATTCATGTTTTTCTTCCAGGTCTAAAGCAATTTCCATTTCCAGAGACATTCTACCAGTGTGGGTCCCTTCTTTGGGGCTACCAGGCTTCACAAGGGAATTTTTGTAATGTGGGCAATAAAGCATCAGGGAAACATGAATAATTTTACACCAATTGCTCAGGCCCTTTATCATCTATCTGTTCACCCAAATAAAAATGACATGGACTTTTGATCACCATAGTGTTCAAAGCAGGGAAGGTCAAGGCAAAAATTCTTTCTACCATGTTAAAACATCAAGCAGCAGTGTGCCTAAGTAAAATTTCAAACTTTCTGGATGTAATATTTAGAAATGCTGTCACAGCTGGTTACAGCAGCAGTCCTCACTGCCTCTCCTCCATCACATTTTATTTGTAGTTACCTAATCCTCCTTCCTGCCCACCCCACTGACTCCAGAAGTGTGCTGTGAAGCCCAAACTATCACACGTTGCTGAGTTTTACACTGGGCTCTGTCTGGCTCCATGCTGTACAACACCACCGCTCACCTTCAGCAGGACACAGAACAAAGAGATGTCTCTCTTGCTTTGGCCTTTCTTGGGTTTCTTCACTAGCGACAAAAACCTGTTGCTCTCTGATTGCATGCGAGGCAGAGCTGCACATGCAGTCTGCAAGAGGCTGTGTGGCCCTCACCTGACAGCCTTAACAGTTCCTGCCCCACACAGCAGCTCATGTTCCTACAGTAGCACTTTTCAGGGAAACAACCCTACTCAGTTAGTGACAGAGAACACAACATCCTGCAGTCGGGTTTTCCCAGTGGATGACTGTCAGCATTACTTATCTCTGCTCTTAATCTGTTCAACTTTAGTTCATAGTGGTTAGAATCAAAGAGCTTTCCCTCTTGAGTTAGGTGTCTGGCTGCAGTAAAACAGTTTTTCCCCATGCAGAAACTTTTAGATATTGTTCAAGTCACTTTATGTCCTTAACTTGGATATTCTCTCTATTGACCTTCTGCACTGATTTATATGACCTGTTTTTCCAGTTAACCCTGAATTATTTCTTTAACTCTAGAATGTCTTGGTTCAGCCTCTGTCTTTGCAGTACTCAAGAAGTGAAATGTAGTACTTAAGAAGGGTTGTCATTTCACTGGTTTTGCTGCCACCTCTTATCTCCACCAGCGGTTAGCAAAAATGGCATTCATCCCATCCAACCGGACACTGAGATAACTCTGTTTTCTAAATTTAAATTCTTACACCTTTATAGGCACGTATAGAGGAGGTTTCCCCCTTTTACGGGGTGACAGTACAATCTGTCCCTTTGGACACAGGTGTAACTGCCTGCCCACCATCTATTTGCCCTGCTGGATTTAAGCAGCCTTCCCGTGTTTTTCCACTCTCAGGAACCTTCCAGCATGTTCCACAGCAAAATCCATCTTCCAGCCACTGTCCTGGTCCAAAAGCTGCCTCAGAAGCGTAGGCTTTGCTTCGGATCCTTTCAGCGCTGTCAGAGCAGCACCATGATCGCCTGGCTCATGTTCACTGACTATTGGTATTTAAATGTAGGAAATTAATGCTACATTAAATTACTCCCATGCAGATCGTAAGCTGCTGTTGTAAAATGGTTAATACCCTTATAATCCCTCCCGGACTGTATGACTGGCAGCTCCCACATTCACTAGAGAAACCTCTCCTTTCACTGCTGCTGTCACCGCGAGAGTAAATGCTTTGAAACTATGCAATAATCTGCACCGTGCAAAGCCAAATGTAGGTGCACATCAGCCCTTCGATGCGGTAACTACCGCAACCCACGGCCCCGCTCGGCTGCTGGCACCCAGCGTGCGCCCACGGCAGCTAACCCGCCCTTAAGGCTGCGCGGGCAAAACAGCGCACCGGCGCTGGTCCGGGCGCAGCTGCCACCGCGCACCGCGCACCGCCCGTGCCCGTGTCTGCACCGCCCCTGCTCCGCTCCGCCCCTGCTCCGCTCCGCCCCTGCTCCGCTCCGCCCCTGCTCCGCTCCGCCCCTGCTCCGCTCCGCCCCTGCTCCGCTCCGCCCCTGCTCCGCTCCGCCCCTGCTCCGCTCCGCCCCTGCTCCGCTCCGCCCCTGCTCCGCTCCGCCCCTGCTCCGCTCCGCCCCTGCTCCGCTCCGCCCCTGCTCCGCTCCGCCCCTGCTCCGCTCCGCCCCTGCTCCGCTCCGCCCCTGCTCCGCTCCGCCCCTGCTCCGCTCCGCCCCTGCTCCGCTCCGCCCCTGCTCCGCTCCGCCCCTGCTCCGCTCCGCCCCTGCTCCGCTCCGCCCCTGCTCCGCTCCGCCCCTGCTCCGCTCCGCCCGTGCCCGTGTCTGCACCGCCCCCGCTCCGCTCCGCCCGTGCCCGTGTCTGCACCGCCCCCGCTCCGCTCCGCCCGTGCCCGTGTCTGCACCGCCCCCGCTCCGCTCCGCCCGTGCCCGTGTCTGCACCGCCCCCGCTCCGCTCCGCCCGTGCCCGTGTCTGCACTGCCCCCGCTCCGCACCGCCCCCGCTCCGCCCCCGCTCGGCACCGCGCCCACCCCGCTCCGCACCGCCCTCGCACCGCCCGCCCCCTCCCGGCCCGCACACCCCGGCCCGCCCAGCCCGCACGCCCGGCCGGCCCCGGCGTTGCTACTGCCGCCGCAGGGTCCGCCGCCCGCTGCCAGCGCCGCTCGAAAAGATAGCGCTGCGCGTCCAGGTCGGTACGCCCGGCGGGACCTCGCCCGGTCGCTGGGGCGCGACGGACGGTGCGGAGCCGTGACCGCCGCGGGGCCGTCCGTGGGGACGGGCCGGGGGCTCGGGGGGAGGAGGGAAGGGCGGTCCTGAGGTACGCGGTGGAGCCCTCAAGTGGTGCGAGCGGGGGCCGTGGGATGCGGAGGGCCGGCCCGGCGGAGGGGCGAAGGGTACCCGGGAGCGCCCAGCCGCGCGGCTGCGGCCGTGCCGGGGCGAGCGGAGCCGAGGCGAGCGGAGCCGAGGCGGTGGCCCCGGCGGTGCTGTCGCCAAGAGGGAGCGGCGCGGAGGGCTGGGACACGCGTGTGGCCGGCGATGCTGTGCGGGACCGGGACCGGCGGCGCTCCCGTGCTTCCATCGCTCTGCTCCCGGGACCCGCGGTGGGACCACGGCGGCTCCGCGCCGGTGGGAAGCAGCCGCCCTGCTCCTGGGTGCCGCTGCTCTCTGAAGGCAGTGCTAGGCTCCTGCGCCGCGTCTTCCCCGAAAACCAGCGGCAGCCCCGTTCCTGAACTCGTCCGAGATGAACACCAGCCACGGGAACGTTCTCGAGCGAGGGGGAAAGGGCTGCGGGAGACACTCGCTGAGGTGCCAGGCGTGTGCCTGGCATCCCTCGTGGCTTCTCTCCACTGGTGGCAGCAAGGCTCTGGCAGCGTTAGAGAGACCATTTCTGGCATTTATTTGAATACTCGAGTACCAGGCATGGCACATAAAAAGACCACTAAAAGGTCTTTTTTTTTTCTTTAACTGTGGCAATTCAGCAGGTACATCTGTCAAGTTGCTCTTGGATAGAGTTGATTGAACTTTATTAATAGAGTGTTTTCAGTCAGCAAATGTTGATTAAAAATCAAAACGTCAGTGGGAATTTGTCATAGTCAGCAAAGCTTCGATTAGGAGCCTACCTGGTTTCCTGCCAGTTTGCTTGGCTTCTTGGCTGGCTGCCTGCCTAGTGGGTTGCTGCAGAGCTGGGCCCCCAGCATTTCTGGTTCTTGTTACTTGGACAGGCTACTAGGAGAGATGCCAGGGACTTCCAGGAGCTAGAGAGGTGGGACTAGAAGTATTCAGAGAACTTTGTTCAGCTTATTCTTGAGTGTTATGAAAACATGACAAGTGGGCAGAGAAAAAAAGAAAATCATAGTATCTAAAGTTTTCCATTAGGATGTAAATCTGTTACTTGGAAAAAGTTCCTCTTCTTTGTGAACAAAAATGCCACTTCTTGTTCAGGTCTGGTTTTACTGCCAATACATGGGAGCCAGCATCTGATTGCTGTATCATATCTGTTGACACAAGTATTTTCTTAGGAATCACCTTTCAGCTGTTGATAAAGGTTTGAGTAAAGGAGGTGTCTGACAGCATCAGTTTCACATGTTTTGTCTCACAATAAAAATGATGTTGTGACAGTCTTGTGTTTCCTTAAAGAAAGTATGTATCTAATCTAGAGAGCTAGTTTTTGTTCTCATTGATTTCTGAGTATTTTTTGCTTAATAAAGCTAAATGATCTCTTTTGCTCATCTGAGTTGCCATTCTATACCCGATGGTTGTATTTGCTGTTTTCAAGTTGTATTTTTTTGGTTTTGCTATCAGAAGGAAGGAAAAGCATCACATTTGAGTTCTTTTTGACCATACCTTCAGTCTGTGAATAATAATTTGGTTCATGCTTCTCAATTTATGTTGTGGTTTTTTTCATTATGTAGAGATGCATTGTAATTATGTCTGAAGATGTATCTTTGATGTGTCCTTATTGCCAAGTTTTGCCCCAGTTATGTGGGGCTTGTGTTGTTTTTTTTTTTCCCTAATGTATATGCTTGCATATTGAGACTTAATTTCCACTTTAATTGGCATGGATCTTGCTTTATATAAAATTGCATTACTGGGATTGTTACCTCTTTCATAATTTTCCTTCACTATCTGTGAATGTAGGGAAGGGAAAAGAAAAGCAAAAGATGTCTCTGTTGAGTTCAGCCCCTGTGGTAGTCAATCTGTTCACTCCAGGAGCAAATATATGATTTCTTAAAACTTTTCCAAGGGAACAAGTACACAGCTATTTTTGACTGAAAATCAGGGACTCTTAAAATACCATTATTACTGAAACATAGAAGAAGCTGACCAAAGCCAGGACTCCATGTGCACAACAACAAAGATGGGAAAGACCATTATCTTTTTATGTTTTAAGGAAATTACATGCTTTGACTGACAAAACCAAATGTATTTTGATTGCCAAGAGATGCTGTCTTGGAATTGTAAAAGTCTTTTGAGCTACAGTAGGTGTGATGCTACATTGTGCTGAACCAAATCTTTAAATAAAAGTCAAACCATATTTTGGAAGGACTGGTGAACTGGATTTTGACTCAAACTTTTAAATGAGACTGGTCAAATACTGTGTGTTTTCTTTTCCTCTTCTTTCTAGGCCACACTCCAATGATGAAGTATTTGCTGGGTACCTTCTAATGGCATAGATTTGGGAACCTGACAGATGCTAAAACTTCTGTTTGTGTAATGATTCCTAAATGTGCTCAAAGGGTTCATCTCTCCTGTGAGTAGCTGCAGATACAAATCATATCCCTTACATAGGAGGGAAAGATTCCTCACACACACCTACCAAAGAGAATGTTTTCAGCTTCAAAGCAGAGAGGAATTTTGGCTCTCTAAATTGTCTCATCTTTCACTAATATTTGCATCAACAGATGCAGGCAAAGCTAGTTTTTTGAGGGGTGTGGTAATTTGATGAGTAATTACAAGTTTTAAAATTAAATTTGGAGAAGTTTTCTAGGCATAGCCCAAACTTCACAGTTTTCTGTCTTTTTATCTCTTTAGAAAAGCTTTGGGTTTCTCATCTGAAGGCTGAGAAAAACAAGTGGAGGGAACCATGGTAAAAAATACTTTTGTAGCTGAGAGAATCAGAAATGGCACTTTGATTTCCAGAGTTATTTTGGCTCCTTGTCACAGGAAGCCTCCTAGTTTGGGTTTTGGGTTTTTTTGTAATTTAAATGTGAAACAACTGGAAAGGTTAGGTAACAATTAATGTTTCTGCTATAACATCTAGGATTATAAAGACATTAATAATAATATTATTATTAACATAATTATATAATATTATATAATAATAATAATACTATATAATAATAATATTATTATTATATAAACAAAGAAATTCTATGTGGCTGTGAAGTCTTTGTGGATGTTTCAATTCCGTTGTTTCCTTGACAGAGTCTGGCAGAACTAGAAGTCCTTTGTAAGCACCTGTATGAAGGAGCTGATCTAGCACAGGAATGCAAGATGAGAAGGTCCTCTTGGAGCATATCAAGAGGCCTGGATGCCTCAGCCAATGCCAGATTCTCTTGGAACAAGGAACACTCAGTGTCTGGGAGATGTGTTGTCCAGAAAGGTAATTATGCTTATGGAAGCTCAGGTAAATTTCTCAGTCATAGGGTGCTACCAGGTCAGGACAATAAAGGCAAAATGCTTTTTTCTTTTTTTACCCTAAATGATTCTAGGCATTTTTTTATTTGCAGCTGGTCTTTGTGGAAGTGACAATACCTGGCTCTGGATATGTCAGGCACAAAACAGGAAAGCATCTTATAGCTATCAGTGCTTTCAGAAGGGTTATAGTCAGGGGCTGTGTCATCTGTAGAGCAGTGTCAGGACACAGTGTGGCATGACCTTGTAGTTGAACATAATTTTGCTCTCGTTTCTAGCTATTAAACAGCTATCATACTATCAAAAAGGATTATACTTTTTGGTCTCCTCCTTTTTATTCTATTTATTCTATTTTATTCTATTTTATCCTATTTATAGCCTATTTTATTACTATCTTTATTAATATTTTATCACTATTTTTATTTTGTAATATTTATTATTAGTTTTAATGAAACAAAGATAGTACTAAAATACACCTTCTCTAAAACATTGATATACAATAAAACCTGATCACCAGTCTAGTTTACTGATTGTTTATCCGCTTTGACTTATTTTCTCTGCCTTTAATTTGCTTATTTTTGAATAATACCTTTTGATGTGTTTTTGTAGACATCCCATGAGCAGCTTCTACCAGCAATGTCCCTGTCTAGGTTTGTCAGCAGGGCATCTCCACTGCCCCTTGAACAAAGGACTGGCATTCATAAGGGATGTTTGTTGTTAAAAGGTCACTGTATGAGTTGGAGCAGAACCTCCATGCAAGCACAGTAACCAGTGAGTGGATAGTCTGGCTTGTCCTTTAGTCCTACTCTCCATTTATCAAGCCAGGTTTTCATAAGGGTGTAATTGAATAAGTGAACATAAAGGTTATTCTGAGATCTTCCATCATTTCTTTGCAATGGACTCACAAATAAAATTTCCTATTTGCAAAATAAAAAGAAGTGTTTGCTCAAATTGCTTCATATTTAAAAAAAAAAAAGCAACTAATTTTTTCAAAATGGACTTTGTTTTTATCCCATGAGGTGCTAGAGACATTCAGTTCACATTTGTAAAGGATGAAAGTTGCAGATATTTCTAGTACACCTGCCAGTCACTTATATATCACACTGCTCATGTTCAGCTCCTAACATTTATAGAAGTCACGCCAGAGCAGATTCTGACTTGCAGTAGTAAGAGCCTAGATGGTTTTCCTTACTTTTTACTGACTTCCTATGTTAAAGCCATTGCTAGATCCTAAAAGAATGAGCAAATGTGTGATAGGTCTTTATTAGTGTGAAAAGGCTTTGCCCCAAGAACCTGATTCAATTTGTATTTTTAGAACATTTGCACTGTTGTAGCAGTTCTGTGGACAGTAGTAGCCTGAAACATGTCTGAGAATCTGCTGCTTCTGATGGAAGGTTTCGGTGTTCTTTCAGGTAAAAATTAACTTTAATCAACTTGAATTTTACACATTTCAACAGCTTTTGAAACTTCCTTCTAGTTAGACCTTTCTTCTATTTGGAGTGGCATTTCCACAACTGCAGTGTCCACTACCCAGTGGGATGACCTACATTGAATTGAGAACATTCAGAACATTCATTTGCCTGTAAAAACTTGTATACAGTTGGCTGTGAGAGCTGCTGTAGTGAAATAATCAGTGTCCAGTATTGGACCATAATGAGTAATTACTGTTTTAGAGTGTTCTCTGAATTCAAAAACTGCTGTTATGTGTCCTAGAATAGTGACCATGTATATAATATGCTTTGTACATTTTATACCTCTAGCTAAACTAGAGGTTTAGCTCTGTTTAATGACTTAGCATTAATTATTGTACCAACAGTAAGAATTCTTTTTCAAAAAAAATCCATGGCTTAAGTTTCTATTAGAACTATTTAGTTCATATTCTTTACAGAAAACTTGTGTTGCTGATGTTAAAATGCTTCATGACAGGGAACTACATGCTGAACTATGTAGCTTCTCGATCAAAACTGATTCCTTTTGTCATCAAGCTCTTTTACATGTCATTGCTAAAATTACAAAATTAAGATGGCTTGATGTACTGAAAGATCAGATCATCTTCAGAGGCATTATTGCTGATGTAAAAAAAAACCTTGGAGGTAGGAAGGAATTGTTCGCTTCTGCCATTATTTTTGGGATTTTTGTTTGGACCTCTTCATTTATAGTTATTGGCATGTTATGTTTCTTAGTTTGATACTTGGGTGGAAAAAGTGTGAAGCATATTGCTTGAAAGAGATTGTCCCATGGAGAAGGAGAAGGGTGGGTTTGCTACTTGTGTGTGGTTGTGGGGTTTGATGCCTCACAGTATGCACAGTGCTGTCATAGTTCTTTGTTGGTTTTCTTTTTCAGAGCATTCCTTTTTAGTGTGCTTGTAAAATAGCAGCTCTTGTCAAGCCATTCTGTTTAATGCCTTCTTTTTTTCCAGCTTATATGGAAACACATTTCTGATACATGTCTGTGTGAAGGTTAAACCTTTCTCAACTTATGTTGAGAAAAAGCTTAAGCTGAAAAAATTTAAGCTGTTTGGCAGTTTACTTCCAGGAGCATCCATTATGTGTGTATGTATTGTTGATCTTGGTAGTTCAGTAAGGAACTACAAAGTTAACAGGTTTTGTTTCTTGCCAGTGAATTTCTCATTTGCTTTTCAATCTTACTTTGTAAAACTGTTCAAGTTAATGTACTTGTTGGGAATGTCTAATAAAAGATAAGTTGCAATAATCTGTTTATTAAAAACAAACTCAAGTATGCTTCACCACCATTTTGCAGTTATTTTTATGAATGTACTGTAATTGGAGTTTGCATTTATTATTAAAATGATTGCAGTGTGACTCTTCAGTGTACAGCTCATTAAAAACAGAGATTTAAATACAAAATTTAGTTTCTTAAGAGATTCCTTTAGTTAAATTAAGAATTTCTACTGAAAAGAAAATTAAGCCATAGATCTAGTGAATTAAATTTTATACAATAATTGAAGAAATAATCCCAAAACAATACTAATATATGTAATAATTAGCATATGGTAGGTTCAAATACACGTGCATTAGCATTCCAGATTGAGGTTCATCCAGTGTGATTTTGAGTGTGATTTAATGTAGGAAAAGGGATTAGTAGCCAGGTCTGCAGCTATTTTCCCAGCTCTTTCATAATTCTCCACACAGCATTTCATACACCTGTGATAAGGGGGGAGTGTTGCATTTTCCATTTTTGCATGTTTCTGTGATCTAAGGAACATTCCTAGAGACTTTTTACAGAATTTGAAATGTGAAAGGCAGATATGGCAACAATATAACTTGTCTGAGAGCTCCTCTAAATTGTCTCCTCATTTGCTTTGGTGCAAATGATAGTGCAAAATAGATGACAGTGAAAAGTTAGGCCCCTTGGTAAGTAGCCAGATTTTTCATTAGTTGAACTTTGTGTGATCTTCAGAGTTGTAAAAATGAGTGTGATTGCAACAAATAGCAGGAATACATTGATGAGAATTACTTGATGTTTTGGACACCATGGGAGCTGAGGCTGCAAACTGCAGCTGTAAAAGTACAAGAAGATCTTTCTCTGATTCAGTGGCAAGGCCCAATTGTAGTTGATTTTAGTTGTTTCTAACAAGGAACAGATTTAATTTTTCTGTAAAAGTTTGTAGTTGCTCAATGAAGACAGTTAAATTTTATTAATTAATTGCAGAATTCTGCATTGTATCTGATTTCAAAACATTCCAAAGGTCTTAAATCCTGATGATCAGATTGTACCCTCAAATGGAAGTATTAAGCACCTCCTGCATTACTTTTTAGACACAAGTTCTCAGTGGAGGTATGTATCATTCAGTTCAAACCATTGCATTGTAAACTACTGTAGAGGAAAGAGAATTAATGCTTTGATAGTTAGAGTTGGAAAACTTCGCATTTTTGAGAGTGCCCTCTGATCTTTTTCATCCATGCACAGCTTAATTTTTCCTAGTGGTTTGAATTTCATGCAGCTTGCCTTTCAAGAGCTAGAATACTGAACAGACCTCTGAGAAAAGTGAAGTAGTAAATTTCCAGATTACAATTACTTGGAGTCTGTTTGCAGATGGGTTTTTGTTATCCGACAATTCTTAATATGTATGAATAGATGTTTATTTCAGAGATAATTAGAGCGCTTGAAGATCTAGTTCCATTAATGTTAATAGAATTTAGCATGAAAGCCTTCTAAACAGCTTAGGAAGTCTCACCCTAACAATTCCTCTTCATTCTAGAAATGCTGGAAAATAGGAAATACAATCTGATTCTAGTAATGCTGGAAAATGTAACTACAAGCAGTGATGTTGGAGCAATTCTGCCTTTTTTCCCCCCATAGGGCACTGTGGACCACTGTGTAATAGGAGGAATGATACTCTCAGAACTAACTCAGGAAATGGATCTGGTAAGCATGGTTTGCTTCTTTCTTCTGCAAGGGATGATGGAAAAGCCTTTTGTAAAAATGGCTAGAGAAAAATTTCTGAGACATGAAGGGATGAAAACAACTTCCTTTCCCAAACAAAATACATATAGACACAAGAAATCCTTAGTGCTGGGACTCTACCAGTACTACATACTTAAGTTTCTCTCATGACAGTCACCAGAAGTAATAAAGCAAAGTGATCAGTTGTATTTCTGCTAATGACTTCCTTTTACTTACATCTTAGCCTGAGGAAGTGCCTCAGACCTGTCCATCCAGAAAGAGGAAACACCTTGAAGGAGAAAAGGAGGCACATCAGGAACCTGATGAGATCTGCATATAGTGCTGGACCATAATTTTCATTTTTGGTGTTAAATAATTAATCTGCCAGATATCCTCTTTATCTAGGAAGGGAACATTGTTTATTCTGTCCTTACTTAGGCTGATTATTCAAGACCTTCAGCAAAGCATTGTAAAATAGCTGCCTCATTTCATGACACCTCTCTGAAGCATACATTGATGCTTATGTGCTCTTTTGAAAGAGATGAGGCTTTTCATGATTTTTCATAAATTGCTCACATCGTAATTGTCCCTTAATTTTTTCTGACTTGATGAATTATGTGCTTAAATGGATTATGTGGTACCCAATTAAGCTCAAGTTAAGTGAACCTTTGACCAAAAAAGGTTCAAAGACAAAAATTCCAATCTTCTTTCTTCCATGTCTCTCTTGCTGTCTCTCCATCTCTCTGCCATCTATCTATGTCTTGCCATAAAGACTGAACTGTCTAAATTCTGACCTTCTTTTATGTTTGTCTTAATTGTATCTCAGTTTTGCTGGGCCCTACCATCTCAGTATTTGCTAAAAGAATTATTTTTTTTGAACTAGGAGCAATGAAGAAGAAAGACAAATTCTTGTGGTAAGGCAGCACAGTCAAATCAGACCAAGGTGTTTTTCTCCTTCACAAGTTCCCTTATCATCTCTCTAACATTTTAGGGTAATTGAGGCTGCAGTCCCTCAATAGCCTTGGCAGGAGGTGGTGAAGGGCAGCATGCTGTAGGTGAGGTCCCTTGGGACCAGGCTGATGTCAGCTCACGTTGAGCTGAGATTGGAAACTGGAATTATTTTTGTGCTGATCAAGACCTTCTATAGCAGTGGAAGAGGCACCATGAGGTACTATTCCATTTGTCTTTAAGCTTGAGTGTCTCTGCTTTTGACAGCAACTTCTTTTTTAATTGCTAACTGATTTTTTTTATTATTATTATTACTTGAGAGTGCTAGTTTATTCAGTTTTTCTGAAAACCAAAGTAATTAGGTGTTGAAATTTAAACACGGGTGTTTGAGACCTAATTAAGAATTTGAACACAGGTGCCACCACAGTGGGGCAGTAGATGATGGCAGTGATTTCTCCTTGGCCTAAGGGGTAATTCTGTGATTGAGGTACTGCTATGAAAAATGAGATAAACTGTGTTAGTTTAAACTTCTTTCACAGTATATTTTTGGTCTAAGTAGTGTGTTCTACCCCACATGAGCAGTAAGTTTAAGGAGCACACGTGGTCAGATACCAGTGCTCAAGTGACAGCCAGTATATTTTTTGGTATAGAATTAATTGTTACAGAATTAATAATATGGGAGTCCTCACCTCTTAATAGGGAGTGCTCTGCTAATGTACACAGGATGTTTCAAATCAGTGTTGGAATTGCATATTAACAGAGAAATCATATATAATTTAAAGGAAGAATTGGATATTTTTGGGAAAATCTTCTTAGATATAGTAAACCCCATTACACCTAAAAACATCCAATGGAAGTGTGAGAACCCTGTTGCCAGTTCCTACCTTTCTTCAAATTCAGCTAGTCTGCAGCTGCTTTTGTCTCTCGTATGTTGAGAGGTTTGTCTGAATGATATCACGTGGATTTCCAGATAGAAATATAAGGAAATTATAAATGCTACCTTTATAATGCCAACTTTAGAATAGGAAAACATTTTTAGAAATATTTCAGTGTCTATAATACACTGAAAAATACACTCAACTATGTGGAATCACTGAAATAATTATGAGAGTTTAAAGGTTAGAAAATACTTGTGGCAAAACAGGTGATGTCTATACAAGACATGTAGAAATTCAAATTTCAAGCCAAATTCATAATTTAGTGTCAATTCTAGCATGACACAATAGTAGTTATCAGGTTAATGAGGCATCTAATGACACACAGTTGATATTAATTTCTATCATCTGAATTTAAAAACTTGTTAATAAACCCAAGATGTGGCTAAATATGGAGCAGATGAACTAGTTAAAATTGTTTCATTTGCATTTATTTTATTGTTTTTCTAAGCAAAAAATTATGTTGGTTTTATTTCTAATGTTCATGAACTGTGTCAGTGTTTAATGACTAATGTTTTCAATGCTTTCATATTGTAACAGTGAGGTAGTAATTGCTTTCAAGATAAATGTTACTTAAATTACTATAGTTACAGAAGGATCAATAAAATATTCTTACTCACAGGATGTTGAATGTAGACTTCCAAATCCCAACAGCTTGTTCTGCTTGTGAAAAACATTTTCATTCTGATGCCACAGGGGTTATAAAGCAGTAGGGCCCCTGACAGCTGTATTTATATGGGTATTGTAAAGAGCTACATTCAGAGTACAGACTGTTCAGTTTGCTGTTCCTTAATGCCAGGTTTTCCTAGAGATACCAAAGGAATAGTGTGAGTGCAGATTCTGAAACTCCTGCTATTCAGCAGCCTGGGCATCACCCTGAAAATAACCCATTGCTGGGTTACTTTTTACAAAGATTCACCACTGCCCCAGAGTTACTGAAAATCATAAAACAGTACAGATTAGTTTTTGCAGTGAATGTTAGCACTGTTTTACCAAACAGTATCAGTGACACGATGGGTTTTGTACAGAAGTATTTTATGCAAAGGGAATATTTCACCAGGCTTTTAAAAATTATTTTTAAGCTTTAGCTTTAGCTTGACATGGAAGATGTCTCTGAGGTGGAAATAATGATTTTCCCCTTGCCTTGAAGGAAATACTCTATCTTTTGTTGTTGAAGGATTTATTTTTCTCTTAGGATGTGTTCTCTTGCTGTGTGCTTTTCAGCTTTATATCCAAACATTTTCCTTTTCATAATTATTTTTTAAAACGTATTCTTTGCAGGTTACCTAACAAGATTTCTTTTCTCCTTAGCTCTTGGCAAAACCTTTAACCCCTCAGGACCAACAACAGCAAACCTAGCTATGCAACTCTTGAAGCTTGTACTAAACTGTCTTAATTTTGATTTCATTGGAAATTCAGCTGATGAATCTGCAGGTGATTTATGGACTGTGCAAATTCTGACAAACTGCAGAGCAATTAAAAAAAGCATCATTACTGTTTGTAATCTGACCAGTGTACCCACTGTACCTGGTGGATTGTGTAACTTTTTATCACAATACTTGCAATTACAAAATAATTTCTAATGTGGAGTAGAGTTCTTTACTTGCTGGTGAGTTATTGGTAAACCTCTTCTGCTATTTCTCAATTTTCCTGTTATTTTGACAGAATAAATATATTCTATAACAGATATTCACAGTAAATCAAATTATTCTATTTAGACACTGAACAATATTCTCCTTCCTGGCATGTGAACGCCTTGAAGAGGTACAGTATTTGTAGCATGTCTGTTTTCTCTTATCTTCTTCCTGGTGGGAAAATGGTGACCTTCTTTACTGTGCTTGTTTGTTCTATGTGAACTTGTTAATAAAGGCATCTTGGTTCTTGGGCTGTAGAGGTTTGGCTTTCTGAGCTTATCCAGTGCAGGTGGTGCTCTGCTGTCACTGTGTCTGTGCTGGGTTTCCATGCACGACTCCATTCCTTCCACATTCAACCACAATAGCCTTGAGTGTAGCAAGAGGGATGGGGAGCAGTAATTAATGGCAAACAGGGGGATATGACAAAAGGCTGAACTTAGGCAAGTGAATAATCTTCCATGATCCCACAGGAAGGAGAAGGGGATAGGTTTTTCCAAGATTTTAGTTTAAGTAATTTGGATTGTCCGTGGAAGGATGTCCCTTTAGTTGTTGAAGAAATTAACCTCTGTTATGTGATACTTTATTTTGCACAAGTCTTCATATAAAATAACATTTATAACTGGAATAACTTTAAAGTGTTCCTCAATTTATACAATTTATTAATTATGAATTATTGTTAAACTTTTCCTACGTTATTGTTACCCCTTTGTGAAATAGAGTACGGCTAAAAGTTCATTTGATCTGATTCCACAGTGAATTGGTAACATAGTATTCAAAGTATTTTTTTTCTGTAGACTTCAGGATAGTCTGTGGAACGTTTTAAAACTTGTCTTTGTGTACTACTGTAGTAACGTGAAGTTTACCTCCATCTGTAAGAAAACAGTGTTCAATTTAAAGGCAGTATTCTTCACGGCCTATAGGATAGATAAAAAGTGAGTAGTGCTTTGCTTGGTACTGTGCCCAAATATTGCATGTATTCAGAGTTTATTCTCAACGGTAGTGGTACCTTGTTTTTAAAGATGGTAAAAGGATGGCTCTTTTAAAATAAAGGTACCTAATTTTTGCTTGTAGAGAGTGATGAAACCAACTTCTCTTTTCCATAGTCTCCCTGGAGCAAGAGACCTTGGACCTGTTTTTGATTTGTGTGATTTCCTTCTACCAGTGCTGTTGTAGTTGGTAAGTGATACATAATGCTTCACTCTCAAGCAGTTACAGAGAAGAGTCCTTTTATATCTATGCTTTGTCCAAAAGTCCCTGTTTTAATGTCTGTACTAGCATGATATGAGTCCTCTGGCTCAGTGCCCAGTCACAATGTCTTTTCTTTGAACTTTAACATTAGTTTTCATTTCTGAATCTGAAAGCATTCAAATCCTTCTTCACCCAGTTCAGCACTACTCTGTCACATAGAAAACACACACCCATTTATTTTTCTCAAGTTGAAACTTTGTAAGAGGGAATTTTAAAACTGAGCCATGTTTGTGTCCTGGGATCATATAGACATTGCTGCAAAAATAAAATAAGACTTAGGCTTTTATAAGAAGGCTTATGAAGTAGTTGTGTAGAATTTTAATGAAGTTTTCTTGTTGCCTTTGGTATCATGGTCTTGTGCCAATTTGATGAAAATTCATTCATACTAAATATTCCCTTTTTTCCTCCCTCCCATAATCCTCTGAGAATGTTGCTATTTGTTAATAATCTACTCAGGCACAATAGACTTTGGTTATTCAGGATTTACCTTTCTGAATCCATACTACCAACCTCATCTCACCTCCTCTTTGCTCTTTATTACATGCTTTAAGAGGAAGGCACAAGCAGAATCCTGTTCTGTTTGTTGGATGTGTATGTAACTGAGATCTGTTGTATTCACTAGCTGATGAGGCTTCTGTAGCTACCAGTGACAGTGGTGCAAGATCTGGGTGGGAAGCAGCTTTTAAGCAATAGTGGCTAGGTGGTTATTTGTTTTGTCTATTTCAGAGGTGGCTTAGAACATCCCCATGATGATACAGCTACAGTTTTCTACCAGCTGGAGCAACTGTGCACAGTCAGCAGGTGTGAGTGCCAGAAGAGCTGGATACTTCGTGTACAGTTGTTTGACTAAAATGCACAAAACTACCAAAAACCATTGCACTTTTCTAGTAGGAACCCATTAGAGATCACAGTTCAGGAAGGTTAGTATTTAATTTAATTTAATTTTTAGGCTGCTTTATGTGTCAATAACTCTGTATTTGCATATGAAAAGGGCTTGTGATTTTATGATGGGTGTAACTCAGCCTTTTCTCAAACAAGCATTAATGATCCAAGTCACCTTATGCCACATTTTCACTTCTTGCCTTTGTATTATACAAGTATTATAGAACACATTGGCACTGATGTGTTTGTTTTTACCTCTTGTTACATCTTTAGAATATAGGCATGAGAGCTGTAAAAACTTTTAATTGCTGAAAATCAACATTATAGTGGCTCACATGCCCTCAAGGGAAGTGGCTGCAATTTGATGAACATTTTTTGAAATGAAGATGTTAGCTTTCATTCTTTTTGCATTTGTTTGCCTGTAAAACTTGTGTAACATTAAAAACTTTATCTTACATGGCCCTGTTAAGATGAATTGCTTAGTTTTCAAGAAACTGAAGTTTTTTATTGTAATGTTAGTGGTAAAAATATATTTTTTCATATGTTTTTTCATATGCCCATTTCCATCCTCTTTCATTTAAATTGTCTTTATAACTACTGGATCTGTCCTAATACAGCTACTGTTTTTGTTGAGTTTGAATATGCTCATTTTCTTCTCTGGAGCAGCCATTTTTTCAGTAATGGGAGAACTTTCATTGATGATCTGATTTCATTGATTAGCTGCAGTCTGAATTTACACTGCACTTTCCAGTCATGAGAGGCCAAAGGAAAACCATCAGCTGGAGTCTGTCAGCATCAGTGCTCTGGGGATTGCTGTTCTGTGTTAGAAAATATTCAGTGTGGTTTAAATATTGTTACTTTTCTGCAAACTAAACATTTTTATTCATATTGAACAATAGTATTGTATCCCCTTGATACACATAGTTAAATTTGGATGATTAATGGCTTTTAATGTTACAAAATAAGTCAATGTAATATTAAGGTCTCATTTTATCATGTCTTGCTCCCTGTGTCAATAATGATGTGATCGTAGTTTACTAAAACAATTAAAAGTAATCAGTGATTACTTGTAATCTATGGTAATAACTGATTTCTTTGGGATTTTTGCTGTTATAAAAGATAATTGCAGATTATTACGGCAATAATTATTTTCTCAAATAAAATATGTCTGCTCAGTAATTTCAGAAGCAAATGGACTGAAAACTTTAAGTAGTGAGGGTGTGGTAGAGGGAAAGAAGTCATACTTATTAATTGGTATTGTGCTAAGAGAAGAGGGTTATCATCAGAATAATGACTTTGCTTGAATATGAGCTCTGCAGTTTGTAAAAAGAAGATTTTATTTCAAAAAAGGCTATAGGCCACAGGGGTGGCTGTGCTCTCTGAACCAGTGAGCAGCACCTCACAGCTGCTTTGTGATACTGTCTTCAAATGGCCATTCTTTAGTAGCTGGTAATGCTAAATTCACTGGAGCAATGGCTGTTCTCTGAAACACTTCAGCTCCTTGGTGTTTTGCTAATGTTGCTATATCTCTCAGTGTCCTGAATGAATGGCTCTTCATAGTGCAACATGCAGTGTGTCTGATGGGTTTTTCCTTGCTCAAGAAGCACAGGTCTTGAAACAGGAAATACTCTGGTTGTTGGAGAGATGATCCTGCCCTTCCATGCTGTTAGGAATGGAACAGGAACAATGTGAGAAGATATTTGGTAGTCTTGCTGATATATCTTGTTTTGTCTCAAAAGTTGGCACTTATTCCCTATCACAGTGTTGGCTGTTAGAGATCTTAGTCTATTATATTTTCATGTGGTATTTAAAAAAAACAACAACAAACAAACAAAAAAACCCTCACAAACTGAAATGTAAAACAAACCTGAAGACTTTTTGCACTTTTGTTGGGACCATCTGTCTCTTATTCCACACTCTGCATAACCTCTTTGTGTATATTTGATCTCTACTTCTTTTTTATGTATAGAACACACTGTACTATATTCCTCTGACTAAAGCAGAATTACTTATGATGTATAGTCCCAGACTGGAGATATGAGGGTCCTGGAGCCCCTCAGAGCTGTTAATTGTCCCAGTTGAAGGAGGCTGAATGTAAACCCTCTGTTTTGGGTTTTTCACAATATAATATTGCAAAACATGAGGGAGACAGAGTGAAATTTTATGTAAACAAAGACTAGTTTATCAGAGATTTGAAACAAACATGAAATAAAACCTCAAGACTTTAGGCAGATACTATGCATGTGCTGATATGTATGTAGAAATGTCCAAAATAAAATACTGTTTGACAGTCATAATGTGATTTGATTGGTTTATCTGTAGTTTACCCTTTATGTAAAACTTTGGAATGATTTTGCAAGACACTGTATTCATCACAGTATTGTCTTCAGTCTTGTAAGTTAAGCTGTTGTCACTTTGTAAAATCCTCGAAATAAGGGCAAGAAATCTGGTTTATGTAAATATCTCACTTATTGTGAAGCCTTGTTTGTAGCTCAAGTGAAAACCCTTCCAAGTTGTCTTTTATATGTTGTTATTGTCACTCGGTTAATTTTGATTTATTGCAAAATATATTTTGCCAAATGAAGGCAGAATCTAAAAGCAGCTATTCTGTACTGTAGTCTCAGTGCCTTTCAATTGAGGAAGAAATCTTTAGCAGCATTCTGAAGTTTAAACAGGTCTGTATGTTACTTTACAATTCAGGTCTTTGTTTTGCTCTCACTTCAGTATAGAGTGGTGCATCCATTCTGAGAGAAGACACCCTTGGTTACAGCTTAAGTAGGTGTCAGGATGGTCAAATTCAAAGATATTCGACTTTAATGTGCCAGAGAGATTGAAACAATCCAGGTTTTGCAACATGGCAATGATTTTCCAGCAGAGAGAGGGCAAAAGAATTCCTCTGAGTTCAGTGTTTGTAAACTGAAGGGTTCCATATTTATAAAGAGGGATTTCAGTATTTGAAAGTCTATACAGAATACGCCACTTACACAAGCTCAAGGAGTTATTTATAGAACCTTAGCTTTACAGAAATTACCATTCTTACATTGTATGTTACTGGATAAGGATCCTGTAAGTGCATTATTGGAGACTGACAGCTAAATAATCTGGAAATCAGAAGGTATGACAGCATAGCTTGGAATGGATGACCTCTGTCTTTCAAACCCCTTTAGAAATAGTCCACAGAGGCTTTCAAAACCATGTGGTAGTTCACAGACTCTTTTCTTGAAGGATATATCTGACCTATGATATATTTTATTGTGTGCAAATCACTTTAAATAGTATTTTAAAATTACAAGGAATTCTTTATTTGAAATACAACTAAGAAACAAATAGATTGTAGTGAGTCCCAATTACTTCCCAATGCTGTGATAAGTAGATGTAACAGCCCCACTGTAGGTAAAATACCATGCCTCAAAATAACTTGTGGTGGGCAAGTGAGGAATCTGGATTAATTGTCAGTTATCAAGTCTGAGTTTGCTTAATTTGTATTTCGTGTTTTATTTATAAGCATGTCCAGATTAATAGGCTGTTCTAGTTTATATGTCAGTTCTGCTCAGAATTTTGTTAGTTGATTAGTCTGGGTAGATTTTAGATCTAGTAAAGGGAGAAAGCTAGCTCTTCTTGAATGCAGTTCAATGTTGTATAGATCTGCTGATACCTTGAGGAAGTGTTTTATACTGGCATAAGGGTTTAACATCATTACTTGTTCTTTTTTTTTTTTAATATAGGACAGCTGGCATGGCTTGTCTATCTCATGGGTAGTTTGTGGGAGGACAATGAGCATACGCTAATACTGAGGAGCATAATGTCAGAAGTGGAGAATTATCCTGTTGGTAAGTAGGGCTTGTTTTGAACTGTGATTTTTTTTTTTTAATGGTGTTTAGTGTCAGCAGATATTTGGAATTTAAATGTTTCAAATTTTGTCCAGTTCTCAGTGATGGGTGCTCAAGAGCTGTACTGACCTTCTGTAAGTTGAGACCATTTCAGTGGCTTTGGTTTTTTTGATTCATCATCCTGAGCAGTGCAGGAGTCACTAAAATTATAATTTCAAAACTGTTTCAGAGGAAGGGGAGAGGATTAAAGGTGGAGGTGTCTCTTCCTATAAAGAGTATTTACCTATGCCCATGTAGTTAACTGCTGTCAGTTGTGTGTTCTACAAGTGTATATTTTTTAAGTTCTGGAAGTGTAAATTTGGTAAGTTCTGGTTGCTGTTTTCTGCAGTACTTCCTTTATGTTATTTATTGTGGGTGAAGAAGTGCGGAGGAGCTGCTGGTCAATGACTGAAAATTTAGATTTATTTTTAGATTAGACCTTAGAATAAAAAAGAAGGCTCTAGATTTAAAAATGTGCATACTAGAGTCTTCTCTCTGCAGTGATCTGGGGATCATTGTGAATGACCAATTTCTCATGGCAAAAACTTCCTTAATCCTTGTGCATGTTTGATCCTGTTCTTTTACATTCACTAGCTAACACATGAAAAAGGACATGCAACTTAGAAGTGGAGAAAAAATGTTTACTTTTTCTCCTTTGTTTCTTGCCTTCCTAATCTACCCTGGGGCTCTGTGGTGTTAGCAATCCTCCACTATGTATTTATTAAAAGTGAAAGGTTTTAATATACAGGCTTACAGATGAAGTAGCTACTGACTTGTAATCCAGTGACTGTATATATCAGAACTGACAAAAAGTGAGAATTAATTTTTTTAATTGCTAGGGAATTTGAATTTCAAGGAGTAGATAGCAGAAGAACTCAGGAAGTTAAATAAAGGAATATTCCTTTTTAAAGCATTAATTAACTTTTCTTATATGACACAGACTGAAATTGATTCTTTGAACTCAGTGCTGATAATATGGAGCTATATACCAAGTAAGGATCTAGGTCAGAAAACATGTTGGTTCGGGTGTTTTAGGACAGACAGAAGTGGGAAGGAGTGAGGCTGACAGTGCATTATATAGTGCACATGTAAACTTGTTTCCAATTACAAGAGTTTCAGTTTCTAGGGAACCCAAACAGCTCTTCTGCACTTGCAGTCTGAGACCTCTGTTTCTCAAATTTCTGTTTCTTTCATCATGGAAGAGATGCACTAAGAAAAAAAAACCAAAACACTTTTAGAAATTCACCACAGTTTAACACACACCTCTGAAAAAATTTCAAATGACAAAGTAATTATAAAAGCATTATGTTGATGTTTATATTTCATAGTGGTCAATTAATGTAATTAGCATCTAAACAAAACAAAATCTTAGAAGAACCTTAAACTTGGGCAGATAAGAATAGCTGATGCATTCCTAAAGAGATTGACTGTGACAATATGATTTCATTTGAGAATTCTTCCTGAGAATGTTTGTGTCATTAAGAATTTTCCAGTTGATCTCCTTGATGGGTGCCTGGTAACCCCAGTATAAAAATGGAAAAGTTAGAACTGGCAATTCTGTAGTTCCTGGATCAGTTCTGTAAAATGTGTGAGAACCCAGTTTCAGCACACCTCAAAGGTAAATACTTGTTGCAAACCACAACATTTCAACTAAAACAGTCTGTGCAGAAATGAACCTGCCAATGTATCTCACACATAAAAGCTTTTGAGCTCAGCTGGGGGAAAATGACCCGATGGAGAGAGAGGGAACTACTTAATGTGATGTTCATCTGATCAGGATTCCTACCATGTATGCTTTGGAGTTTCGGCATGCAAGGAGTTAATATTTTAACAGCTATGTTCATTAAACAATTTTAGTTTGCTTTGCATTTCAATTTTTTATTTCAAACATTTAGCTGGGTTCTGCTATATTGTGTTATATTTCACAGCTGGGTACACAAGATTTATTCTTTTAATAGTTCTGTTCTTTTGACAGTTTTTCATTTATGTGGTTTCCACTGTATTTCTCACATTACTTGGCTTTTCTGCATTTTAAATACAGAAGAGGGAAAAGTAAGATGCATTTTTGAAGAAGCAGCAGTTAATTCACCTTAACTGTAGGGGACAGTCATAATGTAGATTTTATAAAGAGAATGTCAGTAAGATGAGATCAATTGATCTTGAGAAAGAATTTTGTTGGAGCCTCAAGCAAATCTTTAGCAAGAATTGTGACAGTGACTGAGGCTTGGTTTTACTTGTGTAGCACTCCCTTCTTGCTTTCTGGTGGACAGTCCCAAGCTCCAGAACATTTTTACCTCTTCAGGTTTGAAATGTACTTCAGCTTTCTCAATACTAAAGAGAAATTTTACACTATATTGAATTACTTTTTCGTTAAAGCAATGTGTTCCTTTTAGTTGTCAAAGCTGACTTGTTATTTTAAAATATGGTGGACTGCTCTAATGCTAAGGAGCAGGAGGTACACAGTAGAAGTGTACTTATGCTCCAGGTATTTTCATGAGCAAAATTCCTACTGATGGCAATTCAAAGGCAACGTGGCTCTACAGTAGTTGTCGTTCTGATTTGCAATTTCTCTTTATTATTATATTATTATTTTTATTCCTTTATTCCTAATATTATTTTAATTATATCATTATGATTATTCTTTCTCCTTTACCTGATGTTGAGGGTTTCTGTTTCACCTTATAGCCTGCCTGGTGCAGGTGTAACTGCTGGAGAAGCCCCATCAGTGTACAGTATGCCATGAGGGGTTGGTGTAGGAGATTGTACCCCATGCTTTTTATGTCCATCCTTAGAGAGAGCTGCAAGAAGCATTTCTGTGTGGGTGAAGCAGCAGGCAAAAACGGGCAGTGCATTATTTATATTTAATCACCTGGAGCTCCATCATCAGTAGAAAAAAAGTCCAAGTTGGCTCTTTGTGAGCTCAGCAATGTGCTGTGAATGACTTTAATCCTGGTTCTGCCATTGCACTGTATGGGGAGGGTTAAATGGTTAATTACTGAGTAAAATGCTGGCTAATTTTTTCCAACTGATTTATTGGAGAGCACTTTGAACAGAAAGAAATAACTTGTACTGAAAGGACGTGGGGAAATACTGTAGGGTGAATTTAAGAAAACAGTTTTGTGTTGGTTTATTGTTTCTGTTTCTCCCCCACCCCATCAGTGGACATGAATCTAAGTGGTGATATATCATATTTCATACATGGCCTTTGCCTATGTAATGTGCTTGTATGGAACCAGGCTGGGGCAGTGGGAGTGTTGCAAGGCTGTCGTGGTGTGTAACAATTCAAGGGATGTTCCTGAATTCCAGCCCCAGTCTGACCCCCTGGAGTTCATTGCAAATGCACTTTCAAAATTATTTTTTTCCAATGTTTTGTTACATTATCTACCAGTATCATTTAGTTTGCAGTCAAATTATACTTCCTTTTTTGTTTTGTTCTAGTAAGCCTGGTACAGGAGGCTCTCATTTGCATGGATAGATTCCCATGGTCCAGAGCACAATATTTTGCCAGCTCTTCTAACAAAAGCTCTGTGTGAAGGCATCTGAGCTCCCTGTTGTGGTGGTTTTTTAAACATTTTTAATGAAGCAAACGGAGCTGTTTGTGTACATTCTGCAGTTAAGAGGAAGGCAGAAGGCAGCACTGGTGTGGTTGCCATGCCTGTGCTGCTGTAGCAGCTAGGAGAGCAGCAGATGGCACGCTGCCCCCACGCTTGTAAATCCTCACATACGGGGCCTTGCTGGCAGCTATCTACAAATATGCAATAAACAGGCTCCCACTTGGAAGCAGAAAAGTCAGACATATATCAAATGACTAAGTTAATACACAGTTATATAAATATTCAGGATTGCTTGGACTATTTTATTTACAGAATGAATAATAGAAATTTTGCATGCTTCAGTCATGTTCTAATGATTTTCTTTGCTCATATGCTTGCATACAGACAAACAGAAAATGGTTAGAGAATGAAGAGTCTAATGAAAATGTAGGACAAGTCTTCTATATAAATATACAAATTTTGTTCATTAATTAACTCATATTCTTAAGTATGTGCATGTAATAAAAGCAAACTCATTACAGAAAAAGACAATTCACTAGGTAAATGAATGCATTCTTCTTAGCCAGCACACTGGGGCTTACTGTCTGAGGAAGGATAGCAAAGCCTTTGAGATTTCTTCCATGATGCTGTAATACACTTTCAGTGCCATAACCATTCCAGTACAAAAATAATGCATCAAGATACTGTCTTTTGGAACAAGCAGACCTTTGAATGAATATATAGATATTAAATTTCTGCTGAGTACTGGACTGGATTCTCTGGTACTGTGTGGGACTGTTAATATTTATCTATCAATTGTCTATCAGTACATATTTTGTTTTAGGGCTGGTATGACTTAGTTTTCATAGGGTCATTGTTTTGTGGCATGTTGCTGGTTTGGGTGCTTGCAGGGTAGGAGGATGTAAGTTGTCTGGAAAAGAACTGCAGTGGCTTTACTGATGTTGTAGCCTAACTGCTCTGAGTGGCAGCTGTAGATTACTGTAGTGCCACTGCTGTGAGCAGTGTAATAGTTGACATCATCAAACACAGTATTTATTAGCCAAAACATCACTGGTTTGACTGAGACTCTTCCTTTGCAATATTCTTAACATACCAACAACTATACAAGTATATATTTGTATTTCCAAGTGACACTAGACTGGGAAGAAATGATCACAAAGGACTGACTTTGAATTCAGAAAGATCTTCATGAGCTGGAGAAATTACCCAAAAGTTTAAAAGTTGGTGAAACACCATACTTAGGAATGAAAATTCCCTCTTAGAACTGTCAGTCAGACCTGTCTGGCCAGCAGTGTTATGTCAGAAACTGCTGTGGAGCATGTGCAGGAGTAACTCAGTAGTATGTGTTGGTTTGGCACATGGGAAAAATACATCATCTTTGTGGCTGAAGTAGCAGGAATGTTGTGTGAGATGCTGGATTTTCTCACTCCATTTTGAATATTTATCTCCAGTTGGGGTTCAGCTGGAATGATATGTCCAAATTGGGGCACCATACCTCGAGAAAACTGTAGACAAATGGGAGAGTAGGACAGCACAAATGAGATGCAGATGTTGCTTTGGTTTAGTTTAGCAAATAGAATATTGAAGTGGGACCAAAATCAAGGGTGTTTTAGAAAATTGAGTTGTTTTAGACAAGCTGGTGATCAGATGTTTTCAGTGCCCTTCAAAGAAAAATGGAATGAAATGGGCTTAATTTGTAGCAAGGAGGACTTAGGGAAACGTTTTTGACTGTGCCAATAAGGGACTACTGGCAGGTGCTGCCCAAGAGCCAATGTGATTAATGCCCAGGTATACTAAATCCATTGCCCCTAAAGTACAGAATAACCCAGATGTCCTGCTGCTCTAATCTCCTGCTCCATAACCAGACTGTTATAATTTGTCATGGTTGTTTGCCATGGCTTAGCCAGTGAAAAGGGTGGTTACAGGAGAGTGAGCCCTTCTGCTTGTAGTGAGTATGTCATGTTCATCAACCACTGAAAAGGAATTTTTCTGTTGTTTTTGGATTCTTTTTTTTTTTAGCCTGGCATGTTTCAAGTAACTAATTACATCAATTTTAAAAGGAAGAATAATATGAGTACTAAGAATGAAGACTCAGAAAAATTACCAAGAATTAGAATGTCTTTGTTGGCAGAGGAGTTTGACTCCTTTTCCAGATCAGACTCCTCATTTATCCATGCTAAGGAAGATTTCTTTGTAGTTATCCAGTCACACATGGGACATTTGCTGGATGGGCTGCAATATAGAGACACTGCCTGGTGACATCTCTGCCACGTTGTTTAAGTTCCCAGAGCAGCACAAAAATGAAGCTGGAGGTGCTAAGAATGTGAGAATCTTGTTTGTTGCAGGGTAAAGCAGAGTTGTCACTTTGTGAGCGAGTTCTTAATGAGTTCATAAAAGTTCTTACCTTGCAAGATTTGTAAGCTGGGACCTTTTCCTGCTGCCGAGCACAGCAAACATTTGCCCTTGGCGCACGGGGAAAGCAGCAGGAGGGGTTTGTAGTGTTCCCTGGAGCAGTTCAGTGAGCAGCTATCGCCGACTGCCCTGGGAGAGGCTGGGTCGGCAGCCACGGGATGGGCAGGCGTTTGGCTGTGACTGTCGTTAATTGGCATTAGATACTGCCAAGGTAAATAAAGCTGGTAAGTCTTGCTGATTAATGTATCAAAGGAAATGCAAGTGAGTGAAATTAGTTTCTGAAATTTCTTAAATTCACTTAGAATCGTTAACTTGAAACAAGTTTAACACTAAGGCACCTTCATACTCTGGAGTTCTGACAGTTGTAACAGTTCAGGTTTCTACATATGCACTGTTATAGTGATTGTAACAAAAAGAGTGCTTTGGTTGAAGACTTCTCCTGAGGTAGCATTAAGAGTTATTCTAGAAATGTTTCCTTGAAAAATAAAGGCATAGAGACAAAGTTACTTTTATCGTTAGTTCCTTTGCATCTTATTTTTGGGGGGAAGTGCTTTTAGTTGTTAAATATTTTGTGGTTGAAAATAGAATTATTTGGTGGACAATTCAGTGAGAAAGGAATCCCTGGGAAGGTGAACGGGCTTTCCAAGGGCAGCAGTGTCAGTGGCTCAGCGATGCTGCTGTTCTGCCCGCCTGAGCCTCGCCCGGCGCGCGGCGCTGTCGGACCGGAGCTGGGCTGTGACAGCAAAATCCCAAAAAACCGAGTGACACCAAAAACCCGTGTGTGACTGTCACCTGCGGCCTCAACCGCAGCAGCTCCGAGTGCGAGGGCGGTGTTTGTTCTGCTTATTCGAAAGAATTGTCTTGTTAAAATGCATTTAGGTAAGCGCTTTGCTGGTGAAGCAAGTGACTGGCTCGGATCGTTCTCATCCAGCAGTAGCCCTGAGTGAGTTCAGAGAAGCCACGGGGAGCTGGTTGTCTGTCCCCGGCGGCTGCAGTTCGAGCGATCCCTGTGCAAGTGAATATCTTTGGCAGTAGGGTGTTCCAGCAAGCCATGCTTTTATATTGCCCCAGCTTTCAGAAGTGTGGGGACTCAGGGTAGGAGAGCAGGAATGAGAATTCTGGCTCCAGTATTTGTGGGAAATAGCCCATGTCCTCACGGAGAGATGCAGCTGCCGCCTTGCACGGGTGCAGTGTCAGTCACCCGGGCTGGGAATCTGGGCTGGCTGTCAGTCCAGGGCAGCGGAGAGGGAAGAAGGAAGTAGGAGTATGCATTAATTTCTTATAAAGAGCCTTTACCAGTACAAGTTGAAGCCTGATTATAAAAGCAGGCTGGGAAGGATGCAAAGAGCGTTTCTTACTGTATACTACATGTACTTTATTTGGTTATTTGAACAGTATAAAGTGCTGTGTTGACATTTAGATTTGCATCTCTACATGTTTTTAAAGCTTTGAAATTATGGGCTTGGCAGATCTATATTACCATAAAAAAGTATCTCAAGGGTTTTGAATTTAGACTATAGTGTGTTTAGAGGGAAGGAAAAAAAAATACAGTTTCCTTGCTGGATGGTGTTTGCAGTAGCTGAAAGCTAAAAGTCTATGTAACCAGGTATCACCTAAACACTGAACACAGGCTTGTCTTCTCACCTGGAATGGGTGTTCTCTTGACTTGTTATTTTGATATTTCTTCAGTATATGTATATTTCTTTGATTACATTGCCTGCAGACACAGAAGCATGACCTAGCAAAAATGAAAAGTACACTTAGTTGTGCAGCCTGTGACCACTTTTCCAGCTGTGCAATATGAGACCAGAGATCTGTAGCAATCCCACTGCCTTCAGTGGGATTTTTGCAGGTGGAGAGGTTGGTCTGCAAGTGTCTCATCAAAGACTCTGGGCCCTGGCATCTCCATGATTAATGAGATCTTAACACTTATGAATGATTACGCTTTCCTGGCTGTAAAATACATACACTGTTTTATTTCATTACCACGAGGTGAAGATCCCAACACTGACAGGTGCTGGGAATTATCAGGCAGTTTTGAAATTGTTCTGTGCACTAGAAATTAGATCTCATTTTAATTCAGCTTTTCCAAACTAGTAAATGAGGTTAATGCCATACATATTCAGCTGATATGGATGAAGAAATTGATATAAAGTAGATCAACATAGCTACAGGGCTACTTTAATTTATACGTAAAGAGGCAGTGATAAATGAAAGTAATGTAGTAGTGGTCACTAAACTCCGCAGCCATCAGGGATTCAATAGTGTTAGTTGCTCATTAAAGACATGGTTGGGGTTACCTCAAATAGAAATTTGAAAAGAAATAGCCAACTAACCCTTAATTATCAAAACATAGAAAATACTAATTATGCCTTAATTAGCTTTTCTTTTAATGTACTGAAATTGTTAGTTTTTGTGTAGCACAAATGGATAGTTATATCAACAATAAATAGGTTGTTTTAATAACTTTCTTTTACCTCTGGGAAAACCACACTCCAATTTTTAATATGCAATAATGCTTCTCTCTAGCCTGTAGGAGATGAAAATTATTAAGTAGCTTTATTTTTTGAAGATCTTACAGCAGCTTTGGGAAGAATTATTTCACTATGCATCAATTATTTTTAATTGAACTGAATATATTTCAGATTGCATGAAATGCCTCTCATTTAAGTTTAACATTTAGAGTTTGTTAAGGAAATATCACAGTGAGAATTGGATACAACTTAGTTCTGTAGCATATTCTAGGAAGAATAAAAAATGGTTGTTTCAGAAGAAAAATATTGTCACTGGTATTTTTCGCTTCACTGGGCCAAATCTCATTTTTACTCTGTTTCATAGTTCTCCTCCAATCTCCTTGCAGTTTATACAGGAAAAGAAAGTAGGGATTGACTTTGGGTGTGGGATCCATCTGGTGCTGATGGGAAGCTTCAACAGCTGTTGCACCATTCCTTTCCTTTCGAGGCAACACAGAGCTTTGCTCTGTGGGTGTGTTTGGGAAGGAATGGCCCAAGTACTACTGCATGTGCTTTATCAAACACAGCAGGTAGATGATGGGAGGGAAGCACAGAGTAGTGCTGGTCAGAAAAAATCCAAATTCATTTAATTCCTGCTGGATTAAATAGAAGATAATAGAAGGTAAATAGGAGATAACTGCTAGTACAGAACTCAAAATAAGTAGATAGTATTGATCAAAGATGACAGTTTATTTCCAAATGTGTAGAAATTATACAAACATTTTCAGACTCTTTTTAGTGAGTTTTTGTGAACTTTTCCTTTTAAGCATTTTTAGCCATAAATTGGAGCAAGTGTTATTCTTACCTTCAGATATTTAGATGTTGCAGAATATCAACTTACAATTTAAGCATTTTTAGCCATAAATTGGAGCAAGTGTTATTCTTACCTTCAGATATTTAGATGTTGCAGAATATCAACTTACAATTCAAAGAGATTTCGAGTGTGTTCAGTGTGGTCATTAACATTAATTAATGTAAAATTAAATGGACAAATACAGTTGTATTATTTGACAAATAATTTCCTTAAAGATAAAGAAAACCTTCTAAACCTTTAACGTGCAAAAATGAGATAAAAATATTTAATGTTTCTCAAAGGAATTATCTGTCCCCAGCATGGAGACAGCCACAAAACTAGTCAAATCTGTGGCTCAAACTTTTAATTGTGGGATCTTTTTGTGGGATTGGAGATGTCAGTTTGGCTAGAAGCAGCTTAGTGCTTAGAATCATCAGGCAGTTTGGACAAATCAGGTTTGGTTTTTTTTTTTATTCTAGATCTCAGAACAAATGTTGCTTCATGTGTATTTAATTCCTTTGGTTCCCTCCTCTATGAGGCTGTGACCTCCTGACTTACCAATTTCTAGCGAGTTTAGGAGCTACAGAAGATTTGTTCAAGTAAATGTTACCCAGGCAGATTTCCTTTCATGTTTTTTATCCCAGTTCCTATCCTGCCATGAGCAGAAAGAACTTCCAGCAAAGATTCCTGAACTAATATTTGAATGTACTCAATTGTCTAGAGATTTGACAAGCTAAGTTAATTGTGCCAGTGCATATAAAATCATGTAGTTGTTTTTAATTCTGAGTTTTGGCTTGCACTGACAACCCTTTTGCTTCATGTGAAAAATAATGGGATTTCCTTTGAAGAAATCTAGTATTTTGGAGGATTGTTTAAAAACTTTGTGGAGAATTTTTTGGTTTTCTGGTTTTAAATTTAAAAAATGACAACAGTAAACAACATGAGCTAGAATCTGTGACATTATAGTTCATGGGACTGGCTGGCAATACTTAGTAACAAAGCCTTGGCAAACTTTAAATCACAAGGCCTGTCCTTTAACTGCTTTTGGAAATTCCTTTATTGAATTTCTCCATTACTTGGAATTTCTGTACAGCAAACACACTATCAGGACATAGAGGCAAACACTCAGAACTTTGTGGAATCATACACACTGGTTTCCTCATTAGGTTGAATTGTAAGGTATTCTTCATTTTACATGTCCTCAATTCTGTCATTTTTTATGTGGTTGTTTTATGTGTGAATCGATGCTTTTCTTCTTAGACGGTACAGAACATTCCCTTCTGCATTTGCTTGGGGAATTGTTATTGTGCTTTCTCTTTTCTCAGATTTCACATGATTATTCCTGCCTTCCTCCTTTTCTTACAATACTGTTTAAGGTATTTAAGTCATTAAAACCTCCTTTTCTTTTTTTCATTCTGGATGCCATATGTTTGTTGTTCTGTTAATCACACCTTTGTCTCACTAACTCGTTATCTTTCAACTCCTCACTCATGACAACTAAAACCTACTTGAGTCATTTTAAAGATATTCTTTAATCACATGTTTGCAATTAAAGCACTGGTTTAAGTGCCATGCTGTTTTATTTTAGAACTTTGTAACATGAATCAGGCAATACTAAAAATAAATAATAAGCATGGTTCAGTTCTTCACTTGGCTGTAGCTGAGCTTTATTTTGTAGCTGCTAATAAAGGCACATTATCATGTTCAGGGATTGCAATTATCATTGAAATGTGTATGTCCATTAACTGCAACATTAGGCTGAGGATATAATTACTGTCTAGAGCCAATATCTGTGTGAAGTTAGGTCTATGATGCTATTAAGCTATAAACAATATTTGTAAACTAATATTTAAACATTTCAGAATTGATTCCATCACTTGTGGACTTAAAATCTAATCCTGCTTCCACTACAAATTATTGATGATTTAACTGTTTGGCAAATATATTATTGAGTTATTTGGATGTGAGTATAATTTGTGATGTGATAGAGAATACTGTTTTTCTAATAGCAAAGGCCCAGAACAAGCTGAGCTGGTGGCAGGAGGAGAGGGAAGCTGTGGTGACAACAAAATGCTAATAAAATAGTGGTAGAGTGTGTCACAAAATGCTGCAAACAGAATTAATTTTCCTCTGAGTTAAATTTCAGACAATTTAGTATAGCAATTTAACTACATTAAAAACCTGTTGCATGCTTAGAAGACAGCAAGGAAAAGATTTTCCTAACAATATCACTAGTATGTTTTAAAGAGGAACAAGGTTGAGTTTGTGCATTGATTTGATTTCTGAAAAATTCTAGCATTTCTGCTGGCAGAAGAACATGAAATTGCCTGTGAAATTAGGGGGGATAGTTCATTTGCAAAACTAGTCTAAGTCACCTGTAAGTAATTCCACACATGTGGAGATGTTTGGATCTGTAATGAAGTGACCTTTTTCTACAGTTTGTTTTATATGCAAAACATGCATGGTAGTAATTGACTTTTAAGTGCTTGTGTGAATTAATTTTCTGTTGTATTTCCTTGGCATGTGAGTGATAAACACTGCTTTGGTTATTTGGCTACCTGTCTCAGTAACAGATAGTTAGGGAATGCTGTTTGGGAATAAATGTTAAGAGAATCAGTCTTTCAGCATTTTACATCTTATTCTGAATGCAAGTGCATTTCAGATTTTTCTAATACACAGCAACTATTATATTGCTCAGTGATTTTTTTTTTTCTGGTACAGATACACTTAACAGAGATATCCAATATAATTCCTCTTTCTGCTTTACATAATTCATTTTGAATTCAGCTTTCATACATGTCTGCTTTGTGGCTTAGCTGCCTCTGCTCTGTCTTTGATAGCTGGACTTGGTTGTAATGACACTACTTATGTTTGCTGTCCACATCACAAAATATGACTTTGTGTTTATTAGATGCTTTGGGGTTTTTAAATGTTGATTATGTTCTTTGTTTTAAAATTCACTTATTTCACCTCAAGCAAATTCTGTTGAGTAACCTCTAACTGCTGGACCTTTTCACTTGTTCTATATATCCCAAACCAACTTGCAGGAAGGAATAAGTAGCAAATAGGACTTCCTGGGGAAAAACAACCCTAACAACCCAGGCTAACTTATGACTAACTCATCTAAAATATATTGGTTTTGTTGCTGTATGTTGGCCTGGTATCCTCATTATTTAAGTAGCTTAAAGAATTAATTTAACAGACCTTGCAGTAAGTAAATTAACTGTCAGAGTTCAGAGCAGAGCAAATAATTCTTTAATATTAGACTACAGCAATTTTTGACTCAACTTAAACCTAATTCTGAAATTGCTTATTGCATATTTGTGTAATTCAAGGAGAAAAAATATGCAAAATAACACATCATAAGTACATCTGTCAAAAAAGGAACAAACTAGTAAAATCCCAGGAGGTTAGAAAATTCTTGTTGATGCTGGGTGAGTTATCCACCATCCTGTTTAGGTCCTGGGATCATGGTGAGCACTGCTGAAAGGGGCGTTGTGTTATTTTACCTGATCAGCTGTTTAGCCTCTTCTTCAAAATTACTTAAGAATTGAATCTAGTTACCAGCAACTAGTGTATTACAAAACCAGTCATCTAGATGATATTCTAGATTTTCCTTTAGAATAGCCTTGTCAGTTTAGATTTCTATAAGGGAATATATATTTATGTGGCAGTGTTCTTAAATAGGAATTGTTCCACAGCATTAACTTCAGTTCATTGAATTTACTTTTTTCCCTGAGAAAATACTTAACCCAAGTAGTAATCTTCCCAGGTAACTTTATGCACTGATGATTTCTATTCTTAAATGTGAAACAAAGGTGAAATTGAGTAGACTTCCACCCTTTGTGACCTCAAGGTCAGCTGGTTTTGACCTTACAAAAAAGTGAGTGTTAAACATGGCATGGGAACTGTCCATCATTTGGAGTATTTTCTGCTTATTTTGTTACAGTTGTAAATTCCTGGGTTAATCCAGAATTGCAAAAGACATGCTGTTTCTCCTTTCACCTTTTACTCTCACATCACTACGACTGTTTTTTTATTTAAATAGGATTGGATAATTTGCATTCCTATTACAGTTTATTCTTTTTTTTTCATGCTTTTCAGAGTTATTTACAAGTATTTGCGTGCAAAGATCAATGTTGGCCTGATTATGTGTTCAAGGAGCTGCATGTACAGAAACCTTTGTCTACTTTTCAAGCTATTGTCACCTAACCATTCAGCCTAACCAGCAATGCATCACTTCCTCTCCAGAAGAGAGAAAGTCAATGGAACTGAGTTCCTAAGGTCTATTTCCTGCAGAGCAGCAGCAGTCATATCCAGTATATAGTATGAGAAACCTTTTGGGGTTTGAGATATAAATGAGGCTTCAGATACTTCCTCTGTTTTGCAGTTCCTTTGATCTGGAAACTTTCCAAGTGTATGAAGTCATCCAATTTCTGAATCAATTTTTAAAAATTTTTTTATTTGGACTGTCCTTGGCTTCACATGACTTATGTAGACATTGTCCAAGAGTGTCACATGAAGAAAACCTCCATATTGCTGTAAAAAGCTTCATGATGAATAAAGGGAAAAGACGCCTCTGGGCCAGGTGAGGTGTCATACCTACCTCCTTCCTTTTGCACCTGTGTGACAGGAACTACCAAGAAAGGTCTGCACAGAAATCTCTGCAGAAAATGCATTTTGCTCACTCAAGGAAAGGGATCCAGCAAGCACTCCTGCTCCTATTTGCGTGTCAGTTTGTGGCTCATCCAAAAATTTTGATAATGGTTGCACTCTGATCTTTCTTTTTCCCTTTCTGCTAAGCATTTTAACCATTTGCATATTTCATCCCTTTTTGTTGTACCATTAGGAAAAGCAGTAAAGCATTTTCAAATGTCAAGTTTAACTGGGAAAATACTTAAAGTAGCCTCTATTTGTATTAATTTTTCACTTAAGTGATTTTCTTTGATATTGAAAAGCCAAAGAGCACACAAAGTATGGTGTTAGAGGGTGCCAGATAGTGTTTTTTTTCTGCAGGAAAAGGAAGATGAACCCATTGCCAGTCTATTGTTTCCTTTTTTTGTTTTTGTGTTGGACAGGAAATTAGCATCTTTCTGGGAGATCTTGTGGCAAACCAACCTACCTTGGGTCATTCTTCTCCTTAGGGAATGCTTGGCTTATCACCTGCAGTTCTAGGACCATTCATAAAGGTGCAGGTGACAGGTCAGCGCTGTTAAGTGTGCTTTCCATCCAAGAGAGATGAGCAGCTTCCATTTACAGTAGGGCTGGTATAGATACTTTGAAGAAGCTTGATTCTTCAGAAGCTTTCAAGCTGTTGACATTAGTTTCTTTTTTCAAGGCCAAACTGCTTAGGCTAGAAACATTTTCCTATGTCTTGTCAGCCATTTTGAGTACATTCACAGAATGAACATGTTAAAGGCTAGGAGTTCCCTTGGTCTTCCTAAAATATACAGTCTTCTGCTCTTTGTTCAAACAGAATATGGGATTCTGTAACTACGACTAATGAGATTCTTGAAGGTGTTCATAACATGCTGTGAAATCAATGATTTCAACTGAGATCAGGATTGACCACTTCTCCTGGTTGTGCTGTCCATGATCTTGGACATGGATCTACAGGGCACTGGAGAATTTTCCAAAGTGGAAACTATGACATTTTGTAATTTTCTCACAGCAGGCAAGTTCACCAGTAAGTTTGCATGAGCTAGAGATTCCAGCTCTTGTTGCAGTGGCAGCACGTGGACATTGTTCTGTGTCACACACTCTGCTGCCAGTGCTCAGCCACACCACAAAATGAGGCTCTGCTGGGACTTCTTGGGAGTCATGCCAATCTCCTCTTCTTTTGCATGAGAATAAGATGTTCTGCTTCTTATTGCTGCTGTGAAAATGCCATCTTCTCTTTTAGAGACATTAGCCGCAAATGCAGGTTTTCTGACAGCCTCATACGGATCTGTGGAGCTTGTGTTTATTATCTACCCCATCAATTCAGACTTCCATTTTTTTTGGAAGTTGGTATCAAGATTTCAAACTAATTTTGTGTAAACAAACACACACATTGTGTGAGTTTTAGCCAAATACTGATTTTGTGAACAGTTGACCAAAGTAATCACATATCAATTCACTGAAGAGCTAGTGGTTCCTAGATCAGGGAAGGGACAGCAACCACAGAGGAAATAATTCACTAGTAGTTGTGATTCCTTTTACCTGTTTCATAGATAGAGGTATCTCCTATCATTCCTTGCACATGTGTATGGTTGCATATATCGCTTTTTTAATCAGTTTTTTTACTTGCCATCCTTCAAATTCTTGTGAATTACGATCGTTGGAAATTCTAATGCAATGAAGAGAGAGTGGCCAGTTGCTTCCCTGGATTCTTTCCTAATACTAGTGATTTCATCCTTCTACTGCTCAGGAGTTTCTGAACCTGGTGAAGTCATTTGCTCTGTCAATCACTTTGAAATTCATGGAGAGCCGATAAATGCTGCTTTTTTCCTCAGCATCATCATCTTTGAGAGAAGTTGTGTGCTGAAGGTATAACAGTAGTGTTCAAGCTGTTAGAGACTTCCAAGTGCACGAGTTTGCAGATGCCTTCAGTTTATACAGCCCCCTGCATAAGCTATTTCTGAGTGTCGTGGCACTGTTCCTGAATTTAATGCTTTGTAAAGCTGCCAGTACCTGTGGAAGCTAAGGAGGAAAAGTGTTCTCCTGAACTACTGAGATTTTAAGGAAATTCATACTTTGCAAAGTAAATCTAATGATTCATATTTATTAGTACTTGTGGTGACCCTTTTAAAAATAGTTTTAATTGTATGTGTTGTGAAATCCACAGCTTCCTTTACAAATAAATAAATCAGTCACATCTGTTGGGAAGTATTGGCTGTGTGAGAGGCAGAGGGTCAGCAGAGGGAGCACAAGGAAACAGGATTGTGCTGTGTGTGATGGACTGGGTTGGGAGTGCGTCTGCTGAACATGCAGGGAATAATCAAATACCTGTTTGTTTTGTATTGTATAAAGATTTAATCACAGTAACACTTTCAGGCTACCACCATGAATACTTAGATGGTAAATGATACGAAGTTATTTCTAGAGGTGCATAAACCTGTCAAGCAGGACTGAGCTATGCTGTGGAAAGGTGTTTCTATTGCCAAGCTTGGATTATTTTTTGAAGTTCAACGTTGTTCTGCTTTGCCTTTTGCTCTCCTCCTGTACCAATAAGCAAATACGTGTGCAAATACATCCCTCCTGGTCACCTCTGGAGGGCCAGGGGGAGGGGAAGCAGGTGGATGGAGGCTGCTTGCTCTGCAGAGTTTCCACCCACACGTTGGTGGCATTAAGCTTCCTGCTTGCCTTGACACTACTTTGGCCCAAAACAAGGGAGAAAATATTTTTGAGAAATAGATGTTTCATTTTTAAGTATGCTTAACCTTGATAGTTATGACAGATTTTTAAAAATACGTGCATTTGAGATGGCATTAATAATTCATGTGTGTTTCATTAAGAAAAAGAACAAACTGTGTATAGGACCATTAAATTCTTACTTGGCTAACATCGTCAAAATTTAGATGACCTAAAATGGTACCTTGTTGGGGTCATAATAGGCTGCTTGGAAAAAAAAATACCCAGTGATTTAGTTTTGATTCTGACAATACTCAAAAGGATTTGTTATGTCTTACAGACCTTTCTGCAAACTACTAATGGGATGAACACAATATATCACTTTTATAATAGTGAGCTATTAAAGGCAAACATAAAGCAGTCTGAAGCCCATAAGTGCTGCCAACAGCTTCTGCTTTAATGAATTCCCTTTTAGATGTCCATTAAATGCTCATGGCAAATGTACTCATAATGGAAATGGCAAATCTAAATGGGTAGATATGAATAATCCATGGAGTTTAAATTCTGTTTATGATCATCTTCACATTTAGTTTTCAAGACAACGCAGTTTAGTTTTCATTACAGTTTGGAATAAAGAGGACAGGGAGTAATTGATTGCTTCAAGCAGATTAAAATCAATGGGATGCTTTTCAAAGAACCCGTTCAATGCAGTAATTTCAACTTTAAACATTGATTTAGGAAACTCAACACAAAATGTTTTGTGCCGTGTGAACTTTTATGTGGAAAGACTAATACTAATTTTATTTCTATATATCTGTATATAGAAATAGATAGAGGTTGTTATCAGTATGTGCATGAGTAAACAGTGATCTATAGTAAGTTATTTTGGTATTATTGCACTCATATAATGAATCAATGAGATTCCCGACATCATTGGGATACTGTTTGTAAACCATTAGCACACAGAAATTACAGCCCATCATACATCATTACTGTGATTGAGGCTTTATTACCATATTCTCAAATTGCTTGCTTGCTATAAAACTAAATAGACACCAGACAACTATAGGTAGACGATAGACTGTGCATTATTGTACTGGAGTAATGAAGGATTATTGTAGCATAATGGGGCACAACTTATGAGGAAAATAAACTTGGCAGCAAAGGAAGGCTTGAGTCTTTTTAATGTTTGTTGTTACTGCTTTAAAGGTCAAATATATTTGTTATGATCGAGTTACTGTTTCCTTATTTCATGAATCATACGCTTTTCGTGTTCCACATAGGTCTTGTTTTATATTTAAGCATTTAAAACACAGGAACTGCACTGCACCTTTCAACTCCAGAGGCAGATTTACAGCTTTGGAGGTAGTGGTGTGGTTGTCAAGGTGCTGGGCTGGGTGAGAGCACATCTGTAGCTCTGCACACATTGGTTTTGTGCTGGAAAGAGGCAGAGAAGAAAAACTGCCTCAACAGACATCAGCTGTTAAATGTGACTTGAGTTCTCCAAACACACAGAGGCAAAGTATACATTAGGAATTTTGGGAGCTATAGTGAAAGGATTCATGGTACCTTCATTCTAAAAGATGGGAGGACACACTGAATTTGGTCTTGGGGAATTTAGCTATCTCTTGTGACAGAACTAGGGGCTTTACTGTACAATACCAGGACTCACAAGATATATTCAAGGTGCTGCTTTCTCCAGCCACAGAAAAAAATGTATTTTAGAAAATTTAATTCCTTCAATTTTTTTAATTTTGGAGAGAGGCCCATAGTCACCCAGTGTTAGTCCCAAAGTCTCAGTGGAAGGAGACCTGCAGTTCCAAAGGTAGTTCTGTATCTCAAGCCCACTGATGAACTTCCTCTCTCCCACCTCTGTTCCCACATTCTTGCTCACACCTTTCTCTCCCCACTTGCTCACACTGATATTCTCCTGCATTTTTCATGATGATTTCCTGTGATATTTGTCTTCAGTGAAACTGAAGTGACATATGAGATCACTCATCCTCAAGGGATTTTTTGGTTTAGTTTGGTTTGGTGAGGTTTTTGTGCATAGAATTTAAGATGTTCCCTAACAGGATTTATTCTGACTAGGCCAGGGAGTCAGTCTGGCTGAGGAGCAATGGAAACATTCAGAGCTTCTGAATAGGTTCCAGGTTTTTACCGTCATCAGTGACTTGTGTTTCAGTAGGACTTAGAAGCCTTCATTGTGTTCAAGTACCAAACTATTAGGGTATGTATTGAGATGGGCTGCAATAACACTTGTGGCTTTACCAGGGGGTGTCGTCAGCCACAGTGAAAATATAATGATGATTTCTTAGAGCTTGTGGACAAGTGTACAGTAAAAGATTGGACCCTTACAACAAACAGGAAAGAAAAAATGGCTGTATGTGTCTGTATAGCCCTGTACAGTCTGGGAATAGGATTCAGTCTTTGGGACTATTCTCTCATTATGAAACTTGAATGATCGGCTGCTGAGTGATAACAAACCAAGTTTACCCTACTATACCTTGGCTGGGATCTCAGGGGCTCAGCTGTGTGCTCCCAACTCTTGTTTTTATTCTTCAGTAGCAGTACCTGTGTTGATTCTAGAACTGTCATTTAAAATATACATCTAACATATTTGACGTGGAAGAATAGTTTTTAAATATAAGCGTAAAATTGACTTCACTGGGCAGTGCTAATACTCTCTATCATCCAAAATATAAAGTGTACTTGAGAATAAATATTTGTAATTATTTCCAGTTCTCTTGGGCTGGATGTTGCATTTGAAAAATAGTCTGTCAGAATGCTTAGTTATAAATAAGTGTTGAACAAGTGTTGATACTTTTTTATATAGAGTTTCTTAGTATAAAAGCTACAGGACAGACTGAGCAAGTGTATATGAACGTCAATGCAATTGTTCATATAGGTATTTAACCATTTCAAAGTATACTCCAATTAGCTTTGCCAACCCCATATTTGAGTGGAGAGCCTAAACAGATATATATTTACTCAGAGCTTGTAAACACAGCTGCTTGATTTCTCTTTTTCATCAAACCTAGTTCTGAGTTTAGCATTGTCAGTCAACAGATATTCTAACAGTAAAACCCAGGTACATTCTGGAGATAATTGAGATTATAAGGCTTTCACCTAAGTTTCTTTAAATAAAAATATTTAAGCTGCCAATCACTCAGTTGTGATTCATGGCCCATTTTTATTGAAACTTAGATTTAGCAAGTGTGAATAAGGCTGGCACTATATGAGCAATACAGAGGTAAATGTTTTCTTTAGTTTAGGGTGTGTTTTGTTTTCTTGTTTCTCCAGTAGTGGGCAGTTCCTGTATAGCTGTGAATGAATTTATGTGTATGTGACCTCACTGGTGGTTCAACATTTTTATTAGGAAGGTTTGTTGTTAAAGAGGGAACATGTAAATAGCCTTTGAACTTGTGGTGTTCTGCATGTGTTGCTGTCCTCAAGCAGTCTGTTCTCCCCAGCAGTTTGTGACAGCACCTCTGCTGTTACAGTCACACAGGGAGGGCAGGGGAGCTATTCTCACACCCCAGAAGCATTGGCTGTAATAGCCACAGCATGAGGAGGAGTGAAAAGGCAAAATACTCTTAGCTCTGCTTTACTCTTTTACAGCAAAGCTTTTCTTCATGTATTCTTTTAATTCCACCTCTGGCCTTCCATATCATGGAAGTGTTTGAGCTTGGTCACCTCTCCTGTGCTGGCACCCCAGCTGAACTGAGTTGTTGTCTTCCCCTTGTGAGGAAGGCATGTCCTTTGAAATATAAGTGTATTTTCTTTACCACTTCTAAGATCTTCTTGTCCATTAAGCCACATTCTGCTTTGAGACTGAAGGGAATCTTCAGAATCCTTCCCCATCATCGCGTCAATGAGGGAATTGAATTATCCAAACTGTAACATGGATGTGGTTCTCCACTCTTGAAATCTGTCTATGCATGTACTCATTTGTAACACTTCAGCATAGACATCCTGGCCTCGAGCTTGTATTCCTTTGGTTGCTCTCTCAGATGGCAGGTTACAGCAAAAGCTTCTCTCACCTATCTTTAGTGGGAAGGATTTTGCCATCTGAGACCCAGTTTGAAGCATCCCGTGACTCTTTCGGAAAACTCATGTCAGTAGCTGAGCTCTGACAAAGCTGTTTTGGGCACCACTGCCTGTACTGGGTGTTTTAGGATGGAGATGGGTGTTTTCACCTCTCTGGATTGATGTGGCAAGGTCAAAAAGCACTTTCAGGTCTCCTTACTTACTAATAATGGATACTTAGAGCTTTTGACCATGAGGCATTCAGAGAGGGAAGCATCTCTTCATACTCCTGTGAGATTTCAGAGATGGGTTCTGAAAAGGACAGAATGGTCTGTTATGGTGACAAAGAGGTGTCAACATCCTTCATCCTTTTTACTTGCCTCCTCAGAAGGATCCAAATCTTCACAGCCTTCTAAACTTGTGCTGTCCATGCCATCTTTCATCAATATTTGATTCTTCTCTTCTCGAGTTTATAGAATATTACAACAAAATGTGGTAACTTTCATATATTAGGAAGGGAGGAGCATGTTGTTTCTGCCAGTTATGTTTAGCTGAATTTTAGCATGAGCAAGGGATGTGAACCTTTGGGTGCTGAGGTGTTGGGAGAGCAAATTCCTTAGGGCTTGGTTATCTACAGGCCGAGATTGCTGAAAAAGGTAACAGGCATTGTTAAAACTTCTCCCAGGTTATCAAAACAAAACCTTGTCCATTTATCCCAATGCGTTCATCCAGAAATAAATCTATGTTTCCATACAGAAAAGTTGAATCATTTTTCTCATCAGCACCTGCCTGGAGCTTTCTATAACATACCTGTTAATCTCTGTGTTGTTTCTTGGATTTTCTCACTGTATGAATATCCATCTGAATTACTATTCAAAAAGAAGAATTACTGACTAGTAAAAGGAATATTTGAGATGCATACTCCAAGTACACGTTTACTTCTTGTTTGTCTACCTTTCTAAGCTCCCTCATCTCTAGCACTCAGGGAAATGGTGCTGGACACACTTTGCATTAAATAGCCTTGGCACACATGCAGCACTCAGGGTTTAAGTCTAATCTTGTAGATCCTCAAGTAAGAACTGTATGGACACAATGTGGGCCTGGCACTGTGAGGGGATCTGTGGCTGGGAAGGGTCTCATTTGACTAAAAAGCTAATTTTCTGCTCAAAATGCCCCTGTAGTAGAAATAGAAACTTGGAGGAGAATCGCTGTAGGTGTCACAGCTCCAGGACTCACACTTACTGAAGTTTGATAGTACAGGTTCATGGTCCACTTGGGCTGCTATAAAACCATTCTGCAGCTGAAAAGGTAATCCTGCATTTTTCTGTCCTGCACTGTCATTGCTGTGTGTTGCTGAATAGGGTTTACTGTCTCTTTATGTCAGGATTGGCTTTTGCTCCTGGCTGCAGAGTTGCCAGTGTGGGAGCTGTTGTAGATGTGGCTGTCTTGTGAAAAAACATATGGATTAATCATTCTTCTCTACTATTTACTTCTATTGTACTATTATTCTCAGGCGTGTTTACAGCTGTCAGAAAGGAATTTTTAAAATACATTCACCAACTTTAGAACTTTCTTTGTAATTTTAATTACAGGTTTCCAGTTAAAGTAACAGATTTGAATTCCTTTCATATTGAAAGAACTGCAAAGTTCTTCCTGTTGGATGCATCACAGCTGAGTAGCTGCTGCCACAAAAAATTGAGATGCCTGTGCTCTGTAAAACTGTGCTGCAGCACTGATGTATCAGGACTTCTGTATTTATGTGGCAGTAAAAGCATTTAAGTACATTAAGAGTCCTGTTGAGTTCTATTAAAAAAAAAAAAAAAAAAGCTGTAAGTTGATGCACCTGACTATTCCAGTTTTAATAATAGTGATATTCCATACTTTTGCATGAAAACTTCTGGAGTTCTTAATGGGGACTAGTGAAACCATCAGGTAGAGTATGCAATTACTGAGAGGCAGTGAGCAACTTGATGTGCAATCACTTTTGCCAGGGGTTTTGGAAATACGTGCTTTTTAATGAAGTACATTTGACCTTTCTTTGGCTTCCATTTGGCATGAATTCACAGTTTCATTTCAGTTCTGAAAGTAGAGGCAATATCTGTAAACCACAACACATTATTATGCACCAGTCCAAACAGGAAGTGAGGATAGGGGAGGAAATGATTTGTTGTATTTTATAGATGTGTGACCATAAACGTATATTAATATATTTTTAACTAAGATATATACAATAAGAACATTCCAGGTTGAGAAATGGTCAAAGCATATTGCTGATATGCAATCTATATACAAAATCCTGCTTCTGATGAGTAGAATGTGTTGGACGTGGAAACGTGAAGAGCTTTTGTCTGAGTTTCCTGTGAACACCTCTCAGCAGTGTGTCTTACTGCAGCAGAAAAGCAACTTCCTTGGCTCAAGAAAAAAATACTTTGAAGTATAATGCTGCTGTAATACATCAATAGAAGTTTGCATGATTCCATTATCTCTGTAATGGGCATTGGTTTTGATAGAGCTTTCCCATTGTCCTTTCATCAGGAATTGGTTTGTTCCGTGGTAGATGAGTCAGTGTCTTATTTCTTCAAAGAGAGATGCCTGTCAGGAGGTTTGAGTATTCTGGAGTAATCATTCTTAGACAATAATCTTTTCTTGAGTTTAAGACAGCTGTAATTATAAATATCTCACCAACTGGGCTTTTAATAGACATGATTACCAACAGCAAATATGTTCATCTCTTAGGTTTGAAGAATATATTTCTATTTACTTTTAGGCAGTTCTTTCATGTAGCTACAGAAAGTGTCTCTAACTTTATGATGTGTTGATACCATTTTTACATAATAATGCTTTATGTATTCTAGAGTACTACATTAAGCTATTCATTTTTATTTCTGTTAAATCTCTTCAAACGTATTTGGTAATATTTGTATATATGTGTTTTCATTTAGTCAGTAGAAATCAGGTAATTTGCTAATTTCTCAGAAATTATGAGATATGCTTGAGATATCTCTTTTTAATAATATAAATGATTAAATTAAAATATTTTAAAATATTTTAAAATATTTTAAAAACATTTCATTTGGAAGTATCACTTAGGTTTTGACTATTCGATTTAACACATGATTGCAATTGGTTTGCTCATCAAAAGCGGAGAACATTTAATATTTATTCATAACAAAAGTATTAGAGAAGCTGTCAATAAATTTTCTGTCATAATTGAATCATAGGATATCTAAATTGTTGATAATATGATCTGCTCGTTAAACAAAAGTGTCTGGAGAAAATGATGGATTAATTGACTGATGGCTAAGGTTTCTCTCAAATATAATGGTTTACCCAGTTTGATTTGATTTGTGTAAAATAACTTTCTCTAATAAACAATTTGCTCAGAGGCAATAGAAGAAATGAATGGTTATCAAACCAAACTTAATTAGTCTCTACTAGATTGATATTACTTGGGGAGTCTTCGTTTTAATTGTGGAGAGCTGGATACAAAGAGTTTGGTTCATTATATTTTTCCTGTATAAACACTATTGTGTAACTACCTATGGAATATAACATGTAAATTCATTTTAATAAATGCTTGTAAAGTGGATTAGCTAATTATGCTGGGCTAAAAATGATTCCTTTAATTATTTTATATATTTAACTAGTACTTCAATTTTATTATTGTTAGTCTGTAAACATAATTTGTATTAGCTCTGCCAAACTAATTAGAATATACAACTTAAACAGTTTTAACAGTTTTGTAATGCTCATAATGCACTCTTCTCTCAAAAATACGTTTCAGTTATAAAAATATTGAAATGATGAAGTTTTTGACATAGAAAGATTTTTATATGTGAGGAAGAATACCTTTTTCTCAAAAATACAGTTTCAGAAAAGTTGGTATGGTTCGAGACTGAAGTATTTGTCAAATGAAGGAAAAACCTTTTCTTTTCCTCAGAGATGGAGTCAAACTAAACATAAATCATTGAGTAACATAACTTTGTAAGATTCCAGAACATTAGATTATCCATGTATAATACAAACCACAAATACAGTCACATTCCACTATTTCAAAGGTTAAGCACATGATTAATTGCTTTAGTAGGTGAAAATCTGCATGTTCAGACTAAGAAGAGTTGGTCTTAAAGGCTTCCAGTTAATTTAATATAAATAATTATCTCTTTTCTTAAAAAAAAAAAAAAAGTAATTTTCAAAACATCTGTAGAAGCTTTGCAAGATTTTAATACAAAATATACGTGAGAGGGCTGTTGTTTGAAGCTGAGTAAGTGTGGAAAGCAAGACATTAGTGAAGAGTAGTTTGGGTGTTGTTAATTATATTCATTCATGATTAATCTTGGGTTTATAAACTCAGAAATTAATTTGGTTTATTGTTTCTTCTCACACATGAAGTTTACATTTTGACCACTTGTCACTTCAGTTTTCCTTAGATAATGTAGGGGACTGCAGATAGCTGAAAACACAGGGAGGAAGTAAGGAACATCTTTAGCTTCTTCTGTGTACAGGCATTGAATGTAAGTGTGTAGAGCTCTGCCTTGGAGAAGTGGAGCTTCATGAGCATGAATTGCTGCTCTGAGGCTGACCTGGCACATCTGCTACAAAATGGCACACTGGGCATATCTTTGGAGCACAAACAGTATCAAACAGGACCTTTGGTATTCTCAATTAATGTGTTCTCAGGAATCCTCTCTGAGATGTGGGCACTTTGCTTTTCGTTATCTCTGACTGTCAGGCCATCAAAGCACTGCATCTCATGAGGCTTTGTAATATTCCTCACTGGAACAACTCTGTGACTCTCAGAAGGATTTGGGGAGCAAGATGTCAACAACACATAGTAGTCTTTGTAGTATTGTAGGTTGATGAAAATAAACAGTAAAGTCTAGCAAGTCCCTGGACACTATTTACGTATCAAACTTTATCAGTTAAATCTCATTAAAGTAAGTGAGAGTCTCACTACTACCTTGAGGCTGAACCAGGATTTTCACTTCAGGATTTTGGCAACTCTTGTTATATGGCACGTAATGACGTGAAGTTGTGTCGTGGGGAGGTGTAGGTTGCATGTTAGGAAAAGGTTCTTTCCTCAGAGGAAAGTTTGGGCACTGAACAGGTTCTCCAGGGCAGTGGTTACCTGGCACCAGCCTGACAGAATTCAGGAAATGTTTGGACAATGCTCTCAGGCACAGGAAGGGATTTTGGGATGTCCTGTGCAGGGCTGGGAGTAGGACTTGATGGTTCTTGAGGGTACCTTCCAACTCAGAGTATTCTGTGATTCTGTGGTCTTGTTCTTGGTGGCAGGAGAATTCCTTACACCCCAGGAGCTACAGGCATTCTGGGCTAATTTTAGAGGTCCAGAACTAAACTTTGCTCTTCTGCCCAGACTGACGGAATTTCCTCATCTAGCTTTGGGAAAAAAAATCATCATTACGTTTCTTTAACGTTTGTTTGGTTTGATTTCTTTGTCATATCACCATCAAATATGTGCTAATTAAGCTGCACTAAATTTTGTTCCTTGTACCTGTGAGTGTCTCTGCTGCTGTGCAATAGAGGGGCCATATGGCCACCAAATCAAATCCAGATGTCAGATTCTGCTGAAAATACTGAGGGCACCAGAGCACTTCAGTACAGACAGGCACTCCTGGCTGGAGTGCAGGGAGGGCATCATGAATATCAATATTTAATGCTCACTGATTTACAGATAAAATCAAGTGATCCTGAGGTAGGAATCATCACCACTATCCTGACTAATTATGGCAAGGACTTCACAGAAAAGAGTGTAGCAAGATTGTGTGGCAGTTCTAACTAAGATGTGTTATTTTAAAGATTCTTAGCAATAATTTAATTTGTTTGGTAAACTATAACATTTTCCTTTACAAATAATTATTTCATTAGGCAATTTTGCTCATTCTGAAATAAACAAAAACCCCAAAAACCTCTGTATACAAATTTTTGCCTTACAGGCAGGAAATAAGGATCCTTTGACGTTTTGCAAACCTTTATGATTCAAAGTAGTTAGTGATTTTTAATATAGAAGAAAACAGGTATGGGGCACAGAAAAAAATGTAGTTGGGTCAAAAATGCAAGGTTTATTCTAAAGCATTTACATGTTGGTATCTGCACTGGCGTATTTAAGAAATATTAAACACTATACACATGAACATAGCACGTGATCCTGAAAAATTTAAAATTCTTAAGATCAAGCATGAAAGTTGTGTTAAAATTATATGAAACATTTATAATGTTTAATCTTGAAGCAAGGGTAAGCACAATTTTTAGATCAAGTTTTCAAGTTGTAATACTGCAGAGATGTGTGCAATATGCTTAAATGAGGTTGTGTGCTGTTCAGTACCATAGGCACTATTCTGAACTGGCATGTTTCACTTCACTGACTGACAAGTTCCTATCATGTGATACATGCTAAAATTGTAATCTCCATTGTTATCCAAACACAGTGTGTATAGTTAAATAGCCTTGTGTAAAATTTCGTGCTCTGTTGGTGTTGCATTACCATACCACTACAATGTATAGCAAAAATAATGATGATTATTTAATATTTTTATTCTGATAGTTTCAGCTACAGAGTTTCAACACACACTTAGGGAGAGTTGTGTTGCTCATTGTGCTTCCCAAGGAGTATTTTATGGGAACAGTAAATTTCTCATTAAATCTATCATGGAACCAAAGCAGAAGGGTTCCCTGCATTCTCTGTTCTCTTGGTTACAGCACTGCTGGGCTGTTGGCCTGGCAAACAGTTTGTTCTTGATTTCCTTCCTGTCTGCTCGACAAAGCAAACAACCTGGTTTTGTATTTTAGTCAAGGTTCTTCATGGACCCTTCTCAAGACTCCCATCAAAGTCTTGTGGGAGCAAGGTAAAAATAATTTTTAAAAAACCCAAAAAACAAAAAAAAACCCCAAAAATCTTGGCATATAACAAACAATTCCTAATTCCTTTGTAGCAATTTTGATTTGAAAGCTAACCAGATAATTATTAATTAGAAGTGTAACAACTTTGGTTTTACTGCATTTTGTGGGTTTTTTATGACCTGTGGTGGAAACTGATTGCATTTTGTTAATATTCCTAGCTTGATATTAAAGCCTATCACAGAATCATCACGCTGGTTCTTGCCATACCTCCTGGCACCTCTCAGTGCAGTAACTTTGACCTTTCTGTACATGTAGCACAGCCCTGACAGAAGCTGGGCTTAAATTGGTTGTTCTCGCTGAGAAGGGAGCTAACTTGGCTAAGAGTTGAGCAAATCCATATTGCTTATGCAAATCCACCTGCAATACTCTTACTGCCTTTATCAAATTCTAGGCAGGTGCACAAAAACCATTCCTAGTTTCATAGTAAGAAGTGTGCATAAATAAATAAATGGAGCTGTTAGCACTACAGACTGGAAATGCTGTGTGAGTGTCTGGTGGAGCAACTCACTGTGGTGGTTTAATTCCAGCCCCACAGTGGGACTGGGGAGAGAAACGGGAGGGGAACAGTGAGAAAGCTTGTGGGCTGAGACAAGAACAGTTTAATAATTGCAATGGCATAATAACAGTTGTAATAATTATAATAATAATTTGTAATGAAAAGTAAAATAACACAGAGAAATAAAACACAAGAAAGACAAATGATCAAATGCAAACAACTGCTCACCCCCAGCCATTCTACTGCTCTAGCATGTGCCAGTGCCCAAGCAGTGGCCTCCTGCCAACCTCCCCCTGTTTATTACTGAGCATGCAATCCTCTGCTCTGAAGCATCCCTCTGGTCAGCTGGGGTCAGCTGTCCTGGCTGTGTCTCCTCCCAGCTCACTGGTGAGGTGAGGTGGGATGAGAACCAGAAAAGGCCCTGACTGAGTAAGCACTGCTCAAAGATAGGGAAAACTTCCCTGAGTTATCAGCACTGCTTACAGGGCAAATCCAAAACAGCCCAAAGTGGCTACTGTGAAAGAAATCACCTATTCCAGCCAAATCCAGCACACTTGAGGTGGCAAGACTGAAAATCCCTTACATACAACATTAGAAAAGCACAAATGGCTTCAGATTTGTCATTTAGAACCTAGGGAGTATAAAGAGGTTATTTTCTCACCCTGAGACCTGTGAAGCTCTCATTTATGTTGATGTATTCTAAACTAGAGCAATCTTTTGTAGGTTGACTGGAAAGGTAGACCAAAAGTTTGAAGGTAACCTGCTGAAAGAAATTCCCTTAGTTGCACCAAACCAGTGGTTACATTTGGCCATCTTGGTACCTTATTTAAGGTCTACCTTTGTGGTTTATTCTATAGGTACTTGCAGGCTTCCAATCACCCTGCAAGTCTGGTCCTTCCTTTGATGGTTTCATGCTTTCCCTCAGGATATGAGTAACTGTTTAAAAGGTTGAAGAAAGTAATTAGTTTTTGGATTGTACTTCATAGTTTATGAATGAAATAATACGGTCTGGTTGCCTGAAGTAGCAGCAGTCTGGGTAAAAAGCCCTGGGAAGCTTTTTTTCAGGGCTATGTTCTGCATTCCTCTGTTCATGTATGTATATATTCAATGGTTTAAAATACTGCATAGATAATTAGCAATAAGTTTGAATTTGATCTAGAGGGTCCTTAGGATGTCTTTTGGTTACCTGGCTTTGTATTCAGCAGCAGCTGTAAAAATAATCCTTGCTTCCAGGATGAAGTTCAGAATGAAATAAAAACAATCCTTGTAATACTTCAGTCATATAGTAAATGGCATTTGGGGGTAAATAGAGGAGACGACTGCAAGCTTTAATGGAAAAAGGATTTTTAAAAGGATTGTCTCAAACATAGTACAATAACTCTTAAGATAAGAAAGGGGTTAAAGATGCAAAAGTGAAAGAATGCGCTCTTACCTGTTGCCAAGTGTTTTTTCATGTATGCATTACAGCTCTTTTTGTAATGGTCAGTATTGCCCTTATTGTGTTCTGTTTACATGTCTGACTTCTTGTTTGGATTTTACTTGGTGATTTGGTATTAATTTTTAATGTGAAAGCACTTAGCATTAGGAGTTTGACATTTTGTCTGACCTTAATCACCAAGAGGATCATGAGAGGTTTATTCAGTGGGAAGAGAATTGTTACAGCTCCAACAGAAATGATGGGAAATAAGTAAACAGCCTTTTAAATCTTCACCAGAAATCAATAGAGTTTAAAGATGATGGACGTTGGTGTTTTTTGCTGCTTAAGGACTTCAACCTTTTACGGGAAGATATCTTCTCCGAGTGTCAGCGTTTTTTTTGCCCAGCACCATGAATCACTGCTGCAAATAGAACACTCTGCATAGAGCACTTCATCATTGTTACACAGATGATGTTATAGATCTGTCTCTCTCTGATACTGCGGATGGTTTATATTTTTACACATAGAGATGTGGTGCTACTTTGTAACATAGCTAATGAATGGATGGTCAGCAAAATAATTATGTGGTTTTGATAATATTTAAACTGATGAACTCCTGCCTTTATTCTGTAATTGTAAAGGCTGCTATTTAGAACTTTTGAAGTTTTAGCTCTTTTCCCTTTGTCAATAGAAATACCTTCATTTAATTGATAGTTCTCAACTTTTAATAACTGGGAGGAAGAGCTCATCTGAAGTCCTTGCTTTAGCAGGCCTTTAGAGTCAGACAGATTTTGAGCAGCAGCACAGCAAATTGTGTACTTTGGCTTTTCATGAATGATTTATTAGATGTTAGGCTGGTACAGTAGTTAGCAATATATCCAGAAACAGCACTATTCAGACCCAAGTATTTGTACATTTGCATCATCATAAATCATTTGTTGTGCTATTTGGGGTTTTATTATACAGTATTGGATTCCATTTTAAAACAGCTAAGTATACAGTAAATTACATTCAAATATAGTAAAGTTGCTGTTAAATAGTAATTGAGAACTTGACTTTCAAGCTTTCAGTTAATTTGTTTGCATCCTTATGCAGCCATTTACTCTGAATAAAGTGAAGGGGATTTAATTTTGATTTGTAGACAACCTTTTGTATTGAAAATAACAGTAGTGACTGTAGTTTTATGCTAATATCTAAGCATGCCACATATACTTTTAGATAAAATTGTCCCTTAAGACCTCCTGATATGAAGTGATCTTTGATTTAAGGCTGCAGTACTTTGGCTACAACTGTGTTCAATGATTATTAAACTGGAGTTATTACATAGCAGCCGATGGAATTTTTTCCGTAGTTTATCTCAATTGATTACCCGTATTGAGTACAGAGTGGCAAAAAACATTTAAAGCTGTTCCTTGTGTTCCTGGAGCAGCAGCCAGGCCTGCACTGCTAACACATTGCAGAGTGCCCAGCTTTGAGAACACTGTGTGGAAGAGAAGGAAAATACCCAAATAGGACAGCCCTGGAGGCATTTTCCTGCCTTTCATCTGCTGTGTGGATTATGATGGCAGTGGGTAATCTTGCTTTCACTTAACATTAAACTAAACTGGCAGAAATGGCAGTGATATTTCAGGACTGGAACCTTATTTTTGGATGACTTTCATGTCATTAAGTACAAATACTCCTTTTTAGTAAGTTATAAGACACGGCAAAGAAGCACAGAAAAGGGATATAAGCACATAATATGCCCACTCTTTAATTAATGTTAAGTAGTTTAGTTGATCTGATGCTTGATTTGCCCTCTTAAGTAGATAATTTTGCTTACTTTGTAGGAGATTTTAATATATTCAGAGATTTCTTTTCTGTGATGACAGGCTGAAGTTTTGCTTTTATTTCTCTTTCATTATTTTAAGAGGAAAGACACAGATACTTGCCACTGGGTCAGAGACATTTCTTTCAGGGCCAGAAGTTTGGACTTCTTTGGAGGTTTTCCCTGGACAGTGAGCACTTTTCTTCATTTTTCAACATTTAAGCATCATATACTTTTTAGCATTTTATTATTTGCCACATACTAATGTTGAATATGGATTTTCTTTAATAGCCTTTTTTTGATGATTCCATGTAGCTTTACTAAAGATGAATAAGCTTTCTGTGGATTGATTAACCAATGAATGCCACAATAACAAGTTATAAACTTTATTTCTTTTCAATTTATTTATTGTATTCATTTTTAAACCCATTTATGAAATTTACATTACCTTAAAAAATGTCACCTCCTTTGGCCTTTTCCATTGCAAATGTGAACTAACAGCTGGGTGAACATTAACCCCCTCTGCTTTACCTTGGTTACAGCTCCTTGAGAGAGAGTCCTTCAAAGCAGAAGGGACGTGCAGTGAGGCTGTGGACATCTAATGGAGCTCTTGCCTTGCTGCTTGGGGATTCCTGGGAATGAGGGCTGGGATGGGACAGGATCGATCACCATAAGTGTGTGGGGAGGAGGGGACAGGGCTAAAAATGCTGGGGAGGAAAAAGAGCTTTGTAAGTTAAGGATGCTGTTGGCACAGGAACAAATGGATATGGCTATCAAAACCCTTTGGCTAGAAATTCAAAACATCCAGACTCATCCAGAACAGCCTCCCAGAAGGGGAATTATGGAGGGAAAATTATAAACAGATTTCGAAATGAAATTTGAGTGATTTATAAAAGGATTAAGGGATGTAGTTGCCTGTATTGGTATGAAACTATTCGGCATCTACAAGATCCCTTCTAGATATTTTAGGTCTTTTTAGAGACTCTAACTGTTCTTTAACATGATTGAATTGTGTAGAATTTTGCATTTCCCCTCTAAAATCTTGTTTTAATATATGTGAATCTATGAATATAGGGTATAACTAATGAGACTTCTGCCTCCGTTTTCTATCTGAAAATAACTTCTGTATCACATATTGTCCATCTGGACAGAAAAACAAGGTAGAACTTGTGCAGCAGCAGGTTGTGTTCCTGCCGATGGAGCAGCCTTGCTGAGGTAGCTGGGGAGAGCAGCTGGCAGCTGCTGCTTCTCTTTTCACTGCCTGATTCCCCTTCCTGAGCTGCCACTGGTTGCTGTTTGTGTAAGGAGTGCAATGCAGTACTCAAAAGAGGATTTGACTAATCTGTGCTCTGTATGGTAAGTGAAGTTTGCAAAGCCTCTGGCTGCTCTGCAGAGCACAGCCCGGGTGAGTGCAGCTCTGTGACAGTGCTGTGCTGCTTCAGCTGCAGCTTGCAGGGAGACAGTGCTGAGCAAAGCTCCCTGTGCCTCTGCAGCACACTGCTGCTTGCTCTTTGCTGGAGCAGTGAAAGTGGATGTGTGCTTGGGAGGATGAGACTGGGGCAGCTGCTGTGGTGCTGAGTGGGAAGCTTGGTCCAGTGGCTCTTCTGCTCAATCATCTTAGAGTTTAGTTCAATTGTGACCCACTTTCTTCTGCACTAGCAACTGTGTGCTATGTGTGGAGTGTTTAAGAAGGTCTTACCTTTGCTGATCTTCTGGATGAAATCATTGAACTGTTCATTTATAATGTAATGCTTGTTTTATCTTCCCTTGCCTTATAAGTGGTTTGTTACGATAATTTTCAAATGTCTTTAAAATTCATACCTATTGTGCTTGCATATCGTTAATGAGACTCCTTTGCTGCACATTTCAATTCAGTGTTACAGATGAGGGGACTGAAAACATAACCAAGTGTTGATCCTTCCTTAATGGTAATTTTGTTGGATATTAATCAGTAACTCATTTTGGATTGACACACAATTATTGATCTCTGGATTTAATAGAATACAAAACATGAAGCAAAAGGCATCAGAAAAACACCCAGAGCAATCTGTTCTCTGAATGAGCCAGGGCTGGGGCCATAACTCCAACACTGCCAGTGAAAGTGACAGGCTGGGTGCTAAAGGCACTTGTGGGGTGTTGGAGGTCCTGCTCCTGTGTCAGGGAGCTGCTGGAATCACGCTGTACATCTTCATTAGCCAGGCAGGCACCAGCAGCCTTGTGTTTCCAATGAGCTGTGGCCAGGCCATAATTAACCTTGTGAACCCGGATTTGTAACAGAATGTAAAATCAGCTTAGGTTATCAATTACAGTCACACTCCATTGATAGCTGCCCAAAGAGAGCTTCTTAGGAAGAAAACGACATTATTATTTGCTCATCTCCTCCAAAAGTAGCAAAAGATGCTACAATTCATTAAATCATAAATGATAGCTAGTCCATAGATTAAATATCACCTTATTTTGGTGCATTACCCTCAGGTCATGGGCCAGTACCATGTCTGTCCTTAGCAAGGCTCATGAGTAATTTTGTTACAAAACTGAATTAGGAAATGGTTTTTTAAAAGAAATTAATACTCTTTAAAATGAGGGAGTTTTATCAATGTTTTGAGTTTTTAATGTAATCCTTTTGATTCATATTGCAAATGCTTAACTCTTCAGTCTGTGGCAAACTAGTTCTACATAATTCAGGGACTTCAGAGTCCATATATTTGTTATAACTTATAAGCATAATCATGAATTAAAAACAGTATTTAAGATTATTAACTGTTCTCAAGCAAACTGAATTTATATCTTTCTAATGCTAGTCAATGATAAGGCTTTATAGCCACTCACTGTTGTATGCAAAGCAGATGATAATCTAGTTAGAGTTAAATTTTTTATTATTACACAGTACTGTATGAAGATACAGAATATTTGTAAACAAACTTTTTACATTTGTTTTTCTGTAATGTACTTCATTCCCCATAAAATGAACGAGATTATCAGTCAAGGACTGACTGCTTTTTCTTAGTCTGATTGCTACTGTCACAACTGTTTTACAAATCTGGAAGGATTTCCCTTTAAGAGTAGTTTTTCATTATTATTCTATGAATACAGACAGTAATTTATCTGTCCACCCCTGCAATATCTTATGATAGAGGAAAAAAATCCTATTACATGTCTGTAATATATAGAAGATCTTTAGTAGGCACTTCAATAATTCTTATTCGTTCTTTTCTCTTGTTAGTATTGAAAATTTGATTTTCAAGCCTACTTAAACAAATAAAGACAGAATTACTAGAATATGTCATCTTTGAAAGGCAATAAATGTTATTTTCTTGAGGAGAATTGTAACATACTTTCAGTCTTTCACATGTTACTGTTGTTCACCTATTAATAGTACCCACAGTCCATGCATGAGCAATCTTTTCTTAAACTTCCCTTAATCTTTTTCCTTACTTCATTTTCTGTAAGTATGGATTTGTTAACTGGTTGTGAGATACTTCAGTCGTATTTTTAATTAAGGCTGTCCATAAGCAACCAAGGAAATGGCCTTTAGGAGACCATTTGTGCTCACAAGGAAGAAGCCTGATAAAGGTGGAGGGCTTTTTACCAGCCCACAATCTAAATACAGGCTTATTTAAAAACAACCCATGAACCTCATGTAAGAGTAGTCCATCCATAGTACATGAATTCAAAATGTCGTATTTCTCTCTGTATCCTTACTTGTTAAGTTTGGGAAAACAAATTGCATTTAATTCTGTTTAAAGAAATTACAGATTCCTATGTAGACCATAGGAAAAACACCTGAAATATAAAATTCAAGTAATATTTTTGTCTCAAAAAAAAAAAAAAACCAAAACCCAAGCCAGGAAATTATTTAATTTTGTTTTCAATCAGGGTTTAATGTTGTCTATTTCCATGCTCAGCTATTGGCAGAAGCTCCCTGCCCACCCTGAATGGTATTTCCCAGCTGCAGCTCTGGCCTCTGTGTCGTTCAGAAAGGCAGCACAGTTTGCACAAGGTGTGACAGGATTTTGTGAGCAAGCAAAGGGATATGTTGATGTCTGAAGGAATCAGTGTTTGTTAGTTTGGATTTTATGTGTCTGGCAGGAATTCTCAAGGGCTGTATGCAAACATTGACAGAGGATTGCCTTCCCCAATTACAAGGGCAACAAAAGGCACCCAAATTCAATTCTGAGTCTGAAGCCAGTTAAAAAATACTTTATTACCTGCTAAATTTCTTTCTCTGTCATTCCTTTCTGTCTTCTTCTGTCCTTCAGCTGAACAAATGACTTTGTGATATATTTGCTAGAAGATTCTGAAGAGCTGCTTGAATAACAGTATAATGTGCAGTGTTAAAGTAATTAACCCTCTCAAACACATTTGCACATAGGTGATGCCTGAATTATACAAACAAAACCTGTCCAGTTTCCTTTTTAGCATGTGCAGACACAAGCTCAGAATCTTGGATAACAGGATTCCTTAATGTGAGTTTGGCTTTTTTCCCCCTTACATCTTAATCAGGAAAGGGAAAGTGTAAGTGTAGAAAATACAAACTTGGCTTCCGTATTTGAGCAGTATTTTCTGGAACACGCTTCTGCAATAATATGTATGATACATGAATGGAAAAGCACATTGGCCTAATCCTTGGAAACAGTGAGTATTATTAATGCCATGGAAATCACCACAACCTGAAAATCAGATTCCTTGATAATAGGATCTTTTCTCTTGCATTTGGAATCTAGAAAGTTCTTTAATTCTCAGGTTTATCATTTCACACTTTTAAAGTTTATTTCTTCCCTCAATCTGAGGGTGATTTATGGTTGCTCTGTTATAGATGAAGGAGTTTCATCTTTCAACCTGCCTGCATTTTCTCCAGCATTTCTATCACTTAAGACCTTGATTCTCAAAATAAAGGTGAGAGAAGATGAATGTGTGTATGGAAGAACTTTTAACTGGACCCACCCCCAGGTATCTGGAACTTCGCAGTTCTCAAAGTTTAATGAATGTTTACTGTGCTCAGCAGAGCAAATCTGAAAGGTCAAATGAAAACCAAAGGTATTATTCCACTCACTGAGTTTCATTACTGTGCCACTACTGGTATTGCCAAAAAAAAAAAAAAACAAAAAAAAAAACCCTAAAAAAATCCTTGGGTCCAGAAATTTGTGACTGATGCTGAGGTTTTGTGCTGCGTAAAACAATCTGAAGCACACTTCTGATCAAAAGTGGCATTATCTGATTAAAGGGAAAGGGAAAAACCCAACCTTAAACTCCCAAGCAACTACTTCAGTGAGTATGAACTCTGCACTGCAATTCCGTGTGGCCAAGTGGCTCTGTGCACTTCTGCCGTGGGTGTTCCCTGCTGGGAGTTGCACTGGCCCTGCACAATGGTGCCACCCAGCACAGAACTGGGCATGTTTGTGTGGGCATGTTTGCTTTATTTGCTTCTTTACTATGGACTTACTAATTCTCAGTCATCATTTTTTAGATACTTAGAGTATATCTACTGATTTGGTTAAAAAACCTGTGTTCTGTTGTAGAAGATAGTGTAAAAAACTCACATGAGAGAGTTCTGCATTTGTGAATTGTCCCCTTCTGGTTGGGCCATTGGCTTCACTGAGCATTGAAAGGGACATACATCCAGCATAACCTAAACAGAATTTAGTATAATCTTGGTGTCTTGGAGGATTCAGTCAGTTCTGGAAATCAGAAAAAACTCTGTCACCGCGAAGATACTGTCTGAAAATGCAAGCTCATCTGTTCACAGGCTCTGCCTTATAGAGGGTTTTGTTACAGGCTGTATAGGAAGACTTCAAAGCTGTACAGGAGGACTTAAAGATATTTTCATTCTGATCTGATTCTGTTCTTGAAGCTAAGGGGTACAAGGTGCAAGATGGCATAAGTTCTGATTGCCTTCTGTTGGCATACCCACCTCCAGGGTCTGAGCTCCAAGGTGTGCCCCACACCCAGCAGGGCCCCCAGCTGGGGAAAGCATCCCTCCTGATCTGCAGTTGGAGCTGTAAATGTGTTACATCTGCCTATCGTGCTGACTAAATAAAAAAGGGAAGGTCCTGAAACATATTTTAACTTAGGTATTTCAACTATAATTGGCTCTGTGCTTTGTGTATCTAGTTTTTTTTCTAGTGAATTTTGGGTCTGCTTTAAAATATTCTTTAGCTGTCCCCTGGCCTGGATGATGGCTTCAGTGGATGTGTGTATTATCCAGTATTAAACATGCATGCACAGCTTTGTGTTCCCTGATTTCAGCCTTTCATTATACTCCCGGAGATGTACTGGAGGAGCAGTGTGTTTTGTTAGCAAAGGAGGGTGCTTTTACTCTCCTCAGGTCCTTGGCACACATGGGGATGAACACAGGCAGACCTGACACACCTGCATGCCTGGTTGGGCTATTCTAGCATGGCTTTTTTGAATCTGTGTGCTCCTTTAAAGATTCCAAGGCACGAATATGTTCAAATAAACTGAGTGTAAAAGAAGTAGGTGGCTGTGTAAGCACGAGACAATGTCCTGCATTTAGTTTGTTCTAATTCCTGCAAAAGGCAGGGATCTGCCATAAGCCATCTCGGTGTGTTCTTGTGAAAGCAGCTCCAAAGGCACAGCTCCAAAGGCACAGCTCCTGGCTGCTTTAGTGTGCACACTGCCTGTGGAAGTGCTCTCCCTCTGTTCCAAGGGCTGCTGAAAGCAGCTATCTGTTAGTGTTAGACGAGGGCCATGGTTTCCTTCCTGTCTGCACTCATTGTGCTGAGAACTGTGCCTAGGAAAGCTGGGATAATGAGCAGAGCAGTGCAGGGAGGTGATTGATGATCCCTGGTTCTGACAGCTCAAGTGCCGAGATTCCCAGGGTATCCGATCGCGGCATTAGCATGCTGACAGCTCAGCATTTAGGACATTATGGTAATTTATCCTGCATATGCTGTCACCTGCACTGTCAGAGTTTCTTTTTAATGATGGTATAACTATTTTGTTTGTTTGTACTGCATTCTTTTCATTTGGCTAATGTCTCCTCATTAGATTGCACCTAGTAAATGAGAGTAATTAAGTGTTTCCTATAGCTCAGATGTAATGATTAAGTTGCAGAGTTGGTGCTGATTATGTTTTGTCATTTATCTCTATTAATCTGAGAATAATCTAGATGATAAACACATGTAATTTTTTTAGCTAATGTTCAATAGATGAAATTTATAGCTTCTCAATGGAGCCAAAAAATAAGTGTGTATTTATATATGAATAATAAGTTATTGTACTTGTATTTCTGTTAAATAAACATAAAATTATCCTTGCAACTAAGGAAAAAAAGTGTAAAATCTGCTGAATGTAGAGATTTTCACTTTTTTAAAATGCATTTGCATATGGAAAACTACTATTCATAATACACAGTTCAGTGACTCTTTCTTTTGCTTTCTCAAATGCCTACAGAGATTCATGGGATGATATTTTTGAGGATTTTTTCCTGCAGTTATTGTCTGTATTTGTTACTATTAATTCTAGAATTTAAATCGCATCTCTAGTACTGAAATGTAATTTTCATATAAACACTTCCAAATAAGTCGGTTTCAAAACAAACAAACAAAAAAAAGCATTAATCCATCAAATTACGCACCTTGCAGCAATTTGTGAATCTTTATCTAACTTTCAAGCTGTAAATAGACATTGAAAAAATAGCTTGGACTATTTCTTCAGCACAAAGTAGCAATAAGTAATTTTGATACAAATAATAATGGCAACACTAGATTTCAGAAGCACCCTGAGTTGTCTGATGATGTTCCTTTGTTTTCCTGGCTCTGTGATCTTCCTAGTACATCACACTGTTTCTTCTGAATATGTAACTTGAGAAAGTCAGACATCATAGCCTGATAATAGTGTGGGATTTATACATCAAAATTCTGACTGGCTTCAAAAGTAGCAACTACTGTAGTGTCTCTGTAGTAGTGTCTCCAGTTATAAGACTGCTTTAAAATGTAGCACTGGCAGCTGGGATAGCTGTTGAAGGACAGACCCTGGGCTAGTTTGAGGTTTCTGTTAAATGTGCACAGATAAATGAGATGGACAATTTTTAATGTGTGCCTCCTGGCCAGTGTTCCTGCCAAGTGTAGGATTGTTGTCTCTGTCATGTCTGTGTGTTCATGTGTGTCAGAATCAAGGTGATTTTGTGACGAGTGTCCCTGAATACCCTGCAGCTGCAGCACCTCTCACTCAGTGCTGGGTTCACAGTGAGATTCCCAAACACACCCTTTGCTTTGGAACAGTTCCTCTGATTTGGATAACTGTTTCCTCCTCGATGTTTTTCACTGAATAGCTACTGGCCTTCTCTGGGGGAGTATCTCCCTGGACAGTGCTGTGCAGTGTTTCATTCTGCTTCCCTGAGCTCAGAACCCCCAAAAGCCTCCTCAGTTTGCTGGGGGCACTCCCTGCCCATGGCCAACCCCCTCCAGGCTCAGCCAGCTTTGCTGCTGGGGAGCTGAATCCTGGAGCTGGGCTTTGTCCAGAGTGACTCTTTGTGATGCTGTGAAGATTGGTCAATAAAATCACTCAGATTTGTCATTTGTCCCTATTTTCAGGTGCTGCCACCCTCACCAGTTGAAGAGGGGGGAGTCAGTGGGCTTGAGCTACAGGGGAGTAGTGGATCTAGGGGGAATTGGACATGTAAAGCTGTGGTGAGATTGAGCACTGTGTGGCAAAAACAGGTGAAACATGCTGGGCAGGAGAGCTCAGGGCAGATGGACACAGTCCAGCCATAGCCCACAAATTTAAGGGTTTTTTTTCAGGTTGTTCGCATTTGTTAGGCTGGCTGAGATTTTTCTGATGTGTCTTCTAGTTGAATACATAATTATTTAAGGTTCAATTTTCATTTTTTAATACATAAAATCACATTATTGATACAACTCGGTAGACTTCTGGCTTGAAATATATGTTAATCAGATCAAATTGTTGCTCATTAGAATTTATTTGCTTCCTAAGAACATCAGTTTTAGGGCATCAACATTCTTTCTGGAAAAGCAAATACTCTGTTCTGTTTCTGTGGGTCAGTCCTAGAGTAGCTGCTTAATATCCCATGTCTGGAATTCAGTTGTGTTTTCTCTTGGGTGGGTCAGGAAGGCAGTTGAAGCAGTCAGTGATGGCTGCTGGGCTTTCATTTCTTTGTGACTGGTAAATGAAACACATGCAGCCTCACCAAACTACATGACTAATGACAACCTCCAGTGGCTCCTGCAATCAAAGATTAATTTGCTTTATCAAGTTTAAAGAATAGTAGGTGATAAATCATGTCAAAAAGAAATAATCAGTGGCAGGCTGATGTTCTTTTGCACAGTGGAGGACAGGTGCAATAGAGGATTCATCTGCCATAGATGGTTAATTTTGTTCTCACGCTGATGTGTTAATTTTTATTTAGTTGATTTTAAGTCAAATGGGATGCATTGTCAACTAATAATTTTACCTAAAATATATAGTATTGGTTTTTAGCTCTAAAATTAAACATGTTCAGGTTCAGAGTCTATCACTTGCCATTGAAATATTTTCCATTTAATTCCTTTAATAATTGATGGATATATTTCATTCCCATTGGGTTTGCTGTCTTGGAGCACAGCTTAATGTGGACAGGATTAAAAATACGCTGTACGTATCTAGTGCATACATAATATATTTCTTTTCCCTGCTGTTGATTCTTGTTTGGCCAGATCTCCTCTGCTGTTCTCTCTGTGGGAGAAGGCTAATGTCAGTGCTAGCAGTGACCCTGATGCTGCAGTTGTTCTGGGTGTTGTTGAGGTTTGACCATCTCCTCTCATCTGCTAGTGGCACAGCATGGAGTGACCAGCATGGAGCAGGAGGGAGTCAGTTCTCCCTGCTTCTCACTTAATGGAGCAATTTTGAGACAGAAGCTCTGTCACTTTTGCAATTACTGAATATAATCATCCCAATAAAATCTGCAGTTAAAAAAATATGGCATGGCATGGCATGGCATAGCAATGACACTGACTGACCTGCATTTATTGTGAATCCTGCTGTTCACAGAGCAAGGGCTGCAGTTGTTTGTTTTTCAAGGAAAATCCTGTGCTGACTTAGCACTCCAGCTGCACGGTTGATTGTTGACCATTTTCAGTCTGTATTTCAGTTAAACCATGACCCAATAACATATTTGGCAAACATGTTTTCTGTGTCTCAGAGAATTTTAGTAATGGAATAATGCAGAATCTGTAAACTTCTGTCCTGCCTAGCCATGTGTGGCATTTCATGCCAATAAGTGAGCCCTCTAGTGGCATCCCGGGCACCGGAGGTGTGGCTGCAGGGCTCAGGGTGTGCAGGGTGCCCTCGGAGCGCTGGGGATCCACCCAGCATGGATGGACAGCCCCCCAGCATGGATGGACAGCCCCCCAGCATGGGCAGCGCCGCGCCTCTGGGAGAGCAGGAGCCTGGCTGCTGCCACAGCCTCGGGGAGCCAAGGGGCTTCCTGGGAATCCTTTAACGCTGAGGGAGTTGCATTTTGCAGGGAGAGAAATGGTCAAACTAACCAGCTCCAGTAGTTGGCTCTTGCACATCCAGTAAATGGGTTTCTCAGGACCCATCTGTCCCAGCTGGTTGGATATAGATCACAAAAGGTGACACTTACTGTGCATACATTAAAGGCTACATTGCATAAAGATTAAAATATTTTTTAAAACCCTTTGCTTTTGAAACAAAAGAAAAAATTTTGCAGGGAGGATGAGCTTGACAAAAGTAGATCTTAAATAAACAATTAACAATTTAGTGTAGCTGCTGGGTGTCCACAGGCAGTTCTGTTAAATGTGGTTTCTTGGGAATGTTTAGTCACATCCCCTCCCTCCTGCCATACGCCATACTTGTGCCATTGGCCTGTTGGTGCAAGGACTGAGCAGTAGGAGGAGTGTGAAGGGTTGTGTTCCATGTCCTGTCAGTAGGTCTGGCTTTTCCCTGCACCATTTGCAGGTTTGTACCTCCGTGCTGGCCTGAGCACTGACCTCAGAGACTGATGCTGAATCCTTAGCCCTGCTAACAGGGCTTTAAAAATTAAAGCAGGGATGTACAGGCAGCCCTGAAAGTACAGCTATTTTAAAACTGTCTGTTCTCTCTTTCTATTTAATTTTGTTCTTAATATTGCAGATTTCTGAAATGATACAGCAATACTGCTCCGGTGTGTTTGTCCCATTCTGCTGGTGCTAGAAAGCTGAAAATATAGGCTAATTCTCCTTATTAAAAAGTAAAACCTGGCTATTCGTCAATCTGCATTTAAGGTAGGGGAGCAAAGGAAACCACATTTTACTTGTGTGTGTCTTCAATTACTAAAAAAAATCCATATGTACTCTTCTTCTGGCCCCCAATATTTAATGTAAAAATTAGTGATTAAGATAATTCTCAGAGCAAAACCTTAAATTAGAATTAAATTTGAGTTAACATTAATGATCTAAATATCAAACTTATGACAGTTAAAACAGAAGTCCCTTAAACTCAGTGTTAAAAGGGAAGATAAGTGTGTCACTGAGCCCAGCTATGTGTCCTGAGTGCTGAGCAGGGGGGGAGATCAGCTCCCTGACCCACTGGGATGCTCTGTCCCACACTGCTGCTTGTCTCTGAGCACCCTGCTAGCTCATTTAAAAGCCATTCAAATGTTAAGGTAAAAAAATGCCTATAAAGCTGTCATAAACTACACTGTGATGCTGATGGAAGGAAGAGCTGAAATCACACATCGGCTGTACCTGTGGAGTGTTGCATGAGACTGCTCTTCATTCCCACCACTTCATATGCCAGATCTTAGTGTTGTCTCATACTCCAGGGTTTAGAGAGTGATGCAAGCTGGGATTGGAGAGCATCAGTCTGGAACTGAGATAATTACAGTTGTGCCTGTTTTATTGGGATGTTACTCTCGTGTAAGTTGCGGCTCATTCTTAATACGGTGATGGCTCTGGGAAGAGATTTGGGGAACGAGGTGAGACAAGTCTGTGTTTGTCTATTTTGGGCCAAAAAAGAAAAATATCCCCCTATTAATCTAAAATTCTGTAGCTAAATTAAGACATTTTGTCAAATTCCTTCAGCAGTCTTTAGGAATACAACTCATCATAGCAACTCTTTCACCCTGGAAAAATATCTGTAGCTGTCTTCAAGATGATAACAGATGAGTGAAGATAGGTAATAAATAATAGTATGGAAAGTCTTCTTGTTTGAACATATTTTGCCAAAAGCACTGAATATGAAGTTGGGTGAGAGAAAGGAGAAACATTCTCTGAGTATTACTGACATACTTTATGATGACTTAGTGGAACACCTTGCGGCCAACTGTCGCTTTTGTTCACAGGTGTTCTAAAGCTGTCACAGCTCTGGTTTTTTCATGTCAATGTCAAGAGCTAATTCATTGTTAATTGTTCAATGTTCCTTTTTACAGTAGTCAGAGATGCCCCAGGAGCCACATGGCTCCCTTAGCTTCTTATGTGTTCAAAAAATGATAGAGTCACAAGCTTAATATTTAAGGCAGTATAACTTGGGTTCATCTGAGGAGTGCTTGAACTTAGGAAGGCTTGGGGGTTTTTCCACTTGTGAAAATGGTGTGTTGTAGCTAAAACAAAAATGAAAATGAACATTTTCTCCAGAGCATCTGGTTCAGGCTTGTATTAGACTTTGTCGATGTGTGATGTACCAAAGTGTGATTTTCATGTCTAATTGGGTTAGTAGAAGGCAGAACAACTAGTGCATCTCTGTGCATCTGCACAGGAAGGAGCAGTGATAAGCTGTCTCACCCAGGCAGCATGCAGGCTGGGGCAGTGGAGACTGTTATCTTGTCTATAACCATTTTCCATATCCTGAAATCAAATTTGCAGAACAAAGAGCATTTGGCTATGCTTCATATTTCATTAGATACGCACATCCTCACAAAATTATTTTTATCAGACTATGCAGAGATCTTTCTGACATTTGCTTTTGTATGCTTATAGAGTAATCAAAAATGTTAGCAATGTCCTGATGTGAATCTCTTTCACATAAAGGAATATATTTTTTAAGTATGCTTTTCAGACTTAAATGCACTTTTGTTAAACATCAGAGGAAGGCAAATGGTTTTCTGTCTTCTTCTACTTACCCTTCTTCTGAAGCAAGGAGGGGGAAAATACCCCAAGTATTTCAGTGTTCTGTTTCTGTACAGGTTTCATCTGTATCATCTTTGTTGGAAGAGTTGGTAGTTGGCATCAATTTGGATCAAAAGAACTGCAGTTAGGAAGGCCATGAGGAAGGTTCCATATTATTTCTCCAGAGCATTCTCACTACTGACAAGTTGTTTCTTGAGGCATGTAGCTCTATTGAGAAAGACGTCTTCTGGGAACAAAAGTTTTATTTCTGAAGCATGGTTTTATATCAGTTTAAGTATTAAATGATTTGTATAGATATCATCTACATGATAATGTGGCTGATCACAAGATAAAACATTAGCATTTAAGTCAGTATAAAATCATATTATTTTAGGTTTTATAAGAATGTGCACAGAATCTGATAATTTAAGTAACATTAATAGAATAGACAGTCTTTGAATGAGCTCTTAACATTTATGTTAAAAACATTAACGAGTTTTACAATGTCTTGTAAGATAAGGGTGAGTCAGCAGCACCTTTCCAGCTCACTGGGCTTCTGAGGTGCTTCAGATTCTTCAGCTGTGGCTGACAGCATCTGTCATCTTTGCAAGGATGAGATTATCGTGTTTGCTAAGAAGTCAGCAAAACGAACCAAAGTACTGCTCTGTGTATTATTAAAGGTTATCACTATCAGTGGTACTGTGAGAAGAGGGCAGGACATGAGGCCTGGCTGCACCTGCAGCTGATGTGGCCACAGTGCCACACAAGTCCTGCAGGAGCCCTTGGGACACTGTAGTAGGACACTGGGCTGCCGTGGCTGCTGCCGCCTGGGGCACCTGCAGCTCCTGCTTGGCTCCTCAGCATCAGTCACCTTGTCCTTTCCTGTGTTCACTGCTGTGTGCCTCACTCAGGTGTGGGGTGAGATGGCCTTTAGTCACTTTGTTCTGCATTTTTCTCTCTTAGCCTGTGTGACAGTCTGTGTTTCTCCTGCCAGAGCCAAGGCAGGTTGTGTCTCTCTGTGCACAACTTCAGGGTGTCACCCCTTTGTTTCCCACTTGAACTTCAAAGGCTGAGGTCTGAAGCTTCCCATGTGTTACTGAGAATAATCACTGATCAAGATTCTTGACCAATTTTGATTGATTGGTTTCATTAGTTTTGATTACTTTTGTAAGCTTTTCGATAAATACTCATGTAACTATAATTCTGTTCCCTGCTGGTGATCCTGAGTTGGATCTGTTGCTGTGTTATCTGTACAGCATATTTGCATTTGGAATTTCTTGACTTACAGTATGTTCTGACAAATTTTGGTTGCATTTTTAGTTGCTTAATTTCAGCAAAAGCTTAAGATTGACAACTTTCTCTTCAAAATTTACCTCTCAAATACTTTGTGTGTTCATAGCTCAGACCAGGTCATTCCTTTTTCCTAATCTCTTGCTTGATTTCAATGTCCTGTGTTTTAGCTTAAATTAGGAGTTGACAAATTTTCAGGATCTGGGTATCACTATTTGTTCTTGTATTTAAAAATATCTGTAGCTCCTCTTGAGCCAAATTGTTGTTTCTAAGGGTCCATCCTATTAAATTCTCTTTCCACTGTGCAGCATTTTGAGTGCTCCTGTTCCTCAAAGAACCCTCCTGGTTCAGACACACCAGGCTTCATTCACTTGTTATTCTCCACCATCTTAAAATTGCACCTATATTTCATCCCCACAAGTAGACAGACTAACCTGAATTAGGAAACCACAGGCTCTGCTTTGTTTGTTGTCCTGGCCACATGGTTTGTTAAACCTCATTTTTGTCTGCTTTAGATAAGGAATGTCTTTGTCTTGGTGTTTTAGCCACTGATGCAAAATACAAGAAAACAGTTATTACTGAAGTAAACCTGGGATTAAAGGAATGGGAAAGTGTCTGAAAACTATTTCCCATCTCATTTTGCATCAAGCAGTGCTTGGTCAGAGTGAGAGATGTGCCCCACAGCATCTCAGTTCAGAGTGATGGATGGCTCTGGGATGGCTGTGGGAGGAATTCCTGGTCCTGCTATACCCTACTAACAGATCAGGGGTGTTATCTTAACAGGGAATAGCAATGTGTTCAACATTTTATGAGTGGGTAATTAAGATTTGTTTTCATGCTCTACTAAAGAACTGCCATTTTGGAACTACAGAAGGAAAGTTGTGAGAGCAAAGCAAAACCAAAGATTCAGAAGCTGCAAAAATCATTGAGAGTGGAGGAAATAATATTACAACTACACATCTGAATTTTAGATGCATGATGATAAAGAGAATTAAAAAGAATGTAATGCTTAGTTTAATGATTTATGAGATGATCAAATTGTAAGGAGCAAATTTATGAAAATAGTTGAGTACATCAGCCTAAACATAATGCAGATGGAAAGGCAAAGACGTTGCACCTCAGCACTCTGTGCCATCAGCTGTGAGAGCTGGGCTGGCCATGGAGCAAAAATATTTAAGAGCCGTTCAATGAGCTTAATAGATATGTCTGATTTAAAGCATTTCTTGGGGAGATGCATGATGAAATACGACTGCAGGGGTTTTTTTTGTTTTAAATCTGTTTTAACAAAGAAATGCTTTCCCCAAGCTCTGATATTTGGTTTAATTAAAAATAAAAATTGTGCTTTGCATGGTATGTGCTGGAGAATGATTGTTCTATATTACAGTAATATGCTGCAATTATTATTGAAAATCTTATTTAATTTTTAGATTCATGTGTGAATCAGTGTTATCATGCTATAATTGAAAAATGGTGCTTGCCTTTTTTTCCTGAAGGTATCTTGAAGGGCATTAATTAAAAATTTATTTTAAAAATACTTTCACCTGAACTGCTGGTGCAAAATTTATGTTTAGTTATGTAAATCCGTAGGAAAGCCTTAAAAAGTTACCTTTTGTTTAATCTCACGTGGAGCCCCTGCTTCATGCTTGTCTGTTTAATAAAGGGTCAGATTTTATTTATGTGGTTAAGTAGAACATAAATGTAGACACCTCACACGATGTACCATGTAAATGTAAGCCTTTGTAGTTACAAGTTTTTGTAGCTGGAGAATTGTTTTAAAAGGCATGTAATTTATTAGCTATCAGTAGCTGCTTTATTGCCTTGCCGCGCTGCAGTAATAAATAAAAGAAAGTGAGCTGATTTTACAAATGGCACACAAGGTGCACATTTTGTGGAAAAAGTCTTTTTTTAAAGAATTGGCATTAAATCCTTTTTTGTGATGACAAAGAGGCTAAGAGTGCAAACTGTATTTTCTGTTTATCGAAAACAGAGTCTCTTTTTCTCGAGGGCATTTTTTCCTATGATCATCAAGGGATTTCAAAAGCAATAAAGTGTGGAATCATTGTTCGACTTGAACAGTATTAAAACTTAGGTTTTAATTTCAGTGAAGTAATAAGATTTGAACCTGTCTCACATTACAGCACTGTAAGGCATTTAACAATTGTATTTTAAAGGAGGTTTTTAAAATGCAGCTCACTTGAAAGCTAACTGTCTGTCGAGTAATTAATAGTTTCTCTTCAGCACAGGCTGTTGTGAATCATACTAAGAAATCTTGGTTTTGTTAATAACAAATTAGGGTAATTGCAAGGAAGTTAATTCCTAATTAGTTTAAACCTAAAGTCTTTTTGGCCCCTTTCTGAGATGAAATTTTAAATGAAGGAAAAAAAAATAAAGACTGAAGGTTTCAGCATGATTTTCACCTTCAAATTAAAAAGGAGTTATCCATGTTTGCCTGTACATTTCATGAAGCTGTATTTCTTGGTTAGCAGCATATGTCAGCTTGCTTCTAAAGTGGCAGTAAAGTATTTAATCTGTAACCATACTTTATAGCATTAATGCAATTTCTGTTTCAAAATTGCACGTTGAGATAATTCTGCAGAGCTTCTCTTTTCTGTAGTGACATGGGGAATGCTGGGACACTGGGACTTACTGTGCTCGGTTTGGCACAGATATTCTCCTGGTTCAAATTGAACATATTCCTTCAGGTTGCTTGGTGAAATGTGGGCTGACGAGAGCAGAGCCATACCTGTGCCCTGCAGCCAGAAAAGAGCATGTATGATTTTGGAGGAGGCCAGGTTTGGACACAGGTGTTCCCGCAGCCGTCGGTGTCGGCAGGAGCTGTGAGCTATGGCCTTCCATGGTGATTTTGAGCACTAACTGCCTCCATTAGCCATCAGGTTTGTTTCTGTATTTTAGTAGATGGCCTAGACTGTAAATATTAGAGGATCTAAAATAAATCAACATATTATCCTAAGGATACAAAACGTAAGAGCTATTTGTGGCTAGGAAGCCTTGACAGATAGTTTGGATGAGGCAGATGATTGCCCGCCTCTCGGATCTGGCTCCCATTGCTGTGCCTGCAGGCAGTGCAGTGTTATAGTTGTATATTGATGTCAGGGTTACTACTGAGTGGCTAGCAATGACAGATGTCTATAATTAGAGGCAATGCTGCCAGTATTTCAGAGGAGCTGGCCTATGTTGAACAATTATCTTATTTCTGGCTTGCCAAAGAGGGTTGTTCAAATTGCTGGTATTAGCTGTGGTGGCTGTAACACCTCTCCTTATGCCCTGGGATAAATGTGCAAAAGCGCTGTCATGTACAGCCCTGGTGCAAAACCTCTTCTGAAGATGTGATTCTGCTAAATTTCATGTGCTTAAGGTTTGATCTGGAGATGCAGAACACCTGCAGTGATGTTAGTCAGTACAGTGAATAGTTTTGCATATAGAAATTTTAGAGCTATACTAAGTAGCTCAGATTTTTATTACTTGTTTTTAAGTGCCAAGCTGATGTTGATGTTTTAGCATTGGGGTTTATTCCATGTAAGTAGGCTGAGTGGGCCACTCATTTAGATACAATTAAGCATCTGAATAAAATTTAGCTGCACAGTTGTAATAGTTACAGGGGCAAGTCATAGTGTCGATTATGGCTGTTCAAGTACCTATAATTCTGTATTTTTTGGAATGTTCTGACTGGCACAGATCTACTCTTGTAATCTGCACAGTAGCACTTCATTTCAATCATCAGTGGATTCTAAACCAGCATGTTAGCTTATTGTTAAACAAATCTTTGACTGCATACATGGCTTGAATTTCTACAGTGCAATGTATATCTCTGATGGAAAGTGCAGCCCAGAACTGTGCTTCAAAAGCTAAAAATCTTCTGGAAGATGTTCAAAAAGTACCAGCTGTTAATAATATTTCTCAGTTTTCACTATAATATTTGCACTTTGAGCCCTGAAGGGGAACACAAGAGACAGTGGAATTAAAACTCTCTAATAGTGCTTTACAGAAATGGAAGTCTAAACAAGACTTTTAATGCTAAGCACCCTTTTAACTAATGGCTAACTGAAAACCAAGCAGATAAAGCCATTTCTCTTTTCTTCTTCTTCTTTGCTTTTCCCAGAGAATGCTTCTCATGCTGCATCAGTAAAAAGAGCAGTTAGTTCACACATAGTAGGTCTCCTGTATAAATTCAGCAGATTTGTAAATCTTTCTTACAGGATTTTCAGAAAACATGGATAAGAAGGGGAGAAATACATAAATAAATAAATGTGGAGAGAAAGTCATTGAAGTAGAGATCAATCTCCATGTAAGAGGTATATTGCTGGCTCTGCATGGGCATTTTATAGAGAAGGAAGAAGGGAGTTAATCACTCTGGCACTCAGACTTCTCTGAATTCTCCAACTAACAGGGAATGACTGGGGAACAGGGCCTGGAAGACTGCTTTTGTGGGAGCTATTAATGCCTCTTACTGTTTGAGCTTGTGATGACAGAGTATTTCAACAGACTAAGAGGGAAATAACATCCAAAACAACGACTGAGCCACACAGCAGATTTACCCTTTCCCCTAAACCAGAACACTTAGTTATAATAACAATCTCCTAATTTTTAAATGTTGTTTTGTAGAAGGTCTCTTTCAGTTGAGGGTAACTTTATGCAGTATTTTAAGCTAGGTTTAGAGGCAAGACAGTAAATAAGATATTATTTATGTAATTGGTATGGGTGCTCTGGTTGCTTACAAACACATGTAGCAGTAGCTTATGTACAAAGTACCTGAAAGCCCACCCAGCTGAATCTTCAGAGATCCTGTCTGAACTAACTGAGGTGTTTCCTTATGGCCTGTTTTGAAGAGTTTCTTCATTTAGAGAGTTTATTCTAAACCAACAGATTAGCTCATTCTCTTGGTTTATGCTCTGAGTTGAGTATTCTGAGATCTTACGTTTTTAAGACAGCTGTTTGGGAGTGGAAGTGATCAAGATTTTCCTCTGCTAAGGAGAGGAGATAAAAGCCAGGGCTTTTGAAGCCCTCAGTTTGATCAGGAGATAAAGATGAATGATGTGGCACCCTGGTAGTCCAATTAGAGGATTCAATTCCCATTTTCTGAAGCTGTCTGTGGGATGTGGAAACTGGATTTCTGCCGTGTTGTAATGGAGCTTTTAAGTGCTGAAAATTCAAAATACCTGAGCGTGATTTAAAAAGTGGGGGAAATTACAAAATGTTTTGTGGCACTGGATACCAAGAACAAGACTTGCAATGAGTGTGGAGGTTTAGTGGGTGCTGCCCTGGGGTGTTAGTCAGGGAGGTGGAAGGGTGGAGCCCTGTGGCAGTCACCCCTGCACTGCCTGGATTCCCAAAGGGACCATGGGCACTGATGGCTTCCCTCCCTTTGTAACACATGCTTCAGCTCTGTCAGGCTGGGGTAAATGTGGTGAAGGCCTGGTTTTGCCCTCACTGTTCATGACAAAATGTTTTAATGTTGCAGTGATAGTTCTCTGCAGCGAGGCCTGGAGAGCTTCTAGGAAGTTATAATATCTTTAGCGTTTGCGCTGTGCCTACGGGTAATAACTTCACTGTAATTTTCTGAAGATTCATTATCCAAAATCTTAATTCATTATAATAGCCCTTATGAAAACTATAGAAACTAACATTTTCTTGTGTTTTCTTATTTGCACAGTGTGAGAGATTCATTGCTCTGTTTTAATTTGTTTCATGGGGTGTGTTTGAGTACATTCCATACAGTGCTGTTATTGAATTTCTGTGACTGTCATTACAGAGCCATACAACCTTTAGGAACTCATGTTCTGAGCTTCCCAGTTCTGTAATCTGCTTCACATTTAAGAATTGATATAATTAGCTTCTTCAGAGTTATAATGATAGTGCAAAAAAGAGAAGACCTCAAAAGGCAAAGCAAAGTTAAGCATATCTAAGGCCAAAGAATGGGGAAGACGGAGAAATAAACTTTTGGTGTGATTACTGGATTATTTCTGTTTTCTTGGTCTGTATTTACATACAAGTACTTTGCTTTATAAAACATTGCTTATGCAGCTTTATTTTCTTGTCCTTTTGGGCTGCGGCAGGTACAGCTCAAGGAGTTCAGAAGTACATGTTTATGTAACTTGAGCAGCTGGTAAGCCCAGAGAAGCTGTGGCTGCCCTGGATCCCTGGAAGTGTTCCAGGCCAGGTTGCACGGGGCTTGGAGCAGCCTTGGATCGTGGAAGGTGTCCCTGCCCATTGCAGGGAGTGGGACTGGATGGACTTAAAGGTGCCTTCCTAAACAAATCCTTCTGTGATTCTATGAAATTTGCTATATAATTAAAAAATTCCCTGGCACCAGAGCTTGTGAATCTGCTATCTTCCTCCAGTGTCCTGATCCCACTGAGATGGTTATAACAGTACAAAACAGAAAAGAGAAGAATCCCTGGATCCTTTGCTTTCACACTTAGTGTGTTGGACATTGTTACTGATTTGTATTGAAGGTGTTTTGCTGGATTGTTCTTTCTCTCCACTGCTATGGCCACTGCTGTCATCTCTGAGCACAGCAGTACCGCTTGGGGATTGCAGTGGTGGCGCCAGCTCCAGCTTGCATCAAGGACCCTGAGTGGCCATCTGGACCTGAGGACATCATCTGGTGGGACATCATAGCCTGACATTGCCACTTCTGTGGATGTTTCCCTCAGAGTCATAGGTGTGTAAAAATGAGATGGGAAGGGCATGGTGTTCTACTGTTAGCTGACATTTTTGACCATACTGTGGCTTAGTTGCACAGCACTGTATGGACACTGAATTCTTTTTTGAAGTTGTAAATCTTGCAGTTTTAAGGCTCTGGGACTTGTGTCACTGTTTTGCAGGAGTCTTGAACCAAGTGTTCCCTACTGGAAGTTAATTCCCTGCTCCTTGCTGGAAGTGTCTGGAAGGCAGTAGGAATGTAAGCCTTGGGCTTTTCCTTGCTGCAAGGACAGGGGAGGAGCGAAGGGAGGAGTCCCAGCGGTGTGTGGCTCTGAGTGCCACAGCCGCTGCTGCCCTTACCCTCCGTGGCTCCCTGTAGGACCTAAGCAGAAGATGAGATCACTTCCACAGCTTTTTCTGACCCCTTTCAGCAGGGCTTCTCTCTGCCTTTTGAATATGTAGCACGGCCTTTGTTGTTGAAGTGTGTTTTATTATTGTACATCCAAAATGCTTTATCATTAATTTTTCATAGCGCTTAGAAGTCCAGGAGCATTGCATTGCTGCGGTGGGGGCGGGGGGGGATTACTTTTCTATTTTTATATGCTAAGAGCATGTGTGGGTTTTGAAAATTATTTTTGAAGAAGGTGTTTAAAATATCATATTTATTTTAGCTTACAATTTGCCACACTACAGATGGAGTAGTTTTTATTGTGAGTGCTATATTCATGCTGACTTGGAATGACCCTGTCACACGTGGAAACAAATCAGATTGTTCCTGTTAATGAGCTTTTCAATTTACTATTCAGTGGATCAGATAAGTGGATTTAAGAGGTAATGATCCTGCTTAGCACTCAGGCTTGTCTGTCAGATCCTAGTAGTGTGGGAAATCCCCAGGGACAAAAGCGTTGACACAGTTCTTGATGGGATAATGGGAATCAGAGCTAATGGATGATAAAAGGAGTAGTAAGAGTTACAAGGATAATTGTGGATTAAAGCACTGCTCTTTGTCAACACTGACTGCTGTTTTAGTATTTTATTTGTTAAACTCTGATGTGGGGAGAGCCTAGTTTGACAGCAGAGCACAATGAGACGGGCTGGCTCCCGCTCCCTTCTCCCTTCGCTCCCGCAGCAGGAAGGGAGGCTCGCAATAGGCAGGGGTGGCTGCTCATGCTTTGCTTTCCTTGCTACCGCTTTTTTCTTGTTGTTGTATCAAATACAAAAATTCTTAAACATTGCTAAAATTGCAGCTGCTGTGGCAGATCAACAATGCACTATTTAGGGAGTGGATTTTTTTTTTATTGGATGATATTATTTTTATACTTCAATATATTATTTTTGCTATGCTTAATTACTATAAGCAATAACTTCACATTTACAGTGTGACCATAGTATTTTGCAACATTTAAAGATTGTATTATATAATACTCTTCCACGTTTTGATTGTCCTTTCACTACTGATTTTGTCACCATAAATTACATTCGTACAATTATAAAAGGATAAGGTAGCTTACGAATTAAGTTATCCTTGATTTTGGTACAATTTGTGGTTAGAGCTGCAAGTTTACGTACTCATGCCTTTATTACGCTGGAATTTACAGTCTTTGGGGTGTGAAAATACAATTGCCCTTGTTATTGTTGTTATTGTTATTATTAACTGCCTCAGACGTAGAGCACTGGTGGTTTGGTTTTTAAGCCAGTGCCAGGGTGACATCGCTGGCAGAAGGGAGGCTGGAGCAGGTGGAGGTGCAGTAGGTGCAGTGGCACAAATCGCGAGTCGGTGGGGATGCGGTGTCAGGGAAGGGAGCTGGCAGTAGATGGCACCAGGCTTTCACCGCTGGGAGTGCTGGCCGAGCTGGGCTGGGGCTCTCCCTGCTCACCTCCCTGCTACTTGGCTTGATCACATCATAAGGCACAATGACATGTAGCCCGTGATGGCCGGGTTGGTGTCACCAAGGGTTTCAATGGCTGCGGTGACCTGTCCTGGGTGCTGGACGTGCATTTTCCCCAGCAAATCACAGCAAATATTCAGGAGAGGGTGGCTTGGCAGGGGTTTGTACAGCGGGTTTGCACTATTGTCACCTTTCTGTCTCTGAAGTTGATATAACCCAACAAAATGTTTTGTCCAAACTACATGTTAAGCTGCTAAAACCACCAGAAAACTTTATGAAGATTACACAGTAAGGAAACAAATGTACTAGCTGTGTGCTGTGTGTTTGCAGCTGCACGTTAACCACAGCTGGGTCTGGCAGGCAGGGTGCTGGGAGAACCCACCCAGAAATGGGTGTCTTGGACTTGAAGTAAAGGGGACACATACACAACTGCTAGCTATTTGGCTGCCAAAGCCTTTGTTCTTCATTCAAGAGCACTGTGTCTGAAGAGTATCAAATTTACCAGATTTTATGACCAGCAGTTCAAGAACTTGCAGGCTCAAGGAAGGCATTGGATCACATCCCACTAAGGACAGAATAACACAAAGATGTTTTCTCCATCCCTCTGCAATGTTCTGTAATAAACCAGGCTTTTTTAATAGAGACTGTATTGTTCTGAGAACAACAAAGTGAGGTTAATGTGAAAATTTACATCTCCTTTGTGGGAAGAAATGTGTGTAAGGGCAAGTAAAAGCCTCAGTCCCCAACTCGCAGGACACCATCTCTTACAAGATGTGTAAGAGTGGATAGGCCATCTCTTACAAGTGCTTCAGCTTGTAAGGTCATAGGTTGGATGGGCAGGCGCTTAATCCTGTGTTTTTCTACTGAAAAATCAAATTGGGGAAGATTTTAGAAGAACTGCAAATGTTAATATTAGTAAATGTCTATATAATAGGTTACTGTTGAAATGTTTATTTCCAGGTGTATGCCCGAATGTCAGAAGTCTTGAGAACTACAGGTGACAACCATGTTCTGGAAGTGTTTATGACCAAAATGGTAGTTTGTGCTTGGGTTCTATTGTATGTGTAGTTTGTTTTGTCTTTAGCATGTTGTTAAGTTTGCTCTTTGCTAGAAAAATGTTTTCTGTGAATTTGAACTATTTGAAGTGAGGGATAACCATTTTCAGAAGGACTCATATCTTCTGAAGGTGCCACAGCCCTCTAAGGGAACAGTGCTGTGTCCCTTCTCCAAATGGCTCCTGGGCGAGCAGAGCTGAGATGCCACATTGAGCATTATGTTCAATGACAACCTGGCATAACAGTTCCCATCACTGCCCTCTGTTTCCTGCACCCTCAGGTGTCAGTGGAATTGCCTTTAAAGCTTCAGGGCAGTTCAAAGTGGGGAACTGACCAAGTTTAACTCGTTTTGGGAAGGTTCTTTCGGATTGTTTTTTTATTTGAGATTTGGCAAATTTTGCTATCTTAAAAATATGGACTCACAGAGGAGGATTCTAAGGCCTCATACTGAAGGGGACAAGACATTATCATCATCTGTTTTAGGATCTCTGGCATTTGGCAGAGTAACATGGTGTGTTATTTGGGCAGATAAGTGTTGCAGTACTCTCTCTTAAGAATATTCCTAGACAATTACACAGGAGAACATACCTTTTTCTCATGCCTCTGCTGCAGCTGCTCTCTTTGGCTGCCAGCAAAATTACCAGGATTTTGGGTTTTATTACGTGTGGCCTTCATGATATTTGCTAGTTCCTCCTGACACAAGAACAGTTTCATCTAAAATCAGTTTTGCTCTTGAAGCAAAGCAAAATGAACCCTCTGAAAAATTGTGAATATACACTAAAAAATCTGGGAGTCCCCAGGACACAATGAGGTCTGTGTGTGCCTGGACAAAGAGAAACAAGTGTCCTACCTCTTCATTCTTCAGTGAGGGAGAAGCTGCACCTGGTCATTTGCTGCATGTCCTCTGAATCTGACTGCAAGACCTTTAAATACGACTTTGGCCTGCTGGACAAAGCTCTCTGCTGGTGTCAGTCTGCTGGCCACGACCTACTCAGACAGTATTGAGCATGACTTGTCTCTGCTGCCATGGCAGCCAACCTTGAGAAATAGTAGCAATTAGAACAAGGTCATTTTCTGATGTGACTTAACTTTTCTGTGGAATAGAAGGCATAAATGCTTTTCTTGCTCAAAACCAGAAGCTGAGTGTGTATCTTGCCTTAGGATAACAATAGTACCCATCCAACCTTGATATTTATCTGGGGGAGGCTTTGAAGACAGGTAAACAGAGGGTGATGAATAGAAAAATATTGATGTTACTGTGGAGTTTCTGGGAGCAGCCCACACCATGGTGCAGGATGGCTAGGTTTTGTTTTGTTGTGTCAAACTGCAGTGAAACTTGAACAGTTGAGGAAAAAGGAGGATGAGGACTATTCTTTGGATACCAGATGCATCAGTTTGATTCTTTCTACTCATTGCTATCATTGAGAGGAATTCTCTGTTATGTTCACTAGTTGAGGAAATAACATTGTTTGACAAGTTGTATGAGCAGTCCTACATGTGTTTAGATTGGATAGGGTTGTGTTTGCACAACTACTGTAAACTAAGTTAAAAAAATAGTTTTTTTCATATTAAAGAGTATAGTGTTAATAGGTTTTAGTGTTACGTGGAAGATTTTAAAAGAAAATAAGCTACACAAAAAGCAAAAATCAGTGCTGCTCCTTAGATTACACGCTGTGGATTTATTTTTTCTTTCCTTGTGGTTGACTGTATTTTCCTAAAACTGTGAATTGTTCATTGATTAGATTGAAGATCATATTTTACTGAATGGATGCTACAGCTTGGCAAGGACACTTCACTCAGTGGCTGTAAGAGGTAGCTGTGAATCCTGGATAAACACAGTTGTGTTTATGGCAATTAAAAGGTCTTCTTCCCAGTGGTAGCATGCCAGGTTGAAAGTCTGGGTGTGAAATCATAACATATTGCTATATAGTCCAAATCCAACCGTCTGATGGGGCAATCCAGTCTGGCAGCATTCCTGATGCTCTGTTACTGAAATATTCTTAGCACATTCACAGCAGCAGCAGGCAGGATCCCTGACTGAGCCCATTCACCTGCTCCTCCTGTGGGTATAGTGAGTGTTTATAACCACAGGTATTTTAGAAAGCCACTTGTCTACCCTTCTGTCTTACCCTACAGATCCAGTTTTTCAGTGAGGGTGCAGACAGGCAGGAGGGAGCAGAGGAATTTTGAGGGAGCTGGTAGTGTTGCAGTAGATGACAATCATGGAGAAGGATTGTACTGAAGGTCCCAGCCTGTCTCCTGAGACCTTCTTTCACCTAACCTATTGCCCTGAGGCACTGGTTTTCAAAATCCATCTCTTTGGGATTCTCTGTTGCTCCTACTTCCTTCCAAAACAGCCACATCACACGTTCTTGTGCTTCTTGACCTCCTCATCAGTGGATCATGGCGAGGAGCAAGGCGCTGTACCCAAAAGCAATAGTCCTCTCCTCCCAGTGGTCATCCCTTTGAACAGTAGCTGCCTACCTGCCTTGATCCTTCCCTGAAGAGATAAGGAAATACTCCAGGAGACTGGAGTAGTTTTAGTTCCATATGCTCCTTGAGCCTGTCCTGGGCATTTGGCTGAAAGGGTGTTTTATTTATTTCAGCTGCAATCACCTTTCCTTTTCTTCCCTTACCCTTAATGAGCCTCTTCTAGGTTTTTTTTTATAATTATTATCAAAATTGCATGGAAATGATTTATCATGAGGTGGATTTACAAAATATTTTCCCAAGTATTTAGTGGTTTTGGCCATGATAAAATAAGTGAAGCATGAATAAAAGATGCATGTCAAAATATTGCTGTTGGGTGTCAGTATGGTGAATGTACATATATGTGTCAATAGAGGGATTTTCCATGTTACAATTTTTAAGTGTGGATCTTGGAATAGTTTTTGGAACCCTCATTCTGAAATGGCTCCTTGAATCATAGCAAATTAAAACTCAGTACTTTTACTCATGACAGAATGTGCAGTTTTTAACAATTCACCTTTGTCCAGCTCTAATGAAAAGTATATATCCCATTGCTGTCTGAGCCACTGAGAGCTTTCAGGGTAACTGATGATAATCTGTCAGAAATAATTAAAACATGACTGTACAAAGCTTTCTTGCCAACAAGTTGCTATCTGTGTTTTTACTAAAACTTCAGCACCACATAACGAACAGATTTTCTAAGTCTTTTCAGGGGATTTGGAGGCCCATTTTTCTTGTGCTGTAATGGGAATTGGATAGCACATCCTTAAACAACTTTGAAAATTTTTTTTAAAATGTATGATTTTTTTCATCTTTATGATTTCTGTAATGCAACTACATTTGTAATATCCTTAACTTGCGACCAAGACTATTCATTTATGTTACCAATCCATGTAATTCTTGTATAAGCTTAAAAGGTTTTCAAGCTCTCCTTTAATTATTTAACAAGTAAACAAAACCCGAAACCAACCACCTCACCCAAACTTGGTGCTTTATGGCAGTCAGCAGCTCTTCTGGCTGGTAGTAACTTATCTTTTGCAACTGCTTCTTTGCCATATTTCCAGATCCCCTGTTCATGGCAGGTCCAGCAACCTGTGTGTGTGCAGGCAGTGCAATGTTCCTGGAATTCCTCTGCACTGAGATGATGAACCTGCCATTACCTTTCAGAAGAGGGGTTCAGGGCCTCCTGGAAAGAGGATGGATGAATTCTTTGGGCACTTAAAAATGGCCTATGAGCAATATTAGAGACCTTGGTATGCAATGATAGGTGGAGCAGGTACCACCATCAGACAGATTTCCCCTCTCTGTGCACAGCACATCCACTCTTCAGTGCTCCTGTTTCTGTGCCAGCTGTGCTTTACTTTTGCCTTTTTTCCCTTCCCCTCTGACTCTGTTTCCTCCTCTAATTTTTACATTTTTAAATTGCACTGCAACATCTTCAGTTCTTTCTTTGAAGCTGAGCACTCCTGTGCTTTAGCAGGGTCAGTTCCCATGCCCTGCTGCCACAGGCTGCTGGTGGGAAGGGCTGTCCTGTGCTGGGCACCAGCAGAGCTGAGAACTGTGGCACAGCAGTGTGATACTGACCTTGGGTCTGGAGAGGTGCTTCTCTGCATTGTAAACTGGGGACAGGACCGGAAATTAAGGACAATAGAAGGGTTTTGAGGGGCAAAAAAGTCATTAATTGGATATAAGATGCTGGAAGTGGATATCTGCTTTTATTCTTTCCCTGGCTGAATAGATGAGTGACTTGGAACATGCAAAGAATTTTGATTCTTTTGTGGATGATACAGTAACCCTTTTCCCAGAGAATTGTAAGTTGGTGTATACAGTCATTATTTGTCTTCCCTTTCTAGACTTTAAGTTAAAGTAAACACCCTCTTAAAATAATGCTTTAAAATCACTGAATTAAGGGCAGAGGTGTTTGGTGTGCTGGCAGGACTGTGTTTGTAAGCTGTTGTGGTGACACAGCCTCAGAGTAAGCCAGGAGTTCTGAGCCTGGGAAGCTGCTTTGTTGCAGCTTTTAGAAGTGGAGATTTTATTCTTTTCTTCTTAATAAAGGCAAGCTGTAAGCAAGTATTTGAAAGTGATTCTTAAGCTGCTTCATTTACATTCTTCAATTTCTCCTATCTTATCAGCACAGAGCAAAGTTACTCTCTTTTGGTTTATGTTTTTGTGAGTAGTTCAGCATTTTGATACTGGCATTGTTACTGTTAATTGGAATTGGAAATGTGATGCCATTTTTTATTTCCACTTTTTTTGTACTTCAGTACTTGTCTCCCATAGATGTTTTGCTGAATTTGGCATTGGTGTAGCTTCTGATGAAGCTCTTGTTTTCCATGACTCATCTGAAACTTCATGGTTGTTTCCTTTGACTGTTACATTTAGTTAACCTTTTATATCACTAAACCAGTTGAGTGAGAAAGGTACAGGGACACTGGCACTTGGATTTAAGAGCTGTCTTGCATGATTTCTCTGAGACCTGCAAATTTTTCTCCTCTTTCCTTCCTTGGCTTCTCTTCCTTACATACTAGAGAACTGCTTTTTGTATTATGATATTCCTCTCTAGATCTTTAGAAGTTTTCTCAGATACTTATAAAATTATGCAAATGTTTCTTAAAATACTGTATGTGTGTTTCATCTTGCCTCATACTGGCAAGGCAAAAACAGAAATTGAAATTGCTGTGATTGTCTCTGTTCACTTTCTAGCTTTTATATTATTGCACCATCTTTCAGCATCCATATACAACCCTGAACTGAAAAAACAGATGTAGACAAAAGTACCCTGAATGTTGGATCAAGAGACTTCCTTATACAGTTTAAATTTTCTCTTCAAGCTGTCACTGTAGCTTTTTGGTTTTCTTTAAAGGTCTTGTAACTGAAGGATAACGATTTTGCTCTTTTGCAAAATAGCCTTTTCATGATTTTGGTACTGGTGTCAAATCTGGGTAGTTCAAATTCCTTTCTATTGCTTTGTATGGTATATACTTGCTAAGGATTTAGTGCAACTATAAACATCTCCAGAACTCCCCACAGTAGGGATAAACTGTGAATTATGGACTTGTTAGAATGGGCTATTTCTTTAAGACAATCTGAACCCCTATAGCTCTTCATAGAGATTTTATAAAGTAAATCAATGTTTGTCCATAAATTTAAATTGAGGAATTGCTTTGGTAATTACATTGTTATGTGCCTTTTCCTGAGCAAATAATGCTAAACATGTAGATGCTTTAAACTGTGTTACTGAGTTTATAACTTCCTGAAAAAAAATAGTTTATGTGTTGTACACATTCCTTAGCCTGTGAATGTGTAAAATCAAGAATCAATGCTGATTTTAAGGCATTTCACGTCTCTTCTTCAGGTTCTCTATTCCCCAAACTGAAATCCTACTGCATCACAGTATAAATAGCTGACACTGATGATATCTCTTGCATCATGGTCTGTCATCAATGGTTGTGAGAGCCAAAACCCAGAATCACTGTGCACATTCTACAGACGGGGAAACTGCGCCGTACAAAGCTGGACAGACTCATGGACAGTTTGAGGCACATCCTGGCTCCCCAGTGGTCACAGCACCTGGCAGAGTTCAAGAACTGTTTGGACAATGCTCTCAATCACAGGATGTGGCGTCTGGGGATTTTCTGTGCAGGGCTAAGAGTTGGACTCAATGATCCTTTGTGGGACCTTTCCAGCTCAGCTTATTCTGTGATTCTGTGGATTTGATGGCATGGCCAGGAATAGGTGCCACTGTACCACTCCTCTGAGCTTTTACACTGCATTTCTCAAAAAGAGGAGTACTTACTATAAAATCTCACTGTTTTGTTTTATTTATTCTAGTGTTACAAACCTTAAATACCAGGGAAGATACCTGTGATTTCAAGAACTCTTCAGTTTCTAAATGACCTTTCTGTTCAATATCCTTTTTATTGGTATGGCACAACATATAATTTGAAAATAAGAAGGTAAAAATTAATATGAGATTTCTGTCCTTTTGTATGTCACTTCTTTAAATCGATTAGGATATTGATATTGATTCATTTTGGTTTACCTTTTTCGATGCATAGTTTTTAAATAGTGTGTTAATTTCTACCTACTGCTTGCCAACAAAAGAGAAATCATATAACTAGTTGCTTATGGTCACCTGTCCCATTCCTAACCTTCTTGAAGTCAATACCACTGATGAGTTCAACAACCTTGAGAACAGGATTGATTCTGCTGGCAGCGGAGAACAGGAATGGTTCTACTTAGAGGATGAGTCAACTAAGATATAAAGCATGTGTTGGATTTCAACACAAGGCTCTTAACATGCCTTGCCATTGCCTGATTCTAAGTTTCTCACTCTGTCAGTGTCATCACTGCTGATAAAACAGCCATGACTTTGCATGTGGATTTTTGTGTTCAAGTATTTTAGTGAAATTCTTACCCAGTCATGGATGCTAACTTACCATCTGTTGCAAACCTTTTGTATCTTATTCTAATAATTATTCACTTACCATAAGTTGGAGAAGAATGTTTGTTCTTGGACTTTTCAGTCAGTCAAAAAAAACCGCCTAGTAGCAGTGTTTGATATGACACAATGTTTAAAGGTGTATGACAGATAATAAACCACCAGGGCTCGTGAAAGCATTCAACATTGAAATCCTTCACTGTTTTAAAATAAAACCAACTTTTCAGTTATTTTCTAGAGGAGCTTGTTACACAAACAGAGGGGAAGGCACCTGGAATATGACAATTGGTATCATTTTATTTCTCCTTAGAACACTAATATTGTAAGAATAATTTTAATATATTTCCTTGGGTTGAAAGATGACTGTGGGTTTTCACATGCCATAAATGAATTTTGTTTAATGAAAACCATACAAGGTGTACTTCTATATGCCGACCTGAAATACTATTAGCAGCTAACTTGATATTTTAAATATGCATGTGTTTGTTTTCTCATGGCATCCCAGAAATCAGACTGGAAAGAACTTGAAACATTACAAAGGAATTCAACAAAAACAGAATGAGAGACATTTATTTCGTTAACAAGATTTATGAAGGAACTAATGAGCTCTCTCCTCCTTTCTACTAGGAACTTATTGCTTCTGTAGGATTCAAAACACCTTCAGAATCACCATGAAATACAACACGAGGCACCTGTGCTTGCCTGGTTATTCCTGTGTGTGAATCAGCCTCACATTGCTGCTCAAGCCAGCAAGAATTCACTATTTCATGTTGTCTTCTGGAGGCTTGAAAGGGCATATATTCCCATGGGAGCTTTCCAGAAGCAGGGTCAGGATATTTGGTGCAAATAATTGTTTCTAAGGCTGAGAAGTCTGGATAGCTTTCAGATTACTCACATTGTATTTGCAGTAAATGAGTTTCTGCTCATGACATAGATGTAATAATGTCAGGACCTAGAAAGGATGAAAAGGTAGATATTTAGTAACCTAAGTTCTGTTGAATATTAGCATTGTGATGAAATTGTGGGGCTTGTCTTTGCAGAAACTTGCTAACTGTTCCCAGATTGGTTTTAGACCCCCCTAAAGCAGCACTGTCCTCATAAATACACATCTTTTCCAGCAGTGTGAAGTGTTGAAAGACCATTAAAAAGAGAGATTAGCTGAAAACAGAAATACCCCAAATATATTCCATTACAATGATTCCAACAGGAAATCTGAGAATGGTGGCTTTGCTGCTTAGAGGGGTTGGGTTGTGCCAAGGCAGCTTTAATGCTGCTTCACTGCACCATGATCTTGTATTAGTTAAGTTTAAAATTGTGTTCCCTGGCAAACCAGAAAAGATTTCAAAAGTATTAGACACCCACTTTTGTGCTGGAATTTAATATGCAACTTTTTATTGGAAAATAATCGTCCTTGTCTGGCGAAATCCACCATGCAATATTTCTGTTAGTAGGCATAATGCAATAAAGACAGGGAGGGCTATTTATCACTACAAATTTTGAGGATTTCAGGATTCTTTTTATTATTTTAATATATTTCTTTGGTATTAAATCAGAAAAATGATAAATTACACCTGTCGAAGCTGTTTTTCCTTTTTTCCAGAAAATGATGTACAACCTAATTTCACTGGTCATTTTGGCTTTTAAAGATATGTATTTTTTTCCTATTAAAAACTCTGCCAATAGGGTTTTTTTAATAATAATACTGAAGTACTTTTTATTTCAAACATATGAAGTAGTTTATAACTACTTCCTGGCATTGCAAACTTTGGCCTTTTCACATTATATTAGGGGTTTTTTAAAGGCATTAAATACATAGTGCTTTGAAAGAAATAGTGTATTTTTAAGATGCTAGATCCAGTGGATCAATTTTCAGTATTTGAAATACATTAAATTGTGGCTAGCCTGAAAGGTTAAAATAATAATTTATTTTATTTCAGTACTTTCCTGTACACCAATCAGCTTTTACACAGTCGTAGAAATTGGTATTTTTCTTTTTTTATGTGTATAATCTTATTTTTCTAAAAGATAATGTGGAATTAAAAGCAAACCATAATTTCAGCAACTGCACTAAATAACAGGAAAAAAAGAAAAACCATAAGAAGGTATCAACAGTAAAGGCAACAAATGATTTGGGTTGGTATCATGCTTTACATTACTTTCACAATTATTCCAGGTTTGCATATTTCAAAATATATTAGTCCAATTTGATTTCAAAGCTCAGTTATTTGAATTATAAATCATTATGTCCCTCCTAGCTGATCAGTTGTGAAATATCTCTGAATTCATTTGCATAATGGAATATGTTAGTCATTCCTTTATGTTTGTGAAGCCATAGTGCTCTCCCATGCATGTTTAGTTCTTTCTAATAATTAACGTTCCCACTGTATATTTTGTAGCAAAATAGCTGGAGTTTTATTATTATTTTGTACAGTAACTTGGGGTGAATTATTTTTAGTCTCTCAAACATTCTCAATCCCTGTCTTTGTTAGCTTTATGTTATTAAAGGCTCTGCCTTATACTTGGGGGGAAACCAACTATGTAGCTTTGCAATATAAAACCAGGTAATCCCATGTTGGATGTTATAGATTGACAGAGAAACAACTCTTAAAACTAGATTAGGAGATTTTTCCAATAGCAGGCAGCTATAAAACCTATTCTTACAATGTTACCTGTTTAAAAATAATTTAATCTACTTAAAATTAAAAGGGAGATTGTTTATTCCTATAAAAGGTATCGAACTCTTTAGTCAATGATGTGCAGGGATGGCAGAGTGAAGCAAGCACTCAGGAAGACCCCAGTTACAGCAGTAAGTGTGATGGGTGTTTGGGAAGTTTCTGTGTGTTCAGGACTCATCACCCTGGGTGTCACAGAACTCAGCAGTGCCAGGCAGCAACACTGTTCTGTGAACTACTGAGTGCTGTGTTTGTAATATTCTTTGCAGACTGTATGAGTAATACTTATTGTCCATAAGTAATTCCCTTCATTTGGTGCCTTCCATGCTTAGGAATGTTTCTGGAGTTTGGGTTATTCTATGGCATTCCTGAAAATGTGCACTAGTATACTGGGATATCACAAAGCCTTTTATATCCCTGTTTTTTAGATGCAGAACTGAGGCAGTGGAATTTAACTGACTTTCTATATGTCATACAGCAATTTGATGTCAAATGAAGGAGAAGCAGGAGTCAGAAAATCCCAGCCATTGTCTTGGCCACTCTTGTGCTGCTGTTTTGTAAACATCTCTTGCAGCTCTACAGAAGCTCTAAAAGATGTCAGCATGGCTCTTTTTGCAAGATACAGGATTGTCTCCTTTGCCCAGCCCCAAATGTTTCAGTCATCTGTGTGTGTGAATTGTGTCTGTGTGTTCATGCTGTTAGAGATGCTATAATTTACACAGCTAGGAGAGGATTTGAGCTATGAAACAAGTCTGAACCATCTGATTTAAGGGCTTCTATAACACAGTTTTGCAAACTCAACTTTTTATTTAATACAATTTCTTGTACTTTTTAAAAGAAACCTTAAAAAGTATTACATTTCTTCAGGTATAAGTACTTAAAAGATATGATCTGCAGAATTGCAGTAGTCCAGGAGATATGTGTGCATCTCCCTGTATCCGTGGTATCCAGACCAGTGCAAACAGACTGGAGCTCATCCTGCTGAGCCAGGGCCAGGAGCTTTGGCCAGGGGTCAGGTATGAACAGAGCACCCAGCAGACCTTCCCCAGGGTCTGTGGGGAGCAGAGTGTGGTGGCTGGGGCCAGGCTGGGGTCAGCCAGCTGTGCAGAGGGAGATTTCAGGTCATGTGTGGCAGGAGTCAGTTGATTTGCTTTCTGTTTTATCAGGTTGGAGAAACAGGGGTTTCTGTGGAAGTGCCCATAGATAACACCCAGAATTCTCAGCTGTAATCTCTTGGTATGGACTTTGCTATGGCTCTAAGACTGTATATTTGTGACAAATTTCTATTCAGTTCTTACACATCTCAAAATAGTGTCTCAGCATCATTAGGGTTGGGAGGGACCTCTGGAGATCATCCACTCCAACCTCCCTGCCAAGGCAGGGTCTCCTTGAGCAGATGACACAGGAACTCATCCAGGTGGGTTTAAAATTTCTCCAGAGAGGAAGACTCCACACTCTCCCTGGGCAGCTGTTCCAGAGCTCTGCTGCCTTCCATGAAAAGAAGTTCTTCCCCATGTTGATGTGGAACTTCTTGTGTTTTAATTTATGGCCATTACTCCTTATTCTGTCTCTGGGCACCACTGAACAGTCTGGCACCATCCTCTTGGCACCCGCCTTGGAGGTTAATGAAGTTTCCTCTCAGTCTTCTCCAGAATAACCAGGCCCAGCCCCTGCAGTCTCTCCTTGTAAGAGAGATGCTCCAGACCCCTCATCATCTTTGTGGCCTCTGTTGGACCCTCTCCAGTAGCTCCTTGTCTTTCTTGTCCTGAGGAGCCCAGAGCCGGACACAACACTCCAGATGTGGCCTCACCTGGGCAAGGCAGAGGGGCAGGATCCCCTCCCTTGATCTGCTGATCATACTCTACCCAATGCCCCCAGGATCCTCTTGTCTCTCCTGGCAGCAAGGGCAAACTGTCAGTTCCTGGCCAACATGTCACCCCCCAGGTCCCCAGGTCCTTATCCGCAGAGCTGCTCTACAGGAGGTCATTCCCCAGCCTGTGCTGCACTAGGGTTGTTCCTCCCCAGGGACAGGAGGTGCACTTGCCCTTGTTGAACCTCACTGGGTTTCTCTCCAGCCTGTTCAAGTCCCTCTGCAGGGCAGCACAGCCTCCAGGTGGATCAGCCACTGCCCCCTGTTCTGTGTCATCAGCAAACCTGCTGGCTCTGTTCCTCCTTCCTCCGGCTGTTGATAAACACATGGAATGAGAGAGGTCACAGTGTGGATCCCTGGGGAGCAGCACTGACTCCAGGCCTCCAGCTGGATCCTGCTCTGCTCATCCCGACCATCAGCTCTGCCATTCAGCCAGTTCTTGACCCACCTCACTGTCCACTCATCCAACCCACATTTCCTGAGCTCACCTGAGAGGATGTTTTGGCTGACAGTGTCAAAAGCCTTGCAGAAGTCAAAGTAAACAACCTTCACTGGTCCCTCTATCTTAAGTGTTTAACATTGCTTAGTATGGGTGTGATATATTTTAATCTCTTGTAACTGAAACTAATTAAGTGAGATATTTGATGGGTCTGGAGCATCTCCTGTGTGACTGAGGCTGTTACTTTAGGGCAGCAGCAATGCCATTGCCAAATGCCAGTCAGCTCCAATACAGGCACTTGCAAAACCCCCTTTTTTTTACATGCTGATGACATGGGTTTATATGGGGAAAAAACACCATTTATGGAGTTCAAGAAGCTTTTGGACAATACTCTCAGGCACATGGTGTGTGACCCTTGGGGGTGGTTCTGTGCAGGGCTGGGAGCTGGACTCGATTTTTGTGGGTCCCTTCCAACTCAATTTATTCTGTGATTATCTGAAACTTTCTGTTTAATTATAAAAGTCGTTTATTTCCTGTGTCTCTTTTGTGACTAGAATATATGCCATGAAAAGTAATTGCTTTAATTAATAACAGATTATGGTCTTTAATGTTTTAAGGAATATCTCTATTACATATATTTCTAAATGAAATTCAGATATTACTTTAATGTACATTTGTTGTTGTTGCAGTTAGGGGGTTTATTCTCACTGAAAGTTCCTGGAAGTTTGTACAACCTGCCCATAATGCTGCAAGGCTGCTTTTCCCTTAACATTTGGTACTTAAAAGCTCCTGTAAAAGGTTGTGAAAATAGAACCTGAGAAATTCATGCTTCAGAGTCACACAGTAAGTTTTCTCACTAAGTTTAAAAGAAGTGCATAGTCAATTTTGTAGAACACTTAACTTTTCATACACTCTCTTTCTGACAGAGCAAGCATGTCCCTTTTCTGGGGCACCTTAGGTCAGATCATCTCCCATGTGCCTGAGACACCTCACTGCCTCGTGGGGCTCTGGGGATTCTTAGGGTTATTAAACCAATCAAACTGCAGGTTAATTGTGCAGTAAATGTGTTACAGTTGGTATTTAAATCACTGCCTATCAACTCCAGAGATTTATGGCATTGACAGCAACACTGTATTTGGTGCCTTCTGTTGAAGAAATAAGCAGAATGAGTTAATTTTTATATTAACTCTTTAGGGTTTACAACATTAAGTGCCTGAGTAGGTGTTCTGTGTTTCCAAGTGGCATATCTCTTAGGCCAGAACCTTACAGCTTCTGCCAGAAGGTTTTTTGTTTTGCTTTTTCATGCAAGTTCCCAGCACACAAAGATTCTCTGAGTTTTAATGAACAGGTAGAAGTTGCACTTAGGAACCAAATTTTAAAATAAGGTGTACATGAACTTTCCTTTCTGTGTGCTTGTGCAAGCATTAAATCACAGTGTTCTTACTTTGTGAGTCAAAATATACTTTCAAACTGTGAAAACTGATGTTTTTAGACAAAAAAGCATTGTACAGTCATGTTCTCTGGGCTTTAAAGTGTTTGGTTGTTTGGGTTTTTTTTAATTAAATGAAGAGCTTCATATAAAATCCTTTTATATGAATTATAAATAATTTATGTGGAAACAAGATGAACTTTTATTGGTGGAAGTTGTTTTAAGTAATTGATGTCAAAACACTTTTGGAGATTAATTGAATATAGTAAATTGAGAATGTTTACATTTTAAACTATGTGCTATGCTATGACTGGCAAAATGTAATTTTAGAAGGAAGAAACAGTAATACATGGATGCCCACTCCCTGGAAGTGTTCAAAGCCAGGCTGGACATTGGTCTAGTGGAAGGTGTCCCTGCCCATGGCAGGGGGTGGAACATGTTGATCTTTAAGGACCCTCCCAATCCAAACCAGTCTGTGATTGTATGACTCTGTGATACTGGCATTTGCTTCAAAATGCAGTTTGGTTTGTGTTGAGTTGTTTAAGCCTCATGTGAATGTAATTAGACTTTAAATTCCTCATGTGTCCCAGGCTGTGTTTTTAATATTTTTGTAGCATACAGAAATGCATGGTTTTGTCCAAGCTTCCTAGTCCAAGATGTTTTGTGTTAAGTATACCATAACGAAAAGTAATAGAACAACACTGGTAATGTTATGTTTAAAGAAAAGTTTTTACTAAAATGAATAGAATTTACTCACTTCTTTTTCTGCACTACCAAAGGAAGTAGGTCTAAGCTGTAGGAAATACCTTCAGGAGCTCTTGAGCATGGTTTGTCAGTGTCCTGAACTTGCAGTCATGCCCAGGGCCAAATCTCCTGATGGGATCCACATCTAAAACACTATTGCTGTAAGCCACACACAGCTTCACCACAGCCTACAAGGGAGGCATTTCTTTTCTTTCAAAGGGCATCAGGATGTGTATGTGTAGTTTGAATTACAGAAAATGAACAAGTTACCATGGGAGGTTTATTTAGGATAGTTTCTACCTTTCCTTATTTCCTTTCCTGTGCTGTTCAGGATGTGACTTGCTCAAGAGTGGAAAAAAAAAGTATGGTCAGTAATTTGTGTTGCTTTTCTTAAACTTACACATTATTTTATTAAAAGGGCAACACTGTAGAGGATCTTGTATGATCTTCCTTCACTGCCTACAATGAAATTTAAAACAGACCTAGTACATAAAATTTTCCCTTGCCCGATTTCCAGAAATAGCTGGTTTGTCATTGAAGTGTTGTTCACAATCAACATTGGACGTTCTGGTAGTTCTTTGGTCTTCTTGACTTTTTGATAAAGTGTGCTTGAGATTCTGCCTTTGGAAGGGAATTTGAATGTGTTCACAGTATCTTTGTGGAGACTGTCTTCCAATGGTATGCAGCACTCCAGAAGAGATGGAGTGTGACTTTTCCTATCTTGGAGTAATTCTGTGGCAGCTGAGCCCTAAACCTGCACAGGGCTGGATCCAGATAAAGAACTGTTAGTCTGTACACTGACCATCATGGGACTCTTATAAAGGATTTGGCCTCTTTTGCTATTCTTTTTTCTCCGAGGAAAAAAAAATCTGGTAAGCAATTAAAGGGAGAAAAGCATCAGGAAATTCAATGCCTGTAGAAATAGTTTAGCTCCTAAGAGGGCAAGAGGAAGCTGATGCTGGCTGAGCAAAGAGATGGGGAGCACAGAAACTAATAGTGTATTGGAACTGCCTGAGGAGCTGGATTGGCAGAGGGAGGAGATGGAGACAAACAGCTGGATTGGAAGAAGACACAGGGCCCAGAAAGGCAAAATAAAAACACTGACTGCAGCTGAAAGGAGCAGAGAGATGGCAGAGGAGACAGAGAGGCAAAGACAGAGGGGACTGGATTTTCCCAAAGCCTGCCAGACCCTTTGCTGCCAGTAGCAGCTTTGAAATCCAGCACAAAGCCTCCCACCCTGTCGGGTTTGCTGCAGGTGCAGCATGCAGGTCACACATTTGGGCAGAGCCTTCACTGGTTTAAAAAAGTCCTTGAGCAGAGATTGTACTTTGAAGGCTCCATAACTGAGCTGAGCAGTGAGCAGCAGTAAGTCATTGAATGTATCTCCTTTACTTTTAAAAATATCTGGAAAGCCCTGGATTAGAATGGAGCAGTTCAAGTTACAAAGCAGAGTATTCAGGACTGAAGAAATCGAGTTGGGATTGCCACTGCAATTGTAAATATTGACATTGTTACTAAGCAGTTTTAATTGCAGGATCACAGTTCTTGCTCTCAGAGGATATTTGACTTTTTCAGTTCAGATGTGTCATCCTAGCTTCAAGAAAAGCTACCACGTACTATGATTTCTTTTTTCCCGGGGTGTTGTCTGAATTTGCCAGTCCTCAATGACTGCTCTTCCTGGCATTTTTGCTTTTTGGCCTTTTCTGTCATTCTGACTGTTGCACTGGGGTGCATGATTTGGTCTTGGCAATGTCCCTAAAGATAAGGGGATGGCATTGGGCCTGTTTTACACATGGGATATGAAATGTGGAAACTAAACTGTAAAGGTTACACTAACTTTGCACAGCCAGTTTAACTCCTCCTAACTTCACTTGTGACTTAGTTTCCCAGAGTTTGCCCATGAAGAGAGGAGGGAGAGAAGCCCTATAGCAAAGAGCACTTTAAAGAACATCAATTAAATTCCTACTCTTCAATTAGTCTCAAGGGGAATGAACGTGGGAGGAGCAGGCTATTAAGGGCTAAAGATAAGTAGGTGAGAACCAATGCTCATGCAAATTGCCATTTCTAAAGAGTTGTTCACAGTTACTTGTTCGGTATCATGACAAAACAAAATCAGTCCAGACCTCCAGGATACTTTTCAGCTGTCCATTTCTTTTTCCCTCCTCACAGCATCTTGCCCCTGCTAAACTCACACCTTCTGAAATAAGCGAGGCAAGTGTCACACGAATAATCCCAACTCAGCCCAGGTTCATTTCCAGGGCAGCTTCATTCTTTATACCAAATAGGTAGAAGACAGGAAAAATAATGTATGAACATAAAAGATTGCAGTTTATATATCATACTCAAACTACACATGTGAAAGAGTTTAATTTATTATTGTAGTTTTAAATTTACTATTTTCTAACTGTTGAATCTTGACTTTCTTATGTGAATGTTCTTGTAGAGCAGTGAACAAATGCTGTAGGTTAACAGTGGAAAGAGAAATATAAAAAGGAGAAAGGTGTGAAATATGAACACGAGCCAGTCTTAGATACAAGTTGCTTGGAATCAACAATCTGTGTTCTTTATAGCTCAGTAAAAATGTGTCATACTTCAGGTTTATGTTCCAGTAGGTCCCATGAAGTTCCCACGATGTCAGTGAGATTTCTCTGGGAAAGCCTCAGAGCCCAACCTTTCTGAACAAGTGCAAAGATGATGCTTTACTGGTTTGTTCTGGTTTCTTTTCCTGTAGGTGAGGATGAGTAGGAGTTTGAGAATTTCATGCTTCCCCTCACAGTTTCATTTGAAAGTGTGACAGATACTCAGCAGTAGCTTTGAACAAGAAGAGGCAAAGGTAGGTTTATTTCTGTTATAGGGGAAGAAATTATCGATGGAAAAATCTATTAGTGGGGTAAACATTCAGCAGCAGGCTTGTCATCTCTGCTGGCAGTCTCCCTTGATACCTGTTTATCTGCATATGGATATTTATACCTGAATACATATATATAATTAGGAAGGTAGACAGTAGAGATACAAAGGCTGTGAATATTATACTAAATAAAATTTGTACAGATTTGAAAAGGCATTGGGATTTCTTCGGTGTTTTGCAGATAAGTGACCCCATTTAAGGCTCATTTATAATCAAAGAGCTAGATTTTTCTTCAGTGGTAGCTTCTCTGTTCCATGTTCCCATTTTCCATGCATGTATCCTGTTTGTGGATATTAACGTATTTATTTGGGGGTACGGGGAGACATGTAACACACTTGATAAAACACTGCTGCTTTAAAGTATTTTTTTCCCAAACAAGAATTTATTGTATAAATCAAGACTTTATTAAATGGCTGGGCATATATGTATAAATTGGAACGGGTCATGAAGTATTGCACCCTTAAACTGAACAAAGTGATTAGGATAACTGATAGCTAAATAAGGTTTTTATGTGCCTGTGGGAGCCATATTAGGATTGATTTGACAAGGCAGTTCAGCTGTGGCAACAGTCATAATATCTAACACAACATTATGTTTTATTAGTAAAATCCTTAAGTGTAGCAAGCTGTTTGTGTCAAAACAACAGTATATTTTAGGAAAGAAAAAGACTTGCTGGATAGAAGGTGCATCATCAGGAATGATAATATATCAGAGCACTCCTGCATTAAAAAGATCCTCTTCTGCCATTACTGAATCAGTAGTTAACAGAGCACACTTAAGCTGCACAGGGTCATTTTGAAGAAATCCTAACAGTAATTTTTAATTTGCTATTTTAAAATGTGATGGCAACGGAAATACTGCATCATCGTATTTATCCACTTTTTTTCACAAGAAAATAAATAGGTATGCTTGAAGTATTTGGTAAATAATTGGCTGCAGTACACTGCTGACATTACCTGAAGATGTGCAGTTCACAGTCATCGCTTGAATTAAGACAGAATTTTTTTTTAATTGTACTAAAGGTTATTTCAACAATTACTTAACTCTGGTTTCCTCCTTTGTTGTTGCTTTATGTATTTAATTGTAATCACTTTCCGTTTATAAAATAGACTCAGTTCACCTGACTTAGATTCACCTCTCCTATATTCAAGCTGTAAATCCTAAAAATTAGAACAAAGAGGTCATTTGGTAGGATAACCATTTCTGTAGAAAACTGGTTCCTCTTGTGTGAGGATTCAATTTATTAAAATAATTTTGCTATTGTCGTGTCTGGATTGCTCAAAACTATCTTAGTAGAGAAATTTTAATGGAGTGCCAGTGATATATTCCTAAACTAGCAAGTTCTTAACGACCCTGGAAAGTGACTGCTTGATTACACTTTAACGGTATTTGCAAATAAAATCACAAGTAATTAAGGGGAAATCTCCAGGCTTTTGAGCAAGTTTGATGCATGATAACTGCCTGATTCAGCTTCATCTAGAGTAATGCTGTGTAGACAAGAGCTACTGAGATCAATAGCAACATAATGATAGTGGCAGAATTAAGTGAGTAACCTGAGAACTGTGTCTTCAAAATGCATGCAGCTGCCACCAGCCAGGGCCACACAGTGCACTCCTGCTTCCGTCCTAAATGTTCATCAAAAGACGCCCTGCAGGAAAATGGAGTTAGATGCTCTTTATTGCTGATCGTGTCTCTTGCCACATTTATCAGGGAAATTGGATTAGCAGTTGGCAGCTGCAGGTAGACAAGGTTCTGCAGTGATTAAATATGCAGCTTGGCTGCATTTGTTGTGACAGACCTTTAGTAAATTCTACTGTAAGCACCATCTGTCTAATTTGTGTAAAGAAAACTTGGTGCTTTAAGCTACTGATAAAGAACTAAATCTGTTGCTTTATCATAAACAAAACTTTTGCCCTAAATTATCTTAAACACAATTTATTAGGTTAAAGCTATTTTTCTATCATAATGAATAAATAATACATGCAAAAGTGCTTTCAGGTACTTCATTTTGCAAGTACTGAAAACAAAAACAGTTCAGTTCTTCAATAAAATGCTTAGTATTGCAATCCACAGGGAGATGACACTGTTAAAATATCACTATGAAAATGGTCCAGGACTGCCAAATTCATTTAATTTGTGGGTTTTACTAGGACTTTCTAACTGGTTAGGGGTTTTTTTAGGTTGTTAATATTTCTGAAATACACTGCTAAAAAACTGTTGTAACAAGAGAGAGCTTTCTTCCTAATACACATTTGTAATCATTACATCTGCATACAAAGCATATGTTTAGGTTTCTTTTCCAGGGATATCGGGTGTAATTGAAGATGGCTGAAGTAATTGCGTGTGTTGCTTTCCTTTTTTCTTTTTCCTTTCTGATTGGGTTTTTTCTTGCTACTTTCTTCTTCATGTTTTTATATTAATAGGAAAAAATTCCAGTATTAAAACAGTGCCTGATTTTCTCCTAAGAATGTCAAGATTTCTCCTGACAATGTGGTTGAGTAATCTATTGCCTGGGCAGCTGAAATCTCACTAGTACTTTGTTTATAGTTGTGACATCATCAGATTTGCTAGAAATGCATGGAAAAGGGATCTGAAGAAAAAGCAGTTAAATAGCAACATGCTATCTTTAGCTGGTTTGTAGAAACTCCATGCTGTTAAATTATTTAAAATCCTTGATTTTCAGCTTGCACACATTAAAAGTTTTCACACTAAGTGCCAAATGTTGCAAACAGCACTTTAACAGAATGATTTTGCTTTGATCCCTGTAGCAGTTCCTGAATAATTTATCACAGGTTATTGCCTTAATTCTGGAGAGGGATAGAGCAATAAAGGCAGATGAAAACACTCCAGTTGAAACACCTTGGGGCCTGCTCATTCCTCTGACACGGCTCTTTTGTTGGAACTATTTAGAGGTTATTAAGATGTGTCTCCAGAATTAAGAGTATGCTGTAAGGATGAAGACAGCCATCTTAATTCTAAAGACAAAGCACAATGACCCTTCACCTTTTTTTCCTTTGTTGTTATTATATAGTAGAATTATGAGGGTAATATTATAGCTGCACCCAGTAGTGCCACTATAGTTAAGGGTCTGTCAGACTTTCCATTACAAGCCCTGTTTTGGGGGTGGTGGGTGTGAGCAGGCTTGTCTGTTTTACACTGCCTTAGTCAGACACTTGGCACATGTTGGCAAGTCATAGGGGCTTTTCTGTGAATATTTACATCTGCAGCTCCTTTCCCTTGAAAAAAATCCGTTGAAAAATGGGCTTCAGGACTTTAAAACAAACGACTTGAATTTCTTTCTTAAATGACTTTTTTTATAATCAAATTTTAAGGGAACCTATCACTGACGTTCAGGGAAGGATAGTCTGAAACTGAAATTTGAACAAAATTGCTTCATTAGCAAGAAAAGCACTGTATAAACCCACAAAATGCTGACAAGCTCCTCTTGCTGTGTTTCTTGTAATTACTGTTCTTTTCTCCTCATCTCACTCTTTTGGCCTCTGCTGGTGTTGCCATTTGCTGTCAGGTTGCCCCAGAAAGGGCTGGGATGCAGCTGGGGAAGATGCAGCAGCCTTGTGTATTCTTCCCATCACTGTGAAGTTTGTAAGGCACTCCAGATCCCATGGGATGACACACAAAAAGTAAATGTATAAGTGTGTAATCTTGTTTGTAATTAATAAATTTTATGCACATAAGTGCTATTTGATTACTTATAATGGTCTAAAAGTAGATTGTCTTGGGATTTTAGGAGTTTGGGGGAAAGGTTTTTACTGAATGTGATGTAAGCAAGCATGGAATCTAGGTGATTTTTGTTCCTGTTAGAGTTTAAGGGTATTTTGTACCAGTGACTTAAATGGATCAAGATTTATCTCAGGATTCTGGAGGCTATTCCATAGGCTGTTCTCTGGTGCTGGCTGTGGCAGTGTTATCTTACACAGTTGAGTTCTGAAGGATCCTATCTAAAACCAATGCTTTGCTGGGGTTTTACAGGACAAGAATATTAGATTTAAATCTTAGCTCTTGTAGATTGAGGTCATTTATTAAGAAGTGTGGTTATGGGCTTTTAAATAATGGTATCTCAATTTAAATAATAGAAACCAAAAAAAATTTAGTTTATGTAGTAGTTGGTCTTCTTTAGTTAGAATTCAAGGTCCAGTGGTGTCTGAAGCTGCCTAGTGCTTTTGTAGGTTTCCAGAAATCTGGGACCACAATTCAAAGAAAGTTGGACATCTACTTTTATTACTAGTTTTTAAAGTCTCATAACCAAACTGTTTCTTAAATATATTTGCAAAAGAGTGTTTTCTTACAACCATTTTTTGGTAAGGACAGAATAAGCATGTTGGAGGCCTGTGGGTTGTCTGGTTGTCCTTTTCTAGTCCCCATCCCACAGCCAAAGGTGGGTGAGCTCTTTCTCCCCAGCACGTGCTCGAACAAAGGCGAGTTCATGCCTTGCCAGGGGCTGTGGCTCCCCTTCTCTCTTGCTCCAGACTTTCTTTGTGCAGCTGGTTATTTCCTTTTTTGTGGCTGGAATGGGCAAAGGAACCAAAATCAGTGTGGAATATTTCCACTCCCTTGTATCTATTGCTGCATCGCTGTCTGTTTTCAGACAGAGGTATAAAGTCTTGTTGCCAAGTTCTTTTAATTCTTTATGTTTTGGCCACTTTGTCTGCTAAACAGCTATTTTCTGTGCAGACAAAGCAGCACACCAAGTATGAAAATACAGACGAGTATAAAGTTACAATTTTATATTGCATCTTCTCAGTATTGAACACTTCCTCTCTAGTGATTTCAGAGTCCCATTAAAGTTAATGAGAGTTGAGACCTCTGAGCATCTTTGCAAGTTCAGGCCATTTCAATGCACAACAGAAAGGAAATGCAAATATTAAAATACTCCCAGCAACCTCGCTAGTGTTTGGTAAAGAACTCAATTTGTCCTGGGATAAATCCATGTGTGTGCCACCCAAGTGAGGCAGACTGAGGGGTCTGTGTATGAAAAGTGGAAATTAGCCCTGGTCTGAGCTCACATAGAGCAGTTTAACAAGGCATCAACCATTATTTCTTCTTCATGTGATCAATTAAAATGAGTATGTGAATCTTATCTTTTACTTTTCTCAACACTATATATATTGCAGTGTGAGCACCAAGTGGTACATTACTGAAAACTCTGGGTTTAAAGAAAGAACTCCTTACTGGATATTTTTTGCGATAGTTCTATGATTATTTTTTCCGAGACACTACTGGCCTTTTTTTGTAAAAAGATAAGAAGTACAAATCCCACCTGCACCGTCAAAAAGAATACTTATGTCTGAGTAAATTGAGAAGTTTGTTTATGTTCTTCAAGTATTTTTCATTCACTGATGTTTCTTACTGATGTCTATTAATTATCCTGAAAACATCCTCTTAGTAAGGGCTAATTATCTATGCATACAGTGCTGTCTGCATTGGAGCAGGAAGGATTCTGAAGCCACACTTCAGTCATTAAAGGGGAAAAAATGCATCTCAGAACTAATGCCTGTTAACACAGGCAGAGGTTTGCATAGTTTCCTCTAAATTGAAAAGTCGTTTTTTGAAGAAAACTTAACTTGGAAAATTACTTTAAAAACCCCAACAAAACAACAAAATATATGTTAAAATAACAGTACAATGGGGGTCTCAGTGCAGCCTTAATTGTGGGTTGTTATGAGTATCACTTAGTCTTACACTATTTAAAATATTACAAGCTTAAATTAACATTTTATTGTTAATATCACTTTAAATGTATTAATACAGGAAGCACTTTTAGCGTTAATACACAGTATTCATATATTATGTTTTAATTTGCATTATTCATAATGAGAGCATATAGAATAATCCAAAGCATTTCCTAAGCACTTTCCTAGTGTTATCACTAGAAAACTTGTGGAAATCTTCTTTATCCAAGGATCTTTGTGTTTCTTCTGGGGGAAAAAAAAAAAAAGGTTTGAGCAAGACATTTAAACTAATGAATCAAAATCAGATACGTGCTCATTATTGGCTGATTATTACTCCATCTGCTCGGTGCTAACGTGAAAATCAATTACGGAGTCTCTTCCCCACTGGCAGCGTATGCTGGGCTGACGGGGCAGCGCGGAGCACAGAGCTCTGTCCTGCAGGGATCTGGCCCTGCACAAACCCCGCTCTGTGCTCACCCTCTGCCAGGCCCCTCGCATTACTTTAATAGTGTGGCACAGTGGGGAAGAGGAAACAAAGCTAAATGAACTAATGTGTAATCAGCTAAAATTACAGCACAAAGGCAAACACGCGGTTAACTGGGGAGGACCACGCCGAGGTCACTTTTTGGTTGTGTCACACTGCTAATCTAGAAAACGTATCCAACTGGGTTTCTTCCCTTTGTAAATCCCTAATGTTTTCATAAAACCAAAATAAAAAGCCTTGTCTTTAATTCCAAACACAATGCACCTACATTTGGTTTAACATCAAAAGTGCTTAAAAAATGCTATAAAAGTGCTATCTGGGGAGATTTCTTTCTCTGGTATGAATCATGTCTTTAATTTAGTCAGTTACTTTCTATTTATGTCAACTCTATTAATATCACAACACCTGCAGTTGTCTTGATCCAGAATAAAATGGACTTCTGCAAACAAAATCAAAATCTTTACATTGTAGTTTTCTTGAATAAGTAACGATAATGAACTCTGTTTGGTTTAAATATTGTATACATTTTTAAACTAACACGTACAATAATGCCCTGGGTATTTTCTTAACCCTACAGAGAAATGTTTTGTATTTTTATAAATACAGTAGCTGTAGCTCTCTCTCAGGCACACAGTCATGTTGGTAATTAACTGGTGAAATACATAGTGAGGGATTATGAAAATATTTTGTTTATAATTTAGATCACACGAATCTATGAAAATTAATTATGTGTTTGTTTTATGGACAGAAAAAATAACATTCAGGAACAATTACATGATTTACAAGAAATCAATCTTTTAAAAATATCTTTATTTTCAGTTGATTGTGAAGCTCTACTCTTCACCAATAATCTTCTTGGTTAAGAAAGAGAAATGCTTCAACATTGGATCACAAGTAGGAAATTATCCTTTCAGGGCTGACAGGCTATACAGGAGCCCCTGATGATCTGAGTGCCATCCTCGGGTGGTGGAGAGTAGGATCCTGCTGACCATTCAGAAAACCCTTATTTAAGTCCTTTGCAAGCCTGCAGTGGTTTTGTCTGTGCAGGCTCAGTAGAAAGAAATGAAGTCCAAAACAGAAAGCAGTGGAATCTTTATTTCTCCTAAAATCAGTGGAAAGCATCCCTTGTTTTTAGTTTTAGAGGACTAGAAGAAAAAAAAACCAACACCACAACAACAAACCCCAACTCTTGAAGCCAGACTGTGAATTAGCATCTCATTTTCTAGTGGACACCACTGGGTACATTTAACTTCGTTAGTGTTTGTGCTTGTGCTACCCTAAAACTTAATAAAATCAGGAAGATGTATAAAAGCCAATCAGTGCAGCTTCCGTTTTGGATTGGTTTTATTTTGTTTTTCCTTGTGTACCATGAGTGTCATGCTCCTGTACAGAACTGCAAATCTCCAGCTGTGGGAGGAGTAACAGAGTCTTACCTCTGCTCCTCTTGAAAGAAATGGATGCATCCATGGAGGTGGCTTTTTATAGAAGGATCCAGGATAAATAATCCTCAGGACCCTTTCCTGATGTCTTTTTATTAATTTTTTCCTTCCACTTTATAGATTAAGTTAATTTCAAATAAATAAAAACAGCATCCAGCTTTTGGATTTCAGCATTCCTTATTCTCAATAAAAATACATGGAAATGTAGCTTTCTGTGGAATTCAAAGCTCAGGCCTTCTCAGTTTCTTTTCCCTTGCACAGGTTCAAAATTCTTTTTTTCTTCCCCTTCGGCTGTAAAGCTTCTGCTCAGTGGATTTCTCTCCTCATTTGGACTGGTCCAGCTCCATCCAGGTATTGATCCCAAGCATTACAGCACAGCGAGCTGCTATTAGCACAACTCTTATTTACTGTAGATAAAAACAGAAAGGTAAATGTGAAAAGAAGGGAGGGTCAGGTGCCAATTTTATTGTATCAAGTTTTTATATCCTTTGATTAACATGTTTCTCTTTTTAGTTTCAAATATAAAATGAGAAAATGTGTTTAATAGCAAAGAAAAACTGTTTTACAAAGAGATTTTATTCTGTTATGTTTGAGGCCCTGGTATTTCAATATTGAAAATGGAAAATACAGAATATTAGCCAAAATAAATTCGTTTACTTACATTTGTTCAATAAATAAAAAATACAAAGAGGGAAGAGATAAAAGACTAAGCTTTTAATATATCATAAGGTGATGTTTATTCTGTATTGAATACTATCAGAAATAGTCACTTATAAATCATTGGTGAAGAATGTCTTGATAAACTTATCAAGTGATTGTAGGAAATATTTTGGGTCTAATGTCTGTCCATAAGTAAAACAGTTTCACTGGGTAATTTCTCACATGATCACAGTGTTTAGGGTTTAATCTTTGTCCAGTAGGTGGCAAAAATGAGCAGAAATAATTTCTTTGAAGTCCTTTTGGTCCAGGGAGGAGAGAGGAGAGGCAGGGGGGCCACTGTTGTCTCCTGTATTTTACTAGCAGGATTGAGTTATTAGGCTCACGATTTAGAGGTGCATGGCCAGGTATGCTGAGGATTGCCAAATGGGGCTGCTTTGTAGCAGGCTTGCTTATACTAATTGAGTTTCACCAGCAAATCAGGCTCCTTGGAAAAAGGCCAAAGGCTTTTCATAATTGTATTGACAAGAAAATGAATATGATAAATGGTGTTCATTCAGCTGAGACAAGATTTATAGTTTTCCTCTGGCAAGGGATGAGGAGAAAATATTTATAATAATAGTAAAATTTGTTTTAAAGTTGTATTAGGTGATCTCTCAAAAGACTTCATTAAAATATTTCCAAATATTTTAAGCAGCTTCAGGTGTTAAGTGTAGCATCTTCCCAAAGTATGCAGTAATGAACAATGAAAAAAAATCACACAAACAAACCAAACCAAGAAAGCCAAACCCCTGGATATGAAAGTCATTTATTCTTCCTGAAATATTGATATGTCAAGCTGTCAATGACGATTGCAATACCACAGCTTGGGAAAGTTTATTTGTCTTTTGTATTCGGAACATGTGGGCTCTGTAGTTTGTAGGTCAGTCCTGAATGAGCAGGTGTGGTCTGGAAAACCCTGAGTACCCACAGGTGGGCAGGCAAAATTTGGTTTTCCCTAACAGTGGTGATTCTCCTTATGTATTTTATTCTACTTCCAGGCTGTCTGGATAAGGTGTTGAGTGTTTAATTGGGTTTTTCCATACCAGACTGCAGTCTAAGGTCATTGGTCTGGAGTCAGATACAGCCATGGAGATTTAACTGTGAGTTCAGGGAAATATCCACTTTTTTGTTCTTTTCACTAAGTGTTTCTTACGGTTAGGTGGGAACCCATCGGCAGTCCTTTCCTGTGTTCCTCCCAGCTGATTCTGGGGTTCAATGATTTCTGTTCTCTGTGAAAGAAAAAGGTTGCAATGAGAAAATAGGTAGCAAGAATTAAATCACTATGTAAATCATTATATTTACTCAGAGTTGCTGTCAGCTCGATCACATCTGATGTCTGTGGGTGAGTGCATGAAGCTGCCTATAGGAAGCATCTGTGTGTATAGACAGACATTGAGCTCCTAGAAGAGTGATCTGCATGGAGGAGTTTCATCTAGTAGTCATTTAAAAGTTCCTGTTGACCTGGATACTGGGCTGGTTGATCCTGTGCTGCTGCAGAGGTGGATTACTAGCACAAGCAATATAATCTTTTCACCAAACTAACAGTGTTACATATTTATCCAAATTCGTATTATATTTCTTAACAAAATGAAACCATAGGAAACAATAAGATGGCTTCTTCAAAATTATTCTGATTTTGAATAACTGAGTTTTGAGTTATGTGTTTTAACTATTCAGGATTAGGTACAAGCTTGAAAGAGCCAAACCACTGTAGAGATTGAAGTTTCCTAATCAAGAAGAGAATGCATTTCTCATTAAACAGTAATCTGTTTGTAATAGCAGTTACTGCCCATTTACAGGGATTCAAACCTCAGCTTGAATTCCTTTGAACTTGAACTGACTGTTCAGGTTAAGTTCATGACTTAGCCAGATTCCTTGAAGCTTGTGATTAGAAACACTTAAAAATAATACTCTGCTTAAAACCAATTTATTCCACCTTATTGGATTTATAAAAGAAGCAATAAGTTGCCAAAGCCTTTCTGTTGACCCTGGATTTTTTAAAATTTGACTATAGTTTCCAGCCTTCCCTGGTCAATGAATAGGGACTCAATGCTTCATGTTTTTGAATTAAGATAGTGAATCATACTGGATGCATCGACAGCCTTTGCTGCTGGCTTACTTTTTGCTTGGAGGGTTTGGCTGTCAAATTACTCTCCTTGCCACAAAATCTGAAAATGTAATTTCTTTCTATCCCATGAAATTCCACAGCGAGGCTGTGCAGTGTTGCACCATCTCCCTGTAGTGCTCATGGGGGTACTTGGAAGGCTAAGGAATGGAGATGACTTAAGAGAATTGGTAGCTCAGCTCAGTTCTGTACCTTACATGGCATCTGCTGCATTTGGAGAGTATTGACCATCCTCCCTTGAGAGTGAGCTGGATTAGAAGTCTGCCTCAGCAAAAATGGAGCTGCCATTAGTGAGCCTTTAGAGGTATGAGATGGCATGGGTCATCTGTGCCCTGTGAGAGTACTTTGGGTAAGTGAGATTTGAATTTAAATCCCAGTTTATTTCTGGACAACCCTCCATAGTGTGTTTAACTTGTTTGTTTGGTTCAAGATGTGAGGAACCCCACAAAGAGTGAGAAGCAAGGCCTAAGAGCACATTTCTGCTGTCAGCCTCTTCCCCTCTGTGTAGTTCAGCAGGAGCAGGTGGCAGCAGGATGCAGCAGTGTGGAGCTGCCTCAGGCAGCAGCAGCAGCCTGTCTTTCTGTCCATCTGTCCATCTGTCTGTCCATCCTCATGGAGCTGCTGTTGGCTGGCAGAGCTGTGCTTTGGTTTCAGCTCCACCCCAGAGCTGGGTCAAACCATGCACAGGTGGAAGTGTGTAACCTTCCTGTGGGTCAGACCTGCCTTTCACAATCCCACACTGGTCTGTATTTCCACACATGCTCTGTATTCCACTCGGTAAGGTTCACAGTATCTGCCTTAATTGGCTGAATAGGCAATAGCCTTTTCCAAAGAACAATCACCTTTTCTCCTGTTTAAACAAAACAGAATTATATGAAAAGAGACAAACTTAAAAATATAAAATAAGTTTATTATTGAACAAAACCACTGACTAGATTAGCTAGATCATGTATTAATAGCAAATTGTATAATTAAAATCTCTTGGTTCCATATAAAATACCTGTTTAATTCTTTGTCAGTCAAGTTGTGCTGCCTCGTTTCCATTTGCCAGTCTGAATGATTATCCAAATTAACTCTTTTTCAGCACATTGGGAAAACTAGGGGTCAGCTTTGTATCAAATCAATGCATGGAGTATTTTGATACTGTCAAACTCAACTCAAAATAGTTTTGAGCTGCATTGCAGAGTCTACTTATCTTCCTTTTTCCTTTATTACATTTTTTGAAATCCTGCTTTGGAAGAACAGCTATTTGCTGGGTGCTGATGTCCAAACAATGCTCCTGAAAGAGTTCCTAGAAACTTCCCCCCACAGTTTGGCCAAATTACCTTCTTGAATGCTCTGGTAACAGCTTCATACAGTCAAATGCATCAAATATCAGATAGCACTGAAATTTGGGGCCCAGGATTTGCAAATATGTTCTAAATTAAATTGCCATTTGTGACTTAGGCTATTTGTTAAAAGTCTGAGTTCATTTTTTATATATCTATATATAAATACATATTTATAGGTGAGAAGTATGTGAGAATTGGATTGGGAATGAGCCCTGCAAGGGTGTGCAATCTCTGTTCCATCCTTAGGCTTTACTTTTCCTCATGATGTGTGACTTTGCCTTTAAAGCTATTCCTTTGGTAAAACTCACAAGCAGGACTCAGCTTTCAGTGTCCTTGTGTTGTTACACCAAAGTGGGAGGTGGTACTAAATAAGGTTGTAAGGGTTAGTTCCAGGAATATGAGTATGAGAGGCTGCTGTGATTTTATATCCAATGTTAGTGGAAGTGTTTGCTTTAACCAGGGATAAATACTGACTGTATAATCAAATATACTATTACTATATAATCAAATATCAGGAAATTGTCTGCTGTCGAGATGTGCTGCAGGCAGAATTTCTGCCTGAAGCGAAGCAGCACACGTATGTGCCTGTAAAACCACAACTCCCTTCACAGCTCCTTTTGCAACCCAACTCTTCCAGACAAAATGGGGAAGAATAGTGTCTAATATAGCAGTATTTATAATCAACATGGAGTGACCTCTCCCACATCTAAACTCTGCTCTGTGGGCTCACTAAAAAGGCCTCAGCGTGATTTTGGGAGATGATTTCAGTACTTAACATTGCAGTAGTCAGAACAGAATTCCTGGTTTGCCACAAGTAGCAGATCAATTTATTTTGGGAAGTAACCATTACACTTACAAATATTTAGTGTACTGCCCCCAAAAAACCCCCGATTTTTAAATGTAAAATTGATAAAGTCTTTTTGCTATCTTCATGAACAAAATATTTCGAATTTTCAACAAGGAGGTTTCATTTCTCAGTTTGCTCTTACATCAGATTTACACGGAAAAAAATCTGAAATATTTGAAATTTGAAAAAACAGAATAGTTTAATCTGGCAACAGGAAATTGGTGCCTAAAAGTTGAGACCTGGCTCCCAGTGAAATGTCTCTGTGTAGGATGTGCATTTAGTCTTTGAGGGACTGCCCAAGCCACAAGGCAGAGTTCCCTGAGTGGTTTGTGTTGACTTGCCTGCTGTGACTCCCTCCTTGGTTTGTGTTGGCTTATTATATCTTTTATCCTGGTGGTAGTAGTGGAAAAGATTAACTGTTTTTATTTGCCTATGCATTCTGATAGTGCTGTAGCTTGTTTTGTGGAGGAAATGGTTAAAGCATAAACACAGAACTCAAATAGTGGTGAAAAAAAGCTAAGAGGAACTGGAACAATACATTTTATGCAAGAGACAGCTCTTGAAGGCACTTTCCCTATTCATGCATTCTTCAACCCATTGCTATTCAGAGACCTTGCTCCCTTTAGCAGACATCACCTGGGATGGGGTTTGCACAAGTTGTGTGCTTCATTAGCTTTACAGATGGGGATGCACTATACAGTATTCTGTGACATGGTTAAAATATGTGTGAGAGTATCAGATTGTGCATTATGGCCCTCTGATAGGGAGATGATGTGCTGGTGTGGAGGTTTTGCCTCTGCCAGCCATTATCATTTTCTGTATATGGAATATACAAATGTTTTTTACTGGAGATATTTTATTCTTTCACAAACACCCTGGTTTACTCTGGAATTTGCAGCAAAGGGCCCTGCAAATAAGGACTCAGTCACTGAAAAATAGGACTTGCAGCAGAGGAAGATCCATCCTGGTCTCTAGGATGGAGGAGGCACTGGGCTGCACAGCTGATCAGAGGTGGATGGGAGCAGATAGGTCACAGAGTGACAAAGGGACCCACAGGGCTTGCTGAGCCTCTTCAGTTGCCCATACAGGAATTGATCTGCAGCCTGGTGTGCTCAGCCCAGGGCTGCTCTGCTTCACAGCACTTGGGGCTCACTCCCCTTTCAGGTCAAAGAGAAGCCCAGGGTAAGTTTCCCTGAAGTTACTTAGGAGCCTAAGATCTATGTTTGAAGTTAACTTTTAGTCCTAAACCAAGAGTTAGGCTCCTGAATCATAAAGACAGATCAGAATGAGGCAAATGGGCCTTTGACAAGGACTCTGATGCATTTCCAGATTGGGAACAAAGTGGTTCTTGTTGGCTTTGGTCAACCTGTGATTCAGGTAAGACAACACAGTACAGTCTCCTCCAGGTCTGAGTGTTCCTGAAAAGCATCTGTTATAATTTACACCTGGAGAATTGCCTTGGGATTGCCACAGATGTTAGGTTGCAAAAGCAACAGTTGGGATTGGTTTGTTTTTGAACACTGTACAGATGAAGAAGCAGGTAAAAGATAGCCTGAGCACTTGGATTTTCTGAACTGTGTTCAGGCACAAGGTGTTCCCCAGTCATGGAAAGCTGTGTATGTACTGTCTGTCACCTTTGCTGGTTAAAAGTTTTCTGTCTTTTGTCACAGGTTTGTTACTCTGGCAACACATGGAGATAACTGGAGTGCACATCTCTGAAAGCTAGTGTTAATAATTTAATTGTACTTTGTAATCAGCAAATGTGTTTGTTTGTTTGTTTGTTTGTTTGTTTTAGGAGTGAATCCATTGCAGTTTTCTATTCTGATGAGCATCTGAATATTTTTGCTGTTATATTTTAGATCACAGCATTTAAGTTTTGGTGCATCATCTCCAAACAGAATTCTCTTCAGAGAAGCCAGTAAAATGATTTGTACATTGGTAGGTATTCATTAATGGTTCCTCTGCAGTGTAACTCTTTGCCTGGTCTGTGATACAAAAATCCTGTTAGTTGATATTGCTGAGCAGTGATGGATTTGGGGAATCTGTAGCAGGACTGAGAAGTGCTGCAGGCACAGCCAGCCCTTGGCAGTACAGGCTCACATGCCAGACCTCAGAGCTCTCAATTCCTGACTCAGGATTCATTCATGTGCCAGCGTTGCTTGGGTCACCTTTTAACTCCAGGCCTGTTCTGGCAGCTGCAGATGTGTTTCAGCAAAGGTACAAGTGCTTGTGAGGTGTTTGATGCAGGCTGCTGATTGATAGGTGTGGGTTGATTTTATGCATTCAAATTATATTCCAGCACTTCCGAAACATAATAGGACCATAACAGCTTTACCCTAGAGCACTGTTAAAAGTGTTTATAATAAGTTGCTTCATTTTACTACTCCCACTCATGCATGCAACTGCAACAGGTCTCTGACACCAGCAGTTTATATTACACTCCTACTAACATTGCAGCTGATTTTGCTTTCTCAATATTTTGAAAGGAACATTCCCAAGTTTTTGTAGAGAAACTTCATTTGTAGTTTGTGTAAACTGGAAGAGCCTCAAATGGCTTGTTTCATTTAAAGGAAGAAAATTGGTGCATCAAGTTTGCTTTTACTGCATTCAGGTTGATTTTTGGGTCTGGAAATCGTGTGTTACATGGCTGCCTCTATAAAAAACCTCTAATGTGATGTTGAATTTGAAACAGTATCTGTGGAATGCCTAATGCATTTATTTAGAACAAAAAAATTACACACAAGTAACTTCCAGTCCTTGCGAAATAATTTTTTTGTTTCTTTTGCAAACGTACCATGTCATAAGCGACCACATTTTTTCAGCTGTGTTTTAAAGTAAATTTGTTAGAAGGATTAAGCAAAATAAAGATAATATTTGAAAATATGTGAAAGATAAAAGGCTAATCTTTAGATGAGTTACAAAAAACAATTGTAGTCATGATGATGATGATTCAGCCCTATTTGTCTTATGGTACCTGATCCCAACTGCAGTCATATTTTCCTTTTTAATTTTTTATTTTAATTTATTTCCATCAGCTTTCTGCACTTAGGAAAATTGTAACTGTATTATTGGGTATCCATTCAGCTCAGTTGTTGGCATCAGGTCTGTAAACCTTGCTGAGTAAACCACACGAGCTGGATTCAACCTGCTTCATTCCTAATTCATACCTAAGAAAAACTCCAAAAGCCTTTGTAAAGAAACTTCCTGTTTTTAATTGCAGCTTTTATAGTGTGTATACAGTTCATAAAATTCTCAGCCCGAAGGTATTGGTCGCTCTTGCACATAAGGACCAGACAACATTTTCTGCCTCATGCTGGGATTTAGTTGTGCAATGTAAAAGGGAATCTCAGCCCAGTTCAGATCTAGGAGTAAAAACTAGAGCAGAGCCACGGAGCTGTGGAAGCTGTGTCCAAAGTCTTATCACTCTCTGTGTTAAATTATGGGAGAGATCCTTAGGACTGACTGTGTGGCATCTCCCCAGAGGTGTGCCACAGACATGGGGAAGTGAGCAGAGAATTGTAGAACAGGTTGGGTTGGAAGGGAGCTGTTAAACGTCACTGAGTACATCCCCTGCAATGAGCAGAGACATCTTCAACCCCATCATGTCCATAAGAGATTTCTCTCGTCCTTCTCTTCCATGTATTTCATAACTGCTTTCCTATGGAAGGATGACATTTTACTTGGCACAGGTTTAAGCGGAGAACTATACTTAATGTTCTGCAAAAGAAACATTTAAAATAACCTATCAGCTAAAAGCAGAGAAAAAATGGAGATGTGGGAGAGAGCCTTCACTCAGTGTCAGGGGAGGAGGGGATTATTTTTCTTTAAAATGTGTATATTAACATCAGGGTCCCATCAGTGATCCTTCCAATACTTAGGTGTGACATTTAGAGGAACACTTTAGGTTTTCTGTTGGGTTAGTGATTGCCAGTACTTATTCCAGGCCTGGCCTCACTGCAGAGCCCTTCCCACACACAAGCCCTTCCTGGGCAGCTGCCCGGGGGGAACAGGGATTTCACAGGATGCAGCTGGCACAGCTGGCACAGCTGGGCAGCACAGCCTGCCTGACACCCTGCTGGGCTCTGGGCACTGGAATAAACCCCTCCTCAGCCCCGTTTCATACTGCTGCACACCCTGCTCTGGGAAGGTTTCAATGCCCTCTGCGAGTAATTCTAATACTACAATTCAACAGCGTTGAATAATTGCTGTTAACAGTTTTAGCTTTTGTCATCAAGTAGTAGTTTCTGAGATTTCTGTTGCAATGTACAGAAAGATGTAACTTCTGGAAATGTGCTATAGGGATTCATTACTTTAATTACATATGATCTTTTGGACATACAAGTTCCTGTAAAAGTACTGATATAAAGGAATTTTGCATTCTTTTCAAATGCTTTCCTGAAAATCTTAAAAACTGTATTTTTAAGGAAAACTGTAATTCGTAATACTCTATGACCTTTTTAAGTGTATTTGTCTTTTAAGCCTGTATAATCTTTGCAGACTCAAGGGGAAAAATTAAGAAGTAAACCAAGTGATGATCATAAAATTCACTTTGTGTTCTTGAACCATGTTTCCAGACCCTGAATTTTCCAATTCTGAAAAATTGTGTGGTTTGTGTGAGTCAGATAAAAGAATGGATCTGTACATGCTTTCCAATTCTTGGACTCGGTTTTCAAGTTTTCTTCTGTACCATTCTTCCAAGTAACTTAAAATCACAAAAATAGTTGAGATTCTCTCACTCAGCATGATTGTATGTCTGAAGTATTAGGAAAAAAAAATAGAAGATGCACAGCAAATGTCAGGAATGACAACAGGTAGTATGTGCTCATTTATCTTACCAAGTCAGCCAGACCTCTTGTATATTCCTGCAGCTTATGGTGAGCTCCTCAGAGCTGATCAGAGACACATTTTAACTCAGGACAGATTTGACCGAAATTTATATGATAATAATTTCCTTTTAAAACTGAAAGAAACAAAAAGTGATGGCATGCAGCAGAGTGGGAAAATAGAAGTGAGCATCTCTTTCTTTCATCACAGTGTCCTTGTGGGAATTTGCTTCCTTTCAGTCTCTGTCTTGTTTAATCCACTGACTGAGTAGATTGCCATAAACTCTGCCTGGGCTCCTCTCATCCCTAAGAAGTTCTTCATTCCACCACGTGCAGAGCTGCCTGTGTTTGCTCCTCCTGGCAAACCCCTGTCTGAACACCAGGCTTCCAGCCCTTCTTGTTGCTTCTCCCCTCTGCTCCCTGCCTTGCCCTTGGCAGTGAGAGTTTCTGGCCCTTGGCCCTGTAGGGAAGTCTTGGTCGTTCTCTACAGACAGTGCAGCTTAGCCTGGCTGTTCCTTTTTCTGAGAAGGACATTAAGCAATAAATGAAAATAGGGCTTAATTGGACGTGATTCCATTGGTAAGTGAAATCTAATTTTTTTTACAGCAGGATTCTTCCTCCTCTTTCATATGTAATGATATGCAGAAAATACATGTAAAAGTGTTGTTTTCAGAAATTTCATTTGCACCAAATTAAACTCAAAAATTTCCAAGTAAGTCTTAGGTCAACTGGGAGTTTTCTTGCTATGTACAAACCTGTAGGTACATAAAAATGAGATCTGAGAGATGCCTCTGTCCAGTCAACACTTTGACAAGGAATTAGTGACTGAAGTGAGGTGCATCAGGTGATTCTTCTCACCCACAGTGGTGATTGTTGACATCATGTACATCCTTCCTAAGTGTGGACTGCACCAGTCAAGGCAGTTTTGGATACTTCACACATATGGCCTTCTTCAGGTGATGCAAATCAGCCAGAATTTATATGTGGCTTTGTTCTGAGTGGGCCCTGGACTGTGTTGTGTGCAGGAAATAACTGTGGGAATGACTCTGAAAAAAACATTGGTCATCCAGCATGTGGCTTTCTTTCCTTCTTCAGTTTTACCCAAGTTTGTGATGTCTGTGTCCAAATGATACCTCCATTTCTTTTCTCTATGAGCTGTAAGGTCTGTGCTTGGGCTGCAAAGAGAAGGGGAAGCAAAGGGTAGAGCTGTGTTTGGGGAGGGTGAATGTACACAAAAGCTTGTGAGTATGGATGCTGAAATCTTAAATTCTAGACTGAAGCAGAGACTCTTTTCTCCCTAGACTGGCATATAGTGATTTCATGTGTTGGAGTGCAAAGCAGAAAAAACCCCAAAATGCCTGTTTTTAAGATATGCAAGAGTGTTCAGTTGTCAGGGAGTAAAATTTGAAAGATTAATTTTTTTACAGTTTTGAAACAGAGCAGCTCAGCAAGTGCTTAGTTCTGCCGCACAGATCCAGCTGTGCCATTGAGGGAGTGCTGGTGGGTCTTCTCCTTCTGCTCATTTATCACTGATACTGTGCTGCAGACAGCTCTGAGATGCCTTTGCTAATGTGATCTGCTCCAAAGATGGGAAGCCTGGCGTAGGATGCACTTAGGCAGGCAATTATCCTTGTTGGGGCTCCACAGCTTCTTGGCAAGGGCTGTTGTGTCTTGTCCATTATGGCTGGAGCCGGTCTGAGGGAATGATAGTGATTTAAAATAAACATCAGAGAGGAGAGAATTGAGAGGAGTTGGAATAGTGTAGTTCACCATTCTTCATCCCCAATATATTTCACTTCTAATTCTGTATGTACAAGTCTCCTTACTATATGTTTTTGAACTCCCAGTGGTATAGGAATGATGTTTTGATGCATCTTGGGACCATCCATTTTTTGTCTTGTGTTTTCTTCGCATTTTAGTAAACCTCTTCCCTTTCATTAGAAGACGGTGACATAAAAATAATATTTTCAATATGCTGTTTTTATTTATCTACATTCTGTCATGATATACTTTGATGTAAGTTTTTAATTTTGCTTCAGCTTTCAGCTGCTGTAGCAGTTACTGCTCAGGGTCAGCGATGAGGTTAGCCACAGTAGCACAAAACAATTTCCTGTGCTCACAGCTCAGGTAGCATTTGGATGTGGATTAAATTTTACCACATTTTCCAGTAGCCAGACACAATTATTTCTAATGAGCTTTAAATTGCTTCCAGAACATGTATTTCAAAACTTAGTGTGGTAATCTATTCAGTGTCAACTTCATAAGATAACGGGTCTTCTTCAACATTTTGGTTCAACGGATTCTTGCAGTCTAACAGGTATTTCTCAGCAGCAGCTGAGCTTGGCAGTGGAGTGCTCAGTGCTCTCAGCTCTGCTGCTCTGCCCTCCTTGTTCCTGGAGTTCCACAATATATTGTGCTTCATTACTAACTCATGTTTCAGAATCGCTTTCTTTTGCCAAATTTATCTTGGTGTTGGGCACGCTCATTGTGCTGATTTGAGAGTTTTTTATGCACATTTTGTGGTTGTGGCAGCTTAAAAAAATCACTCTTTGAAGCTCTCTCTCATCTTTATGATTCACATTTTTCTTTTTTGTCTGGGCACTTCTTTACACTGCCCAACATTCCAAACGCCTGCAAAGCATAGCTCAAGCCGTTTTTATGGGCAGTGGTGAATAATAAAAATAGGAAAGGCGAAAAGGCAAAACCCACTTTTTCTCTATAAACATGATACATTCTCACAACCTTTGTTTAATCTCACCAACGTCTTTTTATATCTTCATCTAATTCACACATGTTAAAATATGATTCAGGTGCCTTATTATCATCCAAAGTGCTTGTTGGTTTGAAATCCAGAACAAGCCCTGCTGAAATGAAACTCAGCCATAAGGAAATCGTTTTGTGTTATAGCTGCTCCTGTAAAAGCAATTAAGGAGGAGAGCTGAAAGGACAGCATGCTGCCATGTCTAGGGGCAGTGAGGGAAGGAGTGGCCCTGGGGGTTGAGCTGTGGGGATGTTCCCTGGAGCCTGAGCAACCCAGACTGGTGTTGGCTGGCTTGGAACTTCCCTCTGCACAGACACCTTTTTCTTCCAGCACCTTTGGTTGTATGGAGGAGTCTGTCAGTAATTAACTCATTAAAGTAGCAGTCAAATCAAGCCTCTTTTTCCTCTCTAGTAGTTTCACCAGTATTTTTTAAAATCCCTTTCTTATTCCTATCAGAATTTTGTATCACCCCTAAGTCTCAGAGAGTTCATAATTTTTGTGAGTGACATTGCTGTCAAGTGCAGGGCAAAAAGTTAGATCAAAGGAAATCACTGAGAATTTTGAATGTCAATGTATTTTAAGGTAGTGAGATGCAATTTCTCCCACATAAAAAGGAAATCAGTGCAAGTTGGATTTTTAAATTTGATTTTTAACTCAGTAGTAGCACTGGGACTTCAGTGATTAGTCTCTACAGAGTTTTTGTTTTGACAGGAGCTGTGAATTTCAAACAAAATTTTTTAATTCAACATGTCAAAGGTCACTTTTATGTTGATTTAATTTCTTTAAATGGTTTCTTTTAACAACAGGAGTTTATCAAATTGTATTTTGGTCTTCCGCTACAGGGATTATAAATGTAAGCATATCTTCAGTAGCTGAGGAGTTGTTCTTGACCTGATTCCAAGTACCTTCATAAATTAGTTTATGTTCAAAGTATCTATGGTGTGTAAAAATATTCCCCTGAAGCTCCTGCTAAATGTTGCAAGTAGATCATTCTGGTTTTATCCACTCAGGCATGGCACTATACTTCATATTTTGTTCAATAACTAATGCTAAAGCACTCCTCTGTGTTGCAGCCTGCATGCCCTGGTCACAGGCAGGGGCTCAGGGCGTGGGGAATCAGCACTGCTGCTCCTTCATCTCCCTTGGAATCAGCTGTTCCCACTCTTAGGCCCTTCTGAAATGAATCCATGAGCACAGAATATTCTCCATGGACTCTGTCTGCTTGCAAAAAGCAGTTTTTAATCTCACCCTAGACCCACACTCCTCAGCCTCTCTGGAGAGGGATGGGCCCAGTGCTCCCCTGCTGCCTCCCTGCACCCAGTCCCTTATGCTCATCAAGGAGCTCTCATTAGAGGGAGAGGTTAATCTGAAGGAATGAAAATGATGGAACATTAGCAGTCATGGATACTTTCTAGAATTCATGTTCCCAGACAAAGGGATTCCCAGTGTTTTCCCAACTTCTTTCCTCATCATCCATTTTTTACATCAGCTTACAGTTAATTTCCACATTAAGTACATAAGTGCCTTCTTGATAACTGCCTTTTTCCATCTGTTGTTGCTTATTACACCAAGTAGTTGAAGGACCTGGAGCTTGAGGATGTCGTGCTTGGAGAGCTCAACTACAAACTCAAGTTTCTTCCTTTTTTGGATCCAGAACTGTGTTTATTTCTGAAGCCAGGTATGTATTAGTGTTAGTGAAGTCAAGATTTCCAGTAGATAATTAATAGTGGAGAAGACCAGCTCAGGTTAATTTACAGCACTCTTACCTTTTTATCTTGTTTGTGCCCTGAGAATTTTACTGTTTGACAGTGGTTTCCAAAACCAGCATCTGCCTTCCCACTTGGGCTCAAAGACAGAGCTTTGTATTTAATTTTATTTTTTTTCCCATGGAATTTGAAATTCCCTGATCTTCTCAATAACTAAACCAGGACTTGTCAAAGAGATTAATGCTAATTAAGAATCTGTCTGGGATGTATTAAATAGTTACTGTAGGAGGCTAAATGGAGTTTAATTTTTTGTAAGTGTAATTTCTTAGTAATGTAAATTATTAAAATAAATTGATATCCAGGTACACTATAAAACTTTTTTCTTTTTCTGCTATGTTTTACTTTTCAGAGATCTTTTGGATACTGCTCCTGTTTAGTATAAGAGATTTAGCACCATTTGGACTTAGTTTCTATGCAGTGGCAGTCTCTGGAATGGTATCTCTTCCCCAGTTACACTGTGTTCGTGACTGTAGCATTTGGGATAAGAGAGGTGCTATAGGACCATTTAGAAATGTGAAAACCATTCTGAATTCTTGTTTGTAAATAATTTTTTGCTTAATTAAGAAGGCTTGATTTTGGTTTTGTGACCATCTTTCCTGGCTAAATACTTGCTTTTCTCTTCCCCTTCATAATTCTAATTTACTATTCCAGCTTCTTACAGACCCCAGTTACTTCCTCTAAGCAATCCCTGATCACACTCCCAGTCCTTTTTTTTACATCTACTTTTTCTTTACACCCTGATATATAAATTGCCTTGTACTTGCTAGAAGTGGTGACCAACATTAATGTTTTAAACAGTGATTTATGCCTTTCTGTCCTTGCATCAAATGACACCAAATGAGTGGTAGTTTGATGCATTAGAAAGAAACAAGAAGGTGTTTAGAAACAAGGTTTTCCCCTTAATTTTTTTAATTATGTGATGTAAATTTGTAAATTGCTGGTAATCAATAGCATTAAGGGAAGGAATTAAAATGAGGCAGGGAGATGATGTGCAATTGGAAATTTGCTTGGGTGGAAAGGAGAGCTGTGCAGAGGCTGACCCAGTTTAAAGTTAGGCCTCACTATGTATTTAATGATGCTCCATCTGTGCAATCTCAGGCACGGTTTTAGGGCACTTTTAAATTGCCTACTGTAAAATCACAACTGCATTGTCATAACTCCCTCTCCCAGCTGGCAATGTTTGGGATGTGAACAGGGAGTGCCCAGTCTGCTCACTGCTCTGTGATTCAAGTTGTCATCACAGCCAGGACAACACTGAGAGCAGACAAGCCAAGCATCTCATCTGTAGGCTGTTGGGTTGTTATTTATGGGAATCCTTTCAGAGACATACAGCTTTGTGTTATTTTCCTCTAGTTAAAATCGCCAAGAATGATGACATTCTTGTAGTAGTAGTAGTAACAAAGCCAAGTAGTAGTAGTAGTAACAAAGCCAAGACTGGCACCTGGGCTCTGTGCAGGCCAGGCTTGTCAAGGTCAGCATCAGAGGGCTCAGTTCAGTCAGGCTGCTTCATGGTGGGCAAGTGCTTTGGCTCTGCTGTGCTCATAGCACTGCTTTAGCTCACTTTCATTAATTGCTTCAGGTTTGAAAAAAACTGTCATGAAGACAAACTCACTCTGGGGTGCTGTGAAGATGAGCATTAAATTGTTACAAGGTACTTAGAAAACTTGGTAAGGAGACCTTGTGAACACAAATCTGTCCAGAGGGTTGCACTGGGATCTGCTGCATGGTGGATCAAAAGTCACTACTGCCTGTTAGCAACAACAAATATTTACCAGTCCATGTTACTTTTACATTATAAACATGGAGTTGAATTAAAAAGTCATTCCCATCTGTGACTGGTAAAACAGAAGCTTTTGAAAAGGACATATTTGTTTTCTGAGGAATATGTTTAGTGTGTATATATGTCAGCAAGGGTCCCAGAGACCATTCTGGTAATGGATCAAAACCAGGTTTTACTGAGGCATGAGAAACTATAAAACTATGTGTTGCAACTCTGTTCAAATTAAGGAATTCACACTGATAGACCCAGTCATGGTCTGGCTTTACATCAGTGGTACGAATTCCAGAGCTTTTAGTTTAAATTTTGCATACTCATTTCTTAGTGGCTTTTAAGCTCTACTTATGTTTACTTAACAGATCTTTCACGTCTTTTACATCTTTCTTCCAAATAGTAATGAAAATAAAGACAAAAAATAAGTTTTGATAGTGCCATCAAAATATTTTAGATTTGCAGCTGCTTAAATAAATCAGTCTGTCTTTCTTTCTTTCTTTCTTTCTTTTTCTTGCTTCTTTCTTTCTTTGTTATGAAAACAGGTAATCAGATAGTCTCTTTTGGGACTTTGTCAAAAGATCAGGTTTATCTGTTGAAACTCAAGGGCATTTCCATCTGTTACTCTCCACTCAAATCTGTCTTATGTGGAAATTATGTCAGCTTTGGCATCTTCAAGTTGAACAGGGACAACCACTTTGACAATGTACTTCAGGCCTGTGTCAAAATGCTGCTTTCAGTATCCCACAGTGATCTGCTAGTAAGCAATTACTCATCTTGGGAGTCTTTATGTGAAATATGAAATAACATCACCACAGGCTTTGTTTTGGTGTAATGAGAGGGATCTAGAACAGCTCAAACGCAGTTTTCAGTTCAATTACTTGAATTTATTTATATAGTGACATCTGAAACACAGGTATGACTGAAGTGCCATGTGAAACAGGAGCTTTTCAGGAACTCTCACTAGGCTTGTAAAAGAGAGAAAAGCATTTTTTTTTTCTGTCTATATTTGCAAATCCATTTCATTGCCTGCATGCGCTGTAAAGCATCCTCATATATCCAGATACTCTGCAATTAGATTCAATCTGTAAATTGTCACTGCACTGTGTATTCCCCATAAAATGGAAAACTTTAAAATTAAAGTACACCATGTTCCCACTTCTCTGTGGGAAGACAACAGATCTTGCATAATATCAGCCTGGATTTGAACTGTGACTTTCTCTTCATGGCAGTTTCATTCAGAGCTGTCATTTGCTTGCAGGGAGGGGATAGTTAGAGAAGGTAATACCCAGATTTATTTTTGCCACATAAAGAAAGTCCATGAAAGTGGAAGGCTGCTCTCAGTTAAGTCAGTCTATTGTCTGTATAGTCAAACATGCCTACTTGGCACATTCCCAGCTATCCAATGCTTCATTCCCTAAACAAGAACCCTTAAGAGGAAGATGATGGTTGGATTGGGCTGATGGGCTCAAGCAGGGACCATTGCCTGTGCACAGCCTTTTAAAGGAGCTCACTTAAGCACCAAAAAAAGTCTGTTTCTGAGCTGGTTTGGGGAAATCTGTGGTAAATCTTGGTGAGATTTCCCACAGAAGGCAAGATATGCCCAGAGTCCAGGAGAGAACTATCCCAGTCTTCCTGGACTGATAGTTGTGTCAAATGGCAAAGCACTGGAGTGGCTTTGGACTAGGCTGAGCTTATTTTGAACTAATAGCAAGTTATATCCAATAGTAAATTTGAAAAGTCAAAATCTACTGAAGACAAGAAAATATTTTGTCTCTCAAAATATTCAGATTTATTGGCTAGTTTAGAATTTGTGATATCATCAAATCTGTAAGGCCATTCTTCTGTCATCTGTTACTGTTGTTAATATTAGTGGTAATATCAGTGTTTTCTATGAATGTGTACTCTTTCTTTCAGTACTATCAAAAACTAAGCCATTCTTATTATCCACTTTTGGAGTGTCTGACCCGAGATCATATGAGTTTCATTACTAGAATAGAACCTCATGTCTTCCTCTATATTCTGACCTCAATATCTGAAGGACTCACTGCATGGGTAAGAAGTGGTTTCACTTGGCTAAAGAAAGAATTCAAGTATTTAGATATCTCAGATTTTCAAAGCAGCACATTCATTTGTATCTTCAAAAAAATTAATATAAGGGGCAATGGAAGATGCTAATTTTGATGTTTGGAATTTGGAAGATGCTTGGATTTTGAACATTTAAAGACTGTGACTCTCTTGGTTACTGGAGCTGAGTTCTTTGGAACCTTTAGACTTTTACAGAGAGTGTTTTTAAATATTCTTTTCTTACAAGCCTGAATTGTTAAACTTATTAATGTGCCTCTCCTGGAATTGTACTGAAAAGTCATGCATTTGTTATTCAGAAGAAAACTATTAATGTGTGTACAGGTATCTGTGGGGTTTTGTTTCTATTTGATCAGCATAGCTGTTGTATAAATAATGCTTGTTCTGCACAGCTGTGATGCGATTTGAGGAATGTAAAGGTATCTACCCATGGAAAAAAGAAACCAGTTACTCTGTACTTCCTGAATACACTTTAGGGGAGAATCAGAGCCACAGAAGCACACTTGGAGTGTGATACAAACACAGCAGCTGATTGCACTTCATTGAATTCGCTTACACTATTTAATTTATGCTTTTGAACCAGATGACTGTCCAATAATTTGGGGTTTGGGCCAGGGACTGCTAGCCTAAAATGATTTGGAATATGGAGAAGGAGACAGCATTTGGGGGAAGAAAAAATAAATCATGCAATTACATTCTGGTCACGTAGGAATACCATGCAGAGATTTTGACAGGGAAGCTGTTCAAAACCTTCAGTAGCATTTATTGATTAAGGGAATCATGGGGGGAAAAACTGGGAACATACAATATGAGTGTGTGTAGCTGTTGCTCTGTAATAGCTGATGTTGCTCATCACTGCCCAGGGCCAGGCAGGCCCCACAGGAGGGCAGGGAGACAGCGAGGCTCACGGAGTTTTTGCTGTGTTAAACACATTCAGCACTTTGAGCTGCAGGAGGGGAGCCACTCGGAGAGGAAATGGGCAGTGAAGAGCTGAGCAGCAGCATGAAAAGTATTCAGGTCATTCTGTTATATAACAAAATCCTTCTCCCAGATACTTTCAGTGCTTTGTCACATGTAATGATGGCATGGTGGTTTCTGCCCATGGGCTGCTCCTGCCTATTGCTGGGCTGCAGGTGGATATATTGCACTGAACATGACCTTGGCCAGTTCAGCAAGACCTCATCCTGGGCTCTGTTATCCTCCACATCTCTTCCATGTGGGAAACTGGTCAAGTTCATCTTATATCATTCAATAGCTTACCATGTTTAGTTTAACCATCGCTTTGAAACGCAAATTGAACTAATGTAAAAGAGAAGAAAATGTAAAAGAAAATGTAAAATGAAAAATAAGCTTCAGCTTTCAGGTATTCTGTTTATTTTTCCCTCTCAAAAATTGTTGATCTCTCACTCAAGCCAGGTAGGAGGAATAAGAAAATATGTCTTTCCAGTTTTATCTTCAAACTTTTGTGGTTTAGGTGTGTGGGAGTTTAATTATGAAGAATTATTGTTTTATTAGGAACATCTTAGAAAACTTATATTCTTGATATTCTGCTGAGAAAAGTATCAACAAAAATGTTAAAAGCTCACTTTTTTTCATAAGCCAAAGATTTGCTTATCCAACACTCTCCTTCAGTTCATCTCAATGTACTTAAAGTATCAAAAATAAATATAAACATATAAGACCAAAACAGAGTGTAGGATCTCCATCTTTGGAGATATTCCTTGATACTGGAAAAAGTCCTGAGGAACTTGTCCGGTGCTGACCCTGTTTTTGGCAGGAGGTTGGATGGAGGATGGTCCCATTTGATTTCTGCCTTCATCTTTAGGATCCTACTGGTCTTTTTCACTTGTATTCTTGCTAGCTCCCCCAAATATGCTTTGATTTTGTCCACACGTCTGTGCAGCCCTGTGTCTTTGGGAATGTCTCTCACACACTCAGGGTAGTACTTGATGGCTGATGAAAAACTCTAATGGTTGATGAAAAGCTCACCGTGAGCTGGCACTGAGTGTTTCCAGCCCACAAACCAAAGGAGTCCAGGGCTGCATCCAAAGAAGTGTGGCCAGCAGGTCGAGGGAGGGGATTCTCCCCCTCCACTCTGCTCTCCTGAGATCCCACCTAGAGCACTGCACAGTTCTGGCTCCCAGCATAAGGACATGGAACTGTTGGAGCAAGTCCAGAGGAGGCCACGAAGTTGCTAGAGACTGAAGCACCTTCCCTATGGATACAGGCTGGGAGAGCTGGGGCTGTTCAGGCTGGAGAAGAGAAGGTTGTGTGGAGACCTCACAGCACCTTCCAGTGTCTGAAGGGGCTACAAGAAAGCTGAAGAGGGATTCTGCATTCAACTGTAGTGGTATGATAGGGAATGATGGGTACAAGTTGAACGAGAGGAAATTTAGACTTGATAGTAGGGAGAAATTCTTTACTGTGAAGGTGGTGATACACCAGAACAGATTGCCCAGGAAGGCTGTGGATGCCCCATCCCTGGCACTGCTCAAGGCCAGGTTGGATAAAGCCTTGAGCAGCCTGGTCTAGTGGGAGGTGTCCCTGCTCATGGCAGGACTTGCTGATCTTTAAGGTCCCTTCCAACCCTTAACATTCTATGGTTCTACTTGCTTCCCACAATTAGTTGAAAAAGGCTTCTTTTTTTTTTTTTTTAACTTTCCATGTTGCAGTGACAAAGTGATTATTTTTCTTCAATACCATGTTTCTTAATACTGCATGTATCAAGAACTGATATTCTAGTCAGATGTTAAATCCCTCATTTGTGTTAAAGAAATGTTATTTTCCATACTCCTGAAATGACATGTCCAGAAAAACTATGGTTTGTAGCTCTTAATGTTAATTTCATTTTAATCATCTGTCTTGGGGTGAGGTTATGATAATCTTGTATTCCCTGTCATCTGCTTCATGCCCAGAAATGGATTCTTGTAGCTTTAAAAAACTGCTTTCAGCAGCTCTGCCAGCATGGGATTGTTCTGAAATTCTCCCCCAGGTTCCTCAGCCTTGGAGTGCAGGGGGATCAGGTTCTTGCTCCCAGCTGCTGCTGCTGCTGCTTGGGCTGTTAGCTAAGGAGAAGCTTTTCTCTGGGTCTGCGAGAGCAACATCCTGGTCTTCTGCTTTTCTTCTCTCCTTGGACTGTTTGGCTTGCTTGTTCATCCAACATCAGACAGCTCCTGGGCAGAGGGTTGGCAGGACCCTGCAGGGAGCTGCTGGAGTGACTGCCCAGCCCCCTGGACCACTGATGGGGGGAGCTAAGCCCAGGAAAGAAGGGACTCTAAATCATCAGCTGTCTTTGCAGGCTCAATACCTAATAATTCTTTTTTCCCTTTTCCTTGTGCCTCGTGGGCATTTTGTTTTGTTTTGTTAAATAAATAGGGGTTTTTTTCACTTTCCTCCAAGAAATTGTTGTTGTGATGAGGAGAGGAAGTGCCTAAACCCTTTTCCTTTGGTGGGGGGTCGTTAATTCGGAACACTCTCTCCAAAACTTGTCTCTAACCGCAGACACCATCTCATGAGTCTCACCCATCACTGTGTTTTCCTAAGTCCTTCTTCTAAATGTTTTATCCCTTTTAAAATGTTGCTATTTGGGACATTACCAATTATCAGGCAGTGAAATATAAATTGATTTCCTCTGTGTTATTTGGTCACATACATCCTTGTAAGTAGATCCAAGCATTGCCTTTTTCACTGAATTGTATCAGTGCCACAAGAACATCTCAGAATAGTAGGGCTCAGGGCTATAAGCCATATGAGGGGGAATTGTGTTTTAAATTGATTAGAACATACAAGCCATTTTCAGAAATGTTTCTAAAAATTAAATAGCTGTCTTTTTATTTTAAAAATTAAATACCAGGAGATCACTTCTCTTTCACAGAAAAAAAGTATATGACATTTTTCTCTTTTCTCTTTATGTATGTGAAACCTTTGAGACTCTCATTGTTGTCAGCTGTATGTAGGACAAACATTCCCCAAATTCTTTTTCCCAGGGAGTGTTCATTCTGTTGCTGAGTAAATACCTTTCTTGATTCCCCACTTTATAAGCACAGCAAAGGAATATGTATCCCTTCTGAGGCACCTCACTGTAAATCAGCTGTAATGGAAGCCCCCATCCAAGCTTTTATTGGGAGGATAAACACTCCAATAGTTCCCTTCTAAAGTGTTTACCTGGCTTTTTCACAGCTGACTCAGTGGATCAGAGCCTTTTAAGGCAGTCTGTCTGGCATTTTGTCACTAATCTCTGCAAGGCTTTTCTAATTCTCATATGATTAGTAGTACAGGATACTATTCATTGAGGAAAAAGTAAAACATTTTTTCTGTCTTGCTGCCTAATTTAGATGTTAAATTGCTAAATCACTAAATCCATTTACTTCCCAGGTTTAGTCTCAAAGGCAAATAATGCCAGTATTGAACTACAAGCAGTTGATGGACAAAGAAAATACCACTTAACTCCATCTCCTTGTCTTTATGTGAAAACCAAACCAAAATCTTTTAATTTGCAGAGATTCAGCAATGTCATTAAACTGCTGAAAAACAATTTCCCTCCAGCAGGTTGTTGTCATATTGCTGAAACCAAAAGGCATCCTCTCAAGTCTTCGGGGGTTTTGTTGGAGCTTCTAAAATAATATAACCCATTCTAGGACACATGCTCAACTTGCAGTCAGATGAGCTGATGGTTGATAGGAATTGCATACATAAGGCAGAACCACACAGGTAATGGAGAAGTGCAGGTAAGGGTAATCCCCAAATTGGAAATAACAGCTACTAGCAAAGGAGAAACCCAAGGAGCTGGTGACTGGTGCCACAGCTGCCATCCATGTCCTCTGCCCATCCCCAGCCCTCACCTCACCATCAGGGAGGTGCAGAGAGCTCAGTTTGCCTGAGGAAGCTGCTGAACTGCTGCTGGTCCCTGCTGGCACAGCCAGAGCTGGCTGGGGTGTTTCTGTAGCCACAACCTGCTCACTTTGTGTCCAAATGATTCATTCACAGGTGATGGAGCTGAGTGGACCAGAAGCGAGAAAGATGGTTTGACTGCATTTTTCCTGATTATCCCAAAATTTTATCTCAGTTTCCTTTACAATTCTATCCTTATTCTGTCTTCTCACCCTGTCTCTCACCTCACATCTGTCCATAGCCTAGAACTGGTAGCTCCTCGTTGCTCCTATTGCTTTGTTCTATTTATTTGGTTGGCTTGACTCACTGAGATTTAGTGAGAACACTATTCTGCAAAGCACAGGGTTCCTCATGCCCAAAAGAGTCATTCAAGGGAGTTTGCTTGACACTCCCTGTCTGTAACCAAAAGGAAAAATGAGCATAGGGAAGCATATTTGATATATAGTTATGGGCAAATTTAAGTAGCTCTTAACACTCATATCAGATTCTCATGAGCAAATGATAGCATAGACCTGTCTTCTGTCCTGCTAAAATCACTTACTGTTGAATGTAAAATACCTACTTGTACAGTATCAGCATGTTTAGAACTACTGCTGTTTTGTAAACTGATGATAGTGATTTACTTTGTATTATTCAATTTAAAAAGAAATAGAGTTAAGCACTGGTTAGGAACTAAAGCAGAGCCCTCCTATGAAATATGTATTTTCAAATCTCTCACTCGTTGTTATTGATGGTGATTCAATTCCACCATGAATTGCATTTCTAGTTTATATGCAGGACTGTTTTGGTTGAGAATACAATATTGCCAGGTTCTGCAGCGTTGGCTTTGGCAACACTCACAGCTTTGAACTCAACTTTGTTCCAGCAATGTCTTGCCCTGTTGAGTTCAGCCCTCAGAAGCTCATGGGTCCCATGGAGGCAGAGCTGAGATGCTCCAGCTCATTTTTGTGAGCTGTTATGTTACTCCCAGCTCGTGCTGCTGAGTCAGCTGGTAGCTTTGGAAGATCAAGCCTTAGGAGACCACTTCTGTACCACCATTCTGACTGTAAATGTCCCTTCAGTGTTTCCTCCAAAACACACTTAGCAAAATGCAGTTAGGATTTAGATAGTGAAGGGTTCATAGTGTCAGCACAGAGCTTAAGGAGTTAAATAGACACAGATCAAAATACTCCAGTGTCTAGAGGGATGTGTTTAAATGAACACTGCAAGTTGGCAAGCCTCCAAATTAGCATAGTTTAAAGAATTCAAGGTACATTTAATTGGATCCTTCTAATCCCTTTTCCCTTAGAATGAGCATTTTAACAGTTTAATTCCTTTTGCAACCCCCACATCCCTTACTCCAGTGGCCCATCTAAAATAAATACTGTGAACTATAAAAGGCCTAGAGAAGTTCTTGCTGAAGCCAGTGGCAACAGGATGGAGTCCTCAATACTCCACTCATTTGGATCTGCTGTTTGGAATTGCAGAGAATATCAGTTAGGGCTAAGCCTTGCACCTGCCAGCTTAAGCTGCTGCATGAACAAGGAGCTTCAGTGGTTGTGTTGGGATGGAGTTGGCAGCTGTTAAATGATGGGATGGGATGGGATGGGATGGGATGGGATGGGATGGGATGGGATGGGATGGGATGGGATGGGATGGGATGGCATCACAGGGGTCCATGTCCGGGTGCCCAGGGAGTCCTTGGCTGCCAGGACCAAGGAGGTGCCACCTGGGCAGGGAAGGTGCCCCACTGTTTGCCAGAGCAAGATGAGAGAAGCATGCATGAAAACCACAGGCCAGGACACTGCTTTTAATGTATTTAATATACTTTAACTTACTTTAATTTTTAATTACTAACTTTTACTAGTTGGTAAGCAAACTGAGTAATTGGCTGGTTTTTGATGACCTTTTTAAAACTGCCTTTAATGGCCCTTGTTCAGTGTTTGGCACCTGACATGGATTGTGAGCTCCTTGGGCAGAGAAATCTTTTCCTTGGGCAGAAGAAAACACTTCTTGAGAAAAACCTGGATAACAGCTCTGTTGGCTTTAACCTTGTCTTCTCAGTAAGCAGATCAAACCAGAATTTTAGTTTTCAGGAATCTGGAGTCTTTGAAATGTGAAACTGAATACCAGTAAATGTCAGCCCTCCTCCTGCACTTCCCAGTGGGACCACTGTATTCATACAGCTGTGAATGAGGCTTGCTGGAGTTACAGGGTCCTTAACAGGGAGCTATCAGTTCCCCAACAGCAAAGGTGCCTTAGTGAAAGTGATCTTCAAAGCTGGCCAGCCCCTGTGTCAAAACCAGACTGGTCAATTTATCACCTAGCCTAATGTCAAAGAGATTAAACTTGGAGCTCTCCAAGTTCTGTAAAATGTCATTATTAGTTATTTTTTGTGGAAACAATTACAAAATTGTTTGATTTTTTTACATGGGTACAATTATCTCCTCCAGCTGTTATGCTAGTTTAGACCACATTGTCACCAACCTCTTCAGGTACCTTGCTAAAGAAGACAAGAAGGCTCTCAGAGGTAGAGACATTTCACAGGATGGACAGAGGTTGCTCCATTTCATGCAGCAGAACCGAGAAGTTCAGCAGCAGGTGAATTCACAGTCTTTTCTATGGGGTATTATTGCATTCCTGAATTCTCCTGGGTTTTGTGGTACTTAACAGGCTATTTGGCTATTTAGTGACAGAATATATCTCCCTATGCTGGGATGCCACCCTGAGTAGCTTCAGCTGTGTTCTCATGACAACCAAGGATTGAAGGTATTTTTTGTCATACTGAGCAGTGTAGGCTCTGTACTTGGCCATACAGTATCTTACATCTGGGTGTTTCATTTCTGCTGATAAGAAGATGGGTGTGAGATCATCAATACATTTCTGTAGACAAATGGGAAGGAAAGTCTCTAAAGTATTTTAAGAGGAAGAAGAACAAATTCTGGCATTGAACTACACATTTTGGTAATGAAATGTGTAGCTGAATGTCTGCATGCTGTCAAGTTTGAATATTTTATTTTGCAGTAGGTGAATCAGTGGGAGTTTTTTCTATTAAAGGTAAATACAATAGAATCTAAATCTCATGTTTCTGAAAAGGAAGTGGTCACGGTAGTGCTTAGGAGAGATTGCCCCTTTTCAGCTCCTTCACTTTTCACAGCCCAAGTGCATTACAGGGAGGCCAGGATGTTCATAGCTACAGATCTCCACATTTGCTCCATGCCACATGCCCTTAAAATCTCATTAAACTATTTGAAAATGCTTATTTACAAGAATCTCTGGATTCTTAATGCCATTGCAGAGATACCATTTAAGGAGGTGTGTTTCACAGGTCAGGAGGCTTTTAACAAAAGTGGGAGTTATTAACAAAATGCAAATGACAAGTGTGGTAAATTTGTGTTTCCGTATTAGGTAGGTGTCATTTGTAAAAAGCCTGGCATACAGTCACCAATTGCTGTTGGCATTTGTTTGCTGTTCTAATTGAAGGTGAAAAGGAACTAATGGTAACTAATATAATCCTGGCACTATATTCTGAGAATATTAGTGGTGTTTATTATTGGCATCATTATCAGAATGGGATGATTCCCTTGGATTCCCTTGTCATCTTACAGGTTCTTATATTTTACATGCCTGACAGGAAGCAGCAGTCAGCGTTTGGGGCTGTTGGATTGCTCCACACTGTAGCACACGTGTGCTGATTGAAGGGGCAGAGCAGCAAGCTGGGCTCTGGGCTGCCCTCCATTTGTGGCAATCCCGATGTAATACTTTGTCTGTTAATATGCAGTAATCTTTCACTTTACAGCGTATGACTAGGCAGCAATCTGTCTTTATTAACTTCAGATTCTGCGGAATATGTTATATTTATTTTGAATGCAGGCTTTCACATACTCTTTTAAATATTAATGGCTGGTCTCCAGCAGTCAGCATAAATATGATTTGCATTAGCACTAGTCATATCATATTGAGTGCCTTTGATGTCAACTATTCAGGGTACTAGTATCTGACATCATCTCCCGAGGTCACTGACAACTTTGACCTTTATTCTCATGCACAGTTTCTGTAGTCTCAGAAGCTCTTTTGAATTGATTTGAAATTTTGACTCTTCCCTTTATGAGGCAGTAAAATTGATAATTATTCAGATGGGAACTGAGCACTGAGCGAAAAATCAATTCCACCCGCTCTCTGCTGTGTATAAAATTACTTCTGAGTCTGCCGGACTGAACGGATGGCCAAGGTAAAAGCAGCAGGCAGGAATAGTGGAGAGGATTAGCTGGACGAAACTAATAGCCTAAAGGGATGGCTTTGGAGATGAGGGAGTGTGCCGGTTGGGGGTTATTATTAGCAATGATGGGACTCATTGATCATATGTTTACATCAGGTTTCCATTGGGTTATAAATCAGCCCTGAATAGAAACGGAACCCAGGGCCTGGTGCACTACCGGGGGGAGGGCGTATTAGATTATTCTCACTTTCACACTCAGATGAAAAGTGAGACATTGATTATTCATTGGCTGGCCATTAAACACTGGGCTTATAGACGATTTGACTATCATGGAAGCTAATGAACAAGATTGCTGCTTCCTAACCAGCGGTTTCAGTTTTCAGGACATCTGTTTGGGCTCAGTAATGCATAACCCTGTTAAGGAGTGAGTCACAGGCGCTGAACGGCGCTGACAACCTGGGGCCCGGTGGCAAAACGTGCTCCGGTTGGGAGGTTTGGCGGCTCTGTACCTGCGCCGCTGCCGCGCTCCCGGCACTCAGTTCCCAGTCGGGACTCGAGGCTGCCGCGGGATCTCCGGGCAGCAGCCGGACAGTGATCTGTCCTTGCCAGCTCGGGTCCTGCCAGCGCCGCGTGTGCCCCGCGCTCCTCGGGCCGGCCGGGGAGAGCTCCGGCGGCACCTGCCAGCGCCCCCGCCCAGCGCCCCGCGGCGGAGCAGGAGCTCCGCCCGCCCCGGAGCGGCGCCGCACGGCACGGCGCGGCACGGCACGGCCCGGCATGGCACGGTACGGCACGGCCCGGCATGGCACGGCACGGCACGGCCCGGAACGGCCTGGGGTCGAGCGGGGCCGAGCGGCCGCCGCGCCGGAGGAGAAGGCGGCGGCGGTAGGTGCCGACCGGGCCCGGGGCAGAGGGAGGGCTCGGGGCCGGGCAGGGGCGGTGGCGGGGCAGAGCCGGCGCCCTCCCGCAGCAGGAACCGCCGCCCTGCTGTCCCCCTGTCCTGCGGCTGTCCTGCTGTCCTGCGGCTGTCCCGCTGTCCTGCGCCCGCCGCTGGGTGCGGCATCACCGCTCCGCCTGTCCCGAACAGTGTCATCACCACCGTCATCATCAATCATCATCATCATCATCACCACCGCCCCGGCCCGCGCCGCTCCCCCGCACTGCCCAGCGGGGCGGTCGCGGTGCGGCCGCTGCCGCCAGCGCGGTGTGACTGGCCTGAGGCTCTGTGCCATCATTGTGCCATCATCCGCCTCATTCCTACCTTGCTCCCTCACGTGTGCCCCGCAGCAGCTCGGGGCTGCAGCGGGATGACGTGGCTGTACTAAAAGAGGAGCAATAGAGAACGTGGAAGTGAAAGAGCTCCGTAATGCTCAGGAGCAAGTTTCGGCATCCTTCTGAAGCTCGGCAGTGGCTGTTGGCTCTGCCCGGGTTTTGCCGTGTCCTGGCTCGACCCCTGGGGCGAGCAGCTCAGCCTGAGCTCCATCTGCGAACAGCCCTTGGTGAAGGGATCTTACAGCCACACCGAATTAATGTGTGAAGTAATTTGAGATACATGGGTAGAACACGGTATAAAGTTTACTGCACTCAACTATTGCTGTTATGTTCTGTTCTTAGCACTTTGATAAATAATTTTAAAAGGCTCCTACTTTGCTGTTATTCTGGGATTGAGAATTGAAGCCTCTGCTGCTTCACTTTATAAATGAAAGTGTAATTTTTGGTCTTAAGAAGCTACCTTTATCTTCTGTTAATGCTGATCTTGCTGAACTGTACACATTAGGCTGTTAGCTCAATTTCTATGTAGTAAAATACTATTCCTGTTAGTTCTTTACAAAAATCAATCAGTTTTGTAGCATCTTTCCCCTGTAGTTCTAAGAAATGTTTGTAAGAGTCAGGCACGATAGGTAAAGAATTCTTGCATGCACAGCCGACCTTGAAATTATTCTGTGCTGGGTGCAGAGGGAATAAATGGTTGGTTGAACAGAAGCAGGATTTCAGTGGCATTCCTGTGTTCACTTGCTTTCCTGGATGTTTCTTGGCTGGGGCCTAAGGTACAGGGAGGCCAAGTGAGGGAAGGCAGTGCCCCGTGATTACTTGCTGTGCATCGTTTCAGAAGGATAATGTGGGCAAGAATGAGCCGAGAATGAGTTTTTGATGAGACTGAAGATTGTAGCGATCTTGGGGTGGCCCCTGGCCGGGGGGGAGCTGGGTGTCTGTAGGACGAGGCTGTGCCCCATCTGAGCCCTTCGAGGGTTCAGCATTTCAGGGGCAGTGGGTGGGCAGTGCTGAAGGAGGGACCATCGGCAGGGATGTGGGAAGAGCCAGCATTCCCTGCCGAAGGAGAATCTGGTGGAATACAAGGGCTGAAGAGGGATCTCTGGGAAAGGAGTGCCGTAGTAGGCAGATGGGAAGGTGTGTGGGTGAACAAAGACCAGAGCCAGGAGCCAGGATGGGGTGGGAAGTGCCGGGTAAGAGGGGGATGTGGTGTGATGTCCTGGGGGAACTTGCCCAGGCTGGCCAGTGGAGCAGAGTGTGACCAAGGGCTGCACCAGTGACCAGAGACACTAAGTGTAGCAGCACAACAGCACTGCCTGGCAAGTGCAAATCAGGAAGCAGAGGTGCCAATTGCAGTGAAAAACGCAAGTGGCATTACTACATTAAGAGAGTATTATGAATTGCAACTTCCCTTTTTTTTCTGTTTTCTAAAATAAAGTAAGTGATGTTTTTGTTTTTCAGATAAGCCTCAGTGCCATATACAGCTAGTGTGGGGTTATGAACAGTAATGGAAATAAAAACCTGCAGTGGAGCTGTGTTTATAACACATGCTTCATGGCCCAGGCAGCAACACTTGCATATAAGCACATCACAAAGAAATCTAAATTGCACTGTCAGAGGGTATTTGTGCAAGATGTTGAGTACCTAAGAACCCACACTCATATATGTGAGCATATGCTTCATTGTAGGAGCAGATCAAACCCACAGGTGTGATTATTCCTATGCTTAAAATCAAATATGTTTAAAGGCTCAGCTGAATCAGGATGCTGAATCAGGTTGCTCAGCTTTTGCTGTCTCGAGGCTTCAAAGTTTTGATACAACCGTAAGAGGGATTTTCCCAGGGACATCTGTTTCAGCCTCTTAGCCCAATTTAAAAATGTTATCCAATACTACCATAACTTTCTTTATTAATTGAAAAGGATGGAGATATACCAGCTGTAGCCCAAGCCAGCAGAGACTTGGGTGGCTAAGCAACAGAAAAGGCACCATATTGAGTGAGCCAAAATTCAGTCTCAAAGTCATTTATTTTAACCAGTGACAATACGTTTAGACTCTAGTGTTTCAATTTGATTGATGGTTTAATATCATATATAATCTTTTTAATGAAGGAACCCATTTAAATATGTTAACATTTGCACTAGCAGTCTCCCATGTACATAACTGCATTTAATCATTACTCTGATTGTTTTTGTGATTCTGTAATTTGCATCAGCAAAATAACTATGTCAAAGCTGTGTTATCTTAATGAAAACCACAGTTACCTCTCTTATACATGCTTCTTACTGTTCACGGGTAAAAGTGGCAGCAGTCTCAGTCTCAGGTATATTGCTAAATGTATAGTTATCACTACGTGTGCTGTCAGTTAAGAAATCGGAAAAATTAATGAGCTTAGTGTCTTTTCTAATTCTGCTTTGTTTAAAGCCTCATTGTGATTCGTTATCATGTGAATCGAGTAATTTAATTTTAAGACTTTTAATGTTAAAATACATCATCATTAGTGATGTATCCGAAGATTTCACGGTCTTAATAATGGCGCTAAATCAAATTGGGAGTCCCCTCTTAATCACGCAAGCTGTGCTCCAGTTCACAGCAGCAGTTTTGGGGCTGGCGAGCAGTTCGGTTCCGCGCAGAGCAGGGCTGCAGGAGCACAAAGGCTCCGCACGCCCCGCGCGAGGTGTCGGCGCTGCAGGCGCCCCGGGCGAGGCAGCTGCTCTGTGTATGCTTTTGTTTATCCCTTGCTGGTTTATGTAGCCTTTAGGCCAGCACATGAAACAATCGCCTCTACAGGGTCAGCTGCTGGTCAGAAGCAAAGTAAGAAAAGACTTTGCCTTAAAACGCCTCAGCCATCATTTCAGTGCAGCTGGCACCTGCTACTGGTGCGCAGCGGGAGGGTTAGGGGTCAAAGAGGCAGTTGTTCTAAACTCAGTGATGGCTTAAAGGGACTTGTAGATTAATCTGCTTTATTAACTTCTGTATATTAGATAACTATTGCAGTGAATGACAGTCCGTCTTTCTGAATAAGTCCCTTCACCTCATTCTCTTTTAAATTGGCTTTTGAGTAATGAATATTAAATAGAATAGATTTCAGGGTAATTAAGTGGAAACATTAGGATGATGTTGTTCTACAATCATATCTATAAGTTTCTTGTGTATTTATCTTGCAATATTACTGTTCGTTGCTTTTTGCTAGCAGAACGAAAAGCATAAATGTTTCAATTAAAGAAGAGGAACTGGCTATATTTCTCACTAAACTCATGTCTCTGGGCTGCATAAATATTTTCAAAAAACAAATAAGTTTAGGAAGAAGTGTAAAAATGTTTTATTCCTTGTTTACTCCCTGCAATGTAATACTTTACTTGGAAATGTTCAATTTCTGCTGGCTGTGGTTTTGTTATATAAAACACTAAGAGGTGCTGGTTTGGGGAAGGTCAAAAAATATCACTGTTCCATAGAATCTAACTAGTGATATGAATAGCACCAATAATTTCGTGAAGTTCACATTATAATTCAAAATCCAGTTAGAAGTGATGCTTGCAGTCTGGAAAGAAAGCAATATCTTTACAAAATGGATAGGGAAAGGTAACAATCCATTCTATGATCTGCTACTGGCAGATTTGTCATGTGAGTGATGAAACTCGGTCTCTGTGAGCAAACCCCCTCCCTGCTTTGGGAAAGAAAAAAAAAAAGTAAATTTAAAGTTCTAGAATAGCAGCAGCTTACAAGGATGCTTAATTGCTGTTGGATCTGATAGCAGTGGCTGAGATGGTGCTGGTGTGGAGATCCAGTGTTTGATGAGGCTGTTTTTGGGCGTTCTGTCTGTGAGTCAGAGCAAAGGCGAGTGGCAGGTGAAGGGGCTGGTTTGTGCCCAACACTCTGTACTGACTGGCATACACTAAATGTGTGTCCCGCTTAATCTTGGGAGATGTCTGATTTTCAGGACTCTAGAACTGAACCTCAAAATCCATATTTTCCTTGGCTAATGCCGTTGGTTTTGTCTGTTTGTGATCCTGAGAGATATTTGTGTGCTCGAGCTGTCTTCTGAAATCATGGCATGCATTTGGGTTTTCTTCCTTTGGTGTTTCCTTGATTGGAGTTTTTTACTGAAAATTGAGGTTCTTGTGTATTTGCATGTCTCCAGTAGCTTTCACAGTTTTAAAATAAAATACATTTTTAAAAACCCCCAATGTCACAATGGATTGATGAGATTTGGGAATGCTGTTATTTTCTCTCAGCTTAGCCTAGCATTGTCTAGGTAAGCTTACTTTAACTTGAGCAAAATCCTCCGAGTGCTTTGCTGGGCACATCAGAGGAGATATGTGAGTGGTTGGAGGAGCACCACACACAAAGGGCTGCAGCACCACGGGGTTTGACCTTTCAGCAGAACCATGTTTCTGAATTCATAAGTCGTTTCCCTTTTTAAAAAAATAAATAGAAAAAATTAAAAATGAAGTGTGTGCAACCATTCTTTAAAATCCTTTTAGTGTGACAAGTAAAGTAATCTTCCATTGATACTTAAAAGTCCATCTGCAGAAATTCAGGCAGAATGTTAGAGAAATGCAATATCTATTGAAATGTTAAGTGTCAAACTGCCAGGGTAATGTATTTAGTATGAAATATAATATTCAGTGCATTTTGTTTTGATGACTGCATGAAATAGCCGTGTGCTCTTACCCTTTGTTGTTGTTGTTGTGAAAGATGATATTTGCTGAGAAGTGTTGGTGGCTGCTCAGGACACAGGAGCAATATGCCTATTACCAGCTTTATCATCTGTCTTTTGTGTTTATTTGCAAAAGCTTTGGTTACAGTTCAGTTCATCAGGATAACAAAAACACTTTTAATTGTTCCACAGAAGAAATTAGAATCAATTTATGAACAGTTTGAAAACAGAAGGGGCTTGCAGTCTGTTAGGCAATGGGTATTTAGTACTCGGATTAGGCTTTTTAAGTTGTGTGCTGGTCCAGTGCTCTGCCCCAGCCAGTGGAGGGGTCACTGTGCCCTCTGAACCATCCTGGCACAGTGGTCACAGCTGAGCTGCTGCCTTTCTCCCACTCTCATTTCCTTCAAGGTGTGGTTTAAAGCCCACCCTGCCTTCTGTCCCTGCTAGTCATCTCTGTATCAGTTCATATGGATAAAATAATTACCCTGGTTCTAATTGTCTCTGTGCCACTGGTTACTGTTGCTGTGTGGGGAAAGCCTCTGACTGCTCCTGGCAAGCATCCACAGGGCTGAGCCCACCCTGAACCCAGCCTGAGCCCATGCTCAGGATCCCACAAATCCAGGCTACCACAAATCTGGTACAAGGGCTCTGCAAAGCTCCTGGTGTTGCTGCAAGGCTGGGTGGCTTATGGGAGAGGTGCTGGGCTGAACCTGGTTGAAGATGAGCACAAGCCTAAGCCCAGTTTACAGACTGCTCCTCGTGTGGGGTTTCATTCCTGAGTGCTGCATGGAGCACTCAGCACTTGGTGCCAGCCTGAGGCAGTTCAGAGTCAGGGATAAGTGCACACTCAGCCTGAGATACCTTGGAGCATCTTGGACAAGTGATTTAGAGCTGATCTCATGCTCAGCCTTTCCCTCCATATGCAGATTTTTACATTTCTGGAACATTTCTGTAGATTGGGTTTGAGAATAGCTTCAGAATAGCTTTATTTGTTTTAGACTATTTTTTTTTCAGTAGTAGCATTTTCCAACCTTGTCTTCCCTCCCCACTTGGCTGGCATTTTGGAAGGCCTTCCTGTAATAGAGATTTCAGGAGAGTAATGATCCAGCAGGCAAAGATCCAATTCCTATGTTGAAAATCCCCAGATACTTTTTTGCATTGACCCCCATCACCTGGTGCAAGGGAAGGCAGCAGGGAGTTGGAGAGGAGAAAGGTGAAGGCTCATATTGAGGAATTAAAGAAGGTTCATGCTGTAAGTCCTGGTATCGGTTAAGAGGAGAGCTAAAACATTTAGACATGGAGCCATCTACATTCCTGAAGATGGTCTCTCGCTGGCAGGTGTTGGTGTGGGTTAAATTGATGTTCTTTTCTCCCAAGAGGATTAAATAATGTGTAAGTAATCATTTGGGTGGAGATGCTTGTAGGAGACACCAGCTTCATCCTGTGTCACCTCTCAGATAAGAGCACTGGCTGTACAGGACAGAGACAGGGTCTCACTGTGTGGACTGTAAAAAATGCTTGAGAATCTTCAGAGATGAGCCTGTGGTTACAAAGCCTTGAACCTATCTGCTTCTTCTTGTGCTGCTAAAAGCAGAGGAAAATGGGTATTCATTTTCTTGTAAGGTTTTTAAAGAGCTCAGCCTTCTGGTGCATCAGACCATCCTGAAGCTTCTGTTACAAATTATGGCAGGTTGTGCATTCTAGAGGTCCCAGTTAATCACGGTTCTGTCATCTTTAAAAGCAGCTGTAGCATCATATAGTAACAGCCACTTGTTTAGAAATGGCTGAATCTTAAATAAACCGTTTAGATTAATATAAAATGACAATTTAGTAGCTGTAACTTAAAAGCTCTGCATGCTACCAGCTAAAAAATGCAGATTAAGAATTGATGTCACAATCTTAAATTATTCCAGCCTGAGGTGGAATAACTTGCTGTCTAACGGGGAGCACAGATGGATAGGCAGGAAGAAGCTGTGCAGATACACGAGTTTGTAAACATCTGTCAGCTACAGCAGATACCCAAATACAAAATCTTGCACTTCAGGCAGCGCATGAGTATGTGACATTCAACAGAGGGTTTACATGAAATTCAGCACAGACAGAAGCAAGTCAACACACCCTGGAAAGTAATAATTAATGAAACATATCGCCTCCTCCCCGCAGAAGGAGGAGGGATTTCATTCATCAGGCATTGTCAGTGCTGCTGCTGTTAACTGTTCTGCTTACAGAATTAATGTAGCGAGGCCTTTGGCTAAGCAAAATTGCTGCACCCCGTGAGACTCAGTGCTCATGGCTGGGTCTGCAGTGGCCAGCTGGCATCACTTCTCCAGCTCTGGTGGATGTCAGCCTCCCCAGGAGCAGTCTCCATTGACAGAGATGACCCAGTTCTCATAGGTGAGACTGGACATGGGATAGTCCTTCATGGGAAAAGTATAGATGCAACTGCAATTTGAAAATAACGTATTCTGTCATGTTAGAATGGACTCTCAGAGGAAAGGTCCTACAATTACTGTTTGAAAACATGCTAGTGCAGGGCAGAGTTGTGCTGTGAGCAGCTCATGTGCAGGCTATAGCTGCTGCTCCTGTCTAGTGGTGCTGTGGGGACTCCCTGGCACAGCACAAACATCTGCTTGGTAATCCTGTCAATGGCCTGGAAAGGCAGCTCACTGCTTGCTAAAGGTAGGCAGTGATGAGAGGAAGCCTTAGCTTTGGAAAGACCTCTTTGCACCACTGTGTTATTGTGCTGTTAACATGAAAACTAGAGGACCACAATGGTTGTGATGCACATGACATGTCCTGGATGTGTCCTTCTGAGGGTGTGCTTATGTTTCTCTTTATATACAAAGTCAGGTTTGACCTAAGTTCATACACTCTTATTTTAGGGTTATTTCTGCTGGCTCATGACTTGGACCCACTTCAGTGAATTTCCACACTCAGCCCTTTGGCCAGTTCTGAAGATGTGCTGGGAAATGCAGAGCTCTACATTCCCTGCAGTTACTCCTTTTTACATCTATAGCTGTCCCTTTTGGACACTTGGGAGAATGGGAATCTCCCACCAGGAGAAATAAATGATGGGAATATCCTCTGAGGGACACAGTTGGATGATATTTCAGTCCATCAGCTGCTGGCATATACTAGTTCACGGTGTGCAGTGTGTCTCCCAGATGCCTTGTCCTGACATCAGGATTGGGTTTTTCTCAGCCATTTACACCCTAATTCTCATAAAAGCAAGCAAAAAGACCGGTTGAACTGTTTCAAGTAGAGATCCAGGATTGAGTCCCTCACAGTTTTTAACCTCAACTGTTGAATCATGAAATTTTAGTTACTGATGTTCATTTAAATATATGTACTGGAAGTGTGCATAAATAGAGTGAAATACTGTATACTCTGCACAGAATCTGGAGGAATCTGCTCTATATGGGCAGAATGCCAGGCTTGCTCTGAGGGCAGCATGGAGGGCTTTGGGAAGGGCTTGGATGCCATTGCCTGGGCTCATGGACTGCCCATGTTTCCTGCTCATGCCCCTTCTGTCTGTCCCTCTCTTCCTCTTTCCACAACTCCTCTTTCTTCTTCCTTCGTGTCATGGAAATTGGCAGCAGGATGGGAGGGAGTTGAGAAGAGGAAAGAAAGGAAATAGGAAAGGAAAGTCAGAAGGGAAGGGAGCTGCAGTGTCACCAGCCTCTCATGCTGCTCTGGACAGCTTGATAACATTCTTTCTTGGACTAATGTGATTTCATCATGCAGGGGAAAGGCATGGGGTCCTTAAACTCTTGTATGTTACAAAGCTCAGCTGATGTGCTGTTTCTGACAATTAAGTGTTTTTAGTTCAGGAATAATGGGCTGATTCTTGCTTTCAAGATAAATAAAGGCTTTAGTTTTTGTATTTCATCTGGAAATTTTATCTTTGAATGTGGAAAATAACAATGTGAAAGTCAAGCTTTCTAGTAAAATAAATATTTTAAAACAACAGATTAAAATTTAAGGTATTTAGTATTCTTGGGGCATTTAAGTCTTCTTAGTGTTATTAGTAAATGATGATCCGTTTACTGATGAAGAAGAATTGATTATGAAAGAACTAAGAATTCCAAAGGACTTTAAAATTAGTAATCACAGCTCTTAAATTAAGAGCTGACTGTCTGAAGCTGGAGCTTTAGAAACCTACCAAATTTTGTATGCTAAACAGTGAAAAAAAAAAGTGAATTTTTCAGGTGTGAATGGAAACAATGAGTGTTATTACCAGACAAGTATTTTGTTAAAATCTGTGCATGCTCCTGATCCTTCTAAATCCTTTGTAAAGGAACATACATACTGCTTTCTCTGGTGTTTATGTAATGTTCTTTTTGTTAAAATGTGATTGGTTGCAGCATAGTAAAAGATTCATCCCAACAAATGGGAAAGAGAAATGAGTTACAGGACTTGCAGTGATGCAAATGTTCTACTAATAACCTGACACAGCAAAGCAACCTTTCCAATGGAAGGGCAGCTTCTCTTCCAGCTTCCCGGAGAACAAGTTTTCATTATGAAGGTTACCTTGACCAACATTTTCCTCCTCCATTCAAGGCTGTGAGGGAGGAGAAACTCTGAAGAATTAATTTATTGGAAGAACAGTTCTTTATGCTTGTGTGTTCTGTCAATAGTTTCTTTTGTAAAGAGCAAATGTGTCAGGAGAAGCATTACTGACAGAGATAAAGTGATGCCCTGTGTTTAAGAGAGGTAAGGTTGCTGTTTAGAACTAAGTGAAAAATAGATTATCTGTTCCCCCACCCCCTTCCTTTTGAATGCCTCTTTCCCCTCCTTGAGACCTTGTTTTGTGCCTGAATCAGCCCTCGAGTCTGCCCCAGCTGTCCCAGCTGCCACAGTGCTGCCGTGGGCCTGCAGCAAGGTCTGTCATTCTCCTCAAGCAAAATGTTTCCATTTCTACTCATAGGGTGTTTTCCACCGAGGGAAACAATCCGTGTGTTCAGTCGGTTCTGCTTCTGTGCTCCATGCTTCCTCTTGCCATTGAGTTGCTCTGAGATCTCCAATTAGATGGTGAGGCTTCTGGCAGAGCATGCAGGGAGTGCAGGGAGTACCAGAGCATGGCTTGCCCTCTTACACCTATGTGCTTGAGTCGTGCAAGAGCACCTGAACCCCACCAGCTGCTGCTGCTGCCCAGGAGGAGGGATGGCAGCACTGCAGCAACTGCATGGCCTGAGCTGGGGGATGGCTGGGAGGAGCTGGGGAAGCTGAGGGGTGCCCCAGGGTCAGTCTGTGAGTGGCTTTGCCCACAGACTTTGTTCCTCACTCAGCCCCTCTTTAAGACATCATGGCAATGCTGATGTATCTCAGTGGTGTTCTTTGCAGCTAAGTAACATCTGGGATGTGCTTTGCAGCTCTTAGAAGTGAAATAAAGACTCCGACAGTACTGCTGAAGGCTTCTCGTGTGCCTGGGCTGGCTGATGGCCTGGAAACCAGCAGCATCACAGGGGCAGTAGTGCTGGCCACGATTGCATTTAGCTCCTTTTTCTAGGTGTTACTGGGGAGGATTTCATCTTCAGAAAACTGCAGTTGTCATTTCTGTATATGTTGCCATCATAAATGCAAATATATGTAAATGTGTATCAGCAAATGAAATAGGAAGAATAAAGTATAGTATTTCCAGGCCTCTTCAGAAGCTTATAAGAGTTTCATTTCCTTCATGACCCAACAACTCAGGGGAGCAACAAAGTGGGCCCATGTATGGAGCTGTGTGTCAGAGATTTTCTTCCTTGCATTGGTCAAGCTGTTTCTTCTGATTCCAGCAGAGCCAAATCAGGGATGACATGAGGTCTGAAGGAGGACACTGCAGGGGGCATCTGCCAGGGTGGGAAGAAGGTGTTCTATATTATGTGAAGACAGCAGAGAGGCAAAAGAGGGAGAGTCAGTGAGATGAAATGAAAGCTTGATACCTCTGCCCAAGAAAGAGTTAAAGTCTGGTGCACCACCAGACAACCAGTGCTATTTGCTGGTTTGATTGCAAAGCTCTGATATAAAGTAGGATGAGCTTTGTCCAGACAAGTGGATGACTTGGTGCCGGCTGCCTCCCTCAGACACCTAAAAGCTGTTTTCCAGCAGGGTGATCTCCTCAGCTGGTTTGCAGGGCAGTTTGCACTCTCTGGGAGTGTCAGCAGCTCTGTAAAGCAGAGAAGGATCTACAATGCTCTCAGCTTGCTGGAGGCTCATGCAGAAACAGCACAGGAAACCAGAGCTATAGAGAAAAACAAAGCAGCAGCGATTGTTGAGAGAGAGAAACATGGAAAGCAGGAAAAGGAAGTTTAGGGCTGTTATTATGGATTTTGATACCCTTCATCCTGGAATTAGGTTCAGTAATTGCTGATTGTCCTCTGCCCATGCTGTAGTGCACTCCTGACAGCCTCTACAGAGGTCTAGGTGTAACAGGTTTGCCCTGATTACACATACAGCTCTTAATGCCAAGCCATACACCCTGATTATTGATTTTTTAATCCTTGCAAGTGGGATGTCTGAGGTACTTGCAAAGACAACATGATAGGATTCTATATTGTCCACCTCCACAAGTAATAAACTTGCATATCTCCAGAGCAGGCATCCCTGGCTGTTGCAGAGCTCACGGGCAGATGTGCAGCCTTGTTCCCATGAGTGCAGAGGTGCCACTGGTCCCAGCAGCTCCTCTTACCAGAACTGTGTGTGTGGAAGTGTGAGTGGTGGGTCAGGGTCCAGCTTAGCCAAAGGGAGTGTACTGGCCCATGGACTAAACAGCCATGCACATGCCTGGGATGAGTCTCACTCACTCACTCTGGAATGCAGTGTGGTTCTCTGTATGGACAGTGATTTCTGACAGGGTTCTTACTCCTTGAGAGTCAGAAGTGGAAGTTAAATCTTTGAACAATAGGATCTTGTCAGAGAAAAAGCCCAGAGCAGAAGAGAGGCTTTCACCACTACCTGTCCTGGTTGGCCAATATCAAACCACACAATTAATAATTATTAATTACTATTACATAGATACTTTCATATTGGCTTTGTTTTTATGAATTAAAACATTCATTGTATTCCTTACTTCTTGCCATGCTATCAGTACTCCTTACTCATAAAAACAGGTAAGTGCTCTCCTGGTGAATTTCAGACATTTTGGTCATCTTTTGTATTTAGGCCAAAAACTTTCCACGAGTATTTACTTTGTAGCTTGTTTGCAATTTTGAGCTTCTGGACTAGAGACTTAAAGACAATCACTTAAAGACAATCTCCTGAGTTGTTTGATAAAGCTGAAGTTTGAAGAGATGGTACTTTCCCTCTGGGTCTGTTGGGACCTGAGAGTGCCCTGATCAGGTTAAGCATCACATTGGAAGTTTCTTCTTGCTTAGGACTTTTTCTAAAGAAATATGGGAACATGAGCTGTGGTGGTCAGGCAAATTCACAGCTTGAGTTAGGTTTATTGCTAAAAAAATTCTTCTGTCCTAACAGCTGGCTTTGTTGCAAGCTGTGAAGATGAAAACCTAATGAAGAATGAACTATAAGAAGCCTTAATTATTCTTCATGTTTGGAAAACAAGGCCCTGTTAGTGCTTGTGCAGAGGTTTGGAATTGCTTAGACTGGTTCCAAAGCAGCACAGAACAGTTTTTGTCCTATGAGTAATGGAAAACAGTTTGTGTGATACATGACTGTGAAGTCAAATGAAGAATTGGCCTTTCCCATACCAGACCATGTGTTCCTAACCTGGATGCTGAAATGATTTGTTGATCTCTCTGTTCCAGGTGATTTGTACTGCTAGGATTCATCTTTTTCATTTAGTGAAACATGCTGTTTGACTTTGCCTTGGTCAGTTATTACAGGCTAGTTTGCAGTGTGGCAGCTCTCAGGAGACCCTGCTCACAGCTACTCATTGGCCTAGAAAAAAGGATTTAATGATTTTCTACTTCCTCTGTGTTTGGTTTTAGGGTGTAGATATTTTATAAATGTGAGTCAAACTATTTACTGGTGACATTTTACAAATTTTCTCTCTGTTTAATCTCTAAGTAATGTTTTTAGGTTTGTATATGTTGTGGCCTTTGGCGTTTGGGAGCAACATATCTCAAGGACATCTTAGAGCATTTTATCTTTAAATGGATTCTATCACTATTTTCTAATTTCTCTGTACAAGAATTTTGCCAATCTCCAAAATAAGTCTTACCCTTCCCAGCTAAACACACCAGAGGTACAGAAGTAGAGCAGAACAAGAAGAGGGCTCAGAGTTAGGGAGCTTTGTGGGGCTCTGGGGGGATGCCAGCCAACGGGCAAAGAGAGTTGTGTACCTTCTGTTTGGGTGCCAACAGAACCTAATTGTGTGAGCTGATAGATCTCAGTGCTTTATGAAGCTAATGAAGTGGCTTTATTCCTGCTATAGAGCTCTGTAAAGCAAGTCACTGAAGTAAAGTAAGATGTCTAAACTCCAAGACTGGGGTTGTAACTGTGGTGGAAGTGGTGCAGATTTATAGACCTCTTGCTGTAATCACAATTGCCTTGCTTGAAATAGGGAGTGTTCTTTTCCAGTGCCTGGCAGTGTCATAAACAGAGAAAGGTGGATGTGAGACAATCAGAATCCTGAAGAGCAGCCTGGGTTTTGTCTAAAACTTGTGCAGATTGCTGGGCACACATGTGTTGCTCTCTGGAAATAGTGTAAAAACAGGAAAAATCCCAGACTAAACTTCAAAGCCTCAAATAAATGTCAAATTAACACTGCTTTAAATGTCAGTTCATATTTGGTTTTATTTAAATTTTTTCTTTAGAGCCGAGCTTTCGCATTAATTTTTTGTTCAACTTTCTTCACCTGGTAGTTTTGGTTATGGAAATATTTGTTTGGAAGAACAACTTTTGTAATATGGTGTTCATATAGGAAACATCAGTGATTTCAGCATGGTTAGTAAATGTTTCCTGCATTTTTCCTTCTCAGCACATCATACAGTTTAACAACAGCATCCATATTCATGTAAACTGTCTGAATTTTCTTTCAGATGGTGCCAGTCCTAATGAACACCATCATCTTTGAAGACTGCAGAAACCAATGGTCTGTGTCAAGACCTCTGCTTGGACTTACACTTTTTAATGAGAAAGTGAATGTTCAACAAATTCCACCAGATTCACCCTTCACATGTCCAAACAGTAAAAATAGTTACTTCACTTAGAGCAGAGCTTCCTGCTGCACTTCAAATTGCCAGTCTCTGTCCTTGGGCTCTCCCTCCATTGTGCTCGCATTAGGAATGAAGAGGAGGTTTCAGTTCATGCACCATGTAAGTATCTTACAGATAGTTCACTGTGGCTGAGTGGCTCCATTTTGATGAAAAATCCTCTCAAAATTTGCCCCAGATTTAACACCCAACCTTTGATCATGCAAGGATATGATCAACCTTTTTTCTAATGGACTTTGTTGTCACATTTCCAGAATCAAGCAGGAGCAGAAGTTATGCAAGCTCTTTAGGCTTTTAGATAGAAAGATGAAAAAAGAACGCTGTGAAAATCGTATCTGAAAAATTGTTTCCTAGAAAAATTGTTAACCAGTTTTTTTTCTGAATGGTTTCCCAGGAACAACTGGCTATGGGGGGTATTATCTGAGCACTTATGCTTAACTACTGGCATTGATTGCAATTTGGATTGTGTGCATCTCTGGCAGATTCTGTAAACCAGGAAATACTCTGCAACTTGCCCTTTCAATAAAATCTGAAGTTATGAATTTGGATATGCCCATCATGTTTCCCTGGTGACTTAATAGGGAGGCTGTTGTCTGGAATGGGAGCCATCTGAGGGAATGTATGTGTGTTGATCAAAATGTGTGCATTTTTTGTGTGGCGAGGCGTTGTTTCTGAAGATATTGACCTGTTGTCTCTGCCTTCCTGCAGAGCTGGCTCTAACTTTATTCTGAATTGCTTTATCTCCTGGGCAGTCACAAGCCTCAGTGTATTACTGCTTTGGAGAATGAATTGTCTATACAATAAGAGGGCGCTGGAAAAAAATCAGACACTAAGATTAGCAGCAACCGCATACATTAAAATTCAAACTGAAATCCCAGCCATGGAAGGAAACTAATAGAAGAAGAAAATATATCAAGAAGAGAAGCGCTGTCTCATCATTCACCTGTGCTGAAGGATCCAATTTTAGCCATATCCAACAGCACTGTCATTCATCTTCTTGGTGTGTTATTGTGATTTAAATCCAAGCTCTATAAGAGAGAGCAGTTCTTTTAAAATGATTGAGAGGGAATAAGGGTAAATTCAGTGTTTAGGAAAACTTTATGACATCACAATATTATACTTTACAGATGGAAGCAATATTTCCTACTTTGGAAGGAAAACTAATCATTTTCTATCTGCTCTGAGTCACTGCATCATTATAAAAGTGGGATATAAGTAGTTTTGTGCATTCCCAATCTTGTTCAAGACGACACTTTTGTTTATATAATGCTTCTGATTTATAGCGCTTAAGGATTAGCCTGACTACATATTAATTATATGGTTTTGATGCTTCAATATAAAAAGAAATTAAATATTTCACTTGAAGATAAAACTATGGAGCTGTAAATCATAAGGAATAAATTTGTGACTGTCAGAATATTCTTTTTACTGAAATTAGACTAGTTCTAATGATTATGTGTTTTGCTTAGCAGACATGGATATGTATAAGCACCTTTACTTATGAACAAGCCTTGTATTTCTTTTGGAATGGTGAAGAACAGGAAATAGGGTTTGCAATATGTGTATTGCCCCTTTTGCATCAAGGTTATTTATTTTATGCTCAGAAAAAGTAGGACACGTACTTATCTATAACTGTAAAAGTCATCTTTGCTTGGCTCATTCCATTGTACTACTGATTTATTTATTGGGAATGGGTTCCTTTATTTCAGGTGGGGTCTCTGTCTCTACAGTTCCTGAGAAATAGCAAGCATGCAGTTATTATGTTTCACTGTTTGTTCTCTTCTTCTTTTGTTTTAATGAGATCTTCTTTGCCCATAATTCACTTCAAAGGGAAGGCATCACGTTTACTTGGGGACTCAGAAAAATTGGGATTGGTACATGCTTGCACCAATATGGTTAATTATGCCAAAATAGGAATCATACTCACAGTCCACCCTAAAAGAGCACTTATCTTTTGAGACAGCAGGAGCTCAGTGTGGACTGGGATGGTTTCATGTGGCTCCTGGCATTGCTTCCTTACTGAAGTGTAGCAGTAAATTTGATCTAAATGCAAGGCCAAGAGATTTGCAGGAAAAGCCAACCTGTGTCCTGATACTGCACTAACTGTGTCTCCTTCTTGCTTTTGTCATTTCACCAAGGCACACAGGCATTTACCTGCAGGGGCAGAGGTGATGTTGGTTAAGGCCTTGAGCAACCTGGTTTGTGGAATGTGTCCCTGCCCATGGCAGGGGGCTGGGACTGGATAATCTATGATTTTGTGATTGCTGAGAGGCCTCAGAAGCTTTAATGGATCTGAACTGGACGGCAATCAGTTTGGACTGCATCTAAGGAAAATGTTCTTTATGTTGAGGGTGGTAAAACACTGACACAGGTTCTCTAGAGGATGTCCCTGCCACCTGTGGAAGCATTCAAGGTCGGGCTGGACATGGCTTTGAGAATCTTGATCTCATTGCAGATGTCTGTGCTCACTGCAGGGGTTGGATGAGGTGACTTTTAAAGACTTTTAAAGGTCCCTTCCAGCCCAAGCTGTACCATGATTCTAAACCCCAGGGCTCAGAATAGCTCCATGGTGTTATGCAAGGCTGCTGTGGGATGCTGTGCTCAGGAATGGGAGGCCCTTGCTGTTGCTTGGGGATGCTGTTAATGCTCTCCATTGTGGGGTTGACTGAAGTTCTTGGAATGCCTCTTTTCTAAAAATAACTGCTGAACAAGGTGTCAGGGCTGTGGCCTCCTCTGCCCTGGGCTCTGTGTTTGTCATGGTGGTTGGTGTTTGGTGCAGGCAGGTCTGCCATCTTCACACCTCAGGGGATGTCCAGGGGATGTTCAGAGTGTTTTAGGACCCAGCTGTGTGATCAGCTGCTGCCTCTGCTTCCAGTGCTGCTGCAGTGTAAAGCAAAGATGCTGACACAGGGTGTTAGTGGTTTGAGAGGAACTGTGCTGAGGGCATGTAATTTGCCAAGGAGATATTACAGCAGACACTCCCTATAATCCTGTGGAGTTTCCAGGTCTTAGCCTTAGCGTTACAGTTTTATTATATTTTCTTTTGTTATCCCATATTTTTGCATATGTACAGGACAATTGCAATTTTGATGATAGTGATGTGTGTTTAATTTGGGATTTGTTTAAGGTTTAAACAGGTATAAACATTTTAAAGGTTTTTTTAAAAATCCAGCAAACAAATCCCAGACTTTCATGCTTTCTGACACTCTGTAAGACACCCTACATATAATGAAGTTACATTAACTTCCAAAGTCTACTAAATTTTGCATACTAAAAGCTGGTTCTCAGCCTGACTTTAACAAGTTCTCTTCTTATACACCCGAAATTTGTGGAATACAGGCAATATTCCTCTAGAGTGCAATATTAGACTGCTCAGGAGCCTTGCCAGGTACGTGGGCACAGGTTCATCAGAATGGTTCATTCTCCTCTGAATAATTGTCTGTATCAGTGCTTATCCCAGGGATGTGCTTATGCCCAAGGCCATGAGGCTGTGACTGACACAGCCAATGTAATAAAGACTGAACAGGGTTATTTGACTTGCTTGGCTGTAGTAGCAGGGTGGTGGTAGCACTAAAGTCCCCTCCTGTTCCATATTTCTAAGCTAAACCAACATTCTTCTAAGGTGATAAGAAGTTCTGCTTTAAGTAGTCTACAGCTCTGCCAGAATATAATGGGAATAGAAACAGAGGGATGATACAGATGACTGAGCTTCTTAAGAGCCCAGACTGGCACCACTCTGCAAAGACTTGGAAAGTACTTGAGGATGCTACTGCCACCTCTCTTGGGGCATTGGAACTGGTCAGGGACCAGCACTGCTGATCCCACTCTGCTCCAGTCCTGCTGTGCAGCTGCTGCTGGTGCAGAGCAGGGAGCAGAGCCTGGAGCCTGCAAGGCACAGACCCTGCCTGCTGCTTGCCCAGAGGGCAATGCAGGACTTGCTCAGAAGTTCTCCAGGTGCAGGCCAGTAACTTTGGGTTTAAATTTCCAAACCTCATTGCTAATATTCTCTGCTTTGCTCTTCTAGTACTTTAGACACCTAAGGGCCACCTTGCTTCTGAGGCAGCCTGACAGCAGACATGGAGTCCTGGACCAGAGCTTCAGGAGCTGGATGGAAGGAGCTGAGCAAAAACTTTTGGTAAAGAACAGACAGGTAAGTTAAAAACACGTAAGTAAGATAAAAACAAAGTAAAAGACAGATGGAAACTTTAACTGGAAAAAATGGTAACATAGGAAGTATTCCAGGTAGCCTAAAACTGCAGTTCCTTTTGAAAGAAATACCCTATCAAAAGAATTCAACCCTAGATTAAACAGATATTATTTGATAATTATGTATTTTCTTGGTCAGAAATGTATTTCCTATTTTAATCCCAAAGCTTTGCCAGACTGCAGCTACTGCACCAGACAAACTACCTGGTTTCAGCAGGTGAGCCTTTGAGCTTCCCTTTTCCAGGTGAAATCCCTCTGATAAAACCCTTCTGTCAGCCTCCAATGCTGCCATTGCTCTGACAGCCTTTGCTTGCTGGGGTTGGGGTCAAGAAACTCCTTGGGAAGTGGCAGAAGGAGAGGGATCCAGTGGGGCCACTTACACATTGTAGATAAATGAGGCAAGAACTATCTTTTTTCTTAACAAAAAAATAATAAATCACAAATTCACCCAATCTTGCCCTTATTTGGAAAACAGAATAGAAGCCTTCACAAAAGAAATGGCAACTTTGTCTGCATTTCCTGTTCACACTCCCTTTTTGTTCCTGGCTAGCTGTGTTTTCTCTTCCATGTGCTTTATTCAGTCAAAGCAGACCTTGAACACAGAGACACAGTCTGAGTCCAGTTTGGAACTTTCTGGAGAGCTTGAAACAAACTGGAAAAGGGCTTGAAGAGAAGTGATGGCTGAAACCATTTAGTGATTTTATTTCTCTGAGCTCTTTTCTGTTAGTTGGTGTGAAAATTATGTTGAATCTTTTTAAATTATTTTAAATAATTCTTAAATAATTTTGCATTAATTATGGTCTCTGTAATTAGTTTCCTATTAAATTCTGGTACTAAAGGTGGAAGTTCCTTATTGTCTGACTATGAGTGCCAGCCAGAGAGAGGGAAATGTAACAACAAACTCAGAAAAGCACAGAGATCACATTGTTGGCACTAATCAATCAGACAGACTTTGTGTAACTTCTACTGTCCATCAACAAAAGCCCTGGGGAAAAGCAGGGAGTCACGGGGAAGGAGGAGAAACCTGCGAAAACAAAGGAGAGCTGAGCTGTCAGTTGTCAGCTGTGGGATGCAGTCTCACCTTAGAGCTGATTAGTGAAATTCATTGTTTTATCTTGATAGTTTCTTAGTTCAGTCAGTAACTATATTTATTGAAGGCAGGAACAAGGTGAGGAGAAATGGCCTCAGGTTGCACCAGGAGAGGTTTAGATATTAGGGTATTAGGAACAAATTCCTCCCAGCAAGGATTGTCAAGCATTGGAATGGGCTGCCCAGGACAGTGCTGGAGTCACCACCCCTGGAGGTGTTCAAAGGTGCACAGCTGGGGCACTTGAGGGTGTGGGTTAGTGGTGAATGTGGTGCTGGTGCTGGGCTGACAGTTGGATTTGGCGATCTTAGAGGGCTTTGCCAGCCTTACTGATTCCATGATTCTACGAAATCCTCAAGATAACGTTGTTTTCCAAGAAAAACATACATCAATGTGCATTTTCTCTGAGGTGCCTTGTCCTGAGGAGTCCTGAACAGAATAGAGCAGGACAGGACAGGATCACCCACAGGACTGTGGATGATCCAGCCAAGGCTGGGGAATCCAGCTCTGCTGCCCGTGCTTGCCCTTCCCAGGGCACAGACAGAGGATTCCAGGGCTGCAGCTGCCAGCAACTACTGGATTTGGCAAGGGCTGGACTCAAACATCCCAGCATTTGAAGGGGATTTTCACTGGAAGTGCTGCAGAGCACTCTCAGATGCATAGTGGGGCGGAAGGTTTCGGAGAGCTTTCATGGAAACACAGGCTGGGAGGGAAGGGTGCAGGGGGGAGGGGGAGAGGGATAATTGGGCTGAAGGAGAACCTCATCCTTCTCAGTCCCATTTGCCTTCTATTGTGGGGTGACCTCAGGGCCAGCACTGCCCCACCAAGCTGTGTGAGTTAGCACGGTGGCTCTCTGCTCTCAGCTCTGGATTTGTAACCCCTCAGAGTTATTCTGCAAAGCAGGAGTCTCCTTTTAGCTGCAAATGTTTAAAATTGAGCAGAAACCAATTTCCATTAGTAAGGACATATGCGCAAACATAAAAACATATGAATAGAATAAAGAATAAATTGCTAATTGCATCCTGTACCTCCCCATAAGCAAACCCCAGCTCACCACACTGCTGCCAGACATCCCTGTACAGTGGAGGCAGGCAGGATTATTGTCCCTGATCCTGCAAAGAGACCTTTGCTGAGATCCCATCAGTTTTGCAGGCACCTGTCCCCACAGTCCTGTGCAGGCAGGAGCCCTCAGGAGCTGTTCTTGGGGAGACTTTATTAGCTTGGCTGTTGTGAGCCAGCAAAGTCTGACACAATCACAGCAAAGAGCATGGAGGCAACAGACAGAGAACATTTGAAAAACTCTGAATGCAGAGTGCAGACATATCTGGTACTTCAGATTGCTTCTGTGTGGGTTTGGAATTGTTTTGGTGATTTTTTTTTTTTTTTTTAATGGAATCACAGAATGGTTTGGGTTGGAAGGGACCTTAAAAGATCATCCAGTTCCAGCCCCTTTGACATGGGCAGGGACACCTTCCACTAGTCCTAATAAAGAGATGAGTTGTGATAAATGGTAGTTAAAATGTTCATTTCAGGTGAGGACAGACAAAGGGAGTAGTTTGTGTTTGGGCAGTTTGCAGGCTCTCTGAGTCGTCCTTCAGTCTCGGTGTGATGCCACTTCAGGTCCTACCCTGCAGGAGATGAACTGCTGGGGCTCTTTGTGTGTTTGTTCTGTGCCAGATGGGGACTCATCCCACCTTTCACCAAGCCAGGCTGAACTCTGACACCTGACCTGAGGGAGGAAGGTGGCTCTGGCCTCAATGACCATCTGGGCATCCCAAGGAGCCCTTTGCTGGAGGCTGGGGAGGAAGGATATTTCTGAGCCACGTGAGATGGGAAAGCTTCTTGTTGCAGTCATCTCACAGCTGACTCTCAAATGTTTCACACATTGGTGGGCTCATACTTACATGCTGCTCGTTATGTTATGGAATTGGTTTTCGAGGGCACCTGGTGATTCTGTTTATGAGTCTTTCTCTGGTTTTATTCCAATTTAATATACATTATAGTTATTATTTTAACACCTCTTGCAATGCATGTCTCACTGTCAGGTCTCCTTTAACCAGACATTTGGTGTTTGTTTTCCCAGGTCACTCAGAACATGCTGAAGAGATGTGGCTGAAGCTCTGCACAGCAAAGTGGCCTCCAATCCCAGGGGCTTGGATATGATTTGACAAGGACTTTAGAAAAAGAGCACTGACTAATAAACCATCTCTGAAAGTCCTGGGACCCTGTTATATTGTTAGAGAGATTTTTTTACCCTTGTGAGAACTATTATTTTAAGATATCTTCTCCCTTTTTCTATCTCTGGCCTAAATGTAAGGATTTGTAATAGTGAAAACAATGGAAAACTAGTCTTAGTTTGAAGAATGTTTTCAGCCTTTCCCGTCAAAATTTATAATCCTATTATTTTAGCTTTGTGAAACAGTGTAGAAACAGTGCTTAACCAAAGAACAAAAGGATATGCATTCCTTCTGAATTTGTTAATGATTCTCAGTTCTGTATATAATAGTAAATAATATCTCATCAGTAAAAACCTCCAAGCTCACTCTTGAGGACATATTTGTTTGAAAATGAGATGAAAGCCGGTACAAACTTTATATGATGCCTTTTTGAACTAATAAAATTACTCTTTTTCTACAAAATGTTATATATTTCTTTGCAGCACAGGTGGTTAATGACAATGTGGACCACAAAGTAGAAGACTAAAATGGGCAATTTTAGGCTATAAGTATAGTAAGAAAATTGAGAGTGTTGCACAGACTGAAATAAGAGATGATGGAACAAGACTTAGTGAAGTACTGATGATGTTTTTATTTCAGAAGTTCACATTTTCCAAGTCTTTGGAAACTGGAGAAGAAAGGCCACAGAATGAAAGAAAGGTGTTAATACACTTTACAAAGAATCAAGTCTATCCACCACTGGAAAAAAAAAAGAAAGAAAAGAAAACAGATAGTTAGAGACCTGCAGTGAGGAGCAGTGTGAGCAGTGTGGCAGTGTGTGTCCTGTGCTGGGTAGGAGGGGCTCTGCTGGCTGCAGAGATGAAAAATGAATTGAAGGATTGAAGGAAGACCTAGCAAAAATTAGAGCTGCTTAAGCGAGAAGTCCATTTATAATGTGGAGAAGCTATTATGTGCAATTACAAACTTGTTTTGGGATTGAGTTGGATTTTTCAATTATTTGCCAAAGGAAAAAAAAAGTTTTCACATGTTTGTCATGTTTGCTGACATTTGTGAATTTAATAATATTTCACAACGGTTTAGATAAAATGGGAATTATTAATTGTGGCCAACAGGGAGCAAAAATTCATACCTGTATTTCTTACAGGGTTTTTTCCAATTCTCTTTCTTTGCAATTGTTATTTTTCTGGACATTTTTAAACAGCAGGAAGTCTGGGGTTAGTTGGAAGGGAGGCATTTTGTCAGTTTGCTGTTTACATTTGAGCTCAGCTCAGTATTTCAGATGAAAGGTCTGAGTTGCAGGAGTGCTGAGCACCTGATGAGTAATCCATGGAGGCTAAAATCCATGGAGGTTACAGTAATCCATGGAGGTTACAGTAATCCATGGAGGGTACAGTAATCCATGGAGGTGACAGTAATCCATGGAGTTTACAGTAATCCATGGAGTTTACAGTAATCCATGGAGGTTACAGTAATCCATGGAGGGTACAGATATCCATGGAGGTTACAGTAATCCATGGAGGTTAAAATCCATGGAGGCTGCAGTAATCCATGGAGGTTACTGGAGAGCTGCAGATTTGAGGTGTTCCTACCCTGATGCTGTGTGTTGCCATGTGAGGACTTTGTGGGAAGTGTGTGAGTCACATTCCCACCTCAAGCATCTATGGGTTAGTATGATTGTTTCCATTTTGGTCCCTAAGGGAAACTGGAGCCTGTGCTGCTCAGCTGGCTTTTAAAGGCTGCAGAGCTGATCTCCCAAGGCCGTGGGGAAGGAGCCCTGGCAGTGCTGCCTGCTCTCTCACTGCTCTGTGAGATAAACCCTGTTGAGGTCTCGTGGCTCTGTGAGTTGGCACTGAAGGCTCAGGTGAAAGGTGATGAGTTCTGTGACTGCATTCTGTTCATTACCTGGTGAAAACAAATAATGGTGATGCATCAAGGGCATGTGCTCCCAAAACAGCCCCTTTCCTGGGCAAATTGGCTGCTTTACCGTGAGCTGAAGCTTTGGCACATGGAAAGGGAGAGTACACGTGTCCCAGAGCTCCTGCCCAAGCTCCAGGCCTTGCTCTAATACCCAGCTACAGCCGCCTGCAGCACTCAGACACATCTCTGGAAGGTCCCTTCCAACACATCCCCTGTTACAAATGAGGCCCCAAAGACCAACTCCACGGCAAACTGGAGATGAGTATTTAAAGAGCATTTTCACCTTGGTAAACAATTGACTACAGGAATGTGTTTAGATTAGCTGATTGTATAAATACATTTGCTTTTAGTTTAGGAAAGGGAAAGCATAGCAAATAGGTTTATGGCTCTAGGCTCATCTTTGAGAGGTTACTGTCAGATTTTCAAAGGGTCCTGGTCACAGTGCTTGCAGCCTAGGTTTTCCACAGTGTTACAAAGCACAAGTAATGCTTTTTGAAAAGGCATAATTGCCTTACAGGCTTTGGAATCTTTTTCTCCTTTAAAAAAGTGGAAACAGTGGAATGGGAAGTCCAATGGGAAGTCAAAGGGAGATGCCACTCAGAACCCAAGCAATTTCCTCACAAGGAGCAAACGTGAACCTGTCTGATAATGCAAAGAGTTGGGAACTGTAAAATAGGGCTGGTTCTCCCCCAGGTGCGTTTCATATCCTGAGAGAGAAAAGCATGGACTGCTGAGGCTCAGGTGAGTGTCTGTCCGTCTGTCTGTCTGTGAGCCAGAGCAAACCCCCAGAGCCTCCATGGCCGGGCTATGCTTGCTGCAGGCAGCGCTGGGCCAAGTGCAGTTTGAATACCATACCCTGCTCACAAAAGGAGGATCTGAAGAGCTCAGCCCCAGCATATGCACACCTTACAGAGTAATTCCTCAGCTTCGTTAATGTTTTATTGCACGCTGGGTTTACGATGACAGCAAACCTTTCAAACTGTGGCGGGATAACACGCTTCCTCACCGTATTAAAAAATAATGCCGGTGTAGATTTTATGTACCAGTGTATAGACTGCTCTTAAGAGGCACTGCTTTGACAAAATTCTTCTTGAGGTTTACAGAAAGCATAATAAAATATGTAAGTTACATTTCTACAAACAAAAGCTATAACATAAGTTATTTATAAGCATGAGATACAAACGGTATCACGATAAATAAACCTTAATGGATACCTGTGGCATCTATCCTAATGTAATTTGCCCAGCGAAAGTCATATTTAGTAGAAAAACCTGGCAGCAGCTATGTGTTGGTATATAAAATAAGAATGAAAGAGGGAAGGAAGCGACTGCTTCCTGGGCTTATCCACGACCTGCAGAAACTCCCTGCCTTCCCCTTCACCTGGGTCTGGCGCTGCTGCTCTGAGACCAGATGTCTCTGCATCCTTCAGGGCTTGTCCACAATACCAGGACGTTCCCTGTTGGCTTCACTGCAGCCTGATTTTATCAGAGGTGGCAGAAAGAAATTGAGCCCCATCTGCCCATCATCCTCTACACTCTCTTCCAGCTCTTTCTCCAGCACCTCCCTCGTACCCTCTCCTTCTCATCTAGCCTCAGCCATTTGTGGAACAATGCATGGATTCCAAACTGAAATAAAGTTTTGGCTTTTTAAATATAGCAGTTAAGGTTACCAACCCCACAAAGATGTGTTTTGGAACAGGAATTGAAACCACTAAGGCATGTTCATTTGCTAGAGGCCTCAGAAGCCATTAGCATTGGCTCTCTGAGTGGGGTTTAACTGTTTCCACCCACTGGGACACGGAGGACAGAGTTTTACTGGCACCTGTGTGTCTGGGCCCTTGGGCATGGCTTATGGGGCAGGTGTCCTGATCCCCTCCATGTCAGGGCATAGGGAATATCCCTTGTTCTGCTGAGGAAAAGGCAGCTGGGGGCAGAGCTCCACTACCCTGCCCTCCCCTCTGTCTTCATGGGGTGAAGCTCTCGTCAGCTGGAGGCAGGAGGGGCACAGCCCTCCAAGCCCAAAGGAAGGGCCAGAGGGGAATGACCTCTGGCTCTGCAGCACCAGAGCTCTTGCCTTGGACAAAAAAGCAGCTGATTTAACCCTTGTGGTCTGACAAAACTGTGGGTCTGCTCTGCTAAGCACCAGGAGCTGAGTGCCTGAGCCCAGGGCTGCCTCATGAGAGCATGGCCACAGGCTGGCAGCCAGTGTCTCACTCCATCACTGGGATGGGGCAGCCAGGCTGCTGCTCTCTCCTGGGGCCTGCTGGCCATGCTGGTCTCCACCCAGGGGGGCTCATCACTGACAAGGGGGACCCATAGGGTCTCACAGAGCCCTGCAGAAAGTACAAGGGTCAGGACCACATCTCCCTTCAGTTCCCAAACCTCAGCCCTTGCCTGTCAGTGTGCATCCACAGCTGGGCACAGCTGGCTACGGGCAGAGCTCAGGCAGCAACTCACTGCACCTAAGCTGCTTCTGGCTTTCCTGTCCCCCTTTCCCCTTCCATGGCAGGACACAGATTTCCCATGTCCCTCTCCAGCCTGACCACCAGCATCACCCACCAGCTGCACAAGAATGCTGCTTCCAGGGCTACAGGTGAAAAGCAACTTGTGTCCTCTGTCACGCTTCCACGTGAATTGTGTGTGACCCCCCAAAACCATGTCAGGTTTATGCAGCAATATCCATCCAGAAAAGGCTGGGGAGAACAGGACTGGCCTTGCCCATTCTAAGACCTGCTGCCAAAGACAGGAGCTACAGAAGGAGCTCTGGAGGAACCTGTCAGCATCTGCTGCTGCTTCCTGGTGCAGCATCATTCCCTGTCACCCTGTAGGAAAAGATAAAACCCAAAGCAATCAGCAATGCCCTTGATGGATGGCACATCCTGGCTTCCTGCCCTGCCTCCTGCACCATGGTGGAGCCAGACCAGCTCACAGCCCTGAAATCCTAAATGTTAAGGGAGGGTCTGTGGACAACAGAGGAGTTTGATATGTGAGAGCCGATATGGCCTTAAGGAGGAAGATTTATTTGTGACAATGTGACAGCTAGTGAGGCAGCATGAAGATGTTCCTGAAGACCTGAGCTGCAGGTCAGACACTGGTCAAACCTCTCTTTCTCAAGCACTGTTTCCAGCTGTTCAGCAGTAGCTTGGATGAGGGTCACTGGCACCACTGCTGGTCTCAGGCCCTGGCAGAAGGAACCATTGGAGGAACTGGAGCTTCTGGACCACCAGGGATGCAGCCCAAGCTGTCACAGCTGGATTGCTGGGGAGAGGGCAATGTGAGAGAAGCTGGAAATGCAGAATTGCAGCTGATCAGACATACCAGGATACCTGGTGCTCTGTGGGTCTAACCGAGGTGGTATAGGTGTCACACTCAGCTAGACTAAAGCCCCAGCACAGCAGTTCAGCAGCAGTGGAATGTTCTCAGCAGTTTCAGGTGTGACCCAGCTGTGATCACTGCCTGGGGTCTTTGAAGACCTTGCACCTGTATTTCCACAGCATTGTCACATTTGCTGCTGCCATGTCCCAGGATAGCCCCGTGGGCACTGCAGCCCTGGACACCACCACGACCTCTGGGCTGTGCCAGCCTGCACCTCTCACCCCCACAGCTGCATCACAAACACAGTGGTCACAGGCTGGAGGGCTGTTCAAAGCATGTGCAGTGGACAGGCTCCAGGCACTGAGGTGATGTCTCCTCATCATGGGGCACAGCATGCACAACCTGTGCATGAGCAGCTGTGGAGGGTGGGTGCAGAGGGTTATGAGCAGTGTTCATCACATGGTTTTATTATTTCATCCTACAGGAAGCACTTTAAAAGCTGAATGGTGGCATTGGCCACTGTCAGGCGCATGGGGGCGTCCTTCGAGGATGTGGGTCCTGTGAGGACATGGTCCTGCAAGGACATGGTCCTGCATGACATCCTCCCTCCAGATCCCTCTGTGTTTTGATCCCAAAGACATTCCTTGGGCCGAGGAGTGCATGTGTGTACCATTACCAAACCAAGTGACCATGGCAGGCTGCAGCACATCCCCCTTCACGTCACCTCCATGGCAGCCAGGCCTGGGAGCAGCTCTGGGTTTCAGGGATGAGTGAGACAGCTGCCACATCTCTGTCCCCGGTGACTCCCAATGACAGACTGGGTGGGCGACTCTTCTGCCCAGTGGTGCCAAGAAGGTTGTCACTCCTCTTACAGCTTTACTTACTTTTTTCTCCCCTTAACTATGCCCCCCCATGCCTTTGCAGGTGACGGGGGGACGGTGCTCTCCAGACCTGGTCATTCCCAGTGCCCAGGCATCCTGGCAAAGCTGGCTCAGCCACTGTCCCCAACAGGCCCAAGGAGCTGTGCCCCAGTGTGGCAGGGCTGCACCGTGCTCCTCTCTGCCAGCATCATGCACTGGGCACCACATCTCAGCTCATACTTGTACAATATGCAGAATTTTACAGGGAATGACAATGCCACCTCCCACTCCACAGCAGCCTTCCCACACACCTCAAGAACTCTCCCTTCCCAGCGCCTGCCTGCCTGCACGGCTCTGGTGGCCACCCCTCTGGTGCTGTCCAGCACGGCCCCGCTGGCGCTGCAGACCCTTCACTCCCGTGTGCTGGGCTCAGTGGCACCTGCAGCTGCCTGCTCGTGGCTGCCTCTCACAGGCTGGGCTCATGCCATACGCTGCCTCCCTGTGCCGTGACAGGCAAAGGCCATCAGCTGTGCGCTGATATTCTGTGCCACTCCTCGCAAAGGCCGTGCCATTCCATGCTGTGCCGAGGCCAGGCCATGCTGTGCCATCCTTTGCTATGCCATGCCTGGGGCCCTGCCAAAGCCCGGCTGGGTGTGGGGCTCCTTATGTCCCTGTGATGGGAAGCTGCCTGGCTGCTGGTGCCCTGTGCCTGCCCGGGGGTCCTGCCGCCTCCCTCGGCCAGTTGGAGCCAGCTCTGAGCTGGGTCTGGCTCCCCGATACGGCTCAGAGGAGCCCGGCTTTAGGTGGGCACGGCCGCTCCCGCGCCACCATCACCCCGCAGGCACCCGCCCGGCCCCTGGTCGCAGAACCGGACCGTGCCAGAAGAGCCAGGGCTCGCCGTCGGGGCCGCAGATCCGCTGGCTCCGCGCCGGGCAGACGCGAGGGCCGGGAGGGCGGCTGGGGAGCCCGGAGGGAGCCGCGCCCCGCGGCACCCGGCAAAGCGCGAGCGGATTTTCGGTCGGAAGGAGCCGCGGGGTTGCTGGGGGCGCTGCATGGGGCTGTGCGGAGCTCTGCGAGGTTATGCGGAGCTGTGCAGAGGTGTGCGGAGCTGCGCGGGGCTGTGCGGAGCTGCGCGGAGCTCAGCGGGGTTATGCGGGGCTCTGCGCGGTTGTGAGGGGTTGTGCAGAGCTGCGCGGAGCTCTGCGGAGCGCTGGGCGGTTGTGAGGAGTTACGCGGAGCTGTGCAGAGCTGCGCGGAGTTACGCGGGGCTCTGCGCGGGGCTCTGCGCGCCCCCCGCCCGCGGAGGGGCGAGGGAGGCGACGTGGCTGCGGGAGAGCTGCATTTAAGGATACCATACGTCCGGGGTTATTAATTATAAAACATAATTAAAGTAAAACTGCAGAACGTCAACATATTAAATTTAAAAGCTAATATTAAAATAGCGTTAATATTTAATAAGGTAGCTGAGCGTTACAGAGCTGTACGCTGATACTCTATATTTAACTGTGTAAAACCAAGAGAGTTTTCCCAAAGAAAAATGTATTGTTTAGCTGATTATCAAAGACTCTGTGATATATTATCCATTTCACAAAAATAATATAGATATCTTTTTAAATATAGTAATAAAAACATACTAGTGCCTTTTAAATATACTATTACTTACCACCCCTTTTCATATTGTACTATCACAGACACTTTGGAATTGGTTTAAAAGCACATCATTCATTATTCAAAGCTCATCTTTGCATATTATTCCAGCTCAAGTCTGCCAGGCTCCCTGTGAAATCGTTCACAAAATTGATAACAGCAGACACACACGCAATAAAAAGATCGCCTTGGGCAGCCCGAGCTCCCATTATGCAGATCGAGCTGCAATTTTCTCTAACAAAGCCTGCCCTGATCCAGGACTGGGTGGCACTTTATTTATTTATTTATTTAGCCTCCACCGGTTGCCTTTTTTTTTTTTTTTTTCTTGTTTGTGTGAGGGGGTGGTTTGTTTTTTTTTTCCTTTTTTCCCCCCCTCATTTCCCTTCTGCTCCCGCCCCGTCGCCTCTCTCCCGCCCCGCCGGGCAGTCCAGAGCGGCCCCCGAGGGTGGTGCGCCCGGGGCTGTGAGGCTCCGCACCAGTTTGCGGGATGGTCTCAATCGGATTAGCTCCGCTCCGGGGAAGCGGCTGCTGGTGGCGGCTCCGCTCGCCCGCCGCACCGAGCGGGGACAATCCGATTAGAGCTGCCCGAGGCCGGTCCCCCCGGGGTGGGCGTTTACCGGCCGTGTTAATGACCGCCGGGCAGGGCGGGGCTGCTGTCCCTCGGCGCCGTGAGCCGGGGAAATCCTCTCGACGGCCGCGGGCCGGGACGCGCCTTCGTCAGCGCCCGCTCGGGGAAACTCCGGGCGGCAGCTTCGCAGCGGCCGTCGGACCCCGTCGGGGCCGGAGTCTGCTCCGACCCCGCGACCCCTGCGGGGCACGGGGAAAGCGAAAAAGGCACCCCGGCCTCGCTTTTGCCGGGGGGCGCCGCGGGAGCAGAGCCGCGGGCAGCGGGCTCCGCAGGTGCGGCCGGGCGCGCTCCCCGCGCAGCGCTGTGCCCGGCAGCTCCATCCCGCTCGCTGCCGCTGCCGGCGGAACCATTCGGAGCGCTGCGGTAATTGAATACTACGGTTTAAAAACTAATCAAGTCCTTCCTGTCACCGCTCCGGCATCCCGGGCTCGCCCTGCCAGGTGCTGATCAAATGCCATTACATTCTATTAACAGGGAAATTCTATTCCCTGTTTTCATTTCCCTTTATAAGAGAGAACTAAGTAAATGCACTGAGCGTTATTTAATTGTTAACGCCTTGAGTCCCGTTCGGCCGTCAGGGACCTGTGCAAACGCGCTCGGCGGCCGCGCTGGGCTTCGCAAATTAAACCCAAACGGAATCTCTCCCCGCAGGGCCCCGGGCGCCCTCCAGCCCGGCCCCGGGCACTGCCTCGGCCCGCCGCTCCACGCTGCCGTCGGGGCGGGGGCCTGGGCGGCCGCGGGCCGCGGGGACCGAGTGCCGCGTCGCAGGGTGGCCTCAGGCCGTCGGGGGTCGCGGCTCCGGCGGGCCGGGGAGGGGCGGGGAGGGGCGGGCCCGGGGGCTCCGGGCTGCGCGGGACGGGGATGGGACGAGGATGGGCGAAGCGGCGCCCCGACGTGCGGCCCGAGCGGCCCCGCCTCCGCCCGCGCGGGGCCATTGTTCGCGCGCCCCTGTGATGTCACCGCGGCGGCGGAGGCCCCCGCGCCCGGGCGCGAGGCCGGTGCGGAGCGGCGGCAGCCAATGGGCGCGCGGAGGGCGGGCGGCGGCGGCCAATGGCGGCGGCGGGGGCGCGAGCGGCGCGGGGCGCGCGGCGGCCCCCGGGCGGTGACGGGGCGGCGCGCGCGCGCTCCGCAAAGTTTGGTGTCGGCGGCGGGTCCGGCCGGGCCGCGAGCGCAGCGCGAGCGGCGGCGCCTCCACAGCGGCGCGAGGGCGGCGGCGGCGGAGGATGGACCCGCCGAGGATGGACCCGCCAGGGCCGGCGCAGGGCCAGCACCAGCACGAGCCCATCAGCTTCGGCATCGACCAGATCCTCAACAGCCCCGAGCAGGACAGCGCTCCCCCGCCGCCCCCCGGGGCCCCGACGGCGCGACCTTCCTGGGCGGCCCCGGCGGCCGCGGCGGCGCGCCCTACCCGGCCCTGCCGGCCCCCTTCCCGGCCATCGCCGCGCCTTTCGAGGACTCGGGATCGTACAGTGTGAACCTCAGCCTGGCCCCGGCCGGCGTGATCCGGGTGCCGGCGCACAGGCCCATCCCCGGGGCCGTGCCGCCGCCCATCTCCAGCGCCATCCCGGCCATGCCCGCCGTGCCCAGTCTGGGCAGCCTCAACTTCCCCTGGATGGAGAGCAGCAGGCGCTTCGTCAAGGACCGGTTCACAGGTAAGGCGGCGGGGCGGAGCGGGCGAGCCGGCTCCCGACAACGAACGGAAGGGCCGACAAAAATTGTAAAACGAAATAATAACGGTAATGCGAATAAGAGTAAAAGTAAAGACGGCCGCTGGATGCTTTCCTCCCCCGCGCCCGCAGCGAGCCGAAAAACCACTCTCCTCACGGCGTGGATAGCGCGGGGACCCCGGGGGGCGGCCGGGCGCCCCTCGCCTCCGCAGCCCTTCGACTAGAGGCGGAAGCGGGACCCCGGGGAGCCGCCGTCCCTCCGGGGACCGGCGGGACTCGGGCGGCCAGCGGGCAGAGCGGCGGCCCCGGGGGGCGGCCGGCACCGTGCGGGCGCGGGGCTGACCCCTGTGCTTCCCACCCGGGCAGCGGCGGCGGCCCTGACGCCCTTCACGGTGACCCGGCGGATCGGGCATCCCTACCAGAATAGGACTCCGCCGAAGCGCAAGAAGCCGCGGACGTCCTTCTCCCGAGTGCAGATCTGCGAGCTGGAGAAGCGCTTCCATCGGCAGAAGTACCTGGCTTCGGCAGAGCGCGCTGCCCTCGCCAAGTCCCTCAAGATGACGGACGCCCAGGTGAAGACCTGGTTCCAGAACCGGCGCACCAAGTGGCGGTGAGTCCCGCGCCCCCGGAGCCGCCCTGTCCTGCCGCTGCCCCCGGCGGAGTCCCCCGCCAGCCGCCCCGCGAGCCCCGCTCCGGCTGGGATCGTCCCCCCTTGCCAGCTCCTGGCAGCCAAACGGTTGGGGGTGAATTTTTATTATTATACGATCATAATTATTATTGTTATTATCTTTATATTTTTCTTTTCTTATAGTCCCCCATTCGAAAAACGGGGGATTATTCGTAAAAACGAGGGATTATTCGAAAAAAAAATGGGGAATTGGTTGAAGAAACGGGGAAATAATTCGGAAAAAAAATGTCGGGAGAATGTTGGGAGAAAACGGGGGAATATTTGGAAAGGGGATTACTGGGAAACGGCGGGTTTCCAGGCTCTTCCCGCCGCCCCGGATTCCCTCCGTTGGCGGTCAAGCGGTGGCCGCTGGCCCGGCGGCGCCTGGCCCCGACAGGACGCGCCGGCCGCCCTGCCTGGTTCCCGCAGCTCCGGGCCCGGCCCCGGGCCGGCCGCTCCCCGCGGAGTCCCGGGCGGAGCGTGCCCCGTGTCCCGGGCGCGGGCTGAGCGTGTCCCCCGGCAGGCGGCAGACGGCGGAGGAGCGGGAGGCCGAGCGGCAGCAGGCGAGCCGGCTGATGCTGCAGCTGCAGCACGACGCCTTCCAGAAGTCGCTGAACGAGTCGATCCAGCCCGACCCGCTGTGCCTGCACAACTCGTCGCTGTTCGCGCTGCAGAACCTGCAGCCCTGGGAGGAGGAGAGCGCCAAGATCCCCCCGGTCACCTCCCTCGTCTGAGCCCGGCAGCCCGGGCACGCAGCGGACTGGCTCGCGGAGCGCGGCCGGCGGCTCCCCCTGCCCCGGGGCCGCGGCTTCCCCCGACGGGGCGGGTGGCGGGGCGGCGAGCTGCGCCCGTGGGGCTAGACCGCGATCGGATCCGACCGGAGCCGGGGCCGGAGCCGCTTCCCCGAGACCGGTGCGGAGTGGAGCCGCTTGTATATTTGTGTCGATGTTCCACTAGGAAGGGAAATATGTCACTTTTTGTAAGAAGTGTTAATACTTTAATTTATTTATGCATCGAGATTTTGGGCACTATTAATATGGAATTATATAAAACCTCGATTATTTATATCGAAATCTGAACATAGGTATTTTGTGTTGGCTTTGGAACAAAAGGCTATTTTTTTTTTCCTGTTCTGAGGATAGTGTAAAGAAAAAAATACCTCCCTATCACTTAGCGGAGGGGACTCGGTGGAGCCGGTGATGACTCATTAGCTTCGGAAGCCCTATTAAACTGAAAAGCGGTAGCTCCCATCTGTCCCAGGTGAAGTTAATGTCAGCTGTAATTTATTCACCGTAGTAATAAGGGCTCCTTCCAGGCACCACAGGCCGTTCTGTCCTCACCTTCCCAGCCGATGAGCTTTAGCGCCCCGAAACAGCAGTCGCTCCCTGCGCCACCGGCTCTCGAGAAAGCGCCTTATGTTTCATAATAAAGAAGATTTGGGGTTGACACAGACCATGTATAATACTTTGTACTTGCTGAGATGTGTAAATAAACGTTTTATTTACAAACGTTTCTCTGCTCCCTGCCTGCCGCCGCGTCGGGGAGAGCCGAGCCGAGCCCGCCGGGCCAGGCGCTGCGGGCCAGCCGGCAGCCGCCCGCGGAGCCACTCGGCGGACTCAGAGGAGAGAAGCCGAAATGGGGGCGGCGAGACGACCGGGAATTGGGGTCGGGACGGCGGGTGGACTCGGAGCGGAGCCAGGGCGGCGGGGCCGGCTCGGTTGTGCGCGGTACTGCCGGCTCTCTCCGCCGGTGCGGGGAAACGGCTGAGAGCAGTCCTGGGTTTGGGACGCGGTCGGCAGCGCGGGGCGACCGGGCGGGAGATGTGCGGGGCTCCGCCAGTCCCCCGTAATTTCTCCCGGCCAGCCACGCCGTTCCCACGCTCCCGCCGGCGGAGCCCGGCGGTTTTCGTTTTGCTGCCTTTTCTGCGCGCACCGCGCCGGCAGCGGGACGGCGGTGGCTGCGGCCGTGGCTGCCGGTACCCGCTCCCGGCGCCCTTGTGCAGGGTGGGGTTTTAAGAACAACCTCCCGTCGTTCTCGGACCCGGGTGCCCTGGCCTCCAACAACGGGGGAAGCTGCAAAATTGACATTTTTATAAATCAGCCGCGGCCAGGCGGTTTTCCCCGGCTGTGGGCAGGACCCGGCGCTCCCGTGGCCGCGTTCCCGGGAGGGAGGCTCTGCCGCTCTCACGGCCGCAGCGCGGCCCCGGTCACCGGGAGGCTGCAGGATTGTAACACCGTTCCCCGGCTCCCTGCTCCAGGTCCGGGCTGCGGCATAGGGCAGTTCAGGGCCAGTCAGCCACGCAGGGCGAGGGATGGAGAAAATATTTCCCTAAGTGGTTCTTTCCTCAGCGGTACCAGGGCACGGGCTCCGGTCGCAGCCAGGATTTGGTTTGTCGGGGGAACCCTGTGGAGGTCCCACGGCAGAGCCGAATCCAGTCACGCCGGGGTGATGGTGCTGGGGCCGTGCAGCTGCTCGACTGGTGCCGTTCACCAGACAGAATGTGCAGCCTAAGCTGAAACACCGATCGAGGGGAGGTCTCTGGCAGGGAAGGAAGAAAAAACAACGGGAAAATCCGTACCGGGTGACAGGCTGCGAGGGAGAACCGCACTCCGGTCCACTGTCCCCACCAGCACCCCGCGACCACTGAGCCCCAGCCCCAGCCTGGCCCCTTTCGGTGCATTCGTTATCCCACCGCCTTTCACCATCCGGCCATGCCGGGGCTGCCGGCCCTCGACATTCCTCTCCGCATCAGCACTGAATGCGGGGCAGAGAGGGAGAGAACCCCCGGTACCGTACACAGAACAGCCCGGGGAAACCCGAGTGTGAGTGAAAGCGTGAAAGCGTGAAACAGTCAAGCTCCGAATAGGGATGGAATGATGGAATGCACGGGCACACATATTCGCGTGTGTATTGGTGTTGCGTTGTATCTGCACCCCTGAACATCTATAAAGTGTTTTGTTCAAAGCATCATTGTTCTTTAACTGTTCGAACAACCCATAACTATAAACTTCTATGTTCCCGATTTCCCTGCAGTTTTTCCCAAACTCCTGTAAGGCAGGAGCAGTGTATTTGCAGAGAACACAATGCTGCTGCGTTCTGCAGTAACCAGCTTTGTGACGGGAGAGGATCTTGCGCAAAGCCACGCGGTGATTACTGCGCTGTAATGAACGGCAGCGCCGAGTGGGTCCGAACTCGGCAGTGACAGCCCAGGGGGTCCCCTCGCCACTGCTGCCCGCTGTGCCACAGGCAGCGGGATTGAGCCTCGTGGCACCCCAATTTGTCAAAGGATTTTAGAAACCACAACCAAACTTCCATTCCAGTCATCTGAGTAGTCATCAAATAGAGGGATTTATGTCCCGGGAGCGGCCTTGGGCTTGCCGTTGTCTATGGCTGGTGTCTTTGTTCCCGAGGAGCTGCTCTGAGGTTTTGAGCTGTGCTGAGGACGAGGGAGACAGGCTGCCTCGTGCATCGTGTCTTGTCAGACAAGAGTGCGTGGGTGGAACAGGGGTACCGATGTGTGCGGCTGTGCTGAAGGGGACACAATGGGGTTACCAACAATTACTCTGTCCAGTTAGTCCAGTGTTTACAGGAGCCTCAGGGAAACACCAGTTGGAACGAACACATAGTATTTCTCCCTGTGGATGAGAGCAGTGTTCCCTGCCAGCCTGGTTGAGGTGTGACAGGATTGTCTGATGGTCCTTGCTGTGTATCTCTGAAGGTCTGTCAACAGAGAGAGATGCCTGCAGGGGCTTGCATAGACTTTAGATCCTACCAGCTTGAGCCTTTTCATCCCAAGAATTGTAATTGTGGAGGATGTGGGTGCCCAGGGGAGGAGAGGACACTTTTTAGGGGTGGGCTTGCTGTTGTCCTGATTCTGTTGATTGTCCTGTCCACATATTGCACTTGGGCTGTGGGGTGGACAACTGAAGTGGAGCTGCTGTGCATGGGCAGTTGTTTGACTTCCAAATTTCAGAAACACTCTTCTTTCAGCACAGGCCCTGGCTACTTGTGGGGGAGCGTGGTTTATCTCTTACCCTCCCACTCATTACTAAATGCTCCTTTACCTCCATGGGAGACTCCTTAAAGCACTCCAGTCAGCCGAGGAGGACAGCGGTTGTGTGCAGACTGCAGCAGCTCCTGCAGCTCTATTGCAGCCTGGCTGTTTCAGGGGGAGTCATTTAAGTGCAGACAGTGAAAGTCATGATGGAGATGTGGGCTGAGAGTACTGAGGATACTGCACATCCCATCAAGCTGAGTTTTAATCTGTTGATGCTTGATGCTGCCACGAAATTGATAGTTCTTAGCATTTGAATGATCTTTCCAAAGCAGTCTTAAATTTGGAAGTGAAACATCTCTGGGAATTTATGCTTTGAAAAGTCCATGGTATGTATTCAAACTCCCCTGTTGTGAAGTTTTAAGCCTTGAAAAACTCGTGTTTAATGGACAAGCATGGAAAAATGCAATGAAAATTAAGGATTATTGAACTGTCAGCTGGACTTAATTTTAAACAGGTCATTTTCCAAGCTTTGCTTAGTTGTGTGTGTGAATGATCTCCCAGGTAGGGCTGAGCAGCTCCATGGGTGAATGTACAAGGCAGACTCAGCATAACCGCAGGAAGATTGACCATCTCCTCAGAGCTCCTCCTGGCTTTGCTTTAAGCCCCAGCCCAAAGCAGCCCCTGTGCCATGCCCCCATGCACAAACCCTCTCTGAAAAAAGATGGCTCCACAATTTGCCTCTCTCAGCATTATTTTGTGCCCAGGGTATTAGATGTTACAAAGTAATGCATGATGATCAAATCTGTATAGGCAATTCTTTTCCTAAATGGGCCCCGAAATCAATGGGTTATTAGCTCTCCTCCACTCCGTGATGAAAGCCTGGTCCTGTTAAACATGCAAACTACACAATATTCAATGCCTTGGTTTACAAAAGTGTTTTGCTCAGCTAGGTCATAATTTAGCTCCTTTACAGCTGACGTAAATAATACTGATATTTACATTCACACCTCTGAACTTTCCTTAAAGCATGTATATCTGCACCGAAATCATCCCCATTGCTGATGAGCAATCATTTCCAGCTGTGACACCCAGGGAGCATTTGCTCATGTAGCCACTCCTCCTCAGTGGCAGATTCCCTCCTTATGTGCTGCCTGAGCAAGTCGGACCAGGTGAATGAAGTATTTGCTCCTGTGCAGGTACACGGTTTTTGAGGAAGAGGTATTTACCCCCTTTGTTTGGGTTGTTTGGAGCATTTCCCTTCCATGCCATGTGTTTCCCTTACCCACTCTTTCCAGTCTTTTAAGCTCCTTTTTTCTCACTCAGCAGCAAAATAAATATTTCTGCTTGGTGCCCACTTGTTTTTGGGTACCTGAGTTTGCTTCCTGGAGTCACCCAGGTGGCTTTGATGGGCAGAGCTATAGTGCAGTTTGTGGCAGTTTGGTCCCTCACTTTGTGAGGGGGTCTCTGCATTTCTAAACATTTCAGCTATCTTAAAAATCTGTGGTCAAGGTCAGAGCAGTAATGGTACTTAGATATGTACTCCCATGAGTTTAATTTAAGTATAAGAAATAAAATATTCCTCCCAGATCATTGTGACAGTAGGAACCAGCTGCCTAAAAGCATCTCTGCATCATGCATTTAAAAATGTCCACATGTCCTTTGTAGGATGTGCCCAGAGCTGGAAACACTGGGAGTGCGAAGCAGAGACATTTGAGAGGGTCTTGTGCTCTCTAGGCAGCACAGATGGACGTTTCCACACTTCTGCTGGAGGGGTGTGAGCTGTGCTCTGCCTCAGCCCCATGAGCTGTGTGATCACAGAATCATGGAATGGTTTGGTTTGGTTTGGTTTGGTTTGGAAGGGACCTTAAAGCTCATCCTGTTCCATCCCTGGCTCTGGGCAGGGACACCTTCCATTATCTCAGGCTGCTCCAAGCCCTGTCCAGCCTGGCCTTGGACACTTTGGTGTAGGTGATGTTGGGTGTCCACAGACTGTGCTCCACTGAGTGGGGCCTGAGCTTGCTGGGGTGCTAAGTGGGGCAGGCTTTAAATACCCTCACAAGCTCAGACCTTAGGCCATTCTTCAAAAGATAAAAATAAAACAAATAGTGAGATCTGCCTGTGGATAGTGGACTCCCAGAGATCTCCCAGTAACATCTGCAGTATCTATAGGGACATCAAGGGTGTTGTACTGGTCCTTTGTGCATGTCCTGAGCTGAGCCTGCAAGTATTCAGCTCCTGGAAGTTCAAGGGAGTGGTTTTGCTCCTCTGTGGAGTATCTCCCACTTCCACAAGAAGAGGCAGAGAGCAGGACCTTTGTTACCACCAGCATGGGGGATTTGCCGGTTCCTTTGCTGCTGCTCTGCCCAGTGGCAGGACCCCAGAGATCAGACCCAGCTTCTTCTGTCCCCGTGCCAGCCAGTCCCACAAAACTGTACCTGTGCCTCATCCTAGCTTGGGCCAGTTTGCTGGAATGGGCAGGTGGAAGAGAAATGCCCTGTCTCCAGTTCTGCTGTACATCTGAGCACCTTGAATGATTTTCTGCCCCTCATCAGGTAACTCTGGGTGTTACATGTTGGCAGTGAGATGCTTTTCACTCCGTGCTATGACCAGTGTCCTTCATGAACTAATCCATGTAGGAAGCAGTGCCATGGCAAATTGGTGTGAGCCCTGTGACCCAATGAAGATCCTCAGGTTTAGCAGGAGGTTGGACTGCCTGGTCCATCATCTGTGTGCCTGAACCTCCAGCTCTCTTTTCAGGTGAATCTGCATTCTTATATATTTATTAGGGACACCAGGCATGCTCTCACTGTCTTGGTTTTATTATCCTTCATTTTTGGACTGTGTTGCAGCTGGATAGAGGGGATAAAATTCATACCATGGTTTGCCTACAGTAGGACTAGGATTCTTCAATCTTTTGAAAACAGAAGGTCATCAACCCCTGCCAGACTCCTTAAATGACTTAAACTCAATGCCACAAGTGTTCCAGAATGCCCAAATGATCCCATTAATTTGGCATCCAGTATATGCTGCATTATACATACCGACTTCCATTGGCACATGCCCCATCCAATCCATTAGTTGAGCACAAATGCACTTAAGTTTTTTATTGCTCTTAGTTTTGTGTCATCAGCAAAGAAAGGTAAAGTTGATCTTCATCTAAATCACTGACATGGATTATTGCAATTGATTACAACGAAGAAAGAGCTTTTCAAGTTTCAAAGTTATGTTGTCTTTTATTTCCCCAAGTAGTAATCTGTACTGTTTAAGTTATTGCACAAGAACTGTCTCAGTAAGAGGTGCCTGTATTACATTCCTCGTTGAGAACATTTGTGTGCTAGGCTGTCGTGATTCCCCAGTTCTGTACAGAACACTGTTTTATTCCTTCTGGTGGCAGAAAGGCACTCAATGTTCTTCACTCAGTCCAGACAGAGAAGGAAGAAAAGGAGAAATCTGTGTACCTGCTGAAGCTAATGTTTGGGAAGTTGTGTTTTAATCTATGATTAGAAAAATACTATTTTATTTATAATTTAATCCAGCATTCTTCCCAAGATTAGCCCCTTAATTGGGCTAGTGTGTAAACCATCTCAGGACACTTGTGACACTTGGGTATCCAGAGAGCAGCACACAAGGGAAGGATGTGACCCAGCTTCACATCAATTTTCTGACCAGTGATCACGAAAAACTGAAAAAAAATGAGGGAAGCTGTAAGTCTATCCTTCCAAATAACCCTGCTTGCCCTGTACCAGAACTTCTCTGTGCACTTGGGTACTGCTTTACAACTTGATGTTCTCTAGCAATTACCCTGTGCCCTTCTCAGGCAGAAACTTGCACCCAAACTCATTTTTTCACAGCTTGGGAGTTTTGTTGAAATTGTGTGATTAAAATAACCACATTTGCAAGAATAATGCCTCAGTTTGAATTCAAGGTGCTGAATTCCCAGGTACTTTCACAGGGCAGGAGGTGCCAACATGGTTGTGAAAGGCCCTCTGCATCTTCAGGGCAGCCTGGCAATGCCTCTCCTCTGCTTTTCTCCCAGTGCTTCAGGTCTCTTCAAAACTCCACACCAGCTCTAGGAGCAGCAGCTCTTAAAACATGACCCTGCAACTTAACTGAAGGACTAATTATTAGTTAAAAAAGCTTGTGGTTTATGGACTGGAGTGATAGAGAAGCCTGGCTAGAGCACGAAGCTGTTAAACACCAGGACTGCTGGAACAGTTTGGCTATTTTAATACAAGTGAGAGGTCCAGCTCTCCAGTGGGTGTAAATCGGCTAAGATCCATTAAGTTCAGTGGATCTCATCCACTTTGCATCAGCTGAGGACATGACCCTGAGAACTTAATTGGTGGTATAATATAAAGACATTACAGTCTTTTCTCTTGTTCATCCGCACACGTCGTTCCCATTAATGGTAATGGGAGCAGCCTGTGGGGAATATGCAGCTGTGGGTGGGTATGGCTGGTGCCAGTCCCGGGCTGCTCCCACCAGGGCTGCTGCTCTGTTAAGTTGCTCCCAGCCTCTAAAGAGCCCATGCCCTCAAGTGGAGTGGGAAATCAAAGCAAAACAGTTAATAATTAAAGAAGCCTTCAACTCCCTTGGACTGGTGGGATGGAGCAAGAACTCTGAGGGCACCTGCAAGTGCTGCACCTCTGAGGGCTGTGTGCTGTGGGGCTCGCCAGGAGGGCACCCTGCCAGCAAGGGATGAGGCTGGAGTGAGTGGGGGAGTAGCTTCTCTCATGCGTTTGCTGCAGGTAGATATGGTATGAACCATGGTGTGAGCCGTGTTTCCCTTGGAAATCAGGAAAATAGGGAATTTTGGCACAGCAGAAAATGTTCCTAGGTCTGGACAAAAGGTATGCCAGGAGCAGCCTGGGATGAAGTCTCCTGGTTGAAGCCCACAGGCAGAGGCTCCAGGTTGTGCTGTTCTTTCATGCCAGCTCTTCTCCTGTCCCCCCCAGATGTGTGCCCAACTCTGACTTTGGGGGCACAGGAGAAGCAGAGAAGATGGGGATGCTTTAGCTGTCACAGAGCTGCAGACTGGGAGGAGGAAACAGTGATCCCTCAAGATCTTTTGTCAAGTCCTTTTTCTTATGTCTTTTATACCCTTGAGGTTGGCACATGGGCAGGCAGGTGGGTGCATCTGCAGGATGATGTGTAGGAAATGGTTCCTTCATAGGCAGCAGAGACCTGTTGGTAATTCATCTTGGTTTGGTTCTGGCACCTAAAAATCTCTTTGGGAAGCTGCAGTCCTGCACCCTACTTTGTGTATTGTCCTAATCTGAGTGCCTGAACAGAACTTCAAAGCAGTACTTAGTCATGCTTTTCCTGGAGTTTCTAAAACTATTTTTTTTCATCCTTGTGACATGTCTTATGTGGGCATCCTGTCTCCACGTTGCCTTTTTGCTCCTGCCTGGTGCACATGTTGTCTCTTAGGTCACAGCCTGCTTATTTCTGGTCTTGTGCAGCTCCTCAGCCTTTATTTTCAGTCAGCTTTGGCTGCTTCTGAGTCCCCTGATCCCAGGTTTCCTCTGCCCCCAACTTTCCTCTCTGCACAGGTTGCACAGTTGCTCTCCACCTGGAGCCAAGAGACCCCTCAGCATTTTACTGCTCAAATGGCACCCTAATGTTGTTCTGTCTTCTTTTTGTAGGGTTGCAGGGGAAAAAAAAAGTGGGATGTTGCATCTTGCCCAGAGAAGCTGAGATGGGTAATTGATTCTGAAAGCAGTTTGCACAGTTGGGGACTCGCTTGCTGAAGCTGTCGCATTGCACTGGGGAGCTCTGCCGTTTCGGTGCTCCAGCGGAGCAGCTGTTGTACCCAGCATTGCTTCCAGATTGTCACGGGTGTGGAGGTTCCCCTGTCCTCAGACTGTTCATCAGGAATGCTTTCAACTTGAATTTGTCCCCTTTATTCAGCAGGAGGCAAACAGCGAGTGTGGGGTGTGGGGAAGGAGACTTTTCTGTGTTGAATCGGCACATCAGGGTTAGTGGTTTCACTCTGAAACTCCATTTTAGAGCCACCAAGCCCAGTGCACACATATCCCATGCTACCTCCCCGTGTGGCAAAAGGAGTCTGTCTCTGAGAGCCCAAGCAGGGAAAAAGCCTCTTCCGCCCCTTCCAGGCTGAAATCTTTTGGAGTACCTGGAATTAGTGAAGTGTTCAGGACCTTTTTGGAGATCTGAAATGTGAGCCTCCTCTAAACCATCAAGCGTAGAAATTGTAGAGGTTTAGGGTTTTTTTTTCTGCCTTGTCATGCTTGTGGCTTTCCTACATTGATCTTTGTGAAGTTGACCTTCTCTGTCTCCAGCCAAGTGCTCAGAGGGGAAAGGATGTACTTGTGCTGCATGGAGGGGCTAGGGTGAAATCACTGCCCCTTTTCACTGCCATATTGAATAAGGCACAGAAGATAAAGCAGCCTGTGTCCTTTCCTCATGTCAGGACTTTTCTTCAAACTGCAGGCAGTTTTTCAAAACATTTTTAGATAGGGCTTCCAACCTCTGTGTCACTGACTGCCAAACTGCTCTGAGGGAGATCCTTCTGGTACAAACCTCCTGTTTGCCAGTTAAAGCTTTTACTTTCCTGTACTATTCAAGATTCACATGGACATCTGGTTTTCCCCGTTCGCTCTGCAAGGTCCCCAGACAGGTCTGCAAAGGCAGCTGCCTCCTGCACATCACACACAGCAGAGTCTGTCAGCTCTTTGTCAGAGCCAGGCTTGTGGTTCTACAGCTCAGATGAGACTTCCATGACTGGGAGATAAACCAGAGAAAATCGGGTTGAAGTGCACAACACAGATCACTGTTCTGTAGTTCAGATGGAAAAAAGAGACTCCCTCAGTCTTGTCCATCTCTGTTTACTTCTGCTTCCTTACTTGCTTTGGATGTCAGTCTGCAGTTTCCCAGCTGCAGCTGGAACACCTCCCATAGCTCATCTTCTCAGTGGTGTTTGTTGCTTTGCTCTTTGTCTTCTTCTCTGGCCAAGACTTTTCCTTCTTATCAATTAAAATTAACAATGGGGCAGAGGTAGAAATGCACGAGGTGTGATCCACACTCTGGTCATGTTGGTTATGACAGTGAGTGAGGTGGCAAAGCTCTGATGGATTGAGGGTGAATGGAGCACGAGCTGGTGGGACTGGAGGGCAGGAAGTGATGGAAATGCAGCAAGCGGGAAAGCTGCAGGGGAAGTCAGTGAAAGGAGACATCCCAGAGCTCTGTCCATGCACAGAAAACTCAGAAGGAGGGAGAAAGCTGGGAATGAACAGGAAGGGCAAAGCTGGAGGTGGGAGTGATGGGAACACCCGGGAGCTGCAGTGGTGGAGAAGAGACATGAGGGTGCCTGGAGCAGTGGGAAGCTCTGCCGTGGGGCTCTACAGGACTTTCAGTTGGAAAAGGAACCTTTTTTTGTGTTTAAAACCTCAGTGCAGTGGGGCTGTATGTGAGCAAGCAACAGGGTACTGCCTTAGAAATGGAAAAGGCTTGGCATGAGTTCATGCTGAGGGGCAGGGAGGGAGTGCACAGTGCATTGTGCACAGTGTTTTATGGTGCCGTTGAATAGCGAGCACTGGGACAGCTCCCTGGTGAAATCACCAGCCCAGTGGGCAAGACAGAAAGCACCAAACCGGGTAAAACACGGCAAGAAGGACCCAAAAATCCTGCCGAGTGGAGTAAGCAGTGGTTACAGAACAGCTGAACAAAGTGGGTGGAAGGGAGAGAGAGAAATGGGGTCTGAGGAAAGGCGGGCGAATCCCCCCTGAAGAACAGGAAGCTCTCAGCAGCGACTCCAGCAGCGCCTCGCGGCGAGCGGCGGCAGCACGGCCGGGGGAAGCGGGGCCATGGCTGCCCAGCCGACATCTGCTCTCGGTGACAATTGCACGGCCTGACAAGTTCATTGTGGCTCGGCACGGGGCAGCAGGTGGGAGAGGCAGTGCGTGCAGCCACCTGCTCGGCCGCCTGTGTGCTTTGTCCCCCGGGGCTGCCGCGGGAGCTCCGCTGCATCGCAGCCCCGGAGGGGCGGCCGGTGTGCTGCCCCAGGTAGGGAGAGAGCCGATACCCGCCGGTGGGGTCTGTGCTGGAGGGGGGCTCCTAAAGTAGCTGGGGAACGGTCGAGCTTTTATCTTTTATAGATTTCATTTGGGTCGAGAGCCGCATTTTTTTTCTTAATTCCAAAAAAAGAAAAGAAAAAAACAAACAAACCAAAACCCACCAACAAAAAAAACCCCCAAAAAACCCAAACCAAACCAAACCAAAAAACCCACAAACAAAACCAAACCCAAAACCAACCAAACAAAAAACTCACCAAAAAAAAAAAAAAAACCCCACCCAAACCAAAACAAAAAACCAACTCAAACCACAAAAACAAAAAGAAAGAAAAAACCGAACTCCTTTAAGGTAATTTTTGTATCTGGAATTTAGTGACGTGCCATGGAAGGTTCAAACATGTATGAAAACAGATGAGGCAAAAACAAAGCAGCCAAGCCAAATCCTACACCTGTAACTCTTCCTGAACCCACCAGGCAGTGGGAGAGTCAGCTGCTCCCAGCGCTTGGCTGGTGCTGCCTGAATGTCATTAGTGTACAATAGGGTTTGATCGGAATTGGCATTGCTCTTGCCAGAGAGTGAAGGGGCTGAGAGCGACTGAAGCAGCCGAGGATTCAGCCTCCTGCACCGAGCTCAGTAAGTACTCGAGCAACAGTCAGCTCTGGTTTAGAGGCCAAAGTCAATTCTGAGTAACACCAATAAACTCGGGCTATTCACTCCCGATCAGCCTGCCGCAGCTCATGGAGAGCCAGGAGGGAATTTTTCCCCTTCTCTCTGTGCAAGTGCCAGGAACAGCAGGGTCTGTCAGATTCGGGGCAGCATGAGGAACTCGCTGTGTTTGCTGTGTGATGTTTGCTGTACAAGTCTTCCGGAGCTCTTCGACGATTCCTCGTATGCCAGGACAGAGCGTTCACAGAGCCGTTCTGATTTACTGAGAATCTGTCTCACGGGCCCCATTTCACAATCCCTTTGGCTGCCAAATGCTTCAGTTCACGTTTCAGTTTGAGTTTTCATCTTCATAAGTGCATGCGTTCAGTTTTGCTGCTGGCGTGTGCAAGCGCCGCTCTGCAGCGAGCCCCGAGCGGGAGCAGGGGCTGCACGAGAGGCTCCAGCCGGGCGCTCCAGAGGAGCTGCAGATTTCGGGCTGGCGGGGCGTGCAGTGACCCCCCTGCAGGGCTTTGTGTGCCGCTCGAGGGCAGGGCTGGAGAGGATGCCCTCGGGCTGAGCTGCGCACAGCTGCAGGGAGCAAACGCAGACCCGACCGCACAGATCCCACTGCTCTGGTGGCGTTAAAATAGCAGTCTTGCTCCTGGTGCGACAGCCAAAATACCCGCTAATGGGCAGGCGGAAAGTGGAAATGTTGCTGTCCTCATGCAAAAGCCAAGCTGCACGGTGCTCGTTTTGATGCCAGCTCCGGTACGGCAGGGCTGATTTCACAGGAACAGCTGCTGGGAGATCAAGAGGGTGCAGCACCTTTCGGGGGCACAGCCTGTCTGTCCATCCTCCTGTCCCTCCGTCTCCGGTCGTAAACTGATCTTAAAAAGGATTGCAAGGTTCTCTGCTTCAGCTGTTCTTGCCCAGCTCACGGAGCACAGCACTCGAGTTCTCTAATTAAAAATGTGTTGCCAGATTTCAAGGAATCTCAGGGTTAGAAGTTTTTTGGTACCAACCTCCGGCGTTTTAAGATGTTCACTTAGAACAACAGGAAGATTTTTAAATGGGTGCTTAAAAAAAATCAGCCTAAGGTATTTAGAGATTTGCTTTTAATTATGAAGAGTAAATTAAAATGTAGTTGTTCCACGGCAAGGTCATCTTAATTCAATGTCTAATTATACAGGTATTAAATTTCTCCCAAATAAAACCTTATTTGAGCTAAGATAATTTGTTTAAAAAGTAATCCAGTCTTGAATGAAATCTGCTTAATGATGAAGAATCGATTCCAAATTTAAGTACTTAATCACAGCCACAGTAAAAATTAATATATTGCTCTCCCTCCCCCCCCCCTTTTTTTGGGGTTTTTTTTTTGGTTTTGTTTTCCCTGGATTTGTATAATTTTAGCTTCTACCCCTTGGAGCTAGTGGCACACTTGTTTGCTCAATGCAGCTGAGTCCTACACAGACTAGGGTTTACTTCACATCTTCCTTTCTCTTTGTTCAACTTCACAAACTGCTCCCGTCTTCTGTCTTTACTTCCAGAGAGATCTCTCCCACTGGAAATGTGTTATGCTGGAAACCAAGGCAAAGTCCTGGAGCAGAGGATGCTCTCAGGAATAAGTGTGATGCTTCTGTGCTCCTTACATATTCTATTGAACAACTTCAGTTTTTGTGCTATGACTCTTTTAGTGGTTGAATTAATCTTCTCAACAAACAAAATTAGCAACAGTCTGTTACCAGAATGGCTTGAATTTGTTTCCCCAGGAAATCATACAAGCGACCTTATTTTATCTTGGGATGGTGTGTAACCACACCACAACCCAGAAACTATTGGGGGACACACTAGAGAGCTGAGACTCCTCCCAGCAGCTCCGAGAGCATGAAGGAGTCATTTTGGCAATGTGGGATAAGAACTGTAGTTAGATCTTGATTATGCTAAAGTGGCCAGGAGTGAAATAATTAAAATACAGATATTTGCTTTCTCCTGAGTTCCAGCGTTAACAGCCCATTCTGCCAAGCAGGGCTATTTCATGTGTCAAGGATCCTGGATGCTTCAGACACGGAAAGCCTCAAGAATATTAATCTCTCTTATTCTTGAGACACGGGGTTAGTCTGAAACCAATTAAATTAAATTTGAATTCTTGAGCTGGATTTGTTTGCCAGTTCCACGAGCACACACGCGGCGCCTCAGGGTAAAGCCTGTGCGGCTCTTTTCTGCCCCCGGCACGGGCAGGGAGAGCGAGCAGAGCTCAGGAGGTACCTGGGCCGTCCCTGCTCCCCGGGCATCGGCAGCGCGCAGGGACCTCCCGTAACGCCTGCGCTGCCAGCCGCTCAAAGGCGCTCTTGTCCTGCCTCGCCAAAATTTATTGGGGCGAGGGTCGGTAATTGATGGCTCTGAAAGCTGCATTGTGGGCCGCTTTGCCGCCGGGAAAGGCGCATGGTAATGGGGTACTGTACGGGTCGCCCTGAGCCTGGGATGCGCTGTCGGCTGTGAAAAGTTAGCAAGGAGAAGCCTTGTTCCACCGGCGCTGCCTGCTCTGATTTACTGCCGCTCCCTGCGCTCGGAAGTGCTGCAACATTCCCCAGTAAATAGGGATGTATGAACGATTTTCTTTCTCTCCTTTCCCCCCTCTTATCCGCTCTTCCCAAATATGTAAACTCTGAGCAGGCTTTAGTCTTCTTCAATGATCATTCAATTGTCTCCAGACTGTATCTTTTGGTAAATTTATTGGTGGCTATTTAAAAAAAAGAAAAAAAAAAACAAAAAAAAACAACCCCAACTCAAATGCATTTTGCATATTAACACGTAACTCTTGTTCCTGTCTGCTCAGTTTGGAAATGGTTGGATTGCTTTTATAAAGAAAAAAATGGCTAATAAAATCAGCCTCAGCACCGTTGCTTTGCAATTCTTATGAACAGTAAAGTGCCTCTTACAGTCATTGATGTTAAAAGCTATTTCTAAATTATGGTGCCATTTATTATCTCTAGTGTCCAAAGTAAGTTTAAATGATGCTTATAATTCATGTTTTACCAAATTTCCTTCTCCCCCTGAGGATACCTCTGATTAACTTATGCACATTTAAGCGCTTTTTAAATTCTTCTTTTATTGCCATTATGCTCTGAAAATCTCAGCGATTCTCAAAAATGGGTAATAAACTTGAGATAAAATGCTGCAGTTTTAGATCAATGCTGACATATCACTGTGGTGATTTCTTCAGAGTTAAAGTGATAATGCTTCATATTTACAGAATATATACTAGGTTATTACTAGAGTATTACCATTTTGTTCTAAGATGAAATGAGTAATTTACCAATTTATTAAACAGTTACATTTAAGTATTGCTTAGGACATTACCACACCAATCTGTTTACTTAGCTTGAAGAGTTACCATTAAGAAACCCTGTTTATTTAGGTAAAATTTGTAATGATTGTCCCCTTCATTAAGAAACTTATTTTTCTGCAAGCCTAATTGCCTGGAAATGAGCTTCTTCTTATTTACTATGGTGAATTTTGCTAAGCCAGCTAAAACCATCACCCTCACAAGAAGTGCTGGAGAAATTAATAATACATACATGGAACAGTTTTAATTAGTATAATACCAAATGTTAATAAAAGATTTATGATCCAGTTAAAAGTTCTAACAATCACAACAGGAAAAGGGCTGAAATGTGGTGGTGGTGATCTGTTAAAAATAAACAAATGCTGCCAAACTCTCCAAATTGAGGATAGAGAAGATTTTTTTTCTTCTGCCCTTATGTGAATCCTGGCTCAATGATCTGTAAGGTCAGGCTCTGACCCCACAGAAAGCAGAGTAAATCCAGAATGGCAAGTGGATAGCCGTGGGGGTTGTCCTGTGTGACAGCAGAGGAGGAGAAGCCCAGTGCAGGGGAAGAGGCTGCATTTAACTCAGCCAGTGCCACTGGGGTGGGAGCAGGCAGCTCCTGCCTGGGAGACCCAAACCCCAGCCAGCCCCAGGCAGGTTTAGCAGAGCTTCAGCATCGCTGGCACAACATTTTAGCCCTGTTCTAGGAAAATAGTAAGTGTTTTAAGTAGCTCAGAAGGCCAGCAGTGGAGGATGGAGACAGAACCAGCTTGGCTCCAGCCAAAGGTAGATGTAATAAGCGGTGGCTGAATGTCCAAAGGTTATTTCCTCAAGAGGAACACACCAAATAGCACCTCAAGTCACAAATATCTCAGGTGGACCTTGCAGCTCTGCTTGTGTAGAGCACAGACAGCCCCTGCCAAAGGCTGAGCCTGCTGCCAGCCAGGAGCACAGACAGAAGTCCTTGCAGAGCTGGGCTGGCTGCTGCTGGGCTGGGGAGGGTAGGAGAGGGAAGGCACAACACCATCCATCTCAGGTCTTTGAATGGTGGAATAGGATTTCAAGTGAGGGACCCTCTGATTGCATGGGTGGTGTGGCTGAGGAAGGAGCTGTGTGGGGGCACATTGAGGGACACTGTCACTGCTGAGACCTGCTCTGAGGGTCTTCAGTCGATAAATTAAGATCCTGAGATAAATTAAGATCCTGCCTTAAACTCCCTGGAATGTACCTGGCTGGGCATCTCACTGGTGTCTTCAAGATGAAGCCCCAAAATACGGCATTGGAAACATAAAGATTCAGAGCAGAAATGGATATTGCTTGCATGGATTTGGGGGATTTTGGGGCAGGAACAAATGCTCTAATCTTTATTGTTTTCTTGAATGCTGCTTGGATTTGGCTCCCAGCAGCACTGGCAGGAGTGAGACTCTTCTGGCACAGTTTGGGGATACTCAAAGGAAGTATCAGAAGCTAGTCTTGTGCTGCATCCCATCAAGGTACTCAAACTCAGATGGCACATGCTGGATCTCACTCCCTGCTGGGTCCACCAGGAGCAGAGCCACTGCACTGTGTAAAGGAAATGGATTACCCAGGGTAAGTACCAGAACAAGGCAGAGTGTGACTCTGACTCGAGAGGCAACAAGTGCAGAGGGGAGCTGGGCATGAGCACTCCCAGCAGATTTGCTCCAGCTGAAGGCCTGCCACTGGAGGATGAATATGTAGAATCTGTGAGGTCACACAATCACAGAATTAACTAGGTTGGAAAAGACCTTTAGGATCATTGAGTCTAACACAAATGTCATACTGGTGCGGGTGGGCTACGCCAGAACAAATAATTGATGGAAAAGTTTGTGCCAATAACAAAATTGGATGTCCTATCCCTGTCACAACCTTTGCTTTGGAGCAGTGAATGGGCTGAACTGTAGTAAACCAGGAGCACTTTGTCATTTCCTTTTGCCAGTGTGCCAGGCAGCACAGCTCAGGAAGGCATTGGGCAACTCCTCTTTCTCCTCAGCAGTAAAACCCTTAGTTGCTCAGAGTGCCAAGCCCTTCATCTTGACATTCAGCATGCTGGAGTGGATCTACACTCTCTGCTGGGGTCTTTTTCCTTTTTAAAATTCCTCTTAGGAAGTTCCCTGTGAAAAACCTGAACTGGAGTTCCAGGCTTTGTCTCCAGTGTTGCTTGTCCAGCACCCTGCCTGGGGAGGTACTTGCTCTGCTCTGGAGAACAAATGAATGTCAAGAGATTTACTGAATTGTCTGGGCAATGCAGAGATTTTATTCATTCCTAAACTTCAGAATGTGACTTTCCTTATTTGTTCTTTCCAAGGCCAGAAAAGGAAACACCATATTTATTCTTGCTAATGTAGCAATATTGATTAAGTCATAAAGCACATACAAATACATATTGACTCATATTACATTAAAGTATCTATCACTTACTACTTGTTCCTCAATAACACTATAGTTATGTAAAAAAAATGCATTAAAATTGGCATTACCTCAAGGAAAGTAGGATCTGCCATCATTATTAATACTAGGTTTTAGTGAAAAACAACAACAAAAAGGGCTTTAAAGAGGATGTAAGAGTTAAAAATGGAAACCCACTTCCCTTTTCCCTCAACAGTGACCAGATACTTTTGGCTGTCCCAGTCATTCAGTCACAGGTCCTGACCTCTCAGGTCAGTACTTTGATTGTGTTGGAAAACTTTGCTGTGGGTGATGTCCTATGAGGTGGAATGAGAGGATGGATATCCCTTCAGCATCAGCACACCCCCTGCAGAGATGGGGGCTGTTGCTGTCCATGGTTGCAAGGGGAGGGCAGGTCTGTGCTTGGCTGGGTGGTGGAGCAGTGGGCAGCCTCCTGCCCAAAGCTGTGTTTGCAACCTGTCTGCTCCCACTAAACTGATGTTGAAAGCCTAAACTTAAAATTGAGATCCTCACAATCCCCACTTAATTCTAGATGTTCCTCCCAGTGCTGTGCACCCTGCTTTCTGCCTCCCAAGTCTCTCAGGTGCCAGGATTTTGGCAGGTTTCAAATGCTGTTCCAGATAACCTCCCTCTGATTTTGTGCAGCAGGCATTTGGCCGCATCCATGATGGCATCCATGGGTGGCAGGGTGGCCCCTTTTTGGGATCTGCTGTGTGCTCAGTGCCTGTTTCCCAAAAAAGATGATGGGATCTAGCAGGCCTGCAGAAGGGGTGGGCACCGAGCGAGGACTTCCTGTATTCACCAGATGAAGGGACCTGCTCTAAAAGGCAGAGAGGGTTGAGGGCTTATCTTTCAGAAAACAGGGTCAAATTTCTGCAGCAATTTGAGTAGAAGAGGAACTTCAGTCTAGGTCTTCATCATCCTGAGGACAGGATCTCTTCTGTGTGTTTTGAGTGAGAAAAGATTCATGTGGTTCACAAACTTGGGAGCAGGGTGAGCAGCCACAGCCACCTAGCTGGTAGAGGCAGATTCCTCTCTCCACTGAGGACCCAAAAGCTTTGATGCTTTCAGCTTCTGTCTTGATGTATTGGATTTTGTCTCCTGGTCTTAGAAGCTGAGTTTTCCCTCAGATATAACTGGGAGTGAAATGCATGAGGTGTTGGACAGCCAGCCCATTAACCCTGCCTAGTGAGTCTCAAAGGTGGGGTGGGTGCTGCAGAAATGTCGCTCACTGTGCACTGGAAGCCACTGGGTGCACTGGGAAAGGGGATATGCAGGTAGAGAGCATCCAGCAGTGGGTGGCAGTGGAAGGTGTCGTGGTTTGGAAATTCAGTACCCCCACCAGACTCTCCCAAACCACACACAACTTGCTTGGTCTCCTCTTCCCCTCCACCTTCCTGCTCTGAAGGATAGAATTGAGAATTGGAGGCACAAAAGGTGAGGATCAGAGGCTGAGATAAGAACAGTTTTCTGAAAACAGCAGTGAGATAAGAAAATGAACAGCAACAATATTAATAACAAAAGTATACAAAAGACAAGGTGACTCGATGCAAAAATGCTCCCCATGGACCCTGAGCAATGAACAAGGGTGGACAGTGCTGCTACATTTTCCCACTGGAAGCCACGTCCTTTGTCTCAGAAGCAAGAGTGTCCTCTTTCCCAGGCCCCAACAACGACGTGAGGTGGTATGGAATCACCTTCAGAGCCTAGCCAAAACTAGGACAGAAAGGTAAACTTCATTTCTGGGAGTATAAATAGGGCAGAAATTGCAGGAAGGCTACTCAGTTTCTTGCTGAGGGAAATGAAGCATCTTCGGACTTTGGGGTTGGGCAAGGTGACTCTGATGAACAGACCAGGCTGATAAGAAACTGAGTGTACCCAGTCTCCAGGAATGCTCAGGAGCTTCTGTGGCTGCTCCAGAGGAGAAACATACCCATGGCAAGGGGATGAGCAGGAGGTGGGTGGGATGGGCTGTGCTGCCTTATTTCTTCTGCCCAGCAAAACCTCTAGGACCTGCAATTGTGCTGCAGGTTGATTGTGCAGAGATTTAAGGATTTCTGTTAGTTTTAAGAATTGTTTTTTATGAGGATTCGGCCGCAGCTTCACACAACCTGGGAGGTTGTCTGAACATGCGCTGCTTTCTCACGTACAGCACTAAATTAATGAAACCAGAAGAGAAATTATTTTAATACTCATATTTCTTTTTTGCAGAATGTGTTTAGCCTTTTCTGTGCAAAGAGAAAATCCAGCAAAATACTGTCCACATGGCTATTTTATGCTTCTGCCTGTCTTTTCTTCTCTTTATAATTAGCCTAACATGATATCTGATCCCTGCTCTTTTTAGTGTTTGGGTGCCAGTCTGACAGCTCTAGTGCTGTTATTTCTTAGATAAGTTAATCACTTCTTAATGACTGGACAAGGTATCTTTATTTAACTGCATAAAGAGATTTAACTTTTCCCGTTAAGATGTGACCACTGGTTTATGTTTTGTTAATGACATGTAATGTTGGTGTAAGGCTCAGGTGGTACACACGTGTCAGAGAGGGCTTGGGCGTCTGGTTTTAGAGGCTGTGAAACCAGAAGGGAGGAGGAACTTGCTCTCTATTAATCTGAATTTATTAGGAAAGCCCTCTTGTGAGCCTGTCTAGCTGCTGCTCCTGCTTCACGGCCCAGTGTGTGGCCACAGGCTGGTACTGCAAAATCAGAGGTGGGTTTAAGTCCCATCACCTCCCTTGTGCTTAAAGTTGAACACATACAGAAGTGCTTATTTGTAACATTAAGTGCTTGCTGCATGATTGTTTTAAGACTATTATGTTCTTATAAATAATATAAGCATATTGTTAAAATGCGGAAGCACAAGGAGCAGTGCTGAGTTAGATCCATGTGTGAGCAGTGCACACAGAGGTCCACATTTCCTTGTCAAGCTGTCCCCCATGCTGGCACAGTGCTCACGGGAAGAGGGCTGTCTGTGCCAGGCTTGTGGAAGTTGGAGGATCCTGCTGGTAGCAGGACTGGGGACAAGACAACAGAACTTAAAAGCTTGATCCTCTGTACTCTGAGATAACAGACACAGACACAGAACGGGCTGTTCACCATTGTGCAAAAATGTGCTTTCTGGGTAAGGTTTACTCTCTGTGAAAATGAAAGAGGAGAATGAGGCCAGTGAGAACAGACCAAAGCATTTATCTGAGCTCCAAGAAGTTGCTGGAGATTTAGCCAGGAACAAAACTCCCAGCACCACTGAGCTTAGAGCTTGTGAATCCTCCTCCAGCTCCACAAGCCTGCAGACATCAGGAGGGACTGCTTTGAATTGGTTTTATCTATCAACCCCCTGTGCACATGTGCTGTTGAATTCTGGATGCAGCTCCAAGCTCACTGTGGTGCTCTGAGGCTGGTTTTAACATCATTTAGAGCAAAGCTCGTGGAAGGAAGCAGAAACATGAGATGCTCCAACCCTGAGCCCAGGTGTGCTGATGCTTTCTTGGGACTGGGTCCTCTTCTGGGGCAGGAGGACAAGTGCTCAGATGGAAGCCAGGCCCTTTAAAGCATGTGAAACTGGCCTGCCAAGACAGAAGGCAGCAGAAGCCCTTCCCTTCTTCATTTGAAAGTTTTGTCCCTAACATTTATGAGTATCTTAAAGTGTTCGGCAGGCAATCTGTATTCCTGCCTGACAAGAAAAAGGCCAGGCCATTCCTTGGGGTTTTAATTTTACTGGCTGCCTCTAATGTCAGTCTTATCAATGATGTCTTTTCTTCCCCAGTAGCATATTCTAATAAGAAACTAAATCACAAAGACAAAACTCTTCTGGCATCTCCATTTTGTGGGCTTCTACCTCATCTAAGCAGGTTTACAAGAAACATTCTTTGCTGGAACATTTGTTGCAACATGGAAAGAGCTGATCACATCTTCAAAAGCAGCGTCCTGCTCTGCTCCACAGCCTGGTCCTGGGGATCAAATCTGGACCAGGTTCCAAAGCACATCCTGGAGCTTTGGGCCTCCACACCAAGCACTGGGCAAGGAGAAGCAGCCGGTGAGTCACTTCAGAGGAGCAAAGGGATCATTTAACTGTACTTTTGCAAGTGGGTTGTGTACACACAGAGCAGAAATGGGGCTTCATGGCCAAAATTTTAAGTGGTTCACATCTGGAGCTGTGTGGGTAGTGAAGTGGTCTGAGTGTGAGCAATTGAAATCCAGTTAAGAAATACAAAATTAGATGGTGTCTGAACCCTGCTGGGGGAACAGGAATGCAGTGGTAAAGGGGAAAACATCTGAGTGTTGTGTACTGTAAAGAGCTCTTTAAACACAACAGAATGGGGAATCTTACGGTGTTTTTAGGCCGCACTGTTGCAAAGCTGTGAACAGCCCTGCCAGCCCTTGTCAAACCCACCCCCATCCCCTGACTGCCTGTATGACAGGAGCATTAATACCCTCGTCGGAGATCAGAGAATGGGGGTAGCAAGAGGTCAAGTGGCTTCATTAGGCCCCGAAGGATTTCGCAGTGGGAGCTGACTGCCGGAGCGTGGCGCGCTGGGAGCGCTTTGTCCTGCTCCGGGCCTTCAAAGGGCCGGCCCTGGAAATGCGCACACGCCTCCATCTCGCACTTGAACTCACACTTAACTCTGTCCCTCACAATTTTTGCTGCTGCTGTGGTGGCTGCTGAGGGTTTCTGACAGGGCTCTGCAGCCTCACGGGGTGCCTTTGACACCCTTGCTATGGGGGGATGTCTGCTGGGGAAACTGCCGCTGGTCGTGGTGGGATTCAGCTTCCTTCCAAATCCCATAGGGATGCAAGGAGCAAGAGGCTTCTCTGGGCGATTCTGGCATCAACTGCAATAGTAATAACAATTAGCAATTATGCAGAGTTATACGCCTTTGGTGCCTATTACAGGCATCAGTGAGGAGCTCTGTTTCTGTTTCCTACTTGTAGCTGGCCTGATCTTGCATTTTAATGGCAGATGCTCTGCGATAATTAGAGTGGCTGCAGATGAACCCCAGGGGTGGTTTGCTGCTGCTGCAGTGTGGCGTGGCCAGTCAACCTCCCCAGCCCCCGGTATGCGCCAAGTCCTCGATGGTTGAAAGCCACATGCCATACAGCCTGTATTTTGGAGAAGGAGGTGAAAAAAAAGGGAAATGGTTTCTGCTGCCCACAGCAGAGCTGTCCTGGGATCCATCTCCAGGTGATGGAACTGGGTGGCAGGTTCCTCTCTGGAGCTGTGGGGCCCATGGGGATCAGCACTACTGTCTCCTTGCCCGGTGTGCTCTCTGCAGTTGAAGCTGCTATAAAAGCCAGTGGAAATGATGGCTGGGAGGCTGCCGAGGCTCCCGCCAGGCCTGCAGCGCTCCCTCCTCGCTGGCGCCGGGAGCAAACGCGCCTCTGCCGAGCAGAGGAAACGCAGATCCGTGCTGCAGCTTCCCCTCCCTTCCTCCAATTCCCTGAGAAAAAGAAGTGGTTAATGTAATATTACATCAGATTGGACTCTGAGGAGCAGAAAGCTAATTTTGGGGGAATGTGAGCCAACCTACATTTAACTGGGATGCTGATATTTACTGTTGCAGTGATCCAGGCCTGTAGCATGGGTGAAGTCGCTGGCTGGGGATTCAAAGTCCAATTAGGCAGTGTTAATAGAGGAGGCAGCGATGCTTCATTGAGAGAAATTACTAAAATTGTACTTTCAGGACAGTCAATTAGCTGTGTTTTGACAAAGCAACAAAAAGATGAAACTGAAGCCCTTGGAAAAAAGAATGAGAGAATTCAGAGGGAACATGTCTGTTTGGGGAATCCTAATATTTTTTGTTGAAATCATTAAGTGAAATTAAATACTATTTTAAACCGAAGGGATAGAATATCTAATTAAGATAGAAAAAAGGTTTGGGGAAGGGTATTGTTGAGGGGATTAGAGAAATGGTTTACAATTCATGTTGACTGAGGCGAGGCCCCCTGAATGTATTAGGTATATTAGTAACGGGGATGGGAAAAATCTCTCATCAAGGAGATCTGAAGTTTAGGAAGGGTTTCTTTAGGGTGACTCCAAGGCTCCCAGACTCCAGAGTGAAGTATGGGAATGAATCCAGGGAAATCAAGGAGATTGAGGACAAGGTGTCTCTTGGGAGCTGCGCTGGGGCTCCTATGCTGTGCCATGGTCCCAGTGCTGGTGTGGGAGTCACCGCAGCAGCAAAGTGTCTGCAGGGCTTGAGAAGCCCTGCGATGGCCAAGGAGAGAGGGGGAGGAGGATCTGGGCAGTCCAGAGCACCCTGGATGGTGGGAGAAAGGGAAGTCCTGCCGTGGGATAGTGAAGATAGTGGCCCCATGGTGCACCCTGTGCTGCAGGAGCCCATCCTTGGGTCCTGGCCGAGCTGCTGCCTGAGCCCCACGGGAAAACACATGGCAGGAGCTTGGGTGCCTCTGTGTGCTCACTCTCGATCTGGCTGGGTTTGTTCTAAGACCTACGTCTCTGCTTTGCCGTTATGTTTGCAGGACTTGTTCTTAGACCAGTGTGTTCTTCCAGAACAGAGGATGGGGTGGTGGGCTGGGGGTCCCTTCCAGCCATTTCCATTATGATTTTTGAATCCCTTGAAAACATCAATCCCTTGAGCAAAGCCCCAGTGCATGAAGAGGGCTGGCTGGAAGTGTCAGGAGGTTTCTCTGGCAATTCCTCAGTAACCTGGGATGATTTTCCCATATTTTGCAGCCAGTGCTCCCACTCTTAACACACAGCTCCAGTAAAACTCTTCTGCCTAAAGATCTCTCCTAAAGAACTCAATTTTTGACTGATAGCATCCTTCTGCTTAATTCATTTGATATACAGAGACAGTTAGTGATATATGCATGCTGTATTACATTAAAGAGAAATGTAACCTTCAATTGGTATCTGATGTGCACTTTGCAATAACTGATATTAGTTGTCTATAAAACTCCTAGACATCATTTGATTTTATTATCATTGTATTATTTTACTTGTGAACATATAGGAGGAGTGGTGATTGTAGGTCTTCAAGCGCTTACTGGGAAATATTTAACACAGAATGTTTTATTTATTAGCATAAAGAGACACAACGGATTGTTGGTGATTAAAGTGATGATACTGCTGCCATACTTGTCAAAAATATAGACCTAATTCAATAGAAAGGCGACAGTCAGTCTCCATGTTGATCTATGCTGCAGCAAACTGCCTCTGAAAGCAGTACAAAGCCTGAATTGGCCTCTTAATTTTATGCTCTAGGGCATAGTATAAAAAAGGGAATTCTTTCTAAGTGCCTGTAATTGCATGTTACCAGAACCTAAAATATAAGCCAAATTTTTGAAATCATAAGTGTTAAGTTTTCCATTTCAATTCCTTCTCCTCCTCCTCCAAAAAAAAATAATCAAAACAAAAGAGCTTTAAAATGCCTCACTTTCCCACATCATTAATAAAATATAGAGTATACTCAGCCTTTAATTGCAAATGTACATTTTGAAAGAAAATACTTCTAAAAAAAATAACTCATTTTCCTTCTCTCCCAAGCGTTCAGCACTGGAACAAGGACCCCCTGGCCCTGCCATACACGTCACTCTGTTTTGCAACAATGTCCTGCCTGGCTTAGATCTGCTTGGATGGGCTGGACTACCATTTCCCTCCCTCAGCTTGGGAAGGCTGTGAATTAGGTAAATCATGCAGATCAGCTGTGTATCAAGAGGAAGGAGGCAGCCCCACAGCCCCACAGCCCCCAGGTGAGTTTGGGGCCACTCTATCCAGGCTGGTGATGTTGGGGCTCCTGCCATGTCCCAGAGGTCAAGTCAGTGTGGTGATGCCAGGGACATGGGTCAGCAAGTCCAAGCCACTCACATGGAGCAGCTTCCTACTGGGAGTCCAGAGTGGGAAAGGCTTGTGTCCTTCCTTTGCCCTGTGCTAAAATTGGATTCACTTTGCACAGACACAAATCAGCATTTGCCTTGAGAAAAGTTCAATGTATCTCCCCTGCCACCCTCCTTGCATGGATCAGTGTTTACAACTTCACTCTTCTGAACAGACAGCAGGAAAAAAAATAAGATTAACCATTTTGTACACTTGATGGTTTCATTGGACAGGCAATAAATCAATACAATTGAATTGAAGCAGATAGTGTTCAAATGCTATTATCCATCTCTCTGTTATTGAGCTGGGATCCTCGGAATGACATAGAGAGATCCCTCCAGCTCCAGGATTCCCTTCCCTAGGAAACCTGCAGGATTCGACCTGCTCCAGGGCTCACCCGAGCCCACTGGGCAGCCCTGCACTTTGCTGTAGATTTAATCCTTTTTGGGTTTGTAACCCAAACCTTCTCCACCCTGGGTTTGCTGTTCCATGGTTTGGTTGTTGGAGTGCAAGCAGAAAATGATCTTAAATGCTAATGCTGGTGACATTATGAGACACTGCTCATAATGAGAGGAGAAATCTGCTGGCAGAGCCGGGGGTGGCAATGCCGTGTGCTCCAGGAAGTGTTTCCAGGGCTGGAAGCAGAGGCTTTGGAGAAGTAATCTGGTCCTGTGTGTATTTGTTGTTGCTTTCTTGCAGTGAGATCACCAGCTAAGGCCTGGCTGCTGCAGTCCCTGCAATTGTGGCCATTTATTTATTCAAAGCTGCTTGGAGAGCACAGGGATTTTACCAAGGAATTTCCTGGTGCTCCCTGCCTGATTCAGGTGTCTGTATTTCCATAGCTTCCCAGGATAGATGATGGCACTGTGAAGTTTCGTTTCTGCAAAAAGAAGAAGAGTCATCTGTAACAGCTTAAGATACTCAAAAGGCCAAATTTAACGTTGATTAAATGGGCCTGACCCCAGCACAGTCGCTGATAAGTTACATCTTCATAAAAGCAAGGTTAATCCAGCCAAAACCTAAACGCTGCAAGGACTGAGCTTGAGTTCAAGACTTCAACAACGTTTTGTTAGCAAAATATTCTGTTTCTCCAGCCCAGGGCTCGGTATTTAGAGGTCAGGCTGCCGCGGGGGCACAGCGTTTGGGCTCTGCGCTCAGCTTCATCTCGTCTCCCGGCCGGCGCGGTTCGGTCGCGCTGTCGCTGCCGATGTGCAGTTCCAGAGAGCCCTCTAGCGCCCTGCCGCCGCCAGCACCGCCCTGCCCTGCCCTGCCCTGCCCTGCCCTGCCCTGCCCCGCCCCGCCCTGCCCTGCCCTGCCCCAGCACTCGGCATTCATTCATCCCCGCTCCCTCCCGTCCCGCTCGAGGGGCCCCAGTGCGAGTGCTCAGCCTGCCGACGGACGGACATGCACTTGCCTCAAGCCCCTGGGAGCTCCCAGACTTTGCGTTAGTTAGGGAAGAGTTCTGCCGATCTGCCGATGACCTCAGAGCCCGAAGCTGTGATGAAAATGGTTTCACGTTGCTACGGATGAGAAAAAGACCTGGAGCATGGGGCCTTGGAGAGCAGCAGGCTGTCTCAGCAGTGACACTGCTCTCCCTCAGTGTGGTGCCATTGGAGGTGGGGAGCCTGGCTGCAGAATGTGGCTGCAGAACTGATCCAAGCATTCCAATGTATCAACAAGAAACGAGCCAAGATCACACTTGCTCTACCTCCAGTGGGTTTATCTGGAGAATGATATTCTTACATAGATTAATGAGATGTATATCAGCTGAGAGCCTGATTTGTTTTTCATTACATGGAATGTCTCTTTTTTAAAGATCCATTAGTTTTGGAAACGTAGGTCTCCAACAATGTTATGTCCTGTGGACATACTCGAGTGGAACCCCTGTGGACCAGAGTCCTCAGCACCACAGGAAGAAGCAGGTGCCTTATGGGATGGTTCTAGGAGCACGATGGCTCTGCAGGGACCCTGGATGCTGGCAGCAGATGGCAGTAAAGTGTGCCAGGTCTAACGAGCCTCAGAGACCCCCCTCAGCTGACTTTTGCTTCCCTATGGCAAACATATACATTGTGGGTTTACATTTGCATCTGTTTAGATTGTGTTTGATACAACCTGTTATGGACGTCATGATGACCATGACAGCACACGGAGGGATGGCATTGAGGACCTCATGGACCCTGAGGAGCTGATCCACCTGATGTCCTGGTCAGCTCCAGCACTGCCATGTGCCACTTGCTCTGAGGGATGCTTGGGCACATGGGAGGTGCTCCTTCCACATGCCAAGACCAGAACATACAAGAGTGATGAACTGTCCTGTGGGTGAGTGTGACACAGTGATAGCACCTGGGTATGACACAGTGACAGCACCTGGGTACAGTACAAGAGAGATGGGAACCCTTATTTTGAGGTTGCTGTCAGCACTCAGTCTTCCAAATTTTAGATGAAATTGAAAATTTTCTTCTTGAGGAAGCCAGAAATCCTCTTTCTTGAAAGGAAGTTATATGTTGTTCTGAGAGCTAATATACCACAGGACCCCAACCACTGGTAAACCCAGCACATGCTTTTTGAAAGCCCACATCACACCATTCATAACCTACATTGCACCATTCATAACCAGATTCCCAATTGGTATGGGAAATGCAGACAATTAGACATGAGGTCCATGTCTTTTTTGTTTATGTCATACAGGAATCAAGGGCAGTGGGTAACCTTCTTCCAGGGATTAGTTTTCCCCACTATAGGATACAGTTGTGAGATGAGTATTGAGATAATTGTGTAAATATCTTGTCACCTTTCTGTCTTGACCTGTTGCAGATTACCACACCAGCAGTGCAACAGAGACTTCATTTGAAGTACGTTTCCTATGCAGGTGACAGTACAAGCATGTAGGAGCTCCTGCCATCACTGAACAGCCTTCCACTGTGGGATTGCCAGAGCTGGCTGCACCTGGATGGAAACAGCTAGTCGGAAGATCCTAAACCTCTGCTGTGTGTGATCAGCCTCAAAACTGGACTTTGCTCTGGATGTGGATCTTGTACCCAGAACTGCGGTGGCCACTGGGCTGGAGCCTAGCCTGGGTCCAAGGGATCTTGAGCTGCAGATGCTTGGAACACCTGTCTCTGTGATATCAGGTCACAATGAGTGCTCAGCCAGCCTGGTGTCTGCCAACAGTGCCTGGAAGAAATGTGTGAGAGCAGACTAAGATTACAGTGATATTTTCTCCAGAATATCTTCCCAAACTGTTCAAGGATTTATTGAGCCACAAGAACAGCGACTTTTGCCTATTCTCCCTTGACTGCTTTTTCTTTTCCCATGAGCGTGTCTGACGCATATGAAGTTCTGACATTCCCGGCATCCTGTGGCAGTGACTTGCACAGCTCTGCTATGTTTGGCTGAGGATCTGCCTCCTTATTTTTTTTTTTTTATATTTAATCTGCCACCTACAAGTTTCATTTTATATCCTCTATTTCTCGTATTAGGGGAGACATCAGACAGTTGTTTCTTGTTCTCCATGCTCCTTGTTATTGAATAGCCCCTTATTTTGTCTTTTTTTTCACAACATGACTATTGCTACCTACAGCAGTCAAGATGTGGTTGTACCCCACACTCACACACTGACCTAATGATATTTTCTGTTTATCTCTCAGAGATTCCTAACATTCAATTTGATTTTTGAGCTTTGCAGTGCTTCGCACAGATCATAGACCTGTGTACTACATCTCTAAATTCACGCTTGTGATCAGACATCCAACCAGAGCACACTGTTTCATCCGAAAGATTTTCAAAAACATAGTTTGAAAACGTAATAAATGTTCATTTGTTCAGTAAATATCTTTGTCCAAAAGCTTGCTGAAGTCTATGAGAACGTATATATACATATTCATATGCATACAATCATATAAAGTGATCAGTGAGTGTTTTCTGTGCAGGAGCCTGTAACCCACCCTGGAATGCTGCTGCAATGATAAAACCCCATCCTGCTGCCCCAGCTGGACACATTCAACCCAGTCTGCAGAGTGGGTTAATATTGTTGCTCACATTAGGTAAGATCAGTAAAGCCCAGGAAATAAATTGATTGTGTATGGTTTTAAATGCACATCATGTTCTTCTTCATGGTTTTGATGTGATTTTGAAAGATCTTTCTCAGGTTTGTCTCTGCAAATTTGAGAGCTGTGATCCAGATCCATGTATATAACCAAATGGCTTCAGATTCCTAGTTTCCAGGAGTGCCCTTCAGCACAAGCTGGGAACAGGGAACTGGTTTAGCCTAGTGAGCAAATAGAAATACATGGGCTCACCACATGTATCCCACATAGTACACCTTTCCTGGCCATGACCTTGGTGATGGAGGAGGTGCTTCATACATCAAAATTCCTCAGCACGAGCAGTCAGAAACTTGGTGTCCTTCTGCTTCCTTCTCTGCAGCACCTTGACCCTGCAAGATGCCCTGATGAAGAGCCAAGGAACTGAGAGAATGCGGTAGTGAAATTTGCACATTGTCCCAGCTAGGAAAAGCAGAGGCACAAAATGATACTGCCATCAACATGATATCCTTCTGTCTTTTTATCCACCGTGGAGGCCCTGGAGACTCTTGTGGAGAGGGTGAAATGCAGCAGTGCAGGAGCTGGGATGATAACAACACATCAACCTCTCCAGGTTTGTCTGCAGATCCAGCAGGGCTTTTTTTGTGGGTTTTTTTGCAGGGGGTGTGATGGGGGAAATTACAGAAGGGCCCATTACACATTGGAGATGTGGAGCTGGCTGTCTGCCTGTGCTCTCAGTTGAGAGACCAGAAGTAATGTTGGCCATGCTTTTTTGACTCTCCTCACATCTGTATTATGTGCTGTATTATGAGCTGTACATGCCAGTGGGACCCTGGGGACAAAACACCACCTTTGACTGCTGTGCTTGAGGTCCTTACACAACATGTTGAGTGAAGTCAAACGTAGCAGTGAACAAAGGGAAGGATAAGAGAGATTATTTTATTTCCCTGGGCAGATTTATTTTAAATGTGGAAGCTGTGTATCTGCCCAAGAGGGCAGATAGGATTCTCACTGAGGCAAATAGGGTCTGGAACACAGCTCTGGCATGTTTGCTGGACTGGGAGTTAGCTTGGATCATGCCATTCCAGCTCTGAGGTGTGTGGCTGGATCCGAGTGCACTCAGCCTCCCCATGCAAGACTTTCCAGTAAACAACCCTCTATTAGGAAAGGTGTAGTAGATAGGCACAGACAGGGAAATGGGGATGGGTGAAACTTGGGAGAAGGCAGATAGCCATGTAGGAAGCTGATTTGGGATCACTAGATGGTGCTGTTGGCCTTGAAATGAGAACTGACAGTGCTGAGATGAGGGAACATCTTTCCTGAACTTGTAGCCAGAGCATCTGTGCAAAATTAGTTGACTAAGAGAATCTTACATGTTTCTCAAACTTTGAATGAACCTGCCTCTCAGGCTCTGGCAGTGAAGCTGTAGAAACTGAGTACAACAGACACAGGAAAACCAGGAACCCGACACGATCATGCTGTGCCCCACCCCATGGCCTTATGTCTGCTCTTTCAGACCCTGCAGGAACCATGGGGAACAGGGACAATATTTCAAAGCTTGTGCTGCAGGAGGAGAAGACGTGAAAAGTGACCTCCAGGACAGACTACTTTGATGTGGAGTACCAGGCGTTGTCTCCCACCTCCATGGCCTTGGCTGCCCATGGGTGGCCAGTAGAGCTCATGCACCCTGGCAGTGATGCAGAGCATAATTTTGGGATCAAGTTCATGGGGTTTAATAAGCAGAGCAGAGCCATGGGCTGGCAGCAGGTATAGCATCAGTACAGAGCTGCAAATGATATTGCAAGGGGAGTCACTGTAGCTCATGGGACAAGGGCAGCTGGCATCACTGGGAAGAGTACGTTAGATGTAGTCTGCCTCACCAGCTTTGCAGACACATCCCCCTTCCTGAGACATCTCAGCCCCACCAGCTCCAAACTCCTACTGCTCCTGCTACTGGGAGGTGGCCTCACCTTTGGGACCATCAGGGCACAGGAAGTTTTAAAGTATCTTGGCTTTTCTCCCAGTTCCGGCCAGGACAGTGTTAATCTTTGCAGTAGCAAGGAAGTGCCACTGCCCAGACCCAGAGGTTAATTCTGCACCACCTCAAGTCATTTCCAGGGCCAGGGGGAAGGGAGTCTCTTCTGAAGCGAAGGTGTTCCTTCCAGCTGAAAAAACTTGGCGAAAGGAAGAATTGGGTATTGTCTGTTGTCAGGGACAGGAACAGCTTTCATGTGAATCTGGGGTGACAGGGGAATCCCACCAGCTGACTGTACTGGAAGCTGAAGTGAACCTGACTGGGAACAAATGGCAAAAACACAGTATTGTCACTGGCCCAGAGGCCCCAGGCATCTTTGGCCTAGATTACATCAGGAGAGGGTATTTCAGGAACTCAAAAGGCCATTGTTGCACTCTTGGGACAGCTGCTGTGGAGACAAAGGAAATTAGACCATTGTACACCTTGACAGCTCTCCCAGAGGACCCTTGTGCTGTGGGGCTGCTGAGGATGGAAGACCTTAACAGTGCCCCATCAGCAATATGGCACCAACCAGGACTGCAGGACCTCCATCCATGGGATGATCCACGAACTGGAGAGTCAGAGAGTGGTCAGCAAGAGTCACTCATGCTTTACCTGGAGGGCTGTCTAGTACACCTGGAACTGACTGCCCCAGGGTGGAAGCACAGTCCCACCATCTGCCATGGACTGATCCAGGCTGCACTGGAATAGGATGAGGCTCTGGAACATCTGCAGTACATTGATGATATCATTGTATGGGGGAACACAGCAGGGGAAGTTTTTGAAAAAGGGGAGAAGATAATCCAGATCCTCTTAAAAGCCAGTTTTGCCATAAACAGAAGTAAGATCAAGGGACCTGCCCAGGAAATTCAGTTTTCAGGAGCAAAATGGAAATATGGATGTCATCAGATTCCAATGGATATGGTTAAAAAAATATGCCCCTACCACCCAGCAAGAAGGTAACACAGGCTTTCCTAGGTGCCCTGGGGTTTTGGAGGATGCATATTCTACATTACAGTCAGACTGTAAATCTTCTCTATCATGTGACCCAGAAGAAAAATTATTGTTAAGTGGGGTCCTGAACAACAACAAACTTTCAAAAAAACTGAACAGGAGACTGTTCATGCAGTAGTCCTTGGGCCAGTCAGGGCAGGACAGGATGTGAAGAACGTTCTCTACACCACAGCTGGGAAGAATGGTCCTTCCTGGAGCCTCTGGCAAAAAGCACCTGGGGAGACTGGACGATTGCCCATGGGATTCTGGGGGATTCTGGAGTCATGAGCTCCTAATGCAGCAACCAGCCAACAGCACAGCAACCCTGCTGCCCTGGAAGACATCTAGGATGGACAGAACCCACAGCCATGGACTCAATGAGCTCCACAAATATCCTGGAGAGACAGCCATTGACTATGGAAATGATTCTTGTGCTGGGCGTGATATAGATGGTATAGAATAAGGGGTGGAGAATGTCCTGGTTCCCATTAACCCAGGAGAGGGTTAATTTTTGCAGTAGCCAGGAGGGGACATGGTTAGGACATGAAGATTATTCTGTACCACCACACCTCATTGCCAGGGGTGGGGAGGAGGGAGATTTTTCCAAGGAGAAGACACTCCTTGTAAACAAAACATGGCAGATGGAGCAACTGAGTGGGGAGGGGACCTTGTGTTAATTGTTTCTTTTCTTGTACCCTCTGTCATTAATATTGCTGCTGTTACTGTTCATTTTCTTATCTCACTGATGTTTCCAGTGAATTGTTCTTATCTTAATCCATGATCTTTGGCTCTTGTTCCTCCAATTATTGTCTCCAGTGTGCAAATTTTTCCGAGAAAAAATCCAGAAAACAGTGCAGGTAGAGAAGCAATCCATGCATTAGATATGCCCTGGAGTCATGGATCCCAGTGAGGAAATGGCACCTGGAAATGCAGGTAGGTTTGCATGGCAAGGTTTTGGTAGGGGCAAGGCTACCAGGGTGGCTTCTGTGAGAAGCTATTGGAAGCTTCCTCCATGTCTGGAAGAGCCAACACCACCAGCTCCAAGACAGACTCACCACTGGCAGAGGCCAAGCACATCAGCAACAGTGACAGCACCTCTGAGATAATGTATTTGAGAAGGGGAAAATCCAATCAGCTGCTGGAGCTGAGATTCCCCTACAGAGTGTGGTGCAGCCAGTGGGGAAAGAGACTGTGTCCCTGTAGCTCCTGGAGATCCACGGGAGTACACAGATCCACCTGCAGCCCCTGGAGGAGCCCGTGCTAGAGCAGGGGGATGTCTGAAGGATGCCATGACCCTGTGGGAAGCCTGTGCTGGAGCAGGGTCCTGGTGAGAGGAGCCCACTCTGGAGCAGGTTTCTGGTGGACTTGTGTCCCTTTTGGGGACCCACATTGGAGCAGGCTGTGCCTGAGGGTCTGACCCCATGGAAGGGACCCATGCTGAAACAGTGTGTGAAGAACTGCAAGCAATGGGAAGGACTCACATTGGAGAGGCTCATGGAGGATTATCTCCACTGGAGCAGGGAAGAGTCTTATCCCTAGAAGGAAGAAGTGGCAGAGACAAGGTGTGATAAACTGAGCACAGCCCCCATTCCCTGTCCCTCTGCACCACTGGGGCTGAGAAGAGAGGTGAAAGCATGAATAAAGTGAAGCCCACGAAAGAAGGGAGGGTTGGAGGGAAGGTGTTTTAAGATTTGGTTTTATTTGTCATTACCCTACCCTGATTTGATCGGTAAAAAATTCAATAAAAATGTTAAAAAACTAAATAAATTTTCCCCAAGTTGAGTCCATTTTGCCAGTGATGATAGCTGGTGAGTGATCTCTCCCTGCCCTTATCTCAACCCATGACCCTTTCAGTGTATTTTCTCTTCCCTGCTGAGGAAGCAGCTGAGGAGGGCAGTGACAGGGGCTGGTGCCCAGCCAGGGTCAACCCACCACATGGATATAAAATGTTGCTCCAAAGCAGTGCATGAGCACAATGTACAGAAATTGGTAGAATTCAGTTTATCTGCTGCTCATATCCTATTTAAGGACCAGAGATAATAATTTGGTAGGAACTGTTCTGAATATTGGTGAAGGATGGTGAAAATGTTCAGGATAATATTTTCTCTTGACTTTGTGTACAAACTCTCTGTGTTTGTACACTGTTTTCCCCTCTTTTCTTTAAAGGTACGGTTTGAACACATGTCCATCATTAAGGCAAGCAAGTAGAGACAGTTCATCCCTGCATTCAGTAACTCCAGGGGAGAAGGATTCTTCTTATATCCTGTCTTCTTTCCTCCCTCCCTTCCCAAAGCGTGGCCATACCGACCCAGGTACTACAACATGCAGCTCCTGCTGTACTCAGAGCCCTACCCCTGCTATGGAGCCTGGTCCATATGACCTGTTGATATGGCCCAAGTCATTACAAAAATCCAACTTTTACCATTTGCTGTTGCAAGCCCTTGGCTAACACCCAGGCTAGAACCATCCATCTGGGCATGAGCCGAGTCATATCTGGACTCAGCTGCACAGAAAAACAGCCTATGTGCATAATTCTGATGTCTTTTTGTTAAGGGACCCATATTCATGTATATGTTGTATTAATTCTAAATTAGAACTAATTATCCCATACTCAAGCCTTGCTCATTCATACCAAATGTTTAGATCCTGTGTCTATTGGTATGACTTTTAGAATATTTAAAGAAAAAAGACAAAAAAAGGAAAAAAGATAGAAATTTCAGGTCATCTCAATTTTTACTGCTGTGACACTGACACCTGTAATCTATCTGTGTAACCTTACTTCTTATCATCACTGTGATACCTGAGTGTCTTCCCTGTGGACATCCTGGCTCATCTGTCATTCCTCCCTTTTAGGGTCGCATGTCTGAAATTGGGCCCTAACAGGAGAAGGATCCCTTGAAAGCTCTACACAAGAACAAAGAAGAGATGGAGCAGCACCAGCTCATGCTGCCATAAGCAGAAGCTGGGTCATCAGCCTCCTTTGGCTCTCCTTATCCAGCTTTCTTTGGTGCTGAAGGACCTTCTGATGCAGGTCTTCATGCTGCTCTGCATCAATAATGTGCTACAGGCAAAGCTGAGGATGGAACTGGTAGCACATAAAGAGGGAAGATGAAGAAAACTTTCAGTGCCACTTACAGCAGGATGAGCAGCAAAAAGCAGACTGTCGGTAAGAAAGAAACAACCAGGTAAGGATGGTCCCTCCGCCACAGCTACCTGTCCTGAGCTGGCTGCAAACGGGCCTGGAGGTGAAGGCAAATTATAAATGCAAGGACAAACCTTCTCAAAGCAACCAGGAGATGCAGCTGTCACCTTAGTTCAGGGCTCAGGCTGCCTGGCACCCAGCAGGGTGGCTCTGTCCCTGCTACCACCCCAGTGTCCAGACAGCACATTGCTCTAGCTGGTACCCCCAATCATAGGGATGAGAACAGCTAACACCTGCCTCATGCTGCCCCATCTGGTGATGGCAATACACAGTGATTTCAGACTAATGTGAGATATTTGGATTTTCTGGTGTGAAGTGATCTCTTTTTGAGATCAAGAAGGGTAAGTGTTTTGATGTCATTTAAGATTTAGGCCCTTAGTTCACTGGGACACAAATTATTGACTAGTGAAGGGAGGAGGAGCCCAGTGAAGAGGTTATGTGGCAGCCATGGGGCAGGGCATCTGAAGATTATTTCATTATGTCAGCGTGTAAATTAAGATTGCATAGGAAATCTTTACTGCCTCTACAGCTTCTGATTGTTTGACTGCAACTGTGCTGTGGTTTTAACTATGCTTAAAATACAACTTCCTAAGTTTTGTAAAAGCTCACTAAAAAGAGAATTCCATAAAGGGAAACTCTGATTTTTCCCTCAGTTCCCCCTGTACGGCTGTTTCTAAATCACTTGTAAGCCTTTTCTGCTATGCTGATTATTACACAGCATAGAGCTGAGCAAAGTAAAATGATCGATACTGTAATGGACTTCTCATCCTAGTACATGGCAGATATAATAAATGTCATGATATATGACAGTCCTTCTAAAGCCCTGTGGAGCCAAACGAGATGCAGTAAGCATATATCTCCTATTTCCTACCCCTGTTTTGCTTCTCTGTGTCTGTCCTTTGTTTCCTCCCACATTTATTTCCTCTGTAATGGAAGACTGTAATTGAATTAAAAGTGACTGCACGCAGGAGGACACGCTGTGGTTGCACTGTTCCCTTCAACAGACCTGGGTGGACTTCTGGAGCTGCTCAGTGCCCTGTGGGGCAGGTTTTTGGGTGGGTTTAACCAGTAGCCATGTTGGCCTCTTGGCATTACACCAGGTAAACGTACATTCATTCCCTTTCACTATTACCATGTAGGGTTCACCTTCCAGCGCCAGTCCAATATTCGGGTCATGCCATAACTTCATTTTAAATTTTGGTACTAGTTCCCATTTTCAAGCCAAACCAAATAAATGCCTCATCTGCATCTGCACGACTCTTAAGGCTGAGATGTCCGATCAGTTAGTGATGCCTCGCTATGCCAGGGACATCAGCCACTGCACATGGTGGGATTTCTGCCTCTGCTGCTTCACAGATCCCTGTGTGTATCTTCTCCGTAGCTTCCACTCTTCCAAGGTCCACCCTCAGCAGTAATTACTTTGTAAAGATAATAAGAAATGAACCAAACCAAATGTTAGAAAATGAAATAAACACTGTTTGTTCTCTTGTTCCTTGCCAGATTTTAAGGGGAGTGAATCACAGAATATACTGAGTTGGAAGGAACCCACAAGGATCATTGAGTCCAGCTTCTGGCCCTGCACAGACACCCCAACCATCCCACCCTGTGCATCCCTGGCAGTGCTGTCCAAACGCTCCTGGAGCTCTGGCAGCCTCAGGCTGTGCCCATTCCCTGGGCAGCCTGGGCAGTGCCAGCACCCTCTGGGGGAAGAACCTTTCCCTGATACCCACCCTAATGCTCCCCTGTCACAGCTCAGCCTGGTCACAGGGAGCAGAGATTGGAGCTGTCCCTGCGCTGCCCCTCAGGAGGAAGATCTGGACTGAAAAAAAACAGGAAGGGTGGCCCAGGATGCTCAAGTGACCACTCTACCCTCTCCTTTTGTGACTTTGACATATATCAGGGTGTTATTTCTATACATACAAAGAATGTAGAGGTTGCAATTTAGTGACATCTCTACTATAGAGTCCAAAGGAAGAAAAAGCTTCTTTGTTAGTTTCTCTGGTTTTGCTTGAATATTCTTGCCATATGCTACAAGTGTGTCACCTTCTATGTAAGCACAAAGAACTGGTAGAAAGATGATAAGAGAAACAGAAGAAACCTGCAAAATTTAACTGATATGATTATTTCCAAGTCAGTTGTAATTAGTGCTGGTCAGTCACTGCACTGCTGTAGCAAACTGGCCCAGACAAGCTGCAGAGATGGAGCCCTCCGAGTGTGATCCACATTGGTCCTTCCAGACCAGGTGGCCTCCAGAGGTGCCTTCCAGCCAAAATTCTCCCGTGACTCTAAAAGAGGGCTCCCATAGTGGGCCAAGTGCCTGTCCTCCATCATGTGCTAAGCTGCATTCCGATTTATTCCTGTATCTTGTTTTCACACAATTTAACTACTATTGAATTTTAGTCAGCCTGTGGCAATCCACCTGACAATACCTCAGTGGACAATCTGCCTTAATGTTAATAGGATTCTAAGGGATCATATACTGGTGAAACCATTGCTCAGATAATCTCTGATTTGGAAAAATGAATTGTATTTTTCAAACAGGAGACTTTACACTCAAAACTAAGCCAGATGTATATTCTGTGGAACCATATTTGCTGTTTGCAAAGAGGCCAGCTTCGTGGAAGTGTGAGAAAGAGGAATCTTTGACAGGGTAAGTTTCATTTTCCCACTCTCTCAGTTATTTTTCACTTCAGTTTGTCTACTTTTCAGCAACACCATTAAATGTTGTTCCTTTATGAATATGAATGGAGTTAACACAACTACAAGCTACACATTTCAAATCAACTGAGAGATAAGAGCACCAAGAGCCTATGCACCTTTATTTTTGAAGAGTAAGTGTTCAGGTAAGTGTGAGACTAGCACACAAAGGACCTGACCTGTGCAGATGAGACCCTGGACACGATGGTCTGGACTATGTGGATGGTGAATCCAGCCCAAGGGCCAGTGATGGGCGCCCACTGCTGAGGCAAACAAGCCTTTCCAGGGCTGGTAGCTCTAAGTATAAAATAACCTCGTGACTTTTAATTTTGTTGTGACAGATTTCCCCGTGTGCTAATTCACATTACAAAGTGGTTCGCTCCCATCACACACCAGCTGAAAAGGGGGTTCCCACAGCGCTGCTGTCCCTGACCTTCCCAGCCAGTGGCACAGGGAGCAGTAGCCCGCGATGGGAACTCATCCTACCAGATAATGCACAGGAAAGGGGCTGCTTTTGTTATTTATTATTTCAGTCAGAGATGACAGCAGCAACCAGCTCCCGGCACAGGAGTGAGGAGAGCACGTTCCACTGCAGCAAGGCCCTCCGGCCAGCGGAGCAGCGTGAGCTGGTGCGGCTGGAACCCGCACGCCAGGACCGGGGCTGTGGCCGCGCCCCCATCGCTCTGCCCCACGTGGTGTGCAGCCGTGGAGTGAACGCTGCCATTCCCCGCGGGTCCGGGCCGGAGGGGAGCGCCCGGGACCCCTCATACGGACACGGACAGGAGCCCGGGCAGGGGAGCGCCCCTCACATGTCCGGGGAGCGCCCCTCACACGGACACGCACGCGGCCCCGCGACGCCCCCTGGCGGCCCGCCCGGCCCCGCGCGCGACCACCCTCCACGTGAGCGCGTGCGCAGGGATGGCACGGGGGGCCGAGTGGGCGAGTCCAGCGCGCCAGTCTCGCGAGAACGCGAGGGCTATATCAGCGAGTGGGCGGGCACGGGGCTTCCTTTAGTGCGCGTCCGCCCGCAGCGCAGCACCCGCCCGTCAGTCGCGCCGCCAGCCCCGCGATGGAGGACAGCGCCATGGACATGGAGAGCATGGGCCCCCTGCGCCCGCAGACTTTCCTCTTCGGTAACGCTCGCCGCGCCCGCGGCCACACTCTCCCGGGGCCCGCTGGCCCCGTCGCCCCCGCAGGCCCTGGGACCGAGCGCCGTGCGGGCCCCGTGTGCGGCCGCGGCCTGTGCCGGCCGAGCGCCGCCCCTCAGAGCAAGGCGAGGGGAAGGGGGGCTCTGCCGGGGCCGGGAACGCGCGGCGGCCGGGGCTTTTCCCGCGCCCGCTCCCCACGTGGCGCGCGGCCCGCACGTGGCGGGGCCCATCCCGCTTTGTTCCGCGCTTTGTTCGCGCTGTCTCCGGCCGTTCCTAAGGACGCGGCGCGCCGGGAGCGCCCGCGGAGCACGTGGCAGCGCGGCCGGAGGCGGAGCACGTGGAGCGCAGCGCGCTCCTTGCTCCCCTCGCCGCGGGGCAGGCCCGGCCCCGCCGCGGGCGATGGCGGAGCTGGTATCGCCCCGGGCACCGCGGGGCACGCCGGGCGGGGATGGTCTTGAAACTGCTGGGCTCGAACGGGCCCTGCGGAGAGCTGCGTGGTTGGCAGCAGGCCGCGCGCTCGCCTGGGGTTTTCCTCACCCCACGTGTTCCACTGTGCGTGTCCGGAGTGCCGCTAGTTCTCTGGGCAAGTATCAGGCCTGCCAGTAGCAAGCTGCAGAATAAGTGGTTAACAAATATCTGCGTCTTAAATACAGCGCTAGGCTTCTAATGAAATTGTCTTTTTACAGGCTGTGAGCTTAAAGCGGATAAGGAGTATCAGTTTAAAGTAGATGATGAAGAAAATGAACATCAGTTGTCTCTGAGAACGGCAAGTATTATTTAGTTTTTAACTTTACATTTTAACGTAGTGGTGTGCTGGGATGCAAGAAGTGGGTTTTTAAACGAGTCATTTATGTCCCTGATTTTAGTTCTTCTACTAATAAATGTTACATGAATCTGTTAAAAATAACTGTTTCTTATTGGCAGTGGAGCATATTCGGTCATTTCAGATTATTTCTGTATTGAAAAGGTTTCTCCACTGATGTTTCATTGTTTACAGCAAGCAGTGCAAGGCTGGAAAAGTTTAAAAATCAACTCACAGTAGGTTAATAAATACATACTAAATGGAATTAAATGCCAGACTATACACTCAGGCATCCCTAATGCAAATAGTGCAGATGCTTCAGGAGTGTGGAGGGAAGAATAGGTTTTTAACTCATACGGGCACACTTTTGTAGACTACTAGAAATTTATTTTGAAAACCATTTTAATGTGCTCCCAAACATAACTCCAGTTCTTTTTCTTTCCCAGAAGCAGATAATACGTAAATCCAAATAAAAGAGCAGAGGGCTTATGTTTTGATTTATTGTCCTTGGTTTGCCCTCTCCAAGGATGTAACTGGGAAACTCCATCTTTCATTCAGATAATTCATCTGACAGATTCCTGGAGAGTTTTTGAATGTGTCCTTGGAGCTTTCTGGTGTCACACAAGTCAGACACAGTATTTCAAAGCTTTTGTTCTGGACTGACCATGTTGCTCTGGGTAGCAGAACAATAATACACCCTGGTTTTACAGACAAGAAATGGAAGAGTTGTAGCATCTCTGTTGCTTATTGCTCTGTTTATTTAAACATAAAGAGCTGCTTTGATACCTGGAAGCAAGAGAGTCTTACAATTGTGGATTAATTCTTACAGCAGAATTGTTTCCTGGAGGTCACTTGCATAATAATGATCTACAAACACTTCATAGTGTTTATTAAAACATTTCTGTGTTGTATGAGTCATGTGTTTTCCATCCTTGTATATTATGAAAATTACAGCCTGGACTTGACAGTGAGTAATTTGTTTTTAATTACAATTTCTTTTCATGGAAGAATGTAACAACAAAGTATGTATAGGGTAAGTCCATATGTAAAGTTCTTCTATCTGAATGTTTGTTATGCAGATAAGATTAGTGATACTTAAATTGTATGGTTTTACCCAAAGTTGGTGTTATTTTTTTTTTTTAATTACCCGTAGCATTTCTTCTGATGTTGTACACTGTGTGAGGGCTGAAGCAGATTGATCCACACCACTAGTTCTTTGTTAAGCTTGTAGGGGAGGATGTCTTATGTCAATAATCTCTTTTCATAGAATAAAAAGGGAATAAAACAGGAGAAATGAGCGTTAAAACAAAGGACAAACTAGGTTATGTTTAAGAGACTTAGACTTGAAAGGTCTTGGATGTGGTTGCAAATAGAAAATGCCTTGTTGAGTAGAGGAGGGACTTTCAGAAAGATAAGGTGTGAAGGTAGCAAATACCTGGTGACTTATCTGTGCTCCTCATAAAAGCCCTGATGAGTAAAGACAGTGCTGTTAAAATACAAATGTGGTGATAGACTTGATCATGAGATGCAGAAAGATGGGGAGAAAAGGGGGAAAAGTGAAAAGAGGAGGATGGATACAGGAGGTAAAAGTACCATGAGAATTTCTGTAAATATTTTACCATGATAGGAACAGGAATGGTCACTGCTTCATTACCTGTTGATTCAGTGTGCATTCCTTCAGTGTAGAAATCAAAGTATGTGTATGGATGCTTGCTAAACACACAGGAAGTAAGTGAAGAGTGAATGCTGTAGTATTAGTTGACCTGCTGCAAATGACAAAAGTAATAGGGGGTGGAGGGCATGCTCTAAAATTTTTGTCCTGCTAGCTGAACAATTCAGTGTTGTTGACAACACATTTGAGGTGAAATCAGCCGCAGTTTCACCTCCTTAAATTGCTAATAACAAAATATGCCAGAAGTAGTGAATCCAGTGTTCTATTTCCTAGCCTTCAGTCTGATGCATCTAAGTCTGGACCATTATAGCCTCCTTAAAGCTCAGCTCTTGGAGAATGGAAACTTAAGTTGTATGCGTCTGCCTGAAGTGTTCACAGCCCCTTGTGTGGGGGTTGGAAAGCTTTCTTTGTGTGGGCTTTAGGAAAGGAAGGACAGAGCCTTGTGCCCTGGTATTTGGAATAGCTGTAGTACAAAGTATTCTTGGTTTTCACATCTTCTGTGTGTAGTCCTGTCTAAGAAGCCAGAGGTTCAGTGAACTGGAATTACAGGCCTGATCCATGTCTGTCATTCACTTCTCTTCCTGCAGCTATGAATTGTGACCCTTCAGAAAGTGCTAGACTCTTACTCAGAATAAGGAGTTTAGGCACTTGAGTTGAGAAATGCCTTGGGGCTGCAGCTCTCAGTCCATGGTGAATTAAAGCAAAAAGGATGTGCATAAATCACAGTACTCAACTGAGCTGGTGTTAGACTTGACTGCGCAGTGAATGTCAAGTAAGCAAAAAGTGCACAGTGTGATAAAGGGAAGCAATTGACAGATTAAACATGGCAGGCAGGGGAAGGCTAAAGGCTGTGGTTCTGTAGAAGAGGATCTGTTAGTACTTCTTTTGTTGGACCAGCTGTGGGGCTGATCAAACTTGTCACTGACTCATTTCAATGCAGTGATCCAGCAGCAAATGGCCTGATCTCACTGTCATCAAGACACACACCTGGAGATGCACCTTGGAAGTTTCAGTGTTGTGGAGAAAGGATATTTGCTTGGGACGGAGTGTGATGGAATCATTAGTAGTCAAAAGTGCAGATTTCAGGATTATGTGATGCAGAACAGCGAATGGAGTTTAGAAGACTTCAAAATATTTGGGAAGATGTTCAGACTGTATCCTGTTCTTGACTTCACAGGTTACTTTAGGAGCTGGAGCCAAAGATGAATTACACATTGTAGAAGCAGAAGCACTGGACTATGAAGGCAACCCTACTAAAGTAGTACTGGCATCTCTGAAAATGTCAGTGCAACCTACAGTAAGTGCGGAAACTTGAAAAAATCTACTGTAAATTTGGTCTCTAATGAGAAAAAAGTTGAAATATTCTTGGGTCAACTAAATTTTAGTAAAACTGAGCAGTGTGTTCAGACGAGTGTCTGTTTTGGTGGTTGTGAATACAAATCTGGTTTTTGTGCCTAGTAGAGTTACTTCAGTCATCTGGAGATAATTGAGTTGTTCAAATCACACCCTCTTCTTAAGTGATAGTAATTATGCCTGTCATTTATGGGTATACAAATCTAGGCATATGCAAGCAGATGCATCTTTAGGCTCTGTTGCTTTCTTTAAACCTGGGATGAGAATAAGTTTTTTGTGCAGGTCCCAAGCTCTTAAGAGACTGTGAAAATGATTGCTACTACTTGTTAAGGGCACCCTGTTGTCATTTCTGCTATCTGGAATGTAGTTTGTCTCAGTTGATGATGATGTACAAGTAGAACTACACAGCACTGGGGGCAGGTGGGATGGATAATGTTCAAATTGACATTGTTGCCAAGTGGAGTAAAAACACATGTGTAGTGGTCTCGCAGTGGTGTGCTTTAACTAGGACAAGCAAGGAGTGTAGTCAACCCCTGTTGGTGGCTCATTGACCCTGAGTTGACTCTTCAGCACTTGCAGAATATTCTGTCAAAGGGAACTTGGAGTAACTGTGTTAGCCACAGAGTCTGTTGGTACTCCTGTTTTCACTTAATTGGAGTGTCTGTTGAGTTCACTTTGCCTGGAGTATTCCACTGAGTGACAATGCTTTATCCCACAGGTTTCATTAGGCGGCTTCGAGATCACACCCCCAGTGGTGTTGAGGTTGAAATGTGGGTCAGGGCCTGTATACGTCAGTGGTCAGCATCTCGTAGGTACGTATGACTGGTCACTCCTCTCTGTCCTGGCACCTGACAGCACCAGCAGAATTTCAAAGGATGTGTAGCTGGTGCCTCAGACAGTTCTGTACTGACCTTCTGAATTTTAGTCACATCCTTGGAAGCATGAAGTGTCTGTAGGGCAAAAGTTGAGAGGAGTGCTTGCATGCCTTTGTTTGACACTTGCTTTGTATGGATAGGGGGCATTTGTCAGCCTTACAATTTGAGTTCTAATTTCTCGCCTTAAAAGTGAGTTTTGGTGTTTCACTGTAGGTTTGCTGCTTATCAGCTGAGTGTGAGAAGACTGTCCATGAAATAGTTTTGATTTTGAACTAAGCTAACCCAGGACTAGCCTTCTCCTTTGTAGAATTGTCATCTTCCTCTCTTCTAGTTCTTAAATGTATCACCTTAGGAATGGAGAGAATGTTATTTTTACTTTCTATGGTCTGTTGTGTGTGAGGAGTGTACCAACCAGTGTGTATGGGGGTTGTTCACCTGTTTTGGATTTCCCTGTAGTAGTACCTATGTGCAGTCAGCTGGAAAACTTCCTGGTCAGTAGTTAGGTCACTAGTGGGAAGTTCTTCCTGTCAGTTCAGTACCTTAGTAAGACCAAATCTACTCAGTTCTGGGTGATGCTCATTGTTTCTTACTAGCAGTCTTGCTTTATCTGTTGTTAAATGAGATGAGGTTTGTACATGTTGCCTTTCCTTTATCAGCATTAGAAGAAGAACCAGAATCAGATGAGGAGGAAGATGATACAAAAATTGTTAATGCTTCAACAAAGAGACCAGCAACTGGAGGAGCTAAACCACCACAGGTATATGGACTTGCAGTCACTTTTTTCACAGCATTTTCTTTTAGTTTGGTATTAATGCTGCATGTAGGAATAAGCCTATAAGTGGGAAGGGATTATTTTATACTAAATTACGGAAGTGTAATTAAGTGCAGAAGATTCCCAGAGTTCTTCTGGAGGGGCAGTATAATGGCTACTTTTGTAGAAATTCTTCCCCTGCAGTAACTACAGGTTCTGGTATAAATATCAGTGTATTGCAGTAGTTGAAATGCTGATTAAAGCTGTGTACTATAGAGGCAAGGTTTGTATGCTGAGAGCATATGCAGTAAATCTGTCAATAGCTTTGGACTTGGCAGCTTTAACTTCCTGGGTTCTAGCTAGATTGATGGAAGACAGTCTTGTACTTAAGCCGCAACTGTTTTGGACAATAGTTGCTCTTTATTACCATAAAATGGTGTCAACACTTAACAGACTTCTTGTTTTTTTTTAAAGAAAAAACCAAAATTATCAGAAGATGATGAGGATGACGATGAAGATGATGATGACGACGATGAGTATGTATTCTTGTTTTGATAATGTATTTTGAAATGAAGGTGTAACTTTTATCTCAACAATGCATTATAAATTAATGCTATTCAGATGTCATACTAGGTTAAAACACTTGGCTTCCTGTTACTTGTTAACTTCTAATAGTAGTAGTGGAAGTCCTTGAGATACACTTAGCCATGTGTTAAAGGTAAACTTTGAAAGATTGCTTGCTTCCTTCATGAATAAAGCATTTTATTGGGAGGGAAAGGGAAGATAAATTCCTAATGTGAATGTGAGTGACTTTCTTTCTAATTGTAGTGATGAGGATGACTTAGAGGATGATGAGGAAGAAATTAAAACACCAATAAAGAAAGTAAGTGGCTTATACTGTAATAAGACAGTAATCAGGCAGGTAGTCCCTTAAATCAATTAATTTTTAAGCCCAGCTGTCTGGAATGTGTGAATGGGGGATGCATTAGATTGAGCTCAGTCTGTGTAAAAAATTGTAATATGATGTGAGAGCACTTCAGTATGAATTTTCATCCATCCCGTTCATGTTTAATTTCCTTGGCTGCAAAGGGGTGACTGGGTTTTTATCAGCACAGGCATGCAGCTGTCAGACTGGTGTGGGCCTGGATGGCTGTTAGGCAGCAAACAAAATCCTGCTCAAAGAGGGTTGTGCTTTGCAGTTTCAGTCCTGCTTGCCGTGAAAAGGATTTTTTAGCAACTTCAAATGCAAAAGGCTGTAAATGTGAGCATCTGGAAAAAGTTCGCTGCAGACAGGCAAGTGCTTGGCCGTGCAGTTCCGTCAGCCTTGAGTGCCACCTGGTGGTGCAGTAAACACACAGCACGGCAGCTGCAGAGGGAGAAGGGAGGCATTTTCTTTTTCTTCAGCTAGTGTACTTTTGAATTTTTATGTTTATATCTGCTGTTTAGAAGCAAATAGTTAATGTTTTACTTTGCTGTGTGCTGCTCTGTCCGTGAATTTCCATAGATGATACTGCAGAATGGCCTGGTAAAGACAGTCTGAACTGCAGCATCCAGCTGTCTTCTGTAATCTAGGGTGATGGAACAAAATGTTCCCTTGATTTATATAGGAATTTTAGGCTCCATATCTTAAAATGTGCATGTGGTATCATGTCCCATGCAGATCCCAGACAATGTTTCTGGATGAAATGCCAAATGAGGTAATGGTTGTATTACAGAAAAGAAACAGCACTGAATGAGGTCATGGAATTGCACTGCCACCAGGAATTAATCTTAAAGCAGTATCTGCCTACCAAAGACTGCATATTAATATATAAGGAAATGTGGTATATTTAAGGAAAATAAAGCAGGGGTCCCACATAGTTGTATGGTATCATAACAGAGCTTGATCTTGGGTATGCTACTGTGCTGCATCAACAGGTTTTCCTTTGGGTTCCTGTAATGTGCCATCTTGAGTTTACTTGCAGTTCATTTGACAGATGAACTTGTGTGCTTTCTTTTCAGCCTGTTCGTGAGGTTGCAGGAAAAAATATGCAGAAAGCAAAGCAAAATGGGAAAGACTCTAAGCCGTCCACACCAGCATCTAAATCAAAAGTGAGTGAAAACAACTGAGTAAAATAAAGGTTTGTTCTAATATGGAAGCTAGTTCTCTTGCCTGCTGGGAACTTTGAACAGCATACTAACATTCAAGTTAGGTTTTTGAATCTTAATATGAAGCATGTTGAAGATACTTTTCACTGCTTCTTGATTTTTGAAACTCTTCAGTGATCAATATATAATTACAACTGCGAATATTTGAAATCAGATTTTTTTTTTTTTTTTGTGTAGCACCTTGTACAAGAGGTGCCAAGTGTGTTTCCACTGGAGTACAGCTGCAGGCTGCTGCTGCTAAGGGGCTCTCATGACTCTGACCCACTGCAGACCTGAAAGTTTTCTTGTTCAAAACTATGTCATTGTGTCCTGCTTCCTTGCACAGCTTTTTCTTGCTGCATGTACTCAAATACGATGCCAGGAAGGCTCATACAGAAATAAGTGTGGAGTGTGTGGCAGGGTAGCATCTGAAAAGCAGTGCAGGTGTGCCTTTTAAAGCATGACCTAATCTGGCTGCAGATGTGGAGTAAACTGAATCACTTGAAGATTTTGGCTATCTTTATTATCATTTCTATTGAAGGAGCCGTGGAGGCACCTGCCCAGAAGCATAAGATACCAGCTGTGCTAACTATAATGACTCTAGACTTCAAAATTAATCTTTTTCTTGCTTCTGAGGAATATGTGGAAAGCACAAATTTAAGTTTTGTGACTTCTTGAAAGCTATATAGACTGTCAATGTGATAGCTAGTTCTTCTGTTCCGTATAAAATCTGCAGTACATTCTAACCTACATAATAACCTACCTTGTTATTATAAAATTAATACTCTGAGTAGCTTTATGTGCAAGTTACTAATGAAATGAATAATTTTCAGACTCCAGATTCCAAGAAGGATAAAACTCTAAGTCCAAAAACACCGAAAGTCCCTCTGTCGTTAGAGGAGATAAAAGCAAAAATGCAAGCATCCGTAGATAAGGTGAGTTTTTGGAAATGAGGTTTCTCAGCCTTATTTTTACACTTCCTCAGATGAGAAAAATTGGGTGTTTTAAGATATGGTCGTGATGTTGCTGATTGCTGTGCTGCTACTATCAGTGGGTGTTGATGTTAGAGCTCAGAGAAATGAAAACACATTTGGGAGAAAAGAAAAGCCTCTGTACTCATGAGAAACAAAACCACTTTGTTTCTGTATTCCTCCAGTAATGCTGATTAGCAGTTTGGTATTTCTTGTTGATCTGTCTCTGTTACAAAACCCACAAAAAGCCTTAGGTGATATTTATTCTAAAGATCACTTAACTAGTGTATAAACATTCTGGATTACTAAAGGGAAGTGAGTTCTTCATGTACTTGGAATGCTTTGGTCATGAAGCAGTATCCCTATGCTTGTAAGGCTCAGTAACTTCCAGAAGAGGGAGATAGGTGCTTATGCTTTGAGCTGATGCATTGCTAAAGACCTGAAAGTGTTTGGTTTCTGAAGGGATATGGGGTAGAGTCTCCCTTCAGTGGTTGCTTCACCCTTTTATGGTAGCAAGGTAGTCACTTCTTCTGGTTGTTACCAGCTTTAACTAGCACTTGGTCACACATGTGAGTAGTATTCTTAGTTGCTATTTAAGTATAAAATAGAAAATTCAGTTATAGGCTGGTTGGGTAAAAGTGGTGTAGCAGGTGATAGTTTCCCTCTGTAGCCAGGGTTGGAAGTGCATGTGCAAGCAAGGAGTGTGTTCAGGGGAATAGAGGGAAGTGAGGACCTGACTGTGGTTGTACTTGGATAGCTCAGAAGTGTGCTGATATGGGTGCTAGGAAGAATTGTTGGTTTGCTGATGAGTTTTTGTTTTTTTTTTTTGTTCAATATAAACTTTTTAGCCCCATACAATGGCAAACAAAGGTCACCTAAAGAATTAAGATTATCTTCTGCTTAAATCGTGTTTTGAGGCAGCTTTGTTCCAGGAATGCAAAACAAGACCAGAAGTGTTTAAATACAGGGTGGATGCAGAGTGAGCAGTGACAGGCTGTGATGAGGATGGAAGTGCACAGCCCTAGACTGTGAGGCTGCATGGTGGATGGGACCATTCTGGTGGGTCACAGTAACCCGTGAATGCTGCTGTGGTGTTTCAATGACTCAAAGTAGCCTTGATTAGTGGTATTTTTGCAGTGTAAGCAGAAGTGGCTGAGCTGCTCACAGTAGACGTGTCCCTGCAGATGGAAGCATGCAGAGCAGATAACAGAGCAGAAAAAAGAGCTTTAAATTACATTATCTGGTGCTGAAGAGTGTTTTTACTGGGAAATGCTGTCTAAGCACTCAAGCTGGGAGCTTAATTTAATGTTTTTTTTCAAGATGGTGCTGGTGCATCCTTTTGTAAGGGAAGGGGTGTCTGCATTGGGTATACCACAGGACTTCCAGCTGAAAGCCAGCAAGTTAACAGCTTTTAAAAAATCACTACATTTACAGTGGAACTCTTGTATTAAGTAGAAGTCAGGAAGCTAATAGAAAAGCATGAGGTAAGACAGTGTCCAAATCCAAGCTTTTTGGTTGCAGTATTGCAGTTTAAAATATTCGTCATGTTGCTGTTTCCTTTAACAGAAATTTGCTGTCTTGTGCAGTGTGTTGAGTAGCAGCTAAATATACTTTCCTAATTGTCATGGGATATTTCAACTGATGCACCTGAAAAATGGGAAGGTATTTCTCTTGGGACATGTGAAAGGAAATCAGTGCCTCCTAAAATAGCATGCTATATTATTTTCCCTGGAGATATTAGGAGACGTGGTGATACACCTGTATCTATGAATTAACTGACTCTGCCTTGTACATTTGAGCATGTGCAAAGACAATTTCAGGGATTACAAGGAAATGTTTCTAGAATAGTTCTTTAAATTAATAGAAGTAGTGTATTAAAATGAGTTTTAAAGGGTAGGTGGGAGGTCAGTTGATGTTTTGCTTTAGAGAGCTGAAGTTGAAAACCTACCTGTGAAGGGTAGTCTCAGGTTGCATGCTGTAGTAAGAGTCCATAAATACGGAATTCGTTCTAGTTTATCTGACTAGCATGTGACTGTTGACTACAAACAAGGTTATTTTAAGTGGTGAATGCTTGCTGTTAGCCACTCCTGTGAGAAATACCTGGGTATGGTAGAGAAACAAACTTTATAAAATGGTTTAAAGCAGATCAGTGTGGGAAGTTGCAAGGTGAGTTCAAATTCCACATGTGTTGCAAAGGATTTTGGCTTCATGGGTTATTTATTGGAACCATTAAATGACCTGCAGACCCTAAAGCATACTTTTTTTCAAAATAGGGTACTACCCTTCCGAAGCTGGAGCCCAAATTTGCCAACTATGTTAAGAATTGCTTCAGGACGGAGGACCAGAAGGTAACAGAATTCATCAGAGCTTGATAAAGTCCAAAAACTTTTATAACCTGACTTAGGGATTCTTTTCCACTTCTTAATCTTTACAAGGTTTGGACTGTTTCAAAGGCTTACAAACCACAAACAATACTTCAGATTAAATAAATGGGAATGGTTTTAAGGATTTAGTTGGCTAAGTGGGGAAGCTAATATTTTACTATATTTTTCCAGCTTTTATTCGGTGGGTAAATTATCTCTTGCTTGCTAAACCCACAGAATTTTCCTTTTGGCACCATAGTGGCTAAGGAAATGAGCTGTGGTTTTCTTTGCTTCTGAATTTGGCCACCTAGGCCAGTCTGCTGTTCAGCCCTTTGTTGGGGAGGGTGTCTGGGATGGGGAGCTGTTTTGTGATGGAGATTATGGCATTCTTGCTACATTTTCTCTCAAAATCAGCTGAGCTCTTGAAATAGTACAAGCCAGAAGGTGGTATCAGGAAGCAAGTTTCTGAATTAGTTATTACTTAACAGAGACTAAGCTGAAAATGTGTCTTAGATTTCCCTATCAACATTCCTTTTAAGTTAATTTTTTTCCAGTGACAGAATTCCTTATACTTTCCCTGCGTCCCTCAGTGGTTCAGAGTAAACTTGTCTGATGGACAAATTGATATGTTCTTAAAGGAATGTTGAAAAGCAGTCAGTCTCAGCTGCTGGAGCTGCTCTGATATTAGCCAGGGTAGGCAGAGTTCAGCCAATATTTGCCTAGCTGGTCCACACCCATCCTCTCACTCACCTTCACCAAATTCTTACTGTTGTGACCTAGTGTGAGTAACAGTCTTCTAGGAGAAGGAGCCAATGTCATGCTTTCAACTTGATTTTCTCTGAAAGGAATGCATTTCTTGTTACAATTTAATGTCAGTGTTTCATGGAGTAAGGGGTGATAGTAAACTAAAAATAATTTGAATAACGGATTTCAATTTCTAACTTTTTGTGTACACTTCCAGGTCATTCAAGCTCTCTGGCAGTGGAGACAGAGTCTGTAAGAAAAGAAAACAGTTTAAACAGTTCATTAAAATCTGCAGTCTTATTTCTGTAACCGTTATTTGGCTGTTCTTTTTACGAATGCTGAAAGAGCTTTCCCTCCTGTGTCTGATAAATGTCATCCAGATTACCTTGCCAAGAATGTGTTGTCCAAAATGCCTGTTTAGTTTTTAAAGACGGGACTCCACCCTCAGCTTCATTTTAAGTATGTATGGAATGTTTTGATAAGGCATGGTGGTGGTCAGACAAATGGAAATGGTGGGGAGACTAAATGTATGCGGAGAAAAATAAAATTTAGTATTTTAATAAAGTACTATTGTTTCTTTTTTTATGGACTGGGGGAGTCTGCATACTGAACCCAAAGATAATGAGGCTTTAAAGCTCTCTGAGGAACTACTTTTGAGTATTTTAGCTACTTCTCTTTACCAAGTACACCTAAGCTACCCTCGTGTGTTGTCAGCTTTAAAAACAACTCCAGTTCTCTGAGCTTTGGAGCTACTGAGCAGATGATTGGTGAGAAGCCTAAGTGGCAAGTGGGGCTTTATTCTTGTCTGAAAGTGACCACTAATTATATAATTGCCTAAAACAGTCCTTCCTGCATCTCAATTTCTGACCTGCTTCATTGCGCTTTTGGTTTATGGTTTCTCTCTGACTACTGAGTTTATAGGGCTTGTGACTCCACTTATAAAATGCAGTATTTTTTCATTTGAGATTTGCTGGCTGTGCTGCTCCTCTGAGGAGCTGCAGAGTCTAAGGTTGCCTCACATAATGACTCCTGTGGGGGTTTTGTGGAGAAACAAATTAGTTTGAATGCTGTAGGGTGTGCCTAGAGAGCTCACCGATGGAGATCAGAGCCTGTTCATAAATGCCTGGGAATGCTGAGACTAGTCTCCAGCAAATCCAAAAGCTTAGATGGGCAGGTAGTCCTCATGGGCCCTCTGGTCTTGATTATGGCCTACACTTGATGCTAAGAGGCAGAGTTGAAATTTTAGGCCATTGTCACATGAAGTAAAAACCTCAAAGTGAAAGGGCTTTCAGGTGAAGGAAAGCATGGATGGATGTCATGCCTGGCACTCAGCCTCTGCCCCAAGGCTCCTGTCTTAATGCTGTGTCACTTCCAATGCTTGACTGTTCCATCTTGGGTACAGTAACTACAGTAATGGGATGGAGTCTGAAAGAATAAAAAAGCATTTAAACAGTTGTAAGGTAAGTATTTAACTTGGCTTTAGTCCTTGCTGTGTTTGAGGATTAACATAACTGACTTGTGTTCCTCACAGCAGCAAACCCCTTATTTGAGAGTAAAGCAGGCTTTAGCAGGTTGAGGTTTCCCCACTTAAAGCTTTTGCACACTTGGGTCCTGCAGCAGTTGGCTTTGCTCGTGTGAACACGCACTAGGTTGTGCTGGTTGGGCATGGGGTCTCTTTAACTGAGCGTACATTGCAAGTTGTTTAAGTAGGATGTACAGTTTGGTTTGTAATATTGCCACTGAAAATGGTTCCTGTAGCTGAGATTCTGAGTGCAATGGAAAACAGTGCAATTCTGCAGAAGCGAATAGTTCTTTTGGGGAAAACAAAGCCAGGTGAAGAGCGTGGTAGAGAAGCAAAGTCGTGCAAGTCTTGTGTCAAAGAGTTGTTTAGGCTTGAGTATAATTGCAGTATGTGAAATGGCAGAGTATAAGTGTTTGAAATGCCTGTTTTGGTGGGGTTATGTCAATAGATGATGTCATATGCACAAGTGAGAGCAGATTTCCCTGGTGAAATAGAGCTAATGGCACTGACAGGCTTATTTAAACAAAATTGCCCTCAATTTTGGCTGAAAGAAGTGAAAATTGTACAGTAATTTCAGTAAGAGGCTATCTAGCCAATAAAATATTCTGGTTATTAAAGTTTTTTGAAAATCCAGGGTGTTGTCTGTCTGTAGGTGACTGACCAAAGCAGGTCTGGGGTGTAGCCATGCTCTGCACAAGCAGTGCAGGGTGCAGATGGAGCCTGTATGGGCAGCTCTAAAGGAAATCCTGTGGTGGTGCTGAGTTATGTCAGCCAAGTCATTGTCAGGCTGCTGTTGAACATCTTGAGGCATCTTTAAGGCACCCTCATGGCATAAAAATAACTTCACTTGGCCCTGCTTAGCTCACCCACTGTTTTCTGCCACTTTATGGAGTCGAGAGGGGTGGTCAGTGGCTGCCCCCTGCCCCACTCCTGGCTGTGGGCTGTGTACCTACCGTGTCCCTACCTCTCCTGTTGTGCTGGTCACATCTCCAAACCCTGGCTCCTGCTGAGACTGACCATCCAATGACTGGATGCAGCCATATCCTCTTGGATATTCACATGCAGCTGCCAATTCTTTCACTTTGAACAGAGCCTCAAAGGTTGATTTTAAAAAAAAGCTCAGATGTGAAAATACCTGTTGAAGAGAAGAGGCAAATACCACATGTGGGTTGTTGAAGTACTGCTCTTGACTTTCTGCAGAGTTGAAACATGTTCTTGCCATGGTAATGAGGGCAATAAAGCTGTAGTGTTTTGATAGCTATGTTGAGGGTTCTAAGCCTCTGTGATCCTGGTCCTCGAGGATGGCTTATTTGAGAGCATGGAGGTCCCTAGCCCAATGGGTTGATATTTTTTCATGCCATGATGGGAAAGCAAAACTGACTTTGCTTTACAGGATGGTGAAACACCTTTCCAGGTGGCAGCCCCTTCACTTTTCCTTTGTATGTGAATTTGCCTTACTGCCCTCCCTATGGAAGAACCTGTCCCTGGCTTTTTTCACATTTCATTTCCTTTTGTGTTTCATTCCTTGCATTGAACAGGTACTTGGTGTCCCCTTGCATGGGACAAAGGGAAAGCCACCTAGCTGAGTGGGTGTGTGACCATGGAGGGTGGGCAGCAACACTCTTCCCTGCTCAACAGCAGTGTTGGCTGCAGATGGATCTGTTCCATATGGATCTACTTTGGCTCCAAGTCTCTTGGCATCTCATTGCAGAAGAGGTGGTAACAGAAGGATACCATCCTGTTAGGAGCCCTTGGTCTGTGCCTTATTCCTAGGGGTGTTCAAGAGAAGTGCTTGTGGCCACCTTAGCTTTGTCCTGGGATTCTGTTTGCTCCTGTGCTCCAGCAAACCTGCCAAAATGGTGTTTCCTAGTCCAGGGGCTGTGATAAGTGTGAGGCTCTCATTTTGCCTGTGCTCAGCAATTGTAGCCTTTGGAGAGGAGCAACTCGAGCATGGCTGGCAGGAGAGTGGGATTGTGTGTGGGCTGAGGTAATGGAAAACAGGGCCAGGATGGGTGGTGGTTCTGGGCTTCTTGCCACCCAGACAGTCCCTCAGGGGCTAAGTTCATGCTCCTACCCAGATACCCCAAGCTGTGTCCTGTCTCTTTTGCATGTGCCATTACTGACTGGCAGCCAAACTCTCTCAACTTTTCCTTCCCTCTCTGTGGAACAAGCACCTAGATCCTTATTTCCCTTGCTGTTTTCCCATAAGGGAGTTAAAAACTGGATCCTACTTAGAACCGTCATAGAAAAAGCTGCAAAAGAATGGGGTGGTTTGGAGCTCAGCGTTGGATGGAGCGCAGTGCCTTTATTCCCTGCCCTTGGCTAGTGGGCAGTAGGTTCTGGCAAGCAGCAGCCAGTGCAATCAGTTGTGTTGAATGAGGTTTGGAGGTTTTGTGATCTGGTGTTTATTAAGGATTGCTTTGTCTGAGTCCTGGTTCTCAATTGGAGCAAGGAGAGCTGAGCTTGTGTGATGGGGTACAGGAGAAGAGATACTGGACTTCCTTGTGTGCCTTAAGGGGCCTGACTTGTCCTCCTGTTTGCAGGTAGCACAGGGAATACCCTGCTGGCTACTTGCTGGTTTTACCTGCATTTACACTTTTGGGAACAATTCTGTGTTGTGTTGGATCAGCTCTTCTGTGGCTGGCCTTTGGGATGTCTTACGTAAATGGGTTTTAAGCAGTGCCTAATTGGTACCAGGTAAATTAATCAAATATATGAAGTGTTAATAAGGATGTGTGCCATGGGGACCACATGTATGGCCTGTGTCCAGTTCTATGAAGATGACTTTTGTTCTTCTTACTTTCTTCAAAAACTTTATTCTCTCCTACCACTTCTGTCACCTCTCCCTGATCAAACCATAAGAGCCTTTATGGGAAAAGGATCCTGGGAGAAAACAATCAAGAAAAGGGCAACGAATAAAAGCAAGGGGAGAAAGGAGGCTGAGAGTCAAAAGTGGGGAAAGTTAAGGCCCTTGGAGAGATGGCACCTCTGGCAGTGCTCACCCACACTGAGCTGGCTGTGCCAGAGCCATGTGCTGCTGCCCAGAGGCTTGTCCAGCAGAAGGGTGTGGCCATCACCCTACTGGAACTGCAAGTGGCAAAAGGAGGGAACAGAACTGGGCCAGTCAGCCTTGATGCACCTGATTCATCTCAAGTGATTAGTTTATGCTGGTACTAGAAACAGTCTTTGTTTTAATTGAAGGCAATTTTGTTAGAAGGGTCCTGCAGTCTTATTCAAGTAATTGCTGGGCCCTGAAACCTGCTGAGCCCCATCCAATTCTGTTGATTTACTGTATTTAAGAGAAAACAGTTTCTCTTGCCTCTTCAAATTAAGCCTGAGATTTTACATTGTTTTTGAAGTTTTTTTAAATGACTAATAATTGCAGGGGGAGTTGAAAAGTGTATTGTAGCTGTTGAGGTATTTGGCATTTCACCACTGCAGCCACCTTTATCCGTGCCTTGTTCATGAAACTTTTCCCACTGCTCCTTGCATTTGTCGCAAAGCTTGTGATTGTGTTATTTTCCAAAGAATGTCCTTGATGAAAAGTTTCTAGCAGCCCTTATCATGCTATTTTGAGGCAGTGAATGTTATCTTGGCACTGCTGTTAGTGGTGCTTCCCACAGTACCCACTGCTTTAGCTGTGCCCTGTGTGTAAATATATTTGAGGACACCAACAGTGGACAACTACAGCTAATAAGTAAAGCTTTCAGTTTAATAATAAGGCCACCTCTGCTGTTTAGGACATTCTTCCCTGTTCCTTAAATCTTTTTTCCAATACTTTCAAGCCTTTTCTTCAAATTTTCTGCACAGAAAATAGATTTTAACTGAATGACTATATCTAAGGGCAGTAACATGTCATGGGACCACTATAGTGCAGGGCAGTCCTTGTGATCTCCAGAAAGCACAGTAGGACAAGGAGATTGGGGCATCTTGGCTTCATTTTTAGGATCTTGAATTAGGAGAGATGCTTCTACTTGTTCCCTCTAGCTTTATGGTTTTAAATAGTCCTTTCTGGCTCATTCCCAGTTCTGCATCTTGCCACGGTCTTCTCCTTGCTAACTTAGTCCTTCACTCCTCTTCAGACTTCTCAGTCTTCTGGTCCTTACCAGTTCCTCCTCCAGTCTTCTCTACCCACTGCTCTTGGAGCAGCATGGCCTTTCCCTGGTCTCTAGGGGAAGCTTGGACACCATTGCAAATGTGGTGGTACTACATGAATCTGTCCCCTTTCTGGATTGCTTGTCAAGGTGTCCCTGAGAGCCCAGCTGTGGCTGGTGCCCTCATTTTGGTCATCGTGGAGAATGCTGATAAAAGCCCTGCTGCTGTACCTCCACATGGATGGAACTCTGCTTGTAGGAAATGCTTGTGCATGCCCCAGGAGAATGTCTCTTTACTGATGTGTGACATTGATTTTCCAGAAAAATGCCATGTTCCAATATATTTTTGTGTAAATCTACCCGTATTTTATTTTTTGAAAGTGTGGTGACAGTTCCTCTTCAGAAGGATTAGTAGAAACGTAAGTTTTCCAGCGTTGTTTTCAGAAACTGTCCTGTCTCACAGCCCACCCTGAGTTCCTCCAGTGTGACTCATTCACTTGTGCCATCCCTGGGGACAGTGACACAGGGCATTGAGAGGTCTATGGTGTCACCAGTTAGTGCCTGCATCAACCCTGAAGTGCCCTTGCAGTGGCATGTGCCAGCTGTGGGGACATGGGTGTCATGCAACCTGTGTGAGGTCCTGCCCTGAGCCAGCAGCTGGGGCAGAGGGCACGAGCCCAGTGTGGTGGTGTGGGAAGGGGTAGATCATCCAACAGACAGGGGCTGAGATGGTGACTTGCTGGAGACAGCTTAATTCAGGAGACTTCAGTCAAAGAGATTTAAGTTTAAGAGCTGTTGAGCTGAAAAGCTCTGAGTTGAGGAAATATTAAGTTTTGAAGCTTAACAGCTTGTGAATTTTTTTAATTTTTTTTTTTTAGGGAAAAATGAAACCATAGAGGAATATAAATCCAAGGAGCCAAGCCCTAGGATTTAATGCAGTGAAAAGGCTGAAAAGGGGAATTTCCCACTGGTTTGTATAGGGTTGTCTGCAGAGGTTGGCTTGTTCTTGCCTCCCTTCAGAAGCATTCTAGCAGCTGCCACGTGCTTTCAGAGGGGAGCTGCAGTGCTGCTGGGCACTGGGATCAAGGAAAGCACATGTGTGTCCATGGTATGCCAGACACTGGGGCAGGGGTGGCCAGGGTGGGGACAGGCAGCGGCTGAGGGGGGCTGGATACCCAGGAGAGCAGGTTACTGAACTAACCCACTGCTCTGTCCTTTAGCTTGAGATGTCCATCATGGTCAGTGATTTCATTTGCTGATAAAGCACTGAGATTAGTTCATGAGTATGCTGGAGCTTTCCAAGGAATCGGAGATTTCAGTCCCCAAATCCTGTTGAAATCCAAGGGGTGTTCCAGTGGAGAAAAACCTTTGTAAACTCTGAAACCTTGCCTGCTGAATATGCCTGCCTCTCTTGGGTTTCTTTTCTCTTGCAACACATACACATCAGAGTAAGGGCTGTAAGCATGGTGGGTTCTCCCTTTGCAAGGGCCAGTGAGACATCCGTATCATTGGGAGCTGGAGGGGATGCTGTGGGTGCCTCTGTTCCCACAGAGTCCAGGGAGGGCTGTTGGCTGCACAAGCTCCTGGGAGCATTCCTGCTCTCTCTGGAGTTGGGATGACCTGTCTGCAGCACTAGGCTGGTTGCTGGTGGCTTTTGGGATTTCCTGGCCACCTCTGTTCTCCCAGGACTCAGTTCTCTGCCCTGCCCCAGCTCCCTCCCTTTCAGTCCACAGAAGGCTGCCCAGTTTGTTGTCCCTCCTGTTAAAGCTACAGAACAAAAGCTGCCATGCTCGATAACCTGTTAATTGTATTTCTTATATTAATCAATTTTCTGTTATTTTATGTTGGTTTATATTTGGCATGCATTAAGTGCCCTTCCAGCCTGTGTTCTTCAAGGCAGGAGCTCCTTCTGGCCAAAGGAAGCCTGCATTGGTCTCAGCAGGGAAAACTGGCTGAGCTAGACTGATACTCTCTGGCTGGGCTGAGCTGTCTCACTCACCGTTGAGGTGCTGCAAATTATTCCTGAGAGATATTCTCTGCTTAATTCTGAATTATGGCTGTGTTGCCTTTATCCAACCTCCAGACTGGATAAACGTCACCTCTTTCCAGTAGGGCTTCCTAGCATTTAATTTGCTATTAAATAGCAAATGTTTATTGCTGAAACAATGGGGTCATACCACACCTGTGCCTCAAGAGTGCCAGTCTTCAGGCCTCTTAACTAAGACCCCAACCCACCCAGGTGCTGGGTCACCACAGGGGATTGGTGCCTGTATTTATCTGCAGGATCAATGCTGCTGATCTGGCATGGCATGGTGCATGGCATGGCATGGTGCAGTTCATGTGTTTCAGAGTGGATTTGTGGGACTTCCAGAGCACAGCTCAATGGTCACAAGCTCAAAACTGTGAGCAAAGGGCATCCAGCAGCAAAAGCACTGGTTTGGGTCCTTTTTTTTATTGTAATATGTTATGCATGTTCCAATTCAGCATTTCTGCCTTCACTGTATTTACACCTTCATTCAGTTCATTCCATGTGTCTCTGTGTGTTTTCAAAGTCCAGGGAACCAGCAGAGTGACTGCAGACACACACACTGAGTCTGGGCTATCTCCCAGGCTCATCATCTGTCTCAGGGCTTGGAGAAATCTGGGTGTAAAAGCTGACAGTGTATGGTTTAGGTTGCTTTTGTTCCTCCGTGGTTTATTTATATCCAGGGGGAAAACTTCAGTGTGCTAGAACCTAAATTCCATCTGGAGTTAACTGATAAGTGGGCCTTCCCTGTGCCTCTTGGCACAGAAATCTGTGATCTTCAGGGCCCGAGCACCAGCACCCAGCAGCTTTCCATCCTTGCAGGTGCTGCTGATGGCCCACGGTGAGCCAAGGTCCTTCAGCAGGGACCTCCCATGGCTGCACTGCTCCAAAACTTCTCAACACCAAAGCTCTCTGGCTCAGGGAATGCATTTGCATCTGCAAATTGCAGCTTTACTTGTTTTACTTGTACCCCCTTTCTCTCTCTCCTCCCATGTGTGAGTATCCACAGGGCTCTTGGAGGTTGCCACCCCCCACACTGATGATTTGCAAATGGCTTGCAGAATTTTCATGGGGATTTCATTTATATGTAAGTCCAGAGGAAGACATGGAGATGCTCTGGGGTCTGGAGCCCCTCTGCTCTGGAGACAGGCTAAGAGACCTGAGGCTGTTTGGCCTGAAGAGGAGAAGACTCCAGGGCTTCTTAGAGCTTCTTAGAGCTCCTTCCAGTGCCTAAAGGGGCTCCAGGAGAGCTGGAAAGGGACTTGGGACAAGGGATGGAGTGACAGCACAAGGGGGAATGGCTTCCCCCTGCCAGAGGGCAGGGTTGGATGGAATGTTGGGAAGAAATTCTTCCCTGTGGGGGTGGGAAGGCCCTGGCACAGAGTGCCAAGAGAAGCTGTGGCTTCCCCTGGATCCCTGAAAGTGTTCCAGGCCAGGTTGGACAGGGCTTGGAGCAACCTGGGATAGTGAAGGTGTCCCTGCCTGTGGCAAGGAATAGGAACTAGATGATCTTGAAGGTCCCTTTCAACCCAAACCATTCTGTAGTTTTGTATGTGTGTATGGCTCTGTGCTTTGTGCTTCCAGTGCTTTGTGGTGGCTGAATCCAAGTCCTGACTGTTCTTTGCCATGTTCCTTCTGCAAGACTGTGCCTGAATGTGGTGAAGCTGAGGCTGAAGTCCTGTCCTGGACAGCTCAGGGTTGGTTTGAGGTGGCTCTTTGGTCAAATGGCAGTATTTGCAAAGCATCCCCTCCTTCTCTGTCTGTCTAGATTATATTGCAGAAGCGTTTCTTACCTTGAGATGAAGTTGTCTTTTTGCGTGTAAACTGGATAAAGACAGAACATGCACCCCAGCCAGTCTAAAAGTTATCTTTCTTTTTGCCAAGGCTTTCAGATTCAGAAATCCTCTTCAATCTGATTTTCTGTAAGCAAAAGTTTGCTTATTGGAACAACCCAAGGCTGGAGATGCAGATGACAGGAGCAAGCAGCACATGGATTTGCTTACCAGCAGCAGGGCTGGGATGTAGAGCTGAACTTGGTCTTTGTAAAATGTCAGCCCAAGTTTTTTCATTTTAAATCCTGGTGTTCCAGATGCAGCAGGGCCAGATCCTGGCCTTTCCTGCTGGCTTCTCGTTTCACATTCCAAAGGGATGTCCGGGGTGGGAAGTCTTCCCACTCAAGCATGCTCTTAAGTCCTTGGCCCCATTGAGTGGGCTTCATGCTCTGTGAAATACCTGCTCCCTGTGTGATATGGACCAGTGGAGCAGGGCAAGGGAAGCTCATTTCACTGGGGGCACCTTCAGTGCCCCGCAAGTGAAAGGTCAGGCTGCTGAGACTTTGATTTGAGCTGCTGAAGGGCAGTTACTAATCCAATAAGCCACTGGGGCACTGTAGGACACAGCCTTAATTCAGGCATTTGCAAGGGTGAGTGGAAGGCAGTAACCCTGAGAGATCCCAGGGCGCCCTGCAGTGCACAGACCTACCTGGCCTGTGTCTTGCTTAATAAAGTGTTGAGAACATCAGGCTCTAGGAACATGCTGCACCAGCCTTCACACCCTGAGTGTGCTGTAAGAAAACAACCTTAAAGCTTTTCCAGTGGGCATCAGCTACTCTGGCTGTATTTGTGCTGAGAATCTGATCACATAGGAGCCTTCAGCAGTGGAGCAACAGGTCTGGGTGTGGACCTTTTAATAGTGTATATATTATCACACACACACACACACACACACACACGCTCATATTCATAACATAGCATGCGGCTAAATTACATTTCTGGTTTTTTCTGAGATACATATGAGCTGCCTCATCTCTATTCTGTGCCCCATCTGGATTGGTCAAGGCTGGCAGTCTGAGATTCCCCCAGTATTGGTATTATTTTCCAGGTGACTATTTGGATATTAAAGATTAAGGGGTTTTGCCAGACTATTGAGGCACAAAACATGGATCTAGTTTAAATAAAGAATTCATGAGTGATTGCAAATGAAATAATTGATAAGATAAAACCCCCATGTGCCCTCTTTAAAACAACCCCTGGTGTTACCCTGTCAGTTTGTGCTGTCTGAGGTGTCAAGGGCAGAAGGATCTGCCCTTGTGGATCCAAGTCCTTTGGCTGCAGCTGGGTTATGGTTGTGGGAGGCAGCTGTGCTGCCAGCACATGGCATGTCAGCACGGTCTGGGCCAGCGTCACCTGGGATGAGTTTTTCCTTGTGTAGCTCACATGTAGCTGTAATTTTACCTGCTGTTGGGGCAATTAAAATTATAAATATTAGCAGCAGCTTCACCAATTCCTTTTCTAGTTGTTCTGCTTCCACCCAGGTGCAGCAGCCCTGGCCCAGCTTGGGTGTTGGCAGAGCCATCAGTCGCCATCTAAGGAGCCTTTTCTTGGAGGCAGGTGATGGGGCTGCCATGATGAAAAGCCTGAGGAGCAATCAAAGCTCACACTCACAGATGACTGACTGTTTTGGATTAGTTATTGCCTCTGGCTTTGCAGAACTCCTGTGTGCATTGGGCAGCAGATACTGGAGTTAGTGAGGTGAGGTGCTGGTGCATGTGGAAACACTGGGTGTGGCCATATGTGGTGGGTGCCTTTCCTGTGGGTGACTGAGCACCACCTACTAGCATAAAATGGCACAGGCTGGGCTTCTCCCACCCAAACTGCTTCCAAGAAATGAGGTATTGGTGATGATTAGGGATATATGGAATATTTTCACATCTAAGCTAAATTCTGTGTCGTTCCAGTGTAGGCATCTCGGTGAGCTCAACTTGTAGGGCTCAGGATGGTGGCTCTGATGTTGTTGGCCATGTGTGAAAACAGCTTTCAGCTGTGGCAAGGTGCCATGGGACTGCCGGGACAGGGATGCATGGGGCCTCTGATGTTGGTGACATCAGCAATTGAGACAGCAGTTTGGATTTATTGGTTTTTTTACTTGCAGATCCATAAGACCAGAAGTTTGAAGTCTGTTAGATACATCGCAGACGTGTGTTAGCACTGGAGGTTTTGTAAGGACTTGCTTTGATCACTGTTTTAAAACTCAATGTTTTCTGTGCCTCTTGGGCCTGAAACAATAGGCCAAAATACCCTGTGACTTGATGCCTGAAGGGTCCCCAGCGATGAACTCCAGGGATTAAAGATGCTGCTTGTTTTGTGGCTGAGAGTGCTGGGGAAGTGAGCACCTTGGTCCCTGCAGAGGTGGGAGCAGCTGGGCCCGACATGCTGCACTGATGCACACTGTTATTCGAGTGGAGAATTTGGAAAGCTCAGAATTCTGAGCTATGGTTATGTTCTGACTTAATAAGGTGTTAACTGACGTTGGGTGTTCTTTGGAGAGTTTGGCTATGCGCAGAGGTTAACGGTTCCTGGCATCTTGTCTGCTATAAACGAGCATTCAGACACGAGGGAAGTTACCCCACGCTATCAGAGTGTGAATTTTTTTTTTCTTAACCTCAAAAAAACCCCCAAAACAAACCAAAAAAGCTCCCCAAAGCTGAGGCGGAGGAAGCCTCTGGGCTTTCCCCCGGGGCTGCGGGCGGTGCGGCACGGCGGAGCGGCCGCTGGAGGGCAGGCGAGCCGTGCGGAGCGGCGGCAGCAGCGCCGAGAGCCGGAGCTCTGACCCCGCTGGCCGCGTCCCGCCGCCGAGCGCTGCCGGGCCCATGGACCGGGCGGCCGGGGCTGTCCCGGCCCGCGAGGGGCCGAGCCGGGGCTGCCGAGGCCCCTCTGCCGCCCGCCCGGGGCTCGGCGGGCACGGGACGCGCCGCCGCCCTCTCGGAGGTAAGGGCATAGCTGACCCCGGGCGGCCGCGGCCACACGTGTCGGTGGAAGGATGCGGGCAGCGCCCGCCGTGCCGCGGATTCCGAGCCCCTCGCGTCCCGGGCCGGCAGCGACGCCGCCCGCTCTGTCGGGCCGGGAGGGCTCGGGGCAGCTCGACCCCCCTCCCTTACTTATTTTGTAGGAAACGCTTCCCCGGCCAGCGCTGCCCCGCGGCCGGGCGGTGCCCCTCCGCGCAGGCGGTGCCAGCCCCCGGGGGCCGCCCGGCCGGGTCCCGCCTCCCGCTCCGCGCCCCGCGCATCGCTATGCCGCCCGGCCGGAGCGCGCAGCGCGGCGCGGGGTGCGGAGCGGAGCCCGGAGCGGGGCGCGGCGGCGGTCGAGAGGCTCCATCCGCCCGGCGGGGCTGGCCCGGCCCGGGGGGACGCGGGGGGCACTTGCTGATGATCGGAAGTTACTGACAATAAGCACCTTCATCCCCCCAAAGGCGGAGAGAGGGAGAGGAGGAGGAGGAGGAGAGACAGGGGGAGAGGAGAGCTGATGCCTGACGAGTCACTCGGCGGAGGCAGAGCGGGCGGTACCACAACTTCCCGGCGGCGCGGAGCGGCGCGGAGCAGCGCGGCGCGGATCGGAGCTCGCCGGCCGGATCGCTCCCATGTCAGCGCGGCGGCGGGGGACTGCGCTCCGCTAGCGACCAGCCGCCGGCCAACCCCCTCCTCGCCCAGCGATGTATTCACTGCTCTCAGCCTGCACTTGCCTGTAAGGATTATGGCATATTTCTAATTTTTTTTAATTAATTTTTTTTTTTAAACTTTCATTCTGGAGGCTCCGGTTGCATTTTCCTTGCAACCAGGTGGTAATGGGGACTTGAGCCTTTCTATAAGCAGAGCATCGCTCTGCACCCTTTAAAAAATTGCAAACAAAAACAAAGGAAAAAAATAATCAAAAAATCAACTTTAACCATTTTACCGCACCATTTGATCTTTTGTTGCTTTTTTTTTTTCTCCTCTCCAGATGTTTACATTTCCTGCTGCTGTGCTTTCAGGTACAGGTACGTGCCCTTTCTGTCCTCTCTCGCTTTTGGTAGTAAAATAGAAACAAAGGCGGCGTGCTGACCTCGAGTGCCAGGCAGGTTTGGCTGGGGCTTTCACTTGTTTCCCTCTAGTTTTTATAGCTGTATTAAACCGATCCCCGCACCAGATGCTGGAGTGTCACTTGCCCCGGTCCGGGGCTTCCCCCCTGTGCTCAGCTCCCGTTCCGTGCCCGGTTGTGCTTGGCCGCCGGTGCGGGCTGGGGTGCAGCCGGTGCGCCGGTAGCCTGCCGTAGCGGGATCCTCTGGAGTGCATTAGCCTGGCTAATGACGTGAGAGGGAGTGCTGGACTCTCCTTGCACAATGTTGATTGATGCACTTGCCTTGGAAGAGCAGGCACTCTCCTGCTCGCCCTCTTTCTTTACCCTCCTTTTTTTTTCTTTTTTTCTTTTTTTTTTTTTTTCCCTCTTCCCTTCGGGAACTCACTCCCAACAACTGATGCTTTGAAAAACACAAGTTTCCCAGCCAGTAGAAGGAGGCTGCGTGCTCCCTCCCCATTATTCAGTAGAATGCCGTCCAAGTCAGCTCCAGCCTTTGATCCTGCCTCGGCAGGAATGAAGCCGTTGGAGGAACACCCTGAGCGAGGCTCTGCAGCCCAGGTGCCCGCGGGATGGGGATGGCAGCTGCTGCCGTGGCCATGCACCCACCTCACTGCCACAGGGATTTTAGCTGGGCATCTTGCAGCAGACCCACCTGTGGGGCCAGGCAGAGCAGGTGCCACTTCTCCAGTGGCTCCAGCCCACTCTGCTGCCGGGGCTGGGGGCCACTTGTGCCACCCCTTGGCCCAGCGTTGTGCTTGGGCCAGGATTGCACCTGCTCAGACTCTCCAGATCCCCAGTGGCAGCAAGGGATAGTCCTGGATGAGCACAGCTGCAGCCTTGGAGGGTCTCCATCCCTCTGGCCAGGCTAAAACCCAAACCAGCCCCATCCCCTGCTCTCCTACCCATCCAAAAAATCCCTGATCACACTTTTTTCCTCATCCCCTCCAAAAACTGCAGCTCAAACCCAACACCGGCAGAGCCTCCCCTGGTGGAGCAACCTCCCCAGCAGGAGAGGATCCACAGCTGTAAATTACCCTGCGGTTGGAAGGTGTTTGCTCTGTTTCTCTGGTGCATGTTTTTTTCAGCACAAGGAGTAAGAGGCTGCGCAGGGCTCGCAGTGCCGGCACCCTTTGCAGCGGGGAGACCTTTTCTTGTGCTTGTGCGGTAACTGAAGTTAATCAGCCCTCCAGCCCCCTTCCTCTCCCCTCCCTTTGGTGCTTTTAGTGAATCAGAAAAAGTTTGGCTGGCTGCCTGGAAAGCACTTGCTAAAATCTGATCTCTTACTTCAGCAGCCTTAAAACAAAGTTATTGGCATTTATACAGTTGGAGCTTGCAGGCTTCCAAAGCAATAAAATAATAAAAAAAAAAAGTAAAAAAAGAAGAAAGCTCTGTGCTCTGGTGCTATTAGAACCATACTTGTTCCCTTTCGTGCTGATTTTGCAGCATTTTGGGGGATGTGAGGTGGGATGGCTGTGCTGGACTCTGTGGAAGTGTCCTGGCTGTGGCTGGAGGGGCGGTAGAGCTCTCTGGGTGTCACACGGAGAGCGGAGCTCCTTCGGCGATTAGCGTTGGGAGCCAAAACATTAGATTAGTCATACTCGAGGGCCTTCAAGTGAGTGTTTACAGTATTAATGGTAGATGAAAAGATGTGAATGCTGTAAGTTTTTATTGCCCATTTTGTTACACTTTCTTTCTGGATTTATTCACGGGATTACATGTTTTGAAGCTGAATGGGAGCGAGGGATTATAGGATTTCTTCTATAATGATCAGTTTGGGTAGGAGTTAGCCTTTGGTGAACTGGAGTAAATTAATGCATCACTTAGGTTTAATATTTATTTAGTCTAAAGAAAGTTGTTTAATTTTGCTTAAAGGGCTCTGCGTTGTATTGGGAAGATTTAAGAGCTCCTGAAATGGATTATATTCTAAGGCTGCCTTTCACCCTCTGTTCAAGCCATGATCTGCTGGTTGTCCCGTGTGTTGATCTTAGAATTACTCTCTGCTGCTGCCTGGTACCCTGTGGCTCTGTGTGCAGTGGTAGAAATCCCTCCAGCACGTGTGGGGCTGGAGGTATCCTGGGACAAAACACCATGGTTTGGGTATGTTCTGTAAGCTCCTCGTGTGTGAGGCCTTGATGTGTGAGCTACTGCAGTTATGTGGCTGGGGGCTCAGATCTGGCTAAAAGCTTTCTCATAGACCCTAAGGCCACCTTCACAGCCACCAGTGGGTGACCCAGTCAGGTGTAGCATCTCCTATGGGCAGGTTATGGCAGCCCTAGGGAGGTGCTCCCCAGCCTCGGCCACAGGAGGGTTGGGAGCTTCCAGGAGTGGGATTTAGAGCCCTGGATGAGTCGAACTCCTCCAGGGCTTTGCCGCCATGTGACATTTCCACCAAGAAGGATGGGGACTGGCACGTTCAGTGGTGGGTCAGAGGGGAGCATTGCTGGAGTGTGGGTGCAGCACAGCCCTGGGAGTGGCCCTGGATCCCACAGGGCTGTCTGGAGGACAAGTCATTCACCAGTCCCTTCCCCTGTGACAGCAATGGCCCTGTCTTGTTTTCTTCTCTTACATCTTAGAAGTCCCTCTGATGCTTGGGGTTGCTGCAGGTTCCAAAGCAGGGGCACTGGATACCCTCGTGGACCCTGGAGGCATTAATTTATTTATGCAGGTTGTTCTTAGGGATGCCCTTTCACTGATGGTTACTGAACTCTCCCTCTATCACGTCTTTAGCATCCTTCAGTTTATTCTCCTACCTTTGCACACTTCCAGGAGCAATTTCTCTTCCATGTGCTTTTTCATTCTGTATGTCCCAGAGTGGTTTTGTGTTTGGCTTTGGAGTCAATCTCTGCTGTTCAAGCAGGTGAGAAACCCCAGGAGCACCTTGCACAGTTGGAGCTGATTGCCCCATGTGGTGCTGGCTCTGGCAGCACCAGTGACCCTGAGGATAACAAATCTGGGGACATGGGTCCTCAGAGGGCCCCTTTGCTAGGGGGGCTGGAGGTAGCTTTAGTGAGGCTGAGCAGTAGGATGTGAGGTTTTGAGTGCTGTCCTGGTTTGCAAAAGCTTCCAGCTCTTCTGTCCCTGAGCCCCCTCGAGTACATGGCCAGCCAGAGCAGGGGACACTGTCAGTGTGGGCTGCCCTGGCTGTACTGTAGGGCAGAGGGTGGTCCTGCCTCAGCCTCCTCCTTGCCCTGATAAACCTCACCATGTTCTTCTGCATGGAGTGCATCTGTCTTAGATTATGAAGAGGTCCCTGACAGGGCCAAATCCTTCTCTTTTATGGCTCTTGTAGGTTAAGATCCAGCTTTGGAATCTGATCCAGAAGCAAACAGGAGGTCAGGGGAACGCACGAGGCAGCACTGGACTATTTTCACATCTGCTGGTGTTGTGTAAGAGGAAGGCTGCTGTGTGCCATGCCAATAGCAACTTATGTTTCTCCTAAGCTCCTGTGCAGCAACAGACAGTTATTGTTTGGGGCTTTGTAAAGAGAGACACAGAGAAGTGTTGCTTCCACACATTCAGTGAGCCAGATCCTGCAGTCTGGCGAAGCCACACGCGGCACATGTCAGAGGCCTGAGCCTGCTGAGCAGCTCCCTCCCCTCTCCCTGTCTGCTGCTCCACAGCTGTCCTCCCTGGGACAAACAGGGCAAGTGGTGAGTGCCACCAAATGGCTTTGGGGATACTAGTGTGGAGAAGCCAAAGGTGGTCCTGGTCACAGCCCACCCAGCTCACCTTGCATGGCTGCCCTTTCTGTGGGTGTGCAACAGCTGGAGAGCCACAGCTCCCTGCCTGCCCTGGCCTTGCCCTCCTGGTGCAGCACCAAAGGCAGGGTGCTGGACTGCATGTCACCAACAAGGGTTTTCTCATGTCTACCCTCCCTACAGATGGGCACCCACCTGCCTTTTACCTCCTCAGGTGGCACAGTGTCTCTCTCGAGGAGGCAGCCAAGGCTGTGTGTGCTGCCAGGATGGAGCTTTGGTTATCGCCACATTGCTCCTGAAGCACTGTGGGACAGGACAGATGGCACCTCAGTGGGCTGTGCTGCTCCTGTCTGCATGGTCAAGCCCTGTGTGCCAAGACTCGGTGGAACCCAGAGCCCTGCGGCTCCCAGGCTGGGGGATCCCATGCCTGCCCTCTCTGCTCACCTGGACTGGAAGCACCAAGTCCTCAGCACAGCATCCCTGTGCCAGCACCTGCCTCCTGCTCCACAAGGGTGGAGAAGTCGTGCTGAGAAGGACAGAATATGACAGAGGTGGTCTGTGAAAGGCTGGACAGCTTTCTGTCCATTTTTCTGATTGCACCTGGCTTGATTATTAGTCAGAGAGAAGACCAGAGAAACTGCGTGAGCAAAGTCTGATTTAATTAGCGGAGGAGCTCAGTGATGTTGGAGCGCTTGGCCCCATCATGGGCTGGAGTTGATGGGATGGTCCATGCCTCTGGCTCTGTGCTGCTGCTGGACTCGTGGTGGTGAATGCAGTTCCTGATGGTGTGGCTCTGCTGGCCTGCAACCTGCAGGGGAAGGGTCCTGTTGCATATTAAATTGTTTGTTCCAGTTTCAAATGCCCTTGCTCTCCTGGAAACAACCATGTGGCTGACTTCCCTGCTGCTGGCTTATTGCACCAGACTATGGAGTATTGTGCTCTGAAGCTGCCCAGTGTATCCTGCTTCTGCCTCCTGAACTTTGGAGAGCTTGGGCTTCTGGAGGAAGAGGAGACATGTTGGAGAAATTCCCTGGGCTGAAGCAAGGAAGCTGAGTGGCAGTGGGCTGCTGCTTGGGCTGCTGCATGCTCGGGTTCTCCCGTGGGAGAAGCCAGACTCAGATTAGCTTGGGGTGAGTGTAGATGTTGGTCTTGCTCCTACACAGATGGCAATATGCAGCCTGTGCCCCACCAGCAGCTGTTGGCTGCCTGCCCTGGGCACACCCTGCCTGTGCTCACTGAAGGTGCCTGGCTCGTCAGTGTGCTGGGAGAGTCCTCTGCCACAAAGACTCCTCAAAGATGCTTAGCAGGAAGATTTGCAAGGCTGTTTTGAGATTCTCACCCCAGTGGGGCTGACACACATGTGAGCTGCTTCAGCATTTGGGGACTTGGCTTTCTGGGTATTCTGTGGCAGTGGGCAGCAGAGCAGAGCTGCTTGGAGGCTTCGCTCTGCACCCCTGTGTGAGTGCAGTTTGCTTTTCCAAAGCTCCAGAGACGTGTGATGTGCTTCAGAGGAAGAGAAGGACATGGGTGTTGTTAAAGGGAGCGTATGGAAGGGCACCACGAGGTCCAGATTTTAATTGGATGCAGTGTGGTGGTTGTGTTGTATTTCTGTTTTGCTTTACCTATTGTACCTGACTTGTGCAAGACTGGATGGAGTCAAATGGTGTGGGGTTTGGAGTGGTGCAGGGTTTGAAGGGGTTCAGAGCAGTGTGGGGTTCTGAGAGGTGCTGGGTTCGGAGTGCTGCGGGGTTTGGAGCAGTGCTGGGTTTGGAGTGGGAATATATTCCACAAGAGGAATTCCTGCTCAAACACAAAACTGGTTTTTGCTTGTAGAGCAGCTTGGCCATAGAGTACCAAGGTGGGAGAGAAAAGAGCAGAATGGGCAAAGGGTGGCACTTCCCGAGCTCTGTGGGTGTGATTGGCATGTGTTGATGCAGCTGGTGGCAGGGGTGACTGCTGAGGGCTTCAGGAGGCTCAGGGAGGATGAGCAGCACTGGGGGGCTCAGGCAACCTCACGAATATTTGATTTTGCTGTAAGCTGATAGTGCCAAGCTGGTTGGCACTGGTTGGCTGGGCCAGTGGGTATCTCCCTCTGCTGTGGGAGCTCAATAGTGAGCTCCTCTGGGACTGAAAAATCATTATTTTGGATCTATAAAAGCTACTTCCCACATCCTTGGGAGTATTTTTATGTGTCTCTTCCTTTCCTTAGGACTCTGTTGTGCTCTCTCCTCCCTTGTAAGGCTGCTTTTGCTTTGTTTTTCCACAGATAAGGATACTTTGGATATCTGTTACGTAAGTGCAGGTGAAAAATGTGTTCAGGGATCACGATTTAAAAAGGGAATAGTGGAATGGCTGCTGTTGGTGCCTGGACAGGGGTGGTGATGCCTACTGCCAGGGTCTCTGCTGGGGTCTGCGAGCTCCTCTGGCCCTGGGAAACTTGGGGTAGGTCATGCTGGGGAAGCCCTGGGCCCAGGGAGGCACCTAAATGCCCTTCTTCCTGTGAGATGCTCTGCTGCAGGACATGACACGACCTTCCTGTGCTCTGCTGCTGAGACCAGGGGGCTTCCACCTGGGTGTCTGTGGTCCTGACAGGTCCAGACATGATTGTTTTTCTTTCCTTCTCTGGGTTTTTGTGTTTTGGTCACCTGCTGTGCCATAAGAGCAGCTACAAGCAGAAATTATGCAGAGCTGTGCAGTGTGCTGCCTACCTGGTATGTCGCCTCTGTGTCCTAGTACCTTCCAGATGTCCATGGAGGATTAGGCATCCGGCAGAGCAGCTGGAGGGAAAGTAAGAAAAAAAACCCCAAAATATAAAAGGCTGTCTGGCTCTGCTGAAGTATTTTCCTTTTGCCATTCAGCAGCCTCGCCATAGCATGAAGAGAAAGAAAGGGGAACAGAGAGGAAGGAGGAGGCTTAGCCTGTCATGGTCTGTGTGTTTCCCTTTGTGCTACCTCCTCACAGCCCCAGGGGCTGCTGTGGGTGGGAGCCAACGTGCCAATCTTCCCCCTGCAGGGGCTGGGCTGTGGGTCTCTGCCCCTGGTGCTTCCATGTGGGGCTGACTTCCCCGGGCAGTGCTTCCACAGCTTCCTGCCTGCTCTGCCCACACAAACAGCTGGATTTCAGGCTGAACCACATGGTAGTGTTGTCCATGAAGTGACAGTGCATCCTCCCCCTTTGCCAGACTCTGCTCACACCCTGCTCACTGTCTGTGTTTGCTTTTTCATGGAGTTATTGACTTGATTCTGCTGCAGCCAGGAAAGCCAGAATGCCTTTAACCTCCAGACCTCAGGGTGCAATAGCAGTGTCTGATGATCCTCCTGCACAAGGCTCCTGTCTGGGCAGGTGCTGCCGAGTTTCCTGCTGATGCTGGCTGATGTGAACACTGCTTTGGAGGCTGTGGGAGGAAAGGCAAAGATCTGAGGCTGTGGCATTGGGATAAAAGGCCACAAGTTGCACCAGGGAAGGTTTAGATGGGATATTAGAAAAATTTCTTCAACAAAAGGGTTGTCAAGTGCTGGAAGTGTGGAGTCACCATCCCTGGAATTGTTCAAAAAATGTGTGGATGTGGCACTTGGGCACATGGTTTAGCAGTGCTGGGTTAACAGCACTGTTAACCTGGGTGGATTGGTGATCTTAGAGGATTTTTCCAATCTAAATTATTTTGTGGTAAGAAGTGGGAAGTTGGGAATGATCCAGCACATCCTGCTCGCTGTTGTATGGCTGGTGATGACAGGAGATGCAGAGTGCAGCCTGTGGGTTCACCCATGAGGAGAGGGAAGATAGGGCAGGCTGGGGGACTGGATGTGGAAGCAACAAGGGGATGGCACTGAGGGGAAGCAGGGCTTCCTCTGTTCATCTTTTAAAGTCCAACTGGATGTATGCTAAACCTTGGTGAACCCAGAGAAGTGCATATTGCATAGATACAAATACCAGGATGCAGCAATTAATAATGGATTGCTCTTCCTACAAGATATTCCCAGCACTTCTTAGTCCTCCCAGTTCCTTTTTCTCCTGCTATGTATTTCAAATCCCTTTCTTTACTTCTAGAACACTATCTTTGACATTATTTTAAAGGACAGCTTGTTAAAAAGCTTCTCTATGTTTTGGAATACCCTGAGCTACTCTTGCACAGAAATCCAGAATTAACAGAAAAATGCAAGGAGCAATGGTGAGCCTGGTAAATAACTGTGTGTAGTGTGTAAGCTGGGTGTCTGTGAGCATGGCTGGTGGGATGGGAAGCCCTGGGAATATAAATTAGAAAGTGGCATGAAGGATATCTTGAATAGAAGGGCATTTTGCTGCTTTTCTGATGCTTCTCATCCATTTGAAGAGAGGGATGGTCTGGAAAGCTGGCAGTACTGTAACCACAGAGACTGGAGTCACTTCCTTCCTGTCAAACCCTGGGTGATCTCCTCACAGTGTGGCTGCATTGCTTCTCCCATTGGAGTGTCGGGTACAAAGCTGATCAGATAATTGTATTTCCTGTCTCAAGTTGAATTCACATCATAGGTGGAATTTGACTGGGTTTTAGGATTGTACGAACAAACAGCGAGTGGAGTGTGTGCTTCATTTCCAGTCATGTTCTCCAACTCTAGCATGGCACCTGGTTTTGACCCCTTTACTCTCCCAGGCCAGAAGGTTACAATCCTGTATGACAGCCTCAGTCTCTGGGCGTGAGGCTGCACTGTAGGACTGCATGGTGCAGTGCAGTATTGATTAGCTGTACAATAAATTATGATGTATGTAGTGCAGGTTTCTGACCCCGTGGTCACGACCTTGCGGTGATTGGGGAGATTCCCGACCAGCTGAGATCAGAATAGCCAGCAGCCCCCCAGCAATCAATAGGAAACCAGCAGCTCTGCTACAGGAATAACAGGAATGTGCAGCTGGATGCTGTACACACATGGCAGCTTTATCCTGGGGACCAGGCAGTTATACCAACTTACCTGGAATTAGACATGAAGCTCCACGTTGGGCGTTGGGTTGTGCCAGCCTGACCACGGGGCTGTGGGGAAGGGAGGGACTGTGTGTGAGTTTTGCCATTGGTGTTCTCAAAGCTGGAACATCTCAGGTTGGAAGGGAGGAGTGAGAACAGCTCTGCCTAGCAGTGCTCCTGGCCCTGGCTGGCACAGAGGGTCTGCCCTGCTCATCATAGAATCCCAGAATGGTTTGGGTTGGGAGGGACCTTAAATCCCATCTCATTCCACTCCTGCCATGGGCAGGGACACGTTCCATTATCCCAGGTTGTTCCAAGCCCTATCCAGCCTGGCCTTGGACACTTCCAGGGATGAAGCATCCACAAATTCTTTCGCCCAGTGTTGTTCAACATCTCTATTTACAAATTGGAAAAAGGGCTTGAGGGGATACTAAGTAAGTTTGAAGGGATACTGACTAAATTTGCAGATGATACAAAATTGTGAGTAGCTGTTGTCTCCCTTGAAGGCAGAAAGGCCTTGCTGAGGTATCTGGAATAATGAGAAAACTGGGAAATCACTAACAATACGAAGTTTTAACAAGGGCAAGTGCCAGATTCTGCAAGTGGGATGGGGCAGCCCTGGATGTACAGACAGAGAATGAGAGGCTGGAAAGCAGTGCACTCTGGAGATTGACCTGGGGGTCCTGGTCAATGGCCAGTTGGATCTGAGTCAGCAGTGTCCTGGAGCAGGGAGGGACATCCCTGTCCTGGGGGATCAGGCCCAGCAGCAGCCAGGGGGGATTGTCCTGCTCTGCACTGGGGTGGCTTCACCTGCAGTCCTGGGGCAGTTTGGGTGCCACAGTATCAGAGATCCAAAGCTGTTCCAGAGTGTCCAGAGGAGGGACCTGGGGCTGGGAAGGTCTGCAGGGACACCGAGGAGCGGCTGAGGGCCCTGGGCTGGTTCAGCACAGCACAGAGCAGAGGGCAGAGCTCAGGGAAGGAGGGAATGGATTCAGGGGAAGGTTTAGGTTGGATATCAGGAAAGGTTCTTCCCCCAGAGGGTGCTGGCACTGCCCAGGCTGCCCAGGGAATGGGCACAGCCTGAGGCTGCCAGAGCTCCAGGAGTGTTTGGACAGCACTGCCAGGGATGCACAGGGTGGGATTGTTGGGGTGTCTGAGCAGGGACAGGGGTTGGATCAGTGATCCTAATGAGTACCTTCCAGTTCAGAATATTCTGTGATTCTCTGGGCAATCTGTGCCAGTGCCTGATCACCTCTGAGGAAAACATTTCTTCCTAACATCAAAGCTAAATCTCTCTTACTTTAAACCCATTCCCCCTTGTCCCATAATAAATGGGAGCAGTCTGCCAGCGAGGCAGAGGGCTTGCTTTGTGCTGTTTATGTTGAAAGAGTAGGTAATAGGAATTTAATTGCTGTTTAAATGTAGCAAACAAGAAAATGGAATTTATTTGCTCAGCTTTCATTTCTGGGAGCCTGATTTCCCCAGTGTGTGCCATCACCATGTGTGCCAAGAAGCTGAGAGCCACCAGGTTCACTTGTGGGGTTTCACTTCCAAAGGAAATTTGTGCGAAGTCTGACCTGAGGTCAGTAATGCTGAGCTCACAGATCTGCTCTGTGCTGGGTGGTGGCCTGGCTGGGTGGCACCTGTGGGCATTCCCAGAGCAGACAGGGAACTGGGGATGTCTGGACGAGGCACGATGCCTTACAGCATCCCTGTGCTTGGGTGTGGATGCTGGTAGCTCAAAGAAAGGGCTCTTGGGGAGTCTCTAGCTTCATGCCACAAGGTCTCATGTCTGTGTCTTCCCATATCTGGCCTGGATTTCCCCCCAGCAGCATCTTTCCCACTGCTAGTGACTGATGATGGATGGAGTAAAATGTGTGGGGTTCTCCCTGGTACCCCCAAAGCTGTGCAGGGATGCAGCAGTCCAAACCTCAGGGATTTTACCACCACTTCCTTTTTTCCCCTATTTAAAGCATTTCAAAACTAGACTTATTTTCCAAAACTACTGAGAATTGTTCCCTGAAAATGGGAAAACCTGCAATCTAAATTAATTAATACCAAACAAGACTTTTCCCTAAGTCAACAAAGCAGAAAGATAAGAAATCCTATTTGCCCAGCATTTGCAGTGTAAATATTTCCAGGCAGAAGCGTGGCTAATAGAGATCAGAACAAATCTTCTATTAGAAAATAAATCCTGCTTTTCTTTCCTGGCCCTAGGATTGCATGTTTGTTATATCAGATCCTGAAGGCACATTGACAGTTTGGTTTGGATTAAAGTCAACACATGGTTTATGCCACATTTTTGATAAGGCTCAGTAGTAATCTGATTTTTTTTTTCCTGGGCTGCCTTTAGTACATAAGCAGCAGAATTGTCCATTGCTGGGAATATTTTTGCAGTGAAGCCATTGAGGAATTTATTTCTGGAGGGAAGATGAAATTACGTGTTTTAAAAACTCTTAAAATCCCAAGTAAATTTGAAATCCATTCACTGCAAGCTGTAAGCTTGACATGATCTGGGCAAAGTTCAAGCTATTTCATTAACTGATCTAGAGAGTGTTTTCTTTAAATACCTTTGGAAAGACAGAGAGGAGGAAGAGAGCAGGCACAGAGGGAGAGCAGAGCAAGTTCCTGTGCTTTACCACCAGCAACATTTCTGATCAGCTGGAGTAAAACTGCCATCATTTGCACCTGTACGTGTTTGTGAGCTCAGGTTTCTTCATGGGAATAACAGGCATTGCCACTGTCTGCTGGTTCCCTCCTTGGGGTGTCTCAAAAGTGGGCTTTTGGCCACCCTTGGCCCCTTAGGTACAAATAGCTATTTGTTTGTATAGTATAGATTTATTCTGTTTATAAATAGGCTTCACTCTCCAAAGCTAGTGTCTTTTTGTCGCTACCGTGTTCCCTAGAAAGAGAATGGGAAAAAAAGTAGAAAATTTGGGAATGGGGAGGATCAAAGGAGGAATTGCTTGCTGCCTTTGAACGCTGTGCCTCAGCAGCTCTGTGCCTGGAAACCCATCTGCAAAGCTTTGGGTCTGTCCTCCCTGGAGGATCCCGTGAGCTGTTGTGGCTCATTTTGTGGCCACCTTCATCTCTGATGCCAGTGTGGAAACTTCCAAATGGGGTTATTTTATCAGGTTGAAATGGATCCCAGAGTTGTCTTTGGTGCTTGAAGGTAACTGGTGCTGGCAGGACCCATTGGGTGATTGTTCAGCACTGGGCACTGGAAAAGCTCTGACTTGATGGTGATGCTGAAAGCGACTGAGACACTTATGCCAGCTATGTATTAACTCCATAGAAAACGGAATGAATGGAGCTGAACATTGCCTGCATCTGCATTCATTTGAAACTGCTTCTGGCAGCAGGTTGTGCCCAGCAAGGCCTTAGGTGAGCTCTGCTCTGAGTGACAGCTCCTGGGACGAGTGATGGAGTGAGGTCCTTGCTCCTCAGCAAGTGGTGAGAGTTCCCTACCTCCCCCCGTGCTGGGTGAGTCGGGGAGCTCCAGCCTCAAACGGAAAATGTGTGTTTGCACAATTAGCCTGGCCCCTTCCTTCCCTGGGAGCAGAATGGTTTATTGATTTCTGTGGCACACTCACCCCCACCTATTCAGCAATAATGACCCTTCCACCCCAACTCTAAATCATCCTAGCCTGCCTCGCCCATAAGCCCTCTAATCTTTTTGGGTTGTTGTTGGTATTTATGCTCCTGGAGGTTTATGATCTGTCGGCACTGGCTGCTGAAGTGCTTTATTTATCCATAGGCTGGGCCACACAGGGAGCGTCCTTATTCTGGTATCATGTTCAGGATGCTGTAGTTAAGGGTTGTGTCAGCACTTCCATGCACAAACCTTGTTATTCAGGGGTTTTGCAATTCTGTGGAAAAGAAAACCAACGACCTGGCACGGCAAGGGGAAGCTCAGAGGCAGACATGAAAGCCCAACAACCCACTGCCCATTTAGGGATTATTAGATGGGCAACCTCTTTCCTTGAGGAAAATAGCCAAAAACATCCTCCTTCTTTGGTTTGATTTTGTGAAAAGAAAACCCTCTTTTGTGTGCTTGTATTGGGGTCGGATGGGGAGAACACAGTAAGGTAGGACACTGGCTGGGATCCTCTCTGGATACTTAAAAAATAAACCTCTGGCTGATGCAGAACAGAGCTGCCTTCTCCTTGGAATACCCTGTGGAGTGCTCAGGATCAGTGCTTCTCCCGGAGCCTCCTGGTCCAGCTCTGGCCTGCCTGGCACTGCAGCCCTGGGAACATCAGTCGGTGATGTGGTTTATAAATGTGATTTATGGCCCTGCTAGTGCAGGAGCTTGTGGGCTTATAAATTATTTGGAGATTTCTTGATAATAGAGGGAGCGTGGTGTAAACAGGAGAGATAATAGGGCTTGAGAATGTATTTCAAAGCGCTTTTGGGGAAGGAGAAGTTCTGTGACTGCTGGCAGGTGTGCTGGACAAAGAACCTTTACAGACCAACCCAGCCAGGATATTTTTTATTTCTTCCTCTTAATGCTGATGGGTTTTGTGGGTTTTCCATGGAACAGCCTGGAGCAGAGTTGATAACTTGGAGCAGAAATGCTCATGGAGCCCTTTGGCCCAGGTCAACAGGCTGGGGTTGGCATTGAGAGTGACTTGTGTAAGCAGGATTGATCTGTCCGCAAGCAGGAGCAGGCAGTGGTGAAGCACTGAGAGAGCTGACAAAAATGAAGGAGAAACAATTTACAAGGTCATGCCAGGACAAAGGGGAATGGCTTCACACTGCCAGAGGGTAGGTCTAGATGGGATATTAGGAAAAAGTGTTTCCCTGTGAGGGTGGGGAGCCCTGGCACAGGTTCCCAGAGAAGCTGTGGTGCCCCTGGATCCCTGGAAGTGTCCAAGGCCAGGTTGGATAAGGTTGGATCAACCTGGGCTAGTGGAAGGTGTCCCTGCCCATGGTGGAGTGCTGGAACGAGGTGATCTTTAAGGCCCTTTCCAACCCAGGCCATTCTAGCATTCATTCTGTGATTGCTCAGGAAAGGGACTCTGTGGCAGCAGGATTTTCGTAGAGGGAAATCAGGATGCCAAACTGATGCTCAATCCTTTTGTTAGCAGGAACCAGGCTGGTGTGACTGGCAGCCCCTCAGTTCTGCTCCAAAGCCTTTTTCCTTGTCTCTGGGATGATGCCAGCAGGTTGTGCAGCACTCTGCCACCATGGTGAGCAGGCTGCAAGCAGCACTGATGGTACAGGAGCATCATCCTGGGGAGGGCAGGAGTGAGTTGGGAGATTCAGGACACATCTCCAACGTGCCCTGGGGTTAGGTCACTTCAGTGTTCACTTCTCTCTTTGGCAGGGGTCTGGGGAAAGACTTGGCAGCTTCTCTGCAGGCCTGTGAGAGCTCCAGGCTTGAGGAGGAGCATCTTGGGTGCCAGTGCTGAAACAGAGGTGCTTCCCATCTCTTCTGTTTCCCCTTGAAGCTTTTGGAGTTGGCCATACATTTTGTTCACAGAGTGTGAACTTCTAAGCCATTTTTCAACATCTTGGTCTTACATTGGGAATGTTTTCCAAATGAAATTATGCTTTGCTCATAACTTCTGCAAGTTCTGCATCTCAAACTGTGGTTACAGGTAGGGTCACCCTGGAGAAATTATAGGAAATGGAAAGATTGTTCATGATGACTGTAACTGATTGAGCTTTGCTAAATAGAAGTGGGTCTTCCTAGGGAAATTGATTTGAATAGATTTATTTTCAAGCAAGTAGCACATTTTCAAATGGAAAGTGATTCTGTCTCCCTCCTACATCAGCAAGGCTCCCAGGGGGTTTGTCTGGGGTTCAAGGAGCATCCAGATCATCCTGCCTTACAGTTCATGGAATAGTTTTTGCAAGGCAAGCAAAGCATAAGGCAAGATAAAAGTCATATATCTCCCTTGCAGAGACGAAGAAAATTTTGCATCTTATGCTTCAAATAAATTATCAAATTACTTATCAAAATCACCTCTGGAAAGCCATATTCCAGAAATAGCTTGCAAGACTTGTGTCAATAGAGACATTTCTCTCATACATGAGCAAAGATCTGCGCAGGAACAACTCTAATGTTGCAGGTGCTTGATCATGGTAACTTGGGGAGAGGAAAAGGAAATTTGTCAGCAAAGGGAGCAACTAAAATGGGGAAAAACTTTGCAGGACGAGGGGCAGATCATCTTCATGGCTGCTATTTCATAAGTTGCCATTTGGTTCCAGGTAACTTTCTGGCCTCCTCATGTTTTTATCCTGACTGCTCTTCTTCAGCACTGCTACCCCAGGACTTTGCCTTTAACAAGCCTCGGTGATCCTGGGAGCTCCAGTGCCTTGTTCCTGGGAATTGCTGTGCTGCTGGATCATGCTGTGCTCTTGTCCCCATTCCCTTTCCTCTCCTGCTGAGGAGCCTCCAATAGAATTTCCACAGCTAAGCCTGCCTTGGGCACAGCAGTGCTGGGTACCCCTTGGCCCCTGCAGGAACAGGGTGAATGAATCTTGTGTCCTCCCTGTCCCCTTTCTGGGAATGTTGGGGTTTGGTACAGCTGTGTACTTTGCTCTTTAAAGAGGGTTGTGTGCCTGACTCTTCCAACAGTTGCTGAAGCCAGGGCTCATCCAATATTCCTAGCATCCCAGGTGCATGGGAACTGGAGGGAAAAAAAGGAATGCCAGTAATGGGATTTTACTGGGTTTTTAGACCCGAGGAGAAGTCATCCTCTCCTTGAATCATAACGACGTTTGCAGAGATCTTTACATACAACTCCTTTTCCTATTGTGACTCCTGGGATCAGCCTGCCAGTCAGGGAAGGGCAGGTCCAGGTGACCCCCTGCCCTGTGCCACAGGCTTTGTTTCACTGGGGCATGGAGAGACCAGAGAGCTTGTCCCCAGGCTGGGCATCCCCATGGGGTGTTGGAATGCACCTCTGAAAGTGAGATCAGGGAGACCTGTAACCCTGGAGACTGCTGTGAATTTCCAGGTTTCCAGGGATGTCCTGGTGGTGTCCATAACACAGATTTGATACTTTTCCTGAACCTGCAAATGTCTCTCTTCAGAGCAGTACTCCTGGAGATGGTGGGAGTGAAGAAGCAGCTTGGCTGAATGATGGAGAAGGCAAACTAAAAGTGTAGGAGGGGAGGGTTCAAACTATGAAAGGGATTTGGGGTCTCAAACAGCTAATGTCAGCCAGTCCTGAAAGCAGGCATGGAAGTTCAGTAAATCCCCCGACTGGCCTCCAGTTATTGTTAGGTGGATTAACTTCCCTGTCCTTGGGCACAACCATCATTCCATATTCTAGCACTGCACAGAGGCTGCCAAATCATGGCATGAGTGAGCAGGAACTCCTGAGGAGGTCCCTTCCCCTGGGTACCATTCCCACAGAGGGTGACTGGGTGCTATCTTGTCAGAATGAGCAGGAATAGAACTGATTGGAGCTTAGGAAAAGATTTCCAGAGAGGACACTTGATAGAGGAGACATCAAATGGGATGATTCAATCAGGTCCCCAGGCATCTCTGCTGAATCAGCTTTAAGATAAGTCACCTCTCATGTGAGGTCAGTGCTTGGGAGCTGCTGTGGGGCCAGCTGTTTGCCACATCTCTGTTTTCTTTGCAAATGAAATGCAAAAAGGTATTTTGTGAATCCTGCCCTTAACTTGTGTGCACTGCTCGGCAGTTGCCATGTTTTACCCTAGAGGGAGTTGCTTTTCTGCAGTGGGAACAGGGATCTGTGTTCCTTGGAGGATGTCAGGGGCCCAGGATGAAAGGAGCTCCCAGGATAAGCACTGCATCGTCGCTGAGGTGCTGCCCCTGCAAATGTTTGTTCTCTTATGGGGAGGTTGGTCTTTGATGATCTTCCATCTCCTGCTGATAGCAGGGTTTTCCTCAGTATGCTTTGGGTTTTCCTCAGTATGCTTTGGGTTTTCCGTATCTTGTTGTTTTGCTCCTGTTTCTGTGGAGATCTCGACTGGGCTGGTATCAAGCAGAAGAGCAGAGATGTCACCTTGAACCTGGCGAGCTTGTGCTTTAAAGTGACATTTTAAGTCCTTGTGGCAAATAACTCAGTCTTTTTCCAGGATTTAGGAAATGCCTGACCAGTTTCAGAGGAGTGGGCCTGGGGTTTCCACTCTGCCCTGCTGCTGTGGCCAAATGGGTTTGCAGCAGGAACATCTGCCCTGGGGAGAGGCTGCTGCTGGCTGAGGGAAGGGGAGAAAAGTTCATGAGTGCTTTGAACCTGGAAGGTTTCTCAGGAATCTGGCTCAGGTCTCACTTGAAGAGGTGAACGAATTGCTGGTAAGTATTTTTAGTGGGATGCTGCAGCTTTTGTCTCAGAAACACCCCCACTGGGAGCTCTGCCCTGGTCTCCACTGCAGCCCCACTGGTGTGGCCAACACAGGCTACTCCAGCCCTGGGTGAGACAGGGTAAGCAGCAGAGGGCTGTGGGGACAGATGGTGTTCTTGGCCAGCAGCACCCTGGGGATGGGGAAGGCAGTGCCCTCAGCCCTGTGCCTCACCTTTGCAGAGCCACCTGTGGCCTGGGCTGAGGTTTTTAAGTTGTTTAGGAGCAAGGTGGCTGCTGAGCCTGCTGCAAGAGGGACCTCCTCCTCCACAGCATGGGGGTGAGTGCTGTGCTGGGGGTTGTGCTGGGAACCTGTTAGCTCTTTGTGTGTTCTGGACTGATGAGTCTTGATGGTTTCCTCTCAAAGTTTTGTTTCTTGAATCCCTGTTTCAACTGCTCAAAACCAGTTACAGACAACTACTTGCAATAGACTGAACTGCAGAATGGGTTTAATTCCTCCGTAGCAGGGCAGTTCATTCCAGCAGGAGTGTTTTCTCCATCAAGGAAAAAGATTGGTTTTTTGTTAAGGTAGTTGTACTGTGCCAAGCTCCCCAGTCCATGGTTTCACAGGGGTTGGTTGGGGCTGTCCTGCAAAGCCTGTTGCAGATTTCTTTGCAGCAATACCAATGCTGTGAGGAGGGACAGGGGCATGAAATGACTTCCGAGAAATTTGTGTTGTGCTGTGAGCAGTGAGGAGTGGTGGCAGCAGCCCAGAGCCTCTCAGGGATGTGAGGTGCAGTGTGGCCCATGTGAAGTGTGAAGGACATTGCTGCTGGTCAGCAGAGTGTAGGGGACATGAATGAACCCAGAAAATTCCTCTGGAGCAGAGAGTGCACCCCGTGGGAGGCATGGTGGGAAGGGGGAAATGTTTGAAGTTTTGTTTTGTTCTTGTTGAACTTGATGGTGTCGGAAAGAACTGTGGTGAAGCGGCAGCAATTGGAGCTCAGCTCTCCCCCAGCAAAACTGCCTGGAAGAAACCACAGCTCATTTCAAGCATAGAGGGGAATATTTTGGAAAGCTTAGGCTTGAGGAAGAAGTGATTTTTGTAGATAAGGACTGTGAAAACTGTTGCAGAGTAACACCTCATCCTCAGCCAATCATGTCTTTTTCCATGGGCTGAGTGTCTCAGGGTGGGTTTGATTTGCAAGGTGGGATGTGTCAGGAAAGGTTTGGGCTGGAGAGCAGGAAAGGTTCTTCCCCCAGAGGGTGTTGGCACTGCCCAGGCTGCCCAGGGAATGGGCACAGCCTGAGGCTGCCAGAGCTCCAGGAGCATTTGGACAGCACTGCCAGGGATGCACAGGGTGGGATTGTTGGGGTGTTTGTGCAGGGACAGGGGTTGGATTGATGATCTTTGTGGGTCTCTCCTGTCTCAGGATATTCCATGATCCTGTGTGTCAGAGCAGTGCCCACACTGGGAGGTCTCAGTGCTGTGGACTGAGAGGATTTCTGCCACACCAAGGCTTGGGTTGCCATGACCAGACACTGTCCAGGGCCAAGCTGGGCAGGTCCAAGGTAGTGCTGCTCAGGGAATACTTGGCACCAAAGCGGTGATGCCTGAGTGGCTGGCTGGACAGGGAGATGGCAGGTGAGGATTTCATCCTCTCCCTGGATGGCTCTGCCAAGGGCAAAGGTGACAGGCAGAGTTAAATATACTGTTGGGTGATACTAGTCCAGCTTATTCCTGTGAACATGGGAACAAATTTGGAGACCTGGAACACAGCCTGTCCAGCTTCTGTCTGTCAAGTTTGACAGCTCCAGCATTAACCACTGCAAGCTTCTGCAGCCCAGGCTGCACAGAGCTGCCCCATGGAAGCCTGAGGTGTCCTCATGAAATCACCATGCAAATGTAATGGATTCCAGAAAGCAATCTGTTTGATGAGTTTGTTTGATTTTCATATCCTCTATTTTTCCTCCTACTGATCTTTTGAAACTCTCATTATTCTGGAATCATTATTGTTTCCTGAAAATAGTTTGCTAAGATATGGTTGGATTTTCTTTTTTATGAATGAAAAGCAGTGGATTTTGTGGGAGTTGTAGCACTCAAGCAAAGCTGAACTGCTTTGCACCCATTCAGTCTTCCTGCACCAGTGTCTCTTCCTGAGACAAAATCTTGTACAAAAGCACAAGTTCGAGCCAGGCTTGCTGGGATCACTGATATCACAGTCCTGTGAGACCACAGGGCAACATTCCAAAGCTAGGTTGTGGCATTGTGTCCCAGTTTGGGAAGCCTGGACAGAACCACCAGTGCCCCTTGATAAATGTGCATTTCAGTGGTTCCATTTTAATCCATGTTGCAGCATCTCCATTCCCCCTCGAGACTTTGGCCAGAGCTGCAGAGCTGAGCACCTGCAGATCCCTTTGAGTACATGGGGACTTGCAGTCACCCTCCAAAATGATCCTGGGGGAGATGAGGTGCCAAAGCTGGAGTGGTCATGGCTGTGCAGCATCAGGTCAGACCTTCCAGCGCCGACCTCCCTCGCAAGCCCCGAGCAGCAGCTTTGGGAGGCAACACTTTGCCAGGCGCAGTGGAAGTCAGGACCACCCAGTTCTGATAAGGGCAGTTCAGAAAGGAAGGGGAAGATTGTGAAAAGAGGGGCAAAGGGGCACAAAGGGAAGAAAAAAACCACCCCACCGCCGAACAAAACTGAAGATCAAGACTGCTGTTAAACACACTGCCTGCGAGGGAGGTCTCACCATGCCTTTTCTAATCTAGAGCCAGCCAGGATTGTATTAACAGCTTCAACGCAATGGAACAAATTAATCCCTGATGTAATTGAAATCGGTGAGGTCTCACAATAGGTGAGTTTGACGCAGTGGGATAGAAATAGAACAAGTATTGGAATGAAGGAGTGAAATGAAGTCACACTGTTCAGCCATTGGTATTTCATTCCTAGAAACAAAGGCCAGACAAATGCAGAGAATACATGGCTCTGCTGGGCATGGTTGAAAGCTGCTCAATAATATCAAGCTTTGAAGGGATATTTCCGTGTGGAGAGGAAGTATGTAGCAGACATATAACAAGCATTAAAAAAAGAAAAAAAGACAAAGAAAGAAAGGAATAAAGAAAAAGCCCTGCTTGCTCCTTGCCTGATGGATACTGTGGTAAAATAATACCAGCCTAATAATGATAATAATAATAATAATAATAATAATAATAAAGATATATCACGACTGGGGAAAAATAAGAAAAAGAGTTAAGGTCTGAATTGTATTTCTGGAGACTCAAGCTGTCAAGAGCCCGTGGCAAGCTGCGGTGTCCTGCAGATCTCTCTCAGCTGAGATGCTTGGAGTTGATTTGCTTTGGTCGACGCAGGCAGCAGGAACTGGTGCCACTGGGAAAGAGCTGCCTTTGGGTGTTGGCAGGGGGCTCAGCCTTGGCCCCTTTGGTGCTGCAGTACCACGGCACAGCTCAGGGGCACAGGGGACGCTGGGGGTGCCTCGTGCAGGTGGCTGAGCTGCTGCTGCTCATGGTGACATTGTTAGTAATGTCACCTGGGGGCTGCTGGCAATGGCCTGTTCCACAGTGGTGAGAACAGGCAGGCAGAGATGAGAGGATGGGGGTGTTGGAGCCCCTTTGGGAGCACTCTGGTGCTGGGCTGTGCCGTGAGCAGTGCTGGCTGCAGGTGCCATCCTGCCTTCAGCTATGGTCCTGAAAGTCATTCATCGAGGCTGAAACCCTGCTCTTCCCCAGGATTAACCATTTCCCAGGGTGCAACAAGTTTAGAATGTCACTATATCACAAAAAGAGCATTTTCAACAGTTCTGGCTATGTCTCATTCCTTCATCAAAAGGAAAAACTTAATTTTCTTGATGGTAGCATCATCTTTCTCTAGAAAATGGCCAAATCACTGACTGATGGGCCATAAAACATCCTTTTCCTTAAGCTCTCAGGTTCCAGTTTTTTGGCTCTCCCTCCTGGTTTGATACCAGGCTCAGCAGCACTGTCTGCAATCCCAAGGCCAACAGACGCGTTGCTTTTGCAGTGGTGCATGGCTTGGACAGCTGGTGGGGTTTTGGGAGCTGCTGGGGAGCATGGCTGAGTGATGGCTGTGTTTCTCAGAGGTTCTGTGTTTCAGAGGGATCAGAGGTCTGACACTGCCCGAGGAGATTTAATCTGCCTCTCTGAATGTGCAAGGCAGCTCTCTGGAGGAAAGGAGGTTTTGCTTGCAGAGTGGCTTTGGGATCCAAGTATGTGTCACCTCACTGAGCTGTATGTCCCATTTTCCAAGCCCTGGAAATGTGTTCTCTTTGGGTCTGGTTTAACATTTCTGAAATCCAAAGGGACGGGCAGGCTTGACCCCCTCATCACCTCGTTTCCTTCTCCTTTCTAGCTCCATCCCTACATGCACTTCACTGAAGAGTGCATTAAACAAAGAGCAAACTGCCTTGAATTTCACCTACTGCAGCAACTTCAAAATGCTCAAGTCAAAGAAATGCGTGGCTCAATTCCAGAGTGTATCTGTGCAGGAACAGGGAGAGCTCTGGGTTTTTCTCCATGATGGACTGACTTCTCCTGCTTGGGCCATGCCAAGGGAGTGCTTGGCACTCATCCTCTGTGCAGGCAGCAGCCCCTCTGTGACAAGGGGAGGTGGAGATGGTCTGTTCTTGGCTTTCTTCCTGCCCCTGTGTGGTGAAGTGGAGGCAGGGAAGAGAGCAGAGGGAAAGGGAATAGCCCAAATGCATTGCAAAGAGAAGCACAAGGAGTAAAAGCATTTTTCAAGCTGAAGGGCACTGTTGGTACTAGAGTGTTGTGCTTTGGGAATGGTGCTCCCCAGTTTAGTTCTCCCACCAAGACTCTCCAAACGCTGCTGCCACTTGCTTGCTCCCTCTGTCCTCCCACCTCCTCGGGTGCCAGAGAGAAGAACTGGAGGCACAAAAGCCAAACATCACAGGCTGAGATATGGACAATTTTCCAGAAACAGCAATGAGATAAGAAAATGAACAGTAGCAGCAACAATATTGACAACGAAAATGTTTGAAAGAGGCAGTGATTCACATGCAAAATACTCACCAAGCCTGACCACTCGTGTGCCACACTGGCTCACCCAGCAGGAGCTCCTTCTCCCCCAAAGAGTCCCTTTCCCCTGCCCCTGGCAAGGAGGTGAAGTGCTGTAGAATAACCTCCAGGTCCTGGCCATGCTCCCTCGTTCCACTATTGCAAAAAAATTAACCCTGTCCTGTCTGGAAACAGGACAAAGTATAAACAGATGTCAACTGAAGGTAAATATATCAGGTAGAAAATGAAGATAGAAAATATTAGGCAATTGTTTCTGAAACAGCCTTCTAAGGAAGCAGAGACAAAAATGGTTCATGACTTAATTTAGGAACAATCTGTAAAGTGGTACAGCTCTTGTGGAGTGAGATCTTTTGGGCTCTGGGTTTTTAATAGGATATTTATGATGTCATATGTCTGACGAAATTTTTTTTCACCAAAAAGAAATATCAAAAAGCATTTCAAGTGAAGTACTTTGTAAATGCCATTGGTGGAGTCTTTTGTGGAATCTCATATCTGATCACTTTGAATGACCACTTCTGTGGTGCTCCATGCCCCTCCTCACAGACCATCCCAAAGGGTACACAGTCAACCATCCACGGTGACATCTCCCAAGGCTTAGAGTGCAGCTTAGCCCTTTGGATATTTATTTCTCAAGAAAAAAATATTTTTCCATGGGTATCAGGAAGAAACAAACACCAAAGCAAAGCTGTAGGTTCTGTTATTTTGAAAAGCTTAGCTCCATTTGTAGAATTCTGGCACTGTTGCACCACGGCCTCTCTCCCATTGGATGCACAGAGCTCCAAAGTGCTCTCTCCCTTTGCTCTGTGTTCCTGCTGCATATCTGAGCATGGAGCTGCTTTTCCAAACATGCTCCTTAACCCAAAGAAGGTTTGGTTTATGCCCAAGCAGTGCTCATCCACTCCTGTCTGGTTACAGACTAGGCTCTGTAACACAAAGGTAACAATATCCTGGTGATGGATCAACCTTGCAGGTAAATGGAAAAAAAGGAGTGCATTGTGTTTCACTGTGTGCCGAGTGTGGCTGTCATAGTAAGCTAGCAAATCCTGCTGTAATTTGCATACAGGAATTTTGCCAAAGTCATGGAAGCAAAGTGGTTTGTTACTTGCCTTTGAGGGCTTGAGAGTGATCTGTCTTGGATATCCTCTTGTTGACCTTATTGAGTTAACTTCCATGTGTTTAAAAGGTCATGGAGAAAATCATTAATATTAGGTTGATTTGATGGCTGAAAGGTAATAAGTATTTCCTGCTTATCAGATGGGGTTTGAGAGGACTTTGAATAGCCTGATTTGTTTATCTTTTGCAATTGGTATGGCCCTTAGCAAGAGGGATTTTGTATTCCTGGTTCAACTGGGGGAATGACACATGATTTGCTCTCTGTTGAGTACTCTGTAACATAAATAGGAAAACACCAGGAAATTCTGAAGTCCAGCTCTCAGCTAACTTCGCCGTGCTGTAGGCCTCAGACATCTCATGCTGTAACGCTTTATGACATGAACAATAACAGATTAACATCCCCTGTTACTGGAAAGCTCAAAATAGAAAATCCGAAGTGTGTGAAGGTTGGTGGGGTGGAAAGCCAAATGCCATAAACATGTCTTGGCACGGCCAGAGCTTCATTGACCTTGGGGCTGGGATTGCTCTCCATTCACAGGGAGGCATCTGTGAGTGCAGAGATGGGGCACAAGCCTGTGTAGAACTGACATAGCAGTGCTGCTGTTGGAGGCTTTTGCCGTTCTCCAACTTTTCTTGGATTAATGCACAGTGAAACCTTAGGCTGCATCAGCAAAATGGTCTTTCCTTCACCCTCCGTCTGGGATTTAACAAGTAGGGCAGTCGTTCTTTAAGCTGAAGGATGGTTGTGAAGCCATTTCAGACAAAATCCACTCTTATTTGAGAATCATTTGGCAAAAAAGCACTTGAAAATCTCCCATTGTGGACTCTCTAGAAGACAGATGTCGTTTCTGGTTGCTTTGGCCATTTGGAAAGGAGGTAGGACTGAATGCTCCCGCCTTGAATGACTGGGCAAGTACAACAGAGGAGAGAGATCAGCTTCTTTTCAGGAGTGAGGTATTTCTGTTTCATCTGTGGCTTGAGGTGATGGTTGTTTTTAGAAGGAATGTTGTTTATTCCCTTACACAAACTCTGTATTGCCAACTGTATTTGTAGCTGTATATTATCCCTGAGAGCTGTAGTGACAAAGAAATAATAAATCGATAAGGAGCTGATGGAAAAGGAAAAGAGGAGTGAAAATGAAACCAAATTCAATGCTCTGATTTAACGACTGGGATCTTGCAGGTTATAAACTGTTGCCAAAGAATGAGGTGGAGTTACGAGATGGCATTATATTGAACCACTATCCTGAGATGCTGAAATCAGCATGCACAGACAGCAGCCCCTAGCAGTTGGAGAGATGCAAGACAGACCATAATACAACCCTAAATCCCTGCTGGAGTCCTGTCTCCTGTCCCTCGAGGGTGTCCCACAGTGCTGCTCAGGAACTAGAAGGTGAAAACAGCCCGTCCCTTCAGTGACCTGTTGTGTGGAGATCTGGACCCAGAGTCTGTTTAGCTGCCTGCAGCATGGAGGTGTGGATGATCAGACTGAAAGGCAAAAAAAAGGTTGCCGTTCTGTATATGATACGTTTATATGCAGTAACAGCATATCAGTAGTGAAAATAAAAAAGGAAAATTTGCTTTGGTGAACAGGAATGAAAGCCCTTTAGTTTAAGGGACTTGAAGACATTTCTGCATTCAAGTGTATTTGGGGGTGGATGTACTTGGTTTTAGGTGACCTTCTTCACTGAGTGTTGGCGATCAGTTGCCAAAGGAGACATATGTTACTAATTTTTTTGAAATTTATAGAAGAGTCTCTCTTATGGTATATATAGATGGACTTTCTTATCTCAGAGAGGTTTGCTGCTTGATGGAGTGCACCCTGTAGGGAAGGGGTCCTGAGAGTGGATTTTACCAATGATCAAATAGGTTTTATCTCATGAAATCAACACCGCATGAAATTTTATTTCTGGGTATTGATATTCTCTGCTGCAGGCCAGATGCAGCCCAGGCTGGCACGGTTAATTCCCCTTGGCCACAGTCCAGCAGAGCATCCTGTTTCCACGGAGTGGTTAAGTGTGAGCTTATCTTTAAGCAGGCGGCTAAATCCGGATGGTTTCACTGCTGCTCTGGACCATGGCTTCTTGGCCAAGGGACAGGTCAGCTGCAAGGGGAAACTGCAGCATGTTCCTCTTCCAGGATTCTTTCCCTGGGTCAGAGCTGGGCCTCTTCCTAGGGAAGTGATGGAGTGATACACACTGGGCTGGCTGCATTTCGGGGGTCAGCGTCACCTGCTGATTCCTCCATCAGCTCCTTCTGGGCTTGGCTGAGGTGTGGGCTGAGGGTGATGCCAGCCAAGTCCTTGGATGGGGAGGAGGAGCCATCATCCCCTGTGCTGCTGGTGCCCTTCTTGCCAAGGGAGGGGGCACTTAATTAGCTGATCTTAGGCAGGGCAATGGTGACAAACAGGCATAGGTATGTTGGTGACATGTTGGAGCTGAGCACAGTGCAGGATGCTCCCAAATCCACCCAGGCACTGCACTGTGGGCTGGGGCCTCTGTAGTGTGAGGGCTCCAGAGACAATTAGAAGAGAATTAAGGCATGTTTTGGAAAACAGATTGCCTTTTCTATTGGGAGTTTCCAAAAAAGCAAAGCAACCTGCCCTTCCCCCCACTTCAAATCCCACCTGTTTTGGTTTTTTTTTCCCTAGAAAAATGTGAAATTCATTAACATGTGGTGAAAGCAGTGTAACGACGTCATCTTGATTTAAAATCTGTTTTAAATCTTAAAATGATGGAGCCAGTATTTTAACTGCAAATAGCCTTGCTTTGTGGGCATGAGGCAGACTGTCAGCATGACTGGAACATCTCTGGGTTTGGTAGTTTAGCATCCTTTGCAACAATGGCATTTGAAAAGAAAGCAAGAAAATATGTAAGAAGGTAAAAAGGAATTAATATTATTTCCATCAAAAGCCAAGTCCTGCTTGCTGTGTTCAGGTGTAGCTGTGGTGCCTGGGGAGCCCAGGGCGAGCAGAGCCCAGCTCTGTGCTGACCAGAGTTCTGTCAGCATCCCACTGTGGCATCCTGCCATGCCCTCTGGCCACGTGCCACAGCTGCTCCTCCTCTTGCATCCTCAGCAGAGGGCCGCAGCTCCTGGCTGCCTTGTTTTCTGAGAATGGGAAATACTGTGACCCTGTCTGTCCCCTCTGCCATCACTGTGAATGTCCCAGCATCACTCTGTGCCTCCCTTTGCACAGCCTGTGTCTCTACCTTCAGATCCCTGTGAGCTTCTGACAGTAAAATCAGAGCTCAATCACTTTCTCTCCAAAAATTCAAATGGCAAAATCCCAGCTTTTAATAACAGCACCACAGGCGATCCCAGAATATTGCTGTGAACTTCATTGCTATTGCCACTGTGCTGAACATGGGTTTGGTTCAGGGTGCTTTCTGAAGGTCTAGTGCTAAGCAGCACTGCCTGCCTGAAGTTTTCCTCCTGCTGCAGACCTGGGTGTCCCTTAGATAAGTGGAAATGCCCCAAAGTTCTATTGAGGTTTTGACTTTCAGGCTTCAGAATATTTGCTGGTATGAGATGACATGCAGGATGCTAAAGTGGGGCTATTTGGTGTGTTGTGGCCACTTGCTCCTCTGTGTTTTCATCTGGAATGGATCAGAACAAGGATTTATTGACCTTTTTCATTTTCATTGCCAGTTCTGTCCCCACACAGATACATCACAACACTGTTGCTTGCAGGCCATGTTTCTAAGTGATTTTTTTTGTCGTGAAAAGGGAATCTGCCACCAAAATGTTGCCCATCTGTGAGTTTGGAGTGGACAGTGTGAATGCTGTGATGCAAATGCACCACAGATCACCGATGGTCAGATCATGGAGCAATTTTTGGGCTTTCATATTGTTTGGGTGTGAAATGCTTTTTGGGTGCATGCTGCCCAGTCTCCCCTTTGGGAGGGCATCTTGAGAACATTGGTGTTTTCAGGTCCTCTTACCTCGGGCAAGTCAGGACTCCTCTTTACTCTTTGGAAGCAAAAGTGGGAATCCTGTTTTGGTATTTCTTGGGAATACTTAAGATGGGAAACTTAACAAAAAGTTTATGGTAATATTTTAAGGCTGTAGTGAACTAAGGTTAATTTACTCCCTTGGCCAAAACAAACAGATGAGGTGGCTGAGGCAGTCAGACCCCTGATGATCACAGCCACTGGTGGAACAAACCAGTTTGATTCCCACCACTCCTCATGATCTCTCCTCGAGAGAGATCTCCTGTGACCCTGTTGAGGTGGACAGAAATGCATCCATGGGTGGTGACCAGCGAGGTGGCTTCACTGAAGAGCAGAGCTGGCCAAACAGTTCAGCTGAAGAGCATACAAGTGACACTTTTATTGTAGTGGATTTTAGGCCAGTGTAAAGCTCGAGGCCAGTCTGCTAAGGGCAGCACAAATAGTTTTTCCCTTTACTTTTCTCTGCAGTTAATCCAGGGAATCAGTGGAGCTGCTGTAGGTGATGCACCAAGTCTCTGAGGAGGGGTTGTCTGTCCCCAGTCTCCAATTTGTGCTCATGGAATCTGGTAGAGGCTGTGCACATGGAGAGCCTAATTTATGGTCAGTGTGGCTGACCAGGATTAAATCAAAGCAGGGCCAAGAAGACATTTTTATTTAAAAAAACCCAGTTTGATTGTAAACCCCCAGGTTTGGTTTACTCTGGAGAGCCAGCTCTGGGTAGGATTACACACTGAGTTCCTGATACCACTGCCAAGTGAAGGGCAGCCAAATCTGAGTCCTCCAGTGCCACGTGCCCTTGGCAGGTTGGCATGCAGTCCCTCTGCCCAGGAGGTTTGTGTTCATGGTCTGTCCTGTTCTCTCTCCCCACTCCCCATCCCTCGCAGATGTTTGCTGCTGAGGAGAACGTGGATTTTCGGATACACGTGGAGAACCAGACGCGAGCGAGGGACGATGTGAGCAGGAAGCAGCTTCGGCTCTATCAGCTCTACAGCAGGACAAGTGGGAAGCACATCCAAGTGCTCGGCAGGAGGATCAGTGCCAAAGGAGAAGATGGAGATAAATATGGTAAGAATATTTACTCGGATCCCCCAGACTTCAGGTCAAAGGCTTTAATCCAGGATGTTATGCTAAGAACCTCTTGGGAGAAATATAATGAGAGCAATAAAAAACAAGATAAAAGGAAAAAACCCTTTCCAGGTTAAGAACATGAGATTCGTTTTGTTGGAGCTGCCTCACAGCTGCAGACAGTTCCCACAGTACTGCCATGCCCCAATTTATTAGTATGTGGTTGAAGAGAAGAATGTCTTTCTGCCCAAGACATGAGCTCACAGTGTGCTTACTGCAATTCATAAATGATGCCTAAGTTGGTGGTTGGGGAAGTCCTTTCCCCATGAACTCTTGGGCTTGTGTTTGGGTGAATCCAGTTTTTAAATGAAGCACTCTCATCTTTTCAGATGGTGGGATATTTGGTTTGAACTGAAATTAGACTTTGAGAGATCTGAGAGTACCCCAGAGCTCAAGCTGAATCTCTGAGCATGTATATCTTGCAGGAAAAACAATACTTGTCCTGTGCTAGCAGTGCATCCAAGTATTCTCACTGTGATTTGCACACAAGCAACATGCTGGAAATGCTGTTAGAGGCCGGGTTACAAAAAATGTTTTGATTCTGGTTTATTTTGAGATGGTTGCAGCTGAGATGCTTTTGCTCTAGTTGGCTGTTGGGAGGATGATAGGGCTGTTCAGAACACTGGTCCTGTTGGTGTTTGGCATGTGCAGCCTGTGTTGCTTCAGAGGTGTGTGTGTGTGAGTTTGCTGGCACAGCCATTCATGTGGGACTGTCTGGTGCAGCACTGGTGAGGTTGAGCTGAGCTGTGAGGATGGCAGGTCAAAATCTGGGGGAGTTCTCTCAGGAAGCTTCAGGACGGATGAGGCACACCCTGGGCACAGAGGGCAGCTGCTGCCAGTGCCGGACTGGGTGCAGGAGCAGCGTGAGCTGTGCCAGGGGAAGCGACAGCCAGAGAGCAGCCGGCAGGTAGGCAGTGCCCGCCCAAGGCACTCGTGTGGAGTTACCCCATCTCTCCCAAGAAAGTCCTGCCCTGAGGTCTCATCAGCCTTGTCCTTTGTCATTCCCAAATTTCCAGATATTACAGGAGTGAAAAGTGCCACTTGGGTGCTAATTATTGTGTCATTTTATTGCATTCATCCTCCTGAGGTTTGATATGTAAACGAGTGGCTGGGCGCTGCCGCCGCCCGGGGATGTCTCCTGCCCGCGGTGGCTGTCAGGTGCCGTGATGGAGTTTTCCACTCCGTGAAAGAAGGCGGCATTTACAGTGGGTGCATCAGGGAAGTGTTCCCGGGAGCAGCTGACAAGTGCTAATTTATGTGTCAAAGCCCATCTTGTCCCCTTCATACATATGCAATCGTGTCTGAACAACAAATCCGCGCGGCCGGGAGCGCTCGTGGCCGAGGGCGGTGCTGCGCCACGGCAGAGCCCGACACTCCCCGGCCGGGGAGCTCCTGCATCCCTGGCTGCCACCAAACCCCCCTCCTGGCTGCCGAAGTGCCATGGGGTTGTTTGCCGCCCCAGCCCACCCCACAGCCCCGCCCGGCTCCCTCTCCGGAACCTCCTCATCAAAGGCACGGAGGCTGCGGAGCCTTCTCGTCCCCAGCCCTGTGAAAGGTTATGGAAATCTGCTCATCGCCCTGCCTGGCGCGGAACACTCGGAGCATGATAATCGGGGAGACAGTGAGGTGGGACACGGCGATGCAGGGTGTGACCGCAGAGCTCCTCTCTGGGATAATGGAGGGGGGAGAGATGTCGGAGTTACTGGAGTGAGAACCATCTGTGTTACAGCCAAACCTGGACACAAAGGCAATGACACAGGGCTCATTATGTGCCAGGAACCCCTCCCCCTGATGCATTATTATGGAGTAACCTTTGATCAAGACCAGAGAGAGGCTTAAACCGGGTCTAGGGATCTCAACAGTCGCAAACTTTTGATCCACATCTCCGTCTCCCGGTCAGGTCTGCGTCTGGAGGACACCTCTCCTCCCACGCGGCAGATGGCTGCGTGTCCTCCTGCCCTTTCCCTCTCCTTCCCTCTCCTTCCCCTCCGTGCTGGCACGGTGTGCCAGAGCCGGGCTGCGCTGCGGAGGTGCCCGCTGGCCTCTGGGCTGTGTCACCCTTGCAGATGGCACAGGCTCGGGCGGCACGGCCTCTGCGCCGCCTCACCCTGCTGAGGGAGGGCACGGCGAGCCTGAGGTGGGCTAAGGACTGCAGCCTGGGGAAGGCTTTGGGAGGACAAGCAAGTCTAAGTCTGAGAAAAGGCAAGAGACAAGAGTGGGAAAACGTGCCGTGAGCCGGCTCCAGCAATGAGTTCTCACCAGCTCGCTCCCACTCGGAAGGGGTGGGCAGCCTCAGGTTCACGTGGGAAGCTCTGTCAGGACAGAGGTCCATGGTGCTCATCACCAGCCCATTAGCACTAGCCTGCTTTAAGGATAGGAGAGCAAATAATGTTTTAGCACCTCTTTCCCGTCTTCCCTGACATTCACAACAGTGTCCAGATGCTTTTTAGGGCTGTCCTGCCTTTGAAGGGAGGTTACTTTTATTGCAAGGTTTTATTGACTTCTGTAAAACTTCTCACCTCTTGGTTGCAGAGAATGCCCAGAACAGAGGGGAGGTGGCAGATCTCAGGAAGGGAATTGCTCCTTTTCAAGCAGCCACCACAAGTAGAGCAGAATGAGCAGCCAGCCCTAGCTCAGGCAAGGAATGATGCTGCAGGCCTGCGGTGATCCAGCCGGAGGAATCCCCCTTGACTGTTTTTTCCAGGTGTGCAAATGTCTTGTGCAAGGCAAAATGCATGCTCTGCAATGCATAATTTTGCTGTCATAATAATTCCGGTGTGTAATTTTTGGTTTATGCATTCTTTGGGGCCAAGATCTGGCCCTGTGTGTTAGATCATTAAATGGCAAATTAAGTCAGTTAATAGAATTAATTGAGTCGATGTAATCCTTTTAATCAGATGGATTTGATCCCTTCTCAGATGAATTAGAATCCATCAACAGATAAGTCAATTATTGGACTACATTAAATCTAATAATAATGCCTGCTGCTCACAGCAACACTAATTAAATCTAAATACACTTACCTATCTCCCAAGGTTGTTTTTTTTAAGGCTTAATTGATGTTTCTAAAGTGCTCTGAGATCTTTAGATAACAGATGATCTATGTGAGCAAAATATTATCTCTTAACAGACTATAAACTAATTAAAGGACTGATCTATTTACAAATTGCATTTTTACTTTAATCTCTTCAACCTATTCAGAAAGAGTTTGCACTGGCCCAGAAAAACAATATTCCTGTTATAAGCTTATTATTACTTTACAGGTTCCTAAGTGGTCCTTTCATTCAGAAAATGAAAGGGTGAAGGAGAAAAAAACAACCATTAAAGTACTGACAAAAAAAAAAAAAAGGACCTGGAACCTTTATATTCTACCTCCGATAAATGGTACAGATAGGGAAGAGAGGGATCAGTGACCTGAAACCTTAGATCCTTTAATTTATTTTCATTTCACAAAAGGCAGAAGACATTCTATCCTGTTTGCTCACGATCTGTGTATCCGGCGCAGTTGGGGAGACAGAGCTCTCTTGGTTGGGTGAAGGCATTTTTTGCCTCATTTGTATTTCACAGCCATGGGATTTTTGGTTTAATTTGTCCCCAGCTCCTGCTGTCCTGCGGGGCAATGAGCAGTGATAGCCATCAGTGGAGAGGCTGAGAGCCCTTTGCTCCTCTCGGTGGAGGTAACTTTAATTTGCGGGAGTGTTTGGGTGTCCTGAAGGCTGGGGTGTGGTGTGTGTCGGTACATTCCTGATCAGCACGTTCCAGGAGGCATTTTGTCCACGGATCCATTCCATCACACTTTAAACTACACTCTTTGGTCCCTCAGGAGTTGATAAACCCTCTGTTTTATAAACCTTCCCACTTACAAGCTCTCTAGACTACAGCATGGAGCTTTGTTTGAGGACACCCTGTGCAAGGGGCATGGCACAGGTGGGACATCTCAGCATCCCAGCTCTGGTCACTGAGGCAGGACAGCCTTCTGAATGCTCCCCGGGGTTCAGTGGGTTTTAGCTCAGAACTGCTGTGAGACAGGAGCTCTCAGGGCTTACCAGAGCTTGGGTTTTTCAGCAGGGTCAGGCAGCCCAAGGAGGGAAGGAGGAGGTGATGTGCACACGATGCCGGGTGTGACCTCCACATTCTGGGGACAGACGTCACACCCCATAGAGATGTGCTTTTTGGGTGGGACAGAGAAAGCAAGGAGCTGAGGGAAATACATGTCTACTTCCTGGGGCCACTGCAGCCTGGGTGATGTGCCTGCAGCCCCCACCTTCTGCTCAAGCTGGAGCTTCCCTGAGATGCCAGTGAACCTGCCCACGGAGAGCACATTACAGCTGTCTAGACATCAGCCACACTCCATCCTGCCAGAGATTTCATTTGTGGTAGAAGCGGGCTCTGTTCCATGAGGAGGTGTAATATGTGTGGAAAATATTATAGCAAAATAGTCTCCTTTAATTGACTCTCAATTTTGCAGGATTCCTTCCTAGGTTTGGGTAATCCAGTGCTCTCCAGAATTAGTGGCTGACATAGCACTTCTTCGGGTTTGGCAGCCTGACAGCTAATTTAGAACTCCCTAAACTCATTTCACTAATGACTCCCATTTGTTCTATCTGAAAGCCTGAAAACAAATGCAAAATACCAGTGCCATTGTCCCATCTTTAGCAAGTCATTCTTTCCCCTCAGTATTTCTGGCACCTTAACAGCAAGCTGCCTTGGGAAATCTGATTAACCCTTTCCCTTCCTGGAATACTTTAAATCAATTTTGATCCCTCTCCTGGGAAGAGCAGGAGTAAAACACTAAACTCTTGCGGCTGAAAGGCTCAGAATTTATCTGCAAGAAAGATAAGAGATGTAGTCCGAACAGCAATTTGGATTTGTGAAATATGGCTGTATTTCCACAATTTTTCCTCGTGTATTTCCAAGCTGCTTTTCTTCCCAGGAACAGGTGCTTGCAAGGGTTTGTCTGTCGGTGCAGCTCAGCCCCTAATCCTGCATGAGCAGGGATCTGTTTTGTAAATTTATTCTGCTGAACCATCAGGGTGGCTGTTTCCCATTTAACCGACATATCGCTGCCTCCAGTCTCTTCCCATTAGAGTTTTGACATCACGACAAGACAAATAAATTTTTAAAAAGACCTTTTATCTTCTAAACCATTTATTTTCACTTACTTAGCCCGGGGGCAGAGCTGACCTCATCGTAGGGGATGATCATTCACCATGGCAGCTGTACAGTCATATGTGTCCTAGGGACTGGCCTGAGCCGGAGCAGCCTTCGCTGTCCAGCTGCTGTGTTGTGGCTCTGGGCTTTGCCCTTCTTGCCCAACAACCCCTGAGAGCTGTATTACTTCTTCTTTCCTTAAAATACCTCCTCTTTTTATCTGCAGTGGGGCAGTAGTGAAATTGTCCCTTGAAAGGAGATGAGGGGATGAGCTGAAGCTTCAGGTGGCTCAGGGCTTTGCTGACCCATGGGGAAGGAGCTGGGCTGGGGCTGAGGATGGGGCAGGGGCTGGGCTGGGGCTGAGGATGGGGCAGGGGCTGGGCTGGGGCTGAGGATGGGGCAGGAGCAGGGCAGGGGCTCCCAGCTTGCTCTGGCAATGAGGGGTCTTGGCTGCCCTCACCTTCCTGGTGGCTCTGAAAAGTTCCATTTGAAACACACTGTAAGCATCTTATACAAACCATCTGTATGTTGAAGACATTTTTAGTTTTTATTCTGCCACATTCTGTGCCTGTGCCAGGGTGGGGAAAAGCCTTGCTTAGGCAGAATGAGAAGTTTAAGAAAAAATCCAAGCCTTTTGCATTTTGATTCATTACAAACCTATTTGAACAATGATTTTGTTGCCAATTCCCTTTACTTTTGATTTTGGTAGCTGCTGTCCTGAGCTCCTGCTACAACCAGCCTCACATCTGAAGTCCAATCTCTCTGCAGCAGTCCTTGTTTTGTACCTAGAGTAACAGCAACACCTGTTGTTTATTTTTTCCTCTGACACTACCTTGATTTTGGATTTCCCTACTTCTGGATCTTGAGATAGTTTAAAGAGCCTTGACTTTCCTGGGAAAAAAAAAGAATCTCCTTTTACCTCTGTGTCCGAACTTCAAGTCTCCATAAGCACTGATTAGGGTTTGGAAAGCATAGGCCTGTCTGTCAGCAAATATTAGGGACCCAGAAATAATGAGGAGAGGTAATTTAGAGATCTGCTGATAATTTGTCATTTTTAATTTCTGTGTGGAGTGGAAAGTGAGCTACAAAGTGAAAAATCTTTATTTTCATGCAAGCCATAAAAAGGGTTTTTGTTAACAGTTTGTATGTGTATATAATTCTGCGCTGTGATTTAAGTGTTCCATTAGAAATGCAGAATAGGAAATAGGATCCCATCTGTGAGCAATTTAAGAGGAAGTGAGACAATGGAGTCGATTGCTGCTTCAGTTTAGATAATCAATACAAATATTATTAGTATGGTGATTTATCTTCTTAGACACTTTATGAAAATGTGAATGCCAGACCCTGAAGACAGGTCAATATGATGTTATCTGTTCCTGCCTTGCTGTATTTATGGTGCTTTACCATGAAGCTCAAGCAGCTGCTTTGTTAAATATTCTTCCCTGGCTCTGATAAAATAACACAGAAACAAACTTAGGGCTTTCTCCTCCATGACTCTGGAACTGCACCATACATATCATTATAGTGATTACTGCTGTCTGAAATCTGTACTGGGGACTGCTGGGGGGACACTGGGAAGTGATCTTTAAGGTCCCTTCCAATCCAAACCATTCTGTGATTCTGTGATGAAGTTTTGGAAGAAGTTTGCATAATTTTAAGTATATTTCCAGGCCAGGAGTGATTCTATGCACATATGCTGAGAGAGCTCCTTTGCGTTTATCGCAGTTGTTCTGTGTTGTTGTCTGTTATCAAACCTTGTTTTGTGCTGAGGTTTTCCCATATCTAAGTATTTGTCCAGTCATTCATTAATTCAAGTCAGTTCTTGGGGTGCAATTAAAAGGACTCTATTAACAGGCTAGTCTGTGTTTGCTAAAGGGTTTTTAATTGCTTTTACTTTGGAGAGGAAGGAAGGAAAACCTTGTCAACAAATGGTCTTGTAAATTTTGCTTTTGGTGAACATACCCATGCATGATGTCAAGTGACCAAAGAGATTTTTTCCTTCGTAACAAACTTTTGTAAGAAACGAGAAATGTCAATAACCCTATTAAGAACTGCCTAATTAAAGCCAGGATGGGAAATGCAAAACTTGGTGTGAATTTGACACTTCTGCTTGAAGGTACCATGGAACGTCACTCTGTTATTGTTTGAGATTCCTGAAGTCAGCTTCCTGGAGACTTAATCATGGTGTTGGCTTTGGCCACATCTCTCACCTGGAGCATCTCCTGCTCCACTTTGCCAAGGTTGGGTGGTGGGAAGCTGGGCCTGGACCCTCCAGACAGTGGAGGCAGAAGGAGCTTTGTTCCTCATGTAAAACAAAGTGGTGTGAATTTCATTATCTCAATGTCCTCATGTGTCCTTCCCTCATCCCAGAACCAGGTTGCACCATTCCCTCACCTTGTGGTGCCAGCAGGGAAAAAGCTTTGCAGATGGAGAGATGCTAAGGAGACAGTGGTAATGGAGACCACATTGGTAGCCCACTTAGAAGTAATTACTTGGTGCTTTTAGATGCTGTGAGACTGTTCCTGTTTTCAGGCTGGGGTTTCCTCAAGAAAGGCGTTAAATTTATAAAAAAATAAGGCACTTCAGTCACTCGGATTTCACCTCAGCCCTTTGAAAAACCAGATAGTCAGGAATTTCCGCAGCTGCAAGGTGGAGCACAGCAAACATTAACAACGCCAGTAGCACTGCTGGCTGTCTGGAAGAACAGGGAAGCGCCCAGGCCCTCCAAAAGTGCACTGAGCCCCAGGCTCGGCAGAAAGGTGAAAAATAATGAAGCTGTGAAGAGGAGAAACTGCTGACGCATGACGCTTGGCAATCTGGAAGAGTCCAAAAAGGGAGCTGAAAATACCCCCCAAAAATGACTATCTGTGGCTTGAACGAAATAGTGTCCGATCAGCATTCAGAAACCGCTGAATCCAGGCCGTTCCAATACTGGCATTTTCCAGACTGCTTGCCAGTCGGATGCAGAGCAGAACACGTGTAGAGCATCTGCAGTCTCAGTGCTCGCAAGAACTGAAAGGCAAGCTGGAAGTAAAGGCAGCGAGAAGTCCCAGTAAAAAAGGAAAAACAACTACTTTTTGTTGCAGTGAGGAAGAGCAGGGGTGTCAGGGTGCAAGGGAGATGGTCATGTGGCTGCACTCTGTGAGCATCCCTTCTCATGAGCTGTGCCAGCAATAAATAGTGCACACTTCAGTCCCTGAAGAACGTTTTTTCTGAATGCCCATAACAGAACCCAGCCCAACCCATGCTTTTATGGTGATGTAGGAGCTAAGACCTTCTCAATGTACTCTGAGCATTTTGTCCCTGAGCTGTGCTGTAGCTGCTTTGGGGATGCTGCCTGGAGTGGTTGAGCTTGGAGCATGACTGGGTAGTGTTCAGATTTTTTTTGCCCTTGTCTCCACAAGCTGAAATGTGTGCTCGGAGGCCTTCTCCTCTTCTGCATCTGCAGTTGCCAAAAAAGGGGCCTTTCATCCCAAAGCAATATGAACAAAACCCTCCATCTGCTGTAACCCTGCCACCTTCCAGCTGTGACGAGTTTTGGGTTTTCTCCAGCAGTGATGGCAGCTGTGCTAGCTGGAAGGATCTGGCCCCAGGTAGCACTGTGGAGAGGAGTCCTGTTCTCTGATTCTGCTCAGCTGCTCTGGCCCTCATCTCAAAGATGGGCTGGTGGGACAGAGAAGGAGAGGATGTTACTCCTCAGCAGCTCAATGACGATTGACCGTATGGTGGGTGACATATGCTTGGGGTCCTGGCTTCGAGCTGCTGTGGTTTGGTTCATACCTGGTGTTCTCAAATGCTTTTGGAAGGACAAGCAGGAGAGGAAATGGCTGTTTGAACGTGAGAGGGGAGCTGTAGCATCAAGGGATGTTGCCCACAGCCTCTGGAGGCAGTGAAGACCTCAGTGTAGAGAAGCAGCAGGGAAGGGCTAGGAATAGGACAGCATGTAAACACCAGATAAATCTAAAAGATAATGTCCAGGTGTCCCCAGCGCTTGGTCAGGGACAATTGCAAGGCTCATAGTTTGCAGGGGTGAGTGTTGAAGCAGACTGGGGGATGCTTTGGGCTCCTGGTTTCAAATCACATATTGGGTTGATTTAGAGGGTGAACACTGCAGCTCCCAAAAGCTGGTCTTGTCCTGTTGGGACCAGTAATGTTGTCCCAGGTTCCAGTGCTGAAGGAACTTGCCTAAAAGTAACTTCAGTATAAATCCCAAATAAGATTTCTGCTGATTGCATGGAGGGATCACTGGGCTGGGTCTCTGTTACAGCCAAGGCTTGATTATCCTTTTTCCTACACTCCTGAAACTCCATCGACTTCAACAGAGCCGTTCCTGGAGCTCCTGTATGAGACTGAAAGGCGATTAAGTGCCCAGCAGTGCTTCCCATTCCTCCTGTGTCTTGCACCTTTGTTCAGACCTTGCATTTCAAACCATTTTAGCCGGTGGGAGGCAAATCAAAGCTGTTAGGTTTGAGCCGGTGACAATGGCCTGGTGCTGTGTAGTGTGCCCAGCCCCTTGCCTTTGTGCAACGTTTGATTCTTGCCTTTATTTTATTTGCTTCGGCATCTGCATTTGTAACCCTTTTTTTCAAGTGAAGTTTCTGACTGGTGACTCATTAGGAGTAAATAGGCAAAAGGATATTGACTTTACACCTACTAATTTGGGGGTGCTAACAAGCACATGTAAGAGCTTTATAGTCACCGGGTAAATTGTCCCACCTGGGGGGCTGGAGGAGGGGAGATAAAAAAGCTTTACAAAGAAACAGCACTTTTGTTTCTAACTCCTAGCCTTGGCTGTTCCTGCTGCTACTGGTGTTGGGGTGAATGTTTGGTGGTCACCATGGCTGTAGCCTGTTCTGAGCTTTCCCAGGATTTTCCAGCACTGGCACCACTACATCTGCGTGGGCACAAGACGTGGCTAAGATCTATCGATAAGATGCTAAATGTGTTCACTCAGAAATGCGGTGCCCTTTACGTGGGCTGGTGGAACAAGCCCTCTTTCCTGTGGTGTGTGAAAGGTGGCGATGAGTCAGGGTGTGCAGTGCTTGCAGGGGGAGTTAGAGGCACGGAGTGGCTTGAACACAGCCCTCTGCCAGCAGCAGTCCAGCGCTGGGGATGGATGTGGCTGCAAGGGCACCAGAGGCTCGTGGTCGTGGCTGGGGCAGCTCACTGTGCTGGGTCAGTGCTCAGCCCTGCTGGTGCTGGGCCCAAGTCAGCTGCAGTCTGTCGCTCTCCAGTCCCATCTGTGACACAGTAACTGCCACCCCTAGGTGTGCTTGGATCAGGATGTCACTGGCTCTGAGTCACCTGTGGCAGGGGAGCTGGATCACAGCTAAGGAGTGATGGTTCCTGGCCCTGGTGGTCCTGCTCAAAGCAGAGGGTTGAGCTGGGTGACCTCTCGAGAGCCTTCTCAGCTTGAATTATTCTTAGATGAGTGTCTTTCAACCCCACTTGTCAGAACAGAACAGGCAGGTAAAGCCATCAGTGATCCCTTGCTCTGAAGGCAGTGATTTTCCTTTGGATGCATTCAGTTGGACCCTTAGGAAGTGACTTTTGTGGTTTGTCCCCCTTTGTGGTTTTTGTATTGAGATTTTTAAGAATTTGTATTACTTAAAAAATTGGAGATAGGCAAAGCTTTTCATTCTCCCCCTTTGGTCCTTCTTCCCTTTCTCTCAGCCTGGGGTGTCCCACTTAATGTGGAAAGGATGATACCATCTGCACAAGGTTGTATAAGCAGTAGTTTATCTTAAAAGGTGTGTGTTGGGGAGTGGAGAGGCATGATGTGTACCAGTGTGATAGCCAGCTATCATCTCTGCTCCCTTCTGGACACGAATCTGCTCTACTGTGTACTCAGGATGGCAAGAAGCGACCAGCAGTCTGGCTGTATCCAATGTCCGGCTCCCTCTGGCCAGCTCTCCCTCTGTGGCTGTGACTTCAGCCTCATGCCTTCTCCTCCTCCGTGCCTGACCTGGCTGCAGCCAATATCTGTCTCTCAGCAGGAGGAATCTGGGGAAATGCAGCAAACTTCAGCTCCTGGGGCTAAATTGTTTTGCTCCCTAACAGCAAACTGTGTTGAACTAATTGACAACCAGCTTTAAATGTACCCCAATCAAGCAAATGTATTGATTTATTTTTTCCTCTTGCCGAGCACTAAGCAGCTTCCAGCTTGGTTTCTTCCCCAAGAAGTGGATAACTTATCTATTGTGTAGTAAAACTGATGGGCAGTGTTGACTTCTATACAATCCTTTCAGTATGCTTAGGGAGGAAGGAGTTCTTATGCTTCTATGAATGTTTGACCACTTAAAAAAAAGCAAAACAAAAAAAAGCCCAACCCAAAACCACACACAACAACAAAAGATGATCCATTTTCTCTGGATGTCTTTGAAAGAAGCTTAGTTTAGAGACAGACTGGAGAGAAAGGCTATTGATTTTGTTTGACCTCCAAAGAGACTGCGGTCAGTATATTTTCCCTGTTGAAAGTGGTTCAGGGCTCTGAATTTCCATGTCAGCGTTTGTATTCTGAAGCGCACTGAAGCTTTTGCTGCTTCTTCAATAAATAGCAAGCTGTAGGGAAAGGTAATGCTGGTGTAAATTTATTTCCCTCTGGATCTGCACTTCCTTTATTTTTTTTTCCTATGTAGCTTGGTGGTGTTGCTGATGAAGCATTTACAATCTTTTTCATTGAGTGCTGTGCAGGTTCATGGGTTAAGCTGAGACTACAAGCATAGTTTTGTAATCCCTCTCTTGCTTTTCCCAAGGCTGAGCCAGTTCCTTTCCCAACCTCTTGCCTGCACCAGTAAGGAGCAAGGTGCCTTCCTTTATAGAGTAATAAATGCTCTAAAAACTGCCATCCTCTCTTCTACCCTGATTATTCTCAACCTTTGCAGAGCAAAGCCTTCTGGAGTTTTGCTTAGTCTCCTGAAGTGAAACAGATAATTCCATCTGGGGACATGGTTGTACTGGAAATGCTCTGCTTGGTACAGGTCTGTAGTTTTGTAGATGTTCTTGTAAAATGGCTTAGGATAACTGACATGCCCTTCCTCTGGCAGCCACCTATCAAAGGATGGCTTCCAGGGATGGAAATACCTGTAAGATTAGTTGATTGTCAGGTCTAAAGGAGCTTCTTGGAACTCCTTGTGAGATGAGCAGTGCCAGTAGGCATCTCACCATGCCAAGGTGTCAGCTGTGTTATCTCCCACCTAATTTAACAATAATGCTTCCCACGGTGTGGTTTTGGGTTGTGTGCTTCCTCCTGCTTGGCCACAAAGTTCAGCCCAGCCAGTTTGCTGCTGTCAGCACATCAAAGGGCAGCCTGATAAAGCTGCCACAGCGTAATCAAGTCGCGGCAGAGAGTTGCTGATGTTGAGTACCAGCTGCTGAGCTCCCCTGCTGGCTTTGCTAGCATGAGCTTCATTTCTAACTCACATGGACAGAGGTTCCTCTTGGAATCCCCTCTTCAGAGGAAGGGCTCGTCTTCCTGCCTCTGCCGGCCTCACCTCTGCTTCTGGCTGTGTTCTGGGTCAGGGTGGAGGCTGCTGCTGTGGGTGTGTGAGACCTGCAGCATGTGTGGGCTGCTGACAACTGCACGGCATCAGTTTGTAACTTAAGCACTGAATTTCCCAGAGAGTGATAGCCCAATGCATCCCTAAAAACTAATGACTGGTGGAGGATCTATTTGTGCAGTCTGCGCCAAGCTGAGCTGAGGCTGCAGCCGGTGTTGCATGTGTAACTCTACTGACTCCCCAGAGCAGGACTTCAAGGGTTCCCCAGCACCTTTCATTGCTGTCTTTAGCCCAAACCGGCCCCCCCCCCCCCCCGCCTCCATCTGAACACTCAATTACATTAACCCTTTGCAAATGGCTCAGCAATCACCTCCTGGAGGGGTGAGAAGAGAGAGCTGTAACTGCTAAGCCTCTGCACAAACACGAAGGCAAGGAGCTGATGGAAGAGCTGGTGGGAGGGATGGATTTGCTCACAGCGATGCTCTGGCCCCAGGCAGGGTGTGAGCCTGGGCAGCAGTGCTCGCCCTGCATCTCCCCGCGGCTGGAGCTGCTGGAGGGAGTGCCACGGTGCTGCCACCGACCTGCCAGCCGCGCTGGCTGCTCATTGTCTCTCCTGGGTACTGCTGCTGCCAACTGTCCCTCGGCCACTGTCCCCAAGGGTCGTGTGGCAAGTGGTGTTCTCCTGTTTGCACTGGACCACTGAGTAGGACAGGGCAATGCAGAGTGGCTGCCATAGGACAATTTAGTAATATTGATTACACGATTACTATGATATTTATTATAATTACTGTATGAATTCATTATTATTACTGGTAATAATATTTACAAGTCATTATACAGTCATCATTATTAAATTATTCAATATTTAATAATTCACAATATTCACTGCTTGCTTTGGGAGTAAGTAGCCTTGAGCTTGTGGTCTGAGTACAGACTGGGCTGTATAGGTACTGCCCACCTCAAGGCTATCAGGAAGCTTTGTTAATTAATAAGCAGAAAGTTTTGCCAGAGCTCCGAGCAGCAGGTGATGGATCAGCTGAGCATGTTGCTGGAAGGACAGGTGATCCCAGGGAAAGCACCAATGCTCTGTGTTACCCTGTTGCAGTGGCTTCCATAAGGTGGTCAGCAGGACATTGTGATGATGGATCAGAAATATGACAATTTCTTGTTAATGATCTACATCAAAAACTACGAACATGTAGAAAAGCAAAGATATTCTTGTGTTTTAAGTGCCTGTAATCTGTTTCTCAGAGCAGGGTACCAGAATATCCCTTTGATTTTCAAAGGTAATTGCACCTCTTAATTAGCTGGAGAAAAAAATTCCCACAGCCTGAGATCTTGCTATATAAATTATAATTAACCCCTTGGCACTGGAAGTTGAGATTTCCTGCCCCCAAGCACAAATGCAAAACGCATTAGCAGCACTTGACATCAGGCACTCTGCCCAGCACAGCCCAGGGGTCAGGCTGCTACCCTGAAACGCTGCTGCTCTTCCCAGGGCAGCAGGGAAATGGCAAGGAAGCCATGGAAACCCAAGGGGAAGCACTAAATACACAATTGGAGGGTGTTTGACCTGCTTTCTTTTCAGAGCTGCAAATGTCCCAACAGGAAGGACAACGCTGAAAAAACCAAAGGCAACCCTGGGGAAGAGATGGGAGTGAGGAGCGGGAGTGGATTAGTGAGGCGACATGGCCTGGTGCCCCGCCGTGAGAACGGCGCTGCCGCTGCCGCCTCACACACCTCCAGCCCCGCCATTGTCTGGTGCCAGACACACTTGGCTGTGCCTGTTGTGTGCAGGGCTGGGCCACCCACTGCTGTCATTCACCAGCATCCTGCTTTTTTGTCTCCTTTTCATCGCGCCTGTTGGGGGATGAGCATTAACTCCTCACACCGGAGGTGACCTGCGGTGAAGTGCCAGGTTGGGCAGCTGGCGGCAGGGAGGTGACAGCATGGCTGGGGGGCTGGGGGCTGCCCCGAGCCTGTCTGCACCTGTGACTCTGCCCTGCCCGCTCCCCTCTTCCACATTGGGGCCTCAGAGGAGGGCCAGGCCTGCTGGGCACCTGGAAAGCCACCTCCTAGGATCACAGAACTGTTTGGTTTGGAAGGGACCTTAAAGATCAGGTAGTTCCCCACCAGGAGCTTGCACTGAAACTTCAGCTGGTTAGCTGGTTCCTTTGCTCTTTTAGGGCCCTGGATGGAGAAGTGGCTCGCTTTTGGCATAGGTCAGGCTGCAGCTTTGCACCATGCTATAAAGCCCTTGGAAAAGGTGTTGTTGGCCAGGAGCTGTCCCTTGTCCCATAGCTGTGGTGTGTCCTTGGGCTCCTCTGTGCCGGGGGTGCTGGCCATGAGTGTCCCTGCAGGGATGCTGAGCTCAGGTGGTGGCAGCAAACGTGAGGGCACTTGGTTGCCTTGGCAGGGTTTGAAGGTGGCCTCGTCCTCCTGCGCCAGAGGTGGGGGCAGCCCTGCTCCTCAGGCTTAGCACACAGATGTGGCCATCAGGACTGCCTGCAAATATTTCAGGTCTGTGCAGGAGTACGGGTGGGGGGTTCCCTGTCCACTCCAAAGGTTGTGGAGGGAGAGAAAAGGAGGAGAGTACAAAGGTGTCCGGGCAGGGAGGAGGGATGTGCTCGCTGGTGTGGGGTAGCAAGTGTTGGAAGGAGGGTTTGTGTTTGGGTTTTGTCCTTCGGCTGTATGTCTGCAGATTTTTTGAGTGAATTATGTGCTGATTACAGAACTGATCAAAGAGCCCTCCAAGCTAAGTGAGCTCTGTCAGTTTGAGTTTGGATGGGTGTGGGCTGGACACCTACAGCAGAGATGTCCCCTGCCACCTCAAGGGATCTTTTACCATGTGGGTCCTCAGGGCCACCCTTTCAGAGTGGCGAGAGGAGGGCAGGATGCTCCAGCACAGCAAGGACAGAAAGAGCAGAGAAAATTTGGAATGGAAACATGGGATTGAGTCTGAGCTTTAAAGGTGGCCTGGGTCTCTAGATAAACTGAGATAAATAGCAAATAACGTAATATAATACAGATTTTATGCTGTCAACACTGCTTCTTCAAACTCAGAATGCCCCTGAAAACAAGCTATTCGACATGTTACCTCTTTTCTTTGCTGCTCTTGTTTATAATGCCGCAGATGAGGACTGGCTTAGTTCTGTACTTGATTTAGTTTTTATATAAGATTTAACATGAGATCTGCTTTTCTTAATCCAAACACTTATGGTTTGAATGCAGAATTATATTTGAGATTTTTAAAGTACCTTTATTAAAACGTAAAACTAATTTTACAGTTCTGACAGGTCTTATTTAAATACTCAGTGCCAGATGCCTTTTGTCCCAAATGACTCCAGGAAAGAAAAAAAAGACTTTTAAAACTTCTCATGCAATTATAATGCAGTAAAAGGGAAGTATATAGTCTTACATATGCCGAGGACCTGGGGTAACAGTTTAAGAGAAATCCCGTGATAAATGTTTCCAAAAATAAATACGTGAAACCAAAGGTGCTAAAGGGAGAGGTGATGTGATACCTTACTTGTGTTGGTTGTTGCATTATTTCTGTTGCTCCTACCCTGAGAATAGTTGTAAGAACTGTGCTATATCTGTAGGGAGAAACCTCTCTAAAGGGACTGGTGCAGAGGACTTTCCTCCAAGGTCCTTCCCGAGGCACTCCCCAGGGTGTTGCTGGTTCCAGATGGGTGTCCGCAGGTGCTGTAGAAGATCCTTATCCACCTCTTTTAACCCTTACCCCCAAATAGTCACACTCTCTTATCCTCTTACCCAAGAGTGATGATTTTCTATACTTAATTAGATAATACATTGTCTTTTATTTGGCAAAAGGGAGCTTCAGCAGCACAAGCATTAAGAAGTCAGGTATCTTTGAAATTGTGTTTGTGACCATTTCTAAGAGCAAACCCTGCTTAAAATCTTAAAACAGAGAGGAATTTTCCTCATGTGCCAGAACATTTTCTCCTGGTAGGTTGTGCTGCTGCCTCTGCTCCTCTGGGTTTCAGAGCCACAAGAATCCCACTGAAAACACCAGAGCATCCTGCAACTTTATTTTCAGCATATTTTTCACTTGCTGGAAGAAGGGAAGGTTACAATGAGTCCCTTTGAGAAAATGGATAAACACGCTTATATTCTTGATCCATAAAATTAGTTATCCTAATTTCAGCTTTTACTGGTGCAGAATAAGAACCCTGCTTAGTAGAACTGAACATCTTTGTGTATCAGGCACATCTGATCATCTTAAGCCTGTAAGCATTGCTTTACACATTTCTCCTGATCAGCCCCATTTTGGAGCACTCACAAACACAACAGTGGATCCTGGGTGGACTGAATTTTGGAGTGTGTGAAACCATCATGGTGTTGGTATATGGGAGAGATTTATGTGTTTGGGACTCTCTGGTAAGAGGAGATGGTGGTGCTGACATCACACCTACTTCATCCCTAAGGATGAGCAGCCAGCCAACAGCTTGCTGCAGGGTCCACGTGCTCTGTCCTTGCTCCTGGGCACCAACAGAGCAGCTCTGGAGAGACAGGAGAGTAACACAGGGTTACTGGCCTTGTCATCCTCTCCTTATTGTTATTTTTGTGTACATCAGTGTTTTTCTTGGGTTCAGCTGAGACTGGAAACAAGAGAGTCAAAATAACTTCATCAGAGTTTGTTCTTGCAGTAATTCTAACCCTCTGCGGGGACGGGAAAGGTTCACACTCTTTCCAGACCCGAGAGACTCCAGCGCCTTGGATGTGTTTCAGCGAGGAGCTCAGGGCCAGGTTCTGAGGTCGTTGTCTGTTGGGCTTGACTGTGTCAGTAGGAGTTTATTCAAATGAGAATGATCAAAGACATCAAGGGTTTGGCCCTTTATTTTTCATTTTAGGTGCTTTTTCAAGCATAACAGATCTTCTGAACTTTTCTGAGGCTCATCCTTCAGTAATTCCAGACTCAGAGCCTGGCAGCTTGTCAAGCAGTTTTCCTGCCTCTGTAGAAATACTGTCCACTTGAGCTGTGTTTGGAGGCAGCAAGACACCCTGGTGAGATAGAGGAATTTCTGTGCTAACATTTTGAACGTTTCTCTTTCCAGGCTTATGTCTTAGTCATGGCGAGTTTGCAGGTGGCAAAGTTCAGGACAGAATTTGTTCACTGCCGCCCCGCCCAGGCGTTTTTAAAGCACACAACCTACTCGCCTCCACTTTTGCTGAATCTTGTCTAGATAAGTTTATTCACCATCATTGAAGCAACTGCCAAAATATTTTTTGTGTCTCTTATGGTGAATTATGTATAAAAAATCTGCAACAGGTCAAGTCTGATTTCCCATTGCCTAATCTTCTTTTCTAAGATGTACAGAAGGGTGCAAATGGCTCCATGTTAGAATGACAGTATTTTACATTAATTTTTAACATGGGTAAATGGTGACCAACCTCTGGGTAGTGCAGGCTTAGGCAAGTAATATGGTACTTATAGATCAAATGGGGTTTTTTTGGGGGTGGATGGGTGTTTGTTTGTTTTGTTTTTCACATCAATACAGATTCAGGACTTTACTAAAGTTTTATTTAAGTTGGACAAAAATCTCTTAGACCTACCTTGGTATTTATTCTGGTCTGATTCTGGTCTTACATCTGCTAAACCATCAAACAATTTTCATATGCAGGGACTACAAAAGACCTCAAATTAGCACATTTTCATTTAAGCTTCTCCCAAGATGAGGTAAATAGAGTAAGTCTGTATGGACTATGTTTGGAAGCTTTGTCATCCTATAGGGAGCCTTGGCAGTTTGGGGAAGAGGATTTCTATGTCTATGTTTTAGAACCTCATTGTTACTTTGATAGTGCCATTCTGTCATAAACAACATATCTCTACATGGTGGGGAAGCAGAATCTGCCCAAGATGGTCCCTGAGATGCCTGGGGAACACCAGCAGCTCAGCATCATACCCTGGGCATGTTTTGTTAGCCACTGCTGAACTGGCAGGGAAATTTTTTGGGTGGGTACTCCTACAGGTAAGACCTCTGTAATGGTCTAGGCCAGGTTGGACAGGGCTTAGAGCAGCCTGGTGCAGTGGAAGGTGTCCCTGCCAAGGGGTTGGGACTGGCTGAGCTTGAAAATCTCTTCCAACCCAACCATTCTGTGATTTCTGTGAATGGTGTGTCAGGCTCAAAGAGTGGAGAGTGATATTAAATAGTGGAGAGTGATATTAAACAGCATGAGAGTGCTATTTGGTGACCCAGCCATGCCGGGCTGTGCACCCTGTGGGGTTAACTGCAGCACAGTGTGTCATGCTGCACAGCTGGCCTGGGCTGGGCGCTCGGGCTGGTGTGCTTGGCACTGACGTGGATATTTCTGCAAGTCTTGGCCCTGTGTCCTGTAGACATGCCCAGGGAGCGCCAAGGGATAGCTCAGTGTGCTGGACGTGCTTCAGGAGCCTCCTTGCTGTGAGGTGGTGGTTTGTGACCGGGAGTGCCTGAAAGCATCTCCGGGAGACTGAAGCTCCTCTCAGCTCCTGCAGAGGTGAACCAGAGGGAGGTGTCCCAGAGTGCGCCAGGGAAGGGGGAGGCTGGCCCTGGTGCTTGGATCCTGCACCTTTCCCCATCCCTCTGGCCCCGGGGGCAGTGCAGGTGGGCAGTGAGCAGCAGCCAGCCCTCGGGGGTGGAAGCTTTGGCCAAAGCCGTGTCCGGAGCTGCGCTCCCCGGCCTTCCACCCTGCAGGCGCTGGCAGGGGCGGGACCCTGAAGCCATGTAGGGTCTTTATCAGCACTCGAGGGACTTCCGATGTGTGTGAAGTCCTTTGTGTGGAAGTATTTACAGGATCAGGTTGCTGTAGTGTAAGTGCCTTTGAGGTCTTTGTTGCATTATAGATTTTCTTCTGATGTCTTCCATGCAAATATTTAACCTGTCTGGTTCCTGAGAGCTACCGAGGCTGTTCTGCGGGTGACAGGTTGTGTCTGCAGTTTGTCCTTTGTTCACAGAGCCCTCGGTCCTGCTTCCCTTGCCGCCCCACGATGGGGCAGGAAAACGCGCCCTGGGGACTTGTGTGTGTTGATGCTCTGAGGGGATTACACACACCAAAAAGTCTTTGGCCCCAGATGCAGCAGTTAGGGTGCTGACTGAGTGAAAGGTACAGTGTTTAAAAGAAATCCTCATTTAGAGTATCAGCACCTTCAAACAGCCGGCTCAGGACTGGGAGCTGCTCCCTGGGCAGCCTCTGCGCTGACACCCAGCACTTCCCTGGCTTGAAACAGAAAATATCTGGAGCCTAGGTACTGGAGCTGCTCTTACTCTCCCTCCCCATGACCATCCCTTTTCATAATTTGACATGCATATACTGTGCTCAGGACAGACAAGATGAGCTCAGCGCAGTGGTATGTGGGTCAGAGCTCTGCCCTCCTCAGCACCAGCCTCATTGATCGGGTGGTTACTCCTGATTTGCACCTGAGTATTTGAGAAGGGAGTTGGGTTCTGTGGATTAGAACAATTAAATACCATATGGTTTGCAGGGCTATGCAAGTATGCAGACAAAACTTAGGGATGCAGCCTAGATTCCCTCACTGGTCCACAGCCTGCAGGCTTCATTAGCCCCTCCAGACTTTACCTAATTTTGGCATTATTCCCTCATCATTACATCATGACTATGGAGAGAGGGTCATTTTCTCCTATGTTGTGGTTGTGGAAGGGATTCACGTGGTTTTGGTAGGGGTTGCCAGTGTTTGAACAGGTTTCAACTATTTTAAGCACAGTTGCCTGTGTTGGGAGTCTCAGGAGAAGATCCAATCTCACCAGAGAGTGGATTTTACTGTCCCATCAGATGTGATATATGCACTGTGAACGATGGAATGTCCTGGTTCATAGCACCAGGGTAACAAACTGGGAAAGCTGCTCTCTATCCCAGGTGCTGTGCTCCCAGCCTCAGTGTGTCAGTACATCCTTCCTCTTCATTCACTGGAAATGGTTTCAAGTCTGAGAATGGTTTTGCTCACTTTGTTTCAGAAAAAGAAGTGCAACAGAAGCAGCAATATCTTGGTCCTCTCTGAGAGCTTTTTCCCCAGGAAATCTCTTGTAGCTGGCCAGCTTCATGGTGCCTGTGGACAGTGTAAGCAGCCGTAGTTCCTTCTCTGTGTGGCACCTTTTGCAGGGGTTTTACCTGAAGAAAAAAACCAAAACAAACCCAAACCAGTGGAGAGACTGGTATCCAGAGCTTCTGCACCTTTCTTGTGTTTTCCCCTTTATCTCTTCCTTTATCTGGAACTGAAGATTTTGTGATAGGTACTTGTAAACCTTACACTTCTTAGGTGCCCTTTTTCTCCTCTCTTTCCCTGTGCTTTTCTGGCTCCTGTCCTCCCACTCCCAGGAAATATCTGAGAGATAATTTGGCATATATTCTGCCACCTTCACATATCTCCCTGACTTCATGTTTTCTTAGCTGGTAGATAGCTTTTCAACATACATATATGTAATCCTTTTCACCTAGACTTGTGAGGAATTCCAGTCTCTTCCAGTGGGAGTTTTCAGGAAGGTTTAGGTTAAATGGGCCAATAAGGCAGAAACATGTAGCAGGAGATCTCACCCTCTAAAGACATCTTTTCTCTTTTGCTCTTTTTTTTTATTCCCCTGGAAAATATATCAGAATATCTAGCTGTCAAAGAATTTAAACAATAACACCTGATCTGAAGATTGCCGTACTGGGCTTTTGAAAATAAAGATTGTAATCTCTGTGTGGTGTATCCAGGGACAGATGGAGTGGGCAGTCAGGTGTGCTGAGCAGCAGAATGCTGTGGGTATGGTGCTCTGGCATGGTGGGACCCATTTTAGCTGAGCTCTCCCTGGAAATTCTCTTGGCTTTTTCCCATGGCCATGGCATATTACTCACAGGACCGGACAGCATGCCAGGTCCAGTTTGAATTAATGTAAAATGTGTTGGTAGTTGCTGAGCTTTTCTCCTGCTGTGAGAGTTGGGTGGGAGACATCAGCAGCCCCTTGTGCTGGGTCAACCTCCACCCCCCAGGAACTCTCGTTGCAGCATTCAGGGCCAGGATTCATCCCAGATGATTTTAGATGTGCTGTTTAAGGTGCCTGTCCCTGCTCCTGAGGGAATTTGGGGAGATGCCTGTTGCACAAAGAGGCTGCAGCGGTCAGGGATGCTGCAGACTGGAAGCCAACTGGGTTATAATCCACCCTAAAGCCACACTGATCTCTCTTGTAGAAAAGGTGGTCAGAAATTCCGAGAAATAAGATTGATGTTTCCAATGTCTTAAGACTCAGATTTTTCAGAAGTGGGAACCTCTGTGAGGCCTTGGCCTGTCCTAGGGCAGCTCAGGTCATAGCAGGGATCAGACATCCTCTGCTGAAACTTCTTCCCTCTGCTCCCACTCCTTGGGATTGGGTTCAGGATGATCCCTGGGGGTTTTGGGCTGTCCCTCAGGGCTCTGGGATGGATGCTGGTGTGTTTACCAGCATGAATCCAGGTCTCACTGGATGCCTGCTTTTCCTCTGCTGCTCAGACTGTGCCGTAGCACTTGCCTGGGAGGGATCTCAGCACCACCATAACCTTTGCAGCCCACAGGAAAGGTGACTTCCATTTAGTTCTAAATTATGACATTATTTTATTAGATCTTTAAACTTTATTTAAATTTTTTATTTAAAAAGGGGGAGGAAGGTATCATATTTTAATTAGTAGCGGTGCCAAAGGAGTCCTAGATTAATTATTTGAAATCACTCCATCCAGATGGTTTTAATTTTCACAGCAGGGAACCGGCATCTTTTTAAGGTGATATTTTTCAAATTAAAATCAGCTTGGATATTACTCATACTGGCTGCAGAGCAAGGGGGTGGGGAGCACAAGCCAGTGTGCCCCATTTGTCCATCTGGGTATGGGCTGCCAGCAGGGAGCTGTGTCACAGGGGTGTGAGCTGCTGGCTCTCCAGTGGGACCACAGCTCATGGTTCTCATGTTGGAGGGTTTTGTCCATGCTAGCTCCTACTTTGGCTGGCCAGAGCTGGTATCTGATGTTCAGAGTTATTCTCAGCAGCTTTAGCTGCAGCACTGAGGCTGGAGTGGACAGGGAATGCCTTGCAGCTCACAAGGGAGCTGTGGTGTCCTGTTCTTGCCTGTACAGAGCCCTCGCTTGACCCCTGTGGTGGGTGGCCCTGCACCAGTTTTTGGCCTGAGTGGTTTGGCCACTGTAGATCTGTGGGCAGCTCCTTGGTGCTCTGTTGGCCATGGCTCTTGGAGCAGCCTTTGCTGGCTCCATAACCTTTTACTCATGTGCTGCCTGCTGGTCTTCCTGTCTGAGGCTGACCTTCAGTCCCCTGCTCATGGGAGCTCTTTCAAAGTCACCATTTTAAATGCAGACAGTCCCACCTTTGCTGTTCCCTGATCTGTTAATGCTGCATTGCACCTGAGCAGCTTTCCCTGACCTTCCTGGAGCAGTGGGCACTCGCTGAGTTCCACACCATGCTGGTCAGCCTGCCCTTGAGGAGCTGTCCTTGGCCCTGTGCCTTCATCCCCCTCTTGGCTTGGCTCACCTTGATATCCTTACTTTGGCGGGTTATTTCTGCCTTGTGGCCCTTCCTCACAGAAGTGGTCACAGGTTTGGCACCACTTTGGCGGGTGAGGAGACAAAGTGGGCAGCACTGTTGTTTCCTGCAGGCTGCTCTTCATCACAGATACCCAAACCCATGATGCGTTTCTGAAAAACTTCCATAAATATCTGTATCTGTGCATGATTGCAAGTAATATTCTGCTGTAATACAGACATTATCTGGCTTGCTGTCAGAAAGAAGTTATAATTTAAATATCCCCTGTGATAACAGGCTTAAAAAATATATCTAAATAAATGTAAGCAGCTAGTAACTGGAAACCCCTGAACTTACAGATGTGACTGAGCTGCAAGGGGGAAACTGTTTAGGGCCCTTGTGAGTTAAAGGTTTGTGATATTTGCACTGCTGCAGAAGCCAAAAGCTGACTTTACAAGTGGGAAAAATATTAATGTGTTTAAATGAAACAAACGCCTATTTCTATCCCCATGGTAAATCCTTACAATGAACATATTTGCTCTTAGAGGGCTTTAAAGTTTGAAATATGAATGCCAAAAAGAATGTGACTTCTTGCAGCACAGATCAAACATTCTCCAGAGTTTGGCAAAAGCTGTATTTCTACGGTGAGCCTCAGAACTTACAAGTGTGAGTATTTCCAGAGCAGGACCGTGGAGCTGCACTTGCTGACACTTACACATTCTTGCATTGTGTTTCAAGCATGTCTCCTTTCTCCCCCTCCATGTCGGAGATGGATCTGAACCAAAATGTCCAGTCTGCCTGGTCCTGCCTCTCTGGGGAAATTCCTGGAATCCGAGCCTTGAGCATGACTGGAATTTGTGTTTAGATTAAAGATGGAATAAAAGGCTGAATTTGGATATGTCTAGAGTTTTGAGGTGATGATGATGATGATGGCACACTGCTCAGCTTGGTGGCAGCCTGGCCCCTTCTGCAGGCAGAGCTGTGTTAGAGCAGGAGGTTTATGGAGATGCAGCAGAAATCTGTCCTCTGCCCTGGCTTTTGGTGATGCTGTAAACCAGCCCTGGCATCAGTAAACCTGCATGACACTGAGATTGGCCACATTTCTCCCAGCTAGAGCCAGAGACCTGGAAAGCAACTCACAACCTTCTGGAAGCCCAACTAGGTATGGAGGACATCTTCAGGGTGGGTATGCATCAGACAGAACAAGCAGTGCCAAATTTCTCTCTGCTAGCTGTTGTGGTGACCTTCAGGAGATCACTGTGATGTTTTGCACCAGGAGTGTGTGGCTGAACCACTTCTGTGCCGTGTTTGATGGCTGCTGGCTGTGGAGAAAGGATTTTCTTTCTTGTAATCTTTCATCTTCATGAGAATCAAATCCATGTTCTCACCGTCCAAGAACCCTTCTGCAGTGTGAAGGAGAGCGTTGTCATTGGAACAGGCTGCCCAGGGCAGTGGTGGCACCACAGTCCCTGGAGGTGTTTAAAAGCCATGTAGATATGACACTTAGGGACAGGGTGTGGTGGTGGCCACAACAGTGCTAGGGGAGCACTTTGACTTGATGATCTTAGAGGCTTTTTTCCCAGCATAAGCAATTCTCCGGTTCCATTAGCATTGAGCTGATGCTGCTAATGAGGTGGTGGGGTTGGTGTGGGCAGACAGAGCCCACTCGAGTGTTGGCCTATTCTGTGCTAAAGCAGCACTAAATCTGAGTATCTGTGTAGGAGTGAGTGGGGATGTGCCAGTCCTGCACCTGCACCAAGCCATGAGCTCGGCCACTGGCTGGGCCCTGGGGCTGTCCCTGTGCAGAGCATCCTGGCCTGCTGTGGTTCAGCTGGGCAATGGGACAGTGCCCTGGGGAGCTTTGCACCCTGTGATTTCATGGGACCACAATGGTAAATGCTTTTTTTTTCTTCTTCCTTTCCAAGCCCAGCTTCTAGTGGAAACAGACACTTTTGGCAGTCAAGTCCGGATCAAAGGGAAGGAGACAGATTTCTACCTTTGCATGAACAGGAAAGGCAAGCTAGTGGGGAAGGTAAGTGTTTCCTATTAATTAATTTGTAACTTGAGTGTTACCTTTAGCAGCCTCCTCAAGGCTGTAATGATGTGTTTGACTTTGGCCTGTCAGCCTCAAATGAGAAGCAGGACGGGGGATGTGGGGTTTGCAAGGCAGCTCATGCTGTCCCAAGTGCTCTCCCAAGTGCCTCCCCAGGCTGTAAAAGGAGCCCTGCAGCCTCTCTGGGCTCTCCAGTGATGCTGCAGGTGTGGATGGAGTCATGGCTCACATGAGATATCATGTCAGCATCCCAGTGCCATGGCCAGCTCCACAATACCTTCCTTACCTGATCTTTCTTTGGGGGCACATTCCAATATGAACTTCCCCTCAATTCCTTTTTGGGAGAAATTGAAAATAGCAGGTCAAGCAGGGCAGTGTGCTGGTGGTTCACACTGGGGCGTGTGAGCTACAGAAGGTTCCTTCCAGTCATGAGCCAGAGAATGGCGTGGCAGAGCCAGTGCTGGAATCCGAACATGGTGCTGGGCTGAGCCTCCAGTTTCCAGCATTACAGGAATGTTTTCCTTTGGGTCCCCCCTGCAATGGAAACATGTAACAAATTACAGCATGTTCACCCCTCCAGCTTATTTGCAGAGGTGTTTTTTGTGTGTTCACTTGTTTTTGTAATTCACACCGTTCTACTGTACTGTTGGCAAAGCTGGAGGCTTGCTAACCAGGCAGAGGCTTGTGCAAAGCTGAAGTACCACCAAAAAATAAATGTGAAATAAAATATTCCAGCCTTCAGACCTCTGCTGCCCTCACTTTGTACCACCAGGAATTCAAATCTGGCATCCTTCTGGCTGTGAAAAAGGGAAGCTGAATTTTGTTTTGAGTCAAGGAAGCGAAAGCCATGCTCCCGAAAAGAAACCAGAAACCCAATGGCTCTGATGAAAAATTATTTACTATTGTGGTCCCAGGAGTGCCACCTGTGGGACACTGACTTCCCTGGCATATCCCTCCCTCCTCCCATTTGTGTTTCCTTGGGGAGCAGATGCTCTGTTCAGGCTAAGCCCAGATTTTTTGCTGCCAGCCAGGACCCTGTGCCTGACCTGCTTTGGAGCTGCCTGTTGAGGCAGGAGGTGTCCAGGGCACTGCTGAAAATCAGGGAGAAATGGAAATTGGTGCTAGGGAGGGCTGGAACAAAGCAGCCAGTTCTCTCTGCTTCCTGCACTTGTGTTACCACACTGCAAGAGACCCCATTGTTTGGTCTTGGACAGAGAAATTAATAGTTTTAACTGGATTTAGACCATGTTGGATGCTTTTGAAGGTTGCATTGGACACAAACCTGCCTTCAATTTTTTTGTGCCCTAATTTTCCATCCTTTAAACATGATTATAGCATTTTTTCCCTGAAATGTTACAAGGATAATTTTGTTAATGTTCATGAGGTGCTGATACTAGTCACGGAGACCTTAGAAGCACTCAGATGGGGTAAAATGAGCACAGAATCTTAGCTTTTTCTTCAATAGATCGTGCCCCAGGTGCATCAGCAGTGACACATAGGGCAGCCCACAGCCTTTCCTGTTCTGTACTGAGTGTGCAGAAGCATCCTGGCAAAGCCAACCTCTGTTTTTCCATACATACAGTATATTCATATGTGGTATGTATTTAAGACTCATCCCTTGATTTGGCCCACTGGGCACTGAGGCAGGACAGTTCTTTAACTTCTCACCGTTCAGGCAGCATGAACCTTTTTTTTTTTCCCCTGATGTGTTTTTCATAGTGTTAAGTTGGCAAATGTTTAGTTACAAAGAATAAATAAGTCTGGTTTTGTACACACTTTTGCCTTCCCATCCCTACCTGGTGACAAGTTCACAAAGCAGCAGACCTGGGCTGGAGGGAACACAGCACTGGGAAGGAAAATGTTCCAGACGTGTTGCCCATATTGACAGCTTCTCATGAGCACAAAAGGAAAACAATACCATGTCTTCTTGATACCAAAGAGTGTGGTTTTAATTAGTGTCATAGTTTCAGCTCTCTTTGTGGCAAGAGTTTGAGGGAATGATTTTTAGCTTGAATGCTCTAAACAGCTCGTAAACCCCAAGGAAAACATGAGATAAAAGTTACGCCTGGGCTTATACAAATATTTGAGTTCAGTCTGGGGGTGGAGGGGAACGAAGCCCATGTAGTGATTGTTTCACAGTTGTCCTGCTCTGTTCGTTTGGCAAGAGAGGAGCCATGGGACCCACCCAGGCCTTTTTCTCTGCTTGTTTTCTGTTACCTTACACTGCACAATCCCCAACAAGACCAGCACATGCCATCTGGCTTTGTTCTCCTTCTCACTCAGCAGTTTTGGATCCCCCCCAGTGGAAAACCTGCTTTGAATTTAGTCCTTTTTGTGTCCCATAATCACTTACAAAGTGTACCACGGTCAGGAGCAGGTTGTTGTTGTTCTCAGCTGGAACTGGTGATGAACACAAGAACTCCAGAGAGGAACAGGGCTTTCCCCCACCTTGGTTGTGTTGCAGGGAAGCAGATTAACTCCCTGGGGGTAAGAAGAGCAGCCTTTGTGTTGTTATGTTTATTTATGGTGAATTGCACCTCCACCAGTGTTTCCCAGCAGAGCCATCTGATGGAGCTGCTCAGGAGCCCCAAACCTTGTGGGTTTTGCCTCTCTTGGGTGTTACTGTGTGTGTTTACTGCAAGCAAAGGGCTTGGGGTTGGTTTGGGCAGACTCCTGACCCCAGTGCAACAGCAGCTGCCGAGGTCACTGACACTCTGTGTGCTGGTTTTGAAAACTGGAGACAGGGAAGGTGTTGGATAGGAGTCACTTTTCTGTTAAAGGTGAGCAGCATCTGGGGAAAACAAACTGCATTGTGTTTTTTGTGGATTCTTGGTGTTGTGTTGAAGAAGGCCCAAGAAACTTAAAATTTTAATTTTTCTTTTACTTCTGCCCATATGTTTCTTTTCCTATGGATTTTTGGTGCTACATAAAAATTGTAGGTCCTGAGTTTTCTGGTCTTCCTGAAGTTTTCTATGGACCACTGAACTTTATTATAAAATCACAGAATGGCTTGGGTTGAAAGGGACCTTAAGGCTCATGTTGTTCCAGCCCCTGCCCTGGGCAGGGACACCTTCCACCATCCCAGGCTGCTCCAAGCCCTGTCCAGCCTGGCCTTGGACACTGCCCGGGATCCAGGGGCAGCACAGCTTCTCTGGGCACCTTGTGCCAGTGCCGTCAAAGTGAAGAATTTCATCCTTACATCTGGTACAAATTCACCTTCTTTCAATTAAAACCATTACTCCTTGTCTTATTGCAACAAGTCCTGCTATGAAGTTTGTCCCCATCTTTCTTTAACCTCTTTTAAGTACTGAAAGGCTGCAAGAAGTTCTTCCTAGAGGCCTCTCTTCTCCAGGCTTTATGGTGGAATCATACTACAAAAAGAGAAAATAAAATATGCAAATTCAGAACAAGAATACCAGCTGCTTTTCTGAGGAAAATTTTTTTCTTTTTCTTTTTTTTTTTTTAAATTATTAATCCTGTTTATTTATCTCAAGGTCCTTATAAACACTGGGAGAAGAGGACTCTAAAAGGTCCAGTTCTTTTGTCCACTTGTGGCAAGGCACAAGGTGACAAGTCATCTAGAACACAAGAACTCTGAATATTGGCAGTAATTCAGTGCTAGGGGCAAAGAGGACCTGATGGTCTCTTTGGAGGAGTTCTTGAGTTTCTAACTACTTCTCCTGGGGAGTGATTCTGTGTTTTTTCTCTCTGCCTCAGCTTCTCTTATCTCATGCATTAAGATAAGGTCATCAGTAAAGTGGAGACTTCATGTTTGTTGAAGGCTGGCACAGGTAAGTTTTGAAGTCTCCCAGAGCAAGGAATAGCAGCCTGGGCTGAGCAGGTGGCAGCCACTGCTCTTGCTGAGCAAAGCCAGGCTCTCTAGAACTGCAGGACGCTGCAGGAATTGCCTTTCCCTGCCCTGTCCCAGTCCTCCTGTCAGGAAAGCATTTGCAGTCAGGCTCTGTGAAGCCTGAACCATCACATGATGACCAAAGCCTGCCCTTCCTTTGGGCACAGCCAGGGCTGGTGGCTGCTGCATGGTGACAAGAGCAGAGCATCTCCTGACCCCCTGTCACTGTGTCCAGGGAGTTCTCTGTGGCTCTGTGACATCCAGCTGTGGGATGAGGCACTCTGCTCAGTGCTAGTGCTCAGGCTGCAGCAGGTACCATAGGGAGGTATTTCACACTCCCACCTATAACCAGGGAGGAGAGAAGAGGCCTGTTCTTCCATGCTTACCAAGGGCAGGGGAGAGTGGGCCTTGGTTTCCTGCAGAGCTGCCAATGGGAGGTGAGGGGGCTATTGCAGAGCATCCAAGGAAGACAGAGCTTTCAGAGCAGGACATAAAAGCAGGGAAGGCAAGTAATGGCTGGCAGGAATTTAGAAGATTTGAGAAGAATGAGAAAAGAGCTAAGCACATATTTGATTTGATCCAAAAGTGTCTCCAGAAGATGCTCCAGCAACTCCCACTAATGTTCTTCCATGATATTAGATGGATTCCATCCTTTCACAGCACTGTTGTTCCCTGTTCACTTCCCTTTGAGAACAGCTCTGTGTCTCAGTGTGTTAAGTGACTCCTTGAGCTCTTTCAGGAAGGAGAAGCAGTTGGTGGTGCTGGAGTCCATCTCCTTAGGCTGGGATGGGACTCAGGATGCAGGTGGAGTGGAGGCAGCCTGGCAGCTGTTGTGTGCTGAGCTCCTGTGCAATGCTGCTCCACTGGTGTGGCTGTGGTCTGGAGAATGAGCTCAGCAGGAAACCTCTGCACTGCTGTAAAAGTGGATGAATCCTTCCTCTGAAGTAGGATGTGGCTGTGGAGAAAACTCCAGAAATAGGAGATTTATAATGGTGATAGAATGGGATCTATCACAGATCAGCCCTGCCAGCTCTACAAAAAGTGAGAGCACTGAAGTTTTATCCTGAGAGAAGTACCTGCTTATGGCATCAGTTTTGCTCCTTCTAAGAACTGAACGTGTGATCCCATAAAACAGGCAATTTACCACCAGATCCACATGCTGACTTGCACCATCTCCCTTTGGGTTTTCTTTCAAAGATCCTCAGTGATCTGTGTCCATGCACTCTCAAAATCATTGTGGTATAGGGGCATTATTTTTGTAAGAGCTTTTTAATGAGTTTAGCTTTATTCCTTCATTCTCTGAGCTGAATGTAAGCAGTGGAGAAAAGCTGTTTGGTGAACGGTAGGAAGCCATGGGCAGTTGTGTGGCTGAGGCAGAGCTCCAGCCTGGTGACAGGTAATTTGGGTACCTCCTGGGGACATTTCCCCTGACACCATGTCTGCAGCACTGGTGCCCTCCCAGCACTCACAACGAGCAGCTCTGAGCTTTGGTCCCCAAGCACAGTCCAGCTCCTGAAAAAAAAGCTGGGCCAGCCAAAGTGTGGCTGTGCCAGGGGCATGTCATTGGTGCAGGGGGCAGGAGGTGGCATGGCTCTGCTGGCCACCAGTGCCTCTCCCCAGCCCTGACCAGCACCACCGTACTGATGCACTTACAGCAGAGACCTGCCTCTCAGACACAGCATTTTTTCTGGTGTGATAACTGCTTTCCAAGCCAATATATTTCTTAATGTTACCAGAAAGTTGCTAATACCATATGGCAAGGCTCTCTGTATTTTTGCAGGACAACAAACAAATTGTTGCTAGATGCCAGACTGCTCTGGCAGAGCTTTATCACTGATGCCTGCCAGCAGTAGCCTTTAGGGGATGGTAATAATTCGGGGTTGTTTACATTACAGCTTGAAAATAGGGGTTTTCTTGAAGCATGTGTGTGCTTAGTCAGGAAAGTTGGCTAAAAAAACTCTGACAGCATCAAAGGTTGAATGTGCCCAGTGTGGCCTGTAAACGTGCTCTTGGCCTCTGTAACTCCTCTGGCCTCAGGGGAGAAGGAGCTGCTGTGTTACAGGAGCTGCAGAGCTTCAGCAGGAGCCACCCTTTGTAGGAGACTTAGCTGGGTGGGAGACACCAGGTGATTCTCCAAAGCCTTAGTGCTGTACCTGGAGCAGCTTTTTCATCAGTTGGCTTTGGCTGAGAGTGAGGTTAAGTTTCTTGAAAAGCTGTCTTTGAGAAACTGCTGGTGTACCTCACTGCAGGGCCAGGGGGCTCAGCAAGGACACTGAGGGATGAACTCTGAGCCTGGTGCCTTTTCCATGCCCCAGTCCTGTGGCATTTGGGTGGCAGTGTTCTTGGTGCCTCCCTGTGCCAGCTCCATCCCAGCTGCCAGGTGTGCTGCAAAGATGCTGAGAGGTGTGCAGAGAGGGCAGGGGCACCCCGGGGGGCAGTTTGCAGTTTGAAACTCTGATGCAGTTGCCCTCCTCAACGTGTATATTTAAAATCACTCCTAGCTGCATCTTGGACTTGAGGCAGAACTCTAAGTTTCACCAGGGTTTGATGCTTATCCAGGATTTTTCCAGGAGTTGCACAGTATTTGGGTTGCTTGAAAGGGACCTGTAAAACCTAACAATTTCTGGAGCTGAATGCTGAATTTGCAACATAAACATGACCAGGACTGGTGGGGTGTCAGGTTTAATAGCACATGTCTTGTGGATCTCTCTGTGACATGTTCAGCCATAAACTATTCCAACTTGGCTCCTCATGTGAAAGCAAAACTTGACATGGCTTTTGCTGGATCTCGGTCAGATCTCGTTTTGAACTGCAGTTTGGGTCTTCACTCTCCTGTGAGTTTGTTTTAGTTAAAGTCATCTAAATAAACGCATGCAGTGGACCCTGAAGCCAAGCAACCTTGGATCCTGACATGTTTTGGACAGGGAGACCTGATCCAGAACAAGTCTCAACTATCCAAAAATCTTGACTCAGGGTCTGCAGGATTGCAAAGTTCTTAAAATCAGTGAAATGACAAAACCACTTTTATTTTGGTTGGGCGATCAGAATCTTCTGCATTCACCTGACTAAGCTTTTTCCTGCAACCTGTGGAAAAAAATTTGAATTATTTTTCTGAAGCTGAGATTCTTGTGAAATTAAAAGTGGAAGTGGAAGCTAAATCACTGTCCTCCATTCTCAGACCCCAAAAAACGTCAAAAAGCTGGAGAGGAACTGCAAGAAGGGACCCAGGAGTCCTGGTCCATGACCAGTTGGATCTGAATCAGCAGTGCCCTGGAGCCAGGAGGGACATTGCTGTCCTGGGGGATCAGGCCCAGCATCAGCCAGGGAAGGAATTGTCCCACTCTGCTCTTCACTGGGGCAGCCTCACCTCCAGTCCTGGGGTGGTTTTGGGCACCAAAACATAAGAAAGGCATTAAGCCATTAGAGAGCATCCAAAGGAAGGACATGAGAGTGAGGATGGGTCTGGTTCTGAGGAGCAGCTGAGGGCACTTGATTTGTTCAGCTGGAGCAGAGGAGACTTGAGGGGAGACCTTGTTGTGGTCATCAACATCCTCCCGAGGGCCAGTGGAGAGACAGCTCCAGTCCCAGTGCCAGGACTTGTGGTACCAGCTGGAGCTGTGCCAGAGGAGGGTTAGGCTGGATTTTGGGAAAAGGTTCTTCCCCCAGAGGGTGCTGGCACTGCCCAGGCTGCCCAGGGAATGGGCACAGCCTGAGGCTGCCAGAGCTCCAGGAGTGTTTGGACAGCACTGCCAGGGATGCACAGGGTGGCATTGTTGGGGTGTCTGCAGGGCTGGGGTTGGACTGGACTATCTGTGGGTCACTTCCAGCTCAGCACAGTCTATCATTCCATGACCATGAGTCTTTGGGCAGCAGTTCAGCCTTTCACGGCTGCTCCTTTCTCATTACTGGGTGACCTGAAGCATTGCATTCAAGCTTCTGTAGATGCTGATGGAATTTGTATCATTTGGTTCATTTGTTGCAGTTTCAAATCTTTACAGTCCTGGAAATGTGTCAAAGGTGTTCCCCAAGGAGGGGCTGTTGGATGTCGTGGACATTTGGGAAGGGAGGTTGTTATCACACCATCCCACAATAATTTGTTGTGTCACTTCTTGGTGGGTTTCATGTGCTCAGGGCTGGCAAACCCTGTCCTGCACCTTCCCCAGGGGCTCTGCTGGTGCTGTAGGCACAGGGAGGAGGTGTCAGAGCCTGAGGTGGGAATGGCTGTGCTGCATTTGCACACCTGACAAGCAGTAGCCCCACTGGAATAGGTTTTCCAGGAATCCTGACTCTGGATGGCACAACCATGTAATGATTTGCAAGAAGCCAGTTATGGTAGAGCCCAGTGAAATTACTTTCCAGTGTTCATTTGACTGAGGCTGCTGTAGCCCAGAAATGGATGGGCTCTGATGCTCCCTTCAGAGTGCTGGGAGATTGTGTGAGCTTGCTGGAGCTTTGCTGATGTATTTGCCATGAGCAGTGTGCCTTGGCCTGGTTCTGTATTTGTCAGTTCTTGTTTATAGGAGTTTCTGTGGAGATGGGAAGGAGAGGGGGAAATGGTGTCATGGTGGGGAATCAGTTTTGTGGAAGAAAGTTGGCTGGTTTGAGGTGGTGTGGGATTGCATGTGACTGATGTTGGTGCTGTGGGGAGAGCAGAGGTCTTTGGGGACCTCCTTGTGCAGAAGATGAGAGCATTTTAGAGGATGCTGATAAGTACCGAATAGCTCCAAGTCTTGGGAAGGAGCGATGGGAGAGTCCTTGGAGAGACTGGGGGTGGTTGGGGAATGCTGGCAGGGCTTGAGCTCACATGGCACAAGATGCTGAGGAGATGGGATGAACATGCTTTTAGGGAGAAGAGCCCTCTGTTTCACAAATGGCTGAAACTGCAGCAGTTCTTAACTGAGCTGCTGTGTGCACAAGGCTTGGCCAAAGCTCTGAGGGCTGTCTGAGCCAGCAGGCTGTGCTGTTCATGGCACTGGGTGGGGAGAGAGGCTTATGCCACCACAGAGCATTTACCAGTGCCTTCCCTTTGCTGATCCATTGTTGGCGCTGTTTGTACAATTTATCTGTGTGCTCTGATGAGTTTATGTCACGGAATTCATAAATGGAGCACATCAGGTCCAGTTATGGCCATGGTGTGCTGCTGGGGCTGGGTTTGTACTTGGCTGCTTTGCCAGTCAGAACAGTGACAGCACTGGCTGGATGTCCCCTAACACCTTGTGAGAGTGACAAAATATTTAAGGCCTATGCTGAGTGCTACCTTCAGTTCTTGCAATCTTCTGAGCACCCTGGGGGGATGCTGATCCTCTAGGGCTAAGCAAGGAAGGCAGGTTTGGCTTTAAGCACACAGTGGGGAGAGGAGAAAGTTTGGTTTTATACACATGGTGGATGGAGGAGCTGTGCATGCCACGGGCTGTGCATGCTGTGGGCAGAGCTTCCTGGGTGGTGGTGGGAACATTCAGGATGGGATCAATTCTTTGAACATCATGTCAAGGGCTAAGCCAGTGGGCAAGAGGTCCTTGTAGTCACTTTTCATCTTTTAGCCACATGTGAACATCTCCAGTTAACCTAATCTTCTCAGCACAGCCATAATTCTTTAAGAGTTTGCTCTGAAATAAAGCAAATGGTTTTTTTATTTAAAAAAAAAAATTCTTCATTATACTGTTTTTATGATAAAGACTCACAGTTGCTCTGCTGGGGATGTGAGCATTGTGTGTCCAGGCTGTGTCTGGTCACCAGAGAGCTGTGTAACAAAGCTACAGATTTACTGTAATTCCTCTTTAGGAAATGTCATGTTTCCTTTGGATATTCCTAAGAAGCCCCAGTTCTCTCTCAGACTGAGCTTTGCAAAGTCAAGGTTCACTTGCAGATCAAGCTTGTGAGTCTGACCTCTGAATCTTTCCCTTATCCCATGGCTGGAAGCTGTCTGTCCCCTTCCAGGGAAGAAATACCATCTTCTTGAAAGCTGTGTGATAATTTAATTTAATCCTTGCTGTGTCACCAAGCAAGTGTCACCATAAAGCTGCTGACATCCTGTCCCCTGTGTTTTGTGGTGGCTGCAGCTGTGTGTCCTGTTGGAATATTTCAGTTCCCCAAGGTTTAATGTTAATTAAATTTACTGATGAGGATCCCTGAGCTCTGGTCATGCCTTGTCTTGTCTGGGTGGAAAGGATGTGCTGCCAAATGCATCTTGTGCTGACAATTATCAAGTTGGATTTAATTGCCTTCCTGAGAGTATCTCATCTCCTAAGTACAACTTTTTGTTGTTGAGAATCTCTAAGATGAGGGCAATGTTTCTTCTAAGCATTACTAATCAAATACACTGTTGTATTTAACTGCAAGAAGGAACAAAGCAGTGCAGCCTCATCTTCCTCAAGTGAATACAGCTCAGATCACATTCAGGGGACTCCTGCTTTTCAAGGATTGTTTCTACTTGGCTTGTAGTTTGGTTTTGGAGAGGAGGTGAGAAAATAGAGGCTATTTTTGCTGTGGAGAATAAAACCTGTGTTACAAGAGTAGCAAAATAGAGTCTATTTGATGTGGCGGTTACAAAACCATTTTTAAGGTCAATGAAAAGTAGATCTTGCTTAAATACATTTTTATTCTTGAGATTCTCTTACATTGTCTTTTGGCTACCTGAATATGCAAAGTTTTCCTGAGGCAATACAAGTCTCAAGCCTTGCATTTGCTGTATGTGGATGGAATTTGGTCACTCACAGGCTGGAGCATTCTGGATGATAATTTTTTATGGTGGCACTTGATTTGATAATGGATTTATCTTTTTTCTTAGTAATATGACTTGACATGAAGAGAACTAATGCCATCTGCATACAAGCAATAACCATTCTTGGTTCTAAATTCCCTCATTTAAGCTTGTGCCAGGGAAAGTGGTGTCACTACTGGAATGTTGGCTGGATGAGATTGTGTTTGTTTGAAATGATAACTTACAAAGCTAGTGTGCGTGTTTGTTTAATGTGAATAAATCTGGGACCAACCCAGGACCTGCTATGAGGTCAGCAACTGTTCTAGTGCCATTATCCTGCTCCATTCATCATCTATACCTGATGTTTTAAACAATTTTTTAAGAAAAGAAAAATTCCTATAGGGGCACAACTCTCTATATCAAAGGATCACTGAGGTGGGAAAAGCCTTCCAAGCTCATCAATTCCAACCTATGCCTGATCCCCGCCTTGTCACCAGCCCAGAGCACTGAGTGCCATGTCCATGTGTTCCTTGGGCACTTCTAGGGATGGGGACTCCAACCCCTCCCTGGGCAGTCCATTCCCGTGTTTAACAAATTCCTCCTGATGTCCAGCCTGAACCTCCCCCAAGCCTGAGTCTGTCCTCTTGCCCTGTCATTTGCTCCCTGTCGATCCCCACCTTGCTACGATTATATATGGAATTTAAACCTACATGAAACATGCTGCTGCTCTTAGGTGGCTTTTATAAAAAGTTCAGGACTGGCCTGTGGAGGCTGGAAATGACTGCTGGAAAAGAGCTCCCAGCAAACCCCAGAAGAGCCTTTCACCAGCACCTTGTGCTTTGTACAGATAGGTAAAAACACCCTCCCAGCCCTTAACATATCTAGCTCCTCCCAGGTTACATGTAACTGGACCTGATGGGTGCAGGTAATGGGAGATGTCATAGATCTGCTCAGATATCACATCTGAAACCTGCCTGGGGTTTCAGATCTCCTGAAGTGCAGTAGCTTCCTGTTCCAGGAAGCCTGCAGTTTTGACTTAAGTTTCCTTAATTTTCTCTTGGTTTAATAAAGTTCATTTCAAAAGTAGTTGCTGTTTCTCCTCATTAATAGTAAGTATATGCTGCTCTCTGAGATGCAGTTAGGAATGTCTATCAACCAAATTTGCATCTTTCCAGATGAAGCCAACCTGGTTTGCCCTGATTCCGGCCATGGCCACCCTGCTGCACTGTTGGCAGGAATCTTGGCTGTGACGGAAGGAGCAGGTTAGGAGGCATGTCCTGGTGTAACCTCAGCTTTGCCTGGTTCAGCCCTACAGAGCCTCCTTTCATCTGTGTTCTCCTGTTTATCCTGAGACAGAAAGCTCTCCCAGGGCAATGTGAGGGTTACTGAACTTAGGTAAAAAAGTGGAATTTTGGAATGAAAGGTAGAAGAAAAGAAAAATTTTGAACTGTTCTCTTCCTTCCTTGGTTCCTGCAGCTTGTGTCTGGCACAGACAGGCACAGGGCTCTGCCAAGCCTGCATGTCCTGACCCACGCATGCAAGACTGTGCCCTTTTTCTCCTCTTTTCGGGAGGGATGAGGTGTTCCCAGTGTGTGGGGGCAGCTGGGGGCAAACGTGGGCAGTGCTGCTTTCAAGCAGGGGCTCTGGATGGAGATGTGCCCTCCATGGAGCATCTCCTCTGCATGGTTTTGTGTTACTTCCCTGCCTCACGAATGCACTTAGATGTCCTGTATACATAATTAACCTCTCTGCTGTGCCGGCAGACACTTTTATTGAACTGCCCGTCATGACTCCTAAGTATTTTCCTCGGAGGATTGTGCAGGTTCAGAGGGCAGGGAGCTGGAGGAAACACGCATGAGGCTGAGTGACTCTTGGCAGTTATGGATGCAGCTTCCCTGATTTACAGCCTGCTCTAGGAGCAGGAATGTGCATTTGGGTCAAGAGGTGTCCCTGTGGTCAGGATGCCTTGTCATAAATCCAGGATGCTGAGCATCAGCATGCTGCTGACAGATCTGTCCCGATAATGCCCATAAAGACCGCGGGGATGGCTGAGCACTCAGACTCGCTGGTTGGTGAGCAGCTTCTGCCCACCCCAGCACTGCGGGCTCTGGCAGCTGCACTGCTCACCTCCTCATCGTGCTTTCTGACCTGCCTTTAAAAGGTCTGTCTGTGTGTCAAGGGGGAGAGGGGGCAGTGAGTGCTGAAAGCTGTGACATTAGCACAGCTCCTGTATTGCCTCCTTCCACTCGGGATTTTCCAAGCCATGTGGAGCGAGTCTGGAGGACGCTCTGAGCATTGCCCTCGTCTGACTTTGAGCTGAGCTTCTGCAAAACTGCAGAGGAGGGACTTCCTGAAAGCCACATGTCACTGGACACATGCTGGGTAGACAGCTCTGGGGCTTTCAGGGATTATCAGTGGTGCTGGGGGCACCAGCCCTTGGTTCTCAGCTGGGCAGCTTCAGGAGCAGCTCACGGGGACTGCTGAGCCGTGCTTCTGAAAATCCAGGACTTCCCTGCTGCCACTGCTATGAAATTTAGGAAACCCAGGGCAGCATTTCTTCTGTATAATGCACTGGGTGAACCTAATAGTGTCAGTATTCGAGGGAAATTTTCAGCAGCCATTTGAAATGATTGCTGAGCGCAGTGGGTGTGCCTCACACCTCCGGGTGGCATGAAATCCAGCACGGTGGAGTGACACTGCTTGAGAGCCCCCTCTGTCTGTCTGTCTGTGCAGAGGAGAGAAGGTTGGGTGCAGGAAGGGCCCATTTTCAGTGGTTTTCCTTGTAAAAGCCTCGGTGCATGCACCTCTTAGAAATCTTTGGCTTGAGTGGTAGCTTTCCCTGCCCCAGGTGTTTTAGGAGGTGGGGGTTTGCTTCCCTCGCAGAGGTGGATGCTCTCAATTGTATGGAGGGCTGGTATCATCACAGTTTGACTTAGAGCCTGGGGGCTGAGCTGGCAGAAAGGTGATAATTAGACAGAGACTCATCCCGCTCTCACTTCGAATGCTGAGGCTCACCGTACCCTGGGCAAGCCAGCATTCCTGGGTTGTCACAGACATGTTTGGTGGGGTTTTGGGTTTGTTATTATTTCAGCACATCACCAGTCGCTTACCCAGAGAGCTCCTAATTGCAGCAGCGCTTGAGGAAGGGAAGTGTTTTAACCTAAGCTTGGCTAACAGCAGCTTAATTTGTGCCCTGATCTTTGCAAACAGAGAAACTTTTCAGTCCCGGAGGCTTCTCTCCCCGCTCTGCAGTGTTAGCCGAGCTGCTCACGCGAGCTCATTGTTGCTGTAAAAGCCGAGGGAAGTTTGGATTTGCCGGTGCCCACTGAGCCAGATTTGTGAAGCATAAATGAGAAAACCTGCCTTGGCCTCCCTTTCCCATAAAGAGCTGCTCAGGTGGCTTAGCGTGGCAGGCTGCTGGGGGAAGGCGGAGGCGGCTGCTGCACCTGCTAATGCTTTGGCTCGGGCTGGTGGCACAGAGGCTGCCGCGAATTCCCCCTGAGCAGCAAGCTGTTCGTGGCAGGAATGCCTCGCTCCGAGGAGCGCTTCTGCTGCGACAACAAAGAGCTCTTTGATCCTTTCCATTTGGAGAACTTAAAACGAGAAAGCCAAACTACAATAAGACCAAGTTGGGTCATAAAAAAGAGAGCAGGAGCACCAAAGCGCTCTGGAGTGTAATTGTAGAAGCAGCAAATGCTTTGGCACTTAATTCTGCTTTAGTGTCAGTTCAACATGTTTCGCGTTTAAGACTGGAGAGCCCCTCGCCAAATGCTCTGCACAAACAATCCGGGGCTGGTCCTTGGTGAGCTTCATGTGCTTGGAGAGACCCTGGCTGCAGTGCAGCCCCTTCGGCTCTGCTGCCCTCAGCTGCACACCGGGTGGAGGTGGCTCACAGTGCAGAAACTCGAGATACCCTTTACTGGAGGGTGAGCCTTGGCGTGGTGCTGCTGCTCTAACCCTGCTCTGTAAAAACACTGGGACCACTCAGGTCCCCACTTTGGCACTGGGCAGTGACTCACTGTCACCAGGGCTGCTCCACAGCCGTTGTTTCAGGAGATGCTCTGCTGCTCTCATCAGGAGATGCTCACTTGGTGCTGCTCAGGGGGTGCTTTCCCTTCACTCTGCACAGACCTGGGCCATGCCCCAGAGGTTTCCCTGGAAGGTGGCATTTAGATCAGGCATTTTATAAGGCGTTTATCAGAAATTTGGCTAACAGATACCACATCTTCCTGAAGCTGTCGGGGTGTGCTTAAACAAAAAAATGCTCTGTATTATTTCTTTGCAAAGAACTGACCTGCAAGGTATCAGCTCTGTGGTGGCACGGCCTCTTTGCATGGCCAGGCAGCAGCCCCTGGGCCAACAGGGACAATTTGGTGGTGGCTGGTCCCAGGTACTGACTTGCAGAGGGCCTTTGCAGGAGCAGGGTTGTGCCTCTGCTGTGTCTTGCTCTGAGCAGGGAGCGTGGCTGGAGCTGCTGCCAGTGGGATGGTGGAGGGCAAAAGGCAGGAGCAGCCAGTGGGGCACATATGGGGCACATGAAGCACTCATTCCTGCCCTCTGAAAGGGACAGGGGTATGGGGCTGGGTGTAGGACCTCTTCTATCATGTGGCCAGACCATTTCACTGGGCCAGACTGTCCCTGTGCAGCTCTGGGGCTTTCAAGAACTTCTTTATTGTAAAGGATCAGTTGAAAACATAAAGCTCCATGTTTTGGAGGGCAAATGCTCTGCATGGTGCATCCCTGCCAGCGCAGTGTGTATGAAATGTGGCTTGGCAGCAGCTCCTGGCTGACATTGGTGACTAAGGGTTCAGCCCTGGATTGTTTGCACCAGGAGCTCCTGGGGAAGGGTGAGCCAGTGACTGGAGCAGAGAGTGATGCTTGGCCAAAGTTGTTATCTCTTTTCTCTTTCACCCCCCTCTCTTTGGAGGAGTGAGGGGATGGCTGACAGATCCAAGGAGTGATTTGCTATAGCTTAAATAGGGAACCGATTAAATTTTAAGTGTTGGGCACCTGATGCCTAAAAATTACTTAAAACCCTTACAAATTGATTTTTCCATAATAGATTGTTGTGGGTACAGCTCTTCGTGGTGTAGGTAACTTGTGTTAATGATTTATTCTGTTGGGGATTAAAACAAATGTTGTAAAATTATCTTGTCAGTATTTGAAAATCATTTGTGTGTCTGTGACGTGTCTTAGCACATACAGGAATGCTGTGTTTGGGGAAGTGAGGTCCTTATCCTGGTTTATCTCTAGGTGCTTGTAAATGTTACTGTAATTTCATGTTATCAAACCATTTAGCTCTTCCTCTTCCAGAACGAAGTTATTTTATCTCATGCACCTTGTTTACTTCAAATTAGCCCTGAGGTTGGCCTGAAGTTGCACCTTGTTATTCCTCCACCTCCTGTCTCCGTCTTAGGCTCTGTCGGCAAATTTGAAGGTATAAGTAAATACTTTTTTGTTATTAATAGAATAAGTTCCCCCTCCTACACACATGTTTTCTTTTTCATTCCAGTCTTTATTTTCCATGAAAAACTGACATTGCAGTACAAGCGGAAACCTCCCAAATTGCATGAAAAAGCCTTAATTCTCCTAGCAACAAGGTCAGGGCTCAAATCCAGTCCTTTTCCATGAGCATGGCGGGGAACAACCCTTCCAATTACCTGCTCCCCCTGCGGTATGGATCCGGTCGGTTCACAGGCACCTGGGTTTGGGTGGATTTGAATCTCAGCCATGGTATTGTTTAAAAATTCTCCACTCACTGGGGAAGGGTTTGTAGTGGGCTGAGCTCTGAGAAACCTGGAGCTGGTTTTATGGCTTCCCATTGAAACCTGGTGGAACCCTGTGGTGTTGACTGATTTCCCTCTTTGCCACTCATGTGGCTTTGATCAAACCCAGGACTTGGAGAATGACACCCCCAGAAACTGGAACCACTGAGTTTTGCCCTGTTCTGCTGTTCATTAAAGTGTTTGTGATCTTCCAGTTGTGGATGGTAAAATGACGATCTGTGTGCCTATCCAGGATGCTGGTCCTATGGCAGAGCTCCTATACAGGCCCTGGATTAGCAGAGTCATTGCAAAAGTTGCCACAGAATTTTCTTTGCCCTCTTAATGAGACCTTCCCTGGTGACAAAACACTTGAGGCAGGATGGTGCATTGCTGACTTCAGGGCAAACATCACATTCTGTTGCACAGATGGAACTGAAGCTCTGCTAAAGGCATTAAGTCCTGGAGGAATGGCTGGTCCTGGGGGCTGGCGATGACAAGACATCCTGGTTTTCTTCTGTTGCTGCCCGTGTGCCTCCAGTCTGGGTCATCGTGCCTGATGGTTCCCCTTTCGTGGGGATTTGGGGATCAGAGGCGCAGGGAAGCCTGTGCAGCATGGCCCAGAAGGTTTCTCTCCTGTTCTGTGATCCCCTGCCTCTTCCACAAACTGCAGCCAACTCCACAGTGATTGTGCAGAATGTTTTAGCATGGCTTCCCTGGAAGAGCAGGCTGACCTGTCCTTGGGGAAGGAATGGTCACCGTGCAGGGCTCAGCTCCTCACCCCAGCATTATGCCCAGAGGAGCCCCTGAGCATAGGTGGAGCCTGGGGGGCTGAGCAGGTCACGCTGCTGTGGCTTTCCTGTCCGCCCTGGGATGTGATGGCTGAAATGGCTAAAGACTGAGAGGGTCTGACAGCGTTTAGTTTGCGTGGGGAGGGTTTAATAGTAGCATATGTAGGCCTGCAGTACTGAAAAACTCACTTGATTTCAGTGGGAAGCTGAATTGGGCTATGATGGAAATCCTTCTTTCGGCTGTGCTGAGCATTAAATGAAGTCCTGTGTGATGCTTCATATCTACTTATCCTGTGTCTACTCCCTAGTATCTTTTGATGCATAAATCAAAGTGCTGGTGTACATGACATGTGACATTCTAGGTGCAGCACCAGTAACTCAGCAGTTAAAGGGGAAAACGTGTTCTGGCAGAAGGTTATGGGTGACAAGAAGTTCCTCTGTGCTGAAGGACTTGATGCTGTTGCGTGATGCTGTCACTCCCTCCAGTGCTGTGTGTGCTATGTGTGCTACGTGAGAGTCCTGAATGCAGAGATCCATATTCTGCTGTGTTCAAAGCCCAGTTCTGTGTCTGTTGGTCTCGATCTTCAGGCTGAGCTGAGCCAAATTTCCCAAAATCTCAAACCAGTGGCTCCATGGGGAAAGGGGTCCCAGGGGGTGGGCATTCAGCTGTGGGGTGGTTGGGGAGCAGCAGTCATGGTCAGAAACTTCCAGCTCAGTGCTAATCCTGGCTCCCTCTGTGAGGAGGAAAATACTTTAGGGATGTGGCTTTCTAAGGCAACTCCTGGAGCTTTGGGTCACTGCTTTCAGTCTGAGATTGAAGGATTGTGAAAGGGAAAGGGTTGTGTCCCCCTTTCTGCCACCAGAAATGAGACCTTCTTCCAAACAAAAACCTCCCCCAGGTGAGAAGAGGTGTAAAATCAGGCACTGGCACATCCCCTCTCCATCAGTGGTGCTGGGGGAACTCACTGCCACATCTTCCTGCAGCAACAATGCCATCAGGGTGCCGGTGGGATGCCATCCCATCTGGGAACCATTCCGGGGTGGGAACAGCCCCTTTCCCTGCTGATATTGCTCAGGTCTAGGAGTCAGAGTCAAGCCTGGGCTATGCAACACATCTCCAAAATAACCTCTGACTTCAGGGCTCTCCAGGGTCCCAGGGACCTCAGTGGCTGCAGCACCCCTCTGGCTCCCCAGAACACCACGTGTGGTTCATCTGCAGGTGTTGCCTGTGGATGAGGTGAGGGTGAGCTTTCTGACTGCTCTGGAGGCTTAGACTGAGGCTTCTAATGATGTTAGTGGGATTTGAGTAGCTGTGGGTGCAAGCCCAGAAGGTATTTCAGAAAACATATCACAAGTGAGGGGTAGAAGGGGAAACACTGTTGTTCAGGCGATATGAGATTCTGGGGTTTGGGTTTTTTCTTACTAAGTGTGATGTTTCCCTGGCATGTGTTCAATTCATCCTCTTTTCCTAACGGAAAAAAGTAAAGCTGGATGTCTTGCTTTGCTTGCAGTTGAAGGCACTGGACTGGATAAACTTAACTGTTGTCTTTGAAAAATTTTTCTCCTCTTGGATAAGAGCATTTAACAAAAAGCAATTACTACCTCACGCTTTCATGCTTTAAAAAAAAAATCATTTCAATTTCAGCTGATGCTTGTTACGGCTCTTACTAACAATGTTTGAACCAAAAAAGAGATCCAGATGTGATGATTTTGTTTATGCCAAATTGGGTTTTGGTCACTGAGCTTGCATTTGGATAATTATTTTTTCTTTTCATTTTTCAGCCTGATGGCACCAGTAAGGAGTGTGTCTTCATTGAAAAAGTCCTAGAAAACAACTACACAGCACTGATGTCTGCAAAATATTCAGGCTGGTATGTTGGATTCACCAAAAAAAGGGAGGCCACGGAAAGGGCCCAAGACTCGGGAAAATCAGCAAGATGTACATTTTATGAAAAGATACCCAAAGGGGCAAATGGAGATACAGAAACCTTTCAAGTACACAACAGTCACCAAGAGGACTAAGAGAATACGACCCACCAACCCCAGCTAAAAATAGACAAAAACAGTGTCACAATAAGAAACCACAAAAAAAAAAAAAAAAAAAAAAAAAAGAAAAAAAACTGCACCAGAGGAATATTTTTACATTAAAAATAAGGAAGAAGCTCTATTTTTGTACATTGTGTTTAAAAAAAATAAAAATAAAAAAAATTAATAAAAGACTAGATGGCAAATGCTGGGGAAAGCTGTTCGGGATTTATTGTGACTTGAAAAATGAAATGAACTGCTCTATTTAAATTGACTTCTTGTTGTTGATGACACACAGGTGCTTATTTTGCTTTTTCGGAAAGGACAACTTTTCAAGCATATCCCCAGAGGGAAAAAAAAAAAAAAAAGAAAGAATTATTAAAAATAAATAAATAAAACCAAAGAAAATCAAAGTTCTTTCCCAAAGTTACTGAGACCCTGCCCCGCCAAGTGCCGGTTTTGCAGTAATTATTTATTGCCTGCTGCCCGCCGGCCCAGGACAAGGCGGTGTGTGCTGCAGGGAGTGAGTCCCGTGGAGTTCTCGGCGCATCGATCCTCTGTAACCTTCCTGACGACATAGGGTGTCACGGCTCCGTGATCCTGCATCGTGCTCAGTTCTGGAGAATGCTGCTAACTACATTCAAGTGACTACAAGATGACCTAGTACACCAATGATAAGGGAATATTTTAAAACCAGCTATATTATATATATTATATATATATAAGCTATTTATTTCACCTCTCTGTATATTGCAGTTCCATGAACCAAGTATTACTGCCTCAACAATTAAAAAAATTATTTAAAACATATGTACATATTTTTGCTGTTCACACTTCTTTCCCCTCCCTGAGTAGTTTTTTTTAATGCATATTTATCCTCTATGCAATGCCAGCAGGAAATGTTCGGGGTAGTTTCCCCACTATAAACTCCATTGCTAATTCTGTAGTTCCTCCTGCTCCTTAATACCATCTTCCTCTTCCTTCCTGGTTGTTCCCACAAGGAAGAGTCTGGTGTGGGGTGCTGGTGGGCTGAGTGGGAGGGAATCCATGGTGGTGTTTGTCAGGAGCAGCATATTTGATACTTTTCAGTCCAATGAATATTTCCTAAAGCTGTGGCCAAGCAGAAAGTAAACTGGAAAATGAGCATCTGACTCCATGAACATGTACTTTCGTGTAGCTTGTGTTTCCTCCATCAGAGGTTGTAGAGGGGCTTTTACTTTCAGCTCTTTAATTCAATATTTAAAACTTGCCCTCAGCTGGACAAATCCTTCTCCCTTGTCCTGCATGGCTTTCCCAGCCCATCGAGAGACTCGCTTCCCTGGTTAGTCCAGCCAGCTTTCCTTCCAGGAATTCTGCACAGGGTATGGGTGATGTAAAGTGCCCCACAAACAGCAAGTGGGGAAAAGAAGCAAGGTGAAATAACTGACCTCAGATTTTAGCTGGAATGGCAACAGAGCCCAAGTGGAGTTTTAAGGAGAAGCTCACTTGGCTTTTCCTTCTTTCTGTGTGCAGACATGGCTACACTCCCTAGTTACAGCCAGGGCTGGAAATGCTCAAAGCCACTAAGAAAGCTTTTTCTTGTTAATCAGGAGAATGACTCTCCCAGAACAAGCTTTCCCAAGATAACTTTGAGAGCTGCAGCCAAATCCTGCAGATCAAAGCTGTTTGGGAGATGGTGCAGATAAGCATGCAAGCTTGAGGATGCTTATCTGAACCAATCTCCAAACCTTGCAAGCCTAGAGAAAAATGAGCAGTGCTAAGCAGGGTCACTCCATGCTGCTCCAGGAGAAGCTGGGCAGCTGTACAGGTGATGTTGCACCCCAACTAAGCACAGGAGGTCACTCAACAGCCCCTCTCCCAGTGGATTACTGGGAGCTGCTCTCCTGGTGCACCTGGAGATGAGCACAGGAGCAGGACCCAGTGGTGGAATTGGTTGGTGGGGCCTGGAAGGCTTTGCCAGCTTTGTCTTCAGATTGATTCATGTGGGAAGTATTTGGGGAAAGTTCAGAGGAGTGCTGGGGTGGAGGATTGGGAGCAGCTGGAGATTTGCTGTGTTAGTACCTCTGAGAGGAGAAACCCAGTTGATTTCCAGGGTGAGAAAGGTTTTATGGGTGCCTTTTTTCTCCTTGAAATATTGCCATGGCCCATGGCCCTGATGGTTTTACTGTTAGAACAACAGGGTTTGTTTGCCACTGGAGAAATTCGAGGGGGTGGGGGGCAGTAAATGCTGGAGAAGTCTGGGCAGAAGGGATCTCCTCTGAGGCTGGGAGCAACGAGGGAGGATCTGCTCCCACAATGTCGCTGACTTTGGAGATTGGCACATGGAATGAGGTGCCATGCAATTGGTAACTGGGGCCTCTGTCCCTCAAGAGTATTTTCTGGACAGCAGTGGAGCAGGTTCCTCAGGCTGGAAAAGTCAGTGTGGTGAGGAGATGTGATGCTCACCTGGATTAGGTGATGCTGGAGGTATTGGCTGATGGCGCACAGTAAGCGTTTGTGTTTGAACATCTGCTCTTCAGGCTTTATTAACCACAACAAAAGCAGGGGAAAAGATGAGAAGAATCCACAGCAGGTCCCTTTCAGAGGAGCTTCACGTTGGACAGAAGGGTGCTCTGGGTAGGATATGTTCAAAGAATGGACAGAAATGGAGGAAATCCATGCTGTGCCCAAGGAGGGACAGCCCTGTGCTTGTGGCACGTGGTGCTCCTGCCCTGGCTGGTGCTCGAGGCTCAGGCCAGGGGCTGCTTGTAAGTGGGTGTCAAAAGCCCCTTGGCCAGGTCACTGTCACACCTTCAGATCAGAGAATTAGCTCGTCTGTGGTGTTTAACCTAATTTTGTCCTTTCAGAAAGTCTTTGGTCACCCTCAATATGAGCTGAGATTTCCCGTGTAGGCTATTACATTTGATTTACTTTATAATTGAAGGTTGTTAATGAGGGTTTAATTGCTATTGTAGGGTTCTCCTCAAGAGCAAGGAGTGTAACACAAGTGATGGCATTAATGTGTGTGGAGCTCTGAGTGGGCACACTTTAACCAGCACTCTGCTTAATTTGGTTTAATAAAAGCATATTGGAGCTACTGTCTCAGAAATATTGCTGGATTTGTCACAAAGTTGCCATAGCTGAGATCAGAGAGCAGCACAGCCTGATAACACCGTGGTTGGCTTTGTCGGGTGCAGGAGCCACTGAGCCCAGGAGGGAAACTTTGTGGGTCCAAGGAAGTTTTTTGAGCATGTTGCACAAACCTGAGCTGTTTGATCAGACCTTCTGAGTGGTGGATCTCCCGTGCTGTCCCTGTGAGTGTGAAGGGTCAGTGGTCACAGCTCAGCTCGGCTCAGTGTCCGGTCCAAGCAGGGCAAACCCTTCACCATGGTGGTGTTGTGCCCTGCCTGGGGTTCACCACTGGCCAAGAAGACAAAGTGTCCTGGTCCCTGTGCAAGGTGTCTGCCAGCCCCCTGCCAACCTGCCCTGGACCACACAGCTTCAGCAGGTGGGAGCAGATGGCTAAGTCAACATCCCTGCAGCTGGACCCCCAAAGCTGGTGTGGTCTTTCCTGCTCAACAGCAGAGCTGCTGTGTTCTGTGTCTGCCTTGTGGATGCAAATTCAGGTGCTGTGGCAGGCTCTGACCTGGAGTGCCCTGATAGAGCCTGATCTGCCCCTCTCGGCCAGCAGCTGGCTTTTGGCAACACTCCATTGGGAGCACAAACATGGGAAATTGGTGTTTGTTTCCTTGTGCTGTGCTTGCTGTCTTTAGCTCAGGATCATCCCTGTGGTGCTGAGTCACACTGACAGTTCAGATGAACTTTCTGCAGATGTGAAGCAGAGGGGCAGCCTCTTCCAGGAGCACGTTTGCAGTTTTAGCCATGCCCTTCTGCACCTGCCCAGTTGTAGCCTACCTATGATAGGAACAGATCCCTTCAACTGCATCTCCTACACATCAGCATGTGTGATATCTGTGCAGTTATAACAGCTTCTGGGGGCATGGCTGATACATCCTCCAATAAATGTCATGGGTCATGCAGCTGTCATGCAGCTTTGATCTGCAGGATTTGGCTGCAGCTCTCATAGTTATTTTGGGAAACTTGCTCTGGGGAGAGTCAAGGTAAGAAGGAAGCAGCCAGGTCAAAAATAATGAAGTTTTGGGGAGGTGTGCTGCCCTAGTAGTTCAGTGACAAGAAGACTCAATTTCTATGTCCTTGGCTTCTGGGGTTCAGGGCACAGTCCAGGTGAGCTGGATGCCCTCACACCTGTGAGCCCTGCATGTCTGTAGGTGGATGTTGGAGTGGAGCAGAGCTTGGGGAGGACTCTGGAAAGCACTGTGAGGCCTGAGCTCAGCTCAGCCCTGCCTGCTGCACTGCCTCAAACCACCATGGTCTTTGCAGTAGATTATTTACCTGGGCTCATGGAAACATGGCAAGGTGGAAGCTAGGTGTGGTTTGAGCAACCAACCAGCCTACATCAGCTCTTAGAGCGAGGCTTGACAGGCACACATATAGACCTATGGATGTCCATCAGCTTTCCTTGATTCTCTGAGCAATTTGGTGTCTCTGTATCTTCACAAAAGCAGTGGAACAAGATTTCAGCCATGACTTTGGACCCCAGCTGGAGAAGATGGTCTTTGTGCTAGGAGAGTTTGTCCACCAAGGAAGATCTGACTGAGCAATTGGAATTGACTCTAGGCAGGACAGGTTGGGTTACTTTGGGCCCCAGGACATGCAGTGTTACCATGCCTACCTTTGAGAAATAAGGTTGGAATATGGGAAAAAGTGTGTGTATAGTGGTGACTGGGCTTTTTCAGGGCACTGGCCTACTCTATGGCACAAGTACCTGCAGATACAGGAGGAAGAGAAGCTGTGTGTGTGTTTGGGTCTGTGCACACCCCCTGCACAGCCCCGAGCAGGCTCAGTCACACTCATCCAACACAGAGAAAAGGGTCACACAAAGCAGGGCTGTCCCCCAGGAAAACAGCTTTTCTTTGCTGTCCACTCTCTAGGTATTAAACATCGTGGTTTGTGTCTGCTGTGAAGGAGAGCAGGTATATTCCTATGCATAATTTCCTGGTGGAGTGCCAAAGGGTGGAAGTTTATACTTAAGATTCACAACAGCTGTTTAAAGTGCCTGTGTCTCGTGCCAGCCATACCACCTGAATGGCCAAGGGATATATATAAAACTTCAATTATTTTTTGAATGTTTGTTGTTATTCATTTGGAGACAGATGAGAGGAGATTCCTCGCAAATGATGTAACCTATGTAGACTGTTATTTCCAACAGTGTGAGCTGAAAAATTAGGGAGGAAAAACCAGGTCAAACTGAAACTTTTCTTTTTTTTCTTTTTTTCTTTTAAGTGAGACAAAGTACTGAGTGGAGCGATTTGGGTTTACCAGAGACATTTAATTCACCCTATTAACAATTTCTTTATTTTCTTTAAATATATGTGATTTCATGGGGAAAAAAGAGAAACAGAAGCTTTACTTTGAAAGTAAAAAACAATTATTTGATGTGTAAAAAAGTCTCCCCTGCCTATTTGTCAGTTGAAACTGATTTGACTCCCGCACTGAAACTTCAATCCTACGGCAGTTTGTTGTTTCTTTAGCAAATGCTGCCTCTCTCCACTCTCTGAGGCCCTGGATGGAACCTTTTCCAGAGTCCCCTGATATGTGCAGAGCCCAAACCTTCTCTGGGTTGGTCTTGTCCTACTCATTTCTGCTGCCCTCTTGCTGCCCCCCTCCTTTTATCAGAGGCTGAATCCTGGCTGATGGGAACAAAACTCAGAACTCTGTTTCTCTCACGGTGTTTTAAGCTTGCAGTGCCTGTGTTAATAACATGTACTGGAGGCTCCATCAAGACCTGTAAATTTAGTGGTTCCTGACACAGACAAGCCAAGTTGTGAACTCTGGGCTGGTGGTGGCCAGTCCCTGACTGTGTTTGTTGTGGGTGGGACTCGTTTCTACTCAGAAAATGATGGAAAGTTTAGTCCAACCAGTGCAGTGTGAAGGTGGCTGACACCTGCCTGGGCAAGGGCTGATTCCCAGTTTTGGAGGAGACTAAAGGATAACTGTCTGCACATCCCAGTGGCTGCCAGGCTGGAGGACCCGTGGCTGAGCCACAGGAAGCAGAACTGAATTATGCTGGGCTTGGAAAACAACCGGTTGAATTTCCCAAGCCACATCAAACCCATCTAAAGAGAGATGAATTGGTCTGCTCGGGCCTAAAGGATAGAAAACACTGCCTTTGTTTTGAAAAAAACAACCGCAGCGGCCAGGAATAACAGGAGATGTAACCACAGCAAAGGCTCTAATGGGAGTTTCCTCCTCAGTTAGGCAACACAGGCATCCTGAGGTTCGCCGTGTGTTTTGAGGGATGTCCTGGATGCAGGACAGCATGACCCAGCTGGGGGAAGCACTGCAGGTGATGCTGACGTTCTCCTTCCCTGCTGAGGGCTTGTTCCTCCCTTGGGATGTGTTTTCACTGGCTTGTGCAATCCCAGTCTTGGAAGGGCCATTTTTTTCCTGCAGAAGAGGAAACCCTGAACCTGCTTAGACCCTAAACAAATACAATGAGCTGTAGTAATCATTATAGAAAATTTGTAATTGGAAAATTTTACCCCAAAACTTCACATCTTGGTGATCCAGAGACCTGTCCCCATTTTGGGGTACAGCACTATCACTACCCAGGAGAGAGGTGCCACCAGAAACTCTGGCACGGATGGAGCAGCAAGGATGTAGGGAAAGGCTTTCCCAGTGTGTTGTGAGGCTATGCAGAGTCAGCTGGGAGCAGCCTTTGTCATGGCCAGTTTGGAGCTGGCTGGGAGCAGAGCCCACCATGGCCAGGTGGAAGGTGACCATGGCACAGGCCTGGAGCTGCTGTGTGCCAGAGGGATTTGTGGGCAAGGCTGGAGGAAGCAGCATCAGGAACAAGAGGGAAGGGATGGTGTACAAAGGGCCATGGCCCAGCCAGCAGTGCCTGAGTTCCTGGGAGGTAGCACATGTTACTTTGATCAGATGATTGGATTTGCATGAATCAGAATGTAAAAATCTTGGCTGGGGTTTACAAAGGAGTCTAGAGAAATGAGTTGCCTCTTTATCTATGTATCTGACACGAGCACAGAGTGAAATCCCTTCCACTCCTTTGTGGGACCGTTTTCCAAGGAGAGACAGCTCTGTGGAGCTTAGATGTTGTTTACAGCCATGGCAGGCTTTTGGGCTGTGATCATCTCTGCTCCAGAGCTTTCAAAAGGATAAAATGAGTCTCCTGTTGTAAGGACTGAAAATAATCCTAAATGAATAACACACATGCAGCTTTCACAGGCACACATTTCAGAGCCATTGGAAATGTTGGCACATGCAAACAAACAAAACCACATGTCTCAGGCCTCTGGTTTTCATAGATTTCTGCATGCCATGACATTTGGGGGGGTGGCATTGCCAAGAGCTAACGAACCAGATTCCCAGGCTTGACTTGCACAGCTGGCTCGGTGACGCAGGGACTAAGAGGGGAGGCCTTTGGACTGGGGACAGGCTCTGGGGACAGGCTCTGGGGATAGGCTGTGGGGACAGGCTCTGGGGACCAGAGCACCCAAGGAGAGCCTGCAAGGGGTGCCTGCCTGTGGTGGGACAGGGCAGCAGGGAGGGCTGCTCCCTGGAGAGCAAGGTGTGCAATATGGAGGCTCCAGAGAAAGGTTTAAAATCAAGAGGCTCTGGAGCAAGGTGTGCAATGGGGAGGCTCTCTAGAAGCAACCTGAGACCCAACTCCCCTGGAAAACAAAGAGGGGATCGAGAGCAATTGCTTGGAAACCCACAGCCGACAGCAATGCCTGGAGCACTCTCTGGAGAGAAAGTCTGGGCGAGTTGCACGTGTGTGACTCCATCTGATCCTAAACTTGCCATGACAGTGACATTGGCAATCACCATCAGAGCCAGCACCAGCCTCTGGGGACCCTGAGGGTGAGGGGTAGGGACTGTGCAGAGCTGGCAGAGAGCTGGCCTTGTGCAGGCTGTGCCCTGCAGAGCGGCTTTGTGACCCACGGTGCTCACGCAGCTCGTGTGCACCATCCGTCTGCCTGCCTGCCTGTCTGGATTCCTTGGGAAAGGTAAAACACCGTTTCCTGCAGGGTCAGATATTTTGGAGGGGGAAGAAAGCAATTTGTGGCTGTGCTGTCTGCCTGATCAAAAGTGTTACCGGACTGAGCTACACAATGTGCACTCTTTAAACTGGTCCCAATTAGCCCTTCTTGCTAATGCTGCATTTCATTCCTGGGAGACTGCACTGGGAGAGCTGTTATGACTTTGTGATTGTGCACATACCTTTATGTGCTTTCATTCTTAATCCCCTTTTTGCAGAAGCCAAAAGGTCTTCCAGCCAAAAAGGAAATCAAAACCTTTTGTTGGCTGCTTCATAAGAATTAAGGGTGGGATGAAGGTTGTAGCAGGATCTTAATTAGCCATTGTAAATAATGAGAGCGGCAGTGCCTGCAACCATATACCACCTTGGGTTGAGATATTGTCAGACCACACAAAGCTAGGTGAATGGGCAGCACAATGGAAGATAAAATTCACCCCTGATAACTGCAAGGCAAGGCATGGTGAGGAATAATTCGAGCTGTGCCTGCACTCCGTCGGGTTCCATGTTAATTGTAATAATTTATGCTCACAAAACAAGTGCAATCAGAGCCATTCTGGGGTCTTTTTCCCTCTTTGCTGTTGTGAGAGTAAAACAAAATATGAGGATGGTTAAAGAGCGGGATGTAAAATATTCCCTAATTCATGTCTGCTCACAGCATAGAGCCGTAGGAGACCCTTGCTAACACGCCGTGCTTCTCTCTGGATATCTGACCTCAAAAGGGAATATAGTGGAAATAATAAGTGTTCAGAGGCTGACAATGAAAATACTTAGAGGCCTGGTGAGGGAATGCTTTATGTAGTTATTGAAAGGACTGTGCCTGCTTCATTTAGAGACAGGAAAGTAATGAATAGTCTAGACTGCAGAGAAAGTAAACTGGGATCTCCCACTCACCTGCTCTCCCAACACAGAGAAATTCAATGAAAGGCAGCGAAAATCAAAACTACTGAAAGAGAGTGGTTCTTGACTTGGGGAAAATTAACATGTAGCATGGAAATTAAGCTTTGGGGTCAGACTGTGGAAGCCTGGAGACCAGTTTTGGAAGGGCAGGGTGTTGGGCAGCACACCCCCTTACAGACTGCTGCTTCAACCCATCCCACCCAGTGAAAACCACGGGCGTTCAACCTTGTTCCATCCATATTAAATAGCTCTGGAGAAAGAATGAAATAATTCTGTGTGTGCTCTGAGTCCTTACCCTGTCTATGTCACAGATATGTCATTCTAAATCTCCTGTGCTGGCTGAAGGAGCAGCAAAGATGCTCCACGGCGGCGTCATGGTACACTTGTAGAGTCCATCCTTGGTCTTTTACATTTCCATCCCCACAAGAAGCTCTATAGGCACCTCTTTCCAAGGAGACCTTTGCCCATGTGGCAGCCCTGGTCACAATCTCTACCTTGCCTTTACTCTTGGTGCTTTTTGGATTTCAAAGTCCTTCGTGTGTCACAAAAGGCCCATCCCATCTGCTCAGGCTTGAGACAGTGTCAGTGTGGGATGTGGCAGCTTTGTGGCCATTGTATGGAGTTGGAGATCTGTCCTACCTCTTCACAGGGTGACCCAGACCTTGTCCAGCCCTCACTGCCTTTCCCATCAGCCAGCCAAACAACTAAGCAGAAGTGGTGCCATTCTGGACGTGGAGAAGTTGGGATTACTCATCTGTTCCTGAACATGGCAGGTTTTGCTCTCCGTGTTTCCCAGCCTGATCCTACCAGCTCCTTACATACATCCAGGCTGAGATCTTTTGTCACCCGGGGGATTTGGGTGTTCAAGTCCTATCCGTCTGGGACCTTGCAGCCAGATTTGTCCTGTGATTTCAGGAGATCTGTGCACACAGCAGGCCCTTTGCTGCAGGATTTGAAATGGGTACATGGCACGGTTTGCTGGGAAGCATCGCAAATAGCTGCTGGGTGGGAGGCAAGTCTGGCTCTGACAGCTCGGAGGCCCTGCGGAGCGGCTGGGTGTCTTCTCCGGCAGCAGTGGGCTGGGCCTGGGCAGCCCAGCTCTGGGCCCAGCTGTGGGTGCTGCCGGCAGACGCTGCCGTGGGTGGTCTGAACGCAGCCCAAGGTGCCCTAATCTACAATCTGCTGCAGCAGCCAAGTGATTCAGGGCTGGATGTTTGCTTCGTACCTCTGCGAGGTGTGAGCCGAGAGCGTGGCCTGCTCTTGAGGGAACACAGTGAAGGCAGACCCTCACTCCTTCCAGGTGGCTCCTCCAAACAGAGTGGCTCCATTCAGGTGGTGGCACCACGTGCCTCCAGCTCAGCCGCGAGGCTGGCAAAGCCCTTCTCTCTGCCAGGGCATCACTGTCCAAATGCACAGAACAAGCCAGATACCACAGGCAGCTCCCAGCCGCCTCGGGAGGCACGGATCGCCTTCAGGAAGTGACTGACTTGGCAAATAAACCAAAACCCTGCCCTTGGGTGGAATTCGTGAGATGTAAATTTATAGGTGACTTCTGTGTAGCAAGGAAGCCAGGAGCAGTGATGGAGTGAATTCCTTATGGCTGTGCTTCATTAAACACCTTTCCACCTGAGCCAAGAGGCTCCTACACCAGAACAGCAATCAAAGCCTCTCCTGGTAGCTTCACAGCCAGTGGGAATAGGGCCACACTGTCCCTTGGGACACAGACAAGCTCCAGGGTGGGTCTGGCAGTGAGCAGAGGGGAGAAATGACACCTAAAGCAGCCCTGCTGCTGGGGTCTGTTCTGCTCAAAGAGGTTAGAAAATCATTGCTCCAAGAGGAATTACCCCAAGTCCTTGAAAATGGCAGAAAAAAATGGGTCAAAGGAGTGCAAAGAGATGAAAAATTAGCGAAAGTCACTTGTTTTCCAGAGAAGTGGTGGTGGATGCAGGTGAAAATGTGACTGGCTGGAGGCTCGAGAATCAGGGGAAGGCTGTGCCTCTGTCTGCTGGCAAATATCTGAACCAGAGCATTTTGTTCCACTATCTACTTTTGGGGGTTTATTATCAGCTTCACCTCTGTCATGCAACTTCTCTGCTGTTTGAAAGGTGTTGCTGGTTCCAGACCAGGAAGTGCATCTTCCTGGAGGGCACAGGGACACCTGCTAGAGATGTTGTATGTACTGGGAGGATCGAGGGGAAGATGTGAGCACCCACGTGCATGAGAGAGTCCAGGGCCTCTGCTGGGGTCCCTTGCCTGCTGTATCTCAAACACATGCATTCGGTGTCCTGCAGTGATATCAGGGATAAATTGAGTCAATTATCTCCCACCATCTCTGTTGAAAGTGGTACTTAATCCTTCCCTTTAAACCTTTTATCTGACATTAAATGGTCATTAGTTTAAAAGAAAAAAGTTAAGCCGACTCACTTTCCAGCTGGAAAAACCTTTATAATTGCTGTAAAAATGCACCAAGGGTATGTACTGATAACATTGTTTTAGGGAACAAACAAAAACCACCATCAGTTTTGTATTCATTATTTTTCTGGGTAAATGAATCAAACAAACAGGATCACTGGTTTGCAACTTGTGGGCACTTTATTGTGTTTACTAGCAGACCTTCCCGGAAATTTCCCCAGTTAGAAGAAACATTTAAATTACAACCAGCTACACGTTTCTGGTGGGAATCTTTCCCAATCATAAATAATAAAGAAGTCTTTAGGCTGATGAGGAGGAATTCAGATTCATCTCCCAAATGTTTTCAGTCAAACTCAGGAATCCAAGACCCTGCTACTTTTGGTGGGGAAGGATGCTGATGGGGAATCCAGGAATTCTTGCCAAGGCTATGGGTGAAATGGTGAAAGCAGGTGACCTGACTCCTGCTCCATGGACTCATTAAGTGTTTGCATGATTAAGGAATGGGCCTTTCCACTTGGCTGAGCACCTACACTTACACCCACACGTACAACCAACACCTACACCTGCACTGTACCACCCTGGAAGAACTCAGGTTTTCTCCCAGGGCTTCTCTGCCTGGGATGTGTCACAGAATCCCAGACTGATTCAGGTTAGAAAGCACTTTAAAGCTCATCAGTCCCACCCCCTGCCATGGGCAGGGACACCTCCCACTATCCCAGGTTGCTCAGAGCCCCATCCAACCTGGTCTTGGATGCTTCCAGGGATCCACAGGCAGCCACAGCTTCTCTGGGCACTCTGTGCCAGGGCGTCCCCAGCCTCACAGGGAAGAATTTCTTCTTTATATCCAATCTAACTCTGTCCTCTGTCAGTGGGAAGCCATTCAAAGAACAGGGAGGGAACCAGACTTGGTGGGAACTGCTGGTAGAGTCAGCTCCCCTTTCTGCTGCTGACCTGGTGTGACCCAGACAAGGATGGGGGAATGCAACTGGGGCCCTGGAGAAGCTCCCACCTCACCATGCACCCAGTGACCACTGGCAATGTCGAATTTTCCCGTGGATAACAGTGCAGTGCTTCTCCTGCCCCCAGCCTTGTGACACCCATGGCAGGGCAGCAGTGGGCCAGAGCAGGGGACAAAGGAGGAGGTCAGCTGTTGGGTGAATCAGGGCTGTGTTGACATGGCCAATCCAGCTATTGCCATCAAAGTGTTTCTGATCAGTTTATATCTGAAGACCCAGATCAAGGTGTGCTGTGACCTCCTTCCCAAGATCCACACACTCGCCGCAACAGTAATCATGCTCCTTGTTTAATTCACTACTAAATGATAGATTGTGTGGTCCATGACCTGCTGCATTGGTGCTGCTGAATTCACATGGGAGGGATAAGGTTTCTGCACTGACAACTCCCGTGGCTGTGGGATCTCAGCTGTGCTCCATGAGGTGCTGCTGATTTTGGGGAAGGTTTGTCACCAGGTAAATGAATGGGAACTGAGTCCAACCTTTCAGGCTGTCCCCTGCATCTAGGCCTGGGTCTGTTTTTACACATGGACACTTTCTTAACAAGCCACACAACCCGCCTGTGGCTGACCCATTAATGTTGGGTGAGTGGGTTATTTGCACTTGTTTGAACATTTTGCTTGTGCTGGCAGGGAGCCCTGCCTTGCTACCTGCTCTGCTTCGTTTGCCATAGCCAGGGAGCTGGTGGCACCAAAGGCTTGTGGAGCTCCATGTATTTCCCAGGAACTCAGTCCTGTGCAGGGCTGTGTGGCAATAACAGCAATAAAGCAGAACAGCCATGAGGACAGAGTGACAGCAGCCCCCGTTCCTGCTGCTGCTGCTTGTGGCTGCCAAGCTCTCTGCATTGGGCTGGGGTTGATTGAGGCTGTGCTCTTTGGGGCTGGAGGTTTGTCCAGCATTTAGCACACCAGGGTCTTTGCACGACAAAAACAATCCTAACTAAAGGGCAGGACAAAGCAGGACAGAAATGACACAGAGCAGGAGCTCCTTCTCTGTGCACAAGAGCTGCTGTGAGAGGCTCCTGTTTGCATAACGAAGAGCTTGGCTTTTGCTGTCTGCCTGACTCATTTATGCTTTTCTGCAGCTCCGAGCCCCAATCCAGCCAGACTTGACATTAGCAGATGCCAAATGAATATTTGCACAAATGTTCACCAGCGAGTTTTCGTGCCGCTCCCTCCCTCAAGGTGGCAAGTGTGGGTGTGGAGAGAGCTGCCCTGCCCGTGTTTGCGAACATGTCCCTTTGAACTCCCTGGCGGGGAGGGTGAAAGAGAGGGGAAAAGGTTTTCCAAGCAAGAAAATAAAAATAATTAATAATAAAAAAAAAGTCATCTGAACAGGTTCCAGCCTGTGTTATTTTGTTGTTAACCCAGAAACCTGTGGATACTGAAATCTGGGAAAGGAGTGGAGGAATGGAAACAGACTCGGTAAGAGTGGGAATGTCGTGAGAAAGAAAGCAAAGCCGAAAAAGCCTCAAATCATGACTTTGCTCTGTTGATATGAAAATTAGACACATACAAATTAGCTAGGAAGTATCTTGTTTCTTTCAGGGTGTTGGGGGAGGAGGAGGTATTAACCTTAGAAAGGGAACTCTCTGGCCACCCCGGGGAAGGTGGGAAGTAAGTGTTGGGTGATGTGTTGACTTTAATGCAGGAAAGGAGTCCGCTGCCGGGAGCAGCACTAATCCTGCGTCTGCCTTTGGGCTGCAGCTGTTCACATCCTCCTTTGTCTCCTGGATGCAAGGGCCTCATTCCAAGTGGTGCCCACACACTGTCCTGGGCACAGCGGCCCCTACCTTGACTGGGGAGGGCTGGAGGAGCAGAGTGGGGAGGGAATTTCCAGCTGAGGAACCCAAATCTGCTCACTTGGAGGCTGCCCATGGTAGGCACAGCAGTGGGTGCTGTGCCACACGCAGGGAATGGCAGGGATTTGGTGGTGGCTCCCACAGGAGCAGGACAGACCCTTCCCATTCCCACAGCCCTTCAGTGGATCAGGTGGGAGGCAGGACCTGGCCACCTTTCCCAAACCTCCTGAGTCTCTAGCCGGATTTGCCACGAGCCTGGGAATGGGGAGCAGCAGCGAAACGCCTGAGGATTGAAGAGTTAAGCACACCCTGGCAGCGCTCCCCTGCCTCCCCTCTCCAAGCTCATCTAGCAGATGGGGGAAATACTAATTATCCCCGAGTGAGTGGTAGCTGTGTGGTGAGGGTGATGCTGTCCTGGATCTGTGCCATGCAGCTCAGCACAAGGCAGCACTTCGGAGGGAGCAGGGTGAGCCTGTTCGGGGTGACCCACAGGGATGTGGTGTCACCAGCCTGGCAAGAGGATGCTGCAGCAGACCCTGCATGCAGGAATCAAAGCAAGGGCTGGAAATAGGCTTGGCTTTTCCCATCTTGCTGGACCATTGCTTTGGGCACACCGATACCCCAAATTCCTCCCAGGAATTCCGAAAAGAACAAGTCGTTTTTAATCACTGCAGTCCACCCCTGCAGGTAACCAGACAGCTGCTCTGGCAGAGACCATTCTGTTAACAAACAAGCAAACAAACAAAAATCCATGGATTTAACATGTCTGAGATGCCAAAGGTGCCTTGTCAGCAGGCAGCTGTCCCTGGGGTTTGCTGGGCTGCAGGGACTGATTCCAGCTCTGTCTTTGGAGTGAGGGTCTGTGCATCTGCCCCTCCCTTCTCCCCCCAGCTCCTGCCACCGCTCCAGGCTCTGCAGATGAAAGCTGCATTCCAAACAAAGCATTATTGATTATTATCCCCTCGAATTTCAGAGCAGGCTTGCATTTCATGTACACGCCACAGTCCATGGGCTTGCTGGAATAAATAACACATGGGAGCTTGTTCGTATGCCGAGTCAATAGGGAGCTGTCGGCTTTCATGCGATTTCACACATTTTTTCAGCTAGCTCAGCAATCCAAATGCAAAAATCCAGCAAACAGGGACATCGTGTTTATTTCTGACAATCCCTGGAGAGGGCTGTATCCGTAAACCAATGAATGGATTACACTCATCTATAGATGATGGGGTTTTTTCCATCTGTGACAGATATTATATGGAAAATCTCCATTTAATATCTGATCCAAGAATAATTCAATACAAGTGAGTAATATAAGTTTAAAATGCTGTAAATTCTGCTTAACTCTTTCAGGGTGGAAGGCAGAAGCTGGTGGAATGGTGCTTGCCCATGGTATCTCGATTCAGAGACCCAACATCCATACAGCTCTTAGGAGCACAGGCTGTGACCAAGTGATCATATTGGACCCTTCTGAAGGACATTCTAAAAGCCTGTCAGGGAAATGAAAGACAGGTCTGAAACGCAGGGGTTGCAGGTGGATCTCAGTCAATGTTGTCATGATGGAATGCTGGTCTTCTGGACTAGTCCAGAGTCCTGGAATCATAGAATCACAAAATGTTTTGGGTTGGAAAGGACCTTAAAGATCATCTCATTCCAATCCCCCTGCCATGGGCAGGAACACCTCCCACAATCCCAGGGTGCTCCAAAGCCCATCCAGCCTGGCCTTGGACACTTCCAGGGATCCAGGGGCAGCCACAGCTCCTCTGGGCACCCTGTGCCAGGACCTCACCCCCCTCACAGGGAGGAATTCCTTCCCAATATCCCGTCTATCCCTGCCCTCTCACAGTGGGAAGCTATTCTTCCTTGTCCTGTCACTCCAGGCCCTTGTAAAGTCTCTCTCCATCTTTCTTGTTGGCTCCCTTGAGGGACTGGAAGGCTGCAATTAGGTCACCCTTGAGCTTCTCTTCTCCAGTCTGTGCAATCCCAATTCTCCCAGCCTTTCCTCATAGGGGAGGTGCTCAATCCCTCTGACCATCCTGGTGGCCTCCCCATGCCTGGATGGAGCAGTCAAGGTTGGGTCAACAGCTGCAAAATACTGGTAAACTATTAATGTGTGGCCCTCAGTTCGGAATTGATGCTTGTGGGTAAATAATCCCCACATGCATTGTGCACTGTTGGCTGGGGCTTTGCCCCTTCGTGGCACCAGGCCAGGGCTACCTTGCAGAGCAAGCTGGGGTGATGAGGCTGCTGCATGAGGTGCCTGAGCAGCAAAGTGGGGAGCACAGAAGCACCCTAAGCAGATGAAGAAAGGTCTTCTGGCCAAAATCTTGAAACATTGTGCCCTTGGGCTCTATGCATCAGCTCTGGCCTTTTGGGTCTTCCAAAGGTGGCTTCCAGTTATTCCTGACCTGGTTTGGTTTGGACAAAAGTGGCAGATCACGAGTAGAAAACTCCATACCTCCTGAGAGCTCACCAGGACATCCTGGAAGCAGTGGGAGAGACTGAGACATGAGCTGCATATCTGAAATGGAGGTGGAGGGGATCAGCTTCTGCTCCCTGCTCTGTTAGCCTGGCACCTTTAAAAAGTACTGTAGTCCTGAATATATACCAGCATAAATGAGAGCTGATCACTAATGACCACATATTAACAGGCTGTCACTGTGGGGTTGGCTCATGCAGCCATTACAGGATAGAGGACCATTCCTGAGGTGCTCTGGTGCTGGTCAGAGGAACAAGCCAGTCCAGTCCTTAACCCACACAGTTGTCAAGTGAATAAAAAACCACTGTGGGATGAGAAATCAACACAGTACCAGCCAAAATGTGCAGTCATGTCCAGTGCCACAGGTTCAGCTGTCAGAACTTGCTTGGATGAAACTCCTGTTGAAGGTTTTTCCTGATCAAGGCTGACTTTTGACAAAGTCAGGCTTTTTGCCCTGCTCAGGAGTCTCCATGGTGGCAGCTTGTTTTAGTAATGAAATGATGCATCTGGGTTGTGGGTTGGCTCTAGCTGGGTTTGGGCAGTGCCAGGCCCTTGGTGCATGGGCAGTGATGGCAGGAGGTGTAGAACAGTGGTGAGTTTGTGCTGCTGCAACCCAGCCCAGCCTTAGCCAGCCCAGCCTGTCCATGCTGAGAGGAATTCCAGTGGGTACACACTGGGAAAGTTCAGAATATTGGAAGTTCTGACCTCATGAAGAGCTTAGACAAATTCCATTATCTCTTGCTTTGCCAGCACACTGACACTGTGGTGTGTCTGCAGAGCTCCTGTCCTGGCTGGAAGCATCTCTTGGTCCAGCATGAAATGAAATACTTCAGTTTTCCTGCTGGAAGGAGCTGCTCACACAGAGTTTGCTCTGCAGACATTTCACTTTCAGGGAAATCTTGTTCTCTGAGGGGATATTCTGGACCCCACTGAATACATATAGACACAGATTATAGAACTGTAGGACCATAGTATGGCTTGGGTTGGAAAGGACTTTAAAGATCACCCAGTTCTAAACCCCTGCCATGGTCAGGGTCACCTTCCACTGTCCCAACCCTGTCCAACCTGGCCTTGGACACTTCCAAGGATCCAGGGGCAGCCACAGCTTCTCTGGGCACCCTGTGCCAGGGCCTGCCCACCCTCTCAGGAAACAATTTCTTCTCAATATCCCATCCATCCCTGCCCTCTGGCAGTTGGAAGTGATTCCCCCTTGTCCTGGGACTCCAGACCCTTGTAAAAGGTCTCTCTCCATCTTTCCTGTAGCTCCTCCAGGCTCTGCAAGGCCACACTGAGGTCACCCCAAAGCTTCTCCTCTCCAGGCTGAACAATCCCAACTCTCCCAGCCTTTCCTCCCAGCAGAGCTGCTCCATCCCTCTGCTCACCCTGCTGCCTCCTCTGGACTCTCTCCAGCAGCTCCAGCTCCTTCCTGTGCTGAGCCAGGGCTGGGGCAGCTCTGCAGCTCTCTGGGGTCTCACCTGAGCACAGGAGCAGAGTCATCCCCCCCACCCCTACTGCCCCTGCTGCTTTTGATGCGTGATATAGATATAGATATAGATAGATATAGATATAGATAGAAATACATGCATACACATACACACACGCATACAGTCACATACATACACATACATACACCCATTACACACACACACACACACACACACACACACACACACACACACACACACACATACACATACACATTCACATAATGTGTGTGCCTCTCTGTCTTTACTGGTAGCCTCCCAGCATCCCAAAGCTTTTGTCCTTGACCCAGTGACGAGCAGGAGAGGAAAGGCAGCAGATGGGTGCAGACAGAGAGCGAGCGCAGGGAGATGCCGAGCCAATATTGCTCACTATGATAGACAGTGGTCTTAGCACACCAGCAGCCTAATGCAATGTTTTTTGCTGTCAATTTTTCGGTGGATATGCTGGCAAGGGATGGATTTAAGGAGGAATCTGAAGCGTCAGAGCTTGCTGCTGTTTGCAGGGATCCTCCTGGTGCAGAGGAGGGCACTGAAGCTCATCAGTGTCAGTGGAAAGGAGCAGGCACAGTGATTTATGGCTGAAAGTCCAGATGAATTCTATGTGTGTTTTACCTGCCTGGAGACTGGTTCTCCTTCAGATAAACTGGGGATGAGACCCAAAGCTGGCTGTGGGAAAAAACAAGGAGAGGACAAAAATAAGGTTTTGCTATTACGATGGAATTTCATAGGGGATGGACTTCTTAAACTTTTAAGAGATCATGCAATCAGTACATGTATGTATTTGTACATACAGACTATAATGGCAGAGCTCAGCATTCAGAAATGAGGAAATGAGGGAATTTTCTCCCTGAACAACATCCTTCCCTCAGTTCCACTCCTCAGTTCCATGTGCCAGGACTCCAATGTTCACTGAAATCCCTCCATTCATCCCTGTCACTGCTCTGGTGCTGGGTGCTGCATCCTGGAGAGAGTCTCTCTCATCACTGTGCATGCCAGATGCCTCATGTTTTTACTTAATCTCTGTGCCCTCTCAGGAACTCACCAGCATCCTTTAGCTGAGATTTCAGCCCTCTGGACCTTTTAGTTACCCACCAGATCTGTTTCCTGGTCTTCAGGAAATGGTCTCAGGGTGTGGGATTGCTGCCTGACTGGATTGTGCCATGAAAGCCTCCTATTCCCAAGGAAAAATTCATAAGAGCTCTCTGTTCCCCTCTCTATCCCCTGCAGCTCATTGCCTGAAATACCTGCAATTTCTTTGAGGTTATTTCACAGAATTGTAGAATCACCGAATCATAGAACAGTTTGGGTTGGAAGGGTCTTTAAAGCCCATCTACCCCCTGCCATGGCAGGGACACCTTCCACTATCCAGGTTGCTCCAAGCCCTGTCCAGCCTGGCCTTGGACACTTCCAGGGATCCAGGGGCAGCCACAGCTTCTCTGGGCACCCTGTGCCAGGGCCTGCCCACCCTCTCAGTAAAGAATTTCTTCCCAACATCTACTCTAATCCTGCCCTCTGTCAGTTTAAAACCATTGCCCCTATAAAAAGTCTCTATCCCTTCTTTTTATAAGCCCTCTTTAGACACTGCAGGCACTCTAAAGTCACCCTGGAGCCTTTACTTCTCCAGGTGAACACCCCAAGCTCTCCCAGCCTGGCTCCAGAGCAGAGGGGCTCCAGCCCTGGGAGCTTCTTCAGTGGCCCTTCTGAACCCACTCTACAAGTCCATGTCTTTCCTGTGTTGAGGACCCCAGACCTGGACACAGCACTCCAGGTGGGGTCTTTCCCAGGCTCCGTTGTCCTCTGGTGTCATTTCAGAAGCTATTCCCAGCTCTTGTCTTGGTTTGGTTTGGTTTGGTTTGGTTTGGTTTGGTTTGGTTTGGTTTGGTTTGGTTTGGTTTGGTTTGACCTGCTGAGCACAGATGCTGCTCTGGACCACACATACTGGGTTTTGTTCTCCTCTCACTTCTAAACCTATTGTTAATGCTTTTTATCTTTTTATCTTTTCCTATCAAAGCATCATTTCCCACACCTTCTGATTTCAGTGGTGCTCAGATGCATTTGGAAACACTGGGTAACATTTCCCCTTTTCATCCTGCCCCTCTGCACTTTGATATTCATGTGTATCCTACCTTGTCCTGTCAGCCATGACTATGCAGAATTCAGGAATATTTTTGAACATATGTTCCCCCACCTCTCTGGGGCCAAATTTTTTTTTTTTAATATAAGTGAGGAAGTAGCTGATTAACACATTCATTATTCATTTCTGGTACAGCACAATCCAAACATCTCAGGTATAGCTCCTGATTTTTGTGGGCACATTATACACTCACTGACTAACAGTTGTGGAACACCTGGGTCCTGAGAAATGAATTCAATTTTGTGTCTTCCTTGTAAGCAAGAATTAGGTCGTGATTAGTGTGGTGTAGATTTGGCTAAACCTGGTGCCTTGAAGATGCTTGTTTATGGTTAGAGCCCTGCCAACCCTCCTGTTGAGGTTTACAGAGCTGTATAATGTTTGTGTGTGTCCTTGTGCCTTTACTGTTCGATCAGCGAGCAAAGAAAGAGGAAATCAGATTTGTTAGCAATAAAGTAGTGTACAATAGCTATTAAAATAGGGTAATTACATAATTAGCACGGCAGTGGTAACTCACCCAGCATGAACAACAGTAAAACAGGCTCCTGTTTCCCTCGCTCCGACTCGAGCCGGGACCCTAACAAAACTTCCAAAATGGTTATTTAGTAGAAACACACACGAAAAACTTAAAAGCCATCGTAAAACTGAGAAGGGAGGCCCAAAAAACCACAGGGAAGCCAAATACTTTCAAAGAAACAATAGTAAATTAGGTGTTAAAGATATAAAAGCCTGTTCCCTAACAATTTAATTAGGTAGCATGTCTGTTACAGACATTATGCTGCTAGTTTTGGAACCCATGGCAGGGCCTCACAGCTCTCAATTCACACTAGCCCCCAAGAGAGGAGTTTGTTATGAAGGACTGATGTTTTTGCTCTACAGAAAAGTGTGATGGTAATCAAGTGAAAATGGCAGGTAGCACAAGAAATTACTATTTTTCTTTGCAACTTTCTTTGACATATATTTACAGTAATTAAAATCCAAGTTTGAAGAATGGTCCTGGTTTTAATTAGCACCTGCTTCAGTTTCATCTGAGCTCATTCCCTCAAAGAAGGATCAAAACAACAAAACTTTCCTGGAATGGGCTGGAGTGTGACCGGTGTGAGATAAGGCTGCCCCAGCTCCTGTCCTCCTGCTGGAATGGGATTTAGCAGGCAGGGCACCAGCACAGCCCCTTGGCTGGCTGTGCAGCCTTGCCTGAGATCTCCTTTAACTCCTCCTGCAGCCACACAGCATCTCCCATACTTGAAAGTGAACCTCTTCATGCCCATCCAAAAGCTGGCTATTTGGATTCTGCCTCCACACAAAAAAAAAAAAAAAAAAGGGAATCCTGTTGGTTTTCATAGAATCATAGTTTTACCTGGGCTGAGCCCACTGTTAGTGACTTTTAAGATTAAATATGTGAGGTGGAAGTGGGGACAGAGTGCCAAGGGAAGGAAGGGGTTTGCTTGTTAAGAGGCTACTGTTAAATGGAAAGGACAGTCCAAGTGCTTCAGTGCTGCTCAAAAAGTCACCCCATAACTGGACACTGTGATAAACACTCTGCTTGTACCTCTGAGGTTCTAAAGAGGTTTTTTTTTCTCTTGATGGCAAAGAGGGTTGCAGTTAATGACTGCTGCAGAAAGAGTGGGGTCTTGTGGGAAGACTCTCCCCAACCTCTTCTCAGAGGTAGGACACTGAGCAGTAATTCTTGCTGTGCTCAGGGCAATTTTCAGGGATAAAGTTTCCATCAGAGTGTTGCTTGATGATTTGCTCTTCCATCACCTCCCAGTAATGTTTATACCCAGGAATGGAGAGGCCATCACGAGTTGAGGTGTCATTTATTTTTAGTGGAGTTTCTTTGCTTAAAAATGATGGCACGTCCCTGATGGAGTTAACCAAAGCAAGTGGAGAGGTCCTCATGTAACCTCTCTGTTGGTTTCCAGCCTTGCCTGAACCCTAAGTCTGATTTTATGATGTCATCTAAAGGTCAACATGCTGCCCTGCCACCAGCACACCACCTTTGTGCTGCCCTGCATCCCCTCAGTGCTGCTTCTCATCCTGCAGATCTCAAGCCAGTAACATGTTGTCACCAAATGAGACCGAGCCCGTTGGAGAACTGGCTCTCCCATTTCCCTGCAGAAATGGGAATCTTCAGCTACAGTCTGACATTTGTCCACTCCAGGATGCAGACATGCAGGTCCACTCCAACACTGCCAGCTGGAGGAGGAGTCAGATCTTCTCTCTATCAGAGCCACAGGGATGCACAGGAGCTGCTCTGCTCAGTGCACTGCAGAGAGGGGTGACAGCACTTCTGTATCATTTTTTGAGGCTTCTAAGCCTTACTTATCCCTTTGCACTTCCAGACCTCTAATGCTGTGCTCAGCTGGAAAAGGGAGGAGCACTTTAAAATGGGACAGGTCTGCTTCAAGTACCTCTTCGTTTTTGAGGGCAGGGTGGTGGGGGAAAAGCATCTCCCTTGAGGAAGAGTCACGACCCATAGCCCAAGCATGGTCCCTGCATTCTGAGAACATGCACCTCCTCGCTGGGTTTTATCTGGAGAATGAGCCTGGGCTAAAGTGCCTCTGCTCAAGAGAGGCACTGCAAGACCTGGGGCTGATACCATGGAGCTGTGAGAACTTGTGCAGGCAGAGCTGGATTACAGTGGTAGCAACCAGAGGGGTTGGATGGATCGATGAGCTCCTCTGACCTCCTGTCGGCCGCTCAGTTGAGCTGCAATGCTCCGAGAGCAAAGATCCAGTGACTTCTCTTACTCTGGTATCCGTGTCCAAAATTTCTCCCCAGGCCACCGAGATTCCACTTCTCCTCCCAAAGTAGCTGGCAGCAGCTCCCCTCCCTGGGGAGCAGAGGCTTCTGCATTTCCATGCTGTTTTGTGTGTTGTTTGCAAAGAGCTTTGGAGTGAAATCTTTCTCACAAGGCCTTTTTTTTTTATTAGCACTTCATTGTTTTTTCAGGGCTGGAAACATAAGCTCAGCCATCCCGATGCTATTTTGGACCTCACACCTCTACTTGACCTAAGAAAATTAAGGACAGCTGCAAAAATACAAACAAACAAATAACTTAGAGCATTGGATATGCTTTAAACCACTAATGAGCTGAGCCTAACAACCCCCCTAGGAGGCATATGTTAATTTATATGTTTTCATTAAGTCTAGTCTTCAGCTTCCCGATTTGTCTGTGCAGCGTGGCAGGGTCCTCAGTGAATGGGGAAGACAGCTCTGGGACTGGAGCTTTGGAGAGTACACTGGAGATCAGAGCATTTTCTGCTGTTAAACATCTGCTTAAAAGGACAGTGACAGTGTTAGGGTGGTGTGATGAGATGTTCTGGTCACTGCTTGGGCACAGACATCAAGCAAGGCTGCAAAGAGCTGAACGAATGCCCAAAATGGTGAATGGTGGGGAGGAGGATAGCACAGACCTGCAAGGAGCTGCCTCAGCCCTCTGTGGGACTCGGGGCCAGGAGCTCCTTTCTGCCAGAGCTGCAAACCCCTGCCCGCCTCACTCTACCTTATTCCAGCTGAGCTCACATTTCCCACAGCCAAGCACTGAAACTGGGGGAAAAGCAACCATTCGAGAAGGGGATGGCAATGTTCCCCCTCATTGCCTTTTGGTGTTACTGGATGTCAGCGGTTCTGGCATAAACAGCATGTTCCCCCTTCCTAGCTCTATTTTCCAGCTCGTTCCTGTGAAGCAGCAGTTATTCGTGACTTCACTCCAGATCTATTGCTCTGGGATTTGGGAAGTGCTGCCACTCCCTCAGCCCACATCGCTGCTGTGGGGTGGGGAGAAGGAGAAATGGGGAATAAACAGAGCTGTCACCTTGCACAGAGTGGCAGATGGATCTGCCTGTTCTGCCCAGCCCAGCTGCAGCTCTGAGGTGGGAGCCAGGCCTGTGAGCAGTGCCAGGACATACAGGAGCTGAAGGAAACCATCGCCTCTGTGTATAAACAGCAATGTGAGATCCTCGCATAGCAGCTGAGATAGGAAAGCACTGGACACATCCATGCCCTGCAGCTCCTCCTCTGTAATTCCTGGAGGCTAAGGCTGTGTGTTGGGTGGTGCAGCAGCCGGGTCACTAGCTGGTGAGGCTGCTGCAGGCTCTTGAGCTCACCCTGGGCTACTTGAGCCATGGGAAATCCTTCCAACTTGCTCCTCTTACACAGGGCAGATGTGACCACTGGGATTTAGGCTTGAGTGGCGTGACCTGTGGAGGCAACACTGATAACCAGGGGGGTGTAGAGATAGCAGAAGGATGCTGATAAAGAGGGAAGCCATCAGTGCTCATTGCCTAATCCCACTAGGGCAAGGGGACACCTCCAGACATTGGTGCTGTGACAGGCAGCAGAACGGAGTCCACTGACTTCAAATGTCTCTTTGATTGGAGGACTGACATGGGTAAAAATAGCAGCTTACTGTTGAGGAAAACTGCTTCCTGTCTGGTCCTGATTTCATCACCCAGGCCAGTGCAGCTGCAAAACCACAGCCTGGCTCTGTCACTTTGCTCTCTACTTGTACATGGTTACTGCACTCTAATCACAGCATTTCAGAGGGGCCTCTGCTCCTCAGGATAGCCAGCCTCAAATATTTGGGGCTCCACATCAGTCCCATTTTAAATATATTGTTTGTTTATTTGCTCTGAAATTGCCCTGAGAGGCTTCCTCGCTCTGCTAGGAAGTTCCCACCCTGTTTTACTTATGATCTAACCTTGCAGTTTGTAACCCTTTGGCTGAGGGTGGGCATCCAAGAGATGGAAAACTCATTGCCCCTGCTTTGTGTTGGGAGTGTGGGCATTTCACAACTGGACTCAGCCCCAGTTGGATGACAAGGGGAAAAGACTGTAGAGCCCCCAGGGGAGAGGGGAGAAGAGCAGGTCATAGACTGGACAGGTTCCTCTTGAATGGCATCCAAAAGCTGTAGCCAGCTAAGGTGCAACAGAATGCTGGTGGGTGGAGGAGCAAAGGCTGAGGGAACTGGAACCATTTGGTCAAGATCAACCTGGAACTAGCTGATCCTTTGAATTGTCTTACAGGCAAGGTTCTTCAGCTCCTACGACTGTAACCCTTGGTTTGCCTTGTAGACATGAAGTAATTTTATGGGTGATCTTAGAAGCAGCCCCTGGAACAGATCAAAGCCTTTTCTAAGGCAAACATTCCCCTGGTGCTACTGATTTCTGGGATATCTTCTCTGGAGAAGTGTGGAACCATTGGTTTGGATCACATCTCATCCTGCCAGCTCATGCTTCCTCTGTGTTTCTGCAGATGACTTTCACTCCATGGTGCAACAGCCTGTATGAGCACCCACCCTGCCAGGTTATCACCAAACACACAGCAAGGAGCTGCAGCATCTGAAACCAGCAAACTCAGGCAGAGAGCAGATGAGCTCCAGCAGTCACGAAGGGATGTTCAGAAAGAATGGAGCATCTCTGTCCAAAGAGTGCTTCTCTGGAAGAGGGGAGTGGATGAATCTCACCCAGGTCTGATGCTCTGCACTGAAGGGTCTTGTGTTTCACAAGCACTTGTGATGTGAGTTACACTGGGAAGTGTTTCCTCTTTTTTCCACCAAAAACCACCTCTGCTTTTTGGTGGTATCTGGTGTAGGTTTCTAGCTCTTCAGCCTGTGGGGAGGCTGCCTGTTCAGTGTCATATGGTGTTATTCACCATATGGTGAATATGAGTTCTTCATAGTGGCCTGAGTTTCTTCACATTCATGTGTCATCTCCCTCATCTTTGGACAAACTCTGTTCAGATTTTCTTTTCTTCTTCCCATCTTAGAAGTAAAATAACTGACGATTTGTTCCAATTCCTCTTCCCAGAACAGTAGATAAATGTTTCAAGCTGCATCTGATTTGATTTAAGATCTTGTTTCTATTGCTGAGGTACATTTTCCTTGCACGCAGGACAGGCTCCATCAGAGCTGTGATGATTCACAAAGGGCTGATTTGCCAGTTGTGTTCTCTGGCTGTTGCTGGGCTTGGGAATCAGATCTACCCTGGACCTTCCCACAGACATGAAGGCTGTAGCTGGGTCAGGCTGGGTGTTAATGGTAGCTGCTCAGAAGGTGGAATTTCCACTGTAGGAGAACCTCTGAGACTCCCCAGTTCCTTTTGTTATTGAATCAAGATAAAAAGGTGAAATTTGGAAGTTTCCCACAAAATGTAAATTTAGGACCTGTTCAGAAAAGAAAGCTTTATTACTTTCCTATGATACAAAACCAGGAAAAACGAAGACATTAGGCAGTGGAAAATCTAAAATCTGTAGAAGGTTTGAGTCAATATTCAGCTATGTGCAGCAGTGGAAGCAAAAAGACCAGAATGAAACGAAACACGTCAATGCCATTGAGAAGAACCAGTGCGGTGGTGATGAAACACCGTGTTTTGACATTCTCCTGGTGTAAAATTTCATTGAAATTGACAAACTGCTGAGAAATATTTTGATTTTTAAATAGACTTTACTGGATGATAAATCACTCTGTTGAAAATTTTTCAGCTGGCTCTCTTGCAAACTGAGTCAACAGCTGATGAGCCGACCATGTCACTGCTGGGGAGGGCCTGGAGACACGTGAGGATCAAACCCCCAGGCTGGAGCAGCTCATCAAACCACTCATCAAACACCATGTGCCTGGAGCCAGAAGCTGGACTAAACAAGAACGACAGTGTTTGGCACCTTGTGGGTGTCCAGATGGCCTCGCATCAGGCGCTGGCTTTTGGGAGTGGATACAACCCAAGTCGTTATCAAGGCTTCCTGCAGCAGCCATTGCAGAGACTGACAAGTCAGAATGTCTTCGCCAGGAGCCACAGTCAGGTCCTAAATCAGCCTCTAAATTCCAAGCAGATGTAAGATGTGGAAGTAGGGGGAAGATAGTGAGAGGAGCTGTTCGCTGGAACAGACGTCCTGGAACATGTGTCTTCTGCTGGAGGGGCCTCTGCCAAAGGAGAGCATCAGATCTGAGGAACTGCTGGTTCAAACTGATGCTGGATCTCCTCTAAAGTGATCTCCTGTGCATCCATGGCACATGAATCTCAACTACCTGCTAAGTCTGAAAGCCCGCTTTGTTCTGTGGTCAGCTTCGGAGCAAGAGGAAACAAACATGCTGAATTCCACAACTGCCTCCCTTCCAGTAATTCCTTGTAAACTAGTTACAGTAGATACTTAAAGTGCTAAAAAATAGTTATTTAACACTTAAAAAGAGCTCTCAGTCAGAAAAATATGTGTCCTCTTTTTCGGTACATAACCATGTGCTGCTTTGTCTCTAGGTGTAAAACTCAGTCAGACTCAAGCCAACCCGAGGAGCTGCAGCTGCCACTGCACCCACATGCACAGTCCAGTCTGGCTGTGGCTGCTCTGGGAAAATGTAGGAAGACATCAGATGCAGAATATCCCCCAACTCTGTGGTTTCCTCAACTGTTGTGCATTCAGACTATTACATGACAGGATTTGTCTGAAGATGTTCAGAGATGTGAGATGTGTGTGATAGATTTATGGATAGACAAGACCATTTTTGAATGCCTGAAGAAGGTAGAATACAACACTGAGATGACACAAACCATGTTGGTTTGTAAAATCCCAACACCCTGGAGCTCTGTGAGCCCAAGGCAGGTCAGGTTGTGTTTGTGCTGCAGTTTGGCCACGCCTCAGGGTGGGACACAGGGGCTCAGGAAATCTAAAGATGCAGATAAAAGTTGTTACATGCCAGGCACAGCTCTTTGGCATGGACAGTGAACAATGGAATTCCAGCAAACCTGGAGACTGCTTGCTCAGAACTTACACTTCAAGAGGAAAATCTACAAAGCTCTGGTTTGCACTAAAGTTCTATTGTTTTGCCTCCACTGACCCTTGGGGAGCTCTCAATAAACACGTGTTTTATCACAGAATCCCAGAATCATTAAGGCTGGGAAAAGCTCTCCAAGGCCATGGAGTCCAAGCTGTGCCCAATCCCCACCTTGTCCCCAGCCCAGAACACTCAGTGCCACCTCCAGCCCTTCCCTGGACACCTCCAGGGATGAGCACTCCAAACCTCCCTGGGCAGCTCCTGCCAAGGCCTGAGCACCCTTTCCATGGAGAAATTCCTGCTGCTGTCCAAGCTGAGCCTCCCCTGGCCCAGCCTGAGGCTGTTCCCTCTCCTCCTGTCCCTGTTCCCTGGAGCACAGCCTGACCCCCTGGCTGTCCCCTCCTGTCAGGAGCTGTGCAGAGCCACAAGGTCCCCCCTGAGCCTCCTTTGCTCCAGGCTGAGCTCCTTTCCAGCTCCCTCAGCCTCTCCTGGTGCTCCAGCCCCTTCCCAGCTCCATTCCCCTCCCTGGACACTCTCCAGCCCCTCCAGGTCTCTCTGGCCAGGAGGGCCCAGAACTGGACACAGCCCACGAGGTGCCTCAGCAGGGCCAGCACAGGGGACAGGCACTGCCCTGGTCCTGCTGGCCACACTGTTTTTGACAAAAAATAAAATAATTATCAATTATCACTGGGTTTGATACTGCCTGCTCCTTTTTTTCTTTGTTAAAAATGTTTGTGCTGATTTGCTGGGAACATCTTGGATGACTTCTTCTGATTGTCTTTAGATATGGATTGGAGGTTAGAGTTGGGCAGACAAACAACTGCTGGGCTAAAAAGGAGATTTTTGGTGCACAGCCATGGGTTGCAGACCTGCAAAATAAGGTATCGCTGTACAGACATGCAGATAAACATCAGCTGTCTTCCAGTTCCTGCTGGGGCTGCAGTAGCACTCTCTGCCTTCCCCACAAGCCTCTCTCAAGGCAGCAGAACATCTGCTTCCACTGGAAGCTGCTGTACAAGTGAGGCTGACAGAAGGGGCAGTGAGGAATCCCACAGTGGTTCCCAAACATCTTCCTCTCTGTCCTGCTGCTCTGCCACTGCTCTGTGGCCACCCCAGCCCCACAGGAATGGGACAGCATTGGTGAATCATTTCTCCCCCTGTGCAATGACTTTAGGTACTCACCAAATGCCTCTTGGTGTTGCAAGTTTGGCTTTTATTGTTTATTTGAGATGTATCTGCTCATCCCTCTGCAGATACGAAGATCTACAGAAGCCTTACTGATGCCCTGATCTCAGAGTAAACATCAGCTGCAGGGTTCACCAGAGATATCAGAACATGTGCTGCAAAAGATGGACTTACTGCTTTTATTAATATTCCAGAATAGCTAACTTTGGGAGGCAGGTGAGAGTGGAGCTTCCTCAGCCCCAGCTTCCCTCTCCTGTCACACCCTTCTCTCCCTTGGCAGCACAGTGCAAATGTGAACTCTGCCTTGTCCTGCCAGTGCTCTTGCACTGCCCTGTGACCCCCAACAACCCATCCAGCCTGCCTTAGCTGAATCCTGAGCTGCCCCTCTGAGCTTGAGTGGGTGAGGGGAGAGAGGGGCAACTTCCATCCTGACAGCAAACTGAGTCCCTGTGACAAACGCCAGGTCAGGAGGTTCCCCCATCAGCCTCATCGGGCTTGACACCCCAGGGCTGCTTTTAGTGACCCTTCCCTTCTCTCTGGGGTGACCCTAACTTTTCCACATCTCCAAGTACATGAAAAGCACCACTGGTAACAAGAAATAGGTGGGCAATTTGTAATAAATAATTTAAATAGCAGCACTGCCTTTTTTCCAGTATGTGAGTTGTCTATATGAAAAAGTTGGATTTTTCCCAGAGAAACTTGTTATTTGGAAGGTTTTTTTTAAAAAAAATCTCTAAAAAGAAAGGAAATCTTGGTCTGCAGCTTATTAGTGAGTTGTTTGTTGTTAGTATTCGACAGTCCAAGTCCAGTCTGTCTTGCATGCGTGCACACAGCTCACATGGGCCTGATTAAAGTCCCTCTAAAACTAAAGGAGCTTTTCTGCTGGCACTGCTGGGCCCTGGAAGGTCCAGGGAGTGGACCTCCTCACCTGAAGGGGACAGGAATACTGAGGAATAGGTTTCTCCATGTTTGTGCCTGGCTATAGGTATTGCTGAGACTCTTCAATATTGGCTTAACATTTGTCAGTTCAAGGAACAAACCTATCCAGTAACTCCTCTGGCAACAAGTCTGAGTGAGCTTTGGGCAGCATCCTTGTCAGCTCAGAATTTTGCAAGGGATTTTTTAACAGGTTTTATGAAAATAACTTCTTTGGGCAGAGGAGAGAAGCCAGCCTGGTATTGAAAGGGCTAGAATTATGTGGGATGAATTTTTTGAAAGTGCCTTTCTAGTTTCCAAGCCCAGTTCTCACTTTGTTTTTGTGTTGGTTCTGCCAACTACAGCTCTGATTGATGGCTTTATTCCCAGCTCCTAACCCCTGACAGTACCATGCTGCCCATCTCTGCCCCAGAGCAATCACAGGTCTGGGAGGACCACAGGTGTCACCTGTCACAGTGAGGGGCTGGGAGTGGAGCTCCTGCCACATCCAGTGCCATGTGTGCTATCACCAGTTTCCAGACCTAGAAACCCATTTATGAACTCCCAGCTGGAGCTTTCTTCTATCTTCAGGGACCTATGAAAATCTGGTTCTGCAATGTGAATTCCTTTGACTGTGGCCAGGAGCACTTGAACTCTGTGAAAATCTCCCTCATTCCCCTTTCTTTGTCTCTGGGGCTTTGGCTGATGGAGCATGTCAGGCTCCTTGTAGCCCACAACCCAACTGCAGCAATGTTTGATGTCTTCTTAGAGCATGGAAGTGCTGAACAAGAGCAAGAATGCTCAAAGGTGCTTCTTGAAACAGTGTAAGCACTGGAAGAACAAACTGCTCTCTGAGGCAGAAAAGGGGGTGTCTTGCAACCCAAGAAGGTTCAGTGACTGATTCAAGGGGTGGCACAAGTCTCTTCTGGTTCCCAATCTTTCCATCACCTCTGAGGCCTGGCTGTGAGTGTGGTTCCCACCACAGTCATGCTTCCTGATCGTTGCAGGGGTCTCCCAGTTTGCCCTCAGGATGCCATAGCTGCTGCCCCCACTGCAGCTTTCCCCAGCAAAGCTTGTCCCTTGCTCCCCAGAAAGCTGCACCTTCTCCACACTGTGGTTGCAGCTGGCCTGGAGCACAGGAAGCAGGACAAGGTCTGCTGCCCCACAACAGCCATTTGCATGGAATAACACATCTATGAAAGAGATCTGAACAAGAAAGCTGTGCTCCAGCCTTTGCCTAACCGCAGACTCGGGCTTTCCCTGCACCCCTTGGACTCCAGACCCAAACCCTTCCCTACTGTATCACTGTCAAACTCCTCTAGAGCCCAGCTTTTGTCTCCTGCCAGGCTTGTCTGCAAGTAGAGAACAGAGAAGGGGTGAAGAGGAGGTAGAATGGGTGATATCTTTTAAACCAGAAAGAAGTGATTTTTTTTTGGTGGAGTCAGTACATATGTATCCAAGGAGGGACTGAAAAATGGGAAAGGAACAGAGCCCAGCTTACATAGCTGTGCAGATAGCAATGGTTGGCCAGCACAGAGCAGGAGCACTGTGCCATGACAGGAGGCTGGCGTGGGATCATCTCAGATTATTAGTGCCTCTTGTTTTATAAGCGAAGTTCTGGGGGAGGAAATATTTAGTGAAGTGAAACTGGTGATTGTACAGGCACGCCGGCGATCAAGGCTGCAGTGGGTGGGCAGTCTGTGGGGGCTGGTGTGTTAACTCCAGCCAAGGAGAGGCACATGCTTTCCAATCTATGCTATCTCAGTTTCAGTGCTGCAGACAACCCATCAGGGTGTCATTAACAAGCAGTTACTCCGCTCTCGTTGCTGCGCTTTAAGGAAATATGTCAAAGGCATTTCTGGTGAGCGAGGGCTCGCTGCGATCAGATTGCTGCAGCCTTCTCACAGCATTCCATTCAGATTATAATACACAATAGTTCAGACCCTGCTGTGTCCCATTACTCAATTATGAAATTGCTTTAGAAGTTGGAGCTTACTGATTGGCTCCCAATGATTTCATACCCATCATATTTCTGTGTTTGTGCTCTTGGGCTGACTACTCCATCTGGTTGGTTTGAGCCATTTGACTCTTCTGTTTCATGCACTTGCATAAATTTTATACCTCTCCGTATCATTAACAAAATCCCTCAAAATGCTTTGCAACTTCAAACCAGGCTGTGAAAGTGCAAATTACCTTTGAGCTCTGTTGCTGAGGGTATGGAGCCTCATTTTATTGGCTAAGGGCTAAGAGAGATGGGAACGTGCCATGAACCCAAGGACAGCATGATGGTGCAGAGCTCTTCTGCCTCACCTGCCTGGCAGATGTGCAGCTGCCCACAAGGGAGCAAAATGGGGAGAGGATGATGGGGTGGGAATTGAATTTATTTGTGCAGTTTCTACCAGTCAGACTGAATCCTAAAGCATTTCTCCTCTAAGTATTACAACCATTTAATCTGCTACATATCACAACCAGGCTCTATAAAATTTAACTTTGTTCATGAATTACTTGCAAAAGGCAAGTAAAAAGTAATATTGATAGGTGGTGAGATAGTTGGTGAGACCTACTTTCATGCATCAGGTCTTTACACAACTCTTTGCCTTCATGGAGTAAAACTTTCTCACTGGTTGAAGATTTGATGGAGAGAGGCACTGCTGCTTTATGTTAAAACAGAGATTTTATACCTGTTGGAAATAAACCCCAGGAAACTCAAATGGATGTGGTTTGATTCTACTGAATGTCCCTATTTATCCTGTCCTGCATAAAAGGAAAGTGAACAAGAATGAAGTCAGGAGCACTCAGCTTGTGAATCTTTGAGATGGTCAGTCCTGTTTGAATCCACCCATGCAAGGTCCTGTTCTAAATTAAACACTGTGTGTTACGTGTTCTAGTTAAGAGAGCCAAAATAAACTTGGGCTTTGAAATTTCTAAAATGACTGCAAGTATCACTTTAAACACCTATTGTTAATAGCCATGTTAAATTTTCAGTGACATTTTGTACCAACCAAAGCAAAAGGCTGAGGCTGATAAACTGATAGTACCATGCATTGCCAGAGCCTATTAGAATCAAATTGTTGACATCTTCTAGGGAGATGCTGAGATTACAAAAAAATTCTGTGCAAAAATGTCCTTGGTATGCAATTAATATTCTCCCTCTTCTGTCAATAAAAGAATGTGATTCAGAGTCAGAGTGAGCTGCTCAGGGGGTTGGATGTGTTTGGAAGCCTGTGGATGTGGAGCAATTGGATGCCATTGGTCTCATGCTCAAACCTTCGATCTGCAGTTCAAAGGGGTGTGATTTCTTTATAAAATCCCTGAACTCTGGTCATCCCTCAAGAGCTTCTCTTGGGTCGAATCCTGAAATCCTCTGTAGGTTAAGTCCTTGCTGGAGATGTTTAGCTACATGCACAAATTAAGATGAATTCAGGACACTGGATCTGTCTGGCTTGTTTTTAAGGAATAGTTTCTTTCCCAGAATAAGTGTTTTTTGTTCCTGCAGTTCAGATTAGACCACCAGCAGGTTTGTTTCACCCTCTAAGTGTTATCAGGGAATTACTGGAAAGCAGCATGACTTTCTATACCTTTGATGCTGTTAAAATGATCGTCTCTTCTGCCTACACAGGGATGTAGCTAGAAGGTCTGTAAAAGGTTTCATCTTATATTTCCAAGATGAGTTAAGACTTTGGCAATGGCAACAGGATCCTCTCACCTGCCAGCAGATAAGGATCATCGTAAATGTTCACCATTCTGGGTTATGTTGTTCAGTCAATTGAATACTCAAAAAATATTGAGCATTGTGCCATATAAATTTTTCCCTTTCAGGGTTTCCCCTAGATGTGATCGTTCTGACAACCTGCCATACCACTGGGTGCTTATCTTGAAAAGTTATTTCATGTATTTATTAACTCATTGTGTTTACTTATTTAAATATTCTCTGCAGATGAGACATATGGCAATTGCTGGCCAGCTTAGTCTCAGCTGCTCCTCAGATCCAGCTGCTAATATCATTTCATAACTTGGCTCGTGCAGCTCAGATTTGTACCAAAAGACTCTGTTTTGAATTACCATTATATTTGATATTAATACTAAGCATACTCACAGCTGTCCTACATTGCTGTTTCCACCCTCCCTGGAATTCAGCTCTCAGACAGAGGACATAACACTCTTGTATGTCTGTCTCTCAAGCTTTCAGATCTGTCCTGGACTTGTCTTGTCTACAGCAGAGAAGATGTGCTAATTGCCACTGCAGCATTCTCAGCTTGTGAGTTCCATGGTTTTTTCAAGATCAGACCTAAGTCAGACCTAACACAGAAAGTTTTTCCAGCAAAGCCACAGTGACTTTCAACTGGACAGCCCAGAAAAGACTTATGTGCAGACTATCCAAAGTCTCTGAGGGTGTCTGGGATGGGATTTCAGAAGTATTTAGTCACCTAAAGATGAGGAATGGTATCTAGCAGGATTTTCCAAACCACACTGGGCCCAGATCCTCAGTGGTGTTATGTGTTTTTGTCTCAGCAAGTCAATGGGAATTAAGCACTGAAGTGTGCTGGAGTGGAGGTCTGCATGGCCTTGACACATCTGCACTGCTGCACTGCAGGAGCACCAACACCTTTTGGAGCCTGGTGATGGTGAATCCCAGCCAGGAAGCTGAGCACACATCTTACCCCAGGGAATGGGCAATGGTCTCAGCTGCAGCCTGCAGAATGAAACATCCCAGCTCACCTGCACTCAGCTGCTGTTGGGGGCTCAGGTGTGGAGGGTGCACAGGACAGGCATTTCCAGCTTGCTGCATCAGCTGAGACTGCACAAACAGTCTGCGGAAATGACATTCCAGTCAGTTGTGTGACCCAAATATTTTCTTTTTCCCACAGAGGCAGGGTTGTTAGGGAGAGGGAAAATGTCAAACAGTTGGATTTTTTGTGTTCTCTGGATCCTGGATAAGCAACACTCAGAGTCACATTTTAGTCCATGACTGCTGATGTACTCAGGGCCCTATTTCTCTAGTACAAGGGGGGAATGTGGCATTCTGCTAATGAACAGCTCAGCTCTTTCCAGAGAGGCAGGGTCTTGTGCCTGTACTTACTAAAAGCTGGATATTTCTGTTGGTGACAAGCTAACTTCTTACCTTTTGTGGAGGAAAATAGAGAAAATATGTGAATCCACTGTAAATCCTACCCTCAGCCATCCCCTGGGACAAAAGGCTGAAAGGCATCTCAGTGACTCTCAGGTGTGCAGCAGGTTGGCAGCCGTGGCACGAGCACACTGAAACCCACGGTGCTGCCAGCAGGCACAACTCTGGCCCCACAGCGAAACGCCCCAGCCAGCCGTGGGTTTGAGGTGCACCTCACCTGGGAGATTTCCAAGGTACACCAGGATCGTGCTGTGCAGCTGAGAGCCAGCTCCTCACCCTCCATCTTCTGCTTTCTCCTCAGAAAGGATTCAAGTTTATTTAATCTCAGATTTCTTGCTGAAAAACGCTCAGTGAGCATGAAATGCCTTTGAACTCCGGGAGTTTTGCTACTGCCTGCAGTAGGGCCGGGAGCAGGAGACGGCAGCTTCCTCAGCCGCGGCAAACACATCTGCTCCACGCGGGGCACGAGGCACCAGGATGGCTCTGCACACTGGTGGGAACACGTTGGGAAGCACAGAGGGCACAGGATGTGCCCCTCCTGCCCTGATCACTGTCCCACACACAGCACACCACGGGGGCACACTGAGCTTCATGCAAAAGTATTTCCAGCCCAGACAACAAACAGCTGCGAGGGACTTGGAATCCATTAGAAAGTGGATAGCCAGGAAACCCTTTCCATGAAGAAAGGAGGGGATTTAGTTGCTGAGTGCTGCAAAGATGCATACATTTTCCTAAAAAAACATTTGCGGTGCCAACATGAAGATTCAGTGCATTGTCAAAACAAGCCAAGATTCTTATTAAAACCAATTGCTTTGGTTTGTTAGGCTACTTTACTGTGGTGTCTCTAAGCCAGCAGATGTGTTTGGGTTTAGGAGAGCTGCTTCAGCCAAACCTGAGGTGGCTGGAAATGACTGTGAGCGGAGCAGATGCAGGGGATCCTCTACCCATGGCTCCTTGGAAGGCTGTGCCATGGTCCCTGGGACACAGGGTGACACATGTTGGCTGGCTCTTGGAGCAGATGAAGCACAGGTGATTCTCTGGGAATCTTTGGTGCCACCCACTTGCAGATACAGTAATGAAACGGAAGAAAATAAGACAAAAAACACATGCTATTTATTGTAATCTCTTTCTCACTTGACTGAATGACATGAGTAACAAAGACCATTTTGAAGAGGGAGGTAATATCTTTTATTAGGCTGTGATGATACCAGGAAAGCAGAATAAGCCCTTGTGCATTTGAATGCTTGTCTGTTTTTCCAGCCACATTCGGCTAACAAAAGCCTCTCATGGCTCCAGTAGTACCACAATTAGCATGAGAAATAAATGTGTTGTTCTGATGTGCTGTTCTGTTCTTCATGGTACCAGGGTTGTTCCACCCAGGCTGACGAAGACAAATGGGGTAAATGAAATTGGAATCAAGTCTAACATGTTGTACTGATGTACTGGTTGTACTGATGTAAGTATTCGTTTACTACCTAAGCAAACAAAGAATCCTCTTCAAAAAATCTACTGAGTGTGTATTTGAAGCTAGAAATATTACTATTTACTTTATTCAGACTATAGCACTGGAATTAACAACACAAGCCAAACAAAAGTTAGAACATTTAGTGGGATGGGTAGAAATGGCAATTCCAACAGTAAATGCATTAGAAATCAGGAAGCTGAGAAATAAGAATTCTTCTTTTCCTGTTTCTTTATTGAGCCTTTTAGTTCCTCCCAGCTCACAACTCTCTGGAGTCAGAGTTAATGTGCTGCTTTGGACACTGTTGTTTCCATGTCCAGCTGCTGCTGCTCTCCTCATGGCATACAGAAGGAAATCTGAAAGCCCCTGTTTGGGGAAGAGATTGGTGAAAGCAGAATGGTTTTTCAAAAACAAGAAGATGGGAATCAGAAACTGCAGTTAAAAAATATTCAGCCTCCATGGACTTCCATCTCTACAGTTTCTGAGTGTGAGTTTGGCTCCTGACTCTTCCTTTAATGTTTTGTGTGACCCTGATCCTCCATTCCATGCTGAGCACCCATTTCCCAGAAGAATGTCACAAACCAAAGATACAATGGGTTGCCAGAGATGCAATGGTTTGTGCTGGGTATTGGGTTGAGCCACTCTGCACTGTCCCATGGTAAACGTTTTAGGAGCACTTCATTTTCAGGTGTTCTGTAGTGGACCTGAGAATCCCATGGGGAAAATGCGTTTTGTGTCAGGAAGGCATTTGTAGATGGCAAAACAGTGACTCTGTGCTTGGTGTCCTTGATGTGCTGCTGGACATGAAGATCTGCCACCATTCCCAGGGTGTTCTCCATCTCTGGGGAGCAGCGGAGCTCAGGACTTGCCCTTCCCATGGGCTGCTGAGGGATACTCAACTTTTTAAAAGCAGGCACTACAGGAAGTCCAAGAGTCCCATGATCTGAGCAAAACCTCAAGCTCAGCCTGCCTTCTGTGAGCGGTGTTCTCTCATCTGAGCCTCAAGGCAAGCTCCCAGCCTATCAGACTCTTAGCAGTAATTTCCACACCAGTTTGTTGTATTTGGACTTGAGATTCCCCCTTGACCCCAAAAGTCACGCTAAAATGCTAAAAGTATTTTCTTTACTTTCTAAAGAAAATACAGAGGGCTTTATTTAGTCCTCAGCCATTCTTCAGTCACTTCATGGTTTCCAGAGATGGTATCTGTGCTGTTGTCTCCCAGCTCAGGCTGCTCGGAGCAGCTCAGAGGGGAAGGAAAGCTGTTACATTTCATTGTTCTCAAAAGAAGGGAGAAAAATCCGACTTGTGCTCCCAACCCAAACAACTCTGCTGCCTCGCGCATTCTTGACAGCCAGGAAGGCTCCCTTGAAACTGTCTGCAGCCTTTAACTCCCTTCTAACAAGTTGGCCATTTCCATAGAGAAGGTTTTTTCTCCACTGATTTATGAGCTTTAATTTATATGCAAGCCTGGAATACTTGCTTTGGGAAGAGTTCTACCTCCAGCCAAGTGAGTGCTGAGATGCAGAGCACTTTGCATGGTATGTTCGGTATTTCCACGGCGCACTCTTCAGCAACCCAAAATACCCCAATTTCAGAGCCAGCCTGGTTGTAGGTGGTGCTGAGCATTCTCCTTCAAAGCCTGGCTGGGCCAAGACGTTGCATTACTGAATTGGGTGGATTTAAGAGCTTTGGGAAGCCTCTGTGTGACCCAGGCAGGCACAGTCTGTAAGAGGCGCTGCGGCAGCCTGTGCTCCCAAGCAGTCCGTGGGTGATTTGGGACATTGTTTAACCAGGTTTCCATGGGTGGTAATGGGATTTTCCAAACTGGAGCTGACTCACTGGAGCCTGGGTGTAGGTAGGATTGTGCTGACTCTGCTGTTTCCTTTGGAAATGACGGAGAACATTTTGTCCTTCTTTGCATCAGGTCAGGAGCTCCTGACTGGCTTGTGGTGCCCAGCGAGCTGCACCCTGAGGACTGGTACATCCTATATTGCTTCTAGGAGGATCCAAATTGGTGCTGCTGCATCTCAGCTGAAGGGTGGTACCTTCTATTTCAATGGTGAATTTTATCAATGGATTACTAATTTCATCATATGCAATGTAAGGGCAACAAGCTTTGCATCCACTGGTTTGTTATCCCCGCTTGCTGCACTGTGTTACTCATGCACATGAAGGCATTGGCTTCTGGGTGCTTAAAACCTAAGGAGCCCCCTTGAAATCTCTAGAGTTTGGTGGAGCAAGGAAGCACAGGTTTCACTCAGCCCTTTCTGCCCTCTCTAGTGTAAGTTGTTTTAGTATAGAATCATGGAATCATAAAATAGTTTGGATTGGAAGGGAGCTTAAATCCCATCCAGTACCACTCCCTGCCATGGGCAGGGACACCTTCCACTATCCCAGGCTGCTCTAAGTCCTGTCCAACCTGGCCCTGGACACTTCCAGGGCTCTAGGGGCAGCCACAGCTCTAGGCACAACCTGTGCCATTACCCAAACAGGGAAAGTGTCCCCTGGGAAAGTGTCCCATAGGCAGTCCTGTTGCTGCCACAAGAGGTGTTCCATGCTGTGTGAGGAGGAGCAGGCTCAGCTTGGAGGCAGATGGGGTGGCCAAGACCCCCATAGGCAGCTCTCCTTGCAGGGAAGGAATGAGCAGAAATTGTCAGGCAGTTCCTCTATGCAGGAATCACCAGTGTGCTGACAGGGAAGTACATCTTTAACTGTTTCTCTAACCTTTGTGTCCTTAGGCCAGGATACTCTAAAGTAGCTCTGTGATTCCCATTGAATGGGCTAAATACCTTCAGAGGCTTCAAACTTGAAGCAATGAAGCCCCTTGAGTTGGATTCGCTGATTTAGCTCTGGGTGGAGATGCTTGCACGTCCTGTAGCTGGTGAGACCTGCTGGCTTGGTGGGTCACCCACACAGGTCTGTGAGCTGCAGCAGCAGTGTTTACACCATTGTGGTTCTGGGATCTTCACTGCCACCATCCACTTACATCAACTCCTTCACAAGCCTCAAAATGCTTCATCTTGCACTTTAAGGTCAGGGTGTTGCTAGCAACTGTTACCCACCTGCAGATCCATATGGGAATCAAGAGACAGTGCTTTAAAGCAGACTGCTTTGGGTGAAACCAGGAGAGGCTGGGGAAGGGGGGGAAATCTGTTGTCTTCACAGATGAAATGATGAGGAGTTCAGTAGTGTTTGGCTCTTGGCAGCAGGTTTGGTTTGGTCTGCTCAATGCCCAACAACTGGTCATTGCCTGGGTCACCACCATCGCTAGGTGATGGAGTTAATTATTGATCAATAACTGGATCTGAAGTCTGGAAGGATCCTGCTACACCTGACAAACTCCTTTCATTTGTTGGACAGCTTCACTGACTATTTAGCTCATGGTAGCCCATGGGGTTACCACTGAGTGTAGCAGGACTCTCTGAAGAACATCTAGAAGTTCTCCTGTGGAAAGTGGTGTGGAGTTTGTGGAACAGCCCACGGTGGGATATGCTTAATCCTGAGGATGCATGTAGGTCTGAATGGAATAGCGTGATGGACTTCCCAGGGGGCTGGGAGTGTGAATTTGGATCCAGGCACCAAGGCTTACTCACACCCTTATGATAAGCCAGCCTGGGGGAGAGGCATGGGGTTATTTATCTGTTTGGCTGTAGACAAGGCAGTAAAAGGTGATCTTTTAGAAAGCTCAGAATAAGGAAACCTGAGTCAGAGACAGCCTCAACCTCCTTCTCTGCTATCTGTGCTGCACTAAACAGAATAATTCATCACTCTTTCTGGCTTATATAAAACTGCACTCTTGGATGTGACCTCCCTCACGGGACCCACTCCACCCACCAGTACCTCCCTGACCTCATCTCCCCTCTCCCTTCTCCACCCGGCATCTCCCCTGCAATGCATCTGCTCCTCTCCCACCCCTGCTGGCAGCCCCTTGCAGCCAGGGCTGGCTCCTCACTGCTGCTGAGCTTGCTCTTGCCAAGTCTGGCTCCTGCCTGGCTTTTCATTTCCACCTGGGAGTCCCCTCCCCTACCTGCCTCTCACCTACACCTACCTTCCAGCTTTCCCTCTCCACCGCTTCCTGATCCTCCCTCTGAAAACAGGCTCTGTGGTTTGGGAGTTGCCAAACAAAGAAACAAACAAAAACCAGCGGAAGGTTGTGGTTTCTGCTGATTTTCTTTTGCTTACCTCGAGTGAAAAACCACCTTTCACACAAAGTCCTGGCTGAGAACAACCCAGCCCTAAGCCAGAGAAGCACCAGCAGGGATTTGGCACAGCTGTGGGGGGATCAGCTGAGATGGTCCTTGCAGGGCATGGAGCAGAGTTCATGTAAAGCCTCTGCTTCCATACCCTTCTGAGTTACTGTGCTGCATCAACTCTGTGTTACTAGTAAAGAAAACAAAGCCCAGAGGTAATCATCAGAATAGCTTCTCCAACACGTGAGGAACATTATTCTCCACCAACTAAACCAGCACGGGATGGATTGATCTGGGTTGCTGCTGGGAAGCAGTTAAAATGTTCATTGAAACACCCAGGAACTAAAGCTGTCTTTAGGCATGACACCCACAGTGTTTGATAACAGCTGTCTGGGGAAAAGGTCTCAAAAGCAACAGCAGCAACAAAATCTAAACATATTAGTATGTATATAAATATATGTATATTATGTCTGAGGAATATAACTTGTCTGATATTAAAATTCCCTCGTCTGGATCCTGGCAGGGTTTGTCCTGGAAGCTTTCTGTCTCTTTGCCTCTAGCAGAGGTGGGCAAGTGTGGCATCTCAAGGACGCCATTGGCATGACAAGGTGTCACTGTGACCATGATGTGTGTCCAGAGGGTTTCACACAGGAGACAGGCAGTGATGGCCTCACTGAACAGACCAAACCTTGCTCACCTGATCAACACTAGCCCTGAGTGAGGAAAAATCTGGCTGATTTGGAATTACTGGCTGGCTATGATTCACTACCTGGCTTCCCCAGTTACAAGGTTGCTTCTGCCACCTCTTGTTTTTCACACAAGTTCCCCAGCTCTTTAATTCCCTCCTTCCTTCAGCCCTTTGCTGTCGGTCAGTGTCTGGCAGGGAGGGATTCAGGTACATAATGACCGTGGCCAGTGTCCCTCAGTCAGGTCATCAAACCCTACAGACACTGGTGCCTGAAGTGAGAGCCATCCTGTGCTCTGCTCAGGTGCTTTTCTCCAGGACTCTGCAGCCCAGGCTGTGCTAGAAAATCTGGTTGGTGTGAACGGGGTTGTGCTAAGTGTGTGTTTGTGCACAGCAGTAATTACCCTGCTGCAATGCTCAGGGCTTGCACAGTCACACTGCTGCTCCCATTCCTATTCCAGCGCTGGTTGATCCCCTGCCCAAGCTACCCAAACTCTTTATATCAATGAACCAAAGACCAGCCCAGAGCTGCTCATGGTGTGAGTTTTCCACAGGGATTACAGAGATTTCAAACAGAAACCAGACTGCAGATCCCTGGAGAGACCACATCCTCCAGGCTGCCTCCCCTGGGGGTTTTCCTCTGCTCCTCATGTTGCTCACTTAGAGGAAGAAGTGATTGAACTGGAAGGACATGTTTTCTTTTTCTGCAAGGGGAAAGGGTAAGAACTGCCCTCTCCTAAAGCATTAGCAATTGTGTTCCCTCACAATGGGCTGGGGGAAAACCCCCAAGCTTTTAAGACACAGTATTTTATGTAGTTGTCCTCTAGACCCAAAGGCTTGCCAGGTTGCTTTCATCTGCATCAGTTTGTCTGATAAAATATACTACTTTTATCTGTACAAATTTCCTTTCTAGAAAGGAAACTGCACAATCTCTTTAATTCCTATGGATTAAGAGATTATTGGAGCAATCCCTGGCCTTTGATTTGTGGGAAACCAACAAGGTATTGCAACATCTCTTGTTATGTTCTTGGTGTTCCAGGCACAGACACTGCTCTGTAACCTGCACATCACCCTCCTTGTCTGTATTCCTTCTTTGCAGCTCCTGAACTCACAGAGCTGCATGTTCTGGATTTCTTTGCATTTTGCGGTATGAAGAAAAACCCCAAAGGCTCCATTCAAGAATCTCATGTCAGTCCCTTCCTTCATCTTGGCATCAGGGCTCTAATTTCCCACTCTGCCATGAGAGCTGAGTTGTGTCAGTGACTGAAGCAGCTCTGTGAGCTGATAGTTATTGGTCAGTATTTATGGTGCACTTCACAGTGAAATGCCAAATGAAGCAATTAAAGGAAGACAGAAACCATGGAGAGCCAGGTAGGACTTTTCTGTTCTTGATATCTAGCACAAGCCTGGTTATCTAGAATTATTATTATTATTATTATTATTATTATATTGTAGCTTCCATTGAGAGGGGCAAAACATAAGCTGGGCTTGTCCCTGGGTTAAATTTTGCCCCTAAGTACCAAAGTAACAAGAATAATCTGAGATGAGTTTGCCAGTGTTCAACACCTTTATTGAGCTCTGAACGGTACTGGCTTTATATCCTAATGGTGAAAATGAAATGTATTGAGCTAGAAACTGGTTGATTTTCCGCCAAACAGGAACACACTGGGGTATCCATGTGATAGTTAGGTTGTGGTGTAATGTCCTGAATGACCCATGGCTTTGAGGAGCTGGTTTGAGGAGCATACATAGTTAAAGCAAATTTGGGCTTTTTTTGCAATACATTGTTGTCATGTTTTTAGCCACTGGGGAGGATGCTGTGTTTCAGAGCAGGCAGCAGCAGTGGTGTGCAGCCATAACTGTGTAAGTACAGGACAAGGGAAATATTAAATGAAACTTTTCATGTTTCAGAGAGTGGAAACATAGAATGAAAAATACAAGACAAACTGGGAAAGAAAAGGGTTAACCATTTAAAGGATTGAGTTAAACAAAATATATCAGTGCAAGAGTCTCCCCAAGGAAGTCACTGAGACCACATTGCTTGGATCATTTAAAATTGGACTGTACAAAGCAATAGTGAAAATTCTGCAGGGAACAATCCTTCACTGGCAGGTGGGATGGACTCAATGACCTAATAAGTCTTTTCCATCTCTAAGTCCACAAGATGAGCCTGTAACTCCTGCAATATGGTTTTGCCCAGAGTTCCCATGTGTTGGCTGTGAGCAGAGCCAAGCTGCACCAAACTGTGTTGTGTTTAAGTTAACTGTTTATGTAGCTCTTGTGCCCCACTCTGGTTCCTTTTTTAGCAGAATTCTTCCGTAGACAGATGAGTCCTTTGTACTCACTCCATTTTTTGGTATGTAAAGCATGTTAAATCACATACTGTATCATATATTTTCCTTAAAATAGAGCAAGAGGGCAGGAAAAGAGACACTTTCCCTTCCATTTCTGCAAGTGACCCCCCCACTCTCATCTTGGGAAGGATTTGGACTACCTAGGTCCTTGACCCAGCTGTCCATCAGGCAGTTTCCAGCATCTCACAACCATATGGCAGAGAAATGCCCCTTTTCCTACACATGCAATGTGGCACCAGCTGGAGCCCTGCATGTCCTGCATGGTACAGGGTCACCCTGGCCAGATAATGACATTTTGGGGGCTCAGAGCCTAAAGTGCATTTTCTTTTGCTCTCAAGGGATTAAGTCTAGCTGGATGAACTCATAGTCTGTATTGTCTCTCCCTGCCAGAAAAACCTCAAATTCATGAAGGGAAAGTCACTGGGAATGTGTAAATGGCAAATTCTGGACTTGCCATTGTGCCTGCAGGCAGGAGACTAAGCTCCACCGGGACTCAGAGGGAGCTTTAGGGCCTCTTTGCCCCTCCAAGATCTTCTGTGAAAAAGTCCTATGGCCTTGAGCAGCCTGGGGTTGGCAGAGGGCTGCTCCCATTCCCCCAGGAGAGCAAGTGCTCCAGACTTTGTATTTGGGTCCAGGCTTTTTTCCCTCTCCACCTCAGAAGTGCATTGGCAGAGGTCAGGCAGTGAGTTTGGATGGGCTGAGAGGTGATGGAATGGACATGGAATGGACACACGTGACCAAGGGTCCCTGTGCAGCTTTCTGCTGCTCTGCCAGCCCTGGCTGGGCAGGTTTAGTCTCTCCTGTCCTTCTCTCATGTTCCACAAGAGGCATTGAAAACTGGTGATAAGCAGAGAAATTGTGTTAAGCCATGGCAGGATCGGCTGGCTTCCCAGGTGCTCACTGGAAGGGGAGTTGGCATGGAGCTTACAAACTACAGTCATTTCTTCCTCCGGGGATCTCAGTTCCTTGAAGCCTCATCCCATCCCAAGGAGATAAAGCAAACTTCTCTGGATGTGCCAGCTGACAGTCCTTTGGGAAGAGGGAAGAAGAAGTGACCTTTTCCTGAAGGTCTGACATATCTGAATTACACAGTGTGTAATGCCATGTTCCTGCTTGTCCTGCCAGAGGAAAATACCTTCACCTCACTAACCTCAGGACTGAAGAAGTAAAGGGCTGTTTGCTGGTTTTTAAAGGTAACCAGGACCTGAGGTGCCTCTCCTTTCAGAGAGTCAGAACATGGTGAAGGTCACCTAAGCCCCTGTGCTGTTGGTTAAGATTTCTCTGAGAGTTCGGAGCCAGCCCAAATGAATACTAAAGTGAAATGGGAGTCGTGGTGCAGATACCTAAACACATTAAAGAAGTTAGCTCTAACTGCTGGAGGAGAGACATCCAAGGACCCTCTGGCCAAGCAGGGAATGACTATCCCTTTTTCCCTGGCTGGGGTTAGGACCAACCAAGCTGCTTGGGCAGGCTGTGACACAGTTTGCCCTGAGGAAAGGGAATCAAAATGCAGAGCCTGGAGATGCTGCTCCAGCAGCAGCCTGGAACTCTCCTTCCTCCTCCTTGCCCCGAGGTGAGAGTAGCTGGGTTAGAACACCAGTGTGTGATGGGCTTAGGTGCTGCAGGAAATGGGAGCAGGAGATAAACCCAAACCTCCTCAAACGCCCCACTCCTCCTCACCCACCTGACTTCAAAAGTAAATCAGACATAAGATGCAGTTGCTTCTTGTCTAGACCTGGGTGATCTGGGTGGCTGTGTGGGGCAGTGATCTGTGTGTGGGGCAGTGATCTGTGTGTGGGGCAGTGGTCTGTGTGTGGGGCAGTGATCTGTGTGTGGGGCAGTGGTCTGTGTGTGGGGCAGTGGTCTGTGTGTGGGGCAGTGATCTGTGTGTGGGGCAGTGGTCTGTGTGTGGGGCAGTGATCTGTGTGTGGGGCAGTGGTCTGTGTGTGGGGCAGTGGTCTGTGTGTGGGGCAGTGATCTGTGTGTGGGGCAGTGGTCTGTGTGTGGGGCAGTGATCTGTGTGTGGGGCAGTGGTCTGTGTGTGGGGCAGTGGTCTGTGTGTGGGGCAGTGATCTGTGTGTGGGGCAGTGGTCTGTGTGTGGGGCAGTGATCTGTGTGTGGGGCAGTGGTCTGTGTGTGGGGCAGTGGTCTGTGTGTGGGGCAGTGATCTGTGTGTGGGGCAGTGGTCTGTGTTGGGCAGTGGTCTGTGTGGGGCAGTGAGCCCTGTGAGGGGCAGGGGGTTGGGTGTGGTGCAGTGTGATGTGTCTGGGGTGTGGAATCCAGGACCCCTCTGTCCTGTGCCGTTCTGTGAGGCCCTGGGAGCACAGCCATGGGGAGGAATTTATCCTAGCAGGACATGCCATGTCCCAGAGTTTCCCTTGGTTCCACACAGGGCCCTGGCAGAGCTCACTGCTGAGCAGGAGATGATTTCCATGGATGAGGTGGGATAAGCAGCACCAGATGCTCCCAGGCTGCTGCACTGCCCTCAGCCCTCACATTATTTATTTCTCCTGGTTGTGTTTAGACATGGACCTATTTTCATTTTTATCATCCCCAGGCCAGTAAATATCCCTGCTCCTTGCTGGGGCAGCCAGCCTTTGTGCTTGGCCTTTCTCTCATGTGCTGTGTTTCCGTCTGTGCTCTGGGAGGTGATGCAAAGCTCATCTTTCACTGCTGAGACTCAGCCCAGTGAGCAGCTCTTTCCAGAACTGCCCTCACCAGCATCTCACCCTAATGCATCCTCTCTGCTCTGACAGGAGCTCCTGTGAGGGTTTGCACAGAGGTGGCAGGGGTGGGAGGGTGCAGGCAGTGAGTGATGAATCACGCTCATTGCCTGATGCTCCTCACACAGGAACAGCTCTCCCTAATCCCTGTAATTCATGATCCTGGTTACGATTTAGCAGAAGGTACTCTGTGGCTTTTCAGGGAAGGAGAAAGTACCTGTGGATGCAGAGACCCTGCCAGGGCTGCTCTGGGCACCCAGCACCAGTAACAACGGCCCTTTCCGATGGTTGTGGACGTAGAAGCAAGCCTGCAATGAAGAGGAGTAACCTAGTGGGATGAAGAAGGCTCTGGGCTGTTTTGGAGCTACAAAACAGTTCTGGCACCACAAATGGTGAACTCCAAATGGAACTCCAAGTTCACATTTTGGGACAGTGCCACAACCCACATCATCTGAGTTCCAAGGCTGTGAGGACCCTTTCTCCACCAGGGATAATTTCCTACCATGATACTTTTAAGGGATGCCAAGGCTGTTGCCTTCTGTGCCCATCCCGAGGAGAAAGTCACTATCTTTGATCTTTTAGGCTCTAGTAAATACACACAAAATGGAAACCTGCTAAGGATAAAGGTGTTGGTGTTACCCCATAGGCCAAACATCTTTGTTTTCTACCTGATCCAGGTTGTGTTCTGGGGAGAGGGATGCAGGGAGTCTCTCCACCTGCCTCCTCTGAAGCCCAATGCTGGGACAGAAATGATCCAGCTGCCCTTGTACTGAGTGGTACCTCCCTTGTGGCTGCTGCACTACTCTCAGGCCTTGAGCAGCAAAACTTCCTTATTATTGCTGGTTTTTTTCAGGTTTTATCAGAGGAAAAACTTCCATCCCATCCATAGGCAGAGCTTAGGGAGGGATTGCAGTGACCAGAACACACAGAGCACCAACAGCCTGCACATCCAGAAAACAGGCCAGTGGTTGGAACGGGTAGGCAACAGGATGAGGAAATTCTGATTTGTACCAAAATCTGCATGTCCTGTCTCCATACTCTAGCTCATGCCACGATTGCAAAATCCCACAGCTGTGTGAAGTGTCTCCAACATGAGTCATTCATGGCAGCTCTGTCCTGCATGGAGCACGCGAGGCACAGGTCTCTGCTAGGAAAGAAAATTTCCCTTCACAGCTTTCTGGACCTTTTAAATATTTGTTGTGATTGCTGTACTAATTAAGTTCAGCTGTTTCAGGTAATATAACTCCTGACAGGTTTTTTTTTTAAAAAACGTTATTTTCTCCCTTTTAGAGGGCAAGTGAGCAGCACTTAAAGGTATATGGTCCATCCACTGGGATAGCTGCTGGCAGAAATGCAGAGCTTTGATTGAGCTCTGAAATCACAGCTTTAAACTGTGCCAGTTTGCCTTTGCCCCAAATGGGGAGGGAAGCAGCCACAGGGCTCTGATGGGAGGGCACAGACCACCATCTGCCTGCATTTTTCCTTGAATCTGATAGACTGGACAGCCAGTGCATGAGATGGGAAGGGACAATGTCCATCAGCTGAGCTCTTCCCTAGCTTGCTTTGTGTCTTTCTGGACCTCAGCACCATCAGTTCTGCAGTTGCTGAAGCAGGCTGTGCAAAGCAGAGCTCGCCTGCCACCTCCTCTCCATCAGAGGGGTTATCCAACATCTAAACATTCAGCAACGTGGTTCAGATTTGCTGGCAAATCATGCAGATGAAAAGGCAGTGTCTTACAAGAAAACTGCATTTTTGTGGTCTTGTTCTGATGCTGTGCTGCGCTGTGTGTGGGGTTCAGGGCTTCCCGGTGCTCACCTTTCAGGTTGTCAAGGAGAATTTCTGCTTGTCAAAAATGATTCGAAACGCCCTCCCTGTGTGTCCTCCAATGTTTTGAATTTTAAAGAGTAGCCCCGGGGCAGTATATTTAAAACATGATCTCAGGGAAACTGGTTCATTGCATTTGGAAGCCTAAAGAGCGAGAATGACAACGACAAATAGATATTAGGGTTTGCGGAGTCACGCTGAGGTCAGGCGCTCCCCCTCCCCATCCCCTCCCCACCCCATCCCCCACCATTGGGGCAAGGATTGCATTTCCTCCTTCAAACCCCAGCCTGGTTCTTTGTGCTGTACAAGGGGAGGCTGGTGGCTCTGGGGCACTGGAGCCCTGCTGGCCCGAGCTGGGCATGGGGCTGTATTTATCCATCTGCACAAAGCTCTTGATCTTCAGAGGGCTGGAGCACCTGCAAACCCCATCGCTGCCCCTGGGACCTGCGAGCCTTTGAACAAACCAACCCACTGCGTTAGAGACTCGAGATGGGGATGATAGTGGGTGATTGAGTTATTGCAACTTAATGAGCTGCTGCTCATCTGCCAAGCCACAGCAGCCCTGTGTGTGTGCAAGCACGCACGCTCCCATTCATCTCAGCCCCAGGATCGGAGCTAAAAGAGTTCCTGTGGATTTGCACTGGTTTGGCAGCAATCCTGAGGCCACTTAGTTACCAGGCATACATCTTAGCCAGTGAAGCTTAGAGAACTTGAGTTTGAACATCTCACCTCGAAACACAGCCGGTTATTTTGTGCTCCCAGAGTTCAGACTGGGGGATGGGGAGTGGATGCAGCTCCTCTATTTATTAGGTGATCCGGCTCCTGGTTTATTTGGAGTTTTGGAGAACAACAGTGAATTTGGAGAGAGGTAGAGCTCCTTGGGAAATGCAAGTGGAGCTACATTTGCACATAGCAAAGTGCAAAACCTTCCTAGCAAGTGCCACTGGGGTGTTTGAATGGCTATGAATTGCAACCTTGAGGCTTCCTTCAGGTGCTCCCAGAGCCTAGCTTTGCCCTTAGGGTGTTAATTACACGAATGAAGAATGTAAGGACTCTTGTGAGAGTTGGTCCTGGCTCCTTATTCCAATTTTCTTTCAATGTGGCTCTTACTTTTTTGTTAAAGCCCATCCACTAGTGAAACAGGAAGAAAAGAAAGCCTTCTGGACTTACTTTCAGGTCTCTGCAGTGCTTGGCTCACCACAGAAGTCTGTGATTTAACCATCACCCAAAGAGTCAGGAATAGAAGAACCTGCCTGGGTAATAAGCCATCAGTTTGCCCCATGCTTCAAAGAAGCCTTCTGTGCTCTGAAGAGGCCAAATAATGTTATTTCCCCCATATTTTTTTTAACTTTGGGCACCTTTGCAAATGACTTTTCTGGCTGGGATGAAGCCCCCGAGTGCCAGAACACCATGGGAAGAGGCTGCTCTGTGATACTGCCAACCTGAGGAGGAGGAGGAAGCGCTGGAAATCCCCTAAGCACGCCTGTTTTCTTGAGACTCCCAATTCAATTTTGCAAACTCAGAAGATTTTATATAACTTGGTTTAGTCAGTTCAGACGTTTAAGGCACTTGGCTACGCATCTGGATTGCATCTTGGGGGTGGGTTATCCAAAAAAAGAGCTCAGGCAGAGCAGTTGGAAATTCAGCCATTGCTAGCAAAACCAAAGGAAAACAAGACCATGGGAAGGGAATTTCTTCTTTGCTATTTGGTGTGCTGGACTCTGGATTTAAAGCCATGACCTATCTCAGTACTTGTCAGAGCCATCAGGTAATGGAGGAAAGGCAAAGAATACTTCAGGCAGCTGGATGTGCCACAAGCCACTGTCATTTAACCTGATACCCTGCCTTGTGCCAGTGAAAGGAACTTAAACACCCTCTCTAATGACCTTTCTGTGCCACCCAAGGGTCTTTAGAGCAAGAAAAACAAATTTATTTATAATTCCAAAATGTGCAAATAACTCTCCCATCAGAGCTGCAAACAGAACCAGCACAGCTTCCTGCCATGGTGGTTTCTGCACCAGCGCCCAAGGCTCTCTTCAGGCTTCCCAGTCTACAAATCTTGGCCTTAAAAAGCTCCTAAATGAAATGTTTCAAGTTGAAAAGTCCAAGTCGGTTCAAAATAGAAACAAAGAAAGTTAATTTTAAGAGCCCTTTAATTTCTAGCCCATGAAAGCCAAGAAAGTTGTATATTGATGAGACAGTGCCTTGAGACAATTGAAACCCAGCTCAGCACCCTGCTGGGGTGTTGACTACCCTTAGGTCTCCTTGTCTTCAAGAGCTGATAGAGATCAGCACCTCCAAGGTCTGAACCTTTAACCATTTGCCATGTTTTGCCTCACAGGCAGCTGCATTTCAGCAGTGGGTGAAACGATTCCTCTTTGTCTGAAAGGGCAAATTCTTCCCTTTAGATGTTTGTGCTCACCTCCCATTAACTTTGGTATGAGCTGAGCTCATGCTTCCAAGAGCAAAATTTGGCTTATAATTTCTGCATGCTTCGGGTTCCTCTGGGTACCATATAAATGTAAGATACTGTGATTCAGTGCTAGAGAGCAGAGAAAATGCAAACCCCCAGGAGACACTGTCAGAGAAAATCATATAGAACTTTTGTTTAAAACAAAAAAGAAGAAAAGGAGAAACATTAAGAAAAACAATTGAGATTCATTCCAGAGGTGATTTCATTGCAAGCCAAGGACGAGAGCACATCTCTTCCCTGATCACTTCTCTGACTCTGGTGTGTTCTGGGCCATTGGATCAGGCACAGTTTGGAAACGTTATTGAAAACGTCTTACCTCCTATATTTTCTGGGTTTTAATCAAACTCACTGCACTGCCAGAGGTGTTTCATTTACCAGGAGAGGGGTCAGCGAGGCAGCCCTGAGCAGCAGGAAATAGCAAATGGAGAACAGTTCCTCCATGCTTGGAAGCTCTCTGAGGGCAAACAGTGCTTGGATGTTCATTATTGCCTTCCCTGCACCCCACACTAATCAGGGGCACCCTGCTGTCTCCCCTGGGGGGCAAGTGGTGCACAGGGGGGAACCAAAGGTTTCTGGGTGTGGGAATTTTGGTTATTGTCTTCTGATTTCACTGACCAGCTCTGTGCCAGTGAAAAGAGCTAACAATACATATTGTATTGTCATATACATTTTATAATTCTGTTTTCTAAGCGTTGCTACTTTAGAGTTTCTTGGCTTGTTACAACTGTCATAAAATTACTTTATTATATATTCCCATCTGTTACATTTTCCCATTTCCCCCTGTTTACAGGGGGACATTGCATGATGCACATGGGCTAATTTAGCTTTAAAATTATTGTATGACTGTTGTTTATGGAAAACGAATGCTCTATTTGTGGAACAACATGTGACTTCTCCACAGCACCAAGGAGAATATCTGAAGTCTGTAAACCCAAATGTCAGCAGATGGACAGGGCTGCTCCCTCCTCTCCTACCCCAGTTCTTTGCTTGTATTTGTGATCTCATCTACCTAAGAGCTGTAATTGCTCAATACTTTGGTCATCCCCTCTTCATTCCCAGTGCTGGGATGAGAGATTCTCCACTGGAGCAGTGCACTGCCTTGGGTGGTGAAGCCTTTCAAGCTCTGGGTGCAAACTCAGACACAGAAGACCTGATTTCACACACACACACACAAAACATGAATAACCAAGTGGATCTGCTCTTCCTACCTTGCCTTTCTTCTGTTCTTTTTGATTCTTCTGTTCACTTGAGTCAAAACCTCTTGGTGTGACTCTTGTTTCTCATAGCAAGTGTCTACTGGGAAGTGTCAGCTGCCCCCAGTCTCCTGCTCCCACCACAAAAACTAGGCTGTGACACCATGGGCTGGGTAGCAGGAAGGCCTGGGGATGCTCTGAGTACACACTGGGGCTTTAACAAGGCTTTCTGAAACTCCTTCTTTGGGTGTTTTTGCTTTTTCACCCCCACTTTTTATTCCAATTTGCACTGCCACTGATGGCACCATCAGCTCATGTTTTTCAATATTTATGAGATATATATTAAAGACTTGGTACTGTTAAATTATGCATTTTATTAGATGAAATTGAGTGTTTGAACTGGGGTTTTGGCAATCCCAAGGGGTTTCTGAATACCCAAAATCTTGTTTTAAGAAAAAAGAATTAGACAGTAACATTTCAGAGTCCCATTTATGTAAAATCCACCCCCCTTCTCCCTTTCACCTCTCCTTCCTGCCCCCAGGTGTAATACATTGTACTTTTTAGCATAATTTTATCTACAAGAGAGGAAACAGTAAATGTGCTAAGAGTGGGCAAAGGGAGAGCATTTTGGTCAAACCAGTGACCACTGGCTTCACTGGAAGGCATTTTTGAAAGCATTTATGGAAGAGATCAAGTTTGCACTGAAAGACTGCAAGCAGTGATTGTGATGTGAGTGTCCTGTCTCTGCCAGGACTTGTGAACAATAAGGAATTCAATATATTAATATCAATATATATATTCAATACAGTTGAATATATATACCTACATCCCCTGCAGGGATGTAGCAGTTAGCTGTGTTTTGATCACAGCTAAATGGGAAGTCTGGATGCATTTTCAATCTGTACAGTTACCCAAGAGATTGATGGCAACAGATTAAGAAAAGGAACTTCAGGTTTGCCATTTACAACAGTTTTTATCTGTTGATTGTGGTAAAAAGGTTAAAAACCAAGAGAGGGGATGTGTCAGCACTACACCTGCCTAGAGCAGCTCCAGGTCCCTCCCTGTTCCCTCTCCAATGCTCCCTTTCTCTGGCAGTAGTTTCCTCTCTGGTGGATGCTGTTCTGCAGCCTGAGGAAAGGGAATGAACAATTACACACAAAACCATGGCTTGTGCTGGAATTTAGCTTGATGAAGACCTCAGACTGAACTGGCAAGTGGGTTTTGTTTGAACCCTGCAGCCCCTATGCTCAATTCTTTATTAACTTTTTCAATATGTTCTATTGCAGTCAGGCAACAATATGGGAGCTATCTTGCAGCTAATTTAACACCTGTAAATTCCCATGGCTGGTAATGAAACCTTGTATAGGGTAGTGGGTGAAGCATTTGCTTCATATATCAAAGGTCATTAGTTCAGTATTTGTTAACACTGTAGCTTTTATTAAATTTTTTCCAGCTTTTTTTGCATCAGTGTGCTTACAGCCTGATTAATTCTTCTGCTTCTCAAAGCTTAATAGGAAAAATGAGTATCACCTGACCCAGAACACTGGGGCTAAATTCTTTGTTGAAATCTTGAATTAGCCTGCTTGAAATTTTACTTCCAGAGCTGCTCACCCATTCAGGGACAAGCAGACCAGGAGGCAGTGTGAGAATGGGGAAAGAGAAGCTGAGCTCCTTGCAGTGAGGAGCAATGGCTGTGGGTAACCTGTGTGCCTCCCAACGTTTAAATTAATCTGTGTGGCATATTCAACAACTTGACACCTCTCTACTACTGTGAATATCTTTTTTATTTCCTGGCTTTCCCATTTTTGCTTGTTTTTTGATAAGGTAGTTTACAGTTTGGGACTATTTGGAGGCAATCCTTGGGAGAGAGAAGATGGTGAAGAGGAGACACAACCCACCACAATCAAACCAAACAATCTGCCAGTAAGAGATGTACTCCCTCAGTGTCCTAGGACACACAGCCTGGTGCTGGATGGGGGTCTGAATGCCCCTTATTTAGGGATGGTTTCCACCAGTGCTTGCTTTGCTCAGGCTGGTTGCTCACAGTCACACTAATCACAGCACTGTCTTGCCCTGTGCTCTTTGCCTGTGCTGAGCAGGCTGTCATCCCTGCTGCCCCACTGTGCTAAAAACAGCTGACACAGGGAGCTCTGAGCCCCACATCTGCTTTTTCCAGATATTTTGTATCTAAACTGACCCTTTCTCAACACTGTCATGGCTTGGGTCCACCACAGTAGCCAACTGTTTCAAAACACAACCAGGACAAAGCAATGTTATAATGAAACCAAGCAGCTTCTGAAGATGAAGTCACAGTGCTTCTGCACCCAAATGTGATGTTGCAGCTTCTGGGAAGTGCTGAGCGTGTGCTTCTTCACCTGGAAAGGTCTTGGCATGGATGCAGTTTATCAAAACACCACCTCATTGAAATACAGCTGGAAGTACTGTCAACAATGCTGAATGAAGCACTGCTGCTCCCAGATTATCATGGTCTCTGCTGTCTTTTCCAGAGAAGGGAAATCGGTGGGCTCAGAACAAGCCCTGAACACAGATCTCACCCAGTAGTGTCTGACTCTCTCAAGAACTCTCTCAGCCAGCACTGCCCCACCATCAGGGACCTTCCAGAGTGGCACCTTGCACTCCAGTCATCCTGGAATGATTCTGGACACTGCATTTCACAATGGGTGTCACTCGTCAAAGTTCCCCTCCCAGAAGCTGCCATTTAATGATCCTGGTTATCAACAGACAGAAGAGATTCTGGATGCATTCCTGAGACTCCCTGTTAATTTAACCTCAAATAAGCTGAGCTTTTTTCAACATCTGTATGCTGCAGTATTTTATAGAATATTGGGTTCCTTGTAAGGCACACATACTCATTTTTATTCATACCTGTGTCAGCCTCAGAGCTGGCTTTGTGATGCAATTCATTAATTCATAACTGAAATATCTTTCTCATTCTACAACATTTAGATCCCAGATATTTTCTACAAAGTGTATTAAAGTGTATTTTGTACTTCATCTCTCACTGTACTACCAAGCAGCCACATTGATATATTCCACAGGAATATTCAGCTTGCAGAGTAAGAAGAACACCCCTTTAGGCACACATCTCTTTCAGACAAAGGAAAAGAGAATTGTTAGCAAGTCAGAGGTGGTCCAAAGTTATCAGCAGCTTCTGTCTACATTCTGAATAATATAAATATGATTTGCAATAGCTCATACACACAGATAATGTTAGACAATTCATCCATGCTCAAATAATAAGTATTATCTGAGAAATATGACTACGAAAACCATTTTCTTGCTAAGTATCCATAAAGCCTATATGGGAGAGGAGCTCAGCTTTTCCATGATGGGGCTACTGCACTTCTATTGGCTATTGGCTTCAGAACAGCTGCTCTGGGATGCCCTGTGCTAGTGCCACCCCCTGTGCTAATGCCACCCCCTGTGCTAGTGCCACCCCCTGTGCTAATGCCACCCCCTGTGCTAGTGCCACCCCCTGTGCTAATGTCACCCCCTGTGCTAATGCCACCCCCTGTGCTAATGTCACCCCCTGTGCTAATGCCACCCCCTGTGCTAGTGCCACCCCCTGTGCTAATGTCACCCCCTGTGCTAGTGCCACCCCCTGTGCTAGTGCCACCCCCTGTGCTAATGCCACCCCCTGTGCTAATGTCACCCCCTGTGCTAATGTCACCCCCTGTGCTAATGCCACCCCCTGTGCTAATGCCACCCCCTGTGCTAATGCCACCTTTGCTGGGGTCAGATGTGTTGTTCACTGCACCAGCTGCCTCAGAAACCTCAATTGTTGCAGCAGCAACAGCTGTGCAGGACTGACATGACCCAAACTGCAGTGGCAGAAGGGATGTTTGAATGTCCAGGAACCTCCTGCACTGTCCAGCAGGCTCAGTGGGGCACAGGAGGGGCAGAAGAAAGAGCAGGGGGTGTGTGTTTGTGTATAGGCAAGTGCCAGGGGAGGCTCAGCTTGGACAGCAGCAGGAATTTCTCCATGGAAAGGGTGCTCAGGTCTTGGCAGGAGCTGCCCAGGTGTTGGAGTGCTCATCCCTGGAGGTGTCCAAGGAAGGGCTGGAGGTGGCACTGAGTGCTCTGGGCTGGGGACAAGGTGGGCATTGGGCACAGGGTGAACTTGATGATCCTAGAGGTATTTTCCAACCCTAATGATTCTATGATTCCATGTGTACATGTGTGTGTACAGGTGTGTGTACAGGTGTGTGATCACACCTGGCCCAGGTGGCCCAGAAACACCAGTGGAGAATGGGCAGCCAAGGAACAAGTGGGTATTCTCCCTCTGAGTGGTGCATAAGCTGCCCCAAGACCCCCAGGCTCCCCTGCTCGGGCAGCCCCAGGCCTGGGTGCCAGGCAAGGCCCACGGCCACGTGCTGGGGAGGAGAAGGATCAACTCCAGTCCTGCCTGGCTGTGAGTTCATCCCACTTTGCCAGGGTGCCATTCCCCATTCTCCCAGCCCTTCCCACTGCTGCCACAGGAGGAAAGGATGCATGATCCAGCACTGGTTGGAACCAAGGTTATTAACCTGACCAGCACACAGCAGCTCACCCCCAGCCAGCAGGACCACAGCCACAGTGAATGGTGGTTTGAGGTTCCTTTTAATTGAGGCATTTAATGGTTTTAATTTAACGAAACCTTGGTTTTGTTGCAATTCCTCCATATGTGTTTTTAAAAGGCCTGAAATGGTGCAGGCCAGCCCTGCCACCTCTCCATTGGCAGAGCCAGTGCTTTGCCAGGGCTGGCCCAAGCATCCCTCTGGATTCAGACAGTGCCTTCCCCTGCAATGCTTTGATGTGCACTTTTCAAAGCATTTAAACCCAGATAGAAAACCCATATTTGACAGTGTTTCTGTCTGTTTGATTGAATTTCTCAAGTCTCTCCATTTCTCTTCAGACATAGAGAGCCCATGAGCAAAAAGCCAAGCTTTTTCCACAGCTTATGTTCTTGTAAAAACAGTTCCAAGTACACACATTCTGCTCCTCGCTCCAGTCGGGCTCCGCATGCCAAGTCAAGTATTTATTTTCATTACTTTTGAGACCACCAAAATTAATGTATCTTTCAGACAGGAAGAATTTTATTTATTATGGTGGATTTGAATCCAAGAGATGAAAGAAGAGCACCGTGCATCTCGAAAGCAATCGAGCCTAGGAGCAGGAGGAGACAGCCCGACCTGAGCTCCCCTCCCTCCCTGGCAGCCCCCACCAGTCCTGATGTGTTTCCATACAGATGGACCACAGCTCCATGAAACCCTCCAAAACAACACTAGATTCTGCCACAGTTACAGTAGCAAGGGCAAGTGTCAATGTCTTAATGAATTCCCCATTTTCCTGAGATGCTGGTGTAGCTGCTGGTTGATGGCACAGGTTGGATGGGCTGTGAGGCTTCTGAAAGGAATCTGCTCATCCCTAGGGAGCATCATCTGGAGAGAAAACAGATTCATTTTTCCCTTTTTCATGTGCTGATTCCAAAGGCTCCCTGAACGAGCCTTTCCCCTGAGGTGACATGAAAAGACGTGAAATGGCGAAGGCAAGCTTTGTCTTCATGGTGCTGCTACAGCCCCATCAGTTGTTCCCTTAGATAAGCTTCAGTCAAACTGCTTAAATTGGCATTTCAGCATCAGTTTGAATGATGCTGAAATGCCAGTGATGCTGAAGGAGGATCCTGAAGCACCATGGCTCAGCTGTTGGTGTGAATCCAGATCCTGATGTGATGATGGACCTGAACATGTGTTTCAGGTTATTTCCAACCCGACCTGCTCTGCCCTCCCCAGGCTGTCCTAGACCTGAGTGTCCCCCGAGGCTGGCTGCAGCTGCCAGGGTGCTCTGCCTGTGTCAGGCTGTGCTTACGAGAGGAATTCATCCCTGTTTACTCAGGATGGATTGCTGCATTTTAGAGAAACAAACTATAAAAAACACAGACAAAATTTGGGCTTGCTCAAGCCTTTCAGCCAGGAGCTTGGAGATAGATTGGGCTTTAAATATTGAGAGAAATCCCCATTGAAAATGAGAAACTACCCAGCTCATGGAAACAAGGTACAGATACTTTGAGGACCCTGGTCCCAGCAGTTGGCTTTTCATCTCCACCCTCCTTTTATTTCAGCACTTTGGTGTGCTCTGCCAACAGCACCTCCCAGTGTTCCTCTCCTGGGCGCTTCGCCTCCTGCTGCCCACTGAGTATTCTCACCTGCATTGTGCAGGTGTTGTCTACTATTTTTTGACTATTTGTTATAGTATTGTTGTTTTTGTTCTCCTTCTCAACCCCACCCTAACACTGCAGCACTGGAACTGCTTGGTGTAAAAGAGCTGGAAGCTGTGTCCTTGGACCCAGCACTGTGCTCTCCAGTGCATCTTCATCAGGAAATCCAGACCCAGCAGGATTTTGCCTGTATGACTTGTTTTCCTATGGATCCCATAATGAGTTTCTTTTAAAGTGTAGAAATGAAATCTTAGCTTGTTAAAGGAAAAAAAATGCTGCTTCTATTCCTTTCCAATATGCCTGGAGTTCCACCAAAACATTGCCAAAGTAATTTTGTCCATTAGGAAGAAAATGGATTACAAGTCTGTAACAGCTTCAGAAAATATCAGTTCACTTCTAGACCAGAGCCAGTCACAAGATGGATTGGGCTGATCATTGACACTGGTAATTTTTAGGTAAAAATATCCTACTGAGAAACCTCATTAATGCCACTGCACTCGAGGCTCTTCCAGAGGGAGGCAGCTGGGTTGTGTCATTGAGATGAGAGGAAACTCTGGTGGAACTGAGAGGAGGACAAAATCCATGAGAAATCAGGCTGGGAAGTTCAACATCTCATACAAGAACTTGCTGCTTCATCCATGAAACTTGCCGAAGCTTTAGGCAAGCTCTAAATGTGCTAACAAGGCACCTGGCCCCAGATGTCCTGCTTGAAACAATGCCAGCTTGGAAGCCCTCGAGACAGAGCATCAGATCCCTCCCAGGCTGTATTTGATATGATTTCTTGTTGCAAAACCTTCAGCAGAACTGTGATGTTTGGTTGCTTTCATAATCTCTGATAACACCTCAAGCCTGGTCCCAGTTCTTTAAGAGAGCAAAGAAAAAAGCAATGTATTGGACACCCAATAAAGGAGAATTTGTATTATCCAGAGTTAGTTTGAATTCAACTTAATTGTTTATTACTCTGAGGTCTCTGAAGGATAAAGAATGTAGAATAAAATATTTCTATCACCTCAGCTTTTCTCAAAACATTCACAACCTGTTAAACACTAGGGTCACTAACTTTGAAATAATCTCACAATTTGATTTCATTATATTTTAATTGCAAATGATATATTGCAGGGCTCACAGAGAGTGAGAAGCTGGGACCAAGGAACATTAAACCCCTGCTTTCTCAATTCTCCAGCCAGATGTACAGCAGGCAGGTGCAACACAAACTCCCAAATACCCTGCTAACGTAAGGAGAGCCTGACCTAGAGGGACTGATGTGAATGGGCTTTTCAGCCCGAGTGCTTATTCAATCCTGGCTGGGGAAAGGCTGCCAGCCCCAGCACGCGGTGCCAGAAGCGTGGTGGTTTTTTTAATGCAAAGTTGCAAACCCACAAAACTCATTTTTACTAGTGACCTTTTTACCACTAATTGTCAGGGTACTTGAAAAAAAAAGCAAAAAAAAAAAAAAAGCAAAAAAAAAAAAAGAAAGAAGCTACTTTGGTAAGGGTTGAATTGACATCCCAGAAACGCTGTCCCAGCAGCTGCTCCTGCACCCTGCTGCTGCTTTCCTAATGTTTGCATCCAAACTTGACTGGGTCGTGCCTGGATGAGTCAGACAGCTTTTTGGGTTGGTGTTTTATTTTTTTCTTGCAAAGCAGCTTTTGATTGGGAAATAAATCACCAAAAAATAGCTGGAGTGTTGGAAAGAAGAAGCAGAGTCGGGGGTGGGGGTGCAGTCAAGGAGGGTCCAGGGCTGTGTCTGCACTGAATGCTGGGTGAAGGTGCTGCTTTCCCCCTTGCCTTTGCTGTCTTTTTCTCTCTAAAAACACACAGGCCTATTTTACTTGATTTCTAAAGTTTTTTTACACATGGCTAGTCAGTAGCTACAGCTGGACTCACCGTCCCTTTGAGAGTTCAACCAGGTTTTGAACTCCTTTGCCCAGCTTTTAATACTGATTCATTCTCTAATTCCATTAGAATTGGCGACATGTAAGAGGTGTATTTGTGAGCAGAGCCTGGCCTACTTTTTCCACCTCCTCTGCTGAGCATTTCACCAAGGGACTGAGCCAAGGCTCAGCTGGGGGCAGAGGGACTCTCAGCCAGGTGACCTTTCAAGCCCATCCAGTTCCACACTCTCCACACACTTTCATGGAGAATCCCAATTTCAAATGAAAAAAGGAGACCAGCATATGCTGACAAGTTCCAATAAATTAAAACAACTCAATGTTCTTGGCCTGCTTTATTTATAATTTTTGTCATGTTTCAGTTTTATTGAATTACAAGGTTGGAAAGAATCTTAAACATCATCTTGTTCCACCTCCCTGCCATGGGCAGGGACACCTTCCACCATCCCAGGCTGCTCCAAGCCCCAATGTCCAACCTGGCCTCAGACACTGCCAGGGATGCAGGGGCAGCACAGCTTCTCTGGGCACCCTGTGCCAGGGCCTGCCCACCCTCACAGGGAGGAATTCCTCCCCAGTCTCCCATCTAACCCTGTCCTCCTCCAGTTTAAAACCATTCCTCCTTGTCCTGTCCCTTGTCCCAAGTCCCCCTCCACCTCCCTTGGAGCCCCTTTAGGTACTGGAATGGTCTCTAAGGTCTCCCTGGAGCCTTGTCTTCTTCAGGCTGAACAACCCAAACTCTCTCAGCCTGGCTTGGCTCTTTTCTCCCACCACTGTCAAAGAGCCCAGATTGTCACACTGAGCTCTTGATTGACACTTTTCAAGTGAGCCCACCAAAATAATTGAAAATTTTGCTCTCGTTTGAAGGCAGGGAGAGTCTTACTCTCAATTTATGTGAATATAGAAACAAGGGAGCTCAAGGCAGTTTGGAAACATGGAGTTGAGATGTCCTATGATCTCTGCCCGAGAGATCTGTTGTCACTTTTACAGACAGAAAATAGAGAAATTTACAGCTTAAATGAGAAAGAACCAGAATTTGCAAGTAAAGCACTTGATGACTAATGGCTTGGGGTTCTGCTTGGTCACATTCATGTGGTGAATTAATCTCCTTTCTACAAAGGGATTTTGTTACTGCTTGGTCTGCTTGTTATTTTTAGACATTGTCTCCCAAACCTTTTCTGTGGATCAGAAGTCCCAAGGTGATTTTCTTTCCCATTCCGAAGTCACATCTTCTCTGAGTCCAGCAACTACTGCAGGACAGCTTGGTTGTAAACTCAGGGTGGAAGTACTTCCCTCTGGTTTTCCTTCTGTCAGCACATTCCAATTTTCTTTTTCTTCTTTTTTTTGGTTTTTCACTTCCCAATATTTATAATTACCTCCAGAATATCCTCTTGGCCTCTCACTTGCCCAGGCTGGCTTATAGCAGTGCTTAATGCTCAAAACCATCCTTCTCGACTGGCTGAAGGCATCTCCTGCCTGGCCAAGCCCAGCAGGACAGGGTTTAATGGAGCACGAAATCTCCCAGCAGAGCAGCTGCTGAGGGAGCACTGGGCTGAATGGGAGGTGCTGGAGGGGCAGACTGGCCCTGAAGGGGCACAGCTGGCACTGGAGGGGCAGGAGCAGCCCTGCATGCATGCCCACCACTTGCCTGGTTTCACCTGCATGACCATCACATGGTGTTGCATCTTTGCACACTTGCTCTTGAGAGCTCTTTGCTTTTGGAAACATAATTTCAGCAGGAAACAGTTTGTGGGGTTATTTACAGCTCAGTTTACTGGGCATCCTACCAGAACACTGAGGGAATGCTGTGGTGTATTGTCTGTTGAGTGTGGTCAGCAGCAGAGAAATCTTCCTGGAGTTTTTTAATGTCTTTTGGATCCCTCTCCTTCCTCCCCTGACCACCTATCTCACCAGTACCAGTGCCTTACACATGAGAAAACAGAAGCTAAAAAATTACAGGAACCCAGAAAAGCAATTGAAGGAAAGCAAAAATGGACCTAGAATCACAGAATTCTATGGGATAACCTGTAACTTTCACAATTTTCAGAGTTCTATTATATTTTTAATTTATCCCAAAGGATCTATACTTGAGATCTGCTAGCAGCCTGGGTAGATGGGCAGCTTGGCAGGGGAAAAAAGTTCCATGCCACCACTGCTGAGTTCAGAGGGCCATGCCAACAGGGCAGGCTCCTCATCCCACACCAACAGCTGCTTTTTCTTGGACTGGATTTTGAATTTCATTTTTATTAACTTCTAGCCTTCAAGCAAGCCCCCTAAAATCATTGAAACTTTGCTCCCATTTGAAGGCAGGGAAAGTAGTCTTACTCTCAATTTATGTGAGTACAGAAACAAGTAAGCTCAAGGCAGTTTGGAAATATGGACTTGAGATGTCCTATGACATCTGCCCCAGAATGGGGCTGCTCTGAATTTCCTGAAGAGCTGTTAATCTGAGGCTTAATTCATTAAAGTTCAGTGTGCAGAACTCCTTAACTGAAAGCATCTAGAACACTGGAGAATGCTCTGCCTTAACAAAATACCAGCTATGTCACTGTAAAGGTGGAAATGGCCTTCCAGGGAACAGCTCCAAAGATTAATTCTCCAAAGCTGCAGCAGTGTCATGGTGGTTTGGGGCTCCTCTAGGAGTCAGTTCCTCCAAAGACACTGCAGTGAGCCCAGGAAAAGGGACTGTTGCCCCATTGAGACACAAGGCACAGAGCTGCCCATCCAGAGCATGAGCGAGGTTTCTCAGACCTCAGGCCTGGTTGAACTGAGGTTCTCTAGATGGGGTGAAAGGACCTCCAGATGGCATGCCAGAGAGATATGGCTGGACTGGGTGAGTTAGCAAGGAAAAGTCCTCAAGGCAGGATCCAAGCCCCGTGCTGGCTGCAGAGCAGTGGGACAGCCCTGTGCCAGCTCTCTGCTCCACAAGCACAGCTCGGGGCTCAGCAGGAGCACACACTGGGCTCTGGCACAGCAGCTGAGCAGCAGCAACAGCAGCCAAATGTATGAGGTCTTCAGGCACCCTGGAGATGCAGCTGCTCAGGCTTTGCTGGCTCTGCTGGCCCTGGAGGGGACATGGTGACCTTTGGCATCTGCGCCTGCCACACATCGCCCAGAGCAGCGCTGCCAACTCGTGACCTTGGGCTCCCTCTAAACCCATCTGGCTGCTCAATTCAGCCATTGCTGTGCCCAGCTCTGCCTGGGTTATGGCACAACACACTGTGGCACCGTGAAATCTGTCACCCCCTGCCCATCCAGTGCACCACAGCCTGTCCAGCTGCTCTACATGCACCCCACTCCTGCCATGCTCTCGAGATGGGTGTGTGCCGAGCACTGTCCTGGGTGAGCCGTCTGTGCTCCAGACCAGGCTGACATTCCAGACCAGGCTGACATTCCAGACCAGGCTGACATTCCAGACCAGCTCACCCTGCACACCAGATCACACTCTAGACTAGCTCACACTGCAGGGCAGGCTCACACTGCACACCAGCTCACACTGCACACCAGGCTCACACTGCACACCAGTTCACACTGCAGACCAGCTCACACTGCACACCAGCTCACACTGCACACCAGATCACACTCTAGACTAGCTCACACTGCAGGGCAGGCTCAAACTGCACACCAGGCTCACACTGCACACCAGCTCACACTGCACACCAGCTCACACCAGTCTCCTCCCCAGCTGACCAGAACCATGCAAGGCTGACAGTGATGGCTTGCAGCAGACTTTGCCAGCTCTGGGTGCTGCCCACAGCTATGGGATGTGACCTCTCCTCCCTGCACCATCTGAGCTTGCTGGGCTTGGAGCAAGCATGGACTCAGATAAACATAACCAGATACAGGGGGAGAGGAACCTGTTTGAGATTTGAGATGACAATTCTGCCCTCAGTTACACTTTCTTGAACTAGAGCAGATTTGGTTAGTAATAAGATACAGACCTAATTCTGATTATTTTTACACCAGCAAAGCCCATGACTGAGGGAGAAGGAGCAGTGCTTTACACTGGCACTGGTGCAACACCAACCACCGCTGCTGTTCAATGCCCTGGATATTTTCTCTGCAAGATGGTTTCAAACGCTTGAGAGAGCTGAAAACAAAGAAATTAAATACCAGCCTCGTGCAGACTTTAAAATGAAAAATAAAATGTCCAGGAAATCCCTGCAAGGTTTTGGACTGAACAGGAAGATACATTACAGAACTTTTTCAACCTTTTTTTATTTTTTTCGACTTCCAAGAAGCAGAACGCCAAAATGCTAACAGGCAGGGCAAATTGAGCAAAAATAAAATATTCTGTGGACTGGGTTAGAAAGTAAGGCAGTGTTTATTTTTTTATGCTTTACACTTTGGCCAGCATTTATCCCGAATGAAGGCAGCAAATGTTATTAGATTTCATGGAATGTAAATAAACAGTTATTGGTAAATACATTTTGGTGGTCTGCTTGTTACACTGCATGTCAGGAAAACTATAGGGAACTGGCAGGAGTTCAGACGTCTTCAAGGAACACAGAAAACAGACATATTTTACTAATTATAGCTAAAAAAACACTCTGAGATTACAGTTAAATTACATTAAAACATAACTTGTTGGCAAAGGCTGTGAGCATAATGCTTTGCCTATATCTTTCTGTATAATGTTTCATCGGAACAGAGCAGGAACACCGGGAAACCCTGGCACAGCCCACACCACCACAGCCTTTGGGGCTGGGCCAGCTGGGCACTCTGGGCCCTGCAAGAGTTTCTGCAGGTCCAGTGGGGTTTCTAGGAGGGCCATGACCTGGATGTGTCTGCAGCAGGTACTGCAGAGGGGTGACCCCACATCTCCATCTGCACCTTCACAGGTGGGACGGGAAGGGAAGGGAAGGGAAGGAAGGAAGGGAAGGGAAGGGAAGGGAAGGGAAGGAAGGAAGGGAAGGGAAGGGAAGGGAAGGGAAGGGAAGGGAAGGGAAGGGAAGGAAGGGAAGGGAAGGGAAGGGAAGGGAAGGAAGGAAGGGAAGGGAAGGAAGGGAAGGGAAGGGAAGGGAAGGAAGGAAGGGAAGGGAAGGGAAGGGAAGGAAGGAAGGGAAGGGAAGGAAGGAAGGGAAGGGAAGGGAAGGGAAGGAAGGAAGGGAAGGGAAGGGAAGGGAAGGGAAGGGAAGGGAAGGGAAGGGAAGGGAAGGGAAGGGAAGGGAAGGGAAGGGAAAAGGGGCAACTTCTGAGCAGCCCTAGAGAGGGCTGGGTGGGCAGAAGCAGAGGGAATTGAGGGCTGGGTGGGCAGGAACAGTGGGAGATGAGGGTTGCAGGGCTGGAGCTCCCAGCAGGAGCTTTTGTACCCCCTCCACTGTGCCTGGATGGACTGAGCTGCCTCCAGCCAAGTCCTCGCCAGTGCCAAGGCTGCTCCACAGCAATGTTTCTTCCACCTCTGGATCTGCTGTGCAACATCTCTGGGATGATAAAGACAGAAAGGATTGCTCTGGTATGGAGCTTCTGTGGGCACAAGGATGTGCTTTGGCTATGTCAGCATGCAGGGACCTCCAGCAGTTCATTGCAAAGTTCAAATCAGAAACATCACTTGACCCAAGCCAGGAATTCCCATTCAATGGATCTCCATTTCAGTGAAGGTATTTCCCTCCTTACAGGAAGGGAACTGGGCTGGCTGTCCCCATGCCCACGATGCCCAGGCGAGGTTTGGGGCATGGCTCTGAAGGGCTCTGATGACACCTGGGGAGGCTTTTTGGCTGAGCACCCCCTTTGCTGTCCCCAGCTCCCCTCCCGCTGCCTGACCCAGCCCATGGCACTCCTGCTCCATCACCAACACAAACCATTTCTGCAGGAGCAGAGCACAGGAGAGAAGGGAGGTCTTTCTGGACAAACCATCATCTTTTAATGACAGCCAGGGTTTGGAGGACAAGCGAGCTGCTGTGAGCGCTGTCCCCACACACCCGCAGCACTGCGAAGGGCATCATGGAAATCAGCTGCAGAGATGCTTGCATTACACTGACTTAGATTATAAACTATTCACTTTATTTTTGAAGAACAGCTTGCATGAAATAACTCAATTAAGAGAGACGCTCAGAAGTGTTGCATGTAAGCAGCATTTGGGGCACAAAATCCAGGTGCAATATCTGTTGTGTTCTCTCATGGCTGCACGTCAGGAGACGATATTATTGTTACTTTACAGAAAGTGTCTAAACTAGAAACAATTCATTCCTTCAGCTGGTGGGATATTAACACTGAGTGGTCCCTGGGAGGGTGATGCAGTGGGGCTGAAGGCTTGGCTGGGCTGCAATGATGATCCATTTTAAACTCAGGTAAATCAAGGTGGTCATTTAATCTGACCCCAGTTTACGAGAAAGATGAAAATAATTGTGTCGGCCAAGTTAATTAAAGGGGAATACACAGGCTAATCTCCCCAGAATATGAATAACACTCCTGCCACTGTGCACTACCTCAGAAACACGCAGTTCCCAGAGCCTGGGTTGTTCTTGCATCCATGCCTGCATGTAAAGAAATCCTCTAAAGAAATCATGCTTCACGATTACCCCATGGTAATCTCTCCACTTGGACTGTCTTTATGTCACATTTATGGCCTGTTCTTTGCTGGGAAGATTTTTACAGGGGATCTGAAGTTTAAAAGAAGACAGATGACAAGCTGTGATCGCGAGGAAGAGAGGCTCACCATATGGAAATAGAAAGCCCTGGCTCCCTCCCCTATCCCTCCTCCCCCTCCCCTGCCGAGTTTCTCTACTTCACATGATGCTATTGGGATTTGAAGATCAGAATACAAATTAAATTATTAAATGAGGAACAAAAAAAAAGCCAAAAACCAACTCGGGCCTTTCCTCTCCATCCTTCCATGTGATCAGTAATTAAAAATCAAAGTGGGGAAAACAACCCTGCTGGATGCTGGCATTTGGGATACAGCTCAGTTGCCAACAGAAGGATATAATGCTCAGGCGACATGTCTGTGCCTTTGCATGCTATGGGGGTTCATGCATGAACTGCTTCTAGGGCTAAAACATTATTTTAAGGGCAGACTTATTCATGGGGCATATTTATTGCATTATTTATTATTTACTTCCTGGGAAAAGCAAAAGCACCTCTCCTCAGTCCAGTGCATGTGTCCAACACTGGACTCCTTGTCACCAAGAACCATACAGTGTCCCCAAAACAAGGACAGCTGAACCCACATTAGATGCTTTTTAGCCATTAATCTCTTCAACTTGAATGCATGGCAGCAACCCCATAAAACCTCGACAGTGAAAGAGAAAAGACACCATTTCAGGCGGAAAGAACTTGAGCTGTGGCACTTTTTGAGTTCATTTTGATGGGGCAAGTTTTAAAGGAGTTGATGGTGTGGCCAGAGTCACCCACTGAGGGCACCCACCACAGCTAAGGGACAGAGCCCATCCGAGGCAGGACACTCGCTCCCAAGAGCACTCCCTGTCCCTGGTTCAGCTCTCAGCCCTCCCATCTGCACCCCCTGGGACCTACCGAGGATTTTGCATTTTTGAAAAACCCCAAGAACACACAGCAGGCCCTGAGTTTGTGAAATTTGGCCCAATTTTCAACACTGGCCTTGCAAGCCTTGGGCTCAGCTGTTGGCCTCAGTGGCCAGACTTACAAAATAAGCACTTGGTCCCCTTAGTGCAGGTTTGGGCTATGGACATCCCATTTAGGCACCCATGTTTGAACACCGTTTTCTTGTAGCCAAAATAAATAACTGAATCAATGCTACACAGAGTTTAATCTAAACAGGTAATGGAGTCAAGCTCAGATAGTCCCTGTATTCCATCGGCAGGTCCTGGAGATGGCAAACTGAAGCCTGCTTTTATAGTGTGCCAGCCCAGGGACCTGTTCCCAATTTGCAGATTTGGCCTGTTGCATTCTAAAAGATGTTTAATATACTCGATGCCTGTTTGTGTTAATGTTTACCATTGAAGTTTTTCATTATTTGATGTTATATTTGGCCACAGCTTTAAAATTCCATTGGACCGACTGAAATCTAGTGTCAAATCAAAGCCAAAGAAGCATCTTTGTGATAGACTTTCAGCTCCCATCCAAGCACTTAGAAAAACAAAAATCAATTGTAGGTGTTTTCTTTGTAGCTTTTCTTCCTTTTGCCAGAGAAAGAGCAAACACTTTATTTATTAGCTGTCTTTTTACATGCACAGCTCTGGAAGAGCTGAGCCCAACGCCACGGACCAGCAGGGAAGCACAAGCTGCTCGGCCAGGAGGGCACAGATCTATCCCTGCTAGGGTAGGGAGGGAGTGAGGATGGTTGGCAGCCCCTCCCAGCCCTTCTCCAGGCCCATCATTTGGAATAACAGCCTTACCTACAGCCTTCATACCTAAAACCAAGTGCACCTGGGGCACAGCTGATGGAGGGCACCAGTTCTCCTGCTTGTAAATGATCTGTTGTTATTTGGGTCACAGAATCACAAAATTCCAGAATGGTTTGGGTTGGAAGGGCCCTTAAAGACCTTCCCAATCCACTGCCTGGCCATGGGTGCTCCAAGCCCCATCCAGCCTGGCCTTGGACACTTGCAGGGATCCAGGGGCACCACAGCTTCTCTGGGCACCCTGTGCCAGGGCCTGCCCACCCTCACATGGTCAGGTGTGGCTAGCACAGGTTCTTCCCGTGGGAACATTTTGCTATATTTCATAAACAAGATAAAGTCTGGATGTTTTGCAAACAGTTTCTCCGGATTGAGTCAGTTCGGGCTTGGCCAATTGTGCCTAGGGGGAGGTCTCGGGCTGACCAATCTGGGGCACTTCTGTAGACTCTATATATATGGAATTCAAAACAATAAAGTTCCTTTTCTCCTCTCTTTCCTTGTCTGAGAACTTGAGTCAGTCCTCAGCTAGCCGCTCAACAGCGACAGTCAACCTTTGAAGCCCAAAGGAAAATCCATTTCCTACTTCCCAGACTACAGAGCTGCAAGGAGAACAGACCTGTCCTGAGAAGCCTCGAGCCTTGATTCACAAAATTGCTTCAGCACAGACCTAAAATGAGACACTTGCCTTGGGACTTGCTTAAAATGAGGCTCCTGAATTAGCTCTGCACCTAACGAGGAGCTCACCTGAGCTGGGCTCTGCCTCTCCCTGCTGTCCTCCCTCTGCTCACAGACTGAGAACAGGATTTTTCCATGGAAACTCAGTGATAAGGGATCAGAAGTCAATCCCCACGAGCCTTTGGGGCTGCTGAGGACCCTCAGCACTTGCGGAGTTGGAGCTTGAAAATCCCACACAGCTCAGAAAACCCCTGGCGTGGCTCAGCAAGGCCACAGCAAAAATGAAGGGAGGTTTGCCTAAGTCCAGATGTTTCTGAATTCAAAGGAAAATACAATGGCCTGGATTAAAAACTGGGAGTCAGCATTCAGACATAAAGCTGGGAGGGTAGGTTTGAGGAAGAGTGAGCAGATATCCTCTTGGTGAGTTGAAAGGGGAGCTCTGTGAAAAGCCCCTTCTTCAGTCCACCAAAAAACTGCCAAAGTGGACAAGGACATTTCAAACTGTGTCCCCTCTCCAGAATATTTCCTTAATTTTCTATCAAAATTAAGATACTTTGCATTTCAGTGAACTTTTTCTTTTTTTTTCCCAGATGATGTTTCTTGATTTTAATGATAATGAATTACATTATGTAAATGTCAGTGCATATGAACATTTCTTTTGACAGTATTAATTGGCATATTTTGATTAATGAAGAGTTCCCACTTTGTTCCAAACTGGGTTTCTTTCTGAAATGGTAAAAAAAGCCTGAAAAACTTTTATCAGCTTCAGTTAAATGCTGAAAAACCAGGAAAGAAAGATCCACAGCATTATAGTGAAGTAAGAATTCAATACTTCTAATATGTAAGCAACAGATCAGAAAATCATGCTTGGCCCTGGGATTACTCACATGAAAATGTTCTCCTTTAGAGATACACAAGAAGCTGGACATTTTGGGGAAATGAATCCACATTCCTAAGAAGTCCCAATGGCTTGAGGCCACTCAGATGGCCCTTGTTAGGGTCAGATTGAGATTTCAGCACTCAGCCTGCTAGCATGGTTTACTGGACTGTTTATATTTCTGCATATAGATCTGTTTATCCTGAATGACATCATATTAATATATCATTGATTGGATTTCCTAAAAGCCTCTGAGATCCCACAGTTATTGGTTGAGATGTTACACACTACTTGTGCAAAAGTGAAGAAGATCAACTTTCTCCCAGCACCAGCATTAACTGTAGTGAGCAGGTTAGGGTGGTTTACCACATCTTCCCACATCAGCATCCAATTTTTTGTCTGTGCTAAAATATACTGTTCAAAGGGAGGAATAGGTTAAGATTTACTTTTTAACTTTGTTGCTGCAGCTGGCTGCATGCAGCAAAAAATCTGTTATTTGAAATTTCAGTAAGTTATACCCTTTAGAAAAAAAACTTTGATGCCAGACTTAACGCAGGTGTAAAGCTGCTGATGCTGGTGCTCAGTGACAAACTGCTCCTCTCACCATCACTGCTGTCACCTCCTCTTGACAGCACCTCCTGCCTGGAGCTGAACCCCTGCCCCTGGTGTCACCCCCTGGCCCTTAATGGCAGCCCCTGCTTTAGGTGGTGCCATCCCCTAATTCAGGTGGTGCCATCACTTGGTTTAGCGAGTGACCACTTGCTGTTGGGTGTGCTCAAAACCATGGAACACCATGTTCCTAATTTTCCTCTTGTGCTGCTGTATTTATTTATTTTGTTTCAAGGCCAGCAGACCCTGTCCTATAGACCAAGGCAAGGACTCCTTGCCTATAAGGACAGGCTGACATAACAGACTGTGCTCTTCCCATGAGGCTCAGGAAAAACAGAGTGATGGGAAGGGCATTTGGAGCAACAAAATGCCTTTGCACTCTACCGATGTAAATCCCTTTTGTAAAAGCAAGAGCTGCAGGGGATGGGGACAGAAGAGTTCTCTAGTTCTAGCAAACAGCCTTGGCCACCACCAACTGCACCACCAACGTTCAGTATCCTGAGCTGGAAAGCCCATCTCCCACGTGGGTCTGACCCCAAGAGCTGTTTCTGCTCGATGCAGGCAAGAAGAGAAGGGTACATGCAGCTTTACATGTAGTAGAACTTCTTTCACCTTCCAGTAAAAGACTACTGGCTTTACAGGGGGTTGAAGCAGCTTCTAGCTTAAGTCAATAAAATAAAAAAATCCCAGAATCCCAGAATCACTGAGGTTGGAAGAGACCTCCCAGACTATCAAGTCCAAGCTGTGCCCAATCCCCACCTTGTCGCCAGCCCAGAGCACTCAGTGCCACCTCCAGCCCTTCCTTGGACACCTCCAGGGATGAGCACTCCAAACCTCCCTGGACAGCTCCTGCCAAGACCTGAGCACCCTTTCCATGGAGAAATTCCTGCTGCTGTCCAAGCTGAGCCTCCCCTGGCCCAGCCTGAGGCTGTTCCCTCTCCTCCTGTCCCTGTTCCCTGGAGCACAGCCTGACCCCCGGCTGTCCCCTCCTTTTAGGTAGATGTAGGAAGTGCTGTGGTCTCAGCTGAACCTTCTCTGAGAAGACTGAGGGGTTTGGATCTGACTGTTTCAACAGCTGGGCCAGACTCTTCTGTAAGTTGGATTGCTCCATTGGCTCCACGGAGCAAATCCATTTTTTATTAGCAGAGGATGCCAATATCAGGACTTGCTGAGCTATCCCAAGTTGTATTGGTGATGAATCTGGCCTCCAGACACAGCTGTCACATCTGCCACTCCCAAATAAAATGGATTGGTTGTATCAATGAAATGGCATCAGAGGAAACTTAGAGCTAAGGCAATATGTTAAACATTAGCCACAATGCTCACAGGCCTAGGAAGGCCTGATAAGCCATGATTAAACTTAATTATGGATTATTTTATATTACCTACCTCCAAGCACTGTGGAAAATTGCTTCCTTTTAACTGCCTTGGCGGCTCTCTCTGACCATGCACATTCTGAGGGAGATTTTCCCGTGATTGATGTATTTGTTTACTGAGCCCCTTGCTCAAACACAGCCAATCCTCCCTTTAATCAGAGGTGTGAATACCTTAATAGTTGTCAGAGCCCACACTAACCTCTTGATTAAAAGACATCCTCACACTTACTCTTAAAGAAATATATGAAACAAATCAAATTTGTATTCTCAGTATCAACCCCACAATGGGCAAATAATAATTTGGTGTTCATGTACTCGGCTCATTGGTATTTCATCAAGTTGTATCTTAGAAGAAAAATGTTTGGTTTTTTTCCTGTTTTTCCCCTTTTACCAATGGGAGGGAAGGGTTTTGGTGGGCTGGGTTCTTTTCTTGCCTTTGCCTAAAGGCAAAAAGCTCCATGAACATAATTTTTCACTCAACTTCCTTTGCCTGCTTATCTACACTGGCTATTACTCTCTTTGACTACAGCAATATTACCAATAAAATAAACATGTCAAAATTCAGAAGCACAAACAAGTTCATCTGTGACACTAATTTTGCCTGGCAAATAATTCTCCTTGTTTCTGTAAAGGGTTCAATTTCTTGTGAATTCAAAGCAAATTCATCTTAAATTTGATGCCTCAGTCTTATTTTTCTTTCCCAATCTCATTAGAGTAAAAATAGCAAGGATATCCATATGATTAAAGACTTCATGTGCAAGAAAGCAATCTGGTCATAGTGCTCCTTAGCTTTATGTACTTCTTTCTATTTGACAACATTAATTTGCCATCTGTCAGCTCAGTTACAGAGTTTACTGGCTGCTTGCTTGGCGTTCACCTCCCCCTTTTTCGTTGTCAGCTGTTTTTAATAGTTTGGCCTCCTTGAGTGGGCCATTTATGCAGATTTGAAACAGGAGAAATCCTAAAAACTGACCATATGGGAACCCACTTTGTACCCCCCAGGCTGGCATAGCCATGCACAGACCTCCTCCCCCTTCTAGGCACCCCCAGCACCTAAAAAACCCTATTTTTCCATACCTCTGTAGCACCTTCATCTGGAGAATTCCACATCCTCACTCCACAGATACAAACAAATTAATTTTGTTCTCTTGGGCAGGTCAGCTGAATTGTCCAAGATTTCCTGGGAGCTGCATTCAGCCCTGAACATGCAACCAAATAAATGGAAGAGATTGTTAAGATCACAGAAGGAAGGTGGGCAGAACAAAACAATCATGGCCAGGCAACCCCTGACAGGACCCTCCAGCACCCAGGGGACACTGGGACCACATCCTTCCCTGCCTGGTGCCATGGGCAGCACAAGAAAACACAGAGCTGGTACTCAACTCATACAGACATCTGCAATAAAGGCTATGGATAAATCCTTAATCGATTTTTCAATCTTTTGTGGTAATTGTTGGAATTCCTCACAATGTTACTTTTTCACCTAAAAGCCTTCATTTTAGGATAAAAAATCAGGTTGCACAGAGAAGTTGGGGATGGCCATCTCTGAAGGAGTTCAAGGCCTGGTCAGGAGAAGGTTCCCTGCCCATGGCTGGGGGTTGGAACTACATGGTCTTTACTGTTCCTTCAAACCCAAACCATGCTGTGATGGTTCTATGAAAAAAGCAAACTAGGAGATGCAGGGGAGAACTGGGAGAGCCTGGTGTGCTACTGAAATGGATTGTGTTTTGGAGAGAAATGGGAACATCTTCTTCCCAACTTCCAGCTCCTACCAGACACCAAAAGGAGTGGCAGACTAAGATCAGACTTCCAGCTGGGAAATCTGATTTTTTAGAAATTTTCCCCAAAACTCAGAAATTCTCTGTGTGTTCTGTCAGGGTTACTCTTTGTCATTATAATTGTCCATGTACATGTTGCCTCTGAAAGTATGTCCTTTGCATAATACTTTCAATGTAATCTTGCAAGTACTTTAGCTTGTCTGTAAGTTTTTTTGGTTGTAATTAATATTTTACATCTTCCTCAGTCCACCACAGAGAGTGGAGCCCAGTGGGTAGCGACTCAGCCTTTGTGTGAACATTGTATTGCCCACTTGATGAGGCTGGTAAATGTAAAAACTGAACTCTCTTCCTTTTCTTGGAAAAGCCCTGGGTTTTGGGACAGGATGCTTTTAGAACAGAGCATCTGGGACAAGGGACTGATGTGGGAGGTGAGTCTGGCTATCAGATTGACAGAATTCCATCAGCAGGGGCATTTTTATCCAGATCCCAAATATTTAAACCTCTGAAACTCATATATGAAGCTAAGAGTTATGGTTATGAGAGGAGATACATCAGCTCATGTATCTGAAATCCCACCAGTTTATTTGAATATGCAGATAAAGAAAATCTGTCCATTTTTTTCCATGTAATTGTTCTGCCAGTTGAAGATATTCAGGATCCTCGTGGGCACTGAACTTTTCTCCTGAGCGGGAAGTCGACATAAAGACTGAATATTTCTTTATTCCAGAGGCAGAATGAGCTGTGCACAGCCAGTGCTCTGGCCAGGACTGCATTTCTCATTTGTGCTGGTGAGTGTAAGCACTGTCAGCACTGCCCTTTGCCCTCAGGGTGGCCCAAGCTCTTGCTTCTCCAACTGACTTGTGAGAAGGGAACTGCATTTGGAAGGGTTTTCATCCTCAGGAGCAGCTAAATCACCTACAAGAAAGTGAATTAAATGTTTTGTGTTAGCATGAGGATTCCTTAGTTTGCTTTCCTTATGTCCCTATTCCAGGAAAAAGTCACATTCTCAGGGCTCCTGACTGGTTTGCACTGGTGGTTTGCTGGCTTCTGTGCTGGTTGCCTTTCCAAAAGCTCATTTTTAAGTGATTAGAGAAAAACCTTTCCAACTGAAAAGCTCGCAGCAGCTGTAGAACAGTGTCTCAGGTCTACATAGTTTAAACAGAAAGGGGCAGGATTTGTCTTCACACCCATGCAGGGAGGGCACAAGGTGTGAGAGATGTTGGTGTGGGTGGCCTTTGAGCCTCTTTGCTAAGATCAGCCCAGCAATCCAGCACAAGGGCTGCACAAGTTCAGCAGAGGTTTTTGACCTCAGAGGGCACCTGGAGCTCAGCTGAGAGTGTTTTTGCTGGTTTGGATCCATACCCTGGGCAGAAAAAAGAGACACAGTCAGAACAGGTCCTTGTCAAGGAATCCTGAAGAGAGCTGCTGGTGACAGGGACAGAAGGGTGACCCTAGCTGGGGCAGGTTGGTCAGTGGGATGATCACCATCAGAAATTCAGGCACGGAAGCTGACAACACTTCACATCAGGATTGGTATTCCCAGCAAAGGAAAGATGGGAAATGTTTCCCAGCTCTGCCAGCCCAAGCCCTGCACAAGTAGCCATGACAAGATCACCCCAGTAAAGGGAAATCTGACTGTGAGACAGAGGCAGAGCAACACCTCCAGCCCTGCTCCCCTGGTGTGAGCCCAGCCAGATGTGTGCCTGCCTCTGGGGCTTGAGCAGCCCTGTAATTTGTAACAGTCTGCAGGCTGCTCTCATTTACGTGGGGCCAGTGCTCAGCTCGTTCACACAGAGTTCAAAGGCTGCCCCGAGCAGCTCTGCAGGCAGCATGGCCACCAGCCAGGCCCAGGCCAGCACCTGGCACTCTCCACTTGCCACACTCACATCCACCCGTGGCTGTCTTGCACAAAGAGGGGGTGGTGGACAGCTGACTGCTCCAACAGGCTGCCAAATGGTCCATCCCACCTACTCCAGGTACCTGGCAAGCTCTGCTCTGCATCACCTCTCTGTAATGGGCAGATACACCCAGATTCATGCAGAGTGCAAAAATGCAGTCCCACAAAGATATTCCAACAGGGTGTGACGTTGACAAAGCTCATCCCATCATCGCCTGCCAAAGACACAATTTAAACTTGGTACCAAAGGCAGCATTTCATAATTCTGAAATAGAATCCCTGCTCCAAACATTTCCAGCATCAGTACACGTTGGATTCAGGTATCCAAATATTTAAGAGTATCTTTTGGTACACCATTGGCCAAACCCTGCCTTATGTAGGCAACGTGCTGGTATAGATGACAGAAGTTACAACAGCAACACAAATCCATCAGTGCTTTGACCCAAGCAGAGATAGTGGAAAAAAAGAACATCAGCCTGATGTTGGCAAAATGTGGCCGAAATGTTCCGTTTAAGGAAGCTGAGGCATTTTCATTTATAAGAAGGCCAGACAGCTTTGAGGATATGCTGTCTTTACAGAGATTGAATTCATTTTAGAAGCTTATTCACTTGCACAGGGGTTTAGTGAACCAGCCCCCTCCTCCTCTCTGGGAAGACTCATTAGCTGCAGGGAACTCAGTGTGAAAGGGAGGTGTGTGTGAGGTATGGGTAATTACACCAGCACCTCCCAAATAAATCACCAACCTACTGTTGATATGACTGCAAACCTGGAACTGATCCTCATTTTGGGCTGGGAGAAGGTCTTCAGCAACACTCCATAAACTACAAAGAAAAGAAAAGGAAATCGACTTTAAAAGCAACATTTTAATAATACTGAGGTGTTGACAAAACCCTCAGAGAGCAAAGGAACTCCATCACACAGGATGGACTCACTGCTTGGGAAGTGGCTCCTGACATCTGCTTGGAGCTTTGCTGAGGACAGTAATTCACTGCTGAGTGACTGCTGCTGTCCCCTGTGTCTGGAAGAGATGCTGGGGTGGCAAACAGGCTGTAGGGATGTATAAACTGGAACTGGCTGTGACACTGACTGTCTCCAAGTGCTGCTGCTGCCCCCAGGAAGCGAGGCAGAGGCAGGACCACCCTGACCCCCACGGGCAGCTGCTGAGGTGGGGATCACAGCTCATGAGATGTTGCCCATCTCAGGGGGCTCAGAGCTGCTGGATTTCTTATCAGGGAATCCCAGAGGGAACTGGGAGCAGTGCTCCTGAGGCACATGTGCACTTAGCCACAGGTGCCTGGGATGGAAACATGAGCACAAACTGCAGATCTGTGCAGACTTTGGTTCCTCAACATCCAAATTGCACCAGCCTCGTGGAGCATGCACTGCACTGCTCAGTGCTGCACGCAGGGACTCTTGACCCTGGAAATGCATAAGCCAGGCTTGTGGTCACATTGCATATCCCAAAACACACTCCAAGTCCCCTTCTGGCTTTCAGCAGGCCACCTGACACTCAGATGTCTACCAGTCCTAATAGGGACATAGTGATGATGGTGGAAAGGATGGGCCCGTGAAAATCCCCCAGGTTAGTCCAGAAAAATTCAAAACTGGGAGGTTCAGGTTGTTATTCTCAGATCCTGGTTACATTAATTCAGTGCCCAGAAAAGTTCTGGGCTAGCCCCAGTGTTAGGAGCCATACTTTCTTGAAAACCTCAGCTGTTTCTGGGGTTCTGTTCTCTTCCCTTGGACTGGGATGATAGTTTGGACTGTATTTTCAGCCGTGAGTCTCTCCTACACTGGAGACATTCAGTGTCTCAGCCAGAAGATCTGCAATCATTACAGAAGCCAGGCTGACAGCAATGTAAAAAATTCCTATTGATTCGGAGTCAGCCCATGGTGCAGAGTGCTCGTGTGGATGCTCTGCTCTCTGCACAAGGTCTGCTCTGACATCCCAGACCAAGGGGAGAGGTGCTGGGAGCCACAAAGTGAAAACCTCTGTAACACAATAAAAAAAACCTACCGAAAAGCTCTACAGAACACAGCAGGCCAGACACACAGCCAATGCACCCTGCTACCTCTTGACCAGTTTTGATATAATTATGGTGTTTCCAGCCAGCTGAGAATCACTCTCTGGTCTGTGGCTGAGGCAGAGGTGTTAGAGGCACAAAACAACCTCAACCATTTCACAAAGAGGAGCTGCTGAGCTGACCCTGAGCAAAGAGGACAGGCAGCCATGGCTGGCCCTGCTGTGACCCTCCCTGCACACAGGGACACCCAGGGCTCAGGGCTCCTCTCAGCTGGGCTCCTCTGCAGCCTGAACAGCCCCAGCTCCCTCAGCCTTTGCTGGGCACCCAGATGCTCCAGGCCTTCCTCAGCTGCCCCAGGGCAGGAGCTCCAGGTCCCTGCTGGGCTGAGGATCCAGAGCTGCACAGCACTGCAGAGGTGCCTCCAGGGCTGGGCACAGGGCAGGATCCCTCCCTGGCTGCTGGCAATGCTCTGCCTGATGCCCCCAGCATCCATTGGCCTCCTTGTCCCCAGGACACACAGCTCCCTCCCCCACTGAGCTGCTCCAGCATGTCCCCACCAGCCTGTGCTGCTGAAGAAGAATTTTGTGTGGGTGATGAACATGTCTGTGGTGGTACAATCTTTGTGGCTTGTAGCTATGAAGGTTTTTGGTAACCAAATGCACAAATCCCTTAAATATCCATGGTCCAGTAAAAGACATCAGCAATGTTTCACACTTGCACATCCTATGTAATCCACAAGTGCCTCTGTTCCCCTCTCCCCAGCTGTGATCCACCACCAGGTACAGCACAGAACACCTTCCAGTCCCTCTCCCCACCTGGGCAACAGCCACACTACCAGGACTCGCTTTGTTTTAACTACAGGGACAAAAGAACTGCACTTCCACATACTTTGGTCATGCCCTGCTATTTCAACCTGCTAAAAAGGAAATTAAAACCATCTAAGTAACTGAGTTTTACAGATCTTCCTGCCCTGAACGTGTGCTGCTGTCCTGGGTCACCTGCAGAGCAAGGTCCTGGCTGAGACTGCACAGTCCAGCACTGCTCCTGTGCTCTGCTCCTCCCCGCCTGACTTCACTCCCCTTGCCTCCCTCTCAGCTTTCCTTTCCTTAAACACTTTGAAGCTTCTTTTGCATTGTGGTTGCTTTTCAGATGCACCATAAAAATGCACGTGCTGGGAATACTGTGGTTAAGACATGGGAATGCAAACATTGTGGAAATAACTTGGCTTTTGTTTTTCTTTTCCTTCCCTATTTTTCCTTTCTATAAACCAACTTTTCCACCTCTTCAGTATGTGGGCACTTAGAAATTGCTTGGCTATTCTTAATAGAAGCAAGACTGAAGGGGGTCACAGAAATTATCTGTTTTGAGAAATGACCTTCACTATTGCATACGCTGTGCTCACTGAAAAAAAAACCCACAAGTATTTTACTGGCATTAGAGTTTGGTTTTTTGTCAGTGGTTCAGCACTGAAAAGACAAAAAGCATTTTCTTTCCTCCATCAATGGCTCCTATTACCTCGTTATCAACCTCTGCACCATCTTCAGCCCACCACAACATGCCTCTCTCTGCACACATCAAGGGGAGAAAAGACAAATATTCCGGTGTTATCACATGGAGACCTGACTCAGAGAGCCTACAGGTCATGAGGGGCCTTGCAGGAGAGAATTCACTTCTAAGGGCCAGGCCAACACCCCAGCCACTTGCCTTCTCCCCAGATCTCTCTTCCTCCTAGGAAATACCATTTTTCAGAGCACAGTTTTTGCCTTTCTAGTAAAGAAAATGTTCCTGTGTTTTTTCAAAAAGCACTCAAGATGTGGCATCATTGAAAAAGAAAAGAAAAGGTTTATTTTTTTATGATCTAGACCTTTTATCTCCTGAATGTTTTCTTTTGGTTGGGATATCCTAGAATCACATATCAAAGACTGGTTTGGGTTGGAAGGGACCTTACAGGCCTTAAAGCTCATCCCGTTCCACCCCCTGCCATGGAGGGACACCTCCCACTGTCCTAGATTGCTCCAAGCCCTGTCCAACCTGGCCTTGGACACTGCCAGGGATCCAGGGGCAGCACAGCTTCTCTGGGCACCCTGTGCCAGGGCCTCACACCCTCACAGGGGAGAAATTATTCCCAATGTTCCGTTTAACCCTGCCCTCTGTCACTTAAAACCATTCCCCCTTCTCCTGTCCCTCCAGGCCCTTGTCCCAAGTCCCTCTCCAGCTCTCCTGGAGCCCCTTTAGGCTCTAAGGGGCTCTAAGGTCTCCCCAGAGTATTCCCTTCTCCAGGATAAGCAGCCCCAGCTCTCCCAGCCTGGCTCCAGAGCAGAGGAGCTCCAGTTGCTCTTCAGTTTTTCACTCTCCATCAATATCTTGGGGACGTCTTTATGCTGTTCCAGTGCTTTGGACACTGATGTCTGTCCCAAAACTCTTCTCAAAAGCAGAATAACATGAGGATGATTTGAGCTCCTTTTTTCTGGCCTATTACAAAGTGCCTGGGGAAGTGCTGTTGCAGGCAGATCATAATTAATAATTAGCATTATTTATAGTGGGGCCTGAAGAACAGAATTGAAAGTGTCATCAGATTTTACATCCAAAATATTGTCTCACTCAGTCCTCTCTAATTCCCAGGAATTGCTGTGGGAAGATACAATTGCACATGTGAATACTTTCCCATGCCTCCTCTCCATGTGCCTATTTCCATGTGTAAAGCATATGGGAATGCTCGTAAGGCCTCATTGGAAATGCAGTGTGTGTGTGTAAATTGTTGCTTGTCTACATCTGTGTATCTAATTGCATGTGAAAATCACTACTTGAGTTGCATCAATGAAATACAACTTTTTGAAAATACAGCTTGCATGTGTTTCTCATTCATTTTAGTGAGGCACAAGATGATCCAGTTGAAAAACAGTAGCTAAGACCAGATGTTCTTCTGTTCCTACAGCGTGAGAGAAGCAGCTCAGCCTTAAGAAACTCAAAGCTGCTCAGCTTATGATACTTGCAGTATCATGGGAGAGAAAGATCATCTCCTCCAGTGGCCTCCTTTCCCGAGGACCCACTGCCAAAGGAAAATGGCAGGAGTTCACCTTTGCTTCCAGGAATTCAGAATCAAGCACCAAGGCTTCTTCAAGAGCTGATGAGCAATGGCTGGAAATGTGCTGTGGTCATTTAGTGGGTTTGGAGGCAACCAGGGGACACTCCTGGGGACGCTCCTGGCCAGCTAAGACTGGACATCTGGCAAAGGTTTAATAAAATATATGATGGGAAGGGTAACTTACACAGCTTTGCCAAAATGTCATTTTTAAACTATGTGCCTAATTTCTAAACAATTGAGTTTTAAAGATTTAGTAACTCCTTGATATTTTCCACAGCTCTGCTGCTACTGTGGTCATATTTCCAAATTCAATGTACCTCTTACTCCTCCACTTAAAACATTCACTTTTCATTTAGACCTGCAGGAAAACCAAAACTGGATTACTTCCAAATTATTGGCCAAGCTCAGAGAGACATCCCAGCCCTTTATGGGGTGCAGATAAAAGAGCTCAGAGTCCCTGCTCTGCCAGGAAAAATGTTCACTTTCTGTGAAAAGCATTAAGAAATCAAATGAAGAGCTTATTAAACTTTTAGATGCAAGAATTTGCGAATTGGACAACGCTGCGTGTCTATGTCAGAACCTTGAGATGAGATGGAGTCTGTCATAAACTGCTGCTGGATGCGTAAATAAGACTCCCTGTGCCCTACCCCAGCTGTGGAGTATTGAAGTAGGAGCTGGGGCTGAAAGCACTCTTTGTGAGCATCAGCTCCAAAGATTTGTGTGGAAGAACCTTCTCTTCATTTACCAGCTTGCTGAGACTGACAGAGTATCTGATATCTTGGAGCCTCCAGCTTGAGAGCCTCACTTGTAGGAATATTTGTCAGTGATTGTACTTGTTTTCCTGTTTATTTTTCAGTGCCCTGATCTGTACTTGTCCTTCTGTCCTGTTGAAGGATCTTAAGTGAAAGAATCTGCTCCTCACTCTCTTCCCTTCCACCTCTTCCAAAACCCTCAAATAAACCCATTCTGGGAGCTCTCTTCCAGGACACGTGAACCTAATCCTTCACTTTTCCAAGCAGCTTTGGATATTTCATAGTTATTCCAAGGTATTAGTTATCCTTCTGAAGAGAGGTGTTTGAGTTGGCAGAGGTGCTCCCTGCCCACTGCAGGTGTTGGAAGTGCAGCAGTACCTTGAGGGAGTGAGGACTGTTAAAAAATGCTCCTTCTGCCCATCAGCTCTGAGGTTACCTTCACAAACAATTCCAGGCTATATAGGGAAGTCATGTCTCTGTTTATCAACCCCATGGACCTTTACTGCTACTGCTGATGAGCCCACAAGCATTGTGGCTTGCCGAGCCCACTCTGAGTTCTAGCAGCTACAAAAAGCTTTTCACCTCTTGCTACCAAACTTACTGCATTTGATCTGTAAATGGAGGCAGGGCAGTATCTCAGTTTAGATGCAAATATGTAAACGGGGCTGCTGCAAGTAAGGGTGGGTGTGACTCCAGGTTTACACCCAAAGATGCAGCAGCAATCTGCCAAATTCCCTGGGAGCTCAGTGAGAAAAGCAGTTTCTACTTTTGCCTGGCTAAGACAAATACAAAGCACTCACAGCTAAATGATAGTAAAAGTAAATATCTATTTGTTTTGTTTCCTAAATGACCATATTAAATAATGAGTAAAGATTTGTGTAATATGGTTTGTCCTCAAAATAAGGTGCATGGGTACAAGACTGAGAGACCACTTACCCTGGAATATACTGCTTATGACACTGCCTGCTTTATTCTTCCTGTCTCCTGGCAAGGTCATATCCAGCTTACTGATGAATTTTGTTCTAAATGCAATTTAAAAAGAGGATTTTAAATATTTGGAAACCTTACCTGCATATTTGGGCATATATTTTTGCTCCTGTATTTCTTTTCCCAGTTTTATGTGGCGGTTCAGATGATCTAAAAGAGTTTTTAAATATCCTGGGATATTTTCCATTTGCTGTGAGTGACTCAGCAATCGCACAATGATGAGAAAAAACACCTTGAAAGTCCATTTTCTCCAGATGCCCACCTGGCTGACTCCATCTGTCTACTGCTTCCAGTGATGGAATGAAAACCTGATGATGCTACATACCTCAAAGCACTGAATTAATTTATTTCTGAGCAATTTCCTAAGACTCAGCAGTCTTCAACCAAGTAGGCTCTGGCAGAATGGTGGTCAGAATCTCCCTCCACTCATTCAGAACATGTTATTGCTGGTGTGGGAAGCAGATCCAGCCGACCAGTACTGCCTGCTTCCAAAGAAAACACTCTCTATACTGTATCTGGTGTTTTGAAATGTATGAAAATAAATTATTTATTATCCTGACTTTTGGGCTGAACCTGTTTATATGGGCTTGCATCTGTCTGATCTGAATACTGAGTCACTGACAGACACCCTCTTGGCTGCTCCCGTTACTTACATTATGTCCATACTCTTCCAACAGCTTAAATAAAAATAGCAAGCTTGAAACTTCTCCTCTGTTGGCATTTCTTCATAGAGACAGGGTGTTTCTTAAAGAAACATCAAATCACTCTTAAAGAGGTCAGATGTGTGGGGTGAAATGGCAGAATTAATGGTGAGACTCCCTGGCTGCAGATTCCAGCTTTAGCCCCCTCAGCTGCTGTGCTGGATGCCAAGAGAATGGGTGAGGAGGTTTGGAAGTGTGAGTGGCTTCAGAGCTCCCCACAAAATATCAGTCAATGACAACTAAAAACCTGCTCCAGTCCAAAACCTGCAGCCCTTCTGCCCCTGCCAGCCACTTCCACATCTGGCAGCCGGGACAAACTCAGGAGTAGTATTTCCACTGACAGCAAGGTAATTATTTTTCCTCCTTTTCACTTTGTACGCCCTCAGAGCAGTGAAGACTGAAGTGAGAGCTGCAGAGGAGCCTCTTGGAGAGGGAGCATGAGGCAGGGGTGGGTCTGCAGCAGAACTGTCCTATCCCTGCGGCAAGGATGTTATATCATATGGAACTGGGGAAATGTGACTCAGTAGAAATACCATTTCTTCACTCTCCCATCCAGCAAGGTGCAAATGGCTCACCTCTCAGGGCAGAATAAGGGGAGTCCAGGCTGAATTTGAATAGTTACAGATCTGCAGACATTTAAGGCTTTGTACCATCAGTGCCATTTCCTGGTTTTCTGACTTTCCATTTATTTGTAGCCTTTAAATCTACATTGCCTGAATTTATTTTTCATCTCATCATTGCATCACCAACACTACTTGAAATAACCTGACACCTATGCAGAGCCTCAGGTGTGAGTTAAAAAGGGCTACCTGGATGGGCAGAGACAGGTAAAAAGGCCTGGGGCAACAGGTGAAATGTTGGCCCTCCTCCTCATTTGCTGGACTGGGTAGGAACTGGAAGTGGCTGACAGCGAATGCTGCATCCTATAAACAAGCCAAAAGTCCTGGCACAGCTGGCAGACAGCATTTCCAGGGGCCTGGGGCCCCAGGTGGCTTCTCTGGGATATACTAGAGCCATAAAAGCTGCCGATGTAGAAGCCAAGAGTAAGTTAGTGTGAAGAGCCTTGGACATTTTGAAGGTCAGAGGCAATTTTGATGCTGCAGATCAGAGTTATGTTAAGGAGAATTGGACACCTCAACATCCCTTCCTGGAGATTTCACTACAGATCCTGATGATGTCATGGTAAGAAAGGGATTGTCCTAGGACTCCAGTGAGCCTTTGATCTCTCTCAACACTGCAAAGGCTGCAGTTCCTTACCTGGCCTGTCCTTTGGACAACTACTTTGTAGTATATTGAGACCACAAAGTATTGATCACACTAACTTGTGCTGCAATACCCACCTGAGTGTCTGTCTGCCAAGCACCAAGAAAAAACCAAACCACAGTCATGTCTTACTCCTGCTGGTTTGAATTGTTCAGCATTTTCATTCTAAATGGTCTGGTCAGGATTAGGAGCCCAAATATATCAGATGGTCTGTGGTGAACACTATGACTGGCCTTTTGTCCCAGAAGAACTTTAAATCAGTGAGTAGAGCCACGGCTTGGCTGGTTGTACAGGTGGTCAGCTAGGGCTTTCCCAGCTAACACTCATCTTTATGTCTCTGAAACAAGTGTCTGATCACCATTTCTCCCTGCTTTCACAGATTATTTTTAAAAGAGAAGATGCAATTCAGTGGAGTCTGGACTTCTGCAACCAAGGAGAACATGCAAAGACGAAGAGGATCACACATCTTGGAGCTACAGCCAATATCTGAGTACAACATTCTCCACTCACTGTGCATGTGCAAGCATGGAAGACCATGAGTAGGATGTGTGCTTGTGGTGGAGGAGGAATGCAAGCTATGCTCTGTGTGGATGGAATATGCCTGGTGCTGAAAGCTGTGGGATGGAAGAATGAATGCAGTTGTATTGGAAGAAGGAGGAATGCTTACAGTATTTTGTGTCCTCAAATGTGGATTAGCTTGGAAAGGGATGTAAGGTGGGGAAGACATCCTGAACACCTGTTTCTACATCTGTATCTTTTTTAACTCAGTTTGGAGACAGCGTGCCTTGCTCCTCACTCTCTGCCCTTCCTCTACAATTATGTCCTTTCCATTTTATATTAAAAGAGCTCCTTCTCTCATGGAAGTCACTTGTCTTTCCAAGAGTACAGTGGTGTCCATGTGCACGTGTGAGGGCTGTGGAGCCTGGGCACACTTCTGCCTCTGGAAGCACAGAGGAACTGGAGCAGCACAAATCAGCCACCCTGGAACCAAACCTCCTGCTGCTGCTGCTCTGAGTGTGCTCTGTGTCCACTGACTTCCTCCATGCTGGTTTGCTTCTGCTTTCATGGAAAGACACAGAATCCCAGCTGGGTCAGGCTGGAAGGACCCCAGGGGCTCATCTGGTGCCACCTCCCTGCTCCAGCAGGGCCATCCCAGAGCACAGGGCACAGCAGGGTGGCCACACAGCTCTGCAATATCCCCAGCGAGGGACACTGCACAGCCTCTCTGCACAATCTCTGCAGGGCTGGCACTGCCCAGGCAAGAAGTTGTGCCTCCTGTGCAGGGGAACTCCCTGGGCTCAGTCCCTGCCCTTCCTCTGGTGCCATTGCTGCCCCCGGAGCAGAGCCTGGCCCTGCTCTGAGCCTCCCTGCACACAGGGACACCCAGGGCTCAGGGCTCCTCTCAGCTGGGCTCCTCTGCAGCCTGAACAGCCCCAGCTCCCTCAGCCTTTGCTGGGCACCCAGATGCTCCAGGCCTTCCTCAGCTGCCCCAGGGCAGGAGCTCCAGGTCCCTGCTGGGCTGAGGATCCAGAGCTGCACAGCACTGCAGAGGTGCCTCCAGGGCTGGGCACAGGGCAGGATCCCTCCCTGGCTGCTGGCAATGCTCTGCCTGATGCATCCCAGGACTCCACTGGCTTTCCTTCCACAACTCAACCTGCCACTGAAGTCAGTGGGAATGTAGCCAAGTTGAGGTATTCAGGATGGATTCTTTGGGGAATGAAATTCTGGCAGCCACATTCCCAACGTCCCTCACAAATACGGGATGGAGTAAGTTTGCAAACAGTGCTATTCTTACTTCTGTCAGCAAAAGAAATTTAATTGATTTATCAAGAAGCCAGGGCTAAAAGTCTCTCCAGAGGCAATGGAAATATATGCACTTTCACTGACCTCTGAAAATACATGATATATGGGAATACCCACTTATTTACCTAAATTCTCACAAACTGACCTGAAAAGATTAGCCCTTGATCTGTGGTGGCAAGGGACTCCACAGAGGTAAAGTCACTGAAGGAGAAAGAAGCAAAAACAGAATCAAAAGAAAAAGTATTATTGAAAACCAGAAATGCATTGAAGGCATAGAAAGTAATTTTTCCTAAGCAGAGTAACAGAATCTGGCTTGGCAGTGCTGTAGGGCTGTGGATGGACACAGACTTGTCTTCAAGTGAGTTTGGTTTGGCTGTTGGTAATTAGGAACTTGAAAGGAAATTTGGAAACACAGTAATAAAAAATTTCAGCTCAGAAATGCTACAACTCCACAGACCTATAGCCACATTCCTGCTGTCTGTTCCCAGGGAACCTCCACGCACACCCCTCCATGGAGTGCTGGGCTGGATGAAGTCAAACTCCACTCTGGAAAGTAATGTTTTACAGGATGGCTCCCACCCCTCAACACTTTGCTGGGTATCTGGTTGCCAACTCTTTCTAATGGATCACAGAAATGTTTAGACTCTAAGACAAATTCTTTTATGAAAAAACTCTATGTTCTCTCACGGTATTTCCAGCAAGATGACAGATTGACTCTCAAGATATCCAATGGAATAATTAAAAGCGTTAGACTGGACAGTATGTAGTGCCTTCCTCTTGGAAAGATGAAGAGTTTTGTTCATTCTGTAAGATTTGGACCTGAGATTCAGAGGGTGCAAATGAGATGCACACGCCTGCTAATCAGCCCCCACAGCAAATGCTAGTTCTTAAATGTTCCTTCAAAAAAGGCTTGATGAAATTTAACCTTCCTCCTTGCAGTCCCAGCACAGCCAGCTTCCCTGAATCAGTCAAGAAATATGAAGAAAACGAGCCATTTCAGATGTCAGATCCAAAATACATGCTACTCAATGTGTAAAAAAATTGGGAAAATAATACAGGCCACCATCAGTTTTAAAGTGTAATGTTTCAGCTGATCTGGGATCTTGTATGATCTGGGAATGGAGGACATGTAAAGTAAAAGCTCGGAAACCATCAAAAGGAGATAAGAACAAAATCTGTAAGTTCATTTAATAAAAGAATAAAAAAGTTGGTCAGGCCATGCCCCATGATGGCTCTGAACCAGGACTGATGTTCTGTCATGCCCCAGAGTCTCATCAGAAGTCACTCTTGGATCTCCTCATGGTATTTGAAGTAAAGAAATCGCAGAGTCCATCAGGATCAGGCCATGAGAGTCTGAAGCCAGATTTGGATCTGGACTCTGTGGGTTTGGCTCACTCCTAGTCAGAAGTGAAAATGTGCTTGGTGGTCTGATCCAAGTCTCCAGCAAACAGGTGAGTTGGCTTTGTGCAAAACCACTGCATAATTCTGCATGATTGGCACCTTTCACTTAGAGAGGCTTGAGCTGCATTAGCCACCAATGAATGAAACTGCCAAGGGCTGGGGGAGATTTGGAAAGAAGCTGGCTCTGTTCAAGGTGGAGGTTCTCTCATTTTCATGAACCCAAACCCACACTGGAATAGAAAATAAAAGAGGAGAATGCCATTTGTCTTAAAACAAAAAAACAGAACAAAAAGAAGCCCCCCTTAATGTGATAATTTTACAATAACTATTTATTTCAAAGAACAAACAACCCCAAAAAGCATACTGGAGTCAGAGGCATGAACTTTTAGCTGGTAGGTCAGTGGTAACATATCTTGTTTGAACAAGCCTGACAAAGATCTGCTGAGCAATATCCACCGGGGCCAACAGTGCTTGGCTGTCTGCACTGTGGTGGAGAGATGGACGTGGATTACAGGGTCTTAGCTCCTCCACTCACACCAGCCAAGCAAAGGGAAGCATAGCCAGACCTTCTTCAGCTGATGGCAAGAGGGAAATGCTGAAAAGGACTAAAATGGCTGATAGGGATGACTTAGAAGGAGATGGTTGCACTAAACATGATCTGAATCAGCATGTCCAGCACTGCAGCCAACACAGCCCTGTTCCAAGCCCTCCTTCCTCTCCAATGGCCTCCATGCTGTGTTTTCATGTGTGCTGCAAAAAATTACAGGCGTTTGTCCAGCGGTGTCAGGGGATGTTTGCACCACAGACTGCAGAGGAACCTGGATCAGCTGGGAGTGACCTCATCAGGGCACCTCTGCCGCAGAACTTGCTTTGCATAACCAGTTCCCAATGTTATTTTTAATGCTGATAAGAGCATTAGCATTGTGACAGAGCAGAGATGTCTGAGGCCAGGGAGCTGCTGGTTTAAACACAGGACACACCTGCCCACAGAACCTGTGGAGTCCACAGCAAGTGGATATGGGGAGACAGGGCAGGCTGAGCATGTGGAGATCAACTGGAGATTTACACTAGCTTAGGAAATCCTTGCCACTATCAAATCCAATTATCAGCAGAATGTGAGGGAAAAGAGAGAACAGAAAATTACATACTTTTTTTTCTGTTTTCAAGGAGAGTTATGCCTGGCTGTCATCCTGAAGTAGAGAATAAAAGTTTCACTGGATGCAGCTGGTACATTCTAATATTTATTAGCTAGGCTATGAAAAGGAATTTTCTTGTGTGTAGAAATCCAGCCATGTTTTTGAGGGGCAATTCCTATTTTAGTCATTTCACAAACCAGGCCTAAAGTGAATGAGGTTTTGGCAGTAAACAAATACCTACGATATCACTTAGAGCACCTTAATCTATTTGAAGAGAAAGGTTAGATTATCAGGTCAGCATCAAAAGTCTGGGACAAGACCCTTTTCTAGTCTGTATTCTTCCTGGAAACCCACCTGACAACAAAGCTGTGTGAAGCAGCACATCATAGTGGCCTTGCCCAGTGTCTGTGAGCAGGGACAAGAGAAGGGCAGGCCAGCCCTTGCAAGATCCACTCGGAGTTGGGAAGCGTAGATTCATTCAAAGGCCAGTAGAGAGCTTTTAAACCAGTTAAGAACATCCCTTCCTCAGTCATGAGGAAGAACTCATAAAAAGGTAAAGGAATTGAGAAAATATAAAACCGTAATCATCATGGTCCAGGACCAGGAGGATATGATGGCTGAGTGTGGCTTCCAATTGTAACTAAAGAACCGAAGGGGTACTGTGTGGCACAGCTCAGTGATTACAACCAATTAATGCAGATTAACATTCTTTTCAGTTCCTAGGTGTTGGTTTGGCACTATGGATGACCCAAGAGAGAAATCTTAACATGTTATGTGAGTGCGATATACTCAGAAACTGAAGGAAGCTACAAAAAAGAGACTGATACTTCTTCACTCCTAGCACTGGCTGATGGCTGTTTCCAGTCCTGCTCCTTCTCTACAGCATCCTAGAAAGTAGCTTTAAAATTCATCAGATCTTGGACATCCAGCATGGGTACCGTTCCAGCAAGTAGCCGTTTATTTTATAAGGGGATTTAAATACTGTAAAACGGAATAAAATGCAGGTGTTTCCATTACAGACAAGTGAACCTCGTGTAAGCTCTACAAGGACGTGACTTCCAGATTAAAAGGACTTTGCACAGTTTGTTCTGCCCTGGTTGAGAGGTGGATTTTGGGATCAGCTTGGGAAGTATCTTCCTTTGTGTTATTGCAGTCCCGAATTCCACCCTCTGCTCTGTTTGCACACCAGGGAAACATGTGCAGTGAGGCAGCTGGTGGCCATATTGACATCTGCATGATTTTGTTAACTTGGGAATTTGACTGGATAACACCAGATTGCCCAAACACAAATAATTTCCATCTAATGTCTAGAGCCTCCATTTTTCCTGGGAAGGATGGACATTAATCCCACATTGTGCTCTATTCAGGTGACCCAGTCCAGGTTGCTGCCAAGGGATGATGGGATTAACCAAAGCAGGAGCATAAATACATGTGAAAAATAGATTTTCACGCTGGATTTTGGTAGCAAGGAAAGAAATCCAAATACCACTTGGAAAGCTTCTCCAATGATCAACCCCAAACCTTCTTGCCCGTACAGGATCAGCCTCCTTAAAGAGAGATTCTGTGTAAAGCCTTATAACAAGGTTTAAAGACAATGAATGAAACTCCACCTGTGCCAGTTCATTGACCCCTGATTTACACCAGTAAAAATGAACAGATAGCCAAGGTAATACGGGTTAATTATTAAATATATAATCAGTGTAACCATGCCCTCTAGAGGACTAAGTTTACCTTCATAGAGACAAAACCAACCCTTGGGTCTGAACACTCTTAAAATCTGGGAGAAGAGCATTTTGGATGTTTGCACTACTTCTACATCTAAATCCAGACATGAATCACAGTTTCCTCACTGGCATCATATCCAACCAACCAACCCTCAAGATGGCACTGATAGGTGAGTTTTACCTTTTGTAGCCACCTAGTGTCTCTGCCAAACAATTCATTCACTTAATTCCCATCCAGACATCAAAGGTCTGATCCAAGGTCTTAATCTCTACCAAAGGGAAGGTCACACTTGCAGACATTTAACTCAATATGTTGAGTGTTAAATAGTGTTCATATTCGAACCTCCTTCTTTCCCCTATTCCTTTTCTTTTCTGCATTCACTGGCAATTTCCCCAGCTTTCCTTGGTCAGTGTGGTTTACATTCCCAGTTGGCTTCAGCTGCAAAAATGAAAGTGAGCTCCATGTGAGAGCAGTTTGTCTCTGCAGTGGCTGAGAGGGTCCCAGTCAGATGGGGTGCTGGGGCAGGACCAGCTGCACCATGGTCCTGAAGAAGCCAATAAATGCTTGAGGAGTTATTTTTGGGCCTGAAATCTCCACATTTTGAGATCAGAACCCACTACTGTGAGCATGTGAGCCACAACAGCTGTGTGCCAGCTACTTCAGAAAACAAAATCTGGAAAGGAACAAGGGAAGGGTCAAAGATATAAAGGGAAGCAATAGAAAGGAGGTTCTTCTTTACCATTCCAGTAGGTTTCTGGGCAGAACCAGCCCATGGATGCTGGGCTGGAGGGTGACTGCCATCCAGGCTGTTGAGGGACAAGCACACAACAGGGAAGTCCTACACTGGCTCTCTACCAGAGAATATTTTGAGAATATATTTTCTGTGGCACCTTAGTTCTGTCCCAAGTCAGGCTTCTTGCCCTGTGTTTAAGGGACAAAGGTAGTTGGAGTGCAGCTGCAATTCAGTATTACGTTGAATAAACCCAAAACAGTTCAGACATGGGATTTTCAGAGGCTGTACCAACAGCTTTGCTTTTCTTGTTGAGCCGTTGGGATGTAAGACACCAAATATGCTACAGCTGTCAGATGTTGGTTTTCAAACCCACTCTGTAGATGTTTTCTTTTTCTTTCTTTTTTATTTTATATCCCACTTTACGGTATTCTTTTTTCCCCTGACTTTTCTCCCAGTACAAGAATATGTGTTTTTTCCCTTGGTTACTTTGACTCTGCTGACCTGGTTTCTTGCCTTCCTTTGGAAATGTTTAGGTGTCTCGGTGATGGAGATGATGAATCAGTGAACATCCAGCGGGTCTGGGAAAACCCCAGCAGAAAGGAGCGTGTGGGGAGCAGAGAGGATCACAGAGCCTTTGGAAACAGCTCAGCCTTGGAGGGTTCTATCATTTTCCCTCTTCTGCCCAAATTTTCATTAGCAGCTGGCATTGCTGTGCTGAGCAGATGCTGCCCTTTCTCTTCATTCAGAAAGACCTTGTGCCCCGTTTAAAGGACAACACTCAGAACATTTCAGTGGCAGCTGAAGAGCACACAATATACTGCAAACTGTCTGTCAGTGGGAAGCTCCTGGCCTATTGGGAAGAAGGATGATTTCCTGGGAAGGTGCAGACCTGGCCTCAAAAAAGGGCAGAGTGGGGAGGCACCCAGGCCCATTCCTTCTCAAACACCAAGTGCCTCATTTTGGGATCCTGCTCTGCCATTTACCTCTTGGTCACAGCCTACTGTGGGTACAGCCACTGGCTTCAGCAGCAATAAACACACCTGAGAAACAGGCAGAGGTTTGGAGATAGTTCATGCAGTGAGAAAACAGCCACCTTGGTCAAGGGAATTATATGATATAAAGGATATTGGACATTTTGCACACAAATATTGAATAAATGCAGAGCCATGTAAGACAATTATGTAATTATTGAATTTTTCAATTAAAATAGAGGATGTAATCTTTAGACACTCTCCCTACCAGGTGTTGGGAGTAATGTTCTAATACATTTGTTATTCTTTTTTTAAAGCCTTTTCCAGAGAAAAAAAGTAAATTAAGTATAATTTAGGTGGAAAATGTTCCCCAGAATTAAACATCTTGTGTCTTGGGCCTGGGGCAGGGATGCACAGCGTTGCAAGGATTTTGAGTCATTCCCTTGATTTCAGCCAGATTAGTCACATCTCAGCCTAAGCTTGGCCATAAGTACCATGCGCCATAAGACTTTTTATTTCCACAAAGAGAAGTTGGTTCATGCTCAGATTTCCAAAAGATCTGTACATTAAACCAATCTCCCACACCTGTACCCTGAGCATTTGAAAAGTGCTGTATAAAATGCAGGTAGACTTATTGCAAACAAGTTTTTTTCCTCCTAAAATCACTTGAATGTGAATCAAATGAACGGGTGTGTTGAAACAAGGACTGAAAAACAAGAGTGTAAGAGTTACGTAAAGTGATAGTAGCACTGTTAGGGTTGAGTAAGGTGCTGGACCTTTCTCTGAAAGAGGTAAATATTTTTCAAATTCTGAATGTTTGATACAGCTACAGTGACTGACATTCTGGTTTTACTGCATGAATAAATTGCATTATAAATTAAATTTAAAGGTAGTTAACAAAATAATTTTTATGTCAAATGGATGAAATGTGGGTTCACCCTTTGAGAATGTCATTCTTTGGTTTTGTAGTGTCCCTTAAAGGCTAATCTAAAAGAAAATTAAATTAATTTCATGCTCACCACCTCTAAATTGCAGAAGTGAAAACCTTTCAGGACTTGCCAATTACTAAGGAAACTTCATAGCTGGATTATTCCCAAATTGCACACCCTTTATTTTAACCACTAAAGGCAAACACATGGTTTTGATGGGTCGTAAAAGAACAGGTTGCTTTTTCAGGATTGAAAGAAGCTGTAATTACTTCCCTTGTTTGGTGACTTCCTGATTTACTTAGGTTGTTATGGGTGATCCCATTCTGCTGAGGTAATTGGAGCTGCTGGAGTGCAGTGGATGACCTGAGGGAATGACCGGTTGCTTTTCAGTCTGGGTGACTTGCACCTAATGAGTGGGGTCGTGCTTCCCAGGAAACCAGGACACTATAACTGCCCTGAGTGCTCAGTGTGTGTACTTTAAAAGCTTATGTTTCACACTCCAAGCAAATTATGCCTCTGATTTTCTGAAACCAAACTAAGCCAGCTCCAGATACGGGGAAAATAAAGGTGTTTTCTTCAGACAGAAAGTGGAGAAACAGATCTCACTAGGGAGGTGAGCCTCAGATATTTCTCCAGACAAACAAATGCTGCTATACCAACACAAGAAGGTGACTAACAGATCTCAAATCAGTTCTTATCTGTAACAGGATATATAATAAAACATGGTTTCAATGAGTGGTTGCATGGTTGCAATGACTGGCTTATTCCAGTAAGAAATGAACTACCAGTCAGAAATGAAAGTGCATTAGTTTTCAAAGGCCAGCACAGAATGGGAGAGGGCATGGTGCCTGAGTCATCCTTGGAGAAGAGAAAGCTGCATGCAGTTGTCCTCTCAAAGGGACCCCTCAGCTGAAGTCCCTTCTTTCCCCAGAAGATGACACAGGCAGGCAGCCACCAGCTCAGCAGTGCTCCCTGTGAAAGGCATTTTTCACACTTGGCAGTGCCTTGGTTTAGCTGTAACTGCTGCTTGGTTTGGGTTTTGCACAGTTTTTCAGATATGTGTTATATTACCTTCTGTTCAGAAGGACAGCCTTGGGCTTGCTGTGTGCTGTCTGCAGTTGGGATCCACGATACAAACCTGTGGTTCCTGATCCAGGGTATCCTAGATCTCAAGAGTTTTCCAACTCATGCTGTCTTGGCTTGGAGCTTAGTGCTCCAAGTAAACTGATGGGAAGAGGTAAAATCGACCAGCCCCGAGGATAAAAATCCTGTGTCATGAATCACACTCAGCTGTTCTCTTATGGCCCCAAGATAGTCCAATGGATCCATCCAGGTTTGAAATCTTGCGAGGGGTTTGAGTACACAGAGAAGGTACAGTGAGAGAAATACTATTTACACCATTGTGTAAATTCAGTTTACAACACCTTATAGCTGTCTGTTACTCAGAGAACAAAAGCTCATGTAGTTCTATTCCAGGGGAAAAGCAATGGACAAAGACTGAGTAGTAGCTGAGATGCTGATGGTGAACAACTAAATCAGTCTCCCAGTAACTCAACCATGGACTCAAAATCTCTGCTAGAAGGTCACACATGAGGATGTGGGTGTGCAAGGACAGGCCAAAATCCAGCTTTCCAAGACACTCAGCATCTATGAAGTGATGTTAATACACCAGCCAGGAAAGAAGCAGCCTCTGGGATGTCTTCAAAGTGGCCAGAATTTGCTAACACTTAAACTACCCAAATAGTACAGCATAATTTCAGAAGTTATTTCAAGAGACATCTTTCTTAATGCAAAGGACTGCAGACATTTACAGCTAAGACCCACCAGCACCTGCTGGCACCAACAGAAGGTCTCACATATGGTATCCAGATGTCCTGCATGGCTGGAAAAGGCACAGAGAACACAGAATCCTCCAGAAGCCACCATGGAGGACAATCCTTAGACAGACAGGTGACAAGTTCGTCATGGCAAAGATCACTCCCTCGTCTTTTCTTTCTCAAAGCTCAACTGAAAACCTATTGAAAATACTAGAAAACCTGGACATTTCTTTAAAGCATCCTAACAGTTTGAGGCTTCCCAACCAACTCACATTTCCAGTGGCTGGCACACAAACTGGATGCAAGATCATCTACTGTAACATTTTACATCAAGCTGGGCTGAAAATTAGTGATTGAGGAGAGGCTTCATAACTTAGGAGCTCCAGGAGCCTTTGTTCAGCCGATCAGTTGAACAACATCATCATCAAGGGCTTAAAGATGATCTGAAGAACAAATTCTTTTAATTCATTATGGATTTTCTTATCCATAGAGAGGGAAGGAAGAGCAGACCAACTGCTGATGATACTGAAATAACATTTACAGAAGGCAGGAGTTAAAGCAGAAACCTGAGCCTGGGTGTGGGAGGGCACACACGCAGTGGGGTGAGGGGGAAACTAGAAAAGTGATAATGCAGAGACAGATAATAAATTGTAGTTTGCAGTGCTGTGTATCAGGGGGGAAAAAGTCCCATCTATTAATTGGGGCAGATCAAATTTCTTTCTGTGAGGTAAAAAGGCACACCTGGATCCCCCCGTCCCCCTGGGACTGTCAGCACCACCAAACCCAACACCTCCAGATCCCAAATTCAGCACATGCCAGCGCGTGGAGGTGAGGCTGGGAGTGAAGATGCCACCCACAGCCTCCAGCTTTTGAAAGCAGAAATTTCCACATCTAACACTGATCAAACTCTCAGAGGGAAAGCAATGTCCAAACAGAGTCTGGGAAGAACTGAAACATCAGTCCCACGTGGGTGAGTTATTTGGGTTGGAAAAGACCTCCAAGATCATCGAGTCCAACTGTTAACCCAACACTGCCAAACCCACCCCTTAAACTATGATCCCAGGTGCCATATTTATACAGCTTTTAAATCCCTCCAGGGATGGTGACTCCATCACTGCCCTGAGCAGCCTGTGCCAGGGCTGGATAACCCTTTAGGTGAAGAATTTTCCCCTAATATCCAATCTAAACCTGTGCTGGTGTAACTTGAGGCCATTTCCTTTTCTCCTGTCTCTTGTTCCCTGGGAGGAGAGCCTGACCCCAGCTGACTGCACCCTCCTGTCAGGGAGTTGTGCAGAGAGAGAAGGTTCCCCCTGAGCCTACAGAGCCTATAGACATCCTTTGCAGCCTTCCAGTTCTGTGACTCATCCCACCATGTTTCCATAAGTAATTAATGACCTTAAAGGATGAGGTTTGGGATTATCTTGTTTGGTTGCTGCAGAATTAGCAGCCGAATTTATCAGCTCCTAGGGTGAGATGTGTCTGGAAAAACCCATTAGGTCATCAGTTACCTGGGGTCTTTGTGGCCTTCAAGGAGACAACCATCACCAGCCAGGCCAGCTGGGACTCAGGCTGTGCCCAGAAGAGGCACAGCTCTGTCCAGGAATGACACAGCCTGAGCCCTTCAGGACAAACACGGGCTTGCCACAGAATACTCTTCCTTTTCACAAACCTCCCCAAAGGAACAGACACCACTGGCAGCATCCCTGGGGGAGCTCCCAAGTGAGGGAACAGATGCTCTCTGCTTCCCTGCCCACCTCCCCTCCAAAACGATCTGACATGCCCAGAAAGCAGAGTATGGGAGATGATGATTAATAGCTTTGTTTACTTTTTCCTGATCTGTTATAACAGGCAAGGAGATAACATTTCTTGAAATACAGATCTGTCATAAAAATAAGCAACCAAAAATACAAGCAAAACAAAACAGTCTTCATGTCTTAACTTTCCAGATGTAAGTTTCTGAGTTCCCACTTGGGTTATTATTATTATTACTACTATTACAATAATAATAGGATTCCCAGTCATGGAGCAGGACTAGCAGTCTTATAGAAGCACAAGACTGGACAGCAGAGGTGAGTGCAGCCAGCCAGGGGAGCAGATGTTGCCTCGCCTGCTTTTTTCAACATGCTGAGCTCTCATAACCACCATGTCCACTGGGGACCCTCGGCAAGGCCAGGCAGGCTGGTGGGAGACCCACTGCACAGGGCTACTCCAAATCCTCCTGCAGTCACATATTCTGAAAGTTGCAGCCACACAGAAAGCAGGAGGAGGCTCAGGAGCAGCCTCAAAGCTCTTTAAGGAATGTCAAATCCCTATATGGCTTTCCCTCCAAACATGGGTTTAAGCTGCAAGATCTGGAGCCAGGCTCAGGTGGTTTTGGTGCTCAACTCTCTCCCCAAACCTGAGCCAGTTTAGAGTTAGGAATGTGGCCTCTGTTTGTCAATGAGAAGGGCTTGCTGCAGACTTTAGATCTAAATTTAACCCTTCCCAAACTTGTGTGGGAATGCTTTAACCCATCACTATTTGTCTTGGGTGGGGGAGTCACTGTGATGCTCTGCAGTGGAACTTTCCACTAGCAACAACACAAGAGACAAAGAGCTCATGCTCTGACCTTTACGAAACTATTCCTTAACAAAATTCACTCAAGTAAAGAATTCACAGTCCTCTTTGGTTTTACTCATTTAATTGATACGGACATAAAATATTTTGCGTTGTTTTAATAATAGTTTGGGTTTCTGCTATTTAAAAAAAAAAAAAGTTCATTTCTCCGAACATATTTTTAGCAAAAATATTTTGGTTGAACTTTTTTCCTCTGCCTTCAAAGGCTGCTGCACAGTTCTGGGGTGCTAAATACTAAACTCACATTCTATCACTCCATCTCCTCCCATTTGGATGGTAATCACAGGATCTTGATGCCAAACTCTGGAAGATATTTTTTCCAGCAGCAGCATCTGGCTTCTTGGCAGACCCCGCAAGCAGTTGTGTTGGCAGCAGTGGGAGCTGCTTGAGTCTGTCATGTGTTTAGGCTGCTGCAGAGCTGTCTGAACCGCCTTGCTGCCTTAGACACTGTGTTCTCCTGCCTTCCATTCCATTCTGATCAATCTGTACTCTCTGTTGTGCACCTGGTAACGGCACTCTGTCGATCCTGACAGAATCTCTATGGAGTTTCTTTAATCAAGAATAAGAATGGATGTTTGTGGAGCTCTTTACAGCCCACCAGAGCCCAGCTCCTGCTCCTGCAGACAAAACTGACCTCTGTGGAGGGACTGCTTTGTACTGAATCACGGGAGCCTTGAGCCAGCAGGAGACCCTCGAAGGCCAGGCCTTCTCCCACTGCCCTGCCACATGCCAGCAGCTCTCTGACTAATTCCTGTCATGGGGAGACCAAGCCTCCAGCCTGCAAACTGACTCACACAGCTCATTTGAGAAGCCCCTTTCTGCCTCCCGAGTGCCTTCAGTGCTGTGTTCTGGTGGAGGCCCACTGGGAGGGATCCCCCACTCCTGCTTCACAGCCTGGCAGGGGAAAACTTGGAACCTGACCTCCTTTCATGCTAAAGATAGATAGTTAAATATAGGGAAGTAAAGAATGGATTTATTTCCAGCAATGCAAATACTTATACATAATACCTGTTTCTGGAGAAGGATGCATAGGAATAAAGCCCCCTCTGTTTAGCTGTATAAGCCCTGTTAAACCTGAATTTCTCTGTCTCCCACTCAAAAACCCACCAGGGTGCTCATCCAGCTCTCCAGACTGTGATTAAGTCCAAGACTTTGCCCTCCTGTTCCCATTGGTGGAAACCACTGCTTTAAGAGGCATGTTTCTTTAGAAATGCATTTTTCTTCCAAAAGGATGAAGAGTTTATTTGATGACATGGTTGTTAAGTATTTCATTTTACACCAGAAAGACCCTGAATGGAAATACTGAAGCCCAGAATTCTACCTGTGGCTCGAAATGGCTTTGATTTTAAGAGATCAGTATTTTGTTGATGTTTTAATACTTATTCCAGATTACTAGCCTGGCTTAGTTCCAAGAGCACTGGTCCAGAAAGGTGCAAATTGGTCCAGAATGGAAGGATGAAAGGGTGAAGGCTCAGTTTTAAACATGAAAATAGTAATAGTATTAATAGTAATATAATAACAGTAATAGTAATAATAATAGTAATAGTAACAGTAATGATAATACTGATTTGTGCAGTTTATTACACCAGCTCTTGGTCAAGCCTACAGAAAGCTCTGGTGAGTCCTGATCTTACAGGACATGCTGTGTCTGGGATGCTGACCCAAGACTTCAGCTCTTGGAAGTAATGATGCTCTGTGACCAACTGTGAGCTTCTAGGACAGGACAGAGTGCCACATGCTATTGAAATGCAACTGAGAGTTGTTATTTAGACATTTTTCCACAGTGTTATTACTTGTCCAAGTTCTAATGAAGTTCTGACATCTGTAGAAAAGTACTCTTTAATGTATCTAAGAGAAAGTTGGTTTTAAGTTGAAAGCAGCATTTCTGAGAGCTGGGGGTGCCCACAGATCTCTCCCCTTGAAGGGGTGTGTTAGAGGACCACTGTGGGGTCTTCAGTTACACCTCCAGAGTCACAGCCTCTCCAACAGCTCTCATGAGGAGTAAAGGCCAGAACCACCAAACATCAAGGGCTCCAAAGCCCTCTTCCCTGTGTTTCCCTTACAGCATCCTTGGGAAGTACAATCAGGAGATGTAAAAAGGCAGAATACTTGATTTGGGTTTCATGGGATATCTGTGGCAGCAAAAAGACACATGACAGGTTCTCTGATACTTCAGTGAGAGCCTCTAGCCCTGAGCAAACCCTCCTGCACATCTGCAGCACACAGAGCACCCCAGAATTGAGTTTCTCTCTCCCTTCTGCTCCCACTGCAAGGTTGGATGAACTTCTGCTTGACCAAACTGCATCACGGTGACCATGCAGGCGTTTGTTGCAGAAAATGCCGAGTGAAGAGGAGCGAGTGTTTCAAGATTTCAGAGACATAAAAAATTGAAATAAAAATTGTTTCAGGAACTTGCTGAAAACAGCAGAAAGATGGATCCTGCTGTGTATGGAGAGATTGTGTCACAGCCACTCTGGAAGCACAGAATCACAGAGATGAAAACCAGCTTCTGTACATCAAAGTGTCTCTTCTCTTATAGGAATCAAGGAGGTCTAGTTGTGCCTGGGATTGTTACTGTAGGTCTTTGTGGGGTATCCCAAAGACAGTTTTGTTGCTGGATTTAGCTACACTGGATACAGCTTTCAGTGCTGGAACATGTGACTTGCCAGATTTTGAGATATTTTGGTTTTGATGACATCTGTAAGTCAGCCTCCAAACCTGCTGCCAGCAGTGAGATTCTAAGGCTCAGCAGTGAAAGCCAGAGGCTCAAACCACCCCAAATCCTGATGTAAGTGGGACTCAGGAGCTGGCCCAGCAAGGGACTCTATGGATCCCACTGTGTCTGCAAGGAGTGGTCACTTGTGTGCTTGGAAGGAAGAGACTCTTCCCACAACTGGCTGCCAACAGGATGGAGCAGCCTCTAAGTGATCAGCCCTCCCTGGTACCCCTGGGTACCTGGATCCCCTCACAGAGTAACTTACCCAGCACCTCTCCTGGGCTGCCTCTCCTGCTCGTGCATCCCTGGAAATCTACAGCCAGGGGGAAGGAAACCACCTGCGCAGATCTCCTGCCCGCGGTGGATCTGCAAGTCCTTCAATGTTAAGCTCCATTGAGAAGCTGAAATTAGAAAGTCAAAGCTGTGAGAGCACTGTCTGGTCAAGGATCATGCCAGGAGTATCTCTGGCTTCCTGCTCCTCAGGGAAACACCGTGGTCCAGCATGTGGTGAGAGAGAGTATCCCCAAGATTTTCCACAAAAGCAAAACAAAACCATGCTGCTCCAACTCCAAAGCTGATTTCTATACAGAGACATTTGAAAAGCTTCTTGTGGTTTGACAGAGTGTTTAAGAAGAAAACAAAAGAAAAGTTTGGACACGACTTGCCTTGTTTATTTATGAAGTCTGAACTGGGAATTAATTTTGTTTCCTCTGCTTTTATATTCCTTTCTGCAGCTCTGGCATGGCTGAGGGATTTGTGTAACTATCTCCAAAAGATCACAAACATATCAAATTGAGGAACGAGTTTGTTCTTGTTTATTTACCAGTTGAATTCACCTTCCCTAATTTCTCAGCACTTGCTGAGATATGACGATATCCAACTGTATAAATCTGGACGTTTCAGAATGTCTGAATGAGAACCCTGACTCAGACTCACTTCCAGGCAGTTTTGCTGACATACAGATTCAGAGAGACCTGATCAGGTTTCAGACTTTTTCAGTTCTTTCTCTAAGATCAACACACATGCTAGACATTTTGTGATTCACTCATCACTAATAAACAATCATTTTACTCTTGCAAAACCTCATTTGCCTGCTGTTCCCAGCCCCTATCAGAAATGTTGCTTTAATAAACTCAACTCATGCGTTTCGTCTGGATTCACAGGAGTTCCTCCAGGGATGATTTTGGATCAATATATTCAATTTGTTTTGTGGGATAGAGGAACATTCCTTCCTCATATATGTGGTTTATTTGTGTCTATGCATTCTGCAAAGGAGAACGTAAGTCATTTAAGGAGCCAGCTTAGGAAATGTAAGGAACCACATTAAGAATTTAGGGAGATGGATTACTTGGAGGGATTCCTTTAAGACCCAATGGAAGATATTTTGTTGAAAACCGTTATGAAGAACTAGCCCATGAAGCATCTCAATGTATTCCCAGAAATTCCAGAAATGTTTAATCAGATATTTAGAATTTCCAATATTAACCAGAACTGTTGCCAGTGGAAAGTTGGACTTGTAGCACAAGATTTTTGAGTTATTAAGACAGATTTGCTTGTTGTTAAAAGGTGTTACTTCCCGGAATTCTGCTATGGAAGGGCTGGAGAAGGAACAGCTCATGGCAGTTGTGGATTTAATAGATACCCAATTATAAGCAAATTATTCAATTAGAGGCAAAATCCCAAGATGTACACTTCAGTTTTCCACAACAGGAAAGTGCAAGGATGAGGTTCTAAAAGGAGCCCAAGGGATCCATGTAATTGTCATTGAGTCCAAACATTTCTGGTACATGTGTCTCCAAAGGTCTTCTGGAAATCCCAGTTTGAATCTCAGCATTTGAAAGGTCTTCAGTGGAGTAACTGGGTCCAGTGTGATACATCTTCTCAGAGTTGTAAAGGGCTGAACTGCCTTTTTCCATGAGAGTAAAGCAACATCAGCTCTTCCCAAGAGCTGCTTTACCACCCTCAGGATCAGGTGTTTGGACAAGAAATGGCTTTTACAATATGGGTCTGACCTGGGCAGGAAAAGGGCAGAGAACCCAAGTGAAATCCTCACTTCACTGACTTTAATCAATAACCTCCTGTGCCTTCAACTGAACAAAGGTTTTGTGCAAATATCTGTGCGTTTCCTAAGCTCAGAAAGTGTCCAGTGTTCTTTCACACAGCTGACACAGGTTCAAGGCTAAACTCTGCTTACTTACCTGGGCAACTTCACTCTTCATTCAGTCAGTGCTTTGGGTCACCATCAAGTCTTTGCAAATTGAGGGAAAAGTCTTCCTAAGAATCCCATCATCTTCTGAAGTGGGCCTGAATTATTCCGGCAATGCAGCTTTCCAAATGTACACTCCTAAAAGGCTCAGAGCAATAAATCCAGACCAAATATAGGACAGCTGGGCATTTACCACCTATAAATACAACCAATGCACCTGATCATGCTCTGTCCTCCCTGCAGCTGTGGGCAATCAGGAGGCTTTACAGATTTGCTGTGGAGATGGACTGAGATATCAAAGAGATCCTGACTGAGCGATGAGATAAAGACAAAAGGATGTTGGACAACCAAAGAGGCACGAGTAGACAGAGCACTGAAAGCTAGCATGATTGCTCATCTGGGACAGGTTACCAGTTTACCTGCCAGTCACTTTGGGCCATCCCCAGGCCCCAGGCTGAAGCCAGCAGCTCTGCAATGTGGGGCCACGGTGACAAACATGCAGCAAAAGGTGACATGTGGCACTGATGCAGAGAATGCTCTTGTTCCATGGAGGAAAAAGGTCTGCAGTTTTTGCAGGAGCACATGGACATCTATGTTTCTTTTTAAAAAATAATCTAGCTGAAAGTAGGAAAAAGTATTCTCACACTAACCTGTTCGTAGGCACTGGCTAATTTAGCATTAAATCCCATATTCTCCCTGGCACTGCTGCAGAGGAAGGTATTTCCTGAACAGCTCGTTTCAAGTTTCATTCATAGGTACTGTCTAAAATTAGGTCCACCACTTTCATTCAGGTCCAAATCCTTTGCCTAGTGCAACATTTTTTAGAATCAGAAACTCAGTTAAATGTGCTCCATCATCTGTCCTATTCCCTGGAGCTGCACGTCCTACCCAGGGATCCCTGAGAGCTGGGCTGGCAGTGGGGGCTCATAAACCTGTGGCTAAATGCAAAGCACCTGCTTTTGTAAACCTGTGGCTAAATGCAAAGTACCTGCTTTTATGGGTGATCTCAAACTCCAAAGAGAAAAAAACCCTCCGTTTGATTCCTGACAAAGCACATCCTGTGCTTTGGAGATGGAGATAAGCAAATGCTTGGTGGCCAAAGTCTGACCTGTGTGCTAGGCTTGGGACCTGTGGAGCTCTGAAATGGGGCCAAAGGATGCTCTTGCCTTGATCACATGGAGCTGAGAGCCTTGGGAAGCACCGAACTGCACATCCCACATTGTCTTACCACAGATAAATCCAAGGTGCTGTGAGGGTATGGGTGTGTCGAGTCTTCTCTCTTAGGGATTTTGCAGTTTGCCCCAACCAGAAATCCCTAAGAGAGAAGACTTGACACACCAATACCCTCATAGCACCTTGGATTCATTCTGACCCCAGCTCAGTAACTTCATCCACAGCCTTTGTGCTCAGAGATGATTTTCATTTTGGAGTCTATCCTGTGGGTGTGAGTGGCAACATCCCCCTGACACTCTCCCCTTCCCACACTAAGGCAGGTCAACACTGGTGACCCTGATGGCTGCAGCCACCTCATGGGAACTGGACACCCCAGTGCAGCCTCTGTCTGCAGGTCTCCCTATCCCAGGTGGGCTCTTCTCACATGCCACAACATGGAAAGGAAGAGCTCAAACCTGGATCCCTCAAAGCTGTCTTGGTGCTCCCAGAGAGTGAAGCCCCCAGGCTCCTTTGCTGCTGGGCTTTAACAGCTCCTGCATTGTGTCGCCAGCATGGATGTGGGATGGTGGAATCCAGCCACAGCAGGTGGGTGTTACAGCATGCCCAGGACCACAACAACAACACCAGAAATGCAAAAAAATAGCCCTGGGGTGTTCCAGCCCCTCGCCCAGGCCAGCTGGGCCCTGACTCAGGCAGCTGGCACTCGCTGAGGGACAAACGTGCTCCGAGGCCAGACATGGCCACAGCAGCAGGAGGCACAAACTGCTGGCAACCAAACAGAAAACAGTCCCTTGCTTTGGCAAAATCCAAGAGAGAGAGCAAGCTGCCCGTTTTTAGCACTCTTTAATTGTTTTAAAATCCATCTGACAACAGCTGCTAAATAATTTAGCATTTTGACCCATATGTCTGAAGCAATAAATAACAATAAATAAAATGCTGCCTGGGAGGGGAATGGTGGTTGGGAGCACCAGCATTCCAGTGAACACTCTGCGCCACCCACAGCTCCTGGCAGGGCTGAAACAACACTGAGGGAAAGGCCTTCCCTGCTGCCAGGGCTGCACTCTCCTCCTCTGTCCCTTGCCACCAAAGTGAGGGACGGTCAGTCAGGTCAGCTGGTGAGGCTCTTCCGTGATATGGAGATGGTCCTACCTCCTGTGAACACCTCTGAGGGTGGCACTCCTGCCTGCAGACACATCTGCTTTACAGATATGAGGGGGAGCCAAAATTATTCGCGCAGATCAGAAGTTTAATTGCAACTGGACAAAGTCATTCGAGGTTTCTGACCTGAATATCAGGTCAAAGCCCTCGATATCAACTCCAAAGCACTCCCAGGCAGGACGTTCCTGGGGAAATCCCAGGGCCAGGGTGGACAGAGCACACAAGGATAAGATGTAAGGAACTCTTGCTGTTTTTACACTCGAGACCTTCCAAACCACGGGGCTGGGGAAGGTGCAGCCCGCGGCAGGGCTGGCCCCGGGAGCCTCGCCGTGCGTCACACCAGGACTCCTGCCCTGGCTTTGTGCGGCTATTCAGGCACCAATTGGACACAGTCGAGCGTCTGCTTTGTGGGGAATGTGTTTCTCTTGCATTTAACTTGAGATTTGAAAAGCTTTCGCCTCCCTCCTCCCTTCCTCCTGGAGGCTCATGAATCACAGAGCCGCCAGACGAATGAGTCACCCAGCCAGTTCTTGGTCAAGCGTGCCAGTCTGGGAGGCTCTTGTGGGATCAAATGGGAGCGGGCTGGCTTTGTTGGTGACTGGCCATGTGTTGAGGCGCAGAAACCGCTCCTAGGGGTCATCCCCATCCTCTTTGTGAGTTGTTTCTGTCAGGTTGTAATTGCTCTTTTGTCAGGAAAACTTGTGAACGCCTAAAGGGAGGGAGGCTGGAGAGAGGCTGGGGGGTTTCTTAGGAAGGGTGGCTAGGGAGGCCTTCCCAGGATGGCGCTGGCAGCCGGGGGAATTGTTCTCCAGAGTCTCAGTTCATTGAGCTTGAACTTCCAAGCTCACCCGGCGCATCCCTCAGCCTGTGAAGCAGCCGGAGGACTCGGCTCACAGCGCTGGAGGGTCCCACCCGGCCCTCTCAAAGGCTTCCCCGGGCCCCAGCAGCTCCCCAGCACTGCAGGTGCCCCAGCCCAGCACTGAAACCCACAATTAAGGGCTCTCTGGTGGTGAGCACTGGTACAGACCACACACAGTTTAATAACTGGAAATATGGTAGGCTAAAAAACAGTTGCCTCAATTTATTCCAGAGTGGGAAACTTAAAATCTGCCACCAGCTTGTCAAAATCTCACTCTTTTTTTTTTTTTTTTTTTTTTGGTTGTTGTTGTTTTCCTTTTCTAAAAAAAAAAAAAAAAAAAAAAAAAAAAGACAAAAAACAACTGGGGTTCCAATTCTCCCATGTTAAAATGCACAGTGGGGTCCTGTTGAGGCATTCAAAGAGAGTCTGATCTCCCTAGGAATCATCTGTTTCATAATCCCTAATTTCGGCATGGACTGTGCTGCCCTTGGAAGCCAGTTTTGCCCTCTCCTATATCTCCCATCTCTCCTGCTCCAGGAACAACCACAGTGGGCAGGTGACATGTGGAGATATAACGAGGGATGGAGGAAATGGGAAGAGGTCACTTGCAACCAAATTTCCAAAAGTTGTCAGCAGTTTGAGCTTGACCCTTAAACCATTTGGGATATGTGAGAATGTGGCCTGAAGCCTCCTCTCCTCTCCTCTCCTCTCCTCTCCTCTCCTCTCCTCTCCTCTCCTCTCCTCTCCTCTCCTCTCCTCTCCTCTCCTCTCCTCTCCTCTCCTCTCCTCTCCTCTCCTCTCCTCTCCTCTCCCTCTCCTCTCCTCTCCTCTCCTCTCCTCTCCTCTCCTCTCCTCTCCTCTCCTCTCCTCTCCTCTCCTCTCCTCTCCTCTCTCTCTCCTCTCCTCTCCTCTCCTCTCCTCTCCTCTCCTCTCCTCTCCTCTCCTCTCCTCTCCTCTCCTCTCCTCTCCTCTCCTCTCCTCTCCTCTCCTCTCCTCTCCTCTCCTCTCCTCTCCTCTCCTCTCCTCTCCTTCTACAGGTAGTGACCCTGTATTGCCCACAACCAAATTTCCACTTCCCTTTACCACCCTTCCTATGTCTTCTGTATCTACCAGACATACTCACCTGCTCATGGCTGAAATGAAATATATATGAATAAATAAATTTAGTTTATATACCTCAATCTGACTATTCTTATGTTGGGACCAGGCAGAACTGGTAAGGGTTCACTGAATGTATTTTTCAGAGGCAGCTAAGGGAAGAAGAAAAAAAAATATTCTTGCTCTCAATTGTCCAATATAAACCCAGGAGCAAATGATTAAGTTAAGATACAGTTAAGAACCTGTACCTGTGACATGAAAACATGGGATGAGGAGTATGTTCCTACCTAGAAAGAAGAGTTGAATCTTTATCACTTTCTTCATTTGCTGCTTTTCACAGATATATTTCCTGCATCTTAATCTTTTATCTAAAATTACTGGATTTAGCCTGGGAATCATTTCAGCTCAGAAATGTCATGTCCCAAGTAGGAAATGGCAAAGTGTATTTTCAGTAACATCTAAATGGTGCCAGAGCCATAAAACCTTTCCTGCCTTCCTGACCTTCCCTGGAGTTTGTGCTGAGAAGTGAAAGGAGTTTGGGCCCTGGAGGCCAATGGATGCTGGGGGCATCCGGCAGAGCATTGCCAGCAGCCAGGGAGGGATCCTGCCCTGTGCCCAGCCCTGGAGGCACCTCTGCAGTGCTGTGCAGCTCTGGATCCTCAGCCCAGCAGGGACCTGGAGCTCCTGCCCTGGGGCAGCTGAGGAAGGCCTGGAGCATCTGGGTGCCCAGCAAAGGCTGAGGGAGCTGGGGCTGTTCAGGCTGCAGAGGAGCCCAGCTGAGAGGAGCCCTGAGCCCTGGGTGTCCCTGTGTGCAGGGAGGCTCAGAGCAGGGCCAGGCTCTGCTCCGGGGGCAGCAATGGCACCAGAGGAAGGGCAGGGACTGAGCCCAGGGAGTTCCCCTGCACAGGAGGCACAACTTCTTGCCTGGGCAGTGCCAGCCCTGCAGAGATTGTGCAGAGAGGCTGTGCAGTGTCCCTCGCTGGGGATATTGCAGAGCTGTGTGGCCACCCTGCTGTGCCCTGTGCTCTGGGATGGCCCTGCTGGAGCAGGGAGGTGGCACCAGATGAGCCCCTGGGGTCCTTCCAGCCTGACCCATCTGGGATTCTGTGTTTTGATGACTCCTAGCAGCTTCTTACCAGGCAAACAGGAGCTCATTTTCAGTCTGTCCATCTACCAGTCTGTCCATGTTGCTGTGGACACTGGGGTGGTGTCCTCTGTACAAGGGAAGTGGCAGTAATAGTGTCCCACCAACAATCTGGATATTGTCCATGTTTTGCCTATAATAGAAAGAAGTTCTGGTAATCCTGATCACAATGACTTGTCTGAACACTGTTCATTGCTCAGGATGAAGTAAAGGATGAAGGAAAAGTGGGTTAGTAATGTACATATCCACAAATAGAGATTTTACATGGCAAATTATTGTTTCAACATTTTTGCATTTGTTTTCTGTCAACATAAAAGTTACTGAGTTTTACTGGAAAAAAAAGCATATAAAAAGTTTATTTCAAAATCATGCAGAGGAGTATTCATGGAAAACAGATTTTAAATTTCATGCATGGGATACATCTTGTAGGCAGGAGTATGTTCCTCTAACCAAGCCAAAGAAAGGGCATCTTGTGACAAACATGGACAGTCACCACAAAACAACATAGCAAAGATATTAATGAATAACCCACCTGGACTAATTCAAGAATGTATCTGCTAAATACTTCATGGAAGTCAAAAGCCATCTGCAAACATTTCATGTAACGAAGTAATCAACTATGTTCTCAAAGTTGTTCTCTAAGTAGACTGATGGTGCTGCTGCTGCTGCACGTTGCCCCCTCTCCTCTGGGATCTGCTGGCATCTCCCCATATTACCCATGGCAGAAATTCCTTGATCACCATTCAAAGAAGTTTATGGATTGGTTCCTGTTTCAGGAACTGTCCTGAACATTTATTGTCTCATTTTTTACCATCTTCTTTGTGGCAAAAGAAGCATCAGGAGCAGTATCACTGGATGTTTTCCTGAGTGAAAATCTAGCCTCTGAGTCTCAGAAGCAAAAATAAGCAGATAAGGGGTTTGTTATTTCATTATGTTCCCCTTCTAAGGGGTCTCACCAGGAAGCAGCCACTGGGATCTTCAGGAATTTTAGCTGCTTCTGTGAACTGAGGATCCATGTAAGATTTTGTTTGCCAAGGTGAGAGTACATAAGCTGACATGTTTCAAAGGAACAAAAGAAAGTTGTTTGTTTGGTTTTTTGTCTGCAAATGTGATTAAGCTTTGGACCTTCCAGAGAGCTGTATGGAGGATAAAAAACATGAACAGGTCCAGAAATGACATAGTAACATAGCTCCCAAAGATTAAGGCTTTGCCCACTGCTGGGAGTGTGGCCAAACCTTTACATCGACCTCTTGCATTAACAGCAGTGCCTTAAGCACCTTGCATTTCACTTAAAAGATTTCCCAGCCCTTAAATCTTGAACCTCCACCTCAATAATAGTGTGAGAATGATCAATTCCTGTATTCCTGCCAAATGCCATGCCATTGATGACTTTTGACTCTTGTTGCTTAACATCCACTTATCAATTATTCACTTCTCATTCACTCATTCAAAGCAAACCTTTAAAAAGCAAAGGCCCCCATCAACTGAAGCACAGACCAAGGCAGATCTGCTTCACAATCCATTCCATTACAATCCTGTGCTAAGGGAGAGAAGACATTAAGAAAAAATGTTGCAATGGACTGATTTCCCTTAAAACCTCTTTAGTGTGGAATGTGACAGGAATTGCTGGGCTGTGGCCAGCTTGGCCCTGCTGTGTCTCTAACACGACTCCACTTTGGTTGTCTTGTTCTTTCACACTGCATTACAGAGGCCACCTCAGGAGTCCCTGGAAGATCCTGGATTTACACTCATTTACTATCTTCTCCAATCTTTGGCTGTATAGATTCGGGAATGTTCCAGAAAAGTTTCACCTTAATAAATTTCTATCAACGTTTCTAAAATGGCAGTGAAAGATTTTCAGCTCCAGCCATGTTCTCTAAGCTTGATTTTCTATAAAGGAACATCTTCCTCAGGTTTTGGGTTTTTTCCCCTCCCCATTTACTGTAAACCTCGAGGTCAAGGAAGGCTTGATAGCTCTGGGATTAAACATTTATGAAGACAGAGTTCTGGCACACAAGCCAAATAAAACTTGCTTTTAAATAAGGAATACTTACCTACACCAGGGAAACTTTTTCATGGTGCCTGCTCCTGTCTAGGGATGAACTGCTCTTTTCAGTGTAAGTGGTTGTTTTATCATCGTTTACACACACAAAACCATGGCAACAACAAAATACTACAGTCATATTTATAGGAATGTCTGCCTACTTTCCATTGACCTTTTGCTTGGGAAAAGGAAATAATCAGAGCTTCAGCTGATATTGAAGAAAATCAAACTTAACAGTGCCTAACAGCATATCTGCCTTGAAGCATCTTCTAGCATTTATTCAGAGATGTTTATGGAAACTCGTGGACATGGACTGTGTATTCCTGATACCTTCCTTCAGACAAAAAGCATAGAAATGTCAAGAAAACAAAATTACAAAGATGTGCAAAGATTTTTCCAAGGATCATAGCATTCCAACCTTTTCAATAACCTTTCAGGGCTGAAAATTCACAGCAAATATCTCAGCTTCTCATTAGTGGTCTATACAGGAGCAGGGAAGGCTGCAAGAGCCATGAGACATCAGCTGAGATTAAGACCCAACATTTAATGCACTCTTGAAGAAAAACTCCCTTGTCCCATCTTCAGGCAACAATTGGAAGATGTGCAGCATCCTCAGCTTCTATTGACTGTAAAATAATCCCCAGCTCTGTGAGGAGGTAGGTCTTGGTTTTATTCAAATTTACTGGCACTGGTAGTTGGACAATAGAATTTGCTTCATCTCCTGTCTGCAGCTCTCCCCCATAGCTGTTGTCTCCTCTGCTCCAAGCAGGAATACTTGGAAAGAGACTCTGGCAGCCATATACCAAATATATAGATATAAAATTAAAAAACCAATCATCTTTTCATATTCTAATGGGAAAATAACAGATGGAAAAACCCCCAAGTTACTGGTGAATGTCAAATGGATCAAATATCCTATTCTTTAATTTTACTGTTGAGCTCAGAGTGGGCAAAGCATCTCTGTAGCTTAGGACATGAAAGTAAAGCAAAATGTTCTGGAGGAAAAGGAGACAGAAAATATTTAGGAATTTAACTTATTGCAGCTGGTGACTGATACATTGAATTAACTGAGAGGAGATGCATCATTATGAAATAAAAGTGCTCTTGCTGCCTGTGAGCTGAAGCTCTTTAGGAGTAACAGAAGCACCTCCAAAACACTTTCTTAGATATTGAGAGCAAATACAAGATCTGCACTGCTTATCTGGCACTGGATTCTCTTCTTTCTTTACTCATTACTGAATCAACCAGATGAAAGGATAATAAGTAATTTTTCCTGGTGCAGAGTTTTTCCTCCTGTGACCAATATTTTAAAAAGTACTCATGACACAAACTTCACCATCCGACAGATGATCAGGAAAATAATTTCTAGTGAATAGATTTTCAAATCCTAAGTCTTTACATTTCTCCTAAGTCTTCATCTGACTGTGTGGCTTTGATAAAGCTTGATAAAGCTGCCTAGCAGAATTTTTTAAAATATGCCAAAACCATGTTTTCTTTTCCTGCTCCATTTCTGTTTTTCTTTTCTGTTTCCTTTTTCTACTTTATTTTTCAGAGTGGGAATAATAGGGCTGGATCATTTTGATTAGGATCTTCTTGGCATTAAATACTGCAATTAAATAATCTCTTGGTGTCAATACACAAAGGGTAAAATCCTGGTTTCAGGGAAATTATACCTTTGATTGTGGTGAAACCAGTTGGGGTTTTTTCTTAGTCTTTATAATCTCCCCTCACACCACGTATAATCATAAGAGGAGGAAATATCTAACTGAATGTTTGTGAAGAACTATTCGAATATACACCACTTAGCAATGAAGTTTTGTTAAATATTTCTTGTCCCTCTTTGAGTTACTTTATTCCCAACAAGATGTGAAGACTAAGAAAAAGAAAGCTTTTCCCAAGAGAAAGATTACTGCTTGAGAGCACTTGCCTGTATGTGTGTAAATTAACTGCATGAGGGATTTTTTTATTCTCTTGATGGTATTTTCAGATAATTGTTTTTAAAGGTGATGAGGAAGGCCTGGAGCATCTCAGTGCCCAGGAAAGGCTGAGGGAGCTGGGGATGTTCAGCTGAAATAGGATGAGTTCCTCAAAACTGATACTGCAGACAGAACCACATCCATCTGTATTGCATCATGAAATAAATGTATCTCAATACTCCTGTTCTTGTCAGTACAAAATAAAAATCATATTTTAACATGTTTTATGGAAACATTAATTGCTAAGAACATTGTTTTCCCAAAAATTAATTTTTTCAGTTTGCTTGAATTTGCTTGAAACAGTAATTGCACAGGAGTAAGTATTCATAAATATTTACAAAATAGAAAATGTGCATTCTAACTGTACTAAAAGGTTTTCAAAATTTACTGTGGCCCCCAAACAACTCCCAAGATAAATTACAGAGATTTTGTATGTTGGAACTTGCCCTTTTCAGCCAGTACCACTCTTAACAGTCTTCTAAGGCCAAGCCTGGGGTTAGGCTGCCATCCTTGAGTGCTTTCACAGCTTTCACTGCCCCAGTTATCTTTGACTCAATTCCCACCCAACATCTCAAATGTAGGTTTTCACCAAAGCTAAGCTTAGTCAACAGAGAGAATCTCATTGACACTCTGAACTCTCAAGCTTGTGTTCTTAAGGAGTCTTGCTCTACCAAAGTAGATCACTGAGTAACTGGCCTGAAATATTGGGAAAGGAAATAAATTATAAATATTTTCATCCACCCCTGACCTCAGACTGGTGAAGCTGCATTGCAAACACTATACTCAGAGTCTAAATTAGGAAACTTCTTGAATGGTTGTCAAAGGTTGCAAAAGGAGGGGTTGTGGATGGTTTTGGTAGTTTGGGGTCTTTTTGTTTGGTTTTATTTTTCTAATTTTTTTTCTACCATTAACTGTCACAAAAGAAATTAACAAACCAGAAGAGAAGAGGTAGAAAATAAGAAAAGTTTCCCTGGTGCAAGTCAGCCCAGCTCACTCTCGTTTCAGGGTCAGCAAGCAGCAGGTACAGAGAGGGAAGTATAGAAAAGGGGATGTGTGTAGAACAAGTTTTCCCAGTGTACAACCCCATGGTAATTCCTGATACTAAACCAGAATATACACACAGCATTTGAGAATCTGAGAAACTGTTCAACAACCTCTTATCCTTTTCTACAAGTTGTTCCATATCAGTTCTAAGGCATGTGCTGCTGATGATGTATGAGCTGTGCAGTCAGAAATCATCTTACAGTGCCCCCAGTTTGGGGAAAAAACTTCTGTTCTGTGTCAGAGCCTTCCTGAGTGCATTCTGAAAGTGCTGGAAAAGACCTTCCCTCTCCCTGTTTTGTACTAAAAATATTCCCTGTTATGCAATTAAAACAAACAAACAAACAAATAAACCATAAAACCAACTAAACCTATGGCATCCATCCTTTGACTATAAAATTGCTATGGATGTAGCCAAGCTTTTATGTTTATTTTTGCCTCTTCTCATATGCTACAACTCACCCATCTGAATTTTAATGGCCATGAAAAATGCTAGTTATGAATTCCAGAGCCTTGGTGTGCAGATAAAGTGAATTTATCTGGCGTCGTTTAAAACTCCCTTCTCTAAGAACACAGGTGAGGGCAAGGTAGCAAAGGAAATGTTATTCCTGATGAAATGGCCATGAGTGCAAAGTTTGGAATGATCCCTGGGCTTTGAGGAGAGCCCACTAGCCCTTTGGAATCCTTCTGGAGAGCATCATCCACCCCAGGCCAGCAGCTGCTGTGGGAATGGGCAGTTCCCATGAGCCTTTCTTGTCCCTGATGGTGGCATCACTCCCTCACCATGTGACAGATCCCCAGATTTCACTGGTCCCCCCAGTGCTGTTGGCAGTCACAGGCATGGCAAAGTGCCTGCAGAAGGTGATTTAACCCTAGGAGAGGTGACTCACCCCCAGGGGCTCCAGCTCTGGAAGGAACCCAAACGATTAGTTCAGACTGGTTCCTTAACTTCCAGATTTTTAAAGTGAGGAGAGGTGAATCCCACCCTTTTTATCTTTCTGCACCAAGAACTGGAAAGGGATGCAAACAAAACATGCTCGGGGAGGAGGGGTATGAGTGAAGAGTTGGCGTGGAAGGCTCCACACCTGGGTTTGTTTCTGAAAACTTTCAACAAGCTGCACTCTCATGGTGCCTAAACACTGTGTAAATGGAATAAAGAGAATTTTCTTGTCTTTTTGGATTACAAGGTGTTCACTCTGAGGCTATGTGTGACACCTGGGAAGTCCTGAGTTTTGCTACAAGAAAAAACCCTGTGCACTTCTGAAAATGATTTCATGACTGTGGGAATCAGAAGGACAGAACAGATAAGGAACGAAAGGTGCTGAATGAAAAATGACTGTTGAAGTCTTGTCCTAAATCAGCAGCTCCCAAACAGCTGGCAAAAGGCAAAGAAATGAAACCTGTCACTATTCCACCACCACCCACAAGAGCTCTCTATGTGTGCTGACTGAACTGTAACACTCATGTGCCTCTTGCAAGTCCACAACCTCATTTGTAGCCTAGAATTTGGTATTTGTTGAGATCTTTGTTGTCTTGAGCTTCTCTACTCAGATCCTGAAGAGAAATCATGAGAAAAACCCAAGTGAGAGTGGTATGAATGAGACACCTGACACTCCTGGAACTGAGGGAACTGCTGGAGCCCCAGATGTGCTGCAGCCAGAGATGCACCAAATGCTGCACTTCCACCAGGTACCTGGGACTGGAAAATTCTTGTGAAACCGGAGACTTGTGCCTGTAAAAGCAGCTGCCATGGGCAAATGGTTTAAATTAAAGAGAGAGCCAATCCAAATTTCTCCCTGAGAAAAAGGAAAGGGATGAAATGCAGCTATCTGAGAGCAGCTTTTGGGATTACTGGACTCCAAACAAAGCACTCACAGGTGCCCAAAGGAAGGCTATTTGTACTGTGCTGACTTATCAAACCACATGATTTACAGGGATGTGGGCAGACACTTCTTGAGCCATCTCAAGTTTAACTGGGTTGGGCCCATCCCTTTTATCTTTTGAACAAACTCTAGGTTCAGGTTTCATTCCTTACTAGACATGGCTTACGCCCTGTGGAAAAAAGGATAGATCCTGTCTGCTCCATGCTTGCTCATAACTGGATTTTTAGTAAATCAAATGCCTCTGGCTCTGCTGAGATAGAACCTGGTGCTGGAAATAGGTGTGGGAAGGAAGGACTGAGAGTTAAAAAATGGATAGAAAATATGGAAAGAGAAGGTTTCAAGGCAGAAGTTCAGCCTCCATTATTATGGCAGGGAAAAGGGAGGGCACACATTCCCTAAAAAATTGCTGTGGCTGTTAACCTCAGATTTCAGTAACAAAGTCATATTTGGCCAGTTTATTCAGATCAGTTCTTCCCAAACAAACTTGCCACATGCCTGTTTGCAGCACCAGCCAAATGGGGGATGGTGACTGTTGGGTGACTCCTCTCAGGGCCAACCAGCAGCACTGAAGGATTTGATCTCTTATTGTCTCAGCTGCCCAGACCAAATTGTCCAGTTGATAATGATCTATCCAGTTTTTCTACTGGTGTTCCCAACATGGCCTGGGATCTCCAAGTCAGGCTGTTTGTTTGTTTGTTTGTTATTCTCTATTCCCATGTAAACCCTTCCCAAATCCTGCACAGAGGAGGGGAGCTTTTTGATTTGGGAGTTTTATTGCACCTGAAGGGATATAAGGAAAAGTGGAAAACATCAACTTCTGTCAAAAAACAACAGGAAAAGCACAACACAAACCCACCCCAGACTCTGAGGAAACTCCTGCTTTGTGATGTCATCCTGCTGCCTGCAGCTACAGTGAAAGTAAACATTTAATGGGGCAACCCAAAGATAATGTGACTTTCAAAGCACTTTTCTCCTGTACTTTTGGCCTGCACCCATATTTGTGTATAAACCACTGTATTTTCCACATTTGGCTTCTCTTGATCTCCAGTCTGCTACTGAACTGATGTCTGATGGCCCCTGGTTGGCCCTCCTCTACTCATCCCCATGTTCCCTGGGCTGCTCAGAAACTGGATGGGATATTGTTTAAGTTGGAACTAAATAACACAAACATAATATCTAGAGATATTGGGCCACAACCTCTTCTACTTCTTTACTGGATTTTCTCAGGGGTTAAAGAGTTAATTTTAGAGTTGGCAGGAATTCTGTCCTCGGTTTCCCAGACCCAGGAGCAGTGGTTGCACCTTGTCCCTCCATAAGTGATAAGTGGAGTGCTCAGATTTGTTACAGCCCATGGCTGGAGAATGTAACTTTTTAGCTCTCATTTCCCAGGTCATCTCTTCAGTGAGTCCAAGTGCCAGTCTGTGTGGGAGTTTGCACCAAATTCAGGACATGGAGGCCTCAGAGGTTTGGAGTAACCCAGTGGGAACAAGCCAGTGCTGGCATGAAAGTCACCATCTCACCCATTGCTTCAGGGATTCTAGATTTGCTTTCTCAGTTATTTTATCAAAGAGGAAAAGATTCGGGGTGCAATTTGGTGTTAGCCAGTGATACTCCGCATTCTCTTGCCATCAATCCCTTTTTCAATGCTGTTGCTATTTTGAAACAGTGAAGGAGAATGGTTTGCAGATCTACCTTTGCTCATAAGCTGACACCTTAGTTCTGTTCTTTCCAGGGAAAATTAAATCCAGGGACTATTTCCCTGATATCTTTGGCTTGTTAGAGAAGGAGTTTCTGTTTTGATTTGTCTTTGCCAAACCTGGAGCTGAGAGCAGTGTCTCTTGGAGGGGTTTTGAGCAGTGGCTCTGACAAAGGCTCTGTCCCTGCTGGTGACCTGGTGGTGTGAGGACACAGACTTGGCCACAGCCTCAGTGCTGAGCTGGGAGCACATGCTTGGACCAAGGCTCCAACAGTTCCCAATCAAACTGGCAACACCAGTGAGGATTCGAGGACAAGAAAGAGGAATTCCCTGAGTTAGAGCACTGGGAGCAGAACCTGCAGTGTGATGCTCTCCTTTGCAATGGCTGGGTTAGTTATGGAAAGAGGGACTTTCAAGACTTCAGTTTCAAAGCCTGTGAAAAGAGCTTCCAGACTGAAATCATCATTGTTCCTCATGCAGAATAATGTGACTTGCATTACTCAGATTATTTTTAGAATAAAAAGATGTTTTCATGTTTCCATCTTAGCAAAGCCACTGAGAAATTCTGCTTTTCCTGTGGAGTTTGCCTTTCACAAAATCCTTATAGTAATACCTAAACATTCGTGTTATCTCCATGACTTCAAGAAGCCAAAATTTCACTCACAAGTACTGCAGAAAGTACCTTCTTGTTGTAGAATATTTTAAAAGTCCCATCTTTAATCTCCTGAAGAACAAAGCCAAAAATTAATTAAATAAAACTGGTAAATACTTTTCCAAATTATTTTAATACTGCTATTTGGAAAGGGAGGATGTCAGGCATGTTTAGTAATAGTAGGTAAAGAAAATATTTTTCCTTCAAAGAATAATTTTATATACTCTGATCAATTCGAATGACATGGTAGGGCTGGGATGGATGCTTCAAAATCCTCAGCTTTGTCCATGGGATCCCAGTGTCAGCAGCCCAGCATCCACTGCTGGATCCACAGCAGCAGTTTCACCTCGTAAAGAGTATTTGTCTGTTGAGACTATCTGCTAGAAATTCATCACAATATTTAGACTGGATTCTGAAACAAAATTGAAATTCCCACAAAATACCAGGTTACCTACAATAACACTCCCTGTGCCAGTCAAAAAATACCCCTGCATTAAAAATAAGTATTATTCAGAACACCTACGAGTACTGTTTAAGTACAAATCCAGGGGAGTTCCATTGAGGAAAAGTGAGGTTATATTCTGCTTTGGGAGAATTAATCCGCAGCAAGTATCCTGAGGTTTTTCTTTTTTATCTCAATGTTTTTCCACTCATTATTTCCTTCTCTTTGAATGAACCAGAGTTGACAAATTGTCCTGGTGCTGTCCAAGCCACATGCTGCTTGACTTCATGGCACTTGTGGTTTTAGGGGATTCATTGTTTGCAGAGAGAATATCTTTTGCCGGGAAGATCAGACTTCTGATGCAATCCCATGAAACCCACAAACCACCTCCCTGTTCAGACCTTCAGGGTTGGGGTAATTTTTCTCTTTCTGCTGAATTCTTGGCAAATGTGTCAGATCACAGGCCATGACTAGAATCCTGAAGAAATGTGAAAAATTTGTTTGGCAAAACCTCTGGAGATTGTTCTGCTTAATCTGCAGAAGGCTTGTTTCAGATGCTGCGCTACTGTGGAAAATGGCTTTCCTCTTAACTGGTGTCCCCACCCCTCTCACCAGGGATACACTTGTGAGGAATGAAAATAGATGTGTGCCTGGAATATCTGAGAATGTCAAGAATCATTTTTACCACCTGTATCAATTACATTCCTCTTCAGATCACTTAAAAGTCAAAGAAGCACCTAATTCTCTTTCCACCATGACAAACTGAGTTTAAAACTCAACAAGTTTTATATTCCCCAACAAGCCTGGTTGTAGATGATCCTCTTCAATTCATGTGGGACCCCACTGATGGCAAATTGGGGATCAAAGTGGTCTTTATGCCAACACAGGAAATATAGGACAGGCTTTGATCCTGAAATTGTATAGTGTTCTCCATGAACACCACCCTCCCCAGGATGTGGATGGCAGCTCACTTCTGGATGTAAACCAGCAGTGGAGAAAAGGGTTTTTCTTTGAGCTGGTGCCTTGAGTCAGCAACCACCAGTGTGCAGACTGAATAGAGCTGGGATTGATTCTCACACAATGATCTGTGTCCTTTATGGACATTTTTGGGGAAAGATGTCAGATACTGGTGAGTGCAGCCATCCAGGGACATGGAATCATGGACTCACAGAATGGTTTGTGTTGGAAGGGACATTAAAGCTCATCCAGTGCCACCCCCTGCCATGGGCAGGGACACCTTCCACCAGCCCAGGCTGCTCCAAATTCCCATCCAACCTGGCCTTGGACACTGCCAGGGATCCAGGGGCAGCCACAGCTTCTCTGGGCACCCTGTGCCAGGGCCTGCCCACCCTCACAGGGAACAATTCCTTCCCAACATCCCATCTAACCCTGCCCTCTGGCAGTGGGAAGCCATTCCCCCTTCTCCTGGCACTACATGCTTGTGAATTTGGATATTGTCTCTGCATTTTCATTGCTGTTGTTCTAGTCCTGAAGTAGCTCATTTCTTTAGTTAGGTAGAAGAAATAAATCCAGTATTGTTTAAGGCACGAGCCATATGCAATAGATAACAATCAGTACATCCCAGAGTGCCCCCTAATGAACATTGCAAGCATGGGGTGCCTTTGCAATCAAACCCTTGAAAAACATCATCACAGCAGCAAAAATGAAAACCTGCCCAGAATTCATTTGCTATATAGGAACCAGAATTTACAAATATGGATCTACAGCATTTTCAGAAATAGCCTGACACTATATTAACCCTCTCCAAACCCCTGTTCTCCCCACCCAAATTTTAATTTCCCAAGCTCTACCTGATGTGCACTGTAATAAACAGCACCAGGGGGAGGGAACAGTGAGCAAACCCAGAATAATGACATGTGTGAAAAGCTGCTTCCCAGCATGGCATTGTTCCAAAGTTACATATGGAAATTAATATCCTAATTAATAAGGGTTCATGAAGCACTAAATATTAAGGGCAGGCAGAAATTGCTGGAGTGCTTCTATGACATGACACACTGGGGGCACAGAGATTGGCAAAGATGTGGTAGATGTACAAAAATATTTGGAAAATTTTCCTGTCTTTCCAGTCCAATCCTCTGTCTGAGGATTATATGGGAGTGTTTCACAGCACTCCAAGCCAATTCAGAACGATGTGATAAACCAACTACCAAATCCACTCTGTCTCTCCATGTCCAGCATTCTTAGACGCTGATGGAGCAAAGAAACTAAAGGGAAATAAACTGATAAACATGCCAGAAAAAAATTTTTGAGGGCTCATAATTCAGATCCAGTGAAAAAGTTCTTTTTTGTCCCTGTTTTCTACTTTCCACCAAGAGGTACCTTACCCAGGAAGTTGGAACAATGTTGGCTGAGCACGTTCTGAGCCAGGTAAAAGCTGCCCTTCCACTGGGAACACACCAAGCAGGTTACTGGAGCTTTCAGCTTTTTATGTACTCCCATTCCAACTGGTTTTCTACCTAAAAGGAATAAAGCCAATTTTTGCTACAGGGGGACTTAGCCTGGACAACTCCAGAATGAAGGATACAGACAGTTGGTTTGGGGGTTTGTTTGATTGTTTGGGGTTTTGTTTGTTTGTTTTGGTGTTGAATTTATCATAGACTGATCATGGAAAATGTTAGTCCTGAAATATTTTCAGAAAGGTATAGTTAACATAAAAAAATCCTCTGGATGCTCCCAAGAGTTAAACCAAGGAACAAGAACTATCCTTCAACAGCAGCTCTGGTATCCACCCAAGAAAAATTTTATCAGACCAGCCAAAATCATGACTAAGAAGAGACTGAGTTCACAAACATGTTATATGTGCAAATGTTAATCCCATGGCACAATCCATCTTCCAAATCCAGCTGTGCTTTGCCAGAGCCCCTCGGGGCTGGAAGGCTTTGGAGCAGTTGCCCACTCAAGGTTTCCACCCAGCACTTGGACATGGTAAAAACGACACATGAGCAGGGCTGGAGAAAGAGATAAGAGGAAGTGAGAGCTCCAATGAAACATCTCTGGGAGGGACAGAGAGCTGTGAACAGCACAACTGCCAATGGCAAGGCAAAGGAATCAGAGCTGTAATCAAACAGCGTCTGAATCATTGGTACCAAACCTGAAGGAAGGAAATGTCCTCCAAAGGTGGGCAGAAGAGCTGAAGCTGGAAGTCTGAGCTCTGTGCCTACCCTCAGTCACTCCCTGTGGGCCTTAGTGGGAAAATATCACCTCAATGCCTTGGTTTTCAAGAGTCACACGAGTCACATGGATCTCACATGAGGCACACAAGCCAGCCAAATGCAGATTTTTGTCATGCTGGTGAAGCCAGCTCTGGGCGAGCTGGCTCGGTGCTACTTTTCCTCCTGCTCAGTGGATTCAATGCATCAGGCTCATGGTAACAGTTACTAAACCTCCCAGAACCTTCTCAGGGCTGGTCAATTACTCTAAATAAGTCTCATTTTATATCGACACAACTTTCTATTTTCTTTGAAAGTGAAGCTGCTTCCTAGACAGACCCCACAACAAAAGTTTTTAAGCCTCTTCTCCTGCTGATGGCTTCATCCCCTTTACTCATTCACCAGTCCTGAGGTCCCTCCAGCATGTCCTGCACCATCAGTGCCCTCACTGTCCCAAATGTGAACGTGTCTCCTGCATGGTGACAGGAATCTGTGTGTAGATGCCCTCTGCCTCAGAGCCCTTCAGATGGGAAGGGTGCTGGAAGTTTGCATTTCAAGAAGAGATTGGACATCTTCACAGAAAGGAAACCCCAGGAGGGCTGGGGCAGGGCACTGCAGGCCAGGGAGAGACTGCAGCTCGAGAGGAGGAGCACAGGAGGAGCAGATGTGTCTCAACACTCCTCTTCAGGTCTTCAGGCCTTCCTGAAGTTCAGCTTTGGAGAGAGGACTTTTGTGCTGATGAGGAATGAGGAGAAAGAACATATTCTTATCTTCTTAGCTGCTTAGGAAAGCTGAGCAGGAGAACATGTCCCAGACCCTGGGTGCCAGGCAGGTGTCACCAAAGGCTGGGCAGGGCACTTACAAAGCTTTGCCACAGATCCAGCCAGCCAAAAAAAGTGGTGATGATGCAATAATAGAATGACAAACCAAAATAGAAAAACAATGGTCAAATACAGCTCTGCACAACACAAGCAACTGCTGCAATAAAATGTGTCAGATGATGTTGCCTCCACTCCAGGACTTCTATTGTCCCTTTAAAACTGGGTTTTCTCAGAAAAGAGTTTTTACAGGCTTCCTGAGCTCACACAACATCCTGCTGTAAAATGTCCTATTCACCCAAAGCAGGCTTGTTATACTGTTTTACTCTGGAAGAAAATCTGGTTTAAAGTTAAAACCCCTGGAATAGTTGGCACATGTCATTACAATACATTGCATGCTGGGTACTTGACCTAGTGATGGGTGAACTGCAGAAGAATGGAGCTTGTCTGATGATTTTTACTCCAGAAATAATACTAAAACCATGGGGGAGTCAAATTAATGAGAATTTTAGCCCTTCCTGCTTCTAGAGGGGTAGAGCCCTTCCTGGGCTCTCAAGTCTTGGTTTCGTGATTGGTGCTAAAAGAGAGATCTCAAATCCAAGTTCTTACAGGGGTACCTGACCAGCCAATACCTACAGCTTGGACAGAACCCTCTCTGCAGGCTTGATCAAGCCACTCACAACCCATAAGAACAATGCAAGGAAAATCACCTACAGAATACTTTAATCAAACAAAATATAAAGAATATGAAATCAGAAGCAAGTGATTTTAATATTTCAGTCACCAAACTAAGTCTTAATAGTAAACTAAAAATTCTGACCATTACACGAAGAATAATTTGGAAAGAGGATGTTTATAACATTTCAAGACCTAGAATGGACTTCAGAGAGGAGTGAATTTATATAGAATCACTTAATAGCCTGGTTTGGAAGAGACCTTAGGGATCATCTCATTCTACCCCTGCCATGGCAGGGACGCCTTCCACTGTCCCAGGCTGCTCCAAGCCCTGTCCAACCTGGCCATGGGCATTGCCAGGGATCCAGGGGCAGCACAGCTTCTCTGGGAATTCTATCCCAGGGCCTCCCCACCCTTCTAGGGAACAATTCCTTCCCAATATCCCATCTCTCCCTGCCCTCTGGCAGTGGGAAACCATTCCCCCTTTTCCTGGCACTCCGTACTTACTTGTAAGCAAGCAGTCTCTCTCCATCTTTCTTGTAGGAGATAAGACACAAAACTCTCCCCTCTTCCCAAGGCCTCTTCAGATCCAGTCTTTCATACAAAGCTCCAGGAGAGAGTGTCTCCACGAGCTGCACTTCCCTTCTCATGGACACAACCTCTGCAGACCTGGAACGCCTTCCTGGGCCCAAGACTACAAGCTCCCCAGCTGGAAGAAACTTCTTGTTGCTTTTTTCTATTTCGTTTATGAAATTTATTTTGGGGCCTCTGTTGGAGTGCCAGGGGTGACAGAGAAAGCAGCAAGTGAGGAAGAAAGAGCTGCTGGCAGCAGCCTGTGGATATTGTGCAAGAGATGTTGGAGATGGTTTGCAGCACAGACACCAAGCACCCCGTAAAATGTTTCAGATCTCCTGAGCACAGCTCCAATAGGCTTTGAAGTGTTGACATCACATAAAATAAAATGCATTGCTGTCCAAATTATCGCATTGGCTTTTCCTCCCTCTCCTCACTTTGATGGCTTCTACAAAGCATTTTATATGGTTGAATAAATTTGAGTAACTCTTTACAAATAAATCAAACCAAAATGATTTTTTAAAAAATATATATTGGATGCTTGCTACCAAGCTCTCTTGAAAAAATCTCGTGTGTTTCCAAATATTCTGAGTACAAGATGGTGTGATGCAGCCTGGTGGGTAAACAGCCCTGGAGATGAACCTCTCCAAAGCACTGGGGTTGTTCAGCCTCAGAAAATCACTGCTTCCCAAATTAAAGATCAGCTTGGTGATTAATTGACAGCATCTATCAAAAAATCAATTCTCTTCCCTCTCACATTCTGTCTTTTTGTGCAAGTGGTTGTGTGAGGTTTTCAAAAATAAAATTTGCAAATTAACATTAATTTCTAACGGGATCCTTGGCCAGATCTCCCTCTCTGTTGCAGCAGATGGACTTTCGTGTGAAATATTTTTCCTTAGTTGCTATAGAAACATGCCAACATATTTCTGCTTAAGTGATTTGCTGGAGAACTGTTTGTTGTGTTGCCCAATACTGACAGAAGTGAATAATTTTTAGTCTTCAGTCAGGGCTGATTAAAACCTGGTCTCTGGGTGTCTAACTGCTGCAGACTGCTACTTCCAGGGGGGACATCCTGGTAAAGTCATTATGGCTGGGACATTTGCAGCATGCCTTGAAGTAAACGAGGCAGGTGGAAGGTTAAAGCTACAAAAATGACTAAAAGCTGAGAAAAACTCAAGGCTGAAACACAACTGTATGTAAAAATAAAGCTGAAAAGTTATGATGACCTTAAAAAAGCCAATTTATAAGATAATTGGTTCTAGAAGCCAATTATGGTGGAAACAACCCCCAGATGACATTTTTAGGTGAAAGGACAGGTCATGTGCCTTCCAAAAGGTGTTTGAAGGAATGAACCAAGTTCATCCATGTCAGGCACTGCAAGGACTCTGCCCACAGCAAAGACCAGCAGGTCTGATCCCATGCAAGTCCCACATCACAAACACAGCTCAGGGGATCCCACCAGTGATGTTTTCTATTAAATCAGGGCTGAAATTCTTTGCTGTTAAGACTCCAGTGAACCCAAAGTCATCAGCAGCAAACTGAAGATGCTGGAGGCAGATGGCTCCAGCTATCTGTGCTGGGACAGAGAATCCCAGAATGGTTTGGGTTGGAAGGGACATTAAAGCTCATCCAGTCCCACCCCTGCCATGGACAGGGACACCTCCCACTACCCTAGGCTGCTCCAAGCCCTGTCCAGCCTGGCCTTGGACACTGCCAGGGATCCAGGGGCAGCCACAGCTTCTCTGGGCACCCTGGGCCAGGGCCTGCCCACCCTCACAGGGAACAATTTCTCGTTCATGAGTCTCAAACATGAGACTGATCCAAGCATTTCCTCTCTCTGAGTCCGTGTTCCAGGGTAGACAGAAGAGATGCAGCCTCTGAAATGAAAGGAAAAACCTTTGCCCCTCAGTTTCTAGGGAGGTGGTGCTGAGGATTATTTCACCTGCTCTCCCACAGCCCTGCTGTGCCTCAGTTCTCCCCCTTGTAAAGCTCAGCAGAGGACACTGTTCACAGGCCATTGCTGTGGGACCTCCTCCTTAAATTTTCCTGGAAGAAGAAAATGATCACACAGTGATTGGAGGCTCACAGCATCTCAGGGAGGTGTGTGAAAAGAAGCAGACCCTGAAATTAGACAGGGGGAGCAATTCCCACTTCCCTCAGAAGCCAAACTGAGATAGAGACATGTTATTAAATTGCTTGTTACACCCAAATACAAATTTCCCTGTTTTGACAATTATCTGATGCAATTGAATATTTAAATTTTGGCTTTTAACAAACTTTCCTGCAGAGCTGGCTGCCCAGCCTGCCTTTTGTGGGCTACCAAGAGATCTGCTGCTCGGGGTTAGCTCTGAGCCCCACACTGATGAGCCCTCAGAGTTGTTTATAACAGCCTCTCTAACTGGCATTTACTCCCTGTTTTAACATTTTCCTCATTTCTGTCCCTATTTTTGAAGCACACTCCCACAGTGGCAGCTCTCCAACTCCTCTTACCTCCAAGAGAAGGCAGGCTACCAGCTACCTTTATAATTGAAGCCAATTTTTCTGCTTGGACAGCTTACAGGGGATCTGAGTTGATGGAATAGTTGATTCTCTGCCCATGGCAAGCATATGAGTCATCCCTCCAAAAAATATAACCTGTGCTGTCCCTTTCTGAAACATGGAGGAGGCCTGAGGGGCCAAAAGGTCTGGATACATCTGGGGTTATAATGTTACTTTTGTTATGCCCGAGGTTTGCATGATTTAAAGGTAATTTGCAGGAGATGGAGGATCAGGGAAGTTCACCCAGACAGTGGTTTGGTTCTTGGTCCCATGAAGGTGAACCTCGAGGAAGCCCATGAAGTTACTAACGAGATACTCTGGAGAAACACAAGCAGAAGAGGCAAACACTGCTCTCATCCAGGCTCCTTCACCACCCAGCTTGGAGCCCTGGAGGAGTTACTTGGATTTTCATCATGGGGAGCTCCCATGTCTCCCAGCACATGCAAGTTCAACCCTCCACCCTCTGTGCCAGTTGGGAAAGCCCATTTTTATGACTGAGGCATACGGACCTGCAGCAGAAGACAATCTCTTCTATAGGAATGTTCTGACATGTTCCCTCTGCCTTGCTGAGCCTGCACATCGAGAAGAGGACTTACCCCACTTAGGAGCAACTTCACCTCACCGCAGAGTTTGGGGAATTACAGCAAGGCTTCAGACTTGGGAGTTCAAGTACCCTTTGAATGGGGGCAGAGGCAAGTTTGGAGACATTTATTAAATTGATTCTCCAGGTACTTCTAAAATAGTAACAGTAAAGAAGTCAAAATTCCCTTCCAGTCCTCATAGATCTCTGTAGTTGTGGAGCATGAACTTTTCTGGAGGCTCCAATACTGGAAAGTGTTATGCCTGTTAATTTGGACAGGTAGACAGTCCCATTGAACTCCATCAGATGTTCTGCAGATTGATGGAAAACACTGCTCTGCTTTCTTTGGCATTGCGTGACAGTTTAGAAGCATTCTTCAAGAATTATTTTAAAAAAATATTTTGGCTGAATGTCCTATTTGTGAAAAGAAATGAGCTTCAAATATTCATCCTCATCAAAGACACCCCCTCTGTTAGAGACAGGAACTGGGGAGACCCTTGTGTCTCCTCCAGGGTGGGATTCTCCTGCTCTTGGGTTCCTGAGTTTGCTACAGATCAATGTGCCTTTCCCATGAGTTTCAGGGAGCACTTTCATTCATCAAAGCTTGGTTCTGTTTTCCTGCTATTTGCCTTTCAGCACTGATGGGGACATGGATGAAGGAAGACAGATAAGGGCTGGGCACAAAGCAACAGGCTTCAAATTTCCCATTAATTTATTAGCAGATCATTTGGATGGGTAACAATGCTCCTGTCACAGGAACTCAAAGCATGGATCAGGTCTAATTTAAATTACCAAATGGTGCAGTTTGCTTTTAAATGCATCTTTTGAGAGAGACAGAAAACACCATTCAGAAATGTTTGGTGAAAGCTCTGAAGTTTCCACTGCCACAGGAGATAGAACATCTTGGGAAGTGAAATTCTACATGATCCTTTTGCGCTTTCTCCAGGAAAAGGCTGCTCAGGCATTGGCAGGGGCTGCCCAGGCAGGTGTTGGAGTTCCCATCCCTGGAGGTGTCTGGGGAAGGCCTGGCTGTGGCTCTCAGTGCTCTGGGCTCGGGACAAGGTGGGGATCAGCTTGGACTCAATGACTTTGGAGCTCTTTTCCAACCTTAACAATTCTATAGTTCAGTGGGAATCCTCACTTTGGTTTGGGTGGGAGGATCTGCTATAAATACAAATACTAACTGTTGCTGTTTGCAGAACTGCAGTGATGAAGAGGAACAGTGCAAGAGGGATTCAGGAGCTTGGCAGAAGAGACACAAGACTGTAACTCTGGGCTGGGAACTGTGTGCAGAGCCATTGGGACCTGCTGCCTGCAAGTCACAGCTGGGGCTGCCAAATGGTTCTTAGAGCAAACTCGACATGGAACTGCACCAAGACTACACTACTGGGTAGCACCAAATCCCAGCAAATGCAGGGATGCTCGATCCAGGGTTTTCTGTCAGTCCCTTGGAAATAGAACCAGTAACAAACTGCATGTAATAAAGTAAAAGGATATTTTTTAAAATGCTGCTGAGAATTGATGATGCTCTTAAAAATGCCAGCTTGCTTAGGGTCACATGAACCATCATGTGCTGCCTCATGCCAGAACTCCACGTAGGAGTAGCTTATTAGGAAAAAAACTGTAGTGTTCCTGTGATGAGGGCACAGGTACCCCAGAGCCTGGCAGAGGGAAGCCAGTGCCCCATGTGCAGAGCTGGCAGCTCATCCTGCTGCCCTCAGGGCTGTGACACAGATGTGCAGTCGGTGGCTCTGCAGCCAAGCAGCACATGGCATTCAGCCAGGGCTCCCCTGCTAATTTGGATGCATTTAGATGCAGGTTGCCACTACATTTCACATATGTCACCAAAATGAACATCTGACAGCCATGGCAAGAACTGCAAACGTTGGTTTCTCCCCTTCCCCCTCCTTTTCCCAATTTACAAATTCATTTTAATTGTGCTTATGCTACTCTTGGGTTTAATTTTATATTCACTCAAATACTCATTAAAATAATATTTGAGTTTAATGCATGAATGTTCACACAAAAAATGCAACATGAGATGCAACACGGGGCTGAACCAAACCTGCTGTCAGACTGTGACACAGAAACAAACAATCCAGGCAGAATTTATCCAGAGCTTTCCCAACACAGCCATGTATATACATGCAATTACTTTGTGTGAAAGCAAAACCCACAAATTTTATTTTAAGCTTCTCTCCAGCTAACACACCTTATGTTATTAGTCTGATTTTCCTGTATCCCTCTGGGGAAGACAGCCTATTTCTTTCCCAGTGCCTTCTTCCAATTGTCTTGGTTATAACAATTATGCTTTATCCAGCCTGGGAACAATGAGTCCTCATTTGCATCAATCACAAGTAACCAACATATGCAGAATTCCAAATGTGGTGTGAATTCTCTTAGAAAAATAATTCCTAATGAGACATAGGAATGTGCTTTCATTCACCATGTGCATTAGCAGAACAGGTCCATGGGGGTGTAAAAGGGATCTGACCAGTCCAACACTAGAGCAGCCACTGCAGCAGGGAATGCAGCCAAGGCCATCAGCACCGCTATGGATTCTATAGGTGATCCTCCCCATCTGAACATGGACCAAGTCCTTGTTCCCAGGCTGGCAAGGGCAGCCCATGCTCCTGAGGATGCTTAGGGGAAAAATCTCTGCACCTGATCAGGTGTGGACATGGAGAACTCTTGTGACAACACAACCTGAAGAGTTTTACTGACTTTCTTGGATGAAGTTTTTCTTCAGCACCTTGGGTAACTGTGCCACGTGCAGCCTCATGGCAGGTCCCCCTCCAGGTGTAATCCTTCCCAGCCTGATCTGCTGTGAATCACTTCCATGTCAAGCTACAAGGTGTCATTCCCACTTTTCTGTTTTCGCAGCAGGCTCTGACCTGACACTTGGGCAGAGGCACCTTGGAACCCCTCCTGTCCAACTGGTGAGAGACAAACCATGGGGAGGGGCTGGACACAGGTGTTGGTGCAAGACACACAAACACACAGCAGGACCAGGGCCTCCATCTGGGCATTGCAGGCACATGCAAAACATTTTTATTACTGGCACCCGAAATGCTGCACCTGCACTTCTGCATGGGGATGTTCTCCAGTGGACAATAATCCTTAGACAGAACATAGGTTGCAAACTGCTTGGATTTACATTTGGTTGAAAGGTTTTGCATTAGTAAAAACCATTAATTCAGGTTTAACAATAAAAAGAAGCAGAGAATATTCTGTTCCCCCTCTTGTGCTCCCAATTGCCCGTTTCACTCCTTTAACTTTGCTAAGTTCTTGACTGTTGGTGGCAGGAGATTAGGCCTGAGACACTTACCATATATTCTCCATGTGCTTTTGGTGTCTCAGCCTATCCAGCGCTTCACAGAAGACATCTCAGGTCCAACAGCACATCCCACTACGTGCTCCACACTCTAAAGCTCAGTCACAACAAACCTTTAGAAATCCAAACACCTCAGCAACTGATTTCCCGACTTTTAAAGTGAGATGACCCTATGGTGGGAACCATGTTTAAAAACACAGCATAGCTCAACAGAGTTGTCCACTGCAATGTACAAATATCCATCTTAGAGCTCAGATGGAGACCAATATACTTGTAAAAGATTCAAGAAAAACTTCAGTGAACCAAAGAAATCCTCATTTGGAGGTAAATTAAGAGAATTGACCATGGTGGTCTCTCTAGAAAGAGAAAAAAATCACAAAAGGGAGGATTGTGCCACCTCGCTCACGTCCAGTGGGCCTCAGCTCCATCTTGGAAGAACCAGCTCCATGCAGAAGACTGATCTCTTCATGCTCAGGTTTTTCTGTGCAACAATACTTAATGTTTGGTTGCCACTTCTGTGCTAGAAAATAGGATTTGGCATCTCTCCTTGTGCTCCACAACAGCCCCTGCTGGCTCTACCAGCAGAGCCAGCCCCTGACCCACTGCAGCAGTTTGGGGACTCTCTGACAACTCTGATTTCCTTCACAGGCCAACAGTCTGAAAATCGCCAAGACATCCAGTTGTGCCCTGTTGAACTACTCGTATAGTTTTTATTCCCACATGAGGTTTTGTTCTGAGCTTAACAGAATTACTGACCTGGAACAAAGGGTCTCATTGCCTCTGAGTCTCAAGGAAATCTCTTTTTTTTTCCAAGAGGAAGAGGTTTAGAAAAGTGGGGAGTTGGAACTAGAGAATCTTTAGGGTCCCTTCCAACCCAAATCACTCTGCAATTTCCCTCCTAAATTCCTCTCTTCCAACTTCAAGAGATTAAAGCTCATGTCTATTTATTAATCAACTCACAGCATCAGATACTCTTCAAACACCCACAGATCTGCCCACAAGGGAGTCATGTTTTCCTAAAAGCCCAGCTGCCCCATGGTCTCAGTCCTCCAAACACCTAAGAATCTCCTTCATCAAGGTACCTGGTGGGGATTGACCCTGGCTGGGCACGAAGTGCCCACCAAAGCCACTCTAGCACTGCCTCCTCAGCTGGACAAGGGAGAGAAAATACAATGAAAGGCCCATGGGTTGAGATGAGGCAAGGGAAAAATCCCTCACTGATCACCCCAATGGGCAAAACAGCCCTGGGAGCATCCCCTGACCCCTCCTCTTCACAGACCTTGGGGTCTGCAGGGTTGTTTGTCTCACTCCTTTCCTCAGCTGCTCCTGCCCAGTCACTTTATTCTGCTTCTCAAATGCCTTATCCCACCATTGCTGAGGGGTTTCACCTTGACCAGCAGTGGGTCCATCCTGCAGCTGGCTGGGATTAGCTCTGATGGACGTGGGGAAGCTTCCAGCAGCTTCCCACAGAAGCCACCCCTGGAGCCTCCCTCCCACTACCAAAACCTTGCCATGTAAAACCAGAGCAATACCTCAATTCTAAGTGCTGCCCTGGGATGTCCCTCTGGGTGCAGAAGGGACACCTCCTGCCACAGGATGAAGTTTGGTTTGTCTGGGTGGCTGATTTATCAAGTTGTTTTTCAGGAGCTGGAGTTATGCTGAAAGTCCCTGGAGTTAAAAATGCTGCACAATGGAAAACTGGAAGACAAGTTTGACACGAATCCTCAGCTTGTGCAAGTGCCCATGGCCCTCCTGACTCCACCTGAATTGCCTCCCCTCTTCAGCTGAAGCTCTCCCTCATCACTTTAGGACAGCTCAGGAATTGTAGCTGCTGCCATTTACTCTCCAAAAACCAGACTATCCACTGAGGTAATACACTCTTGCACCACAAGAATTTCTATCAGCAGAAATCTGACTTTAAGTTACATCTCTCACACAGAAATGTTACCTCTATTCCTGAAAACTGAGCCCTCAGAGCGTCCCAAGGTGTTGGAGCTAAAATACTAAAAGATCTGGGGGTTTAAACACAGCCAGTTCAATGTGCTGTATTTATTAAGAGTCCCTGAACCCACCACCTCCTACTGGTTTACAAAGAGCACTAAATCAAAGACAGTGATGATAAGAATATGCTTCCTTCAGTCTGGTCCTTAAAATTCCTTACTCAATCCTTGGAAATCTGAAATGAAATATTATTTATGAAGTCCTGCAGTAAGAGCACAGTCTGGATGTGATAAATTACTAGGAGCAAGCTAAGGTTTTAATTTTTTTTCCAAACACAGGATCCAGTCCCTCCTGTGAACTCTCTCCTCTATGGCTTTGTTGGAATGGTGTCTGCAAGGGCCTCCCCTCCCTCACAGGGAAGGATTTATTCCATATATCCAATCTAAGTCTACCCTGCTTCATCTTAGGGCCATATCCCCTTGTCTTATCTCTTAATCCAACATACAGGCAAATCCAGAGGTAATGAACACTTCTGTGGAATGGTTTGGTTGGTCATGGTGGGTGCAGCTGGTAAAGAAGGTGTGTTTGTTGAAAGCAGCTGAAACTTTGATCAGTTTATAAAAGAGGAACGAGCAAAGTGTCAGGTTCCAGACATGCCCACACTTCCCTCCATTGTCACCAAAAGACTTAGAACCTGCACAGCATTTCAAATCTAATGAGAATATTAAAAATATTCTGCATTCAGTACAAATATAAAGCTCCTGTTTGAGAAGAAAAGCAAAGTTCAGGGCCATGAGCAGAACTGCCTTTAACACTGCGAAACCATCCATCCTTCTCCAGCAGAGTTCTCCCTGAAGTCTGAGCACAGATGACAACCAAAGCTGTGATTGTTTGGATCAGTGTAACCATGGGAAGAACAGTTCACCACAGTGAACACAGAAAATTCAGGGCTGCTGTCACCTCTGAACTAATTTTGACACTCATTTTTCCACCTTTCATAAACCGTAAGTTTCATCTCTTCTGGGGCTGAGTCATGATTTTCTTCCCTAAATAGAAAGGTTTTCATGTTCATTTTTTATTATTTTAATATGGCTGCTATTCCATGTTGTATATAGACTTTGAATCCAGGTAAGAAAACCAGGAAACTTTCTAAACACAGATATACTTCACATTTCACTTATTGCATGTGTTTATGAAGTGTGTTCAATGGAAACTGTATGGGAAATGAAAGCAGAGCACATATTCTGCACCCATGTAATTGAGAAAATGTAGGGCTGGCAAAGGACAAATGAGATGGATATGTTTACATGTTCCTGTAATACAACTTGGTCTAGAGACTATAGAGTTGCACAGTCAAGTTCTCAGGAGTCAGCTTAAATTCATTAAGTTGTTAAAATTCCCTGGGTATGAGATGCACTGGTAGCACAGTTGCATTGCAGGGTGACCAACTCCTAAAGCACCATCTCCTCTTCCCCCTAACGAGGAAAGACTGACAGTAACAAACTCATAACTAAATCATATATAATTGGCATAACTGTTAGCATGAAAAGAATTGGTTTCAATCACTTGAATTACATGGATTAACTGGTAGGACAAGATATAGACATAGCTCATGTCTGACATGGGACAGTAGACATTGAAGCAGGAGACTTTACACCTGAAACGATATTACCACAAAGTTTAATAAAAATACTTTTTCCTTTAGAGAAAAAAGTACTTTTCTAGGCTGTCCCCTTTGTGGGGGGACTGTTTGGTCAGTAAAAAGGTCAAGTCACCATTTGTTCTATGACTGTTTTGGGTTACAGTCACAGGGGAAACCAAAAAGCTGAAGACAAGAGTTACACAACTCCTGTTTGTGTATAATTTGAAAAAGAAAATAGGAGGAGACATTGTTAGTAATAGCTGGGAGGTGAATGGGAGCTGTAGGATTGAGTTTGGCAACGAACCAAGCTCTGCATCAACACTGAAGAAACAGACTTGCAGTGTCCTGAGGACAAGTGAGCCCCACTCATGGAAAGGAAGGGCAGAATGAGACCCTTTGGTTTCAGCACAGCTCCTCCTGTCCCTGCTGCTGTTTCAGGAAGAGCCCTGGCTCAGAGGAGGACAGTGCCAACTGCCTCCCTTCAGGCATCCTGCCTAGAAATGCTCTGTCTCTGCCAAGTCACCTCCTTGGCATAACAGATTTCTCCAAAGGAAGTCAACTGTCCACAGACACATAGCTCTTCTTAGAAACACTTTTTAAAAAGAAGCCCCTACCCCAACATGCTCACGCACAGCTCGGATTCCAATATCCCATCTCTGGCATCCAAGGCAAAATCTTTGCTTAAGTGGAATTGGTTTGCTCCCAGAGACCCAGAGCTTTTCTGGGAATTTATCTTTTCTCTCCCGTTGACTGGGAAACACTGCAAAGGCTCTCCAAACATGAAACACCCTGAGCCTGAAAACCTCGGCAGATGGCATGAAGGTGTCTCCAAGCAGTAGCTGGTGCTGGAGAAACGTGTTGGGCTGATGACAATCTTGGACACAGGTCCCTTTGCACAGCCACAAGACACAGGCAGCAAGTGGCAGGTCACATCTGCTGTGGTTCCCTTCCCTAACACAGCTCTCTCGTGCCCTGGTGGCTCAGGAGAGGCTGCAAATTAATTCAAACTGTTTTTATTGGCCTGCTTGTTGCTACACAACACATCCTTCCATTAGAAAGAGGAACATTGTAGTTCCTCTTATCCCCTTCCAGAGACATTTCAAATAGGTGGAGGTTTAAATCCCACAAGTGAAAGCTACAGACATGAATTCCATATTTGTTTGTGTGAATCCGCACATGGCCAACCTTACAGAATGCAAACCAAACCCCAATAATGGGACCCAGATTGAAATGAAAACCAGCTCTCCACAATGAGAGACAGATTCTCGTGTCTGAGAAGTTTGCAGTCAGCTACAATAAAAATCAAGCTCTGCAGCCCGGCCAGCCCCCGAGCCTTCATAAATATCACTTTTCTCTTGTTTTATTGTTAGCAGAAGCAGCTTGGCAGTGGATGCCACCACACTATTAGTAAACACACGTCATTATAAACACAGAACAGAGACCATAATAACCATCAAGGAAAAAGAAGGAATGAATTACACAACCCACCAGCTCCTAAGAAAACAATTTCAGGAATACAGCTGGCAGTTGCAGCTGGAAATGTCACTGTGGCACCCCACACCTGACACATTCTGCCACCTCTCCCTGAGCTTTGATGCTCTGTGTGAAGCCAGAGAAGCTGTGAAAAGGACCTGGTGGGTTCCTGTATTGTCTGAAAATGACTCCACATCAAGAGACAATTTCTTAACTGCCAGACTGGCAGATCCAGCCAGGTTTACAAGAACCAGGCCATGATCTTTCTGCCCTGTAAATAACACAAATAATGACAACACATGTGCAGAGAATTCAACGGAGATAATGCTTCTGTGGGATCGATCCATGCAGGGGACCACAAACTCTCAGCTACCCAAGCATCTGAAAGAGCCTGATGATTCCCAAGGAATGGTATTTCAGTTCAGGACTCCAGAGAATTCCTGCAAAATTATAAAGGCTAAAACTGTGCACTCGTGATGCTGGTGGGCTCTGCTGCCCCCACAATGGCACTGCTGGGAGGGAAGCTCTGGGCAGCTCATCCCTCTGCACATGTGTGGAGCCAGGGGAAGCATCAAACACAAAGGTGTGTGAGGGAGCAGCACAGAACCCACCATGCCATGTGTCATCTCCTAGCCCAAGCTGTGGGGTTCAGCTGCTCTGGGCTTTGCCAATCTGGTATGGAGGGAGAGCTTCCAAACCTTGGTTTGACTTATTTCAGGAAGGACTACAGGGAACTCCACAAAAGCCCCTGAGTATAGATGAGAAATACAAGGAAACCACCCTGGTGATGCTACTCACTGCCACAAGCTGCTGCACAGTGCATTGAGAAACATTCTTGGCATTTTTGTAAGCACTAAAGAAAAGTGATTTTCTGCAGGGAGAGGAAGGAGTGAGAGACTGCAGTGTCCTCCAGGGGCATGCAGAGAAGATCCTTACAAAGATCACAGCGTGGATGGATCAAAGCTCAGTTGAGTAGATCCAGGCAATATCTCCAGCATGGAGATGTTTTCCAGAGAGAAACTGTGGAGTTTTTGGCTAATGTAAATGAGACCTAGAGTGATCAAGGACCAAGTCCAAGGGTGGATCATGAAGGCTGATGATGGACCTCTGAGTTTCAGCTGGAATGTGACACCTAAAGATAGGAAGCTGTACAACAAGAAGCTGGAACTGACCAGACAAAGCCCAGGATGAAAAGAAACTCAAAATATATAAGGAGCCTTCAATGTAAATACCCAGAGAAAACTGTGAAGTTGAGGAGAAAAGAGCAGTGGACAGAATAACCTCTCCCCTTGCCAGAAGGAGACTGAGAATTAAAACTGGATCATGGAGAAAAAAGGAAGGCTTAGAAGAAGGCAGTAAACTGGAGCTCAGAGTCCTGAGTCAGGAAAAAGAGACTAGAAGAGACTTAAGGTGGGAGAAGAAAAGCTACCCCAAAGGGAAGAAGAGATCATCCTGCAATTTTTCAATAGTCTTTGAATTTATCAGCAAGATCATGAATAAGAACACCTAGATGTGGCACCTGGGGACATGGTTTAATGGCAGAACTGGCAGTGCTGGGTTAATGGTTGCACTCAATGATCTTAAAGGTCTTCTCCAACCTCAAGAATTCTGTGTCTCTGATAAGAGGAGGGCAAAAGCAGCAAGTCAGAAATTCCTGAGAGGTGTCTGGGATGATGAAAATGAAAGCAGGGGAAAGACATGTTTTGAATCTACAGGGATTTTCAGTGTGATAATTAGGATTTTTCTTGATAAATAAAAATTAGTTCTAAGGTATTTACAGGTGGTAAAATAACTTGCTCTTATTTGGCAGCTGGTAAGAAAGCAAAATGACTGTGGCTATATAGCAAGACAAGGCCAAATGGAGCTTAACAGAAAGAGCAGCTTGTGCTTTGTCCTTTTGGCATCATTTAGAAAAGTTTATTCTTTCTTACAAGTCCCAAAATCCTTTTGGACCTGTTTTAAACAGATGGTTTTGCACAGCTGTGTGTCAATGTCTACATTCCTACAGAAAAGGAGATGAAAATATGCCTGAGAATCCTCTGTACTCCCTACCTGGGAGGAAAAATTACCCCCCAGTTTGTTAAAGTCCTCAATATTGGATGCAGATGAGTGAAAATTTCTCAACAATTTTAGCAACGTCCCTAAGGAACCTGGGGAAATGGTTTGAAGTTGTATTTTCCAAGAGGAATTTCTGGAGAGAGTGTCTAAAGCCATCATCCGCAGTTCAGAGAGAATACAACTACTGGGTTACTATAGACCATGGCCCACAGTTATTCCTGCCTCTGTCTTGCTGCTGGACCATGCCAGCAGCCTCAATCTCCTCTGGAATGTCCATTCCACTGGAAGGAACATCTGGAATGCCCATCTGAGCTGGACAAGACATGCATTTGCTGGACATCCTGCAGCAGCAGAGGTTGGTGCTGAGCTTTTAAGGGGTCACACAGAGACTTTGAGTGTAACAGGTTGTTAAAATAAGGGGGAATTCACACCTCTGGGGGTTGCTGTTTCACTTGCTCTCCAGACTCAGCAAGGCAGCAGTGGGGGGATTCACATTAAGGAACCAAAGGTGCTACACAGCTTCAAACAAAGTTTAAAGACTGCAAAACAGAACAAGATCTGCAGGAAAAAACTGCTAAATCTCCAGGATCCAGAAGCACTCCAGTACAGCCAAGCTGGATGTTCTCAGTCTCTGTTAAAAATAAGGACTGAATGAAGCACACAGTTGTTCAGTGCATGACTTGAAGTTGGACTTCAAGGACTATTAAAGTGGCAGTCACAATGTCACAGTGGCACAGGGTCACAGGGTCACAGGGTCACAGTGGTCACAGTGGCACAGTGGCACAGTCAGGGCTGCAGTAATAAAGGCAGATGGCAGCAGAGCAGCAAACAGGGTTTACTGCTTGGCAAACAGTAAATTCTTCTCTGAGCAGCATAAGAAAAGCCAACAGTGTTTTAGTTCCACAGAATTTTCTATTCTCCTTCCCTTTGCTGACAGCAATATCCTATTGAGTGGATACAGTCACAGTGCAATGCTGACTGAATTTTGATACAAAATCTGAGCCAGGCTTATAGAAACTGAATAGAAATGCAGCTTCTAGAAATGAATGAATCACAGCAACTGAGCCTCCATAAACTATTTAGGGTTTGATGATGTATTTATCATAACTGTACAATTAGACATTAACATTAATTATGGATTCAAAACATCTGATTTTTCCCCCACAATTTTGCATGGATTTAGCTATAACTGTTTGGAATGGACTCATGGCAGAATTCAAGTGATGGTGTGAACAGGGAATAAATTCAAAAGTGGTTTCTCAACTCTGATAGGAGAGCTTTCTCTGGCAGACAGCACACACATGCAGCTAGCCCGTGAGACACTTGGGGACTAGGCCAGACGAGCAAGTGGGAAAATATCAAAGCAATTCAAGGTAAAGAAAATGGATTCATGATTTAAAAAGAAATTATATTTGGCTTTGACAGGGCTTGTGGGGTTGGTGTGTCACCCATAATAACATATCCAGTGACAGGCAGCACATGAAGATAATTTAAAAGTCTCAGCTTAGATAAAGAGTTAAGCTGAACAGCCTGCTTTAAATACAACTAAGTCAACATCTGCATTTTCATGACAATTTGTGATTTAAGATGTAAGTTTTGCACATATTTCCCATCTAAGGAAAAAAAAATTGCATCCACATTGGTTACATTTGGCCTTGCTAAAGATCATTATTTTCATATTCTTTTGGCTACTAAAAATAATACCAAGAGCTGGAAGAATTACTTCTGGAACATGAACATTCTGCCCTTTTTCCCAAACACAGCCTGGTACTAGTGATGCCCCAGCACTTGGGAATTTCCAGCCTGGCTGGCACAGGCAGCTCCCAGCAATTTTCACTGCAGGGAAAGTGCTCAATGCCTTGGGACAGCACAGCCAAGAGAAGGAGTTTTAGGTAGAAGAGAACAGAGTAACTTCATTTAAAGGAGTGGTGCTGTGCTAAGATGAGCTTAGGATAAACTAAAATTGCAATCCTCTCCTTGCCCCTTGCTCACCCTCAACACATGGACAGCATAAGGATTGTTGGACACTTTCATTCATTGGCATTAATTAATTATTTCTTTCCTCTATGAAGAAATTAACGTAGGAGTAGAAAATCATATTTCTTTTGAGAAAAAAGGGGGAAAAGAGTGAGGCTTTGTATGAATGAGGGCTGGGAGGAGCCTGGCAGAGCAGAGGATCCTTAATGCCTTAATGAAGATAAGCAGATGAAAAAGGCCACTGTGGATTGCCACTGCCTTGCAGTTAAGTGGTGGGTTTGGAAAATAATTCCTCCTGATTCATCTTCTGGTTACATTCTGGTTCTTCAGTCAATTATGTGTTACCACATAGGGTTTGAGAGCAGATTCTTGAGTAAACAGCCAACAGCAGACAAATTAGTTGGGAAACCCAAGCACTGCTCTTTATCACATGAGTTTTGATGAGTATGGTGGCTGATCTGAGACTCCCACAGGTGAATCTGTGCCTGCCAGGCTCCCAAATGCTTTGTGTACCCCAAGAAGATTTTTTTGCAACTCCAATACACTCTCAGCTGTTCCCCCCCAAAAATAAAAAATAGGAAATTTTCTTCTGTTCTGAAAATTGTGGAGTGGGGGAGAAGGGGAGAAAGTTAACCAGCAGCTTGTTTCAAAGATGTGCCTTGGCACTGGGGGGCCTCAGGGAGTTCCCTTTGGGGGAAAGCCAGCAGGATCTCTTGGAGCTGGGAGCATGAGGGTCCCTGACTCTCCCTCCAGAGAGCCCTGGTGTCCCTGCTTCACTGGGATCTCTGTGAGGGAGCTTTTCCAGAAGGTAAATGATCTCATCACTGTAACTCACTTCATGTGAAGAGCTTTCTCTCTGCTCTAGTCAGGATGTTTAACCTGTGCAGTCTTGCCCCATGCAGGCTTTCCAGCAGGAGCAAGTCAGGACTGGGGATAAGGCAAGGAATGCAGACTCAGGGAGTGATCTTCTTTATCACCAGGGCTGCCAGGAGTGAGAAGCTGGGCACCTGGAGGTGTGCCAGCCCTGTGCCTCCAAGCCTTGAGCATCCGCATCGTTTTGGGGTCTGACAGCTCCGTGCCCTGCAGTGCACCCCACTGCCCTGCCTTGGTTATGGGGCCTGTGTGGGACAAGGGACATGTCTGCACAGATCCCACCAGGAAAAAAGCACAAGGCAGCTCATCCAGAGCTCCCACAGGATGTGCTAGCAGCACTTTCAGACCAATGCATTGGGGTTTGCACTCTTATGTTCTGTTTTGCAGATATAAAAAGGAAAACTTTATTTTTCATGGGTTGTGTATGAACAAAGGAAACTGCAGAAGGCTGTTGTCACCATATTATTCCATATTATTAAACCTGTTTACTACTAAGGGTCTACCTGGGAGCTTCTGCTTCTTTCAAAGCCTTAGCAGAGCTGCAAAGCCCTGGGATAGCTCAGGAGCCACTCTGTGTGATTTGAACTCTAGGCTGAAGCCAGGTAAACTGGCATGGCCAAAACGTGTTCCCGCAGTTCACAAGTGACTTACATGTGACACTGGATGTGGCACCCCTGGCACTGCAGAGCTGGCACTGTGCAGCCCTTGGCTTCTTCACATGGTGTTATTCTGGTGGATGTTATCCCATCCTGTGCTTCCTGGGGAACATCTCAACACCCTGCTGGAATCTACTCTGAGATTTTAGGGGGTTTTGTTTTGTTTGTTTGTTTGTTTGTTTTTCTTGTCCCTTCTGGGAGTTAACATCTTACCCTTATTGAGAAAACCATTCAGAATCTCCTCCAGTAGATTTTATTTATGAATTTTGTTCTGAAGCAGAAAACCACTGCTGCATGTTTTTAGCTTAAACCCTGGGCTTAATTTCATTATTATTCAAGAAGCGCTGCCCTTTGGCAGGTCATAATGATCCAAAGCCAGAGCTGAGTCCTGACGCCAGCAGGGACCCAGGACACACTGCCTGCCTGGCACATGGCCCTGTGAGGATGCTGCTGCAACAGAAAGGATTGCAGTGACTGCTGAGATTGCTGAGATTGCTGGGCCTGCTCTGCAGAGCTCCCTGCTCACTTGGGGACAGCAGAATCGCTGTGACAAGCAGGTTCTCCAGGTTTTGGCCCAACAGTTTCCTTGATGGACTCATTTAGGTGCCATAATACCAGAAGGATCTAAAGCTATTAGAGAGTGTCCAGAGGAGGGACCCGGGGCTGGGAAGGTCTGCAGGGCCACCGAGGAGCGGCTGAGGGCCCTGGGCTGGTTCAGCACAGCACAGAGCAGAGGGCAGAGCTCCCCGGGGCTGCAGCTCCTGCCGAGGGGCAGCACAGGGACAGCTCCCAGCTCTGCTCCCTGCCACAGGGACAGCACCAGGGAACGGCTGCAGCTGGGCCAGGGCAGCTCAGGCTGGAGAGCAGGAAAGGTTCTTCCCCCAGAGGGTGCTGGCACTGCCCAGGCTGCCCAGGGAATGGGCACAGCCTGAGGCTGCCAGAGCTCCAGGAGCGTTTGGACAGAGTGGCATTGTTGGGGTGTCTGGGCAGGAGCTGGACTGGACGATCCTTGGGTGTCCCTTCCAGCTCAGGATATTCCCTGATTCTCTGATTCTCTGAATTCAAATCCAATAGAATTATCCGAGGAAGCAGCACTCACCTCCTTGCAGTCAGTCAGCTCCCTGTTGCAGCCCTAGGGGCTCCCAGAGTCCAGACCTGACACCAGACTGGTGCACCTTTAAGTCTGGGAGTCACAGCTTTTCGATTTTATTGCCTTGTAAAGGGCAGAAAAGTAAAGGGCACGGAGCTTACAAAATACCTGCCGTGAACTGAAGCCACTGAAAAACCTATTTTACTTGTATTGCTACACCAATAAAAGTGATGGTCTCATCAGATTTCCTTAAATAATTTTGTCTCTGGAAAACATGAATTAATAAAACAGAATCAGATTATTCCCAGTTTTAATGTTAATGCATTTGGGGTTTTATTTAAGATTCACCATTAAATTTGTCATCATTGACATAAAAGACAGTTTCTAGAGCAACCAGCTGCTCAGTGGTCACAGTTGTCACCTGGGAGACAGGAGAGCCAGCTGCAAATTGAGGCACTGCTTTGCACCCTGTAACCAGGATGAAACGGCTGTGTTGATATTCCCTAACTCACTGAACACATCTCAAAGCACTCACATACACTGGCTCCTGAAAATAATGGGTACATTGCCCCTTTATGCAAATCCAATTTCAGCAATAGCTCAGAGCTGCAGAAGCTGCCACCCCTCTCAGGGTGTTGGGAAGATTTCCCAGCCCTCCACACCCAATGTCCCATTCAAGCCTCCTTTGCAGACCTGGACACCAAATCTTTATTGTCTCTCATGGCCACCAGTCCAGCTGCCCTGAAATCCTCAGCAGCCAAGTCAAATGAGAGCACAGAAGAAAAGGGGCAAACATGGAGAGAGTCTCTGCTGGGCCACTTGGCCAAGCAGAGTGGGTGGGCTGATAGCCCAGGGGGTGCCATGGGTTCTGCCAGGATCTGACCTTCTCTATCAGAAACCAAACAACGTCCAAAGGACACACTCCCTAAAGAAATTGGGTGCTGAACTTTACAGCCTCACCACAAAGCTGCCCAGGGGCAAAAAGGAGCATATTGTCAGCTGAGCTATTTCCTTGGAAAATGATCAAAAGTGCAGAATCACCTCCTTTTTAGAGACAGAGCTGACATCTGCTCCCTGTGCCCAAGGGTCCAAGCTCTCCCTCAGGTGCCCAGGGGCTGTGGGATCAGAAGAGGGTGATGGCTCTGAGGGGCTGCACTGCCCCACTGCACGAGCTGCACCCACAGGAAACCAAACAGAGGAAAGGAAAGCAGATTTCTAGACAAATTCCTGCAACAGGTGGGTAAAAAGCTGTGTGCACTGATTCAGAAATATTATCCTTACACTTCTGGTGGGGGCCATAGGTTTGTGTTTACAGAATCCCAGGATCACTGAGGTTGGAAAAGCCCTCTCAGCCCATGGAGTCCGAGCTCTGCCTGATCCTCACCTTGTCCCCAGCCCAGAGCACTCAGTGCCACCTCCAGCCCTTCCTTGGACACCTCCAAGGATGGTGACTCCAAATCTCCCTGGGCAGCTCCTGCCAATGTCCAATCATGACACATTCTGAGCTCTCTGCTTGCTTACCTCAACTGTATTTTATCCTTGATAAATGGCACATCTTGTGTATAAATCCTTTCATGCATTGAATAGTGGTGAAGAAATACAGGGATATCTGTATTCATGTAAATTATTACCATTCCCCCCTACCCCCTTGCAGTAATAACTCAGACTAATATCCCAGTAAAGCCAAGAATCTGGTTTTGTCATTTGCTCCAGTGAGAGACGGGTCAAAGGGACAAGAAATTTGGAAATCTCCAAATGGGGTTGTGAGCTGACAGGACAGCTCACAGCACAAAAACCTGTTCTGAAGCTGATGCTGCTTGCACACCCTGTGCTGTGGCTGCTTGTGCACCTGAGGCACTGCCTCTGCCCCGTGTGCTGCTCCTCAGAGGCACCATGGACACATGGATCATGGACCATCCACAGTGCCTCTTCCCTCATTGCCCTGTGTTTTGTGTTAACCTGCCTGAAGCAAACCCAGAGGTGTGCTCTCCAGCCACTGCTGCTGCTGTAAGCAGTGATTACAGCCTCAGCCTGACCTCCTGCACAGGCTCAGCAGAGATGGGATGAACCTCCTGACCCATGGAAACCTCTTCCCAGCCCTTTGTGCTCACCCAAGGCAGCAAGAGCAGCCCAGAGCCTCAGTGTGCTGTCCTGAAGGACCTCCACACCTCAGCCACGTGGCATCACCAGCTCCTGCACCCTTGCTTGGACAGGGGATGCAGAAACCCAGTCTAGATCCTAAGATTTACAGTTTTAAAGCTTAAAAGAAAGATGAAAGGGGTTTACACTCCAACTTCAATGTAAAACCAAAATAAAAAATTTATATCTCAAGAATGCTGGAGAAATAAAAAATAAAAATAAGAGGACCTAGGAATGTTACTAAAAACTTGATGTGACTTCAACTCCCCCACAGTTTTTCCACAGTCCCTGCAGAATGGTTTTGTTGATGCTTTTCTGGGCTGAATGGGAGGAAAGAGTCAGTCTCAGGTGTCTGTCTGGCAGAAAAGGATGAATACATACCACAGCCAGGTCCTCACCTCCATCACCATTCAGGGATCCACAACCACACAGGCATCAGAACCAAAACACGTTGCAGGAGAGGAAAGCAATAAATACACATGAGAGGAAAGTAATAAATACCCATGAGATGAAGGTAACAAATACCTTCCTGATTGTCTCTGTCCAGTGTGTATCACACTCCTGGAAACTTATTACACACACCCTGCACGTGTGGGAAATACAGGGGCAAGGGAAGAGTCTTGGGGGGAGCTCACGGGGGAGAGAAATTCTTTTTTTAAAAACAGAAGTGGAAGAACACAAACATTGGTGAAAGATCACCCAAATGGTCACCCTCAAAAAAGGGAGGTTTAGACTGTTCTGGAAAGCTGAAGAATGAATCCAATCTACTTCATAAACCTTTCCTTGGTGTAAAGGTAAGTTTCAAATACCTAAATCATGAACAGCAGTGAAGAATACTTTGCTAATCTCAAAACTCTTTAAATGATCAGACTGACATAACCAGAGCTGTGCCCTTTGCAAGCACAAGACCTGGCTTGGCATTGGAAAACTCAGACATTTATTGGGGATCTGCAGGAAAAACAACCAACTCCAAATCATTGCAGAGACTAAAACCCTCAACAGAATTTGGAAAAAGTCACCTCTATTGTTTCCAGCACCTTCAGCAAGTCATCTGCACCTTTGCATTTTCCCATACATCAGGCTATCCTGGCTTCCTTGAAACACGTTTAGTTTAGGTATTTAACTTAAAAAATAACCCCTCTCCTCAAAGTTTATAGGATTGGGCAGGTTAAAAATGAAAACTTATTTCTCATGAAGCATTACCATGGGTTTGACGGTGTATTTCTAGTGGCTGATGGCTTATGATTGTCCCCTGGGAGTAAAGCTAGCAGCATGGGCAGGTGGACTAAGAGTGACATTAGGAAGGGACCCCTTTGTCCTTCTTCTGTCCATGACCTGCTTTTCTTGATAGTTTTGACCCCATCGTGTCAAATTCCTTAAGCTTCTTTGAGACAAGAAAATTCTAGGCAATGTTTTTCTTAAATAAATACTTTTCTTTCTTTGTAGAGTCAATGTTCCCCCCTCAGCTCAAAGGAGTTTTGTGCCTCGCCTGTATCAGCCTTTTTACCAAGCCAAAGCATTTCATCCCCCCAAGGTTATGTGGGAATCCTCCAACACTACAAGCAGTGACAGAAAGGAGGCAGGAATTGCAGTGTGCCTCTGTCACTACTAGTCTGGCTGTGACACTCAAAGACCATCAACCAGCCCAGCCTTGTGCCTAGAAATATAATCTAACCACTTGGAATAATTTGGCATCCTTAACTACACTTTTCTTCCCTGAAACATTCAGTGCAGAACTCGGCCTCGTGACAGGAATGTACCCAGAGAGAGACTAGACGCTCTCAGCTGCAGAGGGGAAAGGACACGTTAGAGCAAGATAATCCAAACATCACGAGAATGCTGCAGTCACGGGGCTCTGTGCTGTTCTCAGCTGCATCTGGGAGTACAAATGAAGGGCAAAAAGGATGGGTTTTACCTTTTGCACCCACCCAGACATTTGGACAACTTCTCTTGTTTTTACAAGGGAACACTTAAAGCCAAGAGGGGACAGGAGAGAGATGTGCTGCAATCGTCAGATACGAGACACTCTGATGGCTATTGGCTTCTGAGCTGACAGATCCGAGTTCTTCATACCCACATGGTTTATTTTGCTATGGCCCCCACTCTTCTGGGGAGCTGGCTGATGCTGGGGTAAGCTGGGAGAGACGAGGCCAGGGATTCGTTGGCTTTAATGCACAACTGAAAGATGCTTTCAGTCAGCTGCAGCCTGGGTGCCAGGTTTTATTTTTTCAGTGCTCTCACTCTGGGGTGGAGAGGGCCAGCTCTCTCCTTCCTCATGCTTCCTTTGCTCTCGCACAATCCTTATGGAGCTGCAGAAAAGAATTTTCCCATAAATAAACAAAATATTGAGTTACACACCATGTAAGCGATGACAGAAGAGAGCCCCAAGTCATCTTCTTAATTTCTATGCACAACACGACGTGCCAACTCTCAGATAAAAGATGCATGAAAGAAAATGACATTGCTTCCAAGTGCACATAGTTTTGAGGTAAAGTCACGGAGTCGTCATTTCCCACGTGCTCATTGGGGCACAGGGATCAGCCCTCCCTGCCCATCTCCAGCCTGGAGCTGCTGCTGCTGCTCCCCTCTGCATCCACCATCCATCCCTTGCCCCGAGGTTATCTGATGCTCCCAGCCCACAGATCACTCGGTTTGAACTCTTGCAGGCCAGCAGGTGACTGTTTTTAGGGTCAGAAGGCAAAGTGCTAACTTGCGACCTGGCGCAAGACAACGCCCACATCCTGCTGCAATCGCAGCTGCAGCTTTGCTTCCCCTGGTGGAAATCAGAACTTGGCTCTGCAAACTTGAATTGGGGGTAAATTGCTGCAAAAGTCTGTGCAAAGCCCTCTTGCACACAGGTGGTTCCTTCAGATTCTACAGGGCAATTCACAATTAGGCTACTTTTAAAAAATAATTTGATAGCAGGAGCACTTCACTGAATAATTTCCAGGTTCACTACAGACATTATTCATGAGAAAGTGATTCAAAATATTCAAGACAGAAATATAACACGACCCTGGTGGATTTGGTTGTCTACACAGGCTGTGCTGTTTTTCTTTGGGGTCTGATGGGGACTCTCACACAATTTAGCTGTAAGGAAACATCCTAAAAGCCAACTTCTTACTAGTGGCAGGAGGGGCTGGGATCACACTCTGTACCACATTAACCGAATGCCACAGGGATGCCCTGAGCACAGCACAAGGCAAGGCACAGTGAGAATGTCACTGCACAGCAACCTCAGCCAAAAGGTCCAGGATGAATCCAGGCTGAGAGGGAAAATGAATACCTGGGAAATGAAATAATTTTCCAGAGTTCCCAGACAGCCTTTGGAAATGCAAAGGACTGAACCTCTGCACCCTCAGGTCTGGTGCAGCATTTCAAAACCATGCCCTGCTTTCTGCCTGGTTATACCTCCCTGTGTTATACCTAAAATCACAAAGCTTATTGTGAAAGCTTTATCAAGGCTGCTCTGAACAGGAAACTCACATTGCTTATGAAATATCAGGAACATTTGGCTCTCTCTTCCATGGGAGGTGCTGCTCAGCCCCTGTCCTGAGTGCTGCAGTTCTGCTCTTGTCCCCCTCAATGCAAAGCTGGCTCTGCTGGGGAGGGAGAACCACAGGCACTGGGCTGAGATCTTGGAATAGGAGCCTTATTTGGTTGGGCAGGGACATTAAAACTTATTGCAAACCATCCCCTGCCATAAGGATGGGTTGCTCCAGCCTGGCCTTGGACACTTCCAGGGATCCAGGGGCAGCCACAGCTTCTCTGGGCACCCTGGGCCAGGGCCTGCCCACCCTCACAGCCAGGAATTCCTTCCCAATATCCCACCTAAGATCTTCCCACCCTGGCAGTGGGAAGCCATTCCCCCTCATCCTTTGTCCAAAGTCCTCCTCGAGCTATCTTGGAGCCCCCTGAGGCAATAGAACCATTTTCCAGTATCTTTATAAAAGGTTAGTGTATAGATACATTTTTCCCTGCTGAATTTCAGGTGTGGCCTAATTCAGTCCCACCTTATTCCACTGCAGGTGCAGAGGAGCTGTTCCTGTTAGTGACACCAAAAGGCAAAACTGTGCTGTCCCACAGCAATGTAGGGAAGTGTGGGACAGCAGCCAAAACCAGCAGTTTGGAGATGGGAGCTGTATTAATACTGCTCACTTTTAAATATCCAAAATGTGCAGGCTGTGTAACAGAGAATTGATTTTCCTGTAACTGCATAATGTAAATTTATGTTCTTGAAAAAAAACCAAACCCAAGCCAGGAGGTGAAAAAAACCCTAAAAAAGGCTAATAGACAAATATGGATATTATTGAAAATGAACTCATTCAGCTGCTTCAATTATTCTTACCAGAGTGTTCTCAGACTAAAAGATTTTATTCATAATATTTTATCTTCTATCTACAGAAAAATGTCAAAAAAGAAGTGGCTCTAGTTAGTCATGAAAGGTCTTTCCTGACTTCAGAAATTTTCAGATCTTGTCCGTAGTGAAGAGACAAAGAGAAAGATGAAAAAAGGGCTAAAATAAGGCTTCTGCACAAAATATAAACTGGAGGCTAGAGCAAAGTCTCTAAGGAATGGAGCATTCAGTTCCATCGAAGATGGAACATTTACACATTTATAATAAATTCATAGAATGGCAGAACATCCTGAGCTGGAAAAACCCACAAGGATCATGGAGGCCAACCCCTGTCCCTGCACAGACACCCCAACAATGCCACCCTGGGCATCCCTGGCAGTGCTGTCCAAACGCTCCTGGAGCTCTGGCAGCCTCAGGCTGTGCCCATTCCCTGGGCAGCCTGGGCAGTGCCCAGCATCCTCTGGGCGAAGAACCTTTCCTGCTCTCCAGCCTGAGCTGCCCTGGCCCAGCTGCAGCTGTTCCCTGGTGCTGTCCCTGTGGCAGGGAGCAGAGCTGGGAGCTGTCCCTGCGCTGCCCCTCGGCAGGAGCTGCAGACTTCCAGCAACAGTGTATTGGAATCCAGGTGGTATCCACCTCCCAGTGGATAAAGATATTTATTCTCGTTATAGTCTCTTGATTCATGCCTCTGACTCCCCTTACACTGAGATCATCAGGGTCAACCTTCTCTGCTGAAACAGAGGCAGGGCTTTGGGGAGAGTAAGGAACTGTGGTCTGCTGATTCCCGTGAGTTCCCTGCTTTTCTAGAAGGTTTGATCAGGATTCTCCCTGCTGCTCCGAGATTTTTTTTTTGGTTAATTGCTGTGTGTGTCCCAACACGTGGGGCTGTCTTCCAGATGAGTTGTGCATGGCAGGAGGGATCCTTGGGAGCCAGGGACTCACATCAAACCACAACTGGAAGGCATTTGCTGCCTAATCATGGAATGATGGAGTAATTTAGATTGGAAAGGACCTTAAAAGCCATCTCCCCTGCCATGGAATCTTCCACTATCCCAAGCTGCTCCAAGCCCCAGTGTCCAGCCTGGCCTTGGACACTGCCAGGGATCCAGGGGCAGCCACAACTCTTCTGGGCACCCTGTGCCAGGGCCTCCCCACTCTCACAGGGAAGAATTTCTTTCTGATATCTCATCTAAATCTTCCTCTTCTAGTCTGAAACCATTCCCCTTTGTCCTCTCACTCTCTATAGTAGCGAAGAAGCGACTTAACTTTCTGTGTAACTTTTATTTGTTTGACATGTAGTTTTACTTTCTCTTTCACTTTTCTTCGTCTGACTGAGGATCTCATTCTTTTCTTGGTCTGGCTTAGGCTGCAGTTCCTTTCCCCCTGTCCTGCAGGAGCACCGCAATCCTCTGCCTTTTCCTCCCCCAAGTTTCCTCTGGAAAGGCACTTAGACCCTGTAGCAGTTCTTCTCAGTATCCATTTGTTCTGAAGCTGTATGGGATGAACTTTTATTTAATTTTCTCTCCCCCATTTCAATGTTTTATTTCTGCTTTCAATTTTTTTCTTAAAGAGGGGAAAAGATAATTCTGGCATTGACTTAATTGAAAAAGGAAACTGAAGCCTATTGATTTAGTAGGAGTTAAAAGCCCAGATGAATTTTACTCCCTGCCCCTTCTTTTCTCACATGAAATTGTCACTAATAATTTGCTATATTCTTTTAAAATTTAATTTATGGAATATCATTGACATTTGAAAGAGCTCGCAGTGACTGGAACACAGCAAGAAGTAGAAGTTTATAGCCCCTAACAAGAATAAACAGCACCAGAAAGTCCTTCATGTTCTCCCAGCTAACCATAGAAACAGCCATTTTTTCTTTTAAATAATCTCAAGGAAAAGTTAGTGAAACATAAATTAGAAGGACTGCCACTGATTTATTTTTCTGAATAAAAAGAACATTCAGTAGCAGGTCATTTGTTTTTGTTTTCTTTCAGAGAGTAAATGGAAACATATTCTTACCTCACTTTTCTTACAAGTACAGTAGATTTCCTAAGCTTGTGTCAAGGTTTTATTGCCAGGAAAAAGTGGTTGAATAGTCAGCATTTGTAATGAGGGCATCACCAGACAGGGAATACAGCTGTCAAACTGGTACACTCACTTTCTGGGCATTGGCTGATTGGGTTATGATCATTAGTGTCACTTTGCTGAACAGATAATTAGGAACCTACAGCCTTCTTTTGCAGGTAATTTTTGGAGAAGGTGGATTTCTGAATGAGAAAGTGCCAGGACCAGGCTTTGAGGCTGTGTCAGTTGTGGAGAGCAGGGAGCTTTGCTCACCCACAGGCACGGGATGGAGTCTCTGTACCAGGGGGACTGTGGGAATGCTGGGCTTGCTCTCTGCTCTGTGGCAGCATCAGCTCTTTCAAAGGAAATAAATCCATGTCAGAAGGGGTTTGTGAGCACTAACAGGAGCCCTGAGCATTCAGCCCCCTGACAAATTACAAAGTCAGGATGATCAAGTGGATTACAAATAGGACTGGAAACTCCTGAGTTCCTGTTCTGGCTCCATCCTTGATTTTCTGCTGTGACCTTAAGCAAATCATTTGAACTTCTCCAAGCCAAATTCATTGCTCCTGTAATTCCATTTGATAGAGTAAATGAGGAAGTGTATGGCCCTCTATATCTTCATTTCCCTATCTGCAAACGTGGGTGAACGCTTTCGGGGTGTAATTATTACCCACAGGTTCTGAGATGTTTCAAATCCTTACAGCTCTTTGATGTCTGCAAACCTATTTGTTGATATATGGAGTACCTGTGTGGTAAAACGTTTTAGAAAAGCTCTAAGGTTTCATCCAAGAGTGGGTGGGAAAACATTGTATGTATATTATATGAGTTTAATCTTGTTTCCAGCTTTCTTTTAAGTGTAAAAATTTGCCTATCATTTTGTGCCCAACAGTTACCTGTGTTCTGCTTGAAATATCTAACAACTGTGTCTGCCCTGTGAAAAAAACAGCCAAAATCTTGGCTTCAATATTGAAAAGCCCAAAGGAAAATTGCTTGTCTGGGTGTCTGCACAACTGTGATCAACAAGACAGTGCCAAGGGTGATGTCCGTGATGCACTCAGAAAGCACTGAGCTCTTCATATTCTCTTTGCAAGCTCATTTGAGTTATTCTCAGCTCTCTTTTCCAGCTGGGAGGCAGCTGATGTTCTTTTGTTGCCATCATCTGTGGGCTGTTTGGGGTGCCCGAGTCCAGCTGGGCTTGCCTGTCCCAGCAGCTCAGCTCTCCGTGGCACTCGGGTGCTGGTGCTCTTGGGGTGTCCAGCAAAGGCCCCTGAGGGCTGTGGGTCCCACCATGGCACTGGGAAAAGGAAACTGGGGGCTGCCAGAGCACGTGCTGGCAGCTGTGCTGGCATGTGAAACCTGCCTTGCTGGCATGCACATCCTGGGGAGGCAGATTCCTCATGGGAACACAAAACACACATGGTGCACTGAGTTATCAGGACTCATCCATGTGTGTGGGAGAGAGACACTGGAAAACCACTGGCAGATGTCCTGAGGGCCATTGTTCAGAGAAAATAACAGTTCTTGAAAGAGGTTGTTCCTAAAAAAGCCAGTATTTACAGCTCTGTGTAGATGTGGCTGCTCAGAGCTTGTGGCACTAGAACTCCAGGCCAGGGCCTGGAAAGCATGGCCAGAGTGCTCTTCTGGGGTGATGGTGGTGCAGGGGGAGGTGGCTGGCTGTGGTGGTGAGGGAGGCAGACACTGTCTCACGAGGCTTTGCTTCTCTCTCAGGGTTCCCAATGAGCACATTGGAAGTGAAGTCAATTTATTCTTTCCTTTCTCTCTCCCAGATGCCTGGGCCCAGCAGTCCCTCAGTGGGCAGGGGCACAGTGCTCGCGACAGTGAGCAATTCAACAGTCCACACAAGAAACCATAAAAACCCCCATTCTGCAGCTGGATTCCAGTACTGGTGCAGGGATGAGCTCTGACTGTAAGCCAGGCTTAGCAGGGGCTTTTTGCAGTCCTGGAGCACCCGCTCACAGTGTGGGAGCAGCAGAAGCCATGGCGTTTCAAGTGCTGAAAATCAGAAGTGGAAAAGAGCCCTGTTAGGTCATTCATTTTGTTGGCTCTTGACAGAATTATTCCTGGTGCCATGCTCTCACAGGAGCCTGAGCCTGTCTAGTGTGGAATAACTCAAGCCTTGGTGCTCCAGCTACCTTTTGCTTGGAAAAACCACTTCAGTGTCTAAGAGACCTCCTGGGTAGGAAACTCAGACACAGTTGGGTCCAGTAAGTGATTCCTTGAACCCTCTGAAACAGTTCCACCTCTCTCTGGGGTGGCTGTGTGAGTGGAATCCCTCGAACCTGCTGAACTGAGCTGTAGTCACCGTTCTGGCCCAGCTCCTTCAGTGTTTGATCTTTTCTTGTCAACCTGCCCCTCTAGGCCCAGAGATTCCCACACAGCTGTCAGGAATGATCAGTCAAAAAATTGTGGAGTGGGACTGGTCTGCATTTGCCCTAAGCCCTTTTTAATACTTGGCTGACTGTGTAAAGGGTCCTTAAAAATGAGTATTTTGTGCTGTTTATTTAACATCAATTTATAAAGGGAGTATTTTCACAAAGTACAGTAAGCATCACTTCATCAAAATTATGGCTTAAATCCCCATTTCCTGGATTCATGTGTTTATCAACAAATCACTCTTTTTCTTTTTTCCTAACATACATATTCCCATTCCTCATTGCTGTAAAGGAAAGTTTTAAAGAGATGAAAAAAATTAGGTCTTGAAAGCTCAGAGACCATTAGAAAAAATAATAATAAAAATGTTGGGTTTTGCTCTTTTCCCTCTTCTATATTTCATCTGTCACAAGCTCTCTGCAGCCTGGGCTCTCGAGGCTGGCAGTACTCACTGGTTTTGCCATGATGGGGCTGTGGTGCTGCAGCTCTGTCCCAAAAAATTAATAAGGAGCGAGTTACTGATAAACATGGAGAGGAGTGAAACACATGTATTGGTCTCAGGTCAGAAATTCATCTCTGTTCAGGGCCTTGGAAGAGTGTGAAACTTCCATCCCAGGCACTTTGATCCAGGAAACTCCTGCTGCCCTTTCTGCTTGTTGTGTTCCTACATAGTCAGCTCTGGATGTCTCTTACGGAGCCATGGCACAGAAAATCCTAAACAGGTTCTGACAAGAAGCCATGCTGGGCTGGAGCAGTTTCTTGGGCAATCCCAAGCACAAATCCAGGCTGGGGATGAGCAGCTGGAGCAGCTCTGGGAGAAGGATTTGGGGGTGCTGTGGGTCAGAGCTGGACCTTCCCCTGAACCCCCTGAGCCCTGGGCTGAGCCCCCAGTGTGGGCAGCAGGGCAGGGGGGATTCTGCCCCTCTGCCCCCTCAGGTGAGACCCCAGAGACCTGCAGAGCTGCCCCAGCCCTGGCCCAGCACAGGAAGGAGCTGGAGCTGCTGGAGAGAGTCCAGAGGAGGCAGCAGGATGAGCAGAGGGGTGGAGCAGCTCTGCTGGGAGGAAAGGCTGGGAGAGTTGGGATTGTTCAGCCTGGAGAGGAGAAGCTTTGGGGTGACCTCAGTGTGGCTTTGCAGAGCCTGGAGGAGCTACAGGAACGATGGAGAGAGGTGATTTAGAAGGGCCTGGAGTCCCAGGACAAGGGGGAATGGCTTCAAACTGACAGAGAGTGAGTTAAGTTTAGATATTAAGAAGAAAGTCTTTGTTATAAGGGTGGGCAGGCCCTGGCACAGGGTGCCCAGAGAAGCTGTGGCTGCCCCTGGATTCCTGGAAGTGTCCAAGGCCAGGTTGGATGGGGCTTGGAGCAGCCTGGGATAGTGGAAGGTGTCCCTGCCCATGGAAGGAGAATTGAAAAGAGATGAGCTTTAATGAGCTTTCCAACCCCAACCATTCTGGGATTCTGTGATTCAGGATTTGGCAGTTGCTCTTAACAGAAAAACAGCATCAGATTACACCATACCTCTCAGGTGGCAAGTACAACTGTATCTTAAATATTCAAATGTAATTTTTTTTATCCGAAAATGTTAATTTAATCACAATGAAACATTTTCCTTTATAAAAAAACATAACCTCAATGACTGGAGAAAAAACCCTTCTATTTTTTCATACAGAAAAAAATTAATTTCCTTATCAGTTCAGTTTACCAGCCACATAAGATGCTTATTAATTGCAAGCATTCAATGCAGAACTGGATTAACAGCCGCTGTACTACTGGGGAGCTCTGCAGATTTGGGGCTGCTCCAGGAAACCTTCTGCCTTTACTGGGAAGATGCTTTCCCAGCCCCACTACCCATATCCCAGCTAGCTCTCAAGTCTCATTCTTAGACCTGAGCTTTGCTTAGGCTTTTGCAAAATGCTAAACTGGAGCAGAGCCATAGCTATGGCACCTAAAAGAAAGGCTGGCATGGCTGTTTCACCATCAGCAGATCAGGAAGCAAGAACAGGGTGAGGAGCAAGGGCCAGAACGTGGAGATCTGGCCTGCAGTCACCTCTTAGTGCTTGTGTCCTTCAGGTGACTTTGGTTCTGCACACACTGAGCTTTCCAAGGGACAATTGACAGTCAAGTCTGGTGGAAAGTGCCCTCTGCTGCACCATAGCTTCATTGGCATCATAATGGGGCCAGGTGGCCTTGGCTTAATTAGCAAAAGTCATGCAATGCCTTGTTAATCCAAGTAAAAGAGGTGCCAGTGTGAAACAGGCCATGGAAACAAAGAGGATTCCTGGTATCCTTTGTTAGGTAGACATACATCTATTAGGAGCCCGAAGTTCCAGTAACTTGACCTGGCGAGTGATGATATCCAACATGGCAAATTTTAGAGCAGCAGCACTTTTGTCCTGAGCCCAGCTGTACTCGCTGTGCCTTGGGCACGGAGAGAAGGAGAACCATGGCTGTGAGGAGGAGCACAGGCTGCAGGCTCCCAGCTGGCTCCACACCCCTCCTGCCACCCCTCCTTCCACTGCAGCCCTCAGTGTGGGACACAGCAGGACGTGGGTGTGTGGCTCACGTCAAACACAGCCACGTGTGTCCCAGGAGTCCCTGCCATGGCATGGCTGCTGGCCACGTGCCCCACGGCTGCTGTACTCCCAGGAGAAGCTCTGCAGGGAAATGGCAAGGCTGACTTCATTCGGTTTTGTACGCAGGAGCCCATGATTGTTGGGAAATGGCTGCTCAGGAGGGTTTGGAGGGAGCAGTAATGAGCCCACCGTGCTGATGGACAGCGTGAGACACAGCCCTGGGATTGCACACGCGGGGCTGTTTATGATCCTATGGCATTTACCTCCCCTTCCTTTCCTCACCTTTGTGTTCAGCCTCTTTCAGAGCAGAAGGAAAAGGAACTCTCCAGCCCCCAGGCCCCTGACCTCTAAATTGAGCTCTCAGCAGCGTTCCCACATTGTGGCTCTGAGGAGCACTGCATTTCCGCTTGGAAGGGGCAGATTTGAAAAACAGAAAATATATTAAATGGAAAACACAACTGGTCAGAAAAGCCATTCTATAAATTATGAGCCTGGGCAACAGAGATATTTTTCTTTGGGAATCAGTGCCTTGCAGTCTCCAGGCTACTCAATGTGTAAGAAACAAAAAAACCAAACAAAGAGAAAAAGTGAAGGATTTTAAAGCCGGCTCAGGAAAGGCATCTTTTTCAAAACTGGGGAAAGGAAACTTAAAATGCCAGTGAAAGATCAACAGCAATCAGCCCCATCTGGGCACTGAGACATGGTGACTAAAACAAGCAGCCCTTGATGTGTGGGGGACACAGGGGATCTCCTTTGCACTTGCACTCCTTTGGTAGAGATTATCTAACCAGAACTCAGCTACCTCTGTTCCTTAAACCATTCTGGGATCATCTCATTGCTGTGAAGGGGATCATCATCATTCCTGGCAGCATCACCTCTACTGCATGTTGGTCATGCCCCCTCCTACCGTGTGGGACAGAGCCCTCTGATGCTGTGTCACTTCACTCAGTGCATCTTTATTCAGGTAAACCAGCTGGATTTTAAACCAAAATTACTTTTACATTGTGCCAGAACTCCCAATCTCTGCCAACAGCAAAGCCTGACCTCTTGTACACAATGCTGTGTGAATATTTCTACTCTGGATGGGAGGGGACTCATGGAGAGTCTTCTTGATGCCTCACTAAGCATGGTCTCATAAATATAACAGGACTGGGCTCTTCAAATGACTTTAAGGCAGTCAGACACTCAATTTCCGTGATATTTTGATGTTATTAGGATATGGAGTTCATCAGGCCTCTCTGAATCACTTAGCTGAGTATTTGGCTCCTGGAGGCCATCCCATCATCTGAACCAACTGGAGATATTCCAGAGCATCTCAAGATACAAGTTATTCCTCAGCCTTTTTGCAGGAATTTGCTAATGCCTTTGGAACTGCAGCCACCTGCTGATTGAGCTGACAGAGGGATGGAAGGAATTGAGCACCAAGGGAAGTGCAGCCTGGCTGGGTTTGGGTTGTGAGGTGAGCAGCAGCTTTGTCTGAGGGCAGGATGCAAAGGCTGCAGCTGCTCTCTGGCAGAGGTGACACTGTCCTCGTCCTCTGGTGTCCCCTCACTTTGCTTTGTGCCACTCCATAAAGTCACCACCAGCAAGCAGAGGCCAGTAAGGACCCAGAGAGTCAGAACCTCTGTAAAATGCCCTCCTCCAGCACCACTCCTGAGCACTGCCACAAGCACTGAACATGAATTATTTTACCACACTCTGCCCTGCTTTGGATATTTTAAATTAATATTCATTTAACAAAAGTAAGAATTTTTTTTCTGTGTGATCTTGAAACCAGACGTGAACACATCAAAAGAGTTTTGTCACTCTGTCGCTGCCTCCATGCACCATCGTTGTCCCAGTGCAATGGTGAGAGCAAAGGTTTTGTGAGGGGTGGGTTAAAAAGGCTCTGAGTTACTAACCTGCCCTGGAGTCACACAGTAACCTAGTATCTGAATGAAACAAAAGCCCTGCTTTTACTGATTTCCACTCTAGAAATTGCTCTCCACAGAACCTGACCCCATTGTACTAATACCAACAGGAGCTTTTCCCTTCAGAGCACCAGTACAGCTTTGAAGCAAATTGTAGAATCCCAGAATGCTTTGGGTTGGAAGTTCCACCCCAGCCATGGCAGGGACACCTCCCACCATCCCAGGCTGCTCCAAGCCCTGTCCAGCCTGGCCTTGGACACTGCCAGGGATGGAGCAGCCACAGCTCTTCTGGGAAACTTATTCCTTCCTTCTTGAAGGAAGCCAGACTAATCCCAACCTAACATCAATCCCAAATATATTTAGTGAAGGTTTAAAGGCCTGAACACCAACTGGTTTTATCTCATGATGTGCTCCTGTTGCACCAAATCACCTGCAGACACTGCCAGGGCTTCTGTCCATCTGCTGCTGCCAGATGTGATGTTTAACCTCACCTCTGGCTGACAGCAGTCACTGCAATCAATTTTGGAGCTCTGCTCAGCATCTGAGAGGAAATATTCCCTCCACAGCTGGAGGCCACTCTGCAGCTCTCTGTCACAATGTCTGACTGGGTTTTTCCTTTGTGCTTCCAAATGCTGTTCAGGGATTGCATTTAGGAAGTGCTCAACAGCTTCACCCAAGTGTTCTGATAAAACCACATTGATTTGGTGCTATAAAACAAAATGGTGAATGAAGGTAATGGATCTGTGCACAGGGACACCTCCAGTCTCCACCAAAACCTAAATTCCTGGTAGACAGGAATTGTTTCTAAATATTTTTTAAATTCTTTTTTAAGCCATTTTCAAGATTTTTTTCATCAGGCTTTACTTAACTCATCTCTGTGATTTCTGTTTTCCTGGATAACAAGACAATGAAGAACTGAAGACAGATCTGAGCTCTTGACTTTGTGGCCCTGGCTTTCCCAGGGAGAGCAATCCCCCGGGAAAGGCTGGCTTTGCTGCAGGCTCTGGCTCTCCCAGCCCCTTGGAAGGAACTCCACCTTCCCCATGCCAGGGAGCTCCAGAAGCTGCACCCCTAAAAGGCAAACTGCTGCTTTCCCCCTTGGATCCATCAGCAGCAACATCAATACAAACATTTCCTTTGCTGTCTCTCTGTATTTGTGAACAGGACATAAGGAAAGCAGTCAGGCATTAAACACTTGGGGTTGAAATCACTTCCCTATGACAGCCTTGGTCCTTGGAAGTCAATGCTGGCATGAAACTGGAGTGACACAGGAGAGAAGGGCATCCCTTGAGCTGCATTTTGGGGCTGTTTCCCCTATGCAACAGGGGGTAACTGTTCCATAACTTCCCTGAAGCTGCAGAAAAATATATTGCCGATTTTGGCCTTATTTTTGCAAATGCATCTTTTAAAACTGCGCATCTGGAATTTAAGTTCTCTTCCAAGTGCTGTGTGTGATTTGCTCTTGCCAGAGAAGCACACCTGGGACTAAGAAGGGGGTTTAGATAAGTGCCTTTCCATATGGCCCACTGATAAAGGATTCATTCTGCACAGCTTAGCTTTGAAAAGAAATTCACTATTGTTAAGATATTAGGATACCAGCTTCATATTTCACCTCATAATTGCACTTCACATATCACAAAAAGAGCTGGACTGTTGTTTTTGCTGCTGCTGTTTGCAGATGCAGCCTGCAGAGCTCTGGGTATTGCATCACAACTCACTCCCTCCTTCCTCCCATTCCAGCACACATTTTGCTCTTCTTCTGAGCGTAATTTTTAGGTGGATCAATACCAAGAAAACAAACAATCCTGTAAAGTAGAAATTCAGTATCCTCAGATGAAGAAATAGATAAATAAAATTTTTTAGGGTAATGCTTAATTAAACATGCTGACGGGATTGAAGATCACTTGGGATGAAGACAAGATCAAACAAACAACACTTCCTTGAGAGGCAGGAAGCTCCACACTCCTCACCCCACCCTTTTGGCACTCCAGATGCCAACAACAGCCTTGTACAGCTGCACCTCTGTTATCCCATGTTCAACACAGCCTCAGCACCTTCATCCTCATGGCTCTTTTGCCCATGAACTTCCAGTGTCCCCCTGGCACACTACAGGCCTTTGGAAGGGTGAAACTGGTCAGGAGACTTCCAAGCCAGAATGAGAACATCATCACATTTTCCATTTGACCCCTAAACACAAAGGAATAGGTACATCCAGCCCTAACAGGTATAGAATTGCAATGCGCCTGGTGATGTGGTAGGTGAGGTTCTGATTGGCTTTTTAAGGGAACCAGAAGGGGAACTAGCAGCCAGAAAGAGAGACTCTGGGACAGGAACCTACATCTCCATCTCCCAGTCCTGGTTATCCCAGTCCATCTCTTTAATCCTCACAACAGCCCAGCCCAGGGAGAGCACACAGTGAGCTGCAGCCCAGGAAAAGTCAGGCACCATGAAAGCATCACACATAGATAAGAACAATCACCTGCTGCACCTCTGCAGCACACCTGAGTGTTGCCATGGCAGGAGCCAGGACAGTATAGCACATTCACAAGGCCAGTTGGTCTGTTGCTCCCAAGACACCACCTGAACCTTCCCATAGGCAGGAGAGGGTCAGTACCAGCCTGGGATGAGGGTGAAAGGACCCTGTGTAAATCAGCCCAGCTCAGGTGACAGCAGTGCATTAAACTGGTTCTCATGATGAGGGTCCTTTGTGTGAGAATGAAAAGCAAGGAGAGCCCACTGGAAATGCCCTGAGTCCCTGCAGTGCAGACAGATGGTTTCTGCTTTCTCACCACATTTCGGGGCCAGACGAGTGGAGTTTCTGAATGGGAAGAAGATTTAGTCTCCAAATACTTCCAAGTCCTCATAGACAGCAATTTCTCCCAGGGGTTGTTTTGTATTTTTATTTTCTTCAGCCATTAATCCTTTTCAGAACCAGTGAAAATATTTCCTTTGGTCCTATCAGGCTACAGCATTTTGCTTAAACACATCTTATGTGAAAACCACACTCAGAGCCACTGGGCACAGCGAGGAGCAGAGCAGGGCCAGCTCAGGCTGCACATCTGGAAAATATTCCTGCTGCTGAGACTTGCTGGAGCAGGGAAGGAGCTCCCCAGAGGTGAACTGACAGTGGTAGTGCTGTAAAGTGGAAGAGAGCAGAGCCCCGGGGGAGGCCTGGCAGGAGCAGGAGCTGTTGGACAGAGTAGGTGTTGTCTCCAGCTTTGCTGGGTGATCACAGAGCTGCCCAGGGGGTTTTTCCTTGCCTGGTGCACAGGGACAGGCAGAGCTTCCCTCTAAGGATCTGCTGAAGGAAGGTTGGGAGGCAAACGGCAGCACGAGTGCCAGCCTGGGGCACAGGAGGGATGGCTCAGGGCACACCAGCTGCCACAAAGGAGTGTAACCCCAAGAAAACAGATGTGTGCCAGCAGTGCATAAAAATGGGGCCTTTATGATCATCAAGCAAAAGCCAGAAATGGTCATTTTATGCTTATTGCAAGAGTTTACTGTAAACAAAATGCTTAATATTGTGTTAATTGCAAACAAAAGGCCAGGGAAATAAATATATGACTAATCAAATTAGGACCTTGGGTGCTCCTTTCAGGGACAAACAACTGAGAAATATGGCCAGAGGAGAAATGTACTTTTAATTCCCAGTTCAATCCATGCAAATTTAGGCACATGATAGCTTTTTCTATATAAAAGCAGTCTCAGGTGAGTGTTCATAGATGATATATCTAGAAAAAGAAACAAAAAGGGAAAACCACCAAAAAAAGCCTTGCTCTCTGTTCCAAAAAGCTGTCTTTTTTCTTAATTCTACTCATTTAAATTTATTGCTGCTGAAATTCCCAGTGTCTGCCAAAATGTAAGGAAAGTCACAATACAGATGAGTGTTACCAGCAGAGAGAAGGGTTCAGAAAGGAGTGGGGAAAGGAATAGTGAAAAGGACAGATCCATCATTTTCAGTGGTTACAGCAGCTGTGGAGAAGCATCTTTTTGAATTACCAGTAGTAAAAAGAGAACCAGAAGACAAAGCAAGAAAATCCCTGCCCCAGAAGAACAGATCAGGTGAGTGCTCTGTTTTTGTCTATAGCAGTTGCCTGAAATGGAAAGCATTTGGGATGCTGCAAAGCCCTGGAAAAGGTGTTTTTGTCTAGAAAATCCTGCTCTTTATTCCAACATGCACCCAGAAGGAATATGAGAAGGGAAAGGCAGTGGCAAGGGGTGCAACTCAAGTCCAGACACTTTTGTCTCAGGGCCACCACAGTGCCAGGCTGGAGCTGCTGCTCCCTCTGCTCCTTCCAGATCTGTGCTTCACCTGGGACCTCCTGGATGAACCTGAAAGTTATCTCTATGGCTTCTATTCCTCCTGACTGGAATCAGCCAAATGGTTCAAATGTCAATTGAAGAAGTGCAAAAGGACTGAAGATACTTAGAAATAGTTGATAATTTTCAAGAACAGACTGCTCTTGCAAATCTGCAGTTTTCATTTATCAAAAATTCCACTTGACAGAAACCAAAAAAGTTTTTAAAAAATTTTACAAGGTTTGAAGTACTTTATCCCTATTAATTTTTTTTTAATCCCCCCCTTTTTTTTTTTTTTTTTTTTTTAGAATGCGAAAATTTGCCAAATGGACACATCAGACATATTTAGTGACCAGTAATTTTTGGAAGAGTTATGTTAGAAACATCCACCAGCTCTGCTCTACACTAAGAATTCACATTACATAAAAATCCAGCTATAGACAAATAACCCAGAGAAACCCACCCTGCAGAGCTGAGGCCAAATGACCCTGTTTATTAAATGTACACTGAGAGCAGTGAGTGCCTCCACACACTCACTCTATAGCTCGGTTTGTGTGGCTTTTCAACCACAGAGTTCATGAGAGCTCTGTGAAGTGCTCATTTCTGGATGCTGCAGTTCCAGGAAGAAAGGGGCATCCAAGCAGGTGAGGGAGCAGCAGTACAGCCAGAGGCCCCAGTCGAGTCCTGGGCTGAGGACACAGCATCCATTTCTAGGAAAGCCACGCTAGCAGGAAATGAATGGGGGATGTGAAACAGCTCTCGGAGAGAGCTCGGACACTCTAAGGCAGATGCATCTGTATTTTTCCATTATATTGAAAGCTTTGCCCATATTTACTGCTCAGGGATTGTTTTTCTCCCTGCTGATGTCCTGCCAGCAATGAGCACTGAGGGCTGGAGCTCTGCAGTCCATTGGCACAGCAGAGTGGACTCTGTGGCTGGACCTCTCTCCACTTGTGCACTTTGGCTCTGCTCCATTCCCCACATCATCAATAATCAGCATTCCCAGTGCAGGGCTGGCTGGCAATGCTGGAGAGCACCGGGCTGGACCTGCCCTGACATGGATCCTCCTTCCCACAGCCCAAGGGGAATGGAGGAAGTCCCAAATGTCCTGCTGCTCAAGCACTGCAAACCTCAGCACAAGGGCATTGACCCCCTTATTGGAGATCAGGTACCCATGTCATCCCTCTGCTTGGGTGGCAGAGAAAAGGAAAGGCTGGAAGGCTCCAGGAAGAATTCTGCTGCCCACCTGAGCAGCAGTGCCCTGCTGGTCCCCACAAGAGCTGCAGACTGGGCACCAGAGAAAGTCAGAGCTGCTCTGAGGTCAGGCCCCAAAGTCCTTTCCAGTTGTTTGTTATTCCAGGAATTTAAAAGATGTTTTGCCTTAGCTGCAAACACAGGGGGATTTTCTCACACAAAATGTAAGAAAAATGCAGAAATGAATACAACAGTGCCAGGAAGGGGCCAAGCTGCAAGGCCGGTGGTCCCTAGTGGTCCTCAGATATATGACTCAGTGAGAATCAGAAAGGGATAATAGCACTAAAGCAAAAACTCATTAATAAAAGTGACAGTAAAAGCCCCAGGAGAAGGAAAGTTACTCAAGAGCAAAACTCTAATTAGACTTGGGAACAGCCTCCCCCAGGAGAGCAGCACAGTCCTACTCCTGCAAGTGGTTTATAACCAGACTCATTAATATTCTCAGGAAGATACTTTAGGAAAAGTCCTTTGCTGGCAGGGGGTGGACAAGATGACCCAACAGGTACCTTCCATCCCTCAATTCTGTCACAGAAAGAGACCCTCAGCCCTGGGTGTCCCTGTCTGCAGGGATGGCTCTGAACAGGGACCAATCTCTGCTCCTTAGGGTGCCTCAGTGTCTCTGCAGCCTGAACAGCCCCAGCTCCCTCAGCCTTTGCTGGGCACCCAGATGCTCCAGGCCTTCCTCAGCTGCCCCAGTGCAGGAGCTCCAGGTCCCTGCTGGGCTGAGGATCCAGAGCTGCACAGCACTGCAGAGGTGCCTCCAGGGCTGGGCACAGGGCAGGATCCCTCCCTGGCTGCTGGCAATGCTCTGCCTGATGTCCCCAGCATCCACTGGCCTCCTTGTCCCCAGGACACATGGCTGGTCATGGACAGCTCTTTGTCCCCCAGGGTCCCCAGCTCCTTCCCAGCAGAGCTGCTCCAGCAGGTCCCTCCCAGCCTGTGCTGGTGTCTAGGGTTATTTGTCTTGATCTTTTTACAATGTGTTGGTCATGCAGAAAAGAAAGTAGGAGGTACTTTGCCCCACTGCAACTGAAGATCACCCTCCACACTTAGACAGCTGCCATGACCTGAATGGGTCAAGGTAAAGACAGGCAATCCCTGACCCATCCCTGTCATGGGCAAAACAGGCTCAGCTTGGGTAAAATTGATTTATTGCTCGTTAAAATGGGCACTCTCTTTTTCCCCTCCTTCTCTGCCTGTCCAGTGGCTTTGCCCTTTCTTAAATCTGCTTTTTCAGAGGTGCCACCAACATCACTGCTGGGCTCAGCTGTACCCTGCAGAGTCAGCCTGGACCAGGCAGAGCCAGGTGAGTCCAACACAGGCCAAACCCAACCTCTCCTAACAGAGGGGCTCCCTACCCAAACCTGACACCCCACTCACAGTCAATCAGCTTCCTCAGCAACACTGAGTGAGAACAACTTCCTTTTAGCCAAACATCCTTCACAGCCTCTTGAAGAAAAGATAAACTCACCCGCAAAAGCCCTTCAGCAGTTCTTGTGAGTTATAAACTGCTGAAATACTATTTTTATGACAATAAGATGACTTGAAAATGCTTCCATGTATTAAAAAACCTATTGATACTTTTCTTGTCTGACAGACTTGCAAATATATTTCTGCTTTGTGCCTTTGGCAGAAGCATTTGATGGCCAAGCCTTTTCAGAAAACTGAAAATTTTCCTGACCTTTCCTGCAGCAAAAAGTCACTGACTTTCCCCTGCTGTGTATTTGCATAGGGAGTGCTCTTAAACCAGCAGCAGTCAAAGGAGACTTCAGTAGTTGTGTCCAGGACTGTATCCTCAACTAGAGGTGAGTCCTACAGGAGTTCCTTCAGCCAAGTGTCTTAGAACCTGGAGGTTCAAATTTTATGAATTTTGCTTTTTTTTCTATTCCTTATCCTTTTGTTACTTAATTCAGAGTTGTTGTCACCTTTAAATGGAATTGGTCAGACACTGGTGTGACCAGAAGAGGATTTGCATTCTGCAGAGCTGGATGATGAAGTGCCACAATCATCAGCCTCCTGCTGCTGGCTTCTCTGGGTAAAGCCTGGCTGTGGATGATCCTTCTCCCACATCTTGCAGTGCTACAAGGACTGAGATACAACTTTGAGCTGCATTAGTTCTACCCACTAACATCCCTTACCTGAGTGGTCTCCTCTTGACTTTCTCACCCTTCTGGAGCCAAATGTGGAGCACTAATTTTCTGCAGCTCTTGTCACTTATAAACGGCTATTTGCATGTTCTGTTCATTATTAGAGCCTGACTCATGTACTAGGCCAGTCACTTCTAATCATCCCTATCCTAAACACTCAGCTTTGAAAGAAAAGCCCAGCCCTGCGTGAAGCATTTGCTGGTGAATGAGGCCATAAATCACCCTGGCCGAGTTCTCCGAAGCAGCTGGGCAGGGAGAACTTTCCGAGCTGGAAATGCTCCCCCACCTTTCTGCAGCCTCCTGGGCTTTTGATAAACATGAGCAATTAGCACCTTTGCAGACATCATTTTCCTTCCCCACTGATGGAATATTGGATCTCCAGAAGGAAACTGGGCCTTGGAGGGAGGTTCCAGGAAGGTCGGCAGGATGGTGGATGGGATGATTAACACTGCTTCGACTCATTCGCTGTGCTCACACATCCTCTCAGCCACATCTCCCTGCCCCTGCAGTGACAGGGGCTCTGACAAGCCCATTTCTGTCTGATGGGAAGAAAAACAAACATTGCAGTGGATAATCAAACAAATGTGGGCTCTTCAGTTCTTGGATGCGAACTCCAGCTAATGTCATAAAACATGGGAAGAATGCTCTATAATTAATTCCTTCTCTGGAAACATTTGACTAGGTTTGGGATGTCCTACAGGAACAACACTGAAGTCAGCAGCAGCAGTAAAGGTCACATGCATCTGGAACTAAGAGATTTTCCTTAAAATATATACCTGGGAGAACCTGGAGCTAAGATGCTGTGGGGTTAAGCAGGAGAATTTTGTGAGGGGCTATAAAACACACCCTAACAAACCTCAATTTCCTTCTGCTTACATCCCTGCAGCCACCTGGGGAAAGCTGCACCTGCAAAGAGGAAACAATTTTACACCTCTACAGCCACTGTCACACACACCTTTCCAAAGCAGGGTTCAGGTCCTGCTTTCCTGCTGCCTTCCCATCTATTCTCTTTACAGCCACGATGGTAGCAGAGTTATTTCCAAGAAAACCACATCGTGGTTTAAGTGATACTGTGAGCGATTTACAGCTTGGAACACAGAGCTCTGGTGTGTGACTGCAGCAGTCACAACAACAGGATCCAAGGCTGGGGATCTCCAGGGAACAGGATGGACAGTCACAGTGTTAATGAAACCAATCACCACCAGAAAATGCTGGCAAGCAGAGAAGCAAGTTGTGAATCCTAATGGGGCATGGATAAACAGGAAGCTGAGCCCAAGGAAACTGCTTCTTTCTGGATCCCACGAAGATCTGAGTGATGTTCCAGAAGCATGGGAGCACATACATCCATATTTTGAAATTTCCACACCACCAGAGCTGCATCTCATGAGGGTTCTGTCTTAATTCTGGACTGTGAGCTTCCCTGCTCCCCAGCCTACATCCTTACACAGTTCCTGTTTGTCACTAATTCCTTTCCTCTCCAGGTGATGAGAAATGGTCATTCCCCATCCTTTGCCTTTAATCCTCCACCAGAACATGGACCCCACCTCTCAGCCCCTCAGAAGGTCAGCCTGCAAAGCTCTGTTTGCCCAGGGAAGGTTGTCAAGGACCCTCATGGCTGTAAGTGACAGTGATCAGGGTCAGGATGGCATCCACATCCCACAGATGTCAAACCTTAACCCATTGTACATGGGATGCATTAACTGAATAGTTAATTGGGTTTGTAGGGCCAGGTTTTGGTAGCCCAGGAGCTACAGGGATGGTTTCTGGGAGAAGCTGCTGGAAGCTTCCCCCATGTCCAGCAGAGCCAATCCCAGCTGGCTGGACCTGCTGGTGGTCAAGGCTGGGCCAGTCAGGAATGATGGTAACACCTCGGAGATAACGTGTTTAAGAAGGGAAAAGCTATGGCACAAATGTAATGGGGTGCAGGAAGAGCAGGGTGAGAACATGGCAGAGGAGCAGCTCTGAGGACACCTAGGGCAGGGCAGGAGGAGGGGCAGGAGCTGCTCCAGACACCGAGCTGAGATTGCCCTGAGATTCCGTGGGAAGCCCATGGTGAGGCAGCTGTGAGGGCCAGGGAGGGCTCAGGGGGCAGAGATGCACTGCAGTCCCTGGAGGAGCCCACACCAGACCAGGGGAATGCCCAAGAGAGCCTGTGAGCCCTTGGGAAGCCCATGATGGAGCAGTGTCCTGGCAGGGACCTGAGGACCCCTGGAGAGAGGAGCCCATGCCAGAGCAGGTTTGCTGGAAGGACTCGTGACCCCGTGGAGGATCCACACTGACATGGCCTGTTCCTGAGGGACTGACCCCGTGGAAGAGTGACTCACGTTGGAGCAGTTCATGGAGAACTGTAGCTGGTGGGAAGAGGTCACATTGGAGAACTTCATGGAGAACTGTCTCCCATGGGGGGAACCCCATGGTGTGGCAGGGGAAGGACTCTGACTCCTCTCCCTGAGCAACAGAGAGAAAATGTGCTAAACTGACCATAACCCCCATTATTGCCTCCCTGTGCTGCTGGAGGGAGGAGGGAGAGCCCATGAAGAAGGTAGAGGTGGGGAAAACGTGGTTTTAAGATTGATTTTACTTGTTATCCTGCTCTGATTTTGTGAGTAATAAATTCAGTTAATATCTCTAATTTGAGTTTGTTTCGCTCATGACAGTGATCAGTGAGGGATCTCTCGGGGTCCTTAACTCATAAACTTCTTGTTCTATTTTCTTCCCTGTCCAGCTCTGGGAGGCAGTGGTGGAGTGGCTTTGGTGGGTGTCTGGCATGCAGCCAGCATCACCCCACTGCAACCAAGATTTGTAGCAACCTGATGCTGAAAACAATGCTGTGAAATCTGGACCTTGTGGTCCACTTTCTAGAATGCCTTAAAGAGCTCACAAAACCCCTTGGAAGCTGGGAAGGGTGATGGAAAGTGCATGACAATTCCTGAAAACTATTTCTATTTTCCAGTTTCTTCATATTTTCAAAACTGTTGCACATTCACACGGAGCTGAAATCTTAAGAATGAATTTTACCTTTGGCAAAACTTTGGTTTTACTGGGGAAAAAAAAAGAAATATAAAAGGAGGGAAGACGTTGATAAAAGGTGGTAAAAATTTTTTGCTATGCAAGGAGTACAAGATGAGCCTGTTGAGTGCTGAGATCTGTTGTGGGTTACAGCTCTGCTCATCTTGAACAAAAGCTGGACTTTCTATGCCTCAATTTGTCACACATTGAGATAGATGAGTATTAATTAAATTTACAAAATGTGTCGAAGTGTTTTGAGAAACCACACATGAGATGATAAATAAATAAATCTCAGACTAGGACCTCTGGAGTCACTGATCTGCAAGGACAGTGCTGTGTGGATGCCTCCAGCAGAGGAGCAGGAACAGGGGGAGTGACAGCTCTGATGGCTCCAAACCCAGCCAAGATCACACAACTCAAAACCCCTTTTCAAGAGAAGTCAAGACACATTCCATCAGTCACTTCTTTCTGGAGCCATCAGGTGACAATTCAAAGGAAGTCTTCAAAAGCTGCTTACACGACTCCTTAGATTAGAAAAGACAATGTCAAACTTGAACTATTGAAATTATTTTCCAACTGGATGGCAAAGCAGAGGACACAAGAAAAAGAATATGAAAAAGCTGAGGTGCTGACCAATGCCCAAACTACATCTTTCTTGTTTTGACATACAAATGGATTTGCAAACTGTCAGATGGCATTGTCAAAAGCCATCATTCCTACAGGGTGCTCTTGAGTGCATGACAAAAGAGTAGTACAGTATTGGCAAAACTACTCATTACAAAGGAAAAATGGAATCCACATTTCTAGACCCAGGGTTGGATTACCAGGAGGGCATCAGTGTGCACAGTGCCATGGATTGCTCTGCCTCCCAAACCTGCCTTACCATGCCAGGCATCCAACAGCTCTGAGCTCCAGCAGCACAGCAGAGCCTGGGAGAACACACCCGTGCAGAGAAAGGGTTAAAGAGGACAATAAAACACAGCAGGTGCAAGCACACGAGAAAGAAATAAAGCAAAATTCCCTCCTTATGGGAGCAATAGAAATGATTGAGAGTGTGGACTCTGTAATCTGCAGAAACTGGGGCGACACTGTTGAGTCAAATTAAATGCACAGAGTGGAAAAATCTGAGCCTGACAATCCATCTGTGTCGTGTCTGTGGATAATTTACTGCCACAGTTGAAGTCTGCCTTCGAAGGATTCAGGGGAGAATGAACGTGTGGGACTTGTTTCCCTGGGATGTATGGACATGTGTTCATGTCTGGAACCACGCTGAGGAGTGAGGAACAGCACAGGAAATTTTTTGTGCTCCCCAATCCCTTGGCTCCAGGTTAAGAGCTCTCTCTCCACCCTGCCACTCCGAGCATTGCATTTGCTTATCAGGAGACAGTGAAAGAAGTACCAGGGTGAAGCCTTGGAAGGCAGATGTTTGCTCAGGGCAGGGAGAGACACGGAGGCAAGGAAGCCCCTGAAGGGATGTGGCCTCCCTGGGAGCCACTGAGGTCATGAATTCCTGCCCTCAGCTGGAGCAGAGCCCAACATTCCCTCACTGAGCTCTTTCCCAGCCTCCTCAGGCAGCCTCAGGTGCTGCCACGCAAATAATTGTGACAAATCCAGGTTCTGAAAACACACCCAGTAATGCCAGTACTCAGAGCCATGCCACACAAGGGATAGGGCAGGATGCAGGGTGGGATGCACGGCTGGGATGCAGTGTGGGATGCAGGGATGGAATGCAGGAACACGATGCAGGGCTGGGATGCAGGGCTGGATGCAGGGCTGGGATGCAGGACTGGGATGCAGGGTCAGGATACAAGCCATGTCCCACTTCACCCCAGCCTGCTGTGGTTCAGGGCAGGGTAAGTGCAACTTCTCTCCCAGCTGCAGAAGCCTGGAACAACTCAAGAAAAGAAAATTCCCTCCCATAAGCTGCTCCAAGGATGGGAGTGAGCACAGCACCAGCAGCTCTGCCTTTACCAGGAGTCTCAGCCAAAGCCCCTGGTGCAAATAATCCAAGCAGACAGGTCCGTATTAGAGCCCAGCACGTTTTTTGGAGGAGTGCTTCTCCTCTGCAGTGATTTTCCTTGCCACCCATCAGGCTGGACTTTGCTGTCAGTGTTGGATTTCAGCTTGGAGGTTTGCACTGCAGCTGCTGGCCGGGTTCAGCTCCATGTGATCAGCTCTAGGAACCTTTCAGGGTGAAACACAAAACTGGGTCATTTTGGTGCATTACCAGCGATGCTCTGGCACAGCTCCTTGGTGTTCATTAATGCCAGGCAAGTTTCAAGTGCCCCAGAGCTATTTATTTTGTCTAAAGGATGGATGCAAAGCAAGAATCACAGGTTGTCTCCTTTCTGTACCATACACACAAAACCCAGATCACAAAAACAAGCTGAAGGGGCTTCATTACCTTTGTTGCTTCACTGGTGTCAAATGCAAATTGCACCAAAGCCATGGAGTCCTAGGGGGTGGGAGGGGAAAGGCTGAGCCACAGAGGTTTGCCAATCATTCTGGAATAGGGAGGCTGCCTTTGGATTAAATTCCCCTGCATTGCACATCTCCACTGCCTCAGTGCTGCACCCTGGGCTGCAGGGAGCAGGGGCTCTCCTGCTGTGGGAAGGGAGGGGACTGTGCCCAAGCCAGAGAGTTTCAAATTCCTCCAGTTCCAGGTCCTTTTTACATCTCCCTTCATCTGATCAATTATCACCCATTTGGAGAGAGATCAGCAGGCCTGCCTTCCCCTCCACTGCTAATTGTTGGATTTAGTTACCTGCCAGCAGCCATCCACAGTGCTGGGATGGGAAGTAAATATTCCCTGGCTCCCTTCCAGCACCCAAACATTAAATTGTACTCTAGTAATCATACAGCAGTTAATTAGGTATCTCAATAGGCTGGGGTTATTTGGTCCATAATTTCATGGCGTGACAGTTCTCACAGGACACTTGTTTGATGCTGCTTACTTCAACTTATGGGCTTTTGACAGCAAACTGCTCTGCTGCTGTCAGGGGGAGCAGGGCAGAGCAAGGTGGGCATCTGGGGGGCTTTAGCCTCCAAAAGCACCCCCTGGGCAGGGGCTGGGGCTCCAAAATCCCAGCCTGCTCCCAGTGCTCACCATCCATGCAGCCAGGACATGGGATGTCTGTGCCAAAGAAAGGAAAATGGAATAAAAACTTCTGAACGAGAAGCACAAACCTAGTGCCTTATATCTCTCTTATAAAACTATCTAGAGGGAAAATTCAAATGTAATTTTTTCTGTATTTCTACAGCAAGAAATCACATTGGAACCAAAGCAGTGTCTGATTTCTTTCTCTGTCAGCAATACTAAAAGAATATCAAACTGAACACAGTGAAGCTTCACTGACAAGTTTACAAAGCTCAGAAATGTCTTCTAAAAGTGTAATTTTGTTTAGCAAAATGGAGTTTCAAAATCCATCCATACAGAAAGCTAACACAGGAGAATTCAGCTGGCTGGCCTTCACTCAGGCACAGCCATTCAGGAAGGGAAAAACACTGTAAAGAATTATTAATAAAAGTATTTACAGGAATTTGGAAAATCTGAGTATATACAAAACCATTTCTCCAGACAGGAGCTTCATCTTCTCAGAGAGCAGAGTCACTTCAGCATCCCCAACAGCCCTTTCCCTACCCCTGAGTGGCCAAGGGAGCAGTGGGATCTCAGGGAGACAGAGCTTTGTGTTCTCATGAACAAAATTTTGCTCAGCAGAGTAAGGCACCATTTCATGTACATATGATTTCTGTGTCTTGTATAACATACAATGCTCTATAAGATGCACTGCAAACAGGCTAAATTCCACATTTCCACCATAAAACCATCCCGTGACAATAGGATGACAATGACTGGCACGGGGAATCAGACACACTTTATCAGAGACAAGAAGAGCTTGAGCATCCAGGCACTGGGAGACTCCTCAGCTTCCAAAGCCTGTCAGAGGATGCCCCTGCAGCCCTCAGCATCAATTAGGATGTAACTAATGACTCATTTGGGCCATGAAAGGAAAACAGTGGGAGGAGGCCGTGACTCCAGCCCTAATGGAGAGCTGTGGCCTGTCCTGCAGGGGGAAGCGTGGGGACTGTGTCAGCCGAGGACTGACACCAGGATGAACAGTGTTTGCTTGGACAAGAGCTCTTTGTTGGCCAGGCCATTGAGGGGTTTGGTTTCAAGCCTAAAGAGGTGTCTGGTTACTCTCCTGCTCGGAGATAAGGTACCTGAATGTCTTGTGCAAACACAGCGGGGCCAGAGGGAGAGCAACACTTTGTGGAAAAAGGCTCTTGGTTGCACACTGTCAAAGGGGAGAATGTTCTGAGGAAAAACCAAACAATTCCCCCTGACTTTTGTTAGCACTGATGGAAAGTGGCAAGGTATAAAAAGGAGCTTTACGGCTTGCCAGAGTGTGGCTGGGAGGGAACAGATGGCCAATTCATCTCCACTGAGCTTGGCACTTCCAACAAAAGAAACAATAAGTGTTTGGCTGCCCTAATTTCTCCCCCAGGTATCCCTGCAGGTGACTGGGATGCCTGATGACAAGAATGACTTGACTTGTGCTCCCCAAGAGCACATGTTGCTTGTTTCTGGGGCCTTGCCGTTGTTTTGCCCAATCTCCCACTCTTGTGCAGCACTCAGGGAGGTGTCTCCAGATCCAGCAGACAACAGCAGACCTGGATGGCACCACCCGAATCCAGCACTCACAGGGACTCCTGTTAGCACATGGAGATTCATTCCAGTAGCCTTCATTTCAGGCTGCAAACATCTATTTTGCAGCACTGGAGTTGCACACAGCACATCCCAGCTTTGCCGAATGCAACTGGCTGTAAAAATTCCAAGATTAGACCGAGGGATCCAAAAACGAGTTGGCTACCCCAGTATGTTTTCACATTTAATGTTATTTCCCAGGCACAACCTTGACTTCTAGTTTTGTATTTTTCTCCACAAGGGATAAGCTGCTCCATTTTCCCACAGAGAGAGTCTGAGGGCTGCACCAGGATGGCTTTCACATGGGAATGAGGGTGAGGGAAGGGGAGACCTCCTTCTCACTCTGATGCAATATGCATGGGGTTCATGTATCAGGGCTGAAGGAGAGAGCTATGGTTGAGTCAAACACAAAATGGTATTTCTGGGTAAAATGCATCTTTCCCCAGCTCTCACACTACAGCTGGACATTGGTGCAGTCTGGCACATACCAAGATCCTTAAAATCTGCAAAGAAAAAAACCAAAAGGGAGCAGTGGGTCACTAATGCCTGTAATACTCTCAGGGTGGGCAGTGTGTATCCATCAGCCACCAGCAGGACTCTCCTGCACCTTTAATATTCTCCTGGCATTGCTTTTCTTTGCAACAAGAGCAGAGCAAATTAAGAACCAAGTCTAAAAGGCATTGGAGGCTGCTGCCTGATCAGGAACAGAGGATAGGAGTTCACACAATCTCTGCAAGATTATCTTGAAAACCCCACACTGCAGCTCTCCAAGGAGTCCAGTTCTAATGAAAATTTGTCTGGCCTCACAAATTATACTCTACCATATGTTAATGGTGAGGCAAGATCATTAAGTTGAAGTAAAAATCATTGATGATTAAAAATTATTCACTGGGAAACTTCTAGAGAAATATTATTAATAGATCAAATTCAAGTGACATTTTAAAGAAACTGATTTTTGTTTGTATTAGTGATGTATGAGATAAACCTTTAATGGGTTAACTACGGATTTTATCCATAAGCTATTATATTAGGAAATGCAATGTTATATTCCCCACAGAGCAAAACATTGTTTTGTCTTATTAGTAAATATTGACTAAAAAACACTGATTAAATGAGTGTTCCCATGCTGCTGACTCAACCACATCCGTGTTTGTTCCCTGAAGAGAGCATTACACACGCTGAACATACATCCAGAGGAATCAATCATTAGACATATGGTTAGGATATTATCTTTTGCAACCCAAAAGTCCAGGCTTTCAGGGAGAAACCAAGAGCCAAGACAAGTTGTTCGACTTGGTTATCTCTCAGAAGCACAGCAGAACAGGTCACACCCCAGCCTTTGCCATATTCACATATTTTAAGGAATTTCTGAAGAGAGTCATCTAATGAATTTTACTTCTCATCTCATTATTATATGCTGTGTCTATCTATGGGGAAATGGAATAGTGTTGCAATTAAAAATGCAACCCTGAATCTGCATTATTTTAGGCAAATAATCTCCAGCCTGGTTTAAAGATCCTTGATGAAGATGCAGAGCAGGGATACTTTAGAATAGATGTTTCCCTGCCACCACTTTCAAGGGAATTGAAACCTATAACCTGTCTCGCTCAAGTCTTGCAACAGTGAGTGGAACAAGGCCTAAATATCTTTAAAATGCTTGGGTTGGACAGATTTTCAGCACAGCTCAGCTCAGATTTCCCCTCTTCAGCAGGATCCAGGTGAAGTCAGAGCGCTGCGCTCGGGGCTCGCTGGCTCAGCTCTCCAAAGGCTGCCCAGCGTTTTTGGGATCTCACCCCTCTCTCATGTTCCCGGGTGAAAGATGAGCTGCTTAAAAAGTCCACTTTGCTTTTCTGTAAAATAAGGCTCCCAACACGCTGCTGATTCACACAGGCTTGGGAAGGCAAGAGCTGTCCAGAGCTCAGGCCTTCAAATGGCTCTTGAGAGAAGCAAACAAGGTCAGTCCATCTCCCTGCACTTCCCATTCCATCAATATTCCTCATTTCACTAGGCCATGGTCTTTTCTCCCATCTTCACATGCTGGCTTCTGAGACTAGGCAATTTAATTCAAAATATTATATACTACTGAGAGAGAAAAGCTGCTACAGTCCTTCAAGTGACAGCCTGGGAACCACCTGGGAGGTCACATTTAGCAACCTTACAGTAAATTATTTCTGATTATAGTGAAAATAGTGGTATCTAAAAGTCCTGAGATCTACTCCTCATTTCAAATAGTGTGGACAACAACAGTTATATGTACACAGACTGAATTTTTTGAGCCTAAAATTTCTCTGTGTGATCCTACTACTGTTTGTTCCTAGCAGGTTTTTGAGGAAGAAAAATTAAGTACTGAAGATAGTTTACCCAAGAGTTATATTCTTGGTTCTGAAAAATATTTATGGCCCTTAATTTTGAAGCTTGTCATGTGTGATGGACCAAAATCAAATTTAAGAAGAGAGCAGAGGTGGATTTTGACAAAATGCATGATCTGAAGGATAAACCCACCAGTACAAGCACCAGATGTGTGGCAAAAGAAGAAATACCACAGCTAGAGCATCAAAATAAATAATGCAGCCAAGGTTGGGTGCTGCTCCAGGGCTGCAAGTCTATGTAACAGCCAGAAATTTAGGCTGTGATGTTCTTGTTGTAGGTCAATATATAGGGAAATCACTCTGGCCAGTTCCTGGGCATCTTTATCACTTGTAGAGAAGGGAATCCTGGTCAGCCCTTTGAGCTGAGCCTCTGCACTGGAGGGATCACCTGATGCCTGAGCTGACACCAAGTGAAGCTCTGGGGAGAGGGACAAAGGTGGACGTGGACATGTGGCTTGTCCATCACAGCAAGAGCCTGGCTGGGTCACACCAGCAACTCCCTCATTCAAGATTGTGTCCCCTGGAGCTGCCAGTGCAAGTCCCAAAGGCCATAAACACCACACTCTGTGTTTTGTTAGAGTGGCTGTCCTGTCAGCTCCCAGCTGTTGTTAGAGGTGCTACCCAGGGTAAGAAATAGACATCAGGCACTGAAATGGGCAATCCCTGATGGCAGCTCTGGTACTCACATTGTACTCACCCTCAGGAGATAGAGCACACATCATTTCACTGATAAAAACACAGCTCTGAGTGCTGGTTTCCCTTGGTGGGACACAGACAGGCACCTGAGCTCTCACCCCAGCTCCACACTTGGGATCCAAATCTTCATGGCAGGTTTGATTCCCCCTCACTTACATTGGAACAAAGAAGGACTGGGCTAAACAGACAGGCTGTTCCAAACTCCCTTTGAGGACCAGGAGCATCAGTCCTTGACTGATGCTCCTGGAGTGTCACAGAACTGCTCTAAAGACATCCAGCCCTTTGCCTGCAGGAAGGCTACTCATCCACGACACGGAATTTGACCACCCTGGGCACGTCAGAGTAGGGACATTAAATAATTGCAGCTTGTGTGCTCGTGGTTTAGCTGCTACCGGTCCATTCTTGTTGGACAAGGGACTGGGTCTGTCTCCTGCCCTAGCAAGGGATGGCTTTGGTCACCACCATGTGCAGCCATCCCACCTGCACATCCCACTGCATCCTACTGCATCCCACTGCCCACCCCAGCACACCCCTGGGAGGGAAGGTTGCAAAACCTAAGTGTTTCTGGCCTCACCTAAGATGTGGATGGCCCTGGTGTGAGCCCTGTCCCCACTCCAGCAGAACAGAAACTCCTATGCACCACTCACCCTATCATCTTCCTTGCTTCTTACATGAACTTTGGGGAGGTTTTCTCACGATTTCAAAGTTCAGGAATCTTCAGGACAGCATTTTTTGTCACTGCCAACATATGAGTTATGTTCACAGTGAAATGATTTGTAGACCTTGTGAATTTTTTTTCCCAATCAAATAAGAACACATACAACTAATCAAATCTCAAAAATTCCTTTTTGAAGAACAATGTTTCAAAGACAATGAGCATTTCCTGATGAAACTTATTAACAACACTCCTTTTTAGAGTGCCTGAGTAATGCTCAGTGGTGTCTCAGCCCCCTATTCCCTGGATACCTTGCAGTTCCCCAGATGTGTAGCTACAGTGGCAGACCCAGTGTAGCTACTTGTGAACAAGCAAATGGTTCATGCTCCTGCCCCAGTGTCACAGCAGAGCAGCTCTCTGGGTTCCAGGGCTTGCCAAGAGCAGGATTCAGATGAAGCTGTCCCATTGGGATGAGCTCCACGTGCCATCGGATTTGGGAGAGTGGCTGCCCTGCTGGGCCAGGCTTGGCTCTCTGCTGCTCAGACGTGCTCATTTCTGGCCTGGGGCATAATTACAGGAACCCTGGGAACGTGAGGGAAGGGACAAGTAGAATCCTCTGTAAAATACGCCCCAGCTGGGTATGACATCATGGCCATTGATCAACCTGGGAGCGCCTGCAGTCCCAATCCAGCCTCTCATTTACACGGAGCAGCAAAAGGGAACAAGGTCTGCACTGAGCTGCCATGGGGAGGCATCTGCCAAGAATTTCCTCTTGTCTTAGGACACTGCCAAGCCTCTCCAGAACTTTTCTAAAAAGAAAACCAATGAGCAGCTTTTTTCCAAGGATACTGGAATACTTCATGCCCATAGGTTTGCTGTGGCAGGAGCAGCTCTTGGGGTAGTTAAGAGCTGCTAAACTTCTTGTTTAGGTGGACAGACTAACTGAGACACAGAATGGCTGAAGTGTGACAATTGAAGCTGTCACCAACCTGGACAACTGCCTTTATATACATTTGTATTTTAAACAAATACACAGAGTGATGGTGTTTTCTTCTCCCATTTATCCAACATACAAGCAGCATAAGCAATGGGATGAATAAAATAATATAATCAAATATTAAAGGCAGCAAATACTTAAAGGAAAGTACATTATAAAAGCTCCTCTACCAGAGACACCCAGCAGGAAAAATGCTCTTTGTAGCTAAGCTGTAGCTTGGAAGTTTTCAAATACAGATGGCAAATCATGGAGTAAATGAAACACACACAAAATTATAGTGCTTAAAATACAATTTTGGACCTTACAGATTCCCTGAGCTAAAGTGGGGTTACAAAATACTGTATTGTGTTTGGAAGCAAATTTCACTGTTTTCTCACCATTTTGAAACCTTTTGATATGTATGAATATTAAAAAGGGGACCTTGAATGGCAGCCTGTTTTGTCCACATAAGAACCCCCCATGCTGCACAGGTGACCCCAAAGTTTTCAGGCAGTTTCTCCTCTCTTTCTCCCATGCACTTCCTCAGCCCCTGGCAGGGTTTTGGACATGCTCACACAGGGGCAGCTGTGCCTGCATGCAGTGGGAAGATGCTGTGATGAGTGTCCCTTAAGGGGTCACTGCAGGTGCCCAACCTGCCCACACCTGCCCCGGGATGCTCTAACCTGCATTGTTACTCTATCCCAATTATTTTGGGTGCTCCAGAGAACAGTGTTTGCTCTACACTCCCCAAGGTTTTTAACAGCCTCACTCACCTCAGTGTTCTCACTCAGGAGGTGATACTGGGGGTCAGGTGCCAGACCTGCTGCCACTGGGGCAAGGAAAGTCTCCCCATTCCTCAGTTCTCAGCTCTGGCACTTGCTCACCCACAACCCCCTCCAGTCATGCAGGGACTGAGTTCCTCAGCCTTCCAGTAGCACTACAAAGTGAGATCCACCTGTTTTGCAAGGTCCTCACCTCCTGATCTACCCCAGGGGGACAGCAGTTGGAATGGATTTAGGAGCAAGAATGGAGGTTCCTCATTAAGTAAGTTTGGTGTTATAGGTAAAGCAGTACAACGGGGTTTAAAACTCAAAGAAAAGGTTGAATATAGTATGAAAATACATAAAGTAGTTTTGAAATGCAAGCCCAAGTAGGAATGAACACCAATACTCAGGAAAGCTGGGCTGTACAAACCTGTCCTAACTCCCAGGCTGAGCCAAAGCCCATTCCAAACCTGTCCCAACTCCCAGGCTGAGCTAAAGCCCATTCCAAACCTGTCCCCTCAGTGCAGCACATGCAGCCTCACGCTGCATTCCAGTCAATCAGCAGAAAATCCCACACTCCCTCCTGGATGTTCTCCCTCCCGTGCTGGATTAGCCCCAAGCTCCGAGCACTGCCGTAGGCACTGACAGACGGCAGGAGATGATGTAGAGGCACAATCACATCAGACTAGGGAGAGTACAAATCTGTACAGCATAATGAGTCTTCTATTGCATATATCAGGGCTTTGAAACTTTTTCTAGTTAAATATATAGTCTGAAAATGTTCAGCGTATATCATCTCATCAGAACAACAGGCTTCCATTGTTCCCGTGGCATAAATCTCTCCCAGGCTCCTAACAACACATGATTTCCACCGGCTCCAGGCTGATATAGTGTGGCACGAGGAGAGGAGGGTTTGTACATGGAAATCGACTTACACTGTAAGAACAAATTTTGCATTGTTCTGTACCTGCAAGTCACACGTTTCCATGCTGCCCAATGAACTCTTGCACAGATTGCTGCCGAGGGGAAATAGCTGAATAATCAGGTGTGTTTTGCCCGGGGGTCTGCTGGAGTGATCTGCAGCTCAGGGCACTGTGGCACCACAGCTCCTGCAGGACAGCCCAACAGTGGCAGCAGCGAACAGAACAGCCCAAACTCCCCGGGATCCAGGATGATTTGGGGATGCTTCAACCCCACACAGCTGTGCCACTCCCTGGCACACAAGACCTGCTCCCTACAGAGCCTGACACCCGGATTTGTTGGTGCTCTCTTTCAGCTCTGTGAGTGAGAGTAGGACACTCCCTCAGGGGAATCAAGGATCATTTACAGCTCATGGTCCTGTGTCAGCATGAGCAGCAAACACAGGTAGACTCTTGGTGGCTGCCAGCTGGAAGATGTTTGCTTGGCAGGAAAAGGTCTGCATTTCATCTTTTCTGGAAGAAGCTCCACAGCTGGTAGGAGGCACAGCTGCTGCTCTGGGGCCAAGAAGAGCTTGGTGTTAGGCCATCTAAAGGCACTGCTAGGCAGTGGTCCTAGCTAGGAAACTGCTGCTCTACCTACTGCACTCTTAGCGAAAAGGACATGCTCCTGCCTCATAACAGGCTGCCTGGAGGTGGTGGATGCTGGATGGAAGGGTCTCTATCCTAAAAAAAGACATGGTTATCCTCAACCCCCTCCCTGTCAGCTTTGTTTCCATTCCCATGCCTATCCCAGTCACTGCTCCTGGCAGCTGTCTTTGTATTCCTTTTTTTAGGACATTCTTCCCTGTGAGGGTGGGGAGGTCCTGGCACAGGGTGCCCAGAGAAGCTGTGGCTGCCCCAGGATCCCTGGCAGTGTCCAAGGCCAGGTTGGACAGGGTTTGGAGCAGCCTGGGCTAGTGGAAGGTGGGACTGGATGAGCTTTAAGGTACCTTCAACCCGAACAGTTCTGGGATTCTCTGATAACAGTTACACCATGACCCCCTCCAGATGAAGACACATAATTTTCTCAGGGCTCTTGTGGCAGCTCTCAAAGGCACAAGAGAGAGATTGCAGCAGCTGTTAAATCTGCTGGGAACACTTTATAAAGCCATCCCTGCATGAGAGGTGCTGCTCCAGAGGCATCCCCTGGCTCAGGGGCTGCAGGTGCCAATCCCTTTGCCTGGAGTGCTCTCAGGAGGGGTCTGGCACATCACACACTGGGGGGCTGGAGGCCACTTGAAGGGCAGATTGCTCTCATATTCCCCCTGAGGATAGAACAGATGGAATGTTATGGAGATGCTCTCCAGGGCTCCCCTGCAGCAAACAATTAACAAATTCAGCCTCAGAGGCATTCCCAAGGATGAGGTGAGTGCAGCCACAAAGCTCGATTCATGAAAGGGAGATAAAACACTGTCAAAATATTCCCATTCTACCTGGAGATGGGATTGAAGCATTTCTGCACTTAGCCCTGAAGGCTGTTCTTACCTCTGGGTGACCACGTGCAGGAGATGCCCAGAATGCACAGAGTATAATTCCAAAGGACAGTAGGAAATGACTCACTTACTCACTTGCTGCTGGAGGACTGCATGAAATATTGGCTGTGCTCTCCCCTCATACCACACAGGCAGGAGAATTCCTATCAGCACACAGAGGCTATAGGGTTACATTTTCTCATCAGACCCCAGACAAACCCCACAGATTGCAGTCACTGCCCTGGCAGCCTTGCAGAGCTTGGCCTGCAGCACCCACGTCTGTGTTTTCCTGTCACTCATCTGCACTTTATGAAATTTGAAAACAAGAGGTCATGAACTACAGCCTTGCCAGAGTGGGAGGCAGAGTAAAATCATCTTCCTGGCCCACAAGCAGTCTGGTATAAGAGCAAACTGCAATATGTATGTTCTTGATGCAGGAATAGTGTGGCCAGCAGGATCAGGGAAGTGACTCTTCCCCAGTGCTCAGTACTGCTGAGGCCACACTTTGAGTGCTGTGTCCAGTTCTGGGCATTGAGGGGCTGGAGCGTGTCCAGAGAAGGGCAACAAGGCTGGGGAAGGGTCTGGAACACAAGTCCAGGTGAGGAGTGGCTGAAGGAGCTGGGATTGTTTATCCTGCAGAAAAGGAGGCTCAGGGGGACCTCATCACACCCTGCCTCCCTGACAGGGGGTGCAGCCAGGGAGGGTCAGGCTCTGCTCCCAGGCAACAGTGACAGGACAAGAGGACACAGCCTTAAGCTGTGCCAGGAGAGGTTCAGGCTGGACATCAGGAAGAGTTTCTTCACAGAAAGGGTGATTGGGCATTGGAAGGGGCTGCCCAGGGAGGTGGTGGAGTCACTGTCCCTGGAGGTGTTTAAGGAAAGACTGGATGTGGCGCCATGGTCTGGGTGATGAGGTGGTGTGAGGTCATAGGTTGGACTCGATGGTCTCAGGTCTTTTCCATCCCATCTGGGATATTCAAGCCCAGCAGGAGAAGTGCCAGTGCTGGGAGACCCTCAGCACAGCACCATGGAGTCAGTGCCTTCCACACCTTGTCACACTCAACGCTGGGATTTCTGTCTGGAAGCTGAAATTCTATTAGTGTGGAAAAGATATTATTTAGTCACAAACAGTGTGTCCCTGTCTGTCCCTGGAGCAGTCTGCTGGAAATTGGGTTTATAATGATGCCATCTTGAGAGTTTGCACTCCTCCATGAGGAAGCAGCATTCCAATCCGGAGCAGTCCAAGGGAGTAGCTTGGGCAGCAGTTACAGATGACTGGGATTTTTCTTTTTAAACCAGGAAACCTTGGAATGCTGAAAGTAAAACTGACCAGGACAAAATCTTTTACCTTTAAAATATGATTAAATCACTATGTTCTCTTTCAACCATTTCAAGCATAAAAGCCCATTAGCCTAATTCTTTTACTTAAGGTAATCAGTGAAAATGCTGCACAAGTTTATAATTGCCAATGAAGTAGCTTAACTCATCTGAGTAGTGTTTGCTTAATGAACAACTTTTAGATCGTTCAGTAGACTTCACTTTCAGTGAAGGCCACAGTGATATGAAAATATGCACTTTGCAAAATGCTTTGCAACAAATTTTGTGAGTTATGGGGATGCTCCCCAATGTACCATCCTTTGATGTGTGCAACAAGGATGGTAATAGAATTTTAGCACAAAAAGGCAGCGAGATTAAACTGACTCTATTTGAAAGTACATCAAGATCCTTAGGAGAATGTACCAGAGATAAGAGGGACTAAATGTTAATATCCAGAACTGTCATATGATAAGGTCAATATATTGTTAGCTAATGAAATGAAGACTTAATGTATCTCCTGTTGGCTATGGAACAGGAAGGATGTCAGCCTATTTTATTAGCTTAATGAGAATTTGAAAATCAAGATATAAAAGAAGGTGGCCAGACTAACAAATGCTTTTTAATTAAACCAAGAGGGTTAATCTGTTAATTTAACTTCTCAGCTCCAGACACCAATACAAGTGCTGGGACATCTTCACAGACTTTGTCACCCTTCCTTCAGTGAGTAACAGCCACAAACAGCCACAAAGGTTTAAAATAGCAAAGTATTTAGTTTTATAAAATATACAACAGGCACCAATTTTCCAGTCTCCTGGGTTCCTGAGGCACTGATTAGACATTCCTTCAGGAAGCACCCAGAAAAGCCAGGAGAAGGCCTTCAAGAAAGGTTTTAATCAGTGTTTCCAGAATAGACCCTAATGATGTGTCCTCATTTGAATAAGAAAAGGAACTTTGCAGAAATTCAGATCTTTAATGCTAAAAGGAAATAATGCCCTTAGTCATGACTCATTAGAGAAAAATAAGTCTCATTTGCTGCTTTTAGGTTCTTGTTTACTTTCTGTCCTGTTGATAGCTGTTTGCCACTGCTGTCACCTCCATACCTGCCCAATTGTCCTTCACACTGCTGCCTGGGGAACTCAGTGTCACCCAGGGGTTCCCCACAAACACTGTCACTCATCATTCTCTCTGCAATGGCTTAAACATCTCCTGTGCACTCGTAGACCTTTCCTTTGGCTTTGAGGTAGTTCCCAGGTATAACTGAAGGAAAGAAAAATTGCTAAATAATTCTATCCTCACATTTCTTTCTTACTTCTCTCATTTCTTCTTATGTTTTGTTCCTAATATGCCTCAACTTCCCTGCTTTTGCTCTGTCCTGGGAACTGAGACATACATATTTTCCTTCAGAATGTGGAAATCAAAGGTTCTTTCCCAGCAGTTTTCCCCCTGGACCAGTGTGGATATCAAAGAGCAATGTTTGTATGCACGCTGCAAACCAAACCCTAAAGACCTCCAGCCTTTCCTGGCTCAGAGATGATATTACTGCTGCAAGACTGTCTGTTGTGGATACACCCTGCAGCACCTTGATTCCCACAGAGTCTGCATCTGCCAGGACTAAAAGTGTCTCTTGAGATGCATTTTCTTCTCCACTGGTTACTCAGGGCGTCACACAATCCCACAAGGCAGCTCAGAGACTGAGGTATTTCAGAGAGACAGAAGAAATTCGGCTGTGAGTATCTGACCCAACAATTCCATGTCAACAAAACATTCACTGAATCAACAAATGCCTCACCTGGATTGATGGAGTCATTGTCCTTTGAACTAACTGACACCCAGAACTACACAGGCTGATGACAGCCTGCCAAATCCTGATGGAGCAAATCTAAAACATCTGTTTGAGCATTTTTAGCTATAATTCTGAGATTTCAGGAGATGAAGCCTGTGCTGTGAGAAAGGGGAAAACAGTATGTTTAACCTGCCTAGGTCCCTTCATGGGCAGATGGCAAGTTTCACATCAGCTGGACCTGCAGCTTCCCGACAGCAACATCCCACAGCATCCTGGACAAATCTGCTGGGAACTGGGATCCTGTTGCTCCAGCTCTCCCCCAGGCTGGACCTGTGTCATTCACCACTGCCCAGGGGTTGTCCTGCTATCTGGATGGGCCCCTTCCAGGCCCTCCATCCTCTGCAAACACATGCAGAACTCCACCAGGGTAACTAATGAGATGCAAATGTATTCCTTCAGAGGTTGATCCAAAGCCCAGTCAAGTCAATTATTATTAATGTAATTAGTACTGTATAAGCAGTTCAAGGCATAATTCAAGTCAGGTCTCCATCCAGGCAGGCTGTGGATACGTGCAGAGCAGAATTAAAGGGTTTACAAGCTAACTGAGTGTGACAGACAAAAAGAAAGAGAGGAAGGAGATGTGAGGTGATATAAAAAGAGCAGATAATCTGCCACAGAAACCCAATCTTAATCCTGGGCTTTGTCTGGCAAACCATGCAGCCTTCAGCAGGAATTTCCAATAACAGTTACATCAACAGTGTGTTCATTAAACAGTATTTTGAACCTTTATTTGTCATGAATTTTCTCTGTCCTTACATTTTTATTCATTTCCCCTTGCCTTGAGCTGGCACGCTGTTTATTTCTATAGCAGGGACTGTGTACTGGGGGTCATTCAAGCCAAGTCAATAGCATGACCCTGGAGTTGCAGGCATGAATGAAGGGCTGAACAAAACCCACCATGAGCTTTGCTTTCTTCTGTATCAGTAATTAAAAATGCCTGAGTCACACTGAGCACTCCCCACACTCCTCCAGGGGAACTGGTTTGCTCGAGTGTCACGTCCAGATGCCAACCCACGAGCCCCTTGCTGTTCGCTGGCACTCACCCAAAAGCTCTTTTTTTCCCTCTTTTTCTTTTTTTTTTTTTTTTTCCCCAGTCCAGAAGGGAGAGTTTCCATCGGCGGAGGGAGGGGTTGAGGAGAAGCGGGGAGCAGGGAGGGCTGCTCGCTGGGATGCAGAGCCTCTCCAGCTCCTGGCTTTGCACAACACCCTCTGCCCACTGCGCTGGTGCAGCCAGAGCACCCTCTGCTGCTCTGCTCCCTCCTGCCAGGCAGCCCCTGGCATCTGTCAAACCCTTCCCAAACTCGTGCGGGGATGCTCCTGGTACCCAGGCTCGCTCTCAGCCTGCGACTAGGGCTCTGCGAGCGCCCGATCCCAGATTTTTGGGTGGCGATGGAGCATGGGATGAGAGCCACGCACCCCTCCATCAGTGACGCTGCAAACTCGCTGTTTGCTGTGCCAAAGGATTATTTAAAAAAAGGCAGGAAACTCTCCTTGTTCCATAGCCCCAGCATCTGGGTGTAACTGGGGATACAAGGCTGCACCAGAGCCCTTGGCACAGGCACGGGCTTTATCTCGAAATATTTGCAATTGCCCTTGCTATTAGACCATATGAATGCAATTATAATATTCCAGTAGAAATCAGCCGAGTATGTGGTAAACCAAGGGAACATACAAGGGAATGTGTGTAAGATAATCTCCCTATCGTGCACATACAAGGGCACCAGGATTTCTTGCAGAATGCAGCCGTTCTGCACACCTCCCTGGTGCTCCCAAAGGAGGGGAGCAAAGGCTGGCTGAGGCTGCACTGCTGGGATCGAGGGCCACCAGGTCACCCCTGCAGTGGCCAGGCAGCCACACCAGGCAGACAGGGAAAGCAGCGGTGCTGAGACCTTCTGTAGCTGGAAAAGGCAAGTCAACATGCAAATCCTAGTTAAAATATCTTTATTAGCAGCATTTTAATCACTTGCAAAATCTGGACCAGGATCAAACCAAACATAAGGCAGCAGCTGCTGTAAACAGCCGTTGTTGAAATGGAAAAATGATTAGTGCTGAGGGAAGGATGTCAGGCGTAATGAGCCTGCCTTGGCTGCTGCTGGAGCTGAGCACCGGGCACAGCAGGGCACACAGCACCTAAAACCTCTTCTGATGCAGAGACCCCCAGACTCCAACCTCTCTGCCTACCCCAACAACCATCCCTGGCCATATTTACAGCACTAAAGTGTTTTTCAGACTCTGCTTGGAGAAGGCAACAATTCCACTGATGCAGGAGCCTCTTTCCTTCCATCATACACTGGAGTAACACAGAAAGTCATTTTAACTTCAACGGAATTAGAGAAATTATCCACCAAAACATGAACTGAAATCAGGTGTGTATTAACCATATTTTGTCTCTGTTATTGCACTGTCTTCCCCTCTGCTGTGGAAAGGGACCTGGGGCTCCTGGTCAAAGGCCAGTTGAATGTGAATCAGCAGTGCCCTGGAGCCAGGAGAGATATCCCTGTATTGGGGGATCAGCCAGGGAGGGATTGTCCCATTCTGTGCTGGGCTGGGGCAACCTCACCTCCAGTCCAGGGGCAGTTTGGGGTGACACAAGGTAAAAAAACACATTAGAGAGTGTCCAAAGGATGGACATGAGGATGGGGAAGGGTCTGGAGAGGAGCTGCTGAGGGTACTTGGTTTGTTCTGCTGGAGGAGACTGAGGGGAGACCTCACTGTGGTCTTCAGCATCCTCCCGAGGGGCAGCTCTGATCTCTTCACTCTCATGACCAGCAGCATGATCCAGGGAACAGCTGGAGCTGGGCCAGGGCAGCTCAGGCTGGAGAGCAGGAAAGGTTCTTCCCCCAGAGGGTGCTGGCACTGCCCAGGCTGCCCAGGGAATGGGCACAGCCTGAGGCTGCCAGAGCTCCAGGAGTGTTTGGACAGCACTGCCAGGGATGCACAGGGTGGGGTTGTTGGGGTGTCTGTGCAGGGCCAGGGGTGGGATTTGATGGTCCTGATGGGATCCTTCCAATTCAGCCTATTCTACGATTCCATGATCCTATGATGTTATGATGTTATGACATTTCAATACCTGCCACATTGTAAAGGTCCGAGATTTTTTTATGTATTGGAGAATAAGGTCTGAAAAAAATGTTTTACTTAGACTGAAGTTAAAATATGTATTCTTAGATACCAGGAAACAAAATGTAAAAATTAATCACACTGACAGCCAAAGAAAAATCTAAAAACTGGAATAAGTTTTGTACATTTATTTCAATTACTGTTACTAAGTTAATAAATAAGGGAATACTGGGCTTTAAAACTGTGCAGGCAAAGTGCTCTGAATATCAGGTTTTCCCATCTCTGCAACACAGAAAAAAGGTGATAAACCTTAAACAAGTTCAGAAATGTTCCAGTATCATAAAAGCATTTAATTCAAGCTTTGTCTTCATCCAGGTCTCTTCCCCTGCTTCAGCACAGATCTGCCTTCACCAGCATTCTGCTGGACCGCTGGAAAACCAGGTACTCCATGGATCTGTGACCTCCCACAGGCTGAGCTCCAACAGTAGCTGATGATGCAATTTTCACTCCTTCGGCCAAAGCATTTTCTGTGGTGTGCAGGGGTTAATTTGGCCAGCAGGTCTTGGGAGATGATTCAGCCCCAGTCAGGTGAGACCCCAGAGAGCTGCAGAGCTGCCCCAGCCCTGGGCAGCACAGGAAGGAGCTGGAGCTGCTGGAGAGAGTCCAGAGGAGGCAGCAGGATGAGCAGAGGGGTGGAGCAGCTCTGCGATTGTTCAGCCTGGAGAGGAGAAGCTTTGGGGTGACCTCAGTGTGGCCTTGCAGAGCCTGAAGGAGATACAGGAAAGATGGAGAGAGACTGGGGACAAGGGCTGGAGGGACAGGACAAGGGGAATGGCTTCCCACTGCCAGAGGGCAGGGAGAGATGGGATATTGGGAAGAAATTCCTCCCTGTGAGGGTGGGGAGCCCTGGCACAGGGTGCCCAGAGAAGCTGTGGCTGCTCCATCCCTGGCAGTGTCCAAGGCCAGGCTGGACAGGGCTTGGAGCAGCCTGGGATGTGGAAGATGTCCCTGCCACGGCAGGGGTGGGACTGGATGATCTTTAATGTCCCTTCAAACTCAAACCATTGTAGGATTTCATTATTCTATTTGAACAATCCCTCGTTTAAACAGTTAAATCAACTGAAAATTGGTTGGGCAAGACGAAGAACATTTTGGGTCACGTTCTTGCACCAGAACCATTCCCAGGAGCCAGCCAAGCATCTCACTGGAGCATGAGGGTTCTGATGGGCATCAGCCCCAGCTGGGGCCCTTCAGCACCAGGAAAGCTCCAGAAACACAAGAGCTGTTCCACCAGGTCAGTGCAAAGGCCATTGCTGGGATCCAGAGATGCAAATGGAGAGAGCCCTGGGTTAGGACTGAGCTGAAATTGTGCCCATAAAGGTTTCATCAGGGCACAGGGACCACAGTGACCACAGAAGGATGCAAATTCCTGACCCCACCCACCCAACATCTGAGCTTCCAGCCTGCATTTCTTGTCCAAACAGCTTGAAACTGCCATTAGCTAAAGGTGAAATTCCACCATCAGGATCCAACTCAAAATACACATCATAGGCTGTCCTCAGGAACAGGTATAAAAACTAGACCAGAATTGAATTATTAGTTCCCCATTACTTGGTTTTGCTCCTCAAAAGGCAGAGAAGGGTAGAGCCACAGCTCTCACTGTGACACCTCTCACTACACAGAGAGCTTCTCTTCCCTTCCTCATTAACAGGATGCCACAAGAAATTCCTAATTGGAAAGCAACTCAGATCATGTTGAGTATGAACATACACGAACCATCAGTCATTCCTGTGTGTCACGAGGAGCAGCAGCCAGTCCCTTAAATTGTCTGCATTTCAAACACTGAGTGTCAAAACACGAGAAGTGGCTTCAGACAAACCAGCTCTGAGTCCTGCCCGAGTCGGGAGGGGAAAAAAAGCATTGTTTAGTATTTTTCGTTTCCATCAGGGGGAGCCTGTGCACAGAGGATTAGTGCTGGTGACTCTCCAGCCCCAGAGACTTCCCACAATCACAGCTCGTTGAGACCTTGTCGTGTGTGATTTGGGCTGCGAGGTCCCGGGAGCTCTGCCTCGAGTGAGGGAATTCAGAAACATTTCTGCATTAACACAACTGCTTGACCCGTGCTCAAGTGTGAGATCTGTTCATCTAATTACCTTAGTGGAAGGTTAACATTTTTCTTTAGCTGATGTATAATTCATACCACCAACAGTGCAAACCACACTCTGTGGTTTGGAGGTTGAGTCTACCTGGTAAATATTAACATTTGTGGCATGAAAAATAATTAGAGGGTTACATGTCAAGATGTGTGTCAGGGTTATGTGGTAACAGGCTATCAACTGTAGGGCTTGAAATTAAAGACCTTGCTGTAATCAGACTTTACAAAACACCACCCTGGATCAAAGGGGAGCAATAGTTTCTATCTGTTATGGTAACACTTGAGTTAGTAAATGGCTGGTAAAAAATTCAAAAATTTAAACACTTCCCATTGGAGAGGTGACAAAAAAAGTCATATGCAAATTATCAGGTGTTATGCAGAGTGAATCAGGTGTTAAACACGCTGAACTTCCTACACAACATATAAAAAACCACTGTTGAATAAAAAGCAATGAAAATCTAGCACTGCAAAGGCCTCTGAGGTGTAACTTTAGAGCTCTGCTTCCAGTTCTCTTGGAAGAAAAATTGGTCCTCTTGGTTAAACCTGTCCTATTTTTGAGGAAAGAGAAGTGGACACCACTGAATACTGTGTGCAACATCTGCTGAAGTTCTCTCACCTTCATGACCTCCCAGGGTTTCTGGGGTAAACCCAAACTCCCACACATAGCTTCAGGCCTCCTGTTTAAGTACTTTGGGCCAGCTCTGTGATACCCAGGAGCAGTAATCCTTCCTAAATTGATCACTTATAATTTTGTTTACACTCAATTTTTAATTTCTGCTCTGTCACAGCTCTAAACAAGGTCAGTTATTAAGACACAGCTCCCCACTTCCTGCCTGTGTAGCTGTAATGCACAAAGGTGGCTCCTGAAAACACCTGCTTGCATCCCCAGGCCTGATTTCAATGCCTCATGAGCAACACTTTGTCACAGGGACCCTCTGTCAGCAAAGATGCACCCAGAGACAGAGCAGGGAACAGAAAACACCATCCTCAGTTCCACCTTCATTCTGGGTCAAAACCAGTTGGGAATCTCTGTTGGAGGAGAAAACAACATCCCAATGACAGCCTACAAGAGAGCTGAAGGGGGACTGGGGACAAGGGATGGAGGGACAGGACACGGGGAATGGCTTCCCACTGCCAGAGGGAAGGGAGAGATGGGATATTGGGAAGGAATTCCTCCCTGTGAGGGTGGGCAGGCCCTGGCACAGGGTGCCCAGAGAAGCTGTGGCTGCCCCTGGATCCCTGGCAGTGTGCAAGGCCAGGTTGGACAGGGCTTGGAGCAGCCTGGGATAGTGGGAGGTGTCCCTGCCATGGCAGGGGTGGGACTGAATGAGCTTTAATGTCCCATCCTATCCAAACCATTCTGGGATTCTATGATGGGTGTCAGCAGTTTACAATGCTTTTTCCAGAACAGGCTCTGAAGTTCAGTGCAGTCAGCATAACATAAAAACATATTTTGATTTGATCTATTGCCATATTTCATTTGTGTAACATGATTTAAGTGCTTGAACATTAAATGCACACATATTCTATTTTCACTGGGGTAAGAACTAAAGATCTGTTGTTTGTATACAATGGAGAACCTTCTGACATTAAAGCCTAAAGTAATCAGCTGGTGCACAAAGAATCCACATTCCATGCCCTGGGTTGTGGGCTGCCTTTGATAGCAAGACAACACCACAGCATGTCCAGAAAACACAAAAGCTGTAGAAAAAATGAACACAGGCCCAAAACCTCACCTCCAGCCATTCTGTCCAGCAGAATTGAGGAGAATTGCTTCAGCTACCTTGCTGGGGGTTAAAAGGTAGGTGGCCTGGGGGGTCAATCCTTATCTCCCTCCATACATGGTGGAGAAGGGCTCACAACAGTTCACCCCTGCACATCGGAGAAATTATGTGAGATCTTTGGCTTTGTTTTTCCATTCTGAAAATTACTCAGCGCAGATCAGGAGGTGCTGCACACCCTCCTTCCATAACCATGTGCTCCTGCAACTGTGAGGGAAGGAATTCTATGGGAATGCATGGCTGCCCAGGCTGAGGGTGACTGGGGAAACTGATCCTGTCATGAGCCCAGAAAAGGATGGGTTTATAGAAATACCAAGCAAAGAGCCCATTTTAGAGAAGCTCAGCATGTCAGAAGATCAGATTTGAGGACCACCAAACCATTCAGGTGTATCTTTTACCAAGTCAGTCTTTCTATGAGACCCAGAACAAATCGAGGGTGTATCCCTCATACCCCAAACTGCAATGGAGTTTGGTTCTTCCAGTGCCTTTTCTGTCTCTCCTAAACAATCTGGGCCAGGAACACTCTCTTGCTCTTTGCAATTTAGGGCACAATTCAACAGGGAGCCAATTACAGATGAGGCCATTATAAAAATAGTACAAATGTGAACGTAAGTCAGCTCTAGTGGCTTGAGTGCAGACATGAGGTGGCAGGAGTCAAAGAGCTCATTATATTAATTATGAAAATAACTATGGAAAAGGCTGAATTCCATCTTCTGAATTCTTTCAACTAAGTCTTATTAAAGTATGTGCTCTACTCCTGCAAGGCTTAAAGGCTTAATCCAGGAGTCAAAGAGAATCAGACTGGTATCTCTTGGCTTTAAACATCTCTGGATCCTGAGTGAACAAATGAGTTGCCAAGGAATAAAGTCCCTTTTATAATTCAAAGTAAAACACACCTACATCTCCAATCTGGGGAGACAGCTACCGAGGAGATAGGATATCAGATCTCAGTCTTGTTTCCTCTGGTACAAGGCAAGGGCAAATCAGTCCAAAGAAAACTCCTCGGCGGATTGAAGCAGTTGAAAAAAAGTACATTTACTTGTTAATGTCTCATAGTCTCAGATGTCTACGGTACAAAGGAAAGTATTTGAACAGCTTAAAAGTTTTATGGTTAGAATAACATTCAATAAAAAATACATTTTTGCAGGACTGGCTAAGGAACCACAGGCAGGCAGGAATTCCGGGAAAGCCCCCGTTCCTCTGGAAGGAGCTGGTGGGGAGCAGGGAGAGAGGTCCCTGTGCTGCCCTGGTTCCCCAGAGAGACAGGGAAGGGATGTTTGGGATTTTTTCCTCTGGAAAAGTGTGCTTTTGGTCAGGCAGCTGGGCTTGGTCTCAGACATGTAGCTTTCTGCTAGGAAAATCCCAAATCAAAAAGCTGGGTGCTATGTTTGCAACCTCCCCAAAAATGTGACGTGTTCCATGTGCCACTGAACCTCCCCATGTCTGTGAGCTTGCTTAGAAAAAAGTCATGAACTTTTGGAGCAACAACTGACTCTTGGACAGAGAGGTTCTGGGCCAAGCTTCAAATACCCCCAACCCTGTGATTTATGGATTTGTATCAAAAGCAGAGCAGCAGATTGACTGTTTCTTGTGATTTACAGAGCTGAAACCAGGTGAGATTCTGCTTTTTTAATGAGTTTGACCTAGAATTTGAAAATGCCTTTGATGCCCAAATTCAAAGTGAATTTGGGTCAGAGAAATGAGCCCACATGAACCAGACCCAAGAATGCATCTCCTCAAAGCCCTGTGAGGTGAAAGCACAGCTTTGCAGGAGCTTTTGTTGACATCTTCCCTTGCAGCACCTTTCTAAAACTTCTGACTGCCCAAATGCAAAATGTCCTCACCTCACTATTCACAAATGGTCTTTAAAAAATATTCCAAGGTCTGCTTATACATGACATGAGCATTACGAGAATGCATTGTCTGGCACCAGCATCTCACAGGCTTTCCAGGAGTTATGTTCTCTCTCTCTGTTTGCATCAGTCAATGCCAGCAGGAACTAAAAGTGTATTTAAGTGGAGAGGAGTGGGAAATACAAAACCAGTTCCCTGGCAGGGGAAAGCCATTCCCCTTTGTCCTGACCCTCCATCCATTGTCCCCAGTCCCTCTCCAGCTCTCCTGGAGCCCCTTTAGGTACTGGAAGGGCTCTGAGGTCTCTCTGGAGCCTTCTCTTCTTCAGGGTGAACACTCCCAGCTCTCCCAGCCTGGCTCCATGGAAAACAAGGACACACAGACCTGGTTTTCCTCTCATCATGTTGCTGTAAAGAACTGCTGGTCAGCAAGGCCTGTAGGAACCATGATCCTGGGAGTATGTTCTTCATGTCTTTTGGTATGAAAACCAGGCCAGAATTACAGGTGTGTGGATTTTGAATCTGACAGTCCATGAACATGTTTTCCATGCATAGTTCTCAGGAACACAGATCTTTCCACTTCCTGCCCAGAACAAAGTCTGCAGTCTAAAGAACCAATATTTAATCTCCAGAACAGAGGTCAGTAGGCAAATGTCCTTGATGTATTAGAAAAGGTGTGTGTCTTTGTAAGTAAAATTCTGTGCAGCTTCCAATAGATGGAGTGCTTTGGTACCTACAGAAAACACCACTGTGATCTCTAACCCTGGTGGGAAAGCCACGCTGCACACAGGACTGGGGAAAAGTAACAGGAACAGGAAAATGTGTGTGGGAAGATCTACTGTTGCTATCAGACACTGTTCCAGCTGTGTCCCTGTCCCTCCTACAGCACTCAGCACATGGCCTGGGTTACTGTCCATGCCTGGGTAGATCTGGCTGCAGTCTTCTGCCTTGAATTCAGTTTTACACTCTTGTATCTCCTGCTGTGTTTGCTTTCATAGTCTGAGACTGTCCTACTTAACAGGCACTGCAACAGCCAACACCATGGGGTGTAGGAGGAGGAGAACTTGTCTCAATAAATGAGATTACCTTGAGCTAACTCCTCTCCCATTCACAGAATCACAGAATCATTATGGCTGGAAAAGATCTCCAAGATCATCAAGTCCAACCTGTGACCAGTGCCCACCTTGGGATTATTCAGCCTGGAGAAGAGAGGCTCTGGGGTGACCTCACTGTGACCTTCCAGTGCCTGAAGGGACCAACAGGAAGGATAGAGAGGGACAAGGAGGAAGGGCTTCCCAGTGCCAGAGGGCAGGGAGAGTTGGGATATTGGGAAGGAATTGTTCCCTGTGAGGGTGGGCAGGCCCTGGCACAGGGTGCCCAGAGAAGCTGTGGCTGCCCCTGGATCCCTGGAAGTGTCCAAGGCCAGGCTGGATGGCACTTGGAACAGCCTGGGACAGTGGAAGGTGTCCCTGTCCATGTCAGGGGTGGGAATAGATGATCTTTAAGCCTCTTCCAACCCAAACCATTTTATAGTTCTATGAAAGATGTCATTAACTGGAGGTACTGCAGAAAGGAAAAAGCCATCACTGAGCCACTGCTGCACCTTCTAAGGCAGGACAGGTTTACACTGGCCCTGATGAATATCACTTTTGATTCATTTGGGCTTTTGAAACCTGCATTTAACTATGGCAGCCTACAGACACAAGCAGTGCTGCAGCTCCTGCAAGCTCCTGCTGTATGTTTTGGATTTTGGGACTGATTTGTTTGCTGTCTAAAACTTCCTCCAATAAGAAAAAAAATCGTCTTGTAGCTGTGATCAGCATCAATAAACTGGAGTGGTTAATTCTCAGTGAAATGTCAAAAAAAGCAAGGGAAAGATGTGGACATCAGTCCTGAAGAAAGTGGTGACTGACCTGAGCACTGGTTGGTGATACTGAGCTGAGCTGTCCAGAACTGAAGCTCACAGCTTTTCATTTCAGAAAATGCACATAGCACAAGGTTGAAAACCCCCCACTGCAAGTTACCACAAAATTTCTGCTGAGGACAAGAGAGGGAACCAAACCATGAAAAAATGAAAGCCCAAAAGTCGCACTTTGGCTGAGCAAACGTGGCTCCACAGCCCTGTCCAAAAGATGGTACAGCAAAGCTTCTTGGAAGCCTTCTGAGAAACCTCTCTGGTGTGTGGCAGTGCCAGCTGACACAATGGAAAGCACACATGGGACGTTTCAAGAAATCACTTCACTTGGAAAAAAAACTATGAGCAATGCTTTTTTCTGAGAACTAATTTTCCGAATAGAAGGTTCATTTTCTTCCTCAGAACAATTTCTCCCTTCAGCTGTAAACTCGACAATTTACATCTGAAGTAGCCTTAAGATTCTACTAAGTCAAAATCAAGGCAAGTGTTCCGAGGCAATCATTCTTTCTGAGACGTTTCTTCTTTGGAAAATGAGAGACCCAACAGAAATTGGAAGATTTTATTGCAAGTGACAGAACATTGGGCTCAGTGATGGAAGGCTCAGTCTTGGTGTTAAGGAATATAAAGCTCTTGACTCCAGTTAAGTTGTGTTCCATTTATATGGGCATAAAATTGGATCTTTTGAAAGAAAAGCCAACGGGCTCCAGGCAGCAGCCATGACAGGGAGACACCACATGGAAATTGCTTTTATTCCACTCCCAAGGTATCAATGCTAAAGTAAAGGCTATAGGTGCTGACAAGCTTCAGCGCCACAGATTAAACCAAGACAGGAAAGGTAATTAAGGAAGAAAAATAAACAAAGGAATATTTTAGCTCTCTTGGGGGTGAAAGGCTCTTTTGCCCAGCGTTATTGTTCTTCTCACACAAACCTTTAGCTTTGCTGGGGACAGTACTAGATTCTCCCTGGCATACCAAGTCCTGAATCCATCATAAAAATCTATTTTGGAAATCTTTCTATCGCAGTATTAAAGGAAAAACTGTGTTGACAAAAGTGCCTGTCGCGTTCAACGCAGCCTTTCCGTGTTCGTGGTGTTAAGGAACATGAAGGAGGTTGGGACCAAGGGATTTATAAATGTTAAGCAAACCCCGTCCCTTTCATCAGAAGTCTGCCTCTCTTTGCCCTTAGGTTGACATTTATTGTTTAAAAACGTTGAGAAAATGTACTGAGGAATTGCCCATTCCCATCACTCTAAGGATGAAATGTTTAAAGTGCACATTTTTCATCTGGTGCCAGGGCCAGGACTGCAGCCAGGTCCTGTTTGACAACCAGATGAGTAACACAAAGGGGTTCCCCTTCTGAAAACCTTTGGATCTGGGAGCTGGCAGGCCATGGATCACAGCATTCCCTGCCAGCAGCCAGGCTCAGGCATGTGCAGGGCACATGGGCAGCCACGGCAAGAGCCACGCCAAGCCATCCGGGGGAATAATCAGAGGGCAATTTGGGGGTCATTTTCTATTGAGCTGGAAATCCTAGAGCTGCTCCAGGCTCTACATGGAAACAGTTTGAAGAGAGAAAATGAAAGCAGAGCCCCCACTGCCTGGAGGTGAAGCAATGCTGGTGTGTGGGTTTGAGGTGCTCCATTTCAACACTGCCCCTGCTGCAAGATTCCCCACAGATCTCTGGACATGAAGCATTAGCAGAAGAGGAGATGAGGGGTATTTTTCCAGGGCTTTCCTTTTTCTAGTATTTCTTCTAATCCTAAAATTCATCTTCAACTTTAAAATAATTCATTCTGATTAACTTCAAGCAGAAGTGTTATTACACTGTCAGGGACTGAGAGACAATCCATGACCTGGGGATGCAGTTACCATCCAAGGGGAATTTGAACATCTCTAGACCACCTCACACGACTGTCCTTCCTCCCAGCTGGATCTCTTCCCCCAGGCCCCATGGGTGTCCACCATGCTCTATGCACCCACCTCAAATTCCAGTATTTTTGTGGCTTCACATATGTGCTACCTGATCTTGGAAAAGACCTGGACTTGAATTCCATAGCTGAGGCTTTTGTGCTTATGGAGGAATCTTCTGGGTTTATCTGAAGGCAAAATATCAAATGTTTTCCTGGATGCATCAAATATTTTTAATTTAAAACTTCTAATGACTATGATGTGCACTTAATTCTATTAACATGAGGCTCATATTTTAAATTTTGAAGTTTAAATAATCCTACAAATTCAGAAGAGTTGCTAAAAATGCTGGTACTGATCAATGTCAGAGTCTAATGAGCGATAGATGATGGCAAAGGTGTTTCAATTAGATGTGCTTAGCAAATTTTCAAATGCTGGTATTTTCAACTGAATTAACATTTTTGACATGTAAAAATTAAAAATAGGGATGTTTTAGTGGGAAGGGATTTGAGTAGATTGGGGAGTGAAAGGTGGAGGTGTGAATTAGAGCAGTTCCTCAGCTGGAGGTGACGTGGGGACCTCTCACTGAGGCAACACCACCTCGTGTCCAAGGGCTCCTGGCAGCTCTGTCTCCTCTGTTGGCATTGCACAATGACCATGTAAATACAGGAAATTAGACAGTGCTGTTCTGCTCTAACTCAGTAAATACTTTGCATGAAGAGAAAGTAACATGAGCACAAGGAATTTCTTGGCAAGAGCCACTCTTCCAATTAATACTTACCAGTCATCTCCCTGTCATTGCCCCACATCATTGCCCAGATCCTCACAGCTATGCACATATGGCTCTCCAGGGGTAAAGTGGAGTTAAGAGGAATCTTCTTTTGCAGATCTTATGAGCTCCAGCTGCTCCTCCAGAGCTAACAGGGGCTTTGGTTGCCCCTTTCAGCAGCACCTGCAGGTGAGGTGGGGCACTAGTGGGCAGTGATGTGTGAAATTCAGGGCCTCAGAACACATCCTTAACCCAGCCCAGCATCAATCTTCCCTCTGGGTTCCTTGCACCCAGGCCTTGCTAAGACATTGTTTAAAGTCTGACAGAAAAAAACAATACAAAACTGATTTAAATCTTACCAAAACTTGCCCATCGAAGCAATCCAGACTGATTCTGGATTCCATTCTGATGGGTCAGCTACAGCCTGACCCATCAGAAATTAAATCAGAATTTCTCAAGGTGAATCCCTGGCCATTACACCTCATTCTTAGCACCACCAAAAAAGCAGTGCATGACTATGCTTTTAATTACTATACTCAGGAAATTAATTAGGAACAGATATGAAATCATCTGGTTACTGTCCAGGATACAACTGGAAGCAGAAGCATTTCCTAATAAGCTCCTTCAAAAGACCAAGTTTGGAGCAAGTAGGATTCATTCATTCATGCAGGAACTGTCTCAAGTGCATTTGTAATGTATTGTCCATATGCCGAGCAATAAAATACAATTAAGTGACTAAAATCATCACAGCCACTAAGGATTTCTAGGAAGTGCCCACAGGTATGCATTTATTGGTGCCTGCTCCCAGCTCTCCAGTAGTTTGCTGACAATATACACCTATTTTACCATCAATATACACCCTGCTCAAAGGGTTTGTGATTGAGAAGGGCATCAATTGAACATTTCTGTTTCTCACAGGAGAAGATGAGAGACAAAAACTGAACCTTGTGAGCTGCAGGTGGAATTGCTGAGCGCAGGTTCCAAAGCAGAGAGGCTGGAGTTCAGCAGACCTAACAATCCCCTCTGCTGCTGGGACAGCACCAATCCAGTGATGAGGTACCACACAGTCCCTACAGTCCCCAAGCTGGGACTTCAGCAGTTTCCATGGAAAATAGGTAAGGATTTCCTGTGACATAACAATAAAATACCCACGATGTGGATGTGCAGCAGGGATGAACAGCTCTGGTGTCAGCATCAGTGACTGTGCTGACTCAAATGTCAGGGGGGCTTCTGACAACCTCCTCTTCTCAAAACTTTCCAGCCAAGGCCTCCATTTTCAAGCAGAGCCTACTCAGGAGATCCTCACAGGACAATCCAGGAGGGAAAGGACCTCAGAAGGTCCTCTACTCCACCTCCTGCTCAAAGCCAGCCAGCTGTGAGAGCAGACCAGGCTGCTCAGGGCTTTAACCAGTCTGGTCTTGAGAAGTCTCCCTGGAGTGGAGGCTTGACAGCCCCTCTGGTGAATCTCTTCAAGTGGCACAGAGTGAATTTGGCACAAACCCAAGGCTGTCCCAATGTGCTGCTCCCTGGCCCCCCCAGACCTCTGCCAGTGGTGCAGGCAGAATTCCAAATGCCTGCCTTAGGGCCAGGAGTCTCCATCATCACCAAGTCATTGCATCTCATTGCAGTGGAGGATCTTGCCTGCAGCTGGCAGGGAAATGTCCTTCTGCCCTCTCATGAAAGCCCCACTTTCTCCTCCTGTTTCAGAGCACCTCCAACACACTCTCATTTCCCTGTACGACCATTATGCTGCACATCAGCACTGTGATAACAGCTGACAGCAGCCCCTGCTTGCTGCAGCTGAGATTGCAAATGGCCTTCAGAGAGCTCTGCATTCCTACAACTCTCTGAAGTACCCTGGGACTGAAGTCTGATAAAACTGCTTCCAATGATAACAGCAAACACAGAGAGCACGCAACCAAGATTTAAGCAATTTATGTACTTGGTTGAAGAAACTGGCAGGTTATTTCATATACCTACAAATCAAACCAGCAAACTCAGTGTTCAGTACCTTTCCACCACCTCTCCTTTTAGTCAGTGTAGTGTAACACATTTCTTCTCTTTCATCATCATTCAGAACATGCTCCTAAACTGAATGCAACTGGAGCTGTTGCATCTGCTTCACTGATTTCTGCACTGAATCAAATTAACATGGAAAAATAGAATTAATCTCTTTTTACTGGCCAAAATCTGTGGATCAAATCATTGCTGCTTACAAGAGCAGGGGGCTCACTTCCCCTCCTGAGCACAGAAGTGCAAAAAATGTATATATGTGTGCTGATATCTTGGGCAGAAAACAGAAAATAATTTAATTTCAGAGATGTATTGGAGACTTTATAAATTAAATGGGTAGTGCTCTACTTAGGGCCACACTCATTGCCATCCTTGCATGGTTTGCAGGATTTACTATTGTTAATCACTGCTGATTATCAGGTTTGAGCTGTACAGCTACTCCCACCTCAGGGTCACCCTATAATGTCAGGGTCATCCTATAATGGCAAGACCTGCTCCTAGTTTATAGTGGATTGGGATACAAATATGTTGTTACCTCCTTATCTCCCTGTTAACAGTGCAGAGCCAGTGGTTTGGGGTTGCAGAGAGTGGGAAATGCTGAAATGGAAAAAGGCAGATTATCTTCCCTCTGCTCTGTGCTCAGAGAAAGCTCCTGGAACACTCCTGTCTGGAACTCAGCATCCAACACCAGCAGAACAACTGCTGAACTGGGACCTGTATTTCTTCCAGACATTAATATCCACTAAATTATAATCTTGCCTTCATGCTGGGAACCTGCACACATCCCAGTACAACAGGCTGGAATAACAATAATAGCACATTGCCTGATTCACTCACCATGCAAAACCTGCTGTAGGAGAGTTTCACAATCTGGGGCGACTCAGGTTTGTCCCTGTCATGTGGCACATCTGGTTGAAGAACAAAATTAGGAGATGTTGTGCCAAAGGAGTTGACTGAACAGCACTGAAATCCTGGGCTGTTAGCAGACCTGGGAGCAGGACTGGATATCTCTGCCCTATTTTGTGTCAATACTTCATGTTTTCAAGCTGGCTGCCAAATGCATGGCTGCCAAATAGATTGACCTTGTCAATTTAAAACCATCAATTATCATCATTACATTATTGGAAACAGCACTGTGCCTGGAATTACAGCAGCAGGAAGATGCTCTCTGATGATACACTTTTGTTCCCATATGGAAATCAACAGATTAATCCCCAGCACCTTTACACTGATTTGAAGTCTGCATCATGCAGCTCATGCTGTTGTAATCACAATATTCTCATCGCTGGGAAAGACTGGGAGGCAGCTAAACACTAAATAAAGTGAGCTTCTTTATTTTATATCAAATATAAGGCTGCTTCCAAATTCAAATAATGTCCTTACAGAAGCTGAGCCCAGCTCTGCACACTTGGGATCGATGCACATTGATCACAGGGCCCAAAAAAGGTCTTGTTTTTACATAATGCTCATCATCCAAAGGGTCAAAGAGCACCTTGTTTTCAGACACAGGAGGCTCTGCACTGAGGTATGGCCAGCTTTGGGACAGAGCAGTAACCCCCAGAGGCAGAGCCAGTCCCTTTTGCCAGGTTAGAGGCACTGTCCCTGCTTTAAGAGGTGACATCCTTCCTGCAAACCTTTCACAGCCACCACTGCATCTCAGCATTGCTTCAGGCATTGATCATTAACACACAAAAATATTTTGCTCAAGTCTATCTTACACATTTCTCATCTTCCTTGCAAACCTGGCTGTGTTAGGACTGGTTTTAAGTCCAAGTATGGTCACGAGATAGGAATAACTGCAGTTTTGCTTATTTTTCTGTATTTAGGTCTTACAACTTAATAAAATGATTTTTTGCTCCCAGTATGATATTTTACAGCACTGAAGACCCAGTCTTGCACCTGAGCTGCTGGATGCCTGCACAGAACTGCAGAGTGCAGTTCACACTCACAGGAGGTTCCCACTCACTTGTTTGGACAAACTGAGTAAATGTCAGTGGGAATTCTGACCCTGTGCACAGCATTAACCTCCATAACTACTCGTACAGATGTATACAAGTTTCTGGGATGGAGATGGATTTTTTTCCAGCTTTTGCAGCCCATTGCAGTTTGGCAGAAGAAGCAGAGGCATCTGGCATGCACAGCTACTCCTGCTCCTCGGCTCTGAGGGGCAGAGACAGCTCATCCCCAGCAGTAGCCACCTCCATCTCCAAAGAGGAGGATGAGCAGGATGAGGTGCCCCAGCCATGGCAAGAACACAAAACCAACAGTCTGAGGATTCAGAGCAATTCCTGCACTGCACAATGTTCTTCTCCACAGCCACACAGACTTTATAGGAACCACTGGCACTGGAAGTAGAGATTTGTGACTGTCCATCTGCCCTGCTTCCCACTCACCTCCCTCTTCCTCCCTCCCCTACTACAGACATGTAGAAAGGGAGGCAAAGCTGTGCCAGCACATCTGCCTGCAGATGTGACCTCCTTGGCTTCACAGTGACAGCAAAGGACACAAATCCCAACAACACAGGGCAGGGCAGGGTCACCTCTCAGAGGTGTCACTGCAGCTTCTCTCAATGATGCAGGTGTGAGAATGAACAGAGGGAGAGAGAACAATTTCCCATAGTGTAAATCCCTGTAAAGGATTGTTCAGCTTCCATTCTGCAGTGGCCAGGAATTATTGACAGAGATGTCCATGCCTTGTTTTTACAGAGGGAAGGAGGGAAGGGGCTGTTGGTGATGTTCCTGTCAGCCCAGGGACAGCCTGGTTTAACAGGTTACACCTGCCCCGTGATCCAGGATTTCTGATGGATACAGTATCATGGATACAGAGACAGCAAAGTCTGAGCAGCAAATTAAAGATATTAGGCACTGGAATAGAGGACACCAGAGGAGGCACCAGGATGATCCCAGGGATGGAGCAGCTCCGCTGGGAGGAAAGGCTGGGAGAGTTGGGATTGTTCAGCCTGGAGAGGAGAAGCTTTGGGGTGACCTCAGTGTGGCCTTGCAGAGCCTGAAGGAGCTGCAGGAAACATGGAGAGAGACCATTTACAAGGGCACAGGGGGAATGGCTTTGCACTGCCAGAGGGCAGGGATAGATGGGATATTGGGAAGGAATTGAGTTGTTACCATGGAACCACAGAATGGCTTGGGATGGAAGAGAACTTCCAGTTCCACCCCTGCCATGGCAGGGACACCTTCCACTAGCCCAGGCTGCTCCAAGCCCTGTCCAACCTGGCCTTGGACACTGCCAGGGATCCAGGGGCAGCCACAGCTTCTCTGGGCACCCTGTGCCAGGGCCTGCCCACCCTCACAGGGAAGGATTTCTTCCATCTATCTAATCTAAATTTCCCCTCTCTCAGTTTGAAAGTCTTTCAGTTTCTCCTTGACCTCACTTCCATGGCACCCAGAGGAATGTGGGCACACAAGTGTCAGGTGGCAAGATCCACTGTTGCCATCCACACCCGTGGGCCCTGCAGGGAAGGGAGAGGGAAGCACAAACCCATACCTCCTCACTCCAGGGTCTCCACCTGCTCAAACATTTCACTGTAGGGAAAACAGAACTTGTGCTCAGATCCCAGGCGAGGGCACACTGATGCAGGAATAACTCACACCCCTGGGTGGTCAGATTTGGTCTTTGCTGCATGAATAACCAGTGAGGGCTATAGGATGTCTCAATGCATAACCTGGCACAGCCCAGCCCTAAGGAGGGAGGAGGTCCAAACTTCATCACCTGGCAGCAATCCCAAACAGCTCCAAGGCATCTTTTTGGACAGACAATTTCTAATCCTCACTTTCCATATGAGTAATTCACTTCTGACCTTCAGAAGTCATTTCTCTCCCATGCTCACCTGGCTGAGCTGCTTTGGCCATGCCATTCTGGTCCTACACCCACCTGAGGGAAGGGTGGTTTCCCCGGGTACCCTCTGAGTCTCTAATACTGATTTTTATCCTTTCACAGTACTTACAATCACCTACAACTTACAATAAATATAAAAATGGCTGAGTCCCCGCTCCCAGATACACTCAGAAAAAGGTGAACACACAGTAATAACTCCAAATTCTACTTTTGCAACCCAACAGAGAGAGGTACAAGCTCCAAATCCTTACCAATAGACAGACAGGACCTGAGCATTTTTGCCAAGACTGTGCCTCTGCACACAGTCAGAGGTTGAAACAGGTCTTGTAGGTACTGAGCATTGAGTGATATCATCCGTAACACTATAGGAGAAGCTTTAAAAGCAGATTCCTACAGAAAATAATAAATCATCTGCTGGGATGGCCGGCAGCCAAAGTGACATTATCGAATCCCATCTCCAGCGCAGCTGAGCCAGGCATTCCCCAGAGGGGTGTTTGTGTTTGGGAAGAGATGCTGCTCCTCGATACCCTGATCACTGCTGGGCCCCAGCCAGCCCTGGCACCCTGCCTGGGGAGAGCAGATCCCTCTGGGACACGGCGCAGAGCTGGAGCTCTGCCACTGCTCTGGAGGGGAGGGATAAGCAGCCCTGAGCTGGAGTTACTCCTGCTTGAAGAGCTCTTCGGGGCAGGAGGTAGAAACTGAGCTATGCATGAATTGGGAGCCTCATGCTTTAGTTCTGCTCCACTTTGGCTGAGTCCCTGCAGGTACACGAGCAGGAGGGAACTGCAGCCCAACCTGCCCAGGCTGGGCCTCCAGCACATCCCCCAAGGAGGCTGGAGGAGGATGCTCTCTGATTTTATGCAAAGGTCTGTGTGTCTTCAATACTAGGGCACCTCTGTGTGGATTGCTTACATGGTAAATGTTTACTTCCATGCACCCCAAAATTAAAATCTGGCTTTGAATTTTATTAAATGCACCATAAGAAATAAAACCTTTCATGTCAGTGATTTGGAGAGAACAAATGGTCAGTTTCTTGGCTAGCAGCAAACCCTCTTACTTTCCAAATGCAGTCATTCCCAGAAGCCCATCATTCCTATGGCAGCAGCAGCATTCATCCATTATTACCACGTTAGTTGGTTTAATTACTTCTTTATTTCCTTTTGCTCCCTGTCAGCATCCTGTTCTGCTCCTCCTCCTGGGCTCCCAGAGAGGAAAGTCCCACCAAGAGTTTTCTGACTTGGTACTTCTACCTAGAGAAACTTCTGCATGCAGGATAACCCTCCCCACTCAGAAATGTTAATCTCATCAATCCTCCAGCATCTTTTAGTCATTTTCCCACTTCTTCCATGGCCTAAGCTGCCTTCCCTGAACAGTTATAAACTTTCATTGCCAGAACACCACTTAACCAAAAACCCCGAGTCATCTGCAGGGCCCTGTGTTTTCCAGATTTCCCAGGGACCTACTTGGTTATGTGAAGGTCAAAAGTGTTCCCCAAGGTTTTATTCCATGGATTTCTTCACGTGCTGCAGTCAGGCTTCACTGCACAGACATTTGTGCATGGATTGACCTCAGTGCAGAAACCTCTGGTGCTGAAGCCTGGCTGGATTGCTTTGCCTCAGGGAAGCTGCCAGGCTGAACATTACTGCAGAGAATGGACATCAGCTCTGAAATCTCCCTCTGAGGTCAAAAGACTCCTAACACTAATGGCAGGTCAGACTAGAGAAGTATTTCTAATTTGGTCAACAGTTACAACAAAAAAACCCACTCTGGCTCCACTGAACATCATCTTGTTTCAGATATGCCCAAAATGCCTCAAAACAACTTTTGATGCACAAATAAATTCCACTACAGATTTTTCCACAGTAGAAAAAGCAATTTTCTTTTCACATGTATTTTCCCCATGCATTACCTTCCCTTGAAAATCAGTCTTTGTGCTAGAAAAGTCTAAATGTAAAAGGTTGGATGACTCATTTATAATTCTTTAGAAATTGAAGACAATGGTGTGAGGAAGTTGTAAACACCTCAGCCTCACCTTTGTACCTCAGCTCATCATTTCTGAGACTGTGCTGGGTTTTCCTCTCAGCTCTCCAGTCCAACCCTTGGAGAGGGGATTGGTTTTCAGTCTCTTCCCACCACAGAGCTTTCAACTCAGCTGGGACCCCATGGTGCTACTGCACTGCTAATGAGTAGAAAGTGAGCCAAGGACCATCTTCAGTGACAAACACACCACCAAACTACAGTAGACACTATTTTTCTCACCAAAAAGGCCATCAGCAGCAGCTGAGGGAGCTGGGAAAGGAGCTCAGCCTGGAGCAAAGGAGGCTCAGGGGGACCTTGTGGCTCTGCACAGCTCCTGACAGGAGGGGACAGCCGGGGGGTCAGGCTGTGCTCCAGGGAACAGGGACAGGAGGAGAGGGAACAGCCTCAGGCTGGGCCAGGGGAGGCTCAGCTTGGACAGCAGCAGGAATTTCTCCATGGAAAGGGTGCTCAGGCCTTGGCAGGAGCTGCCCAGGGAGGTGTTGGAGTGCTCATCCCTGGAGGTGTCCAAGGAAGGGCTGGAGGTGGCACTGAGTGCTCTGGGCTTGGGCCAAGGTGGGCATTGGGCACAGGTTGGACTCACTGCTCTGGGAGGTCTGATCTGAGAACTGGAGAAATGCAAATTAATAATATGACTTTTAGAAGGACCAGGTACCAAATTCCCATTGCTGAGGACATGCAAATTCATCAACAATGAAATCTGGGAGTTCCAGACAAGGCTCCAGCAGGGTGATGGCTAAACACACTAGAAGCAACAACAGTCCTCCTGCTTGGGGCAGCCACGACCTCCCAGTCAGCTCCTGAGTCTGAGGTGCTGGGGAAGGGCAGGGATTGCATCGCCTTTCCTTGGTGTTTTCCTGCTTTTCTGTCAAGCACTGGAAGTAGATGCACCAGCAAAATCATCACTACATATAATCAGAGAATCCCAGAATCACTGAGGCTGGAAAAGCCCTCCAGGACCATTGACTCCAAGCTGTGCCAAATCCCCACCTTGTCCCCAGCCCAGAACACTCAGTGCCACCTCCAGCCCTTCCTTGGACACCTCCAGGGAAGAGCACTCCAAACCTCCCTGGGCAGCTCCTGCCAGTGCTTGACAACAATGACTATTTTCAGAGAAGCCCACATGCATCCATCACATGCACTGCTGCTATTGGAACAGGATTAAAAAAGTCACCATTTAAATGAAAATCTACTGATAGAGTTCCTTGAAGTGTCTCAGCTGCAGATTATTTTGTGTGTGTGATGGCTGGTCATCCTCAGAGTTCTGTGGGCCTCAGTGCTCTTCTCACTTCACACCAGCAGTTTCCAAAGGCTCTTCCAAAACCCTTTCCCAAGGGTTTTTAACAATCTGAATCCATCTTTTCCCAAAAATACCACCCACTTAACACCAGATGGCACCGCTGACCACCTAAGGGCTGAACACGAGCCCAGGTACTCGGGACAGGTTCAGATCTGTTCACTCAACTCGTTTTACAGCTCCCGAAAAGCCTCCTCTTGGTGCTTCTCTTCTTTCCTCGCTGTGCTTTGTCACAGACACAAATCTGTCTGCTTGCTTCATCTTCCAACAGCCTCTTGCTCAAAACAAGTTAAAATCCTCCCCAGGATTTTTAATTCCCTAATTAAGGCTGGCAATACCCTGATTAACAAATGTGAAGCAAAGGGAGTCATGATAGACGAAAGGCTGACTCAGTGCACTACTACATCTCTACTTATTTCGAAGTACAAGCAGCTTACAAGCTTTGCCTCAGTAAGAGGTGAACAAGGCCCCACAAAACCTCATGTGAACTGAAATTCAGAGCTCTGTGAAGTCTGTGAGTGAGCTGCCAGCCTGGCTTGGACACCCAGCACACCACCCCGATGGAATCAGCCCTTCCTGATCCATCACACAAAACTCCTCTGGCAGGACTGGGTTTCAGTCACCACCAATCTGGACCCCATTACTAAAGGGGGGGAACAAAAATAGGTTGACTTGATATTAGCATTTCTCTTGAGTCCCTGGGAAACAGAAAGGCTGGGGGAAGGGTGAATTCCTTCCCTATACAACTGAGAATTACATCCTTTCTCTGGAATGTTTAAGCTAATTTGGAGAATTTAACAGATATTAATGTTCTTGCTGCAGAGTCACACACACCAGTCCACAGCCTGAGATGAATTACTTGTGAATCTTGTTCTACTTCCACAGTTCTCTCTTGAAACAAGGCATGTTTTATAGCACTTTATACCTTTTTTTTTTCAAAGTAGATTCCCCAAATCATTGCCCTTCTGTGAAGTCCATGGCATTCCCTAAGCTACCTAGAAAGGAGTGAAATCTCTAGACCCCATTCAAAGATACCTTCTCCTGGTTTCTCATTTCCTGAGGATACACAGGCAGAACTTGCCCTGTGTGTATTCTCCAGGCTCACATTTTCCAGTACCTCCCCTCCCCTTAATGCTTCAAAGTGCTTCTGCAAAGAATCCAAGCCCACAGGCCAAACTCCTGTGGTTCTTGCAAAATATCCCCCAATTACAACTAACTGAACAACCAACTGGCTTTACTGGGTTTGAATCTCACCCTCAACTCCTGAACAACTCCTTGGGTTTCAGCTGAGGTAACTCAGACATTATCCAGCTTTACCACTTCAGTGCTACTGAAAAAAATATTCAGCAAATCATCATCCAGGGCTGTACCTTTCTAAAAAGGTAGTCAAGTCCAGAGTTATAGAATCATCACACAATCCCAGAATGGTTTGGGTTGGAAGGACCTTAAAGCTCATCCAGTCCCACTCCCTGCCATGGCAGGGACACCTTCCACTGTCCCAGGTTGCTCCAAACCCTTCCCAGCCTGGCCTTGGACACTGCCAGGGGTGGAGCAACCTCTTTTGCCCTCATTAACATATGAATGCATCAAAATTATAACTCTGATCAAAACCCAGTGAATGATAAAACACACAATTTATCCAGTTTCAATTTATTTCTTTTTCTATTCCATGTGTCAGAGCTTTGCTGTTTAGCCAGTGTCCCAGCAGGGAAACCTGCAGTCCTCATTTCCAGTATTCCTCACAAACTGGTGCTAAGGGATATCAAGCACCCACTGTCGTGTGAGAACATGCTCAGAGTGTAAACGTTTGTGGTTAAAACACCAGCAAAGCATCTCTTAAAGAAGTGCATTTGTCCTCAAAATCAGGTTTAATCTCGCTTTTAATGAGCATTTCTGGGATGTTTTCACCAGAACAGGAACCCAAAGGAAGTCAAAAGATTCTTCATATTAAATAGAATTCAGGTGTAACTCCAAATTGCAAATTTCTCCCAAATTCATCCTTTTTGATTCCATTTGGTTCAGGTTTTGCACTCGCAGCAATGCCTCCTGGTTCCCAGGCAGCAGCAGGAATGACCTGTTCCTTGGCAGGGGAACTGTTATGTTTCCATCACAATGCATAAGCTCCACTTCAAGAGGGCGAGCAGGCAATGGGCCAAGAGCAGAATACCTCTGCTTTGCAGTCATTCCTGAGCCAAGATATTAGTTTTACTTTTCGAAAGCATGAGTGGTCAGAAAGACCTGCTTGGAAATTGAAACCATCCTCCATGCACCTCGATTCTCTGCAATGAAGCTTGAAAAGCCTGTGGATTACATGACTCATGCAGCGTGGGGACTGCAGTTGCCCTATCAATAATGCTCTCAGCTTATATTTCTCATTTGCACCTCGCTGCTTTTCCTGCCCTTATCACAAAGCAAGGAGCTCAGGCTGTGGGTCGCTGTGAGGAGCTGTGATTGTGTGGTGAGGAGCTGTGATTGTGTGGTGAGGAGCTCACTGGACAGTCCATCTCCATCGCTCTGGGACAGCTGCTCGTGATCCATCTTCCCTCCCAAGGGTCCTGAGCAGCCTCTCTGGAAACTGTGGGACAGCCCCAGCACCTCCCTGCTCACAGCAGCCTGGGACACAATGGGATTTGCCTTACACTCCTCCAGCTATCCAGGGCTTGCTTTCATCTCAGGAGCAGCCTGAAGTATTTTTCAAGCTGTAGCATTTCTGTTTTATGGCTGTCCAAATGCTGCAACATTCTGCTGGTATTACTATAAAAATCCTGGAGAAAAACTTAAGCCGAATTAATTCCATGCAGATTGTGATTCTCCATGGCTTAACTCAGTTCCAATGCTGGTTCAATCAAGTTTGGTCCCTTCTGCCTGCAGCCTCTGGGTCACTGCTCCAGCTTCAGGTGCTGGGGGCTGATCTTGTAGGATATTACATGAGGAGGTACAAAACTGGGGGGCAGCACATCTCGCTCTGCTTTTTCAAACACTGGGAGGATCCACTGGCTCAGGACAGACTCCACCTGAACCACCCCTCCTGCACACAGCTAACTGGGAGCCCACAGTGACTGGTGCTGCTTGGAAATGAGAATTTTGGGGAAATCCACGATATTTCATATCCACAGGCTATAATGCTGTGCCTCCCTCCCTTGGCAAGCCAGCCTAGACACTGAAGCTGACTGGGAATGAATTAAAACTGCACTCTGGGGTTAGAGCTGTCAGGAGGGAGCTGGGAACTCTCCCCAGTGCTGCAGGCTCTGGCAGCATCTCCTCCACTCTCATCTCTTATCACAGCCACTTGCACATCTCTGAGACCACAAACCTTACAGTCCAATCCACTATTGAGCATTCCCTTTTACTTCTGCAGAGTGCCTTGTGTAACCCTCATGCACTGCATGTGGCACTTCCCCTTGCCCTAAAAACCAGAATAAAATCTAATGGACCTTGATGGAGTCAGTGCATCCCATCCCAGCAGATCTTCTGAAGGACAGCAAGCTAGAACAGGCCTGAAATTGCACCAAATAAGGTATGGCTATTTTTAGACATACCCAGAGCTGGATGGACAATATTATTCCAGCCAAGCTAAATCCACAGGTTACACAACCCTTCTCTCTAAAAGCTAAAAAGCTAAAAGCTAAGGAAATAGGCATGTAAAAAGCTGAAGATGGAACTGAAAATTCAAACAGGACAAAAAATTTTGTTTTCTGTGACACCTGAACTCTCAAGAGCATCCTGCAGTAAAAAAAGAAAAAAACAAAAAAAGGCTGCAAATGCTTTCCTGGAACCTTTGAACCATCTGGTCTTCAATGTAAGGCCAAACACCATTAGTGTGAATGAGTTTTTGATGACTTTGTGTTTCCTTGAGACAACTCTTGACTTTCCCATACATTCTGGAGATTCCCCACAAATGTTAACACAATGTAAATGCAGAAAAATCACCTCTGAGAAGAGGGGAAATTAGGAATAGTTTTGTACTAACGTCCACAGGGTTACACTTTGTGTTAAATCCAAACACCTGGTTATTAGAACATACAAAATCTGAGGACAACAGGCAGAGGCACTAATTAATAATATTTTCTGCCATATACTTGTACTTTAACACTTACACGTTTCACATCACTGGTTTGTTGGCCCATGGAAATTTGGGAAGAATAAATTTTTAAAAATTCATGCTTTGCATCGAAAGGACTTCTAGTTTGGAGCAGGAAAAGGTATCCAAAATCCTAAAAAAGCCTTGATTTTACACTAGGTAGATGCTGCATTAGTTCAGCTTTTATCTAACTGCCTGCATAAAATCTCAATGACTTAAATTCCTGGCATACCTTGGTCCCATGAGTTTTAAAAGATTATATTGCATTTGAAAGTAGGTTTCAAACACCTAAGCAGCCCAAGTACCTGTAAGAGCACAAATGGAGCACAGTGTGGTGTCTCACCTGTGTGGGGAAGGGAATGAGCCCTGGGCTACCTGCCCTAGGGCATTGATGGCATAAAAAGAGAAAACAGCTATGACCCACTGGCTGATCCAGGCAGAGAATAAGGGATGAAACAGTTCTAAATCACATGGGCACCATGAGCTGGGACAACACAATAACCCCACATTCTCACTTAGAAACTAGTGGGAAAATACATTCTGGTTATTTTCTATGTAAAAGAGCACAACATATTCTCTTAAGAAAAGATGAGCTGAAGTCTGTGGAAAAGGCACTGAAGTTACCTTGAAACACTGAACTATTCCTGTTTCTTTTGTGTTGCCTTCCCAGGGTTGCTGTCTGCTCCTGCACAATCACTGCCAAAAACCATGAGGTGTGGGTTCTGATGCTCTGTGCCCCTGACTTGCACCCACAGCCACTCAGGGAGCAGCTGCAGCAAAGGAGATGCCTAGGACAGAGTTTATAGACCAGGATCTCAGCTTGGTCAGTGCCTGTTCCCTGCTCAGGACCTGAGTTCTGTCTCTGGGATCCCCAGCACTGGTACAAGGAGTTCCCTCTGTTCAGCACAACTGAATCCACCCAAATCCCCCAGTTCCTGCAGCCAGGCCAGCCTTTCTCATGTGGAGCAACACCAAGGTGTTCTACCAGATTCTGCTTAATGCCCTCACTACCTTCAGGGTAGTGCAAGCCTACAAACTTTGGTCCTTGCAGGACCTGAAAAGAACCTGCAGGAAAGATGGAGTGAGACAATTTACAAGGGCCTGGAGTGCCAGGACAAGGGGGAATGGCTTCACACTGACACAGAGCAGGGTTAGATGGGATGGGGACGCCCTGGCACAGGGTGCCCAGAGAAGCTGTGGCTGCCCCTGGATCCCTGGAAGTGACCAAGGCCAGGCTGGACAGGGCTTGGAGCAAACTGGAATAATGGAAGGTGACTCTGCCCATGGCAGGGGGTGGAACAGGGTGATCTTTATGGTCCTTCTATGATTACCTGTGAGCACAGCTAAGCCCCGTGCTCCCTGCCTTGTCTGAGCTGACACAGGCAGGGTACATCCCTCATCACCTTGTCTGAGCAGGATGAAGCACCAGATTTGCTGTAGGCTGCAGGAACAGACACCTAAACTAACCCCAATTACATTTCCATAGCGCTGCTGATCTCCCTGACTATCCTGACTCACTGTGAGATTTCCCTTCAGGCAGATGAAATGTTTATTCCCTGCCGTGGGGAAGTGACAGCAAGGTTTGAGTTCCCTCCTCCCAAACTGGAAGGCAGGATAGACACTCAGCAGCAGCCATACAACAAATCTGGGATGCTCACAACAGGTGGCAGCTGCTTCCAGGGACATGGAATGGGCCCCACATGCTGCTGCTAATGAAATAATCTGAGGTCAAACCAATATTTGTGTAGAACCACTGTGTTTATCTCCATACGTCAAGATAGCACACACAAATATTTATCTTCCCTGAAACCATTTTAAACAGAGTATTCCTACCGACTGGAGTGCTGCCGAAATATTTAACAGTCACTTCCTGAAGTATCCAACAACTCCCGAGACAGTTTGCCTCTATTTACGGCTGGATGAAGCCCGGGAGCAGCCCCAGCCCCTCCTGTCTGTCTCCAGAAGGGCTTTCAGCACATCTTGTGTTGTTATTACCAAGGGTGCCAAGTCCACAGACCAGCTCGGAATTTCAGCTCCTCGCTGCAGCTTCCAGAGGTTCCCGCTGGAATGTCCCTCGAACTCCCAGGCTTTGATGATGTTTCAATGGCACAGTGAAAGGCAGCTCCTCACCACAACAAAAGGCAGAGCACTGTGCTGGAATACAAGGAATTCTCTGGCCCCACAGAACATGTGTCATTTGGATGGGTTTTCCCACAGATTCCGATCCTTCTGGAGTGAGCTGCTGTTGCAGATCAGTACTGGGAATTGCTCTCATGCATGGGATCACTACATGAACAGAGCTGAACATCACAGACTTACAGAATCTCCGACTGTTACAGAAGTGAGGATAAACTTCAGAAGTGAAAAGCAGCAAACTCTGAGTAGGTACTACGGCTATTCACCACAATTACTCATCCACACCACAGAACACATCACATTTTCCAAACCCACTTAACTTCTCAAGTGGGTGTTAGGTACTTGTAATGACTGAAGCTCCCACAAACACCCTCTAGCACTGGCAGCTCCATGTGTTAACCCTTCAGTCTCAAATGACTCAGTGATATTTATTTGTCTCTGAGAAGTCTCCACATCATCAGAGAGTTTTTGCTATGCTGGAGCTGATTGTTCTGTTTCACTGTGTGCAAACATTAATGTCTAGCTCTATATGTGTATACAAACAGTGTGAACATCAGTGCACTGAGAACCTGGCAGAGGTAACCTGGCAATTCAAATCAAAAACTGAAATGAGTCTGTAGCATTTCTAAATTACATCTGTTGCCATCTCCTTTTCAAAGCAAGGTGGGTGTAACATTAAAATGCAAATTTGCCTCCTCAACACCCTTCTCTTCTGCCCATATTCAGGATGTTGAGCATTTAAGGTTAGGATTGGAAATACTGTTAAAGGATGGGAAAAAGTGAAAAATTGACTGCAGTGGCCCCTGGAGTATTCCTACTGTCAGAGACCAACAGCCAACTCTCCTTAAGAGAAAAAGACACAGACACTCCCTGCTTATGTGCAGAGACATCAGCAAGTACCAGGCTTCTGCATCTGCCCCAGGGGAGAGGGGATCGTCCTGAGTGCAGCTCCGTGGGAAACAGACATCTCCACAGAGTGTCATCCAAAGCAATTTGGAGATGAGAAGGCTCCTGGGGACAGCTACAGCAGGTGGTACCTGGCAGCCAACAGGTTATAAAAAGCTTTAATGTGATGTTGGTCTTTACTCAGCCCAATGTCACAGTGAGTATCCCCATAGACTGTTCTGTTTATCCTCTTCACAGAGGTAAATATGTCCATGATTTATCTTGGTTTTATTTTTTTTAATTGAACAATCCTTTTAAAAGCCATTTTCATATGATCATCCTTGCTTGTGAGAGACCAGCAACGACATGTGGGTAATTCACTTTACAACACATGTAAGAGATGAGGCCTTTGTTTTCAAGACCCTCCAATAAAATTCCCATTTTTTTAGCTAAACCAGTTGCTTTGTTGCTGGTCCACCCTAGGACATCATCTCTTCATAAAAATAGCATCGTAGATGCCCCAAATGGGCTGAACAGACTAGCTGGGATTGAGCACTCCATGGTGAGCAGTTCCTGCTGGAGAATTCCCAGGAGTAGCAGGAAGGCAGGAACAGCCCTGGGACACAGCCCTGGGACACAGCCCTGGACACAGCCCTGGGCACAGGATCTCCTGTACCTGGAAGCTGAGCAAGTTCAGCAAGCACCAAGTCTTTGTTCTCCTTGGGGAGATCCCAGGTGAGCAGCCAGACGTTCCATTCCAAGCCTGGATCAGCCCAAAAATGCCTCATTACACCTAGGGATGGTTCAGCACCAAGGCAGGAGAAATGGGGGACCCTGAGACACAGAGCTGCAACCAGAACTATCAGTGGCTGTGAGAGGAGGGGTGGGACAATTTACCAATGTCAAATTATATAAATGTATGTGTACATTTGATTGCTCAACCTGCCGTGCACGGGCTCATGTATTAAACACCAGCTTGCACATTCCACAAAGAGGTTTGGGGGTTTTTTTCATTCTTTCTGGGCTGTCAGAAAGGATTTGGATGAGGTCAGTCTCTGAACACAGAACATTAAGTCTTAACTGAAGGAAGGACACAAAAGCTACGTCTCTACTGTACAGTGTGTTGCATATTGTGCATATCAGTTTGATTTGTTTTATTACCAACAATTACCAGCTCCAGGCAGGGTGACCTGCTGAACGAGCTGTCTGACACAGTCATTAGTCACAGCTCAGTAGACACCAGGATAGAGGGGGATTTGGATCCTGTAAAGCAACAGGCACTTATCAAACAGTTGAAAAATCATAGACTAAGCACAAGCAGCACCGTGGCTGCCAAGGGGGGAAGAAACCTCCTGAAATCTGGAATGTGTTTCTACTTACTGTCCATCCTAGTAAAATAAAATGATCTCTCATTTGAGCATATGGTTCTGCTTAGACAAGAAACTGTATATATTGGTCTAAATCCAGAATAGCCCTTCTGACATATTACTCAATATTAGAAAATCACTACAACCTGCGCACTCTGTAGCAATTCCTAATGCTAAGTGCAACAAACCTTCAATGAGCTTCCCCTTCCCTCTCTCCTCCCCAGCTTTCTGTCCTGGACCCATTTCATTCTTCTTTTCTCAGCTTGATACCTTTTCTATATCTTTCTCCTTTCTTTTCTCATCCTGACACACATCTCTTCAAGAAGAGATTATGACTTTTCCACATGAAAAGACTTCCAGCAGCATCCCAGAGTTCCCAGTTTGTGTGGCAACCTAGTGATTGCATAGAGACTGAGCTTTCAAATGGCAAATCCCTCATGGATAATCTGCATATGTATTTTGAAGGCCTTTCTGTATTTTAACAAATTGCTTAGCTTTTATGTGAGCACAGCCAGAGGGACAGAGGAAACTCCAAAGCTTTGGGGATGCTCAGGTGACAATGGAGATGGAGTCTCCCATTTCCAAAGCAGATTTCTCTGAGAATGAAGAAGGCTTTGCAGATCATGGACACTCAGTGGGAACTCTCTGAAGAGAAGCTGGTTGACATTTCTCTGCCTGTATTTCCCAGCTGAGAAAGTATTTTAGGCATGATCCAATATTTCCAGGGGAGCATACTGATTTTCAGAAAATGGCATTGCGAAAGAAATATTGAACTGAAACATTTCAGTGAGATCAAAACATTTGAATGGGGAAAGCTCTTGTTTGTAAGAATGGATATGGATGGGAAAGGAGCCTTTGCCAGAAAACCATGCAGCCAACTGGGCCTGGGCTGGATCCAGATCTGTCAGAGATGGATTCATTACTGCTGGGCTCTTCTGCAGCTCCCAGAGCTGTGCAGCCACGGGAGGAGGGGCAGTTCCAGGGCACCTGAGCTGCCATGAAACAAGAGCTCAGTGCCCTGGATCCCTGAGCTCTGTGTGCAGCACGACCTGGCTGCAGTGAGCTGGGAGAGACCTGCAGGCAATGACACCAGACATGAGAGCTGTCCCTCAACCAGCACAGAGTGAAAACCTGACCCACAGCAGGGGGAAGCACTCAGGGACACAAAACAGCAGTGGCAAGGAGCTGCACCATATGGCCCATGACTCCACTGTTTCTAAGAGCTGAGACTGAACAGGAGAGTTTTTCCATGAAAAAGCATCATCTTAGCTGAGTGACTGAACATTTACACACATGAGCAACAGGTAAATAGAACTGCATAAAGAAAAAACCAAAAATAATTCCTTGGAATTTTTTTTTAACAGTGTTCTTTTAGCAAAGAATTGGACTGGCAAAATCCCTCCCACTTATCATAAGGAAATTATTCCTTTGGGACCGTGTTCATCTCTGTGGACTAAGAAGTTATTTCCTGAATTTCATCCTGGCTCTTAGTTCCTATTGAATTTGCCATCCACCAAGTCAAGCCATGCTGTCTGAGGGAATGGGCAAAATCACCCATACCAGACCCAGGCTAAGGCATGGGAGCATTGCAGAGTTCACGAGTCTCAAAACCAGTCCCAAGGTAAGAATTGCATTTGCAAGTTGAAATCACGGTTTGACACAAAATCTTTCTGAAGAAACAAGAACTGATGGCAATGGAGGAAAAGCCTGAGCCAGTAGTTCCTTTACTTCTGAGGTAACATCACTGCACCTGCTGGGAAAAGATGCTCTTAAATCACAAACTTCTTCAGATCTTGACTACATTGTGAGGATTCTAAAAGATTCTTCCTTCTAGTTAGCCAAAAGAAAGTATTATTTGAAAGAACCCCCTCAACAGAGCAGGATATTTCATTTAGAAGCTCCTCTATGTCCTTGCACAGCCCCTCATCCAAAGAGGTGCTGACGGTCTTGGATGGACCAACACTGCTCCAACAGCACCGGAGAGAGGGGAGAGGGTTTGGGAGAGCAGCACAGAATGTGAGCCAGACAGGCAGCTGGCAGAGAGCTCCCATTAGCAGCAGGAATCATGGACTCATGGAAGGGACCTCCAGGGATTATCAATCCAACCCCTGTCCCTGCTCAGACACCTCAACAATGCCACCCTGTGCATCCCTGGCAGTGCTGTCCAAATGCTCCTGGAGCTCTGGCAGCCTCAGGCTGTGCCCATTCCCTGGGCAGCCTGGGCAGTGCCAGCACCCTCTGGGGGAAGAACCTTTCCCTGCTCTCCAACCTAAACCTTCCCCTGAAGCCATTCTCTCCTTCCCTGAGCTCTGCCCTCTGCTCTGTGCTGTGCTGAACCAGCCCAGGGCCCTCAGCCGCTCCTCGGTGGCCCTGCAGACCTTCCCAGCCCCGGGTCCCTCCTTTGGACACTCTGGAACAGCTTTGCATCTAAAAAAACACCTATCAAAATCACCTTCAAATCCAATGGGATAAGAGGACATTTCCATGAGTGAATGCCAGTATTTTCTGTGGGCTTTGTTGAAATAATTGCTCTGTTTTGTTTTGGTGACCTGGTGGTAATTTAGGCAAACTATATGGTAAATTAACAGCCTTTATCAGATGTGGACATTTTCACCAAGTAAGTGTGAGTTAAGCCCTTTTTTCACAGTGAAAGAGCAGAGCACAGAGGCACCCCGTGGTTTGCTGGCCTGAGATTTTCCTCTCACACACAGCAGCACGGGCTGCTCTGTGCCACGGGCGAAACGCTCGTGTGGCTCAGAACTCCAGCACAGCCCAGTGCTTCATCCACACACAGCCCTCGTGCAGAAACCAAACACACCCCCAGGCCCCTGGCACTTCAAAGCTGTCCCCAACACCTGCTTGGATTGCTCGGGGTTGTGCCCTGGCCGTGGGCCAGGCGTGAGCTCAGCCCTGCAGCTGGACCCCGACACATCACAAATCCTGGCCACGGCGCGGGCCACGCGCTGGGCCCTGCCAGATGCTCTCATTCCTGCTCCTCCATCTATCATCCCGGGGAGAAAGAGCATGGAACGAGCCAGCTGAGGAGGAAAGGGAATGGCACAGCTTGGGAGAAAGTGTAAAGGTGTCAGCAGAGGCACATTCCAGAGGGTGAGGTACAGAGCAAGGTGAGACAGCAGCCTGAGAGCAGCTGGGCAGGGAGAAGCACCCAGGGCACCTCCTGACCAGGGAGGGAACTGGGATGGCAAAGATGGGGAGGAGGAAGCCAAAGGAAAGGGGCAGGGATGAAGGTGGGAGGGAAAGTAGCAGAGCTGTACCTCAGCACAGCCCTGGTGTAGATCCTCAGCCTGAGCATCCTCATCATCCTCCTCCTCCTCCTCCCCCTCCTGCCACAGAGGGAGGTTCAGAACAGGGCAGGACCAAGGCACTGCTTCCCTCTGACAGGCACACTCAGTCATCCCTCAGAAATGTCCAGGGGATATCCCTGTTTTGTAGAGTAGCGACAAATCAAACCTTCCTGTGGCTACAGAGAGAGCTTGGACAGGACACTGAGAGTTCAATAAGATGTGGGAAAAGACCTGTGGAGATGCTTCCTCATTTTGTGATCAAAGCCAACTAAAGCTGACCATCCACAGCAGACTCGTTGTGGATGTGAAAACTCCTGCACCAGCCAGCAGGAAAACTGTCCCCATTGTCCCACTCTCCATCAGGTTGGCAAAGAGCCTCAAGTGACAGGTAACTGGCTGGAACAAATACGAGGTAAAATCAAGCTTCATTGCTGTGTATTGCTCTGGGTTTGCAAAGCTGTGGTAACAAAAGGCCTTTAATAGAATAGGAGATATAAAAAACCCCTAAACCATCTAGTCTAAGGCAAAGTCTGATGATTTCAAGTAGTGTGTTGTGTTGTGTTGTGTTGTGTTGTGTTGTGTTGTGTTGTGTTGTGTGCTCACTTCCATAGCAAGGGAATGGAATTGACAGATTTAGGAAGTCATTCAGTCTTTTCTTACACATTAGTGGAAATGTAGCAGAGAAAATTACACAAAGAGAGAAGCTTCTCTTTTTACAGAGAGATACCACAGAGACATTTCTCTTTACAGAGAAATACCATAACACCCCATTCTCTTCAAAAACCCCACACACTTAAATAAAAGAATAACAACCCCAAAGAAAACCCCAAACCTTTGCCCATGGCCTCAAAGCCACCCCTTCCCTGGCACATCTGTGCTCAGACCACAGAGACACCCCTCAGTCCGAGCTGTAAATAAACAGCCTGGAAATTCTGTGATACTGATTTGTATGAACAGCAAAAAGAGACCAGGGGAAAGGGACTTGCCTGGCAGCAGGTAAACAACAATCCCAGGAAAAATCCTGGTCTGTAACATCCCCACCCATGTCTGGCTCCACATGAGACCCAAACACCACACCACCCCAACATAAACCTGGAGCACACCTGCCCTGGACAGAGCCTCTCAGATGTCTTTGCTCCTGCAACCCAAATTTATTTTGTCTTTCTACATCATAGGCAAACCCTATAATAAAGGTGAAGACAATGTGCAGAACTATGGGTGGAGTAAGTATGGAGCCAAATTAGCACAAATCCTTTCAATACGAGACAAAAAACATATGTGAGACCATACCACCTGGATTGGAAGCACAGGGAATTCATTTATATGCCAAAATGTTAGAAAGTGGATTTTTACCATATTTTAGAACTTCCTGTTACATAACAAGGAACTGGAGCTGTGTGGGAAGCTCTGGGATGTCACCCCAACCTGCAGGCACCTCACTCCTTATCCCTTTTGGCTTTATACAAGGGAAGACAAATAACACAGAATAATGGGTTATCCCTTCTTATTTGGCTTAAAAGAAGAAAGAACCTGAATTACTGAAAATCTGATTTACAAATGAGGGTCTGCTGTAGCACCCTCATCTCCAGCAACCAAAATGAATGAACAGCAGGGGAGTGGTTGATTCAATACCTGGAAGTAAAATACTGATGGATTAAGAGCATCAAGACACATCCAGTACAATTCCAGTCTTGTTCAGACACCACTGAAAGCCTTTGCCTGTCAAAGTCTCATCAGCCATCAGAATACAATCAAATCTGTTTAATGTGTTGATTTTTAATATTAATCAGGGTGCCTGGAATACAAAAAAATCACTAGTTGTTCTTGTTTGAAGTAAAAAGAAAAACAAAAACTGGAGAAAAATTACTTGGGAAAAGAATTACTTTCAAAATTTATAAATCATTCTGCATTTAACAAAACCACTCTCTGCACTCATATGGCTCCCAAATATAAGCCCAAACTGGGATCTGCCATCCAGCTGCTCACATCTCAGGAATGTCTCACTGGAATTACTGGGCAGTAATGAAAAAGGTCAAGAACTTCTCTGCTCTTCTAAGTCACAGAAAAAGAGGTAAAAAGGCAATTAAAAAAATGTCAGCTGAAATGCTTCACTTTATTTATGAATCTGGCACTACACTGAGATCCCAACTGATCCAAGCAGTGCTGCAGAGCTGGGATCAATGACATGGATGTGAACTTTTGTCCCCTTCTGTCCCTGCTCTCCCTCCAGGCTGGACATGGCACCAGGAGGGGAAAGACATCCACTGCCAGCAATTCTCTGGATAACTTCCACAAGTGCAGAAACTGGAGAACATTTAGAGCTGAGAAAACAAGCAAGTTTTAAATAGGGAAAGTCCAAAAAGTTCCCTTGTAATCACCAAACCAGGCCCCTGCACTTTGCCACATTAGAGCATCACCAGTGCTCTGTGCAGGTGTCTCAGCAAATGCCACAGAGAAGAAAATTAGGAGGAAATACATGTCATAAATACACATATTATGTTAATTCAGTTGATTTTATTCAAATGTTATATATAAAAATATATATATACCAAAAATTGTATATATACATATACATATACATATATATACTTTTATTACATTATAAATTTATATTATAATTTTATTAATATTATAATGTTATATACATTATATTATAATGTGTAAATAATTTTATTATAACCATTAATTCCATAGTATTTTCAGCCTATTTTTCAATTAGTTCTACTGCAGTCCAAGTAACACTTCCCTTACCTGTTCTGGTGCCTGCATCAATATCATTTACATCTTTGCCCATCCTCACATCCTGCACAAAAGCTGGAACTTTTCACCTACAGCATGGTCAATTCTTTGCCTTGAGATTCTTTCCTTCTGTATTTAACTGGGCTGAAGCTGCATCCCTAAATCCCCAAATCCCCAAATCCCCAGATCCCCAGGGTCAAGGATGGGAATGAGACATCACATAACCAATTTCAATGGTAATTTACTCCCCTGTGTCTCTTTCACACATTCTAACAACTTTGTTTCCTCTTCCCTTACAACACCCCCTGCTCCAGACCCAATGTCACAGGTACTCTCAATACCCTGAGCTGCCCAGTGAAATGGAAATGGAGCAGCTTTTTAACTTACAGTTTTGAAGGGTTTTTATCAAGAGAAAAAATTACCTACCTAAAGTTGTTTTTTCTAACTGTTACTCTGAGTAGTTCTATTACCTTCCTCTGCTTATATATTATCTTTATGTATTTATTATCTTTATTCATATTTATCAGCAGTTCTTGAGTCTCCTAAGGGAAACAAATAAAGATCATTCTCCCTAATTTCTGCTAAATAAATTTCTTCTTTCTTCTTTCTGCTAACACTCTTTGGGACTCCTCTACATCAATGACTCTTTGCATGTTCATGATTATTTCCATCCAAAAGTCACTTTAATGGTTTCATACCCAAGCTCAGTGCTAGAGCAGTTGGTGTGAAAGTGCTTTGGGAGACATCTCTGAGGTGGTTATTCCCTGACATTCAGGGAGGTTTTCAAGCAGGGCAGCACTCCCATCCCACAGGCTGCAGGGCTGATCTTGCAAAGCCTGGTTTAGTGTCAAAAACTGAACTGCAAAAATGTTCATGTGTAAAAGACACAACAAATTGGACCCCAGCACTGACATCTGCCCTAAACTGCTTTACAGGATTTCACACTCAGAGGTCTCTGCACCAGGGATTGCTCTCTTCCCTGCCTGTCAGCCAGGGGAGAATCCACACCATGGAATGTGTGTGTCTTGCTGCCTTTTCAATGGATTTTGTAAGGCAGAAAATCAGCTGTTTGCTACAAGCCAAGAATATAATAACATTTAATTGCCTTTATGTGCTAAATGACTCATTAATTACACTGAACACACATAATTACACTGCATTTGTTCAGCACAGGCGAGTTGGTAATGAACAGCTCTGCCCTTTCCAGTAGCTTTGCTCCCTAAAATCCTGAATCCACTGTCTCCTACATCAGAGCCACCAGCAGTGCTCCCAGCATGGACTTTACTCCCATTTTATGCTTCTAAATGCTTGGGTAAAAAATGTTCAAGAGGTAACACATGCTTGAGGGGGAGAAAGAAAGCTGCCTTTTCCATTTCAGCGTCTCTTTTTATTTCTATTTAAAGGGGTATTCAAACAGGGGGTAAGTTCTTGGCTAATTTTGCAATTCCATTCTGTGCTTATCAAGTTTTTCATGTCACTGGCATTAGTGTTTGGTGTCCAGATGGATCCAACCCTGTGTCCCTGCATACCCAGCAAGGTATGACAGAGTTCCTGCTGCATCTCCTCCACCACTGCTTGTTTAAAGCTGACCCGCAAGGAAACAACTGCAAGTTTTTCACAGCAAAAACACCCAACAGGCTCTTACAACTCCACGAACACCTCATGGCCTTTGCTTTGCCTAGGCTGTATAATCAGCCTTTGGCTTTCTGTGCCAATATCCTAAAAACCTGACCTAGCAGGGTTCTCTTTGTGCCAAGACTTAGAATTTAAGCATAAAAGGTTTCAAACGGTTTCCCAACATTTCTGAAGCCCTTGCAGTTCTGGAAACACAGTCGAGCTCTGGGAACAGTGTATCCTCAAAGAATAAATTACCATGGGAGCTCCTTGTGGAGTAAAGCAGTGTGTAGGAAAGACCAGCAAATTCTGTCACAGAGGTTCAGCTCTCCCAGAGCAACACAAGCAGGCAGAGGTGGAAAGAACCATGCCAGTCTGGGATGCTGTTCTGAGGCCATATCTCAGCCACATTCTCTGCACTTGCTTATCTTAACATGTTGTTTTCTTATAAAGTACAGCATTTTTCCATAGTTCCTCCTCCCCACCCCCAGTCACAGAGTTTCTACACCTTTTATAAAAAGACTGGAAAATCAGCACCAGCAAATTGTACAGGGCTGAAAATGAACGAGGCTGTGTATCCTCAATATTAAATTCATTCATTTGCTGGGACTTAAGGAGACACTGGAGTTCTCTTTCTTATCCCAGTCAAATTCCTGGAATATTTTGAAGAAACAGGGACTGAGAACTAAAAACTGGGATAAAAGCTTTGTCATAAAACCTGCTAGGTGTCCCTAGGGAGAGCAGGAAAGACGCTGTGTGTTCCAAGCTGCTGGATATCCCAGCCAGCCACGAGCAGACAGAACGCTGCAGCTCAGTGCCCAAGAATGTGTTCCTCAGCCACAGCAAGCCCAGCCAGGACACATCAGGCCTTATTTAAATCATCTCCCTCCAAATTATTTCTAACCAAGGGATTAGGGGAAAAAAAAATCCATGGATCCACACACAAAAATAATGTTTAAATCAACCCTGGTCCAAACAAAGGAACTGACTGACACAGAGAGTGAGACTTGGCCAAACCCACAGTTTAAAAGATGAACTCTATTGAGGGTTCACACAAAGCTGGGTAATACCTGCTCCCACTGCTGTCCTGAGCCACCAGCCCTCTGCCCACCAAGCTTCACAACAAACATGCAAGGTCCAGCACTGATTCTTCCAACCAAACAGGCAGTGCTTGCTGCACCAGGCTCTGCTTGCAAATACCACCTGCCCTGGGGTTACTTGAAGAAACCACAGTGTGGTTATTGCACAGTAAAGTGCAAAGGGAGATTGCAAAGTGTTCCACTGTATCTTTCTGGGGTTGGAGCATCAATATCTAAAAGGCTGTGGCTTCATTCCTGTAGAGAACAGGATTAGCCTGTGGGACTTGTGCTGCCCTTAAACCCCAGGAACCCACTGAACACGTCAGGTTCTGCTCTGCTCAACTGGTGTAAATCAGAGTCACTGATGGGGAATTTATTCCAGATCTGTCACCATGTTCCAAAAGGTGCTAAAGCAGCCAGGATCTGTTTTCATCATCATTTAGCTGGCTGTAATGAGGCTTGCCTGAGCATTGCTGCTGCTGCTGTGATTTAAAGCAGGTTTGAGCTATCAGAACCATTCTCCTGCTCCCTTCTAGACCAAAAGCCATTGTGACAGTATTTAATGGTGCTGTTTAAAGGCCTGCAAGCCCAAGAATACAATTCTGAGTAAAATGAAGGTTGTCAGCTCTCACTACTGTCTGGCTGCAAGGAATAGGACCAAGTGCCAAAGGCACCATAACCCCCACAGCCTTCAGCCTCTGAGCAGGCAGATGATGACCACCATTCCCTGATTTAAACTTTATTTTAAAGGGTATTTTCTCTGTCATTTATCAACATCTTTTTATTTTCTATCTGAGGATACCAACCTGGCACTTCTCTGAGCAGTTAGTGTGCAGAACGTGAGCTCCAGCTAAAGGAGAAAGTTTATGGATGAAGCTGAATAAATACTGGCCCCACTGTTTTATCGTTTCTGTCTCACAAATGAATGGGATTTTTTAAGAACTCTTCTGTTTGCAGAATACAAAAATTCTATCCCTGAAACTCTGCATTACTGAGCATCTCCCACTGTTCATTTGTACAGTATTTACTGTAATTGAGTTACATCAAAAGGGATTCCTGATTCAGGAATAATTATAAAATAAATAGCAGAAGTAGCAAAGACTGACAAAGTATCATTTAGTGGTAGGAAAAATGCAGTGAATTAATATGATGATATTCTAGCTATTTTCTATGTATATTTCTTGGAAAAAATGCTATTAAAGACACTCTTTTTTTTCCAGTGGATTTAGCATCTTTCTCCTTTTGGAACCTCACTGAAGATGTCTGTTTGATTTTCCTCATTTTTGTTATGCTCCAGAAACTTGGCCAAAGCACCTTTTAATGTCAGCCAGGTCTGTGTTTTGCAGCTCTGTGTAGCTGCAGCATTTAGAGGATGTCTGGTATCCCATGGCAGCTACTCAGTTATTAACTGCTCTGCAAAGTTGGTGATTCCATTTCTAATTAAGAAGAAAGAAGCTGTGAGGTGGGAGGTGAAGATGGTTAATGTTATGACCTCTGTCCTTCAAGTGTTCCATAAAATTATCCTGCCACTTCAGGATGTTATAAACTGACTCTGCTTGCATGTGCCTGACCTGCAGCACTGCCCTGGATGGAGGCTCCACTGCAACACCTCCCATGCAGCCTCCCCAAACCTACTTGGACTGCCTGAAGCTCAGAGCTCGGAAAATGACAATGAATTCCTGACTTTTATCCAGAAAATCAGAGCAAATTACTGTCAAGGTGGAAGTAGACAGTGATCCTCTCTTGAATCATAAAGCTGGGTGGTGTGGTTGCCACACCTGAAGGATGGAGCCATCCAGAGGAACCTGGGAAAGCTCAGAATGGGAATTTCATGAGGTTAGACAAGAACAAGGTGCTGCAGCTGGGTCATGCCAGCCCTCCAAGGATGAGGTCCTTCCAGGGCACGAGAGGTGATAGCAGCAATGGCTTATCCAAGAAGTGAGAACAAGATAATCAATGTCTATGAATATTGCAATGCAATGTTGGTATGAGAACGAGCTCTGTGGCTCACAGAGAGCTCTGCACATTGGCTGTAGCCTCTCCTAACATCAAAAACCATATTGCTCTAAGTATATTATAGCACTCCAACAAATTGAGCTTTAAATTCAAGGAAAAAAACCTATTGATTAGTGACCTGGGATCCTTTTATTATTTATCTGTTTCTAGCATAAGATGAATGAATGGGAAAAGAGAAAAAAAACTCTATAAAGTATATCATAGAATCGTTATAACCAGAGAATGGTTTGTCTTGGAAGGGACCATCTTGTTCCACCCCCTGCCATGGGCAGGGACACTTTCCACTGTCCCAGATTGCTCCAAGCCCTGTCCAGCCTGGCCTTGGACACTGCCAGGGATCCAGGGGCAGCCACAGCTTCTCTGGGCACCCTGGGCCAGGGCCTGCCCACCCTCACAAGGAACAATTCCTTCCCAATATCCCATCTCTCCCTGCCCTCTGGCAGTGGGAAGCCATTCCCTGTGTCCTGTCCCTCCATCCCTTGTCCCCAGTCTCTCCTCATCTTTCCTGGAGCTCCTCCAGGCTCTGCAAGGCCACACTGAGGTCACCCCAAAGCTTCTCCTCTCCAGGCTGAACAATCCCAACTCTCCCAGCCTTTCCTCCCAGCAGAGCTGCTCCATCCCTCTGCTCATCCTGGTGCCTCCTCTGGACTCTCTCCAGCAGCTCCAGCTCCTTCCTGTGCTGCCCAGGGCTGGGGCAGCTCTGCAGGTCTCTGGGGTCTCACCTGAGGGGGTAGAGGGGCAGAATCCCCCTGCCCTGCTGCCCACTGGGGGCTCAGCCCAGGGCTCAGGGGGTTCAGGGCTGGGCAGGTCCAGCTCTGACCCACAGCACCCACAGGTCCTTCTCCCAGAGCTGCTCTAGCTGCTCATCCCCAGCCTGGATTGATCCCAGGGGTTGTCCTGACCCAGGTGCAGCACCAGCACTTGGTGTTGTTAAACGTCATGAGATTCCCTTGGGTCACTCCTGGAGCTTGTCCAGCTCCCTCTGGATGGTGTTTAGGTGTGTATTCTACAGATGTTATGTATGTGTGGATTCTCTATAGATGCTCCATCCTAACAGTTCATTATGGGATGTACACAATCACGTCTATGACCATCTCTGACAGGATATATGTTATACAGAAGCCTTTTTGTAACTTACATCCATATCCTATAGACACAAAACTTCACACAATGTATTACCCCACATCTCAACATACATCACTATACAGTCATAGCACACAATATATAATCATGCAATTATTCTTGTAACAGTTTATAAATTCTATGGAATAATAATTACTATTAATTAACAGCAACTTGTATCATAGGTAATTGAATACAGGCAGTTTACAATTCCTCGGAAGAGTTGCACCATGCAGTGGCAGAGCATCAATGGAGCTGAAGCCCTAATTCTCCCTAGAGCTGTTGGGATTCTTTTCCTAGATAACAAAATATCCACAGAACAGTCCCTCTGCTTCACTTCATGGCTTTTTTCACCAGAATATTCTTGAGCTTAATGGCCTTAACTGCTCCCTCTCCATTTTGCCCCTCAGATCCTCCATTTGAGTAGCAGCTTTGTCCCTATAAACCCAACAGGCCCAGACTCCAGCACTCCCTGCACGCTTTGGAGCTCTATTTTCACTCACAATTAACTTTAACAACTTATCACTCATCCACATTGGGCTTAAAGTTTTATGTTTAGTTTCATGTAAAGTTATATTCACTCCCCCCCTGAGCCAACTCCAGCACCTCTTTAAAGTTTAGCCAATTTTCCTTCATAGGCCATTTTCTAATAAACAGTGCCAGTCTACTGCACTTAATCTGTTCCGCATTTTATCTGATTGGAAGCTTTTGAAGCTTAATTCACCTGTTTTTACATCAAACCTCCTACCACGGCTGAAACTTGAAACAGCAACTCCTCTCTACCTTGAGGAGGTCACACAATGTCTTTCCAACATAGGAAACCCAAATGTTCTCTTCAATATCTTTACCCATTGTTTGCAATATCACAGTCCTGACACACTAAATAAAAGGTAATTTATATATATTTAAAACATACTAAGAAGTTATGTGTAAGTGTAGTGCAAACCATGTAAAGGTGGCAAAGTCATCAAGTCACCATTCTGGATTCCCACAATCTACCAGCTCTAGGCAAATAATTTTCCATTAAAAAACCATCATTTCCTCAGAAATCTCTTATTAAACAATTAATTACCCTTATAGGAATACACCACCCAGCAGTTAATTCTAAGTTTTTCATTTCCATCACTATATTTTCTACAAGGTTTGGGCAAAATTTGCTGAGCACCAGTGCAGCACCAGACCACAGGACCTCTGGAATGTCCTTTGCTCCCTCATGTGCTGCAGGGAGAAGTCAGAGAATCATGGAATCATTGAGGTTGGAAAAGAGCCCCAAGGCAATCCAGTCCAAGCTGTGCCCAATGCCCACCTTGTCCCCAGCCCAAAGCACTCAGTGCCACCTCCAGCCCTTCCCTGAACACCTCCAGGGATGAGCACTCCAAACCTCCCTGGACAGCTCCTGCCAAGGCCTGAGCACCCTTTCCATGGAGAAATTCCTGCTGCTGTCCAAGCTGAGCCTCCCCTGGCCCAGCCTGAGGCTGTTCCCTCTCCTCCTGTCCCTGTTCCCTGGAGCACAGCCTGACCCCTGGCTGTCCCCTCCTGTCAGGAGCTGTGCAGAGCCACAAGGTCCCCCTGAGCCTCCTTTGCTCCAGGCTGAGCTCCTTTCCCAGCTCCCTCAGCCTGCTCCTGCTGCTCCAGCCCCTTCCCAGCTCCATTCCCATCCCAGCAGAAGGGGTGAGGACCATGGCCCTGTGTCACAGGATGGCAGATGTTTGTGCATGGGCTGCACACAAGCAGTGACTGTTTTGGCACACCCAAGGAATCATGAAGTCTGAATTGTCCAGCAGGAAAAATAGCTTATGTCAAAAAAACTTACGTAAAAACATAAAGGGAATTTCAAAGATGTTTTTATTTTTCCTTCCTCTGGGCAGGGTCAGGAGATAAAACTACTTTTCCTGATGGGCAGAGGGAATGGGGTGCTCCCTACATCACCTGCTACAAACAACCCTGGGGTTTTTTTACTGTGCTCTTGCTGCAGTTGTGCTTCATTTGTGCTTCATTTCTGAGAGGTGCATGAGCTCGTGTACTCCAATGTCAGCAGAAAAGATCATTCTGCTCATGCAGAACTCTTGGTGTCAATATCCCCAGGAGAGACAGGCTGGCAGGGTGATGAGAGCAGAAGGACATGGGGTGTCAGCTTTCCAGAAGCCTCCAGCACCAGCTTTCCTTGGATAATGCACACACAGCAAGGTCTGGCAGCAGGGCAAAGCTCAGTGCTCATTTCACCTGAACTGCAGCTGATGAACAAAGTATCTCCTTCTCTTTGCCACTCACACCTGAGTCTGTGCCAGCTGAGATCTCCACTCTCATGTCCCCATGGCTGCAAAGCTGTCCTGCTGCAGGGACACTGCAGCTCCCAGCAGCTCTGAGAGGGGACACTGCTCCAGAGGGAGCTGGGGTCAGCTCTCCAGGACAGTGCCCACATGGACAGAGCAGCATTTCCTCATCAGTGACTGTACCTCAGCGATGTGCTTGAGGCCAAAGCAGTTTCACAGGGCTAAAACCACAAACCAGCTCAGTGTCTAAGCAGCCAGAAGAGTTTAGTAAATAGTCCACACTGACCAAAGCAAGTGCTGAGCTCTCCAGCTTGTAAAAGTAACTGCTAAGATTGGGGCTTAGGAATAAAACCCATCAAATCCTGCTGGGCCTGCTTTTAAGACCAGCACGTTCTGGATCCTTCTGTAATAAAGATAAGATATTTTGGACCTGCCTCTGCTCCATTATGGGACCCAGTTCTTGTCTGCAGTGCACTGTGGCCAGTCCCTTGTCCCCTTGTGCCTGTAGCCTGCAGTTCTTGAGAGGGGAGCTGGGGTGTGAGTCTCTGCAGTGGGGACACCTTTGCTGCACAAGCCAGGTCACTTTTCTCTGACCACAACTGGATTTTGCTCCTCAGAAGTGCCACAGCCTCAGCTGAGCAGTGTGAGCCATGTGAAGGTTAGCACCACTGCTTTTGCATACTTGCCCCAAAAACTTCCTGTACAAAGGAGTTTGTCACTTGCCTTTTTTACAGGAATTGGACACCTTATATTATCAAAAGGAGATTGGTTATAAAGTTATTATCAAATCTATAATTTGCAATGCAATAAAAAATGGAGAATTCATAAAGAGTTATAATGATACCTCACTTATAGGGTACCTCACTTACTCCTTCCCAGCACCCTGGAGAGTCAGAGAGGGAAAACACAGCTTGTTGAGAGGAGTCAGAAAGGATCAGGTTTGGGTCAGAATCCCTCCTCCAGCAGTGGTGTTCCAGTGCAGCTGCTTTCTCACACCACTCACGTTCTCTGTGTTTGGGCTGCTCCACTGCACCTCAGCTCCTCCCAGGGGCCTGAAGAAGGCAGATCCTGCCGGATGCTGGCAAACAGCTTTCAGTAACAACCATCTTCATCCTAGATGTGTGCCAGGGGAAAAAAAAGTGGGGAGAGCCTGGGTTCCCAGGCTATAGAGAACAGGTAAGGAAAGGAGAAAGGTTGAATCATTATGAGTTGATGAAAATTTTAAAACAACAGAAGATATGAGATTTTTAAAAAGTAATCCCAAATGTGTAATTTACAGTACCTGGCCATGACATCTTTAGGGAACAGTCACCTTACCAAGACTGGAATTTTTCATCTAACTCCTCATCAGTTTCCATATTGCAGCAATGGGAAGGAAATATTGTCAGGGATTCACCTCAGTTACAAGGACTTTTCTACACTGAATCTGATGGTCATGGACTGACATTACCATTTGTCATTTCTCCCTCCAGCTACAAATGTAGGCTAAGGGGGTTAGACAAGAGGTAAACATTTGAAATTCAGTAAAATAAATCCTAGGTTTAGCACCTGCTTTAAAATACTGATAATATTTAGGAGATGTGAATCCAATTGAGAGACATTGAAAGTGAGTTATGGCTCTAAATCAAGAGACTTACCTGTGTACCCTGAAACCAATGCTATTTAATGCTCCAGATGGGAGCAGCAAACATTTGTGCACCTTTTTCTCCCCAAGAATACTTAAAGGCTTCAAGATAGGTCAGTGAAATCCTGTATTTAGTCCCCTGTCAACCTCTGGGACAGCAGCCATTTCCATCAGCAGTGCTGAGCACCAGGAGAGTGGTGCCTTCAAACAGAAGTGCTCTAATTGCCAGCGACACAAACTGAAAAGGGAATTTTCTGATTTCTCACTGTGGAAAATCTTCCTCTGGACAATATAAAAGCCCAAAATGAATTTGGAATGGAAAAAAACAATCTTACCCTTAAAATTAGTTTGCTAATGAAATAAATAAATTCCTTGTTGAAAGTTTATGCAGGACAAACTCAACACACTCTTAAAATACACCAAGAGAGACAAAGAGCTCAGCCCACTGTTTGTGAAGTAACCAAGGAGGGTCACCAGAGTCATTCATGTCTGGCAGGTAACGTTCTCTGAAATAGCCTTTAAATAGCCTTAAAATAGCCTTGGAATAGCCTTTGAGTTCATGCCTGAGGCAGAAGGTCAGCTCTGCACCGTGGTGGAGCAGCAGAGACAAGCAATGCCACAGAGCTGTGGTGTCCAGTAGAAGCTCCTTGGCTTTATGGCACAAAATGGTTTGGCACTGGTGCACAAGGAGAGGCTGTAAAAACCAATAGGAATTACAGTATAATGCGAAGAGGGGCTCATTAAATTAGGAATAGGGTGTCTCAGAGAAGCCAGTAAGCTTCAGACTTGTGGAAAGAATTAATTGCATTAGAATACAAAAAAGTGGGCTGTGACATTTGTTCAAAAAGCCAAGAGGCATCACACAAAGAGGGCCCATCACACATTACAATGTGCAATGAAAACCAATATAAGCTGAGTTATGATTTCAAAAAGGGCAGTCGTTGAGTTGCAACACGTAATTGAAACCAGTAGTTCTTACAAGAGGCTATGAAGTGGGATTTGTTATCTTCTTAACACACACAGGCTGCCAGACTCTGCCTGATGATGCAAAATGGGGATTCTTGAGACCAAATGAAAAAAGGAGTTTTCACACTTGTGTTGTGTTGTACAATAGAAGCCAACAGAAAATGAATCATGATGTGTGGAAAGGGACACTTCCTAGCCATATGCAACAGCTATGAAATAAAAAATGCTCCTGAATGAGACAGGGTGGATGCAAAATTAGCAGCACTACAAAGTCAGGCCCAACAGTGCAATCAGGAGGGGGATTCACTGGGGCTGTTTGTTCACCTGAAGCCAGCATGCAGGAGAGTGTGAGGGAGTGTTCAAGCCATAATGGTGTTTATTCTGAGGAAAAGTTACTGCTGGTGCTTCTGAAGACAATTTTTGTAAAAGTAAAGTGTATTTTCCAGAACAAATGAAAAAACCACTACATTACCCAGAAGAGAAATTCCTCATGCAGGTAAAAATGCTGGTAGCCCCATTATTTTAGCAAGGCCACTCCATATGAACCTGCTGATAAGGTTAATCAGATCCTCTGTACTTGAAGGTACATCAGCCTCAGGAAACTGCAGCAGGGACAGAGATGGTAGCTGTGCTCCTTGACTCTCCATCCTGCATCTGCACCAGACATGAGCAGCACTCCCAGCTTTCCTGCCTAAGGATCCCACAGCCCCTGCAAGCACTTGCATTGCTGAAGGCTCAGGGCTTACCCCTCACCTCACACCTCGTGGCACTGACCCTTAGGAAAGAGGTGAGAGCAGCAGGTTCAGTGGAAACTTATTGGCAAATTTTGTTGGCAAATCATAATTCCAGTGCTGCAGACAGCAATGCAGCGATGGAAAACAGGCTGGGATTGTCATCCCACACACATCCCACTGCAATATCAGCTGGTACAGACCCAGAATGTCCAGTTTTCCCCTACTTTCTTCCCTCAAGCCTGTCAGCATCAGCAGTGGTGAGCACATGAACCCACAGCAGGGCTGAACTCAGTTCTGAGATTGACCATCCCTTCCCTGGGTGTAACCCAGAGTTTACATGTGGCTCAGGTATGACTCTGCACATGGCATGGGCCAAACTCCAGGGTGGCACAGGACCTCTGGAGAGGGAATGCCAACAGCCTAGCAAAGTCCTAAGCCGTGGCAAGCACTACCTAGGAAAAGAAGCAAAGTTGTCTCCCAGGAAAGCGAAAGACTGGTAAGACTTTGGGCAGGAGGAGCAGGTTTGGCCCCAGCATGAGCTGTGGCTCTGTCCCCCTGTCCAGGTCCTTCCTTTGTTCCCAGCTCTCACCACTGGCTTTGGTACCTCCTGCAGGGTGTAGTAACCCAGCAATTATTGAAATCAATTAGCAAGCTTTGTTTCCATTTCAGCATCTAGCAATGTCAGGAGCTTTCCAAGAGTCTGGTTCTTCTCAGGGTCTTTTTCCCCCAGTATGTTTTTAATTATAGCCAATGCTAATTTTAACAAGTTGTCTGCCTTCAGTTCTGCGTGACTATAATGTTCTCCAGCTGATTTTCAAAAATCAGAAGGTTTCAGCTTTTCAAGCTGCCTTTTCAACGAAAACAGCCGCCTGCTAAATGGCCTGGCAGCTGGCTCTGCCCTGCCAACTGCAGCACGCTGCATTCCAGGCAGGAGAATTCCTGCTCCCTCTGCATCCCGGGATGGAGCCATGCACCACTGCAGGAATGCACCAGGGCATTAACCCCTCCTCTGCTGGGCTGCATCCACACACACTCACCTGAGCTTCACAGTGCTGCATTTCCCACCTGCTTTTGCTGACTCACATTCATGAAGGGTTGCAATCTTTTCAAGCTATAGGAAGCATAAATAGATTTTAAAGCCAAAAAGGAAAACTTATGATCATCCATGGCAGGGAGTTGGAATTAAATTACCATTAAGGTCAATTCCAACTCAAACCATCCTGTGGTTCTATGATCTAACTGTCTGCACAGCACAGCCTTCAGGATTTTATGGATGATTCTCAATCCAGGCCAAACTTTCTTGGTTCAGATAAGATGTGTTTTCAGAAAAAAAGTTTAGTCTTCATTATAATCACCCAAGCTATGAAGAAATGGCCTAGCAATTTTTCATCAAGGTATCAGAATTTCTAATAAAACACAGATAAATTAAATAGGGAATCCTCATCTCTTCCAAGAGCAGAGGGGCAGAGGGTAGAGTTTGCTTTGGAAATCAAACTGTGCAACCTTGACTGTCAGTGATCACCTGGCCAGATTTTCCCACTTTGAAAATGAGTACAGCACATGCAATCTCCATCCTGTGGCAGCTTCCCACTGATGCAGATTGTCACTTGCTTTGGTTTTTTTGGTGTTTTTTGGTTTTTAATTGCATCAGTTATTGAAGAAACTTGAAAGGCAAAATTGTAAAATCAACTAAGTTAACACAATTTCTACAAAGCTCATCTTCCACTGCAAAAAATTGTCCTCCTGTTTTCTTTGAGTCTCTACTCCTGCTCAGAAATTGTATTTCGTGTTTGCTTATTTAAGATTTGTGCTATCCACCTGAACCTTTACATTTTTTTTTCCACAACATAAAATAAAACAGATTTCTAGATGTAAATTAAATGTTCAGGCTTTCCAAATCTGAAAAATTTTAAAGCTCATTTCAACAATTAAAGAATTCTGATTCTGAATAATACCCCTGGGCTTTCAAAATGAAGCTAATGGAAAGTCGACCTCACCTCACACAAATAAACTAAAATGTAAATACAAACCCACTGACACAACAAGAGACACAAGTCTGTGATGAAATAGAGCTGTTGGCTGAATGGAGCACTGTTGGATTTATCTGTGCACTTACCAATTACCTGAGATTTCAGCAAATTCTGTATTCAGTATCTGAAAAGACAGAAGATACCTTTGATATCTTTTTGGCCCCCAAGGCTTAGATCATCTACATTAACCCTGCACTGGCAATACAGAAAAACAACAAGATTGTTACTATTGTAATACAAAGCACAGTTCCTCCTTCTCCACCTTACAGCCAAATCTCTCATCACAATCTCAACTGGTTTATTTTGCATTTCAATATCAGTGTCTTGTTTCTCCCCAGGAATGGCAGAGTTTTGTTTCAAAGTTGGTGATTGCATTCTTCCTTTCACACTGAAGGCTAAATCCCACTGTAATGAAATTGTACAGCCCAGATACATTCACAAAGCTGCCAGACCCCAGAATCCCAGCTGGGTCAGGCTGGAAGGACCCCAGGGGCTCATCTGCTGCCACCTCCCTGCTCCAGCAGGGCCATCCCAGAGCACAGGGCACAGCAGGGTGGCCACACAGCTCTGCAATATCCCCAGCGAGGGACACTGCACAGCCTCTCTGCACAATCTCTGCAGGGCTGGCACTGCCCAGGCAAGAAGTTGTGCCTCCTGTGCAGGGGAACTCCCTGGGCTCAGTCCCTGCCCTTCCTCTGGTGCCATTGCTGCCCCCGGAGCAGAGCCTGGCCCTGCTCTGAGCCTCCCTGCACACAGGGACACCCAGGGCTCAGGGCTCCTCTCAGCTGGGCTCCTCTGCAGCCTGAACAGCCCCAGCTCCCTCAGCCTTTGCTGGGCACCCAGATGCTCCAGGCCTTCCTCAGCTGCCCCAGTGCAGGAGCTCCAGGTCCCTGCTGGGCTGAGGATCCAGAGCTGCACAGCACTGCAGAGGTGCCTCCAGGGCTGGGCACAGGGCAGGATCCCTCCCTGGCTGCTGGCAATGCTCTGCCGGATGTCCCCAGCATCCATTGGCCTCCTTGTCCCCAGGACACACGGCTGGGCAGGGACAGCTCATTGTCCCCCAGGGTCCCCAGCTCCTCCTCTGCCCAAACATCCACATTCCATCAAACACTGATACTCTAAGAAGGTCTGTTTGTCATAAGGATCACTAGATATGAACACCAACATTTTCAAACACTTTACAGCAATTTGTGAGTGGACCCAAATGACAAAGTCTTTCTGAAACCCTTCCTGGGCTGAGGAGCACAAGAGACATTGATGCCAGAGATGACAATTCCCAAAATTATTTTGAAAGAAAACTTCCCAGGGTTTTCCACTGAATAAGCAAACAGCTCAGCTTTATAAAAGAGAAACGTGCAATTGGGAACTTAATTATTCATAGAATCATAGAATTAATCAGAGAGTGGCTTGGGTTGAAGGGACCTTAATGCCCATCTTGTTTCAGACCCCTACCATGGGCAGGGACACCTTCCTCTATCCCAGGCTGCTCCAAGCCCTGTCCAACCTGGCCTTGGTCACTTCCAAGGATGGGGCAGCCACAGCTTCTCTGGGCACCTGTGCCAGGACCTCACTGCCCCACAGGAAAGGATTTTTTTTCTAATCTGTGATCAAAACCCACTCTCTTTCAGCTTGAAGCCATCCCCCCTTGTCCTGTCACTGCAAGCTCTTGCAAGGAGCTCAAATGGGAATCCCATTGGATTTAACCAGAGTTGAAACAGGCTCTCTGCATGTAGTCAGTTCTTGTCCCTCCCTATAAATACAGCACAGCCACCAAACTCATCCTCCCCGTGCCATCACTGCCTCAGACATCACGAGGGGAAGCATCCAGCATTCCAAATTAATGAATGATTTATTGACTTGTCATTATTCATGGCTATAAAACATTATCATGCTCTAAATAAGTAAAAACATTTTTGCAGCTGCTGCAAACGTTTCATTCCTAGCTGTAAGCTTGGCCCAGAGCACAGGGCTCTGTGCCTCAGTGCCAAATGCACAGTGAAGTAATTAGCACATTAAAAAAAATACACCTAATACAGTGCTCTGTAGCCAAGGTTTGAACATGAGCAGTGCTGATAACTACCCACAAATACAAATGTTTCCCAGACTGCTCCTTCCAGACAGGTAACCTTATCCCTCATCCCAAAGGTGTGGAAGAGCAAGGATGAAGTGTTACAGAATGGGAGCGACGTTGCACATTACAGATGTGTAAAACAGCTGGGCAAATGATGTCATTAAAAATACTTTGCCACCTCTGCTACTTGCTCTTGTTATTAAAAGCAGACATGAAGTTTCTTTACCTAATCACTCTGTGTAAACCTGTTGTGTCAAGTGCTCAAGTAGGTTCTGCTCCTAATTACCAAAGACAACCTGCAGCTGCTCCCCATAAACTTCTCCCCCTGGCTTTGAACTCACCGTGCTGCAGCACAGATGTGCTTTGCTCCTGAAATGCACATTTTTATCTGGACAGCAGAGTCTTCTTCCAAAGAAGCCATATGTGTTCTACTCCAAACCCAAGGCCCATGGAGCATGCGTGGACCACAGTGGAACATTAAATGGGAATAAAACCATCTCTGAGTCACACATACACACAGAGAAGTTGCAAGTCAAGTCTGCAGGCTGCTCCATTTCTCATGCTGAAGTCAAGCAAACCTCTACTAAGCTCCTTGGAACTCCAAAGCCAGTTCCAAAAAACCAACAAGAATATCTCAGTGGATTTCAATGGTGCCAAAATACAGCTTCTATTAATAAAGGGGAAACCAAGTACATCCTTGGGGGCCTTAAATACTGGCCTTGTCCTAGGTTCTAAGGGCATCACCTCCCCAGTGCTGGAAGTCTAAATTCTCCTGGGACCACCGAGCTTAGCTTCACTGTCTAGTCTCCTAATTGCAGGCAGAGTTTTCAGATAAACTCACTATGGTTCAGCCTTAGTAACACACTTGGTGAGTTTAGAAGGGACAAATAAGACCTGTGCTGAGAATTTATCCTCCTCTCACACGTGCATTTTTCCTCGTTTCAATTTTGTTATAACAGTAGCCCAATACACGCCTATGACTGATTTGGATTATTCTTTCCCAAGCACCCAGTGCCCCTTCAGTAACAGCTCATGTGATCCTCTCAGCAGGCAAGAGTGCTCTGCTGTGGTCTGTATCCAAATACTCCATGTTTTCTTTCCAATAACAGCATAGTTCTCCTGGACTGTTGTTCAAGAGGAAAAAAAACCTTACATATTAGTAAACATGGGTAAAAGTAGACTATGGGATAATCCTATTACATTTCAATAGGTTTTCTCTAACTCCAGCTGGCAGCACTACAACTGTTTTACTCAAGTGTGCAGCAGGAAATGAAGGCAATGAACCAATCACTCAGTGTCTCTTTATAATGACTGGCAGTAGACCCAAAACGTCCAAAAAACCAAATGTAATTAGCCCATGTTGGGACTAGCAAAGAATGACCCCATCCAGACTGTAAAAGAAGGGGTAAATAGGTATATTTACATTTACTAAATAGATATATTCCCTCTGCTTTGATATTGGAGCAAGACTTTAAAAATTCCTACTGGATTTCAGCTCACGGCTTTTTGCAATGTGTTGCAACTGCATGGGATCACATCTGCTGCTGCCATAGCTCCACTGAGGCTGGATGATCATTGACATCCCACGAAGAGCTGAAGAAGATGTGTTTTCACTCCCTGTAGGGGAATCAGCAGAGCTGCTCTGTAAGGAACACAGAGTTCTGGCCACGCCTGTTGATAAACAGGGGCTGCTCAAGGTCACCAGGCCAGGGACCAAGAGTTCTTCCCAGGATTTTTGTAAGGATGCAGGAACTGTAGCCAGCAGAAAATTCCAGCCGTGCATTTAGCTCAGGGGAACCTGAGAGCAGGACTTGGATACACAGCACATGCACTGAGTGGCAGCAGCACCAGAGCCCTGGTGAGGCCATCACTGGTGTGACATGGCAGAAGTGTTGAACAGGACAACTCCAACAGCTCAGAGCCCTGGTGGACATCACTGACCTGTGGGGCTGTGCTGGGACCAGAGTTACTGAAGAAATTGATTAATTGCACAGACAATTAAAGGGATTAAGTGCAACCACTGCAAATCTGCAGGTGACACCAAGCTGAGGTTGCAGTGACACCCCTGAAGGATGGGATGACATCCAGAGGGAGCTGGACAAGCTCCAGGAGTGACCCATGGGAATCTCATGAGGTTTAACAGCACCAAGTGCTGGTGCTGCACCTGGGTCAGGACAACCCCTGGGATCAATCCAGGCTGGGCATGAGCAGCTGGAGCAGCTCTGGGAGAAGGACCTGTGGGTGCTGTGGGTCAGAGCTGGACCTTCCCCTGAACCCCCTGAGCCCTGGGCTGAGCCCCCAGTGTGGGCAGCAGGGCAGGGGAGATTCTGCCCCTCTACCCCCTCAGGTGAGACCCCAGAGAGCTGCAGAGCTGCCCCAGCCCTGGGCAGCACAGGAAGGAGCTGGAGCTGCTGGAGAGAGTCCAGAGGAGGCAGCAGGGTGAGCAGAGGGATGGAGCAGCTCTGCTGGGAGGAAAGGCTGGGAGAGTTGGGATTGTTCAGCCTGGAGAGGAGAAGCTTTGGGGTGACCTCAGTGTGGCCTTGCAGAGCCTGGAGGAGCTCCAGGAAAGATGAGGAGAGACTGGGGACAAGGGATGGAGGGACAGGACACAGGGAATGGCTTCCCATTGCCAGAGGGCAGTTAGATGGGATATTGGGAAAGAATTGTTCCCTGTGAGGGTGGGCAGGCCCTGGCACAGGGTGCCCAGAGAAGCTGTGCTGCCCCTGGATCCCTGGCAGTGTCCAAGGCCAGGCTGGACAGGGCTTGGAGCAGCCTGGGATGGTGGAAGGCGTCCCTGCTATGGCAGGGGGTTTCGACCTGGGGATCTTTAGGATCCCTTCCAAGCCAGGCCATTCCATGATTCTGTGGTTCATTGTACTCCACTGGCCTGAAGTGACCTCAGTCTGGATTTCTGTTTGCTGGGATTCTCTGGACTTCAGGAGCTTTGCTGTGCTCCTCCATGGTGTAAACACCACCCAACACTGAACTGAGGGCACACTAACTGTTCCAAACACTCCTCTTTCTTTCCCATAACAGATACCCAGAATTACAGCACATACTCTGAATTATCTCCTCCATTTCACTTTTTTCCAGTGCCTTTGTCTGTCTCCCACCAGATTCTTCAAGGAATGCAGGTGCATTCTATTCTCCTTTTCACTGAAAAAATTTTAAAAAATGGTAAATAAGTCAATCCATTATTCTTGTGCTATTATTTCTTTTGGAAAAGTTTCACATGTGCAGCTCATTCTCCTCAAAAGCTGTTGCAAACGAATGTTCTTTTTCCTATCATGTTCAAGCTGAAAACAGAAATACAAACAAAACAGTGAATGGTCCTTTTGTAAGGAGACTCCTTGTAGAGGGGTTTTTTTATCCCTCAGTTTTTTTATCCCTCAGCATTTTTATCCCCAAAATGCTCCTAAATAGATAATTTCTAGACTGAAGTCAAAAGTCTTTCAGCGTAAGAACTGAATACTTTTATTATTCCTGGTAGAGTCACTATAAATTGGGAAAAAGTTGAGAAAGTTCCTTACTAGGGAAATCTTCACAGGTAGAAAATCCAAAGGTCTCAGCAGAGCACACAGCTTCCCAGAGAGAAGAAAAGCTGGGAAAATTCCTACTTCATCAAATTCACCTGGCTGTGAAACTACTGAACCTTACATTTTCCAAATTTACCTTTACCATCGACAGGAACTGCCTGGATTTTTGGAAGCATCAAAGATAACCTTTTGCAGTCAAGCTAAAGTAGGCACAGATGTTAAAAATATATTAATTGTCCTTGCACTTCTTGAAAAAATCTTTTTAAAAATATTTACAACATAGACAATATTGTATTATGTTGAAACTGAATGTTTTTCAAGATTTTAAGAATGATTTCTCATTAAATAAGATATGAATAGAAGGGACAAGGAAATAGTCATGTTCTGTAGCATGGGATGAACCCCAGGTTTCTCTGTTGAGAAAGCTCCAGATTAATCAAATAATTAGAAATTATTCCTCCAATTTGATCCTAGTAAATAGCTGATACACCACCAGGTTTACTGCTTCAATTTGCCAGGATAAATTTGTCTTGAAAATGATTCCTCTCCATCAGGACCCCTTCTGCCATGAACACTTCAGGAGAGTTGTCCTGATGGATGATTCTTGTCACATCTAACCCAAAATTCCATTGGGTTTTGTTGGGATTGAATTATACCTTTTGCTGAGCAATCAGAATGTCCTGACTGAGGTGATATAATTTACATTTACCCATTCAACATGCAAAATATAGTATAAATTACATTTTCTATAAATAAAACTAATTTTCACCACTTCTTTCCCTGATAGATTTTAAGCACTGACATGGTTGAACATGTCAGATCTTGTGCTTGCAGAGCAAGTGGAAGAAAAGTGTCTCTGAAGAGGTCCTGGGTCAGACTCATTGTTTCCTTTACTCATCAGGAAAAGTGGGTTCCCACTAATTATTTATTGCTCTGGTTTCACAGCCCTTCTTCCCACTCTTTCCCCCATCTCAGCCTCATGTCCTAACTTACTTCACCCCTCTATTTGCCAGGTGTGAGGAGATACAGAAACACCAGCTTGGGAATTGATAACATTCCTGCTCTTCAGCCTGGGAACATGGGATCTGTCCTGAGGACAACACCCAGACCCTCCCAGCCACAATTCACAGTCAGAGCCCAGGTGCAGGGTTTGTTTACATCAATGCCACCATCACTGCTTCTTAGGAAAATGTTCAGTCATAAACTAGTTTGACAGGAAGAAACCATGAACATTCTTGTCCTTGTGACCACCCCAGGTCTGTAAAACTGACACACTCAGTTTGGTGAAGAGTGTCTCAAAGGAATACTTCAGTCAAAATTCAAACTATCAATGCACACTTCAGCACAGCTTTCACTCATGTTCTTCTCAATTCAATACAAGTCAATTCAATTCTTCAGTAATTTCTTTCTCAATTAAGAGCTTGCCCAGCGAAGCTGTGGCTGTCCCTGGATCCCTGGAAGTGTCCCAGGCCAGGTTGGATGGGGTTTGGAGCAGCCTGGGATAGTGGAAGGTGTCCCTGTCCATGGCAGGGGTGGGACTGGCTGAGCTTTATGGTCCCTTCCAACCCAAACCATTCTGGGATTTTGGGATTCTGTGAATAATAAACATCACTAATACATCACAAGTATCAGTGGCTTGTAATATCTGGATGCAGTGACATCAGAACACCCAGACTTTGCAAGTGAGCTCCGTGGGGAAGCACTGTGGGGCACAGGGAAAGGTCCCACCAGACCCCACACAGCACTCACAGAGCCCAGGACGTGCTGTCAAACACAGCCTCAAGTCTCTCAGCTGAGCTGTGAACACCAGAAAGGCATCTTCCCACATGGACAGGGAGGAATCCCAAAGAGCTGGGTACCCTGGCCAGCAGAGAGAGGCCAAGGAGGCCATGGGACAAGCATGGTAGAAGTGGCTTGAATTACTCTTCCACCAGTTGGTGGTGGATGGAGTTAAGGCTGAAGAAAAAAGGACAGGAGCTGCTTGCCTTTGAATGGCCTTTGGAAAGGATGACAGATAGAGACACTTCTAGAAAAACGTCAAGAATGGCTTTTTGGTGGGTTGTTTTCTCTTCCTCTATTTTCAGGGAGAAACCTCTTTAACTTGCAGTTTGTGGCCAGCTGGACAGCAGGACAGCAGCTCCTCTGGTCATGGGAAATAAGTCACTGCTGTTGGAAGGCTGGGGCTGCTGATGAGTATCCAAATCCAGGAACATCCTCAATGACAGCCCAGCTCAGAGAGCTGAACTCCTACGTGAACAGGGAGTGAGAGTCTCCTGGCCTGGTTTGGATAACCTCTGAAACATTCAGATGCTGCTCCAAATCCCCTTGGCCTGGAAACCTCTGGCTGGCAAACTCTCCCCAGCAGTCTGATTTTTTTCCTCTTTGGCAAGTTTTCCAAAGCTTCCTGGTTTTGGCTGGGATGGCAATCCCACAAGAATGGTCTTCCTCGTGTATTCCAGAAGTTTTGCTTCCAGTCCCACCTCAGGCTGGGGTGTGGCGGAGCAGGCGGAAAAGACAAAATCTGAGCCATTGCTTGATCCCACAGGAGTCTGGATGTTCTCCCTGTATTTCCTGGCTGGAGGCTCAGTCCCTATAAAGAACAGCCTCTCACAACAAACCTTGCTGTAACCATCCATTCAAGCATTAATAGACAGCCATACATTTATAATATTTCCATCATTAAGGTCTCTGAGACCATTACAACCAAACTGGGTTGTCTTGAAAAGACCATCCTGTTTGGTTGGGGTTTTTATACTTAAAGGTTCTGATTTTCCCTCTCTATCCATTTCAGTGAAAGTCCCACTACAGCCTAAAGATACCTTCTGCAATGGTATTTACAGGGGTACATTGCACCTGTGGGTAGAACCTGCAGAATTTAATTCAGACATTAATAAACTTGTTCCTCACAGGCACCCCCAGCCCCTCTGCTCTGCCCAGGATCAGCAGCAAGAGCTGTGAAGTTGAGCTGAGCTTCTGTCAGGGCTGTGAGAAGATCACTGCTATGGCTGGGGTGCTGTCAGGAGCCATGGCCTTAGTGAGGTCCTGAGTACTGCATCATTGTATGAATGATAATAATCCCTCTGCAGCAGACATGTTGTATTTTCCTGCAGAAGGTAAATTATATAATTTTCCATCATTTTCTTTATGTCCCAGTAATTTCAGTGTCAGTTATTGCAATACACAGCCTCCCATAAGGGCTTCACTAGAGAGTACAGACTTAAGCTCAGCTATTTCAATTGTCTCTGATACTGACAAGGGGGCCCAGAGCCTCTCATGGCAATGTCCCTGTCCAAAGCAGCACAGAGCACCAAGGAGATCCATGGCAGCACTTCTACATTCCCAAGGCATGGGAGGGGAGAATTCTGCCCCTCTGCCCCTCAGGTGAGACCCCAGAGAGCTGCAGAGCTGCCCCAGCCCTGGCCCAGCACAGGAAGGAGCTGGAGCTGCTGGAGAGAGTCCAGAGGAGGCACCAGGATGAGCAGAGGGATGGAGCAGCTCTGCTGGGAGGAAAAGCTGGGAGAGCTGGGATTGTTCAGCCTGGAGAGGAGAAGCTTTGGGGTGACCTCAGTGTGGCCTTGCAGAGCCTGGAGGAGCTCCAGGAGAGCTGGAGAGAGACTGGGGACAAGGGATGGAGGGACAGGACACAGGGAATGGCTTCCCATTGCCAGAGGGCAGGGAGAGATGGGATATTGGGAAGGAATTGTTCCCTGTGAGGGTGGGCAGGCCCTGGCACAGAGTTCCAAGAGAAGCTGTGGCTGCCCCTGGATCCCTGGCAGTGTCCAAGGCCAGGCTGGACAGGGCTTGGAGCAGCCTGGGATGTGGAAGATGTCCCTGCCATGGCAGGGGTGGGACCAGAAGAGTGTTAAGATCCATTCCCACCGAGGCCATTCCATGGTTCTGGGATTCACCACACCAGGACCCCACTGCATGATCCAGGATCCCTGGATTTCCTGCAGGATCCCTGGATTTCCTGCAGGATCCCTGGGTTTCCTGCAGGACAAACCTGCTGGAGCCACTCACTGAGTGAAGCACTTCACTGCCAGGAGGTGTACAAAAATTCCCCAAATATTTCTCCTCTCAAATCTGCCTGTCTTCCCCATAGTAGTTTTTCACTTTTTTAAAATTTTGATTCAAAACTTTCTCACCATGGCACACAAATATGTCAGAGGACTCCTGTTCATACAATAAAGTACAAGCTTTGTCCCTTTTCTATATGTTTTATTTTTATTATTTCAGGCAGGGGAGATCATTATCAGCTCCTCACGGATGCTGGCAATCTGTAATATGTTCTCATCATATTCACATTTATTTTTCTCATCATATTCACATTTATTTTTGAGTGCCAGAGAAAGGCATTCTTCCCACCAAGTAAGAAACACACCATGTGTTTCCCTCTCTCAGTGCCTTCAGTAGCGTATGAGAACTTGTTAAAAAAACTGCCACCATTAGGGACTCTGATTACAGAAGTGATAAGAAATTCTTCAAATTCCTTCTCCATATTTTTCAAATGTGGGAAATTTGGCAAGCCACAGAAACTGTTCTCAAAACTTCACAGATTTCCTCACTGACCCCAACAGTTGTTTTTTATCTTTCTGAATTGGCCTTTAAGTTTCTGCACAGGCATAATTCATGGAGTGATAATGAAAATAATATAAATTGAGGAATGACTAAAGCAGCACAAGCAAATGAGCAGAGCTTATTTTAGAGGATGATCCTGTTTATCTCAGAGTAAAGACTGAGTATTTGACAGCACGTTTACAAACATTTTATTCCTTCTTTCTGGCTGGCTTGAAACACAAAGCTCGGAGGCTAAGCAGAAATAAATGCACACTGTTAGGGATGCAAGGGACAGCAATTTAACAAGCACTTCAACATGAGCTTTAACTTTGAACATATGTTCAAAGCCCCTGATCTCTGTGGGACTGAAGGACATGCTTAAGAGCTTTGCAGAGCAGGGAATAGTTATGGGATTACACATCCATTTAGAGCTGATGTATGTGCTCCAGTGCTTTCCAGCACAGACAGCAGATAAAGAGCCTGAGAGCTCAAACAATCAAAGTGCTTAAGTTCTGTGTTCAGAAATATTTTCCATAATACCTGGCATTACACAGAGAATGTAGGTCTTAATCTGTTCTCATTTTTCCTCAGCCATCTGTTGCTTCTTGGATTTACAACTTTTAAAACAGACTGACAAATTAAGGAAATTCCTGTCTAATTAACATTAAGGCTTTCTGCCTTATCTGTGGCTTTTCACTGCTGTTAGCACAGGAAAGACATTCCAACTATCCAAATAAGATCACTTTTCCCAGCCATTGCTGTGTCCTTTGAACATTCATTTTCAACCTCTGAGAGCTGGGGGAAAAAGTTTAACAAGGCACTTTGAAAGTCAGGCTGAGCTTCTGTAAGAGCACTGGTCATGCCATGGCAGATGGATCTGCTTTGTTGGTCTGGGTTTGGTTTTGGGGTTTTTTTCACTAGAAAATAATGCAGGATAACATCAAAGATGCAGGGAGCAGAGCTATTCTTCTCAGCTATTCAGGGAGTAAAGGATGGTCTGTAACCAAAGCTGGGTGCAGAGGGCAGAACCCTGCAAGTCCTTTACCTCCTGGTGTCACCCTCAGGAACAACCAGCTCTTCCTGTAGGAAAAGTTCAGGGCATTTACTGTCCCAATTCCCCTCCCTGCTGTGTGAAGCAAACAGCCCAGGGAAAGGAGAACACCTCACTCCTTTGTGGAAAGTCATCACTGGTGCCCCAGGCACAGCACTTGGCTTTGTGCTGAAGCCATGCACAGGGATGTGACTCGTGGGGAGGTAAATCCTGGGAATGCACCTAGCTGAGGAAACCCTTAGAGGAGGAACTGTGAGACCTCCTGGTGTTAAACATGGAATGGTGTTCTGCAGCCATCGAGGGATTACACTGTGCTGTGAAGGCTGCACTATCCAATCCTCTGGAACACTGGGAATGCTCCAGTTCTGCCAATCCACATCCTGGGGAGACACTGCAGCCTGGGGATGAGAGCCTGGAGAGAAAGCCCATGGAAAGGGACCTGGGGTCCTGCTGGGTGGCCAGATGGACATGAGTCAGCAGTGCCCTGGAGCCTGGAGGGACAGCCCTATCCTGGGGACACCAGGCCCAGCATTGCCAGCCAGGGGAGGGAGAGGATTGTCCTGCTCTGCACTGGGCTGGGGTGGCCTCACCTCCAGTCCTGGGGCAGTTTGGGTGCCACAATATCAGAGATCCAAAGCTGTTCCAGAGTGTCCAAAGGAGGGAGCTGGGGCTGGTGAAGGGTCTGGAGGGGCCACCTGAGGAGCTTAGGGTGCTGAGGCCCTGGCACAAGGTGCCCAGAGAAGCTGTGGCTGTCCCTGGATCCCTGGCAGTGTCCAAGACCAGGTTGGATGGGCTTGGAGCAGCCTGGGACAGTGGAAGGTGTCCCTGCCCATGGCAGTCAGGAACTAGAGGATCTTTAAGATCCCTTCCAAGCAAAACCATTCTATGATTCTACTATGACACTTCCCTTGACTTGAAAAAGCCTGTTTTACTTCAGATGATAATATAAATGTGGAAAATAATTGTATTTTCCACCCAACCAGGACATGAAAAGTGAAGTATTCAGATGAACAGATATTGTCTTTCAACACTTGTTATCTTGCCAGTGCTACTCTTCATTCCTCCTTCCATCAGGAAATATCATCTGGCACAGAATAGGAACAAACAGAACAAACACTAAGAGCTGTCCTTTTAGTGCTGCCACAGAATCCCAGGATCACTGAGGTTGGAAAAGAGCCCCAAGGCCATCGAGTCCAGTCTGTGCCCAATCCCTACCTTGGCCCCAGCCCAGAACACTCAGTGCCACCTCCAGCCCTTCCTTGAACACCTCCAGGGATGAGCACTGCAAACCTCCCTGGACAGCTCCTGCCAAGGCCTGAGCACCCTTTCCATGGAGAAATTCCTGCTGCTGTCCAAGCTGAGCCTCCCCTGGCCCAGCCTGAGGCTGTTCCCTCTCCTCCTGTCCCTGTTCCCTGGAGCACAGCCTGACCCCCAGCTCTCCCCTCCTGTCAGGAGCTGTGCAGAGCCACAAGGTCCCCCTGAGCCTCCTTTGCTCCAGGCTGAGCTCCTTTCCCAGCTCCCTCAGCTGCTCCTGCTGCTCCAGCCCCTTCCCAGCTCTGTTCCCTTCCCTGGACACACTGCAGCCCCTCCAGGTCTTTACTGAAGTCAGAGACAAGATTAGAGGAAACATTTCCATAGAGACTCAGCTGACTCTATCAAACAGCAATTAATAAATCTGCCTCCAGCTTCTTCACAGTACTTTATTCACTGACATATCTAAGAGAATTAAAAAACAACAACACTGCTGAGTGTCTACAGAAAGGGGATTTTACATTTGCAACAGTATTTGTGTCACAAATTTGATTTAGAATTATGTTCTTATTAGTAAACAAAAGCATGTTCAGTTTTGCATTTTAAATAACCATGAGAAGGCAACTCTAAAGAACTTAGAGACCAAACACTATTATACAAATCAGTGAGAGAATTTAAATTTATACTTATCTGAAGTAATTAAACTTTTTTAATGGATACAGCAGTGAAAAAAAAAAGTGATTTTTACTGCAGCAATAAGTAGTGCACTGAAAATCCTAACAGCAAAATTTCTAAAGTGCCTTCATAACCTTAGAGTCAAAACTGTGGTTTTTCAAGTAAAATTATACTTTCCCCATCTATGTCAACTGGCAAATAAGACTTCAATTTTTAAGTCATTTCAAAGTTATTATTATTTAATCTGCCCTAAAAGCTTCTTTGAAAAGCCAGAAGAAAACACCAACTGAATTGTATCAAATGTTTTTTACTGTACAAAGCTGGTGACTAAAGGCAAAGCAACACAATCTGGGCTCATTTGTGTCTCCCCTTGACATGAGCAGCCCTGCAGGTCTCAGTCACAGAGCCTGGGCTGCTCCTTCCTGGGTTACACCAGGACAGGATCCAGCTGGGGCTGGATATCCCAGCTGGAATGGGATAACCTGCCACTGCTCAACATCCATTTCATTCCTAGTCCAAGATCCCAGATAAGTGATTCCCCATGGTTTTAATGAAACAATGAAGCACGGCAAAAAATTCACATCCCAGTTATCCTCAGAACAGAAGAGAGATTTTGAGGGGGTTGTCTGTATATAAAGAATAAAAATGACAGATTTCCTCTGACCTCATCTCTGCTCAGATTTCTGCCTGTTCCTGCCAGTTTTGGTCACCCCATGTTAAAGCAGAAAGATAGAAAGAAAAACAAAGTGTCCGAAGGCCTGGTGTACATTAAAGGCACTTCAGTCAACAAATGTAGCAGCAGGATAGGACAGATTTGCATAAGTAACAAAGAGAAAATGTCATTGAAAGGAGGGAAGCCAAAGCTGGGCTATTTAAAAGTGCCACAAGGCTCGGAAGGTGGATTTAATGAGCAGAGACTGGGAGAGGATTCCTGGCAGAGACACAAATTACACGTGTTGACAAGAAGGTCAGCAAAGGGTAAATGTTGTGCAGGAAACTGCCCGAGGCTTGAAAACAAACTCCCCACTGTGGTTTGCTCCTATTAGTGCTGGGACAATGACAATTTTTCATGAATATGGAGAAAGCAAGTTGACAAACGAGCCCTGAGAGTGTAAAGCATAGTCAGGAAGGGGTATTTTGGTGACTGTGCTCTGGGTGGGTTTGGTTCTCTGTGTAAGGAAACACAAGTGTGTGAGAGCTGTCACTCCATCCAGGAACAACCAGCAGATCCCACTGTGCACACACACTTGGAGTCATTCCCATGCTGAAGTTCCTTGGCAAAATAAAATCAGTACAGCCTCTGTAGACACAGGTGATTTTCAGATAATTTTGGTGATATTGGTTACAGAGGGAAGGGAGTGTGAGTTTTCCCACAAATACTTTTTTTTTTCCCAAGTGATCACTTGACCAGCAATGTGATCAAGAAATTATTATTTAAACAATGGTAAAGCTCAATATCTCAAGATGAGACTTCACCATACATTAATGCCTACTGAGTTTATTTTATAGATGTATGGGGATCCTACAGGGTGGGTTGGAGGAAAATTCTGAAATAGAACGAGAGGTCAGCATGGTAACCTGGTTATATCCATTCAGTCCTACAGTAGCAATAAATACAGTCACGACCAGCACATCAAGGGATAAAGCACAGCCCTGGGTATCCAGTGAGCTGGAATTCCCTGCTGGAATGCCACCTGTCAGCAATATCTCACAGCACCTCACACACACTCTCCTGCTCTGAGCCAATTAACAACAATAACCTTGTTAGACAATGATGTTGACACAGCTCTCACCTGCTGGAACACAGTGAGGGAGGACAGCATGGGCTAGGGGGCTTTGCTTTGCCCAAGCAAAGAACCAGAAGCCACCAGATCTTTGTCCCTTGGCGGGAGGCACAGAGGGACTTCAAACCTTGATGCCTGACAGTACCTAACACATCATGCAGTAGGGCTCTTATGATTTGTTATATGGATACACAAGGATGAGAGGGAGATGCTCCCAAGGCTGAGGAAGACTCAGCATCCCCGAGGAGGATCTGTTGGACAAACCAGGTGAGACTGGAGCAACTGAGAACTGGAGGAGAAGTCAACTGCAAGTGCCCAGGGGCAGGAGCACATCACTGGGTACTCGGCAGTAAAGTTCAGCTGTGTGGAGCTTTGGGACCACAATTAGGGAACCTCCCCAGTGCTCATTTCTGCTTCTTGATCCATTTCAGACATCTAAAATGGCCCTTTCCACTCTCATTTCTCCTGTTAGAACAGGGACTCACAACTGGTTGCTGAGATTTTCTCCTCCTGTGCTTTTCCTTGGCACATGAAGAACCACGAGCTGTTTTCCCATTTACAAATAATACAGAGTCAAAATGGGATAAACTCATGGGTGCACCTGGTGGCCCATGGTCCCTCACCTTCAGAAAGCTCTTTGCTGCTCTGAGGGATGGAGCTGCTGCTGACCTGCTGCTCACTGCACCTCATTAGAGAACCTTATTTACCTGCTACTCTGGCTCTCCCATGCCCCACTCACCCACCTGCTCTCCCAGTCATGCAGTGAAAATAGGAAGACTGAGGAAAGTACATTGCTTTTTATACAATTTTACTTAGATGGCCACTTTTCCCAAATGATTTATCCAGACTCATTTACAGCAGGCAAATTTACAAGAGCATTTACGGATTTTAAAAGAAACCAAGGCAACCTCTTGAGCCAGCAGCCCTGCAGGGTCAAGCTCTCCTGCTATGCTCACAAGTTGAGGTGAGTGGAGGGTGGCCTGTCCCCATCTCACGATTCCCACAAGCAGGAATGATGTGGAGCCCTGGAACACACCCCCAGGGGTGCATTTCAGTCACAGAGTCTCTGAGGAGCAGCAAAGCAGCTCCATTTGTTTCTGAGCTCTTGCACCAATGATTTCCAGTGCAGGGTATTTTCTGACACCACTGAACTGCAGAGTCATGAGCAGCCACCTCTCAATTGATTTACTGTGGGAAAAGAGCCACAGAGCAGAAAACCAATCAGCTTCTAACTGCAAATTAGGCATCTGGAGAGTCACTTGGAGGAAAATAAAGTAGTTACTACTCCATTATGATTATGTGTTCAAGGACTCTGGCAAGTGCTACTTCTGCAATGAAACACAATGTGTTTCTGCTTTTTACCCTCTGTCTTTTTTTCAAGCTCTCAATGTCCTTCTAATTAGACAAACTTTCACTAAGTAGAGAGAAATTGTATGAAATATTAATTCCAGAAGACATATTAGTAGTGGCTGCAACTTCTTCATATTAAGCAGATGTTGTTTGAAAGTTTCCCTCCCTTTTGTCTTGTGTAGCTCCCACCACAGACTCAGCTGGCTTCGACTAATCACCAAACGAGTTCATTTTGCCATTTGCAAAACACACAGGGAGTATATTCCAGATCCTGAGCAATTAGGAGCAGACACAGAGAGCTGGGCTATTACCTCTGCATCATGTTTATGCTTTGTATTTTCGTCAGCAGCCACTGCATTTGTCAGGGTTTCTCAGCAGCCACACGTTATTCCATAAACCCCTGGCAGGCTCCTGAAAGGAGCTGGGGCTTTACAGCAGATAATGTAAGCTTTCGACTTGCTTGGAGCAGGTCGCTTTGGGAAGCCTCCAAACTCACTGCAAAGTATTTCCTCCCCGCGCCAGAAGCTGCTTTTGAAGTGCTGTGCCCAAGCCACAGCCCCTCGGGTGCCAGGAGGCTGCAGAGCCCAGAACAGGAAGCGTGTCAGCACTATCTGCCCAAAACCAGGGTGGGGACGAGAGCAGGGAGTGGTGCAGACACTCGGGAGTGGAAAATCAGCTGACATGGCCCAGCTCTAGGAGCAGATCGGGGATGGGTCAAATGACATCCATTCAACTCTTGAGATCAAACAAGGCTTTATTCTTTCATATTTTTGGCCCTGCATGTGAGAGCATGCTGCAATATTGTGCTTTTCAAAGTGGAATAGGCAGGAAATCATATTTGAAGGGCCTGGCATTTACGGTATTTTTACGAAGTTCTCTTTCCCCCTTTGCTTTTCATCTGTTTTCTACCATTTTTTTCAGCGTGCTTTTCCTTCTGATTTATTGTTTTATTTTTCTATTTTTAAAATAAGAAATATTTCCACTTCAGAGTTTCTAATGTAATGCACATGAAAATTAGCAATGGACAAACCTCAAGCTCTTTAGAGGTCTGATCTGGCTGGGAGAAGCATCCAGAAGTTCAGAGGCTTCTCCAAAGCTAATCTGAAAATTTCCAAACCTCTTCAGTCTAGACAGAGCTATAGGAACCCATTGGCTCAGAACTCCACCACGGACTGGGCTTGCCCCTCACTCGACTGCTCCCTCCCTGAGCATCCAGGAGCAACTTTTAACAATTCCTGACTGGAGAGCAAACAAGGTGTGCAAAAACACCCTTTTCTTTATGCAAAACCCAGCTCTCGGGACACTGTTCCACAAAACAACAAACAGATGTTTGGTTCCGCTGGAAATGGCTTAAAACATACGCCTGAGGCATTTGCTTACCAGAAATGCTTTGGCAGATTTAAGCTCCAAGGTGTGATTAAAATTTATCATCCCCATTCATCTCAATCAGAAAATCACAGGATGGTTTGGCTTGGAAGGAACCTTAAAGCTCATCTGGTGTTCATCCATGGGCAGGGACACCTTCCACTATCCCAGGTTGCTCCAAGCTCTGTCCAGCCTGGCCTTGGACACTTCCAGGGATCCAGGGGCAGCCACAGCTTCTCTTGGCAACCTGTGCAAGGGCCTGCCCACCCTTTCCCTCAGGGAAAAAATTCCATCCCAATATAACATCTATCCATGCCCGATGGCAATGGGAAGTCAGTTCCCCTTATTCTGTCCCTCCACCCCTTGTCCCCAGCCCCTCTTCATGTTTCCTGTAGCTCCTTCAAGCTCTTGAAGATGACGAGATCACCCCAGAGCTTCTCCTCTCGAGGCTAAACAATTCCAACTCTCCCAGCCTTTCCTCAAAGCAGAGCTGCTCAATCACTCAGCTAATCCTGGTGTTTCCTATGGACTCTCTCCAGCAGATCCAGGTCCTGCCTGTGCAGGGCCAGACATTGGGAAGCACTGTGGGTATCTGGGGTTGCATCTGAGGGGGCAGAGAGAAAAATCCCCCCTGCCCCTCCTCTGCTGTCCACACCAGGAAAGGCAGAGAACTGGGAGGACACTTAAGATGGTCTCACTCCAACCTGAGCGACCTCCCAGCAGACCGGGATGCTCAGGACCACATCTAAGCCGGCCTTGGATGTTTCCAGGGCTGGGGCATCCACAGGCTCTCTGCACGGCCTGTGTCAGTGTCTCAGCACCCTCTTTGGGAAAAAAAAATTCTTATTCACATCATGCCCTAATCAATCTCCTTCAGTTCCCAGCAATCCCCCCTTCTCCTCTCACCACTGGCCCTGTTGAACACTCTGTCCCTGTCTTTCCTCTGGGCCCCTCCAGGTCCTGCATGGCCACAGTGAGACCTTCCTGGGTCCTCCCCCTCTGCAGGCTGAGCACCCCCAACTCTCTCAGCCTTTCCTCAGAGCAGAGGGACTGCAGCCCTTGCAGCATCTCCATGGCCTCCTCTGCACTCCCTCCAACAGCCCCAACAGCTCCTTGCTGTGCTCAGGAGCCCAGAGCTGGGAGCAGGGATGAGCCCTGCAGGGGCTGCAGCTTCTTGGGCAGCAGCAGGCAATTTGGTGTTCTCCCTCAAGAGGAAGTCAATACCCGCTGGGGCTGAGGGATAAAATCGAGGCAATCAAGCCTGTGCTGGGCAGAGTTGTGCTGCCAGCAGCAGCTCCCTGTGGAGTCTGCAGGGATCCGTCAGGAGCAGATCCCAGGTGTCCCCTTGCCCTGGACCCCATCCCATGGGCGCATTGGGATTTGCCTCTCCAGATAGCAAGTGTGTCCAGAGACACTGCAGGGACAGTGGCAGCTCTGTCAGTGGAAGCTCCCCATGCACAGGGACCCCCAGGCCTGGGGTGGCCGTGCCAGCAGCCCCAGACACCTCCAGCCCCAGGAACCCGGAGCGACCCCAAACCCCAACGCTGCGTGTGGTGCTGTGCCCAAAGGAATTGCAAAGAAAGAAAGAAAGCTGAGCTGTGGAAAACGAATGACAATTTATTTACAGAAGAGCAGCAGCAACAATGAATAACATAATGTATTTACATTATATGAATCTTTGCAACAATAACAGTTTTTAAAATATATTTACAATATATGTTCCAAACCCACAACTGTAATTTACTAATTTTTTTTACAGAAGCACCTTACTACAACCTATTAAATGTATGTACCATAATAAAAGTGTCTGTCATCTTTGTTAGCCCTGGAAGAAAAGGAAACAGCAAGGTCATTCCAGCCCAGCCCTGAGGGCTGTTCCCTGTGCCCCCAAACTGGCACACACTCACAGAGCAGAATTCTGTCACCCACCCTGAGCCCAGCTGGAGCTACGAGTTTTTCTAACATCAAATCCAGTCATACTCTCAATCTGAACCCATCCCCTTTTCCTGTCACATCAGCTCCCAACAAAGAGTTGCTCTCCCCCTTCCCTGTAGCCCCTTCACACACCGGAAAGGTGCTGGGAGGTCTCCACACAACCTTCTCAGGTGTCCAGCCTCAACAGCTCCACCTTTCTCAGCCTGTCTTCACATGGGAGGTGCTCCAGTCCCCTCAGCAACTTTGTGGGCTCCTCCCTGTCCTTCTCCTGTTGGGGACCCCAGAGCTGGAGGCAGCCCTGCAGCTGGGGTGTCCTGAGATCTTGTTACTTCAATAGTCTTGTTACTGTTACTGTCTTGTTACTTCAATAGTCTTGTTACTGTTACTGTCTTGTTACTTCAATAGTCTTGTTACTGTTACTGTCTTGTTACTTCAATAGTCTGTCCTGGGCAACGTTTGTTTCCAACCTTCCCCAGCTCATAGCGCTAAATGTATTAAAACACCGCAGTGAGCTCCACAGCTGATGAGCTTTTCAAATTAGGACCCATTATACCTCAAATAATATACAATTAATCACCAGAATTGCATCCAGCAGACATCCCATGGCTGGATTCTGAAATGGGGCTGCAGTTTGATGAACACTGGCAACATTTCTGGTTACGCATTAAAGCACAAGGACCTTTTACCACCTGGGTTCAAAGATTGTCTCAAAGGCTTTGGTTTGAATTTTTAGTTAGGCTGGGGAAGAAGAGGGGCTGAACTGAGAGTGTGTTTTTGTTGAGGCTTTCACATTCTCCTCAGTGTTCATTCATTAACAATGCCCACCGGTCAGCTGCCAGGCCTGGGAGACCAGCAAGACAAAAAGCTCTGAGTCTTGCTCCAATAATCCAGAAAAATGCCATATATTTGATCATACAATAGCCAAGTATCAAATCCACTTAAACAGATGATAAATAGGACTACTGCTGAATTCATTTCTATCCACGCAAATTCAGAGCAAAGGGACTGCTATAACAGATGCATTAAATTCTTTTTTATTTCAGAAAAAAACCACTTATAACTTAGAAGACCAGAGGGCTGGAATCCCAACCCTTATGCTCATGCTGTCACCCGGAAAGTACATTTCCTCCTTGCTCCTGGCCAAATTCCCTTTATCAAAGGGATTTGCTCAAGCTTTCCTTGGAAAAGAGCTCAACCTCTAAAAGGTTTTTGGTTGTATTTAGGCAGTTTTACCCAAAGAATTTGATATTCAATGTTAAAAAAGGAGATCCTTAGGCAGTTTCAGATGTTTGTCCACAGGGAGAAAATGACATTCTGGAAATGGCAAAATTGACTTCAGTTGTATTATGATTATTTTAAATACAAACAAACAAACCCACAGAACTCACTACAATTCATCTTAGCTTTTTTTCTCCCCTGTCTCTTACAAACCTTTATTTCTGGCCATGACCTCTTCCAAAATCTGATCCACACGTTAATTTCCCAAGACAGCTTCAGTGGTGCTGTGTGTGAATTCACTGCTGGGTTACTCCCTCTCCAGGGAACCATGAGCTGTCTGTACAGCTCTAATTGTGCTCTGTGCTCTAATGAGGTGAGCTTTGGAAACTGCAAAGTTTTCCAGTTGTTCCATCTGCAGGTGGTGCCATGTGCAGAATCCCAAGTGTGGCTGCAGAGTTCCCAGGATCATGTCAGCATTCATTCATACTCAGACATTCTGGAAGAGAAGTCTCCAAGACTGGCCAGAAGCCCGGTGGAATTCACTGAGGGTTTGGGTTTTGGGTTTTTTTCCCAAAAAAAGTATTTTAAACATTTTGCATTTTTCCAAATATCAATTCAGCTTTCCCCCTCCTTTTTCTAACTCTTTTCCTCTGAAGTGGATAACAGCATTATGTCTGATCCTGAAATTCCAAACTGAATTATAGACCCAGGGCATGGCTTCCCAGAACAGCAACTGGAAGAGCACTTGGCCTTCTCAGGAAGAGGCAATTTGGATGTCTGGGTATGTCTTGGAGCACATCAGGCAGCAGCCCCTGCAGAGCTGCCTGTCCTGGCTGTGCAGCCATGCTGATCCACACATCATGGACCTCTTTGCCCAGCTGACTGTGTGGAATTATCAGTGAGAGGGTTCCTGCCGAGAATGGAGACAATCCTCCCCATGGAGGCAGGCAGGAGTCACCAGTTCCCAAATCTTCAGGATAAAACATACACAGGCCCTGCTTCCTCTGTCCTGGGACAATCCCCTCTTAGTTTGAGTAGTGAAATCACGAGTCCAAAAGCTATGAAAAACAGGGGAAAAACATCCTTTTCTGGTTGGGTTTTTTTGTGGGATGTGACTTCTACCCAGCTCACCTTGCTAGATGCTTCCAGGTGCTCCTGCTCCAGCACAGGGGTGGCTCTGCCGAGGTCACTGAGTGCTTAGGGAAAACAACACGATTACTCCAATACCACCTAAACCAGACCATCTGTTTAAAGCAAGCCTAACAGGGTCTCCCTGGCCTTCTCCTTGCCATTACTTCTCTCTCACACCTTTTCCTCACTACTCATTCCCAGAACCTCAACTCCTTTCAAGACTCGTTTCAGGAGAACCTGCAGCCACCTTTGCTCTCAAAGCTGCACTGCTGGAGGGACTGGCGGTGGGTTTTTGAGGGAAATGAGCAGGATTTCACACCTCTGATTACTTCTCTTTCTCAAACTGGAGATTCACCTTAACAACTGGGTTTTCAAGTTGCCAGAACAAAGGGACTTTCCCAAATGGACCTTCATACACAAAAGGAATAAAAACTGCATTTCCACAGTTTGGTGACCTAGCCCACTGCTCCGAGAACCCTGAGAGGTAATCACTGCAGGTTCCCAAGCTTGGCTCAGCTGCACAGCCTCCCAACACCAGCACAGAACAGACATTTTGAAAATATAATCATAAATTACAAACCACAATGCTGGTCATCTGCAGCTCTACTGCATCCAAATGTTACTGACCTGCAATTTATTTGTGTGGACAACAAGAATAGTTCTACATGTTTAACAGTAATGGAGCTTTCAGCATTTTGAAGGCCATGCCAGTACTGATTCTGTGCAGTGGAAATCCTCTGATGCATAACTTGGGTGTGTCACCTTCAAGTCCCTCTCTGATACAAACCTCAGTGATGTGGGTCACCACCTCTAGTTCTTCCCTCATCCCACTGCTGAAATACCAGGTTTGTAAGCCACACCTCCCAGCCACAGATGAAATTAAAAATCCAGGCCCAACAACATTGGCACTTCTTCCAATTCCCAGCTCACAATTCCTGAAAGGCTACAGCGAGAAAACTGCTCCTTTCACCCAGGGCTGGTAGGAGTTTACAGGAGTTTGGCAGTGGGGCCAAACATTTCACAGAGAATTCAAATATGTGGCACATTGTGGAGCTCGTTCCTACCTGAGAAAACCCACTCAGCCCTGGGAAAACAGCAATGAAAAACAGGAGAATGCAGCTGATAGGGATCTTCTCAACTTCAAAATTTGAGTTTGCTGAAGTATCAGGCATCTATTAACCCATTATTTTTCACTTAGCAGTCCAACAGGCTCCAACAGCCCATCATTTGCCCCCACACAGAGCAGCAATGGTTGTAATCCCACTTGTGCCTGGGTGTTCCATGGAATTACTGATAGGAAGCTGCTCTTGACAAAGCCCAGCAATGTGAGGCTGCAGGACAAAGCCCAGCAATGGCACTTCATGAAATGCTTGTTCTGCTTAACACCATAGACAAAAGAACAAATCCACATCTCAACCATGTATTCCCACCAGTGCTAACGAGAGTTCTCCCCTGGTGCCCCAGGAAGAGATCAGGGAGGTGAGGGAAACTCAGCTACCTTAAGGAATTTTAACTCCTTTTAGAGAAGTCCTGTCCATGGGGAGGGCTTCTTTCATTTCTCCATTGCTTTACCCCAACGTACAGCTTTTCATCCTGCAAATACCTTGGTGAGGATAAACCTGGAAGTTTTGTTGTGAACTGACATTTTATACATAAGAGAAGAATCATTATATGGATATTACATTGATTATTGCTTGGCCTCCTTGCTCTTATCCCAAAGCACACCATGCATTTTTTTAAATAGAACTTGTTTTTAATAAAGAAAAACTTATCCCACTGTATGTATCTTTCTGTTGCACATTGAGGGACATTGAGGGGCTGGAGTGTGTCCAGGGAAGGGAATGGAGCTGGGAAGGGGCTGGAGCACCAGGAGAGGCTGAGGGAGCTGGGAAAGGAGCTCAGCCTGGAGCAAAGGAGGCTCAGGGGGACCTTGTGGCTCTGCACAGCTCCTGACAGGAGGGGACAGCCGGGGGGTCAGGCTGTGCTCCAGGGAACAGGGACAGGAGGAGAGGGAACAGCCTCAGGCTGGGCCAGGGGAGGCTCAGCTTGGACAGCAGCAGGAATTTCTCCATGGAAAGGGTGCTCAGGCCTTGGCAGGAGCTGCCCAGGGAGATTCTGAGCCAGAGGGAGCAGCCAGGGTGATGTGGCTGCAGTCAGGCAGTGTCTGTTGTCAGAGGCTCTGCAGTGGGTAATAACATTTCTTTTTCCTGTACCCTCTCTCATTAGCATTGCTGTTGTTACTTTTCATTTTCTGATCTCATTGCTGTTTCAAGTAAATTGTTCTTATTTCAACCCATGATCTTTGCCCTCCATTCTCCTCTCCATCCCAGTACTGTGGTTTGCAGTTTCAGTGGGAACTCTGAACTGTAGGACCATTCCTAAACCATGACAACAGCTACAGCAAAAGTGTGGAAATTCTGTCCATACAAACTGCCTCAAAATTTAAAAATCCCAGAAAAGAGCTCAACATCAGATATTGTGAAGAAGTGAGAGCCCCAGTTATCATGGGCTCAGAGGCAGGGTAATCAAATAATTTCTCTCTCAAATAATTTCAGGGCTCTGGATACTGAGGCCTTTTCAGAATACACTGGTAAATACATGGCAGTGAGACTTGTAGACTCCAAAATGCTGAATACATTGCAAAGGCTTTCACCTTGTGTTTTGCAGATATCTAGGGCTGTACCTTCAGATCAAAATTGTGATTTCCTTGCAGTTTTAGGGCTTGTGCCTTTTTCTTGCCTTATGAAGCATTAAATGATAGTTCTTCCCCATCCACTTAAAATATTCAAACTGACAGAAAAGCAGTTTGCAGAGAGAAAACCAGTGAGATGAGATGAACTAACAGCACCAGAGGTATTCACAACCTTTACAGGTACAAAATACCCTCATACAATCTGTCCATTGTCTTTAAAACTAAACTGGTATCTTATTGATTGATCCCAGATGGAAAGAAAAGCCCACACTAATCTACATCTGGTACAAGTCTGTTCCACCATATATTGATGAGGAAGAGCTTTTCCTCTGACTTGTGAGCAAAATGAAAGTGTGATTATAAGCAAGGAAATGTGGTACATCCCAGAGAACACATGTGGGGTTTGTGATGAATTGTGTGTGACACTAATCCCCAAACACAGCAATCACACCATGGACCAGTCATTGGAGTAGAACAGAAAAGGAAACGAGGAGAATCTCTCTGGTGCAGTGAAATCATAGGCTTTTCACATAATCTTGCAATTTGCTACCTTCTCAAATTCCTCCCACTGCCTTGCCAAGACAAATCAGTGAACATCAACGGAACCAGAGCCGTGCAGCAGAGATCTGGGGAGTTCTTCCTCCATGTGAAATCATTCATTCTCTGGGGTTTTTTCTATATACTGGCTCTTGAGAACTATGAAGTGGATTCTCTCCAAACTGGAATTCATTGCTGCACGTCTGAAGTCCAATCCAGCTTCCCAGAAAGGTGCAGGCTGGGTGACAGTTCTCTATAAAGTCAAGGCAGAAATGCAGCACAAAGTCATCTGTATAAAAACCTTCACCAGACACAAAATACAAGTTTTGGGGAATGATATTCAAAGCGGATTTTAATCTGCCCTTTACTGCTGGATTTTGGTATTTTAAATTCTAATCCTCCTAAGATTTAGTATGGTTCTCAAACACTTCATGGCAGACCCTCAGCCTTCTGCCATTTCCAGGCTGTTGGAATACAGGATGTTGCTCTGATCTGCATCACTTGCTTTGTCATCTTCAGCCCCAGCCTTACATCACAATTCCCAGCCTCGGTAATTTTCCACAATGCCCTCAAATTATTCCAGAAAACCTAAACAAAAAAAGCAAATTACAATACATTTGAAGGAGGCCTTCAGTACTTCTCCCAGCAGGTGAAATTTCCATGATCATCATAAAAAGTCATTCGGATATTCAGAATAATACAGGGGAAAACCAACTCTCCTGCCTGAAAAACCTTCATCCCCAGTTTGATGCATCTTCCTCTCTTTCTGTTTTTCAAACTAGGAAGAAACTCCTCCCTGTGAGGGTGGGCAGGCCCTGGCACAGGGTGCCCAGAGAAGCTGTGGCTGCCCCTGGATCCCTGGCAGTGTCCAAGGCCAGGCTGGACAGGGCTTGGAGCAGCCTGGGACAGTGGAAGGTGTCCCTGCTATGGCTGGGGTGGGGGTGCCACTGGATGATCTGAAAGGTCCCTTCCATCCCAAGTATTCCATGACCCACACTACAACTCCTGCAGTGCTGCTCCCAGCTGGGAAGCTGATGCTGAATTTGGTAGCTCCACACTTCCATTACCAGCAGGTTTATTTAACATGTCCTAGCAAATAATTCTGCTTGACTCGAAAGCTCAGCAACCAAATTGACTCTCACAGCTAGTGACTTCCATGTATTTTATATCCTGGATGAACACATTCAGCTTCTAAGAACACCAGAGACAGACCATTTGTGCAAATGTTATTTCCGTTTCTACTTTTCGCAGCTATAGCAGCAATTCCACAGCATTTCAGATATTTCATTGAATGTAAATGATCCATGCCATGCCTCAAACACGGTAAATGCATCCTCTGGACAGGTGAGGCCCTGCCTGTGGTTCCGCCTGATTTGCAAAACAGTCTTGGGCACAGTTAAAGAGCTCTGAGATGGACCCCAAATCCCCTTTGAAATCAGGGACAGTTTGTGATGTCCACCCAGTCTGAAAACTGGGCCACCCAGGGAGCTACATGGGAAACACGACTCCATGGGATGCCTGCAGAAAAATTAAAGCATCCAAATTAATAGAAAATACGAGCTTTCCATAAATTATGGCCTACATGTAGGACATGCCTTTGGTAGCTTTCCATTTTGAGCAGCAAACAACAAGGGTTCTGCTAACCTGGAAGCAAAGAGAATAACTGGAGAGAAAATTTGTGTGTTTGTTTTCTTTCAGCTGAAAGAAGGCAGCTGAACCCTGAGAGATGTTCCCAGCAAGCCTCTGAAGAAATGCAACAGTGACAAGGAAAAACACATTTCTGTGAAAATTGGGAAAGTCCAGGTGCAAAGAATCCTGACTTTGCCTTTGTTAAGCTTCTGAAATGGGATTCAGGGAGCCAGTGATGACCAAAGGTGTGAGGGACACAAAATGTCAGCACAAAGCCAGACTACCCCAAGACATTGAATAATCACCTGTCCTCAGTCAGGGAGACCTGACCAAGGTTGTGAGATTCAGGACAGCAAAATCATCACTCTCAAATTCACTGACAAATGCTGCTTTTCTTCCATGAGCTCAGAGCTGCAGTGATGTTCCTCACACTGCAGAGGTCATCCCTCATTGCTGGTGCTGTGAGATTGGTAGAGGAAGGAGTTCAGACCTGACTGCAGGGGTAGGAAATGCTTCCACATTCAGAGGGGAGAATCCCAAAGGCTTTCATGTGCATCTCCTTCACAGTTAATTTTTCTAGATCTAGGTTTTAGTCTAAAGTAATATCTGGATCTGAACATTGCTCACCCTTAACTCGATGCCCTTGTCTCCCAGGCTTGGTTTTCCTGCAGTTCCTGCTGCTGCCAACAGCTCCTCTGAGCTCAGCACTGCCGAGTCTGAGTGATGAGCAAACCTCACCTGAGCACTCATCCCAACAGGACCCACCTGTCCTTCACTGTTAACCATTGTCCCCAGAGGCAGGCACTCCTCAACAACAGACTTGGGACAGATTTTCTCTTTTGATTGCCTTCCATCAATACCTCAAAGCCCACAAAGTGTTTTCTCCATGTCCCAGACTCTGGGTTTAAAACCAAAGCCCCACCAGCCCCACCAAACTCTGCCACAGAAGCCTCAATCATCCACCAGCTGCTCTTGTTCCTGGAAAGCAAAGGGCTTTTCTTCCTAAGAACCTCTATTTTGGAGATATCCACTTCATTTTCCTTTCCTGCCCCACAAAACATTTAGATGACAAAAGAGTTTCCACCCTGAAAATTGATATGTAAAAATTAGGGGTTTTTTAGAAAGATAAAACGCTTTGCTAAATAATAAGCAGAAGAAAATTCATTTCAGATCAGAAGAATAACTTCTCACTAATAATTTCAAAATCTTGAAGCCACATTTATTCTAAAATTTTCAGAACTACAGTTCTTTAAGAAGTCTTCTAAAATTATTTTGAAATTGCCTAAATACTCAATCTTGGAAGCATCTGTAGCAATTCTGAAGTATTTTAGAACTGAGGTTAAATTAAATGAAGCATTTTGCCAAAAGTTTCCATTTCATAGTGTGGATATTTAATTTCCTTCTATTAAACACAAAATATTTTCTGAAAAGTTTCCAACTCGAACAATAAGATATCTAAACATATAAGAAAGAGAAGAAAACTGATCAGAAAACTGACAGGCCAGAAGCTAAAACTCACATCCAGCCCATTTGGGGAGCAATTTTACAAAGAAAAAAATAAATAATCAGCCACCACATAACCCCAGGAGCTGCCGTGGCCAGGAAAGCTGCCTGAAGCACTTCCCTGGCTCCTGTGGAGGAGCTTTGGTGGTCACAGCAGTGGAAGATGCTCTGGTCCATCACCCTCTTGACACTACAAGTAGCACAAAGGGCCAAAGCAAACTGGTTCTGCTTCCAGGGGAGAGCAGGGGGAGAGCCAGAGCCTCTCTCAGCTGGGGAAACTTGGATTTCCCCAAAGCCCCCCTGCTGCAGAGGACAAAGGGGAGACCTCTGCACAGGAATATCTAGGAAACCAGGATGAAGCTCAATCCAAAGCAAATCCCTCTGTATCCCACTGCCTGGGAATTCAGTTTCTCACCTGCCAGGGCTGACATCTCTCCCTGGGCTTTGGGGCAAATACAACAATGTTTGTGTGGCTGTGGTTTTCAGCTTGGCATAGAAACCTTCACAAATGCCACCCTGGGCTCTTCACAGAAAGAATTGGATCCAAAGCCCCTGGAAATCCACGGGAATGCTGCCAGCTCTGCCCCTGCTTTGGAGCAGACTGTTCCTTTCGAAGAATGGAGCTAAACCTCCCTCAGAAAGGGCTGGGAGCCCACAGGGAAAACCTTTGGCTCAGCAGAGGGAGATGAGCCCAGCACTCAACTCCAGCAGGGCAATCACAGCCCTGAGGTTGCAGCAAAGCTGACATTTTGCATTGAATTCTGATTTCATTTTGAAAACTACAAAGCATTCCAGGGCACTGGTGAAGCACATCCGTTTATATTTGAACTGAAGCACACTGGCTCTCTCCAGTATTTTTTGGGTGGAAAGGGAAACTCAGTGGGTCACAGCAGGGTAATCTCTTTTTAATGTAGTCCTCTGTGCAAAATCCACACTGAACCAGCCAAAGGCAGACAGATATTAATGATATTATCTTGCCCACATACAAAAATAAAACACTGACGGTATTATTAATCTGCTTTGATGACTTTCTCAATGCTGAAACCTTGTGAGTTACCAGGTCTGTTAAAAGAGACAGAAAAGGTATGGCTGGAACTAAAATACAATTTTAAATCCAGGTGTAAGTGTGTTTAACTCAAGATATTTTTTTGGTCAACACTACTCCAGTCTCTGGACTTAGTACATTTTAAACATGATTTTTCTATGTGGTAGGAAAATACTTATCCCCATTTTGCAGATGGGGAGCTAAAAGAAAGAGCAACTCACCCAGCAATGGGAACCACGAGTACTTAATTACCATCAGTTTTCAAAACATCCAAAAAGTGCCTTTTTACTCATGAGTTTCAGAAAAACAATAACTACACTTTCTGTACTTGTCCTTTGCTTGCTAAACCCAAAGATGCTTCTTGGCTTTTCTTCGCAAACATTTTGGAGGGACAGCAATTTATTTTAAGCAAAATGGGACACACAGAGATGTGATGTTTCCATGCAGGGTCTTCAAAAAGAGGGAGAAAATCGGGAAACTCATGAAAGCCAACAACACTTGCTCTGCCTTGCCCTGGACCTGTCTGCTTCACACCAGAGCCTTGGAAAACCAGGCTGATTCCTGCCCAGGAGTAAAGCAGGATTTGCTCTGGGCTTACTAACAGCTCCCACTTGTTGGAGAGCAATGAGATCAGACCTCAGCACTGGCAATGCTGAGTGGTGGCACAGCATGCCTGACTCTTCCCTTTCTGCAGGGAAAATCCCAGTCAAACACCAGGGTTTATCCCAGCCCCTCATTCCCAGGGGGAAAAACTCCATTGCATCCATAGCCAAGCCTCAGGCAACTCATCCCAGTGGGAGAAAGCTACTCAATCTTTACATTTATTTCAGTTTCATAAGACAACGACACAACCCCCTGCCCCACCGTGTCCCTTCCAGAGCAAACAGGCTGTGAGAAGGAAAAACACTTGGAAAACAGGATTCTGGATGCAGCTGCAGTGGGAGCACCCAAATTCTGGCCAGGAGCCATGGGCAGGACCCACCCTGGCTGCACTCAGGGCACCGAGAGCCAAAATTCCAGAGCTGGGCTTTGCACCCAAGATTCCTGCTGTGTGGAGCTGTTTCCTGCAGGAGACACACAGGGAAAGCTCTGAATTGGGCAGATAACCAATATATGGAGTTTGTGTGTGTGGAGTCCCAACCTGAGCACCTGCAGCAGCAGCCTGGCTAAACCCAGGAAGCCAGAGATGCCCAGGAAAGTTTGTCTCTCAGAGCAGAAAGATTCCTCTGATGAAATCTCACCAAATTGTCTGAAAAAATTGAACAAATAAATCCTCAGCCTCATGCCAACAGCAACAAGTCCCCTGGAGTCACCAGAAATCACCTCCCTGCTCAGAAAACAGTATTTTCATAATCAGAATGAGGAATTATTCGACATGGCAAACACGATGTCAAGGCACAAACCAGTGAAAAGTCAATGAAAATAAAATCAAATCCATAGAGCAATTTGGCAGGAATAGTTCTGAGTCCAAGTTGCTCTGAAAGGCCCAGAAATGCCTGGGAGACACAAACCCATTGGGCTTTTGATCACCACTGAGAAAAATGATTAATAATGTTAATTTTTTTTTTTTTTTTTTTTTTTGGTAAGGATAAGCTCTATTTTCCCTCCTTGCTCGTATGGGAATTCTCCTTGCATATGGCAATACCCAGAAGATTCCCCAGCACTCTGCACTGCATCACAGGCATGATCAGGGAGTATCTCAGGAATTCACTCCTCCTGGACCTGAAGAATCAACCAAGGAGCACCTGGAGAGGAGATGCTCCCTCTGGGCAGAACAAGCAGTCCCTGGAGCTGTGTATTCCCTCCTGCCAGCTGCTGGGACTGCAGGAAGGATCTTTCCTTGCCCTTGGCAGACCAAACCTGTATTTACACATGGAAACAGATGTTTGCTTTTGCCTGTGTGGTTTGTTGTTTCTCCATCCACTGTTGTTTTCCACTGTCATTCCATGTTAAAAGAAAATCCAACTGGAGCTTCCCTGCCCTCACCCAACGGGTTTGGAAACCACAGGGAGTAGTTCAACCTGTGCAGCAGCCACACTTCTGCCAGTCCCAAACGTTCAGAGTGTATTTAGGATTTTCTTCCTTGCTTTTTGCTTTCTAGACACCACTGCTATGCTCATGGCACATTTCCCCCAGCAAAAAAAAGAATAAAACTCCTTCTGTCTGGAAACTCTCCTTCCTTCTGGAAGTTGGGATATTGATCACATTTCTGGCTGTATTCAGGAGTGGAAGATTTGCAGATGAGAGAGACCTTAAGGCAGGGAGTTGCAATAAGCCAGAGTAACCTTTTCTAGGAGAGGGAGAACAAACTCAGGGTTCTTGCTTTAAAAAGGCCCCTGAATTGAGCAGTGCTTCCCACACAGCCCCAGGAACAGAGCTGTCCTTGGGCTCAGAACTGTCCTTGGGCTCATCCTGGTGATTGTCACCTCGCTGCCTTCTCCTCCCCAGCCTGAGGGACTTGGCTGAGCCTGGAGGCTGGAGGGATGGAGACCTGTCCCCAGTGCAGGTCACAGAAGGTGCCTTTTGCTCTGCCACCACATCTCAGAACGACTGGTTTGGAGCCTTCTGCACAGAACTGTTCAAGGGCTGGAGTGTGGACACAGAGGAAGGAGGGAGGAATTAGGCTGGAAATTGTGCAGATCTTTCCTCCCCCAAATCCAGCACATCAGCATGAACTCCCATGGAAACACTTCCTTCTCTGAGCTTTAGTGTCTCTCTGTTCCATCCCACATCTCCTCCTGCTCAGTTTTACACCTTTACTCAGCCATGGGGGAAAAACCACTGGAATCTTACACTACAGTCCTAATGATGCCAATTTTACATCCATGACATGGTTCTTTCATGCCATAAGTTTAGTTGTATCATTTTTATGCCTTTTAAAACTATTGGATATTTCCAAAGTGGGCTGTCAGGAGCTATGAAATTATCTGTTACAGACTTTGCAAAGATGTCCAGAAGTTCATGCTGCCCAACTTTGTACAGACCCAGCAGCCATACTTCGACGTCTCTTTGAGATCCTACAGTCCCTAGTCAAGCTGAATCTAAAAGAAGGACCTGCTGGAGTTGTGTTTTACAAGTGAAACTCTTGCATTCTGTTAATAAAGGACATACTAAGGCTGCCATGCAGTCACCAAGCCCATGTGAGCCCAAATCCACATCACCTGACCACACAGGAGTGTTTTTGTTGACTTCAGGGTGGGTTTGATTGAACACATGGAAAGACAATACTTCAGACAGGCCTGAACCTCAATTTCCAGACCTATTGAACAACTTAATTTCAGACCAGCCCACAGAAAGCAACTCAAGCTTTTAACCTATTGCTCATTATTCCTCCAAAGTGTGTTCCAGAGATAAACCTGTCACTAGGAAGGTCTACAGAGGAAGAACTTCACTTTTACTGAGCCATGGCCAGCATTTTCCAAGCATATGGTATCCAAATGCCCATTTGGAAAGAGCATTCCCTCTCCTGGGGCAGGCACACACATACACCTCATAAAAACAGATTTACAAGTCAAAATAAGCCCCAGCTTGGAATGCAGATCCTTCTCTGTGGATGCTGCAGAGCACGAGGTGCTCCCCAGATGTGCCTGTTGTAATAAAGTGCACCCTTGCAGGAACAAGCAGCAGCTCATTGCTCAGGCCTTCCCACCTCAGTGCTCACACTGTGGGGCACAACGTGGCTCATTCCAAGGGGTGACGGGGGCACTGCCTGCTGGGAATGCTTTATTCCCCTTAATTCCACCTCCCAAGGCCATCCTGGGCTGTGCATACCCAGCTCCCAGGGGTGAAAACAGTTATCACACACCCCACAATGCCACTGAATACAAATAAAGTGTGAACTTTCGTTGGGACCCATTTGTAAACTCACCATTAAATTAACTGGTGGGACAGAATTGTCCCTCATTTGGCCAAACTCAGAGCTGGCAAATCTATTCTTTGGGAAATAGGAGCTATTCTTCATTCCCTGTGCATCATGTTTGAAAATTATTGTATTCATTGTTCACAAAATGCAGCTAACCTTTCATACATGTGCTTTTCTCCAGCTGCCATGGTGCAATTTCTGTTTTGGTGAGTGTATTTTCAGTCTGTGGCTCACTCCTCAAGGCTTAACTTCAGCTAGCAAATGTCCACAAGTCGTGACTGCTCCAGTCACTGCTTTGACCTCTGACTAACACCCTGCTCCTTGCTCTGGAAAATAATGAATTGCAAGGAACCTTTTTCTAAACACAGATCTTCAGAGGGAGAGCAGCCACCCCTGAAACATGAGCACTAACCAAACACGCTGGCGTAAATTACCTCAGTGGGCAAACGAGGAAGAGACAAGAGTTGTCAAAACAGAAAGTGAGTTGTAGTAGATTTACTAAGTTTTTCTGGTGTTTAACTAACTCTGCCCTTAGCGTAGAGGGGGATATTTTTGGAAAGTCTTATAAAATCCATTCAGCTGTTTGAGGTAGATGAATGTGGAAAAAAACCCTCACAGCTGTCAACTTTATTTTTCAGATCTTTTTTTTTTTTCATTCTTGGATAATTCAAAAATGGCTTTGATTTAAAACGCCAGACTTGGCAAGGACAAATGGTAGCCTTGACTGAAAAACAAGAGCAGTGCTTGAAGTTCTGAAATAACCAACTTATGGATGTTTAAAGCTGGCTCCTGAGCCTGACAGGGCACCAAGGAGAATCTCTGAACCTGGGCGTGTGCAAGGGCAGCATTGGAAAGGGCTGTATTACCATTTGGATGTGTGAACCTGGAGAGGTCGAAGCAATCCCAGCTATGAAATGCAGCAAAGGACCATATAAAAAATAATGTACTGGAATTGGTACCATGGTAAGGCCCACAACTAAACGTCAGGGAAAACTGCATCTTGTTGAAATACCATATTTTATTTTGTTCATCTTTTTATCTCCACTGAAATACAGCCTGAAGTGCTGTGCCAATACAGGTAACTGATGCATTAACCATGTGTGGAACATATTTTCACTGGAGGGATGAAGCAATACCAGGACACCAATGGCTGCACTGGCTGCTCATTATCAGTTTTCATTGGTTTTTTTCCAGCTTTAATGGGTTTGTGTGTTGATACTACAATTGTATCATCTGTTGAACTTCGAGTTAACATCACAGGCAGTTCTCTACTTCTCTAAATTACAATTTGCTCCAAATGTACAGCTGTGGTGAGGTACAACTGGTGAACTGCACTGCTAACAATTGTCCCTCTGTGCTCAGCATCACCTCGTGGGCTGTGTCCAGTTCTGGATCCTCCTGGCCAGAGAGACCTGGAGGGGCTGGAGTGTGTCCAGGGACGGGAGTGGAGCTGGGAAGGGGCTGGAGCACCAGGAGAGGCTGAGGGAGCTGGGAAAGGAGCTCAGCCTGGAGCAAAGGAGGCTCAGGGGGACCTTGTGGCTCTGCACAGCTCCTGACAGGAGGGGACAGCCGGGGGTCAGGCTGTGCTCCAGGGAACAGGGACAGGAGGAGAGGGAACAGCCTCAGGCTGGGCCAGGGGAGGCTCAGCTTGGACAGCAGCAGGAATTTCTCCATGGAAAGGGTGCTCAGGCCTTGGCAGGAGCTGCCCAGGGAGGTTTGGAGTGCTCATCCCTGGAGGTGTCCAAGGAAGGGCTGGAGGTGGCACTGAGTGCTCTGGGCTGGGGACAAGGTGGCCATTGGGCACAGACTGGGCTCGATGGGTTGGGAGGCTTTTCCAACCTCAGTGATCCTGGGATTCTGTGAACTCCACAGTTCTGATGATGAACTCTGACATCTCAGTAACTTTTTCCTGAGACAACTCAGTTAATTCATAAACTCACATGAGAGGGTGGAGGGTGGGTGTGGGGAGAGGAGTAAACCAAAGCAAAAACAAAATTAAATTAAACCCAGGGCTTTCAGTAGCCTCCATTCAGTAGCCAAGAATTAGCAAGGAAAACACCATTTCCCATTTTTTAATTGATGCTTATGCCAAAATGCCTCAGGTATGTACAATCCCAAACAAAAGTCTTAGGGGAATTTCAGCCTCAGGAAACAAACTCTCCTGGGCAAATTGTGATTTCCTGGAGTCAGTAGTCCTATTGCAGAATACTGGGTGTTAACTTTGTTAATAAGAAAACATTTTTCAAATGAAAAATGACTTGTTAAACCACTTTTATGTCACTTTTTCAGTAACACATTAAAGTAAACAAACCTAAGATGTTAAATAAAATAAAAAACCCACTACACCTGCAGAGTTTTACCAGCTCACATTACAAAGTGCTCTCTGAAGTGGTTGGGGAGCTATTTCCATTACAAACAGCAAGTGTGCTTGAAAGTAATTCAAAGAGTCAAATTAGGCAGATTACATCAGAGTGTATTTCCCTGCAGCAGAAGGACTTTTGAAACACCTGCCTGACATATTTCAACCTCTGCAGAGAAATATGACACAGACAGGTTTCAGGAATGGCTACAGCCTGGAGAGGGAGGCTATTTGATATTTAATTCCCCGAAACAATCCTTAATTAACAAGCCTATTCTGTTTGCAATTTGTACTTTTGTTTTGAAACACAAACCAACAACAATAAGCAGTGACAAGAGGCCAAAAGCTGCACCAGCTGAAATTACAGTAAGGTTTGTACACTTTGTGTTAAACACTGAATTACTGCTATCAGTCCCAGCATTTTTTGCCTGGGACACATTTTAGTTAATTATATAACTTACCCACACACTCAAGTGACAAAATTGAGGAAGGAGAGAGACCAAGAGGTTCCATTTAGCACTGGAGAGAAAAGCTGAGGGTACATAAATGGATCCACTGTTGGAGCTGAACCACCCCAGATGCCTCATGTCACAGGGTACTTGGCATCTGAAAATTCCAGAGGCTGCTGCAATTGCCTTTTCACTTTGCTTCAGTTCTTGGAAAAATGCTGGAACAAATCATTACACAAACATTTGAAGCCAGAGGCAGAGATGACTGATGGCCAACAGGAGTTTCTCAAGAGCAGATCATATCAAGGAGTGCAGTTCCCTCACCAGCAGGCAGGCAGGGATGGAGAGTGGGGAAAAGCAGCACATGCAGTTCATGCCCTAAATTCTCAAAACACATGAGAAGGGCAGGAGTGGGAGTATCTTAGGAAATCATAAAATATCCAAAGTTGGAAGGACTATCAAGCCCCACTCCTGGCCCTGCACAGACACCCCAACAATCCCACCCTGTGCATCCCTGAGAGCATTGTCCAAACACTCCTGGAGCTCTGGCAGCCTTGGAGCTTTATCCTCCTATAGTAATGTCTTGATACTGCCTTTCAGGATATTTCCTCATCTTGATGTACAGGCAAAGCTGGGCAGGAAAAAAATTATAAAAAATTAAACTGACCAAGTTGGTTTCTCTGTTTTCCTGCACTGAGCCAAACTCTGCTTAGTTCTGTGCTAGCTGTGGTTTATTTAGTGTTTGCTTGAATAATTCATTGGAAGGAATAGGCAGGACTATCCCTAAACACCCAGCCAATGCTGAGCCAGGCAGAGCAGCACAGGGTCTGGAGGAGATTCCTGGGCCATGGGGAGTCATGCAGAAGTGCTTTGGAGAGGGAATTGCACACAGTATGGAAAAACACTAGATTTAATCTGAGTTAGGAATAAACCCTTCCATAAACCAGAAAACAGGAATGCCTCATGTCTGATACCAAACATAGAAATAGTGGAATACTAATTGAAGAAGCTGAATATCAGCAGCAGAATCCCAGGATCACTGAGGTTGGAAAAGCTCTCCAAGGCCATGGAGTCCAGTCTGTGCCCAATGCCCACCTTGTCCCCAGCCCAGAGCACTCAGTGCCACCTCCAGCCCTTCCTTGGACACCTCCAGGGATGAGCACTCCAAACCTCCCTGGGCAGCTCCTGCCAAGGCCTGAGCACCCTTTCCATGGAGAAATTCCTGCTGCTGTCCAAGCTGAGCCTCCCCTGGCCCAGCCTGAGGCTGTTCCCTCTCCTCCTGTCCCTGTTCCCTGGAGCACAGCCTGACCCCCTGGCTGTCCCCTCCTGTCAGGAGCTGTGCAGAGCCACAAGGTCCCCCTGAGCCTCCTTTGCTCCAGGCTGAGCTCCTTTCCCAGCTCCCTCAGCTGCTCCTGCTGCTCCAGCCCCTTCCCAGCTCCATTCCCTTCCCTGGACACTCTCCAGCCCCTCCAGGTCTCTCTGGCCAGGAGGGCCCAGAACTGGACACAGCCCTCGAGGTGCCTCAGCAGGGCCAGCACAAACCATAGAGCAACATCAAATGCAGAAAAAAAATTAACATATTCATGAAAAGGCAGCGTGAGAGAGGCACTGTATTAGCATCAGACAGATCTCGGCTCAGGTACTGCAGCCTATTTTGAAAATGCCTCAAAAATAAAAATCTGCAAGACTAAATAGGAGAACAAATCAACAGAATGTCAGAAATAAATTGTCCAAAGAAACACCAGGAAAACTGAAGTGGTTAGGGCAAAAACCACTCTAACTAATACAAGGGACCCTGAATTAGTCTTCAAGTACTTACAGTTTAAAACAAATTATATTTGTTTTCACCCTGGATACACAATGGAAATACAGCAGAATCACTTTGGTAAAAGCAGATATTTGTCTGATATGTGTTAAAGTCTGTTTCATAAAGAGAAATCACTGCCTCCTGAAAGAGGCTTCCATTTACACTGCGATTTTTCTCAAAATGACAAGATAAAGACACTGAGAAACATAAAGGAGATGTAAACAGTGGAAAAAGCTTTCCAGCTGCAAAGGCTGATCTGCACTGGGTTGGACTGCAGTGCAGTGCAGGGGATTTCCATCAGGAGGAAAACCAAACCTTCCAACAGAGGGGAAACACCCACTTGCTCTGGAAGCTTCTCCTGCCCCACCCAGGCTGTCACAGCATCAGTGACACTTCAGGACATGGCGTGGCTGAGGCAGAGACCTTCTGCTTGGTTTGAAAAAGGCACGATGAATTTTGGGGGTGGAGAACTCTGTGATACGAGCGAGCTGCTGCTGGGATGTGGATGAAATAATGGGAGCAGCAGCTTCAACAAGGAGCACCTTCAGGTAACCAGGAAACCGTCCCATCATTTCATGTTGGAAGGCTGCTGTAAGTTAAGGATGTGACTCCTCAAGTTGAGCTGAAAATTATTTCCTACATTTCTTGCTTGTACAAGATCTTTTTTCTTCACTTTTTCTCCCACAACAAATTATTGTTGTGAAGCTTTTAGTGCTACTCTTCAAGCAATATATTTTACCATATCCAATGCAAAACTTCTCACATGCAAAAGAAATTAAGGCTTAATGGCCTTAAAAAACTGCATTCTGGCAGTCCTGGTTTCCCAGTTCAGCTTTCCCAAAAGGAAAAGCACCTCCCTGCAGACATCCCAATCTTTACAGCCAGTCTGAACCAAACCCATCACGGGTACAATCCATGTGAGTGGTCCCAGGGCTTGGAGTCACATCAGGATGAGCTGTGAGTCACAGGGAGAGCACCACAAACCTGCTGGGAAACTCTGCACAGCTGCCAGGTCACAGCCTGGACACAGCACAGCATTTAGCATTTCGGTGTTAGTGAACAGGGTGAACCACAGATAATGTACATATTGTCAGGTGCCTGGGCTGCATCCCACCAGCCCCAACAGCTGGGGAATGCTGTCAGTGTCCTGGGAGCTCTGCTGGTGGCTGGGAGAGGTTGGATCCATGGAGCAGAGTGTGACTGCCTCAGAAAGCAGGGGCTGACACCAGCTGGGGTGAGGTTTTGGGAAACTGAGAGGACAAACCGAAGGCATCACAAAAGAAGGATCCTGACCTTGGAAAATCAGCAGAACTTAGACCAAAGCAGTGCAGATTTCACTGCTGCAGCCTTTCAAAAACCACTGTGGGTATCTTCCCACCAGAAGTTCACAACTGCATTGGCACCCAGCAGCAGGGAAGGGTTTCTTCAAAACCTTTATATCTTGTTTCCCCAGGGAGAATCAGACTGTATTTCATGTTAAATAAGCAGAATAATCTTATTTATTGATTCATTTTTAGTTTGTTTCAGTACCCAATACTTTTTCTTCACATACTTCAATTCAGAGTTTTTTCCCCTCAGAAACAATTTAGCAAATTATAAACTGAATGAAATGACACAAATACTGAGTAATTATCACAATGAAAGCAGCTGACTGCTGAAATTGCTCATCCACACACTGAAGGAGCGTTCTCTGGGGAAATCAGCTCAGGATGCCCAGCTTTGACTCATCTCCAACCTCTGCAGTGCCCTCCTCCTTGTGTTATTTTTTGTGTTGTGTTTGTAATAAAGATCCCAGCAGCACTTGAGCACAGTATGACTCAAAATGTAACACTGCTTTAAAGTTTAACAAATAACAGTTTTTCTTTAGTGTTAAATCGTTGCCTTAACCGGATATTGTGATCTCCTCCATTAATAAACTCTTAGCAGTTTCCCAAAAGGATGCTGTGTGGTCGACAGGGATACTCCTAGGAAGGAGAGGATGAAACTGGAAGCTGATCAAGATTATAGATACCATTTTCATTGTGACATTATTGCAGACTTGGATGTAGGAATTACAGTGAAGGACAATTCTTGTGCTGAACTGATAAAGTAGATAGCAAAAGCCCTCTGAGAGCTGGGAGAGTATAAAATACAGCATCCCCAGAGCCCTAGCACACAGCAGTCACATGGACCTGATTCTTCTGTCATTCCAAGAGACGTTATTGAAGAAAACCTAATTTCTTAAGGCTCTTTCTCTGTACAACAGGTTTTCAGTTAAATGTTTGAGGTTCAGTAAGTAAAGGCATAGAATGGGTTCAGTATTTGGCTGAATAGAGAACAGGAGCTGCAGGAGAGCTCCCTCAGCTGTGGCAGACACGGGCTGGACTCGAGACAGAGATATTTCCAGAGAAATTCTGTGCAAAGAGCTTCCCCTGGGAATATCCCAGCACTCCCAGCTGGGAGGGTCTGAGCTCAGAGACATCCAGAGCCTTTCCACAGGAGAGCAGTCAGGATGGGACTCCAATCCCAGTTAGCTCCAGAGCCTTTGGAGCTAATAAATAATCTTATTAATAACCTCTTGTAATTTTATTAATAATTTTATTAATAACTTTTAGCGGTTTATTGTCCTGCTAATTCCTGCCTTGATAGGCTGGAGCAAAGTGTTTTTTCCTCTTTTTTTAAGGCACGATAGCCCCCATTAGCAGAGGGAGGACCCCACTAGCTCTGACTGAGGGCAGTCACTATCAGCCTCAGGAGGAAGATAAGGGAGATAAGGAAGGTAGAGGTGGAGGTCATTTTGCTCAAACTACAGCGATTTACAGTTAATTTTGCTTAAAGGCAAGTAGACAAGAGGCTGTGAAAGGAAGAAAGTCTTGCCTTGGGCCTGCAGCACAGAGACAGAAAATTATTTCATCGTTGTCACAGCTCTTGCCAATAATACAGAAAAATGGATCAAACTGGCATCATGATTTTTTCAAAATAATTTCCTGAGCAGTTCAACTAAAAATCCCTGGCAATAACAACATTAATGCAATAAGTGATATAATTTCCACACCTGTCTGATTTCTCTTCAAAAAAACACAATCCATCTCAATTACTACTTGAATACGTCAACATTAAAGTCTCTTTTTTCCATAAAAAAATTCTATCCAGTAAGTGAAGTCAAAGATGCAAGAAAAATAAAGGTGACCTTGAGGGCAGCACTAAAATAAATGTCCTTAACTAAATCACCTGGCTGTCAGTGGCCCAAAGGTACAGGTGACACTGAGAGTTCCTGAGCACTTTCCCAGCAGCACAGGGAGCCCAGAATGTCTCTGCTGAGCAGGATGGGTCCAAAACCACCTGCACAACCCCTTCCTGCACCCCTGAGGGAGCTCTGGGTCTCTTGAGCCCAAAAACCAGCAGGGCAGTGGGAGGGTCTTGTCCTTGGGGTGCTGCCAGCCCAGCACTGAGCCAGGCTTTGCCCCTCTAAGGCTCATCCTCCTCACCCTTTGGTTCTTCCCTAAAGTGTCCCAGCTGCAAAACTCCTCTCTTGCAGTCCAGGCTACTGGGGGTGGGCTTCTCTCTCTTAGGGAACAGCAAGTTTTGGCTGGTAGAAAACATCAGAGGTCTAGCAAAAATTAGGTTACTGGTTGGTGTCTGTACCTGCAGACACACAGAGCAATGCAGAACAAAATGTTCCCCAAACAGATAAAGACTGAGCCTGCAGCTGAACTGGAGCTGGGTGATAGGAGGGGGCATTCCAACCAAACAAATCCAAAATGTCCTGTAAACTTTAGATCAGCCTGACAGCCATGGAGGAAGAGAGTATTCACCACACTTCATATCTAAGAACTGAACTGAAAGTTCAATTAAGAGAGCAATCTTAAAACTAATCCATAGGCCAGTCCCTAAGGAAAGATGGGCCTGTTGAAGTCAGGCCTCAAGCAATTTGCCCAAGGATAAACAATAAATCAATGTAATTAGATTGTTTCCGAGCTAATTAAATTATTTACAGTTTTCATGTTGACTTCAAAGTTGCTTGGCTATCCAAATATACCCAGGTAGGCATTATTTTATAAACTTTCCCTTTCTGAAGGAAAAGTAAACATACATATATAAAAACATCAAGGTTACAGCCCCAGCACTCAAAGCTTAGGAAATGCCAGAATTAAGTTTGCATGGGTAAAAGAAAATATTTTTCTCTTAATTTCATTCCCAGAAATGGTGAAACCATTTTTTGTTGAAGCTTTCCAAACAATTCATCTGAGGCAGACATTCAGCATGGAAAGTTTCAGCCCAAACAGTTAAAATCTGGCACAGATTGATGCCACTGAAAACTGGGGCTTATAATGGGAAATGTGAGGCAAGCTTAATTACAGGCAGCACTACCAGCAACATTTATAATGTATTTAAGACTAAATTTCATACTGGCTTTGCTAGGTCTGTTTTTCTAGGAATATTGTACATTAGTATTTGAACCTTCTTCTATACCTTTACATTTCAGACTGTTGTAAGTCTGGGGTCTGTGACAAACTTGGCCAAAACTACAATGCAGTTCTTTGCATCAGCCCTCAGAAACAGAAGGCATTGCTTAGAAAAAGAGGTCTCACTTGTGTGATATGAAGTAGGAGAAGCCACAGGTTTTAAAAGGTTACAAATCCTCACAAAAGGTTCAAATTTCCGTTGGTATTTTATAGTTTGCATATATCAATCAATTCTAGAGCTGGCCCAAAGGTGATGCTTTTTTTGAGGAGTTGGTTGCCAGATAAAAGCAAATTATTAATACAGAATTCTCAGCTGATCTGCTCACTAATTAGTACCCAGAATTTCAAAAGGAAAGGAACTAATTTCAAAACAGTTGGACATCCTGATGCCTCAGGAGTTGGCATCACATGGAGAGAGACTTTTTCAAGGGATGGAGTAACAGGACAAAGGGGAATGGCTTCAAACTGAAAGTGACTGGGGTAAATGGGATATTGGGAAGGAATTCCTCCCTGTGAGGGTTGGCAGGCCCTGGCACAGGGTGCCCAGAGAAGCTGTGGTGCCCCTGGATCCCTGGCAGTGTCCAAGGCCACGTTGGACAGGGCTTGGAGCAACCTGGGATGGTGGGAGGTGTCCCTGCCATGGCAGGGGGTGGGATGGGATGGGATGGGATGGGATGGGATGGGATGGGATGGGATGGGATGGTCCTTAAGGTCCCTTCCAACCCAAACCATTCTGGGATTCCATGATTCTCTGACCATTGCAGTGCTCTGAATTCTCCCTGTCCCAGCTTTCTCCACGGGTTTCTAGAGCACATATTGGGCATTTTCTCCTGTGCTTGGTGGAATCCACAAATTTCAATATTATGTTGCAACACTCCATTAAGTCTGTCCCAGGTGATAAATCAAAATCTTATAAATTATTACTATAATTTATATGGTTATGCATTTAAATGGTTATACATTTGCAGGTAACTGTAGTAAAGGCTTCTTAAGGCCCAAACACACAGCCAGGATTAGAAAGGAACATGAAGGACAGCAACAGACCTGACAGCAATGTCTGTTTGTTTTGGGGCTGGTTTGGCAGGCAAAGGAAAGCTGCAGTATTGTGTACAGGCAGCTCCTGCCTGGTGCTGAGCTCCTCACCACAATCAGGGATCCAGAGTTTCACAGGTTTCTTTGTGCATGTAAACAATCCCCAAAAGGAAACTCAGCAGGAGCTGCTTCTTGAGCAGCCTGAAGAAGGTGCTGCTCTGTCTCACCCCAGTTCTGCTGAGCACCAGTTCAAAGAATGATTTACAGGGACTCAGAAAGTGAATTTGGGAGGGGACTGGAGGAAGGTTTGGCAAAAGCGTGGGATTAATTTCTGTAATTAAAATTTCTGTGTGTTCAGTATTAAAATCATAGGATCATAGAATGATTTGGGTTGAAAGGGACCTTAAAACTCATCTTGTTCCATTCATGCCAAGGGCAGGGACACCTTCTACTGTCCCAGGCTGCTCCAAGCCCTGTCCAGCCTGGCCTTGGGCACTGCCAGGGATCCAGGGGCAGCCACAGCTTCTCTGGGCACCCTGTGCCTCCCCACCCTCACAGGGAAGAAGTCTGGTTCATTACCATCCTAAAAAGCATGAAAATATATCTTATACAGATGACAAGTTATGTTTTGTTCTACCAGCACTCATGATGCATTTAGCAAGTGGCAGAATGAGCTTTTGGCCAAAGGTCATTGAAGCATCCTGAGATGCAGCTCTGCTTCCAGTTCTTTGCTGATTACAAATTTTCTCTTCAACTTTGGCTGATTCATTTACCTCTTCCAGGCCTCTGCTCCCTATTTTTCAAGTGCAAATACCATCACCCTGTTGCCCTGCTCTTTTCAGTAAGAGAGGAGACTCTTCCAGGCAGGCACCGTTGTTTCCTGCCACCTGTAAAATGGCAGCGAATCCCAGGGAGACCTCAAGGTGCTTCTGCTGCAGAAATAAATCCCAGTTCTGTGCTCTCAGTTGATTAAATGCATTCTTTTCAGCAAAACTCACACCCCATTCATTTTAGTCAAGCATTTATACTTTATTTGGTGCGTCCTCGATTTGGTTCTTTTGAAGCAACCTCCCCAAATTTATATGAAATACTCAACCCAGCTGAATGCACAGTGACTTCTTTATTCCCCTCAGTAGAACACAGTGACATAAAGGAATCCTCTGAAGAAGGGCATCCATGGTAGGAAAAATAAAGGTTCTTGTAAAGCACTTCTCCAACTTTCCTAAAGACTTCATATTTGTGACTTATAACTCAGGGAGGTTTGTTCCATGGGGACTTTGCCAAAGGCTGTGTTGCAAGGAAGAACTCCCAGTGACACAACGTCTTCGTGATCGCCTGGGTTGGCACAGAATTCCCTCCATCCATCCTGCAGCACCACTGGAGGTGATGTCATGAAGCTGCTAACAGCCATGGATTGTGGAACAGCTGAGGCTTCCCTCAGCAGATAAACACCTCTGAGATTTTGTTCAAAACTGCTGCTGAGGTTAAGCTTTGTGCTTTGCAGCATTGTCCTTATTTTCATCAGTGTGGAAGAGCTTTATTTACAGCAGCAAATTCCACCTTGTGTGTGTGCCCAAACCAGAGCGAGCCACTGTGAGCAGAACATCTCCTGCAGGTCACTGCAGACACAAAAACTGCCTCAGGGTGGTAGTTGGCAATGGGGAGCTCAGCTCCAGCAGGTGAAGGAAGCTGTGCTGTGCTTCAGAGGAGAGAAAATCCTCCAGTTGTAGGAAAAATTGCAGAAGATGTGCATTTCTTCGCGTTATTTGCACAACCATGGGCTGATATTGCAGAAATGCAATTCCTCCCCAGAAAGCTGGGCTGGCAGAGCTACTCTGATACCCTGGCAGGAGCTGCAGCCAAGGTGTCTCTAACTCAGAGTATTTAATTTCCTGTCTAACACCAATATAATAGGCACGTTTTTACTATTCTTCCAGCTTGTGTTTTTACATATGATAGACACATATGGATCTTTCTTGGTTGATGGATACATCTATTACCCTCCCTCCTAAAAGTCTGTGCTAATCCTATTTTTCCTGCAGAACTGCAGCACTTTTTTTTTTTTTTTTTGCTCAAAGCATTGCTTTGAAAATTCAAACAGTGGTCATTTCTCTCTCCCTGTATTCCAGGGAAGGTTTCTAAAGGAATGAGACTCAACCCAGCTTTGACATGACTACATCTGAATAAGCCAGAGGGCTCCCCCAGCCTGGTCACAGGACACCATTTCACTTGTGAAATCCTCCTGTTTCAGAGCACTTTCACCACTGGCTCAGAAATGAAGTAGCAGTAGCTAAACCTAGACTTCCCACAAACCCAGCCTGGTGGAAGTGCCTTCACCCTCAGACCTAAACTGGTGCTGCAGCTTTGCCTCTGTGTTGTCTGTGCCCCTGCAACCTCAAGGATTGAGTACTAAAGAGTTGGAGAGTTTCTCTCCAGGGATACTCTGCAGCACTGTGGACAGTTCAGAGGATGGCTAAGCTGCCTTAGTCCCACAGATTTAGTCCTCATTTCACTTCTTTTCACAGTACTCTGGAAACCCCAATTCCTCTCACATCAGCAGCTGGGAGGCTCAGAAGGAATGAAGAATGAGGGAAAGATGTTTGAACAGTTTTAGACAAACAAGAACTATAGCAGCCAGTTTGGTCAAAATGTTCAGAGGGATCTTACAATATTCAACTGAAATAAATTATTTTTACAGTATTATCCTTGATAGCTGGTGTATAAATACACACAGATTTCTTCAGACTTCTCTTGTACACAGTGGGGTAACAATGTCTTAAGTCAGGCGTCTTTCTGTGCTGTGCTTCAGTGAAAACAACAGCATTTTCTTACAGTCACAATTCAACCTAAGATTCAACATCCCAGGACAGGAAAGGCTTTGCATTACAAGAGAATAGCAGGCTGTAAACTTTACTGTGATCCTGAACAACCAAAAATACACCAGCATGGCATTGAGAGTAAACCAGACAAATATCTAGAGGATCAAGTCAGAAGAAAGTGTCAAAGCTCATTTTTCCCTAAGGACCACCAAGGCAGCCTGTCAGTATTGGGAGACATTGGGGATATTGCAGCATGGTCTGCAACAGAACAATATTAACGTAATAAGCAGAGAGGGACCTGTGGGTCCTGGTTGATGGCCAGATAAATGTGAGTCAGCAGTGGTCCTTGTGGGTCCCTTCCAGCTCAGGATAGTCTATGATTCTCAGCAGTTTTGTCTCCACTGCCTGTTTGTGTTGCAGTGCTGCAGCCCTCACCCTCCCATTGCTGAAGCAGAGTCTGGAGCTGCAGCCTGGTTTGGGGGATCTCTGTAAATGTGGAGCAATTTGGGAATGCTAAAACTCACATCTGCCAGCAATTACACTTGGTCACTGAAGCACAAAAGAATTCTGCTTATTTGTATTAAGCTATAAATGCAACATGGCATTGGCTTTCCAACCCAGAGATAAGCCTGTCACTGCCCGAGCTGAGCACTGCACATGATCAAAAATGACAAGCATGACAACAACATCCTCAGTTCCAAACTTTAATCTGGATGACCATTATTTTCTATATCTTAAGGTTTATTACAGCAGTTAAAAGATCCACACTTAGAGCCTATGATTCCTCCTCAAAACCATAATATGACACTCCTGGCACCTGAGAATTCTCCCAAGCTTAACAGGCAGAGTCCCCAGGTTAAGAGCAATCAACTGGTGAAAGACAAAGAGAGTTAATTATGAGGGAAAATAAATACATTTAACGCTGCTGCCAGCTTTAATTGGACAGCATTTCATAGAAGACTGTGAATGTCTTGTAACAGTGAGGAAAACTGAGGTGGCTGCCACATCCATGCTTATTGTGAGCTACAGAAATGAGTGCTATTAATGTACAATATGTATTATTAATGTGCTGTTCCTCACAAAGGACTCTCTGCCCAGCTCTCCAGTATTTACCCAGGATGTTTTGTGGCCTTTGTTGGCAGGTCCTGTACTCCTTGAAATATCCCTCTCAGTTTGTAGCTCATGGAGACTGGAGTAACCCAAAGAAAGCTGTTATTCAAGACACTGCAGGTCACACTGGCTGAACTGTGATTTGTATTTGGGCTCTGCTCACTGGAGGTATTGCCTAAAGGTGGAGTTCACCCACCCTCCAGTGCCCCTGGGGGCATCAGGCAGAGCATTGCCAGCAGCCAGGGAGGGATCCTGCCCTGTGCCCAGCCCTGGAGGCACCTCTGCAGTGCTGTGCAGCTCTGGATCCTCAGCCCAGCAGGGACCTGGAGCTCCTGCAGTGGGGCAGCTGAGGAAGGCCTGGAGCATCTGGGTGCCCAGCAAAGGCTGAGGGAGCTGGGGCTGTTCAGGCTGCAGAGGAGCCCAGCTGAGAGGAGCCCTGAGCCCTGGGTGTCCCTGTGTGCAGGGAGGCTCAGAGCAGGGCCAGGCTCTGCTCCGGGGGCAGCAATGACACCAGAGGAAGGGCAGGGACTGAGCCCAGGGAGTTCCCCTGCACAGGAGGCACAACTTCTTGCCTGGGCAGTGCCAGCCCTGCAGAGATTGTGCAGAGAGGCTGTGCAGTGTCCCTCGCTGGGGATATTGCAGAGCTGTGTGGCCACCCTGCTGTGCCCTGTGCTCTGGGATGGCCCTGCTGGAGCAGGGAGGTGGCAGCAGGTGACCCAACCTGACCCAGTCTGTGATTCTGGGATTCTGTAAAGCTCAGAAGCCAAGAGAGGTTTCCAGAGTCAGGATCATTCTGGAGGCTCTCAAGTTTGGGTAATTCTGCTGTGGGAATGAAACCTGACCTCCTCATCAGGCAAAGCAGCACTGCTGGCCAAAAATCCCAGCCAGTGTGCCACAGCCACAGAGCTGGTGGTTAGGAAGGAGCTTTTAAAGGTTTTGAGAGACATGGAAAATGCCACAATTAGGGAACTGTATATTCCTTATGCAAATATTTTTCATATGTCCTCCCATACTGGGAGGCATTTGATTTTAGGTTTGTTTTCTTAGGGAAACAAGGTTTAAGCAATCACAAAGTCTGCTTGCTCCACCCAACAACCTGTGTCATTCATTGCTACATCTCTATCATATTTATTTCAAACTGGCTGTCCCGCAAAAGTCAGGAAAACACAAGGCCAGACAGAAAAGAGAGATTATTTTCATGACAGAGGGATGAACTCACAGTGCAGCCTTTATTACATCCCACTCAGAGTTCATCTGACAAAGCAAAGATTCCAGCTCTTGCAAACAAATCCTTGAGAGCCTGGATTGGAAAACTCTGCTACACATGGAGCAGCATGCATTAAGAACAAGGGAGGAGAGGTAGACTCATTGTTTTCCCTCTCCTTCCCCTTCTGGGAAAGCAGCTCCCAGCAGCAGCCCCACAGCACAGCCAGAGGGTTCCTGGCAGCCAAATGGTGCCACCAGCAGAGCAGAACCCCACAAACACCAGCAGAAATCAGTGTTTAAAGAATACAACCTGCAGCTTAGGGATAACTGTGTGTTCCCAGACAGGGCAGCACCTGTGGCCCCATTCATACAGCCCTGAAGGATGGGATGACATCCAGAGGGAGCTGGACAAGCTCCAGGAGTGACCCATGGGAATCTCATGAGGTTTATCAACACCAAGTGCTGGTGCTGCACCTGGGTCAGGACAACCCCTGGGATCAATCCAGGCTGGGGATGAGCAGCTGGAACAGCCCTGGGAGAAGGACCTGTGGGTGCTGTGGGTCAGAGCTGGACCTTCCCCTGAACCCCCTGAGCCCTGGGCTGAGCCCCCAGTGTGGGCAGCAGGGCAGGGGAGATTCTGCCCCTGTGCCCTCAGGTGAGACCCCAGAGAGCTGCAGAGCTGCCCCAGCCCTGGCCCAGCACAGGAAGGAGCTGGAGCTGCTGGAGAGAGTCCAGAGGAGGCAGCAGGATGAGCAGAGGGATGGAGCAGCTCTGCTGGGAGGAAAGGCTGGGAGAGTTGGGATTGTTCAGCCTGGAGGGGAGAAGCTTTGGGGTGACCTCAGTGTGGCCTTGCAGAGCCTGGAGGAGCTGCAGGAAAGATGGAGAGAGACTGGGGACAAGGGATGGAGGGACAGGACACAGGGAATGGCTGTGAGGGTGGGCAGGCCCTGGCACAGGGTGCCCAGAGAAGCTGTGGCTGCCCCTGGATCCCTGGCAGTGTCCAAGGCCAGGCTGGACAGGGCTTGGAGCACCGTGGGACAGTGGAAGGTGTCCCTGCCATGGCAGCAGGGGGACTGGATTATCTTTAAGGTCCCTTCCAACCCAAACCATTCTATCATTCTATGCTTTTATGACTCTGTGATTCCATTATTATTACAGACTCCTGGCTGGAAGACTCTTTTCCCCACAGAAGCTCATTGGCAAATTCCTATTTATCACACAACCCCTTCAGTCCAGCAGGAATCGCCCTGCAATGGTACCAGAGGGTGGGTGGAGGAATTACACCTCACTGCTCTCCCCTCCTTGCAGCAGACAGGGAAGGACTGAACCCTACACATGATCCTGGAGCTGGTATGGACAATACAGGGAATTAGAAGCACATGTGCTGAGGGAGCAGTGTAATGTCATTGGCATGTTCCAGGCGTGAGCAAAGCAAGACATTGACGGCGAGATTAAATTACAAAGGTGTCAAACTCGTGGAAGGGATGAAGGCAACAAGGCAGAAATTGTTGGCAAGATGAAGAAAAGAAACATTACGTAAGAAATTGGTTTTTTTAAGAAGAGTAGGTAGGACAGATTTTTAAAACAGCAGGTTTAAAGGTGGAAGCTGAAAGCAGCTGAAACATCTGCAGTGTAGACAGGGCACTGCATTATATGTAAAACACAACAGCAAAGGCAATGAGAAAAGTAAAACTAAGCCTTGTGTTGGATCTGCTTATTCCATAAGTAGAAGCCCAGAGGGTGTTCTGGGTTTCCTTCTTGAAGACAATCCAAACACAGCAATGAAGACTTTGCTGAACTTCCCCCAGGGAAGGCACAGGGAATGGCTCTGATGCCACCCTTGCACTCGGACAGGGAAATAAAAAAAAACAAGACAAGGAAGCACTGTCTGAGAGCAGAGTGGAGGAGGAAAGGAAGATGTGTGCATTTCTGTAAAACAGAATCTGTATTAGGTCTTCCCAGGCAGATGCTCTTCAGCACAAATTGGGTAATGATGTTAAATTTGTATAAAATACTAATTTGCTATCACTAAGTACAAGGTAACAGCCCTACAAGCCCCACTGCACACAGAGAACAGGAAGTTCTGGGGTTACACAACTTCACCAGATGTAGTCAGAATCCTGACTGCACATCCCAGTCAGAAGAATGTCTGAAGGTCCCCTCAGGTGAGAGCTGGCTCCCCTCAGAAGGGGCAGGGGGCAGCCCACCATCAAACCCTGCACTGGGCTGTAAACAACAGAAATACTGCAAAGCCCCTGCCCACAGAGCACCACGGCCTGAAGGGCTCCTGCTGGGACAGTCCTGGGCTGCCCTGGCAGTGTGAGGGGATGCTGGAAGCCCTGGGCTGCCCCTGCTCGGCTCACAGGACAGGCAGGGCTGGGGCAGGGCTGGCCAGGTCCCCACACACCTCCCGGGGTGTCTCCAGGCTGCTCCCACCTGGCACTGCTCTGCTGGAAAAAACCAGGCATTTTCGAAATAGCTGGTGCTCTACCCTTTGACATTCAGACTCTTCTCCTTGTTTCTGCTCTAGTTTGAGGCAGCACTCCCAGACTCACAGAAAGCCTCACTGGAACAGAGGAAAGATTGTGGTTTGGCATGAGGTGCTGTCTGATGATAAAAGACTGCTACTGTCCCCAAAACTCACAGTTGCTTAATTATCTTCTATCATTTGCCAATATCTTTTCTTTAAGCTTCTGTTTTCCTGAAGCCACTGTCCCTCTAAGAGACCATTGGTTTTCCTTCAACATACACAGCAGAATGGCCTGATATCCAAAGAGAGGCAAAGGTGTTTTATCAGCTAACAGACTGGGTTCTTTTCCTCTTGCCCCCTCTCCTATCTCACATTTCCTTTTAGTTCCCCAGGGGAAGGTCAGACACTGCCTCCTCTCCCCTCCATCCACCTGGAAGAAGGAAGCAGGAAAGGTATCCAAGCCCAGCAGGGTTTTCCCCCAGCCAAGAGTAGGATGTGATGACTGATGTGTTTCATCATAATGCAAATCCAGCTCCAAGAGATTCATGATGAAACTGTAAAAATTGGCAATAGAGGAAGGAATGAGTATCACAGAAGATGCTATAGTCAGAGGAGTTTTGGACTGGTTACTCAGAGAGATAAGGACAAGGAGCTTCACTAAAAGACAAATTCATCCCAGTTGTGCAATGCTTTTGCTGCTGTGAACCAGGAGTAATTTGCAGTGGGCAGTACCTGAAACATGAACGCAGCTGGGTCACCCTGGCGTAACATGAGATGGAGCTTTGAATTTTTATGAACACAGAGAAACAGCTGCAAAAGTTAAAACCCACAGTTATCCCCCTCAGAGAAGTCTTTGGCCCAAAAATGAGTTTATAAACTCATAGTGTTTGTGCATCATTTCTTACACATGCTATCCAGGTCTGCTGCTTCTCAACACACACACCAGTGCATTCAGCCACATGAGGAACATCAGATTTAACCAAAGGATAAAACTTGCAAGTGCTTCAGACATTTCCATCAAGCCCACCTGACACAGCAGGAGGCTCTTCAAAGCACCTGCAGGTTATTTGTCACAGAGATAAGCTAGGAGGTCCAGCTTGACAAACTGGAGTAGTGTCAAGCATGGAATCACATCAGAAAGAAAACCAGACAGCATCTGTGGAAAAGCACTGCAGTGCAACCCAGGCTGTCAGAGGAGCTCTAGGGACACCCTGCACTGAAGCTGGGAGGCTGAGAGGGTAAAGCCACTGTCCCAGTGCCCTCCTGGTGCTCTGATATCAACTGCTGCCAGCAAAGGAGTTGCTCCTTGGCTCAGTGGAAAGGTACATTTTCTAAATGGGAGGCTGAGCCTCGAGGAGCAGAAAATGAGTCTGATTCCTTTGGGAAAGGAAATGCAGAGAGCCTGACTGGGAGCCTGCATCGTGCTGGAGGAGCCTACTTGATGAAGGTTGTTATTGTGCTTTCAGGGTCCAGTGCTGGCAATTCTTAATGACTCTGAGCAACACTTGGTGTGCTGAATAAAGCTTTGGGCTCAGGGCTCTGTGCTGGTGAGGAACCACTGAGCCTGAGAGGTGCAGCTTGGCTTCAGTGCTAATTGTTCCTCCTGCTCCTCCACATAATACAAGAGCTCCTAAATGCTCTTCAAAGAAGCCAGAGAGAACATTGTGTGTCTGGTCCTTTTTCATCTAAGACAAATTTATCATTGCCCTTTACAGTCATTATCGAAACGCTGGGTTTCAGCCCCAAGAGTGGCACAGTCATTTTTACTGTTTAACATATTTGGGGCTGCTTTCAGCTTTGTCTGAGTTCATACCTTGCAGGGGTTGATCTGTTCTGGCCTCTCCCCCCACACTGTGCTGGTCACTCAGTCTATTTCTGAGCACTTGCTTCAAGCAATTGGACTTTTAGGTGTTGGGGAAAAATCAAAAGAGCAGCTCCAGAGGGCACATTTGCTAGGTCAGAGCTCTGAGAAGTGTTACAGAGACCTCCTGACACTGAAACAGTTTTAGGCAGCTGGGAACAAGCTTAATTTGGGTAATTGCATCTGGCATGGCTGTGAGTGAACAGGGCTGAAATCCACTTTAGAGCCCCTAGAACAAAAAGATAAGTCAAATCTACCACTTGAAAATTATTTCTTTCATATCTTTCACTGGCAATACTATGAACTTCCAGTTAATGGTGTAGCAGCTGCAAAATGTTCAGGTCACAGCTGCAGTTTAGGGAAACAGGGAGCAGTTTAATTTGTTACCAAACAAGTGGAGACTCTGAGCTGTTGTTCCCTTTGTCAGCTTATTCCTGCATCAAACATTCCCTCAGAGCATCCAGCAGACATTGTGGCTCCTGGGGCAAGGGGAGCTGTGCTAGACCAGGATTCAGGACATGGAATGAGACAAATTGCTTTTAATTAACAAATTGCTTTTAATTAAGCCCCAGCAGGACATGAAGGGGCATTTTTCAAGGCACCCAAGAGGAGCTGTGTATCACACTCCTGTGGAAAGACCAAAGTATTCAAGCAGTGAACTCGCTGGCACTGTGGAGGAGCAGAACAGACCCACTGCACCCAAGGTCAGACATCCTGAGCTTCTGACCAGCAGGTTTTTCAGATTCCTTGAACAGATGGCTTTGAGAAGAGCATCACCTGCTCATGGTGCTCCTCTGCTGCACAGGGTGACCTCTGAGAGGCACTCTGAGGTACAGACTTACCCATCAAGGATTCAGGACTCATCACTCCACCAGGCATCCCCAGCAGCCCCTGGGATGGTCTTGCTCTTTAATCATCTCATTATCAGAGACACCATTTGAATATATAAAAGATAAAAAATATGAAACGGATATTAAATTAATTACCATTGTGAAGTCTAAGCAGAGTACACCCCTCTGTGCTACAGCCCTCATGATAAAGTAAGGTAAAAGCAGCACAAGTTATGAATATTTTTTCATTTGGTTTTAACCCAAAGATCCCAGAGCCACATAGAGCACCAACTGAATTGGTAAGAAGGTGGTGTCATTGCAGTCTCATTTGAGATTATAACACACTTTGACCTTAAAACTCAATAAAACTCCAGTTTATCCAATCCCAAAAGACTCTGTGGGAGATGCCAAGTCTTTTTATCCTGTTTTTCTTTGGCAGGGAAATTAAGAATTTAATTATAATACATTTATCCTTACAATCTGAAGTTGCATGGTTTCATTACCTCACAGATCTCCTAAATTCCTGTAACCCACAAACAGCTCCAGCATCTCTCTGTTTAATTACTAATTACCTTCATTTACACCAAAAATCTCTCATGAATTGGATGCAGACTGTCTGACAGAACTGTTTGGTTATTTTCTGTGCCCTCTTTTCAAAGCTCTCCATCTCTTCCAGAAGCCTGAGTGAAACAAGATGCTTGAATTCCTTTCTCTTCCACGCCTTTGCTGACAGAAGAGCTCCTGGTTTGGTGCAGAAAGAAGGGTGCAATCAGATTCATCACTGACTCCAATGCAGGCAGCCCTGGGGTGCTCCTTTCTGAGGAACACAATGCACAGTGTGAACTGGCAGGATTTATTAAAAACCTGATTTATTAAAAAATGACAGACGACTCACCTGACCAGGCAGGTTCTCATTCTCCTGCAGGTCACCACACCTGAGATCAGAAAAGCAGTCTTCAAAATGCTTCACCTGTTCTACCTGAGCTGCAGGACATGTGAGACATACAAAGGAAGTAAAAATAACTGGTTTAGTTTATCAGGGTGATGCTCAAAGGTTTTCCTTGCCTGTCACTCTATGAATAATTTACTGGCTTAATTCACTTTTCATTCTAGGTAAGGAAGTTGAGAGATAAGAGCTCTGTAAGCCTCCTGCTGCCACTGAACCTTGGCAGAGGATATCAGGGAATGGCAGATGGGAAGAAAGCTGATCCTGCTCTGGAATGCTCTGCCTACAGTTCCATTGGGTTCCTCACCCTGCAGGAAGCAGATGTCCCCTCTGTCCTGGAGAATGGCACAGAGCACTGGGACAGCAGCACCACAGGAGGCACGGCAGCCTTATCACCTGGCTAGCTGTGATTGCATTAAAATTAACCTCTCCCAGCTCTTCTCTGTGCCCAGGTCAGGAACTGGCAAGGTAAAATCCCACGCTCCTTTTTAAGTACAAAACAGTTTTTATGTTCTGTGGTAGTTATACCTGCCCAACTATATGAGTCAGCAGTGCCCTGCAGCCAGGAGGGACATCCCTGTCCTGAGGGACTGAGCCCAGAGAGGGATTGTCCCACTCTGCCCTGCACTGGGGTGGCTTCACCTCCAGTCCTGGGGCAGTTTGGGTGCCACAATATCAGAGATCCAAAGCTGTTCCAGAGTGTCCAGAGGAGGGACCCGGGGCTGGGAAGGTCTGCAGGGACACCGAGGAGCGGCTGAGGGCCCTGGGCTGGTTCAGCACAGCACAGAGCAGAGGGCAGAGCTCAGGGAAGGAGGGAATGGCTGGAGGGGAAGGTTTAGGTTGGATATCAGGAAAGGTTCTTCCCCCAGAGGGTGCTGGCACTGCCCAGGCTGCCCAGGGAATGGGCACAGCCTGAGGCTGCCAGAGCTCCAGGAGCGTTTGGACAGCTCTGCCAGGGATGCACAGGGTGGCATTGTTGGGGTGTCTGTGCAGGGTCAGGGGTTGGATTGATAATCCTTGGGGGTCCCTCCCTGCTCAGGACATTCTGTGATTCCATTATATATTTTGAAATTTTTAAAAAATGCAGGGGTGGATTTGGAAAATTGTCAGGGAGATGGGATCAGAGGCAAATTCAGAACAACCCAAAAGCCAAGGCAGGTGTTAAGATAGAGAAGTTCTGGGCTGTGTTTGTATGACTTGTCTCCCTTTCCAGCTGACCACTTCTCTCCAAGGCTGATTTGCACCTGGAAGGGCATCTTGAAGATAACACAAACAAGAGCAGAAAGAGCATGGAAAATTGACTGATGTCATAATTTGGGCGACATTTTCAACCCGTGAACTGAGCTAGAAAGGAGGAAAAAGGCTTAGGTCTGTAGTACAGAGCATTAAGGGCAAGGTGGGAGCCGGGGCAGGAGGGAGGTGTTTGGGGAAGCAGGAAGGATTGGCTGTACTTGAGCGGGACTTGAAAGCAGCAGGCAGGACGGGCTGGATCCGCAGCCTGTTTGCTCTGGCAGCGCTGCTCGGCTGCTCCGAGCAGCACAATTTACACCAGCTGACGATCTGGCCCGGTGGCTGCGAGCCTGAGGATAGACCGAATCCATCACAGGGCTGCAGTCCTGCCCCGCCCTAGCAAAACAAGAGGCGTAATCTGGTTCCTGGGCTGGCTGCAGCCAAGTGGAAAAGGTGCCAAACACCTGAATATCCCATATGTGGGGCTTGCTATTTGGGGGAGAGAAAAAAACCCCAGACAATAAAAACAATTTTACTGCCAAATAAAAATGTCCCCGACGCGTTCCTGTAGAGAAACAATGACATCCAGTGGTGAGCTCCTTCATCACAGGGATTTACGTGAACGAGCTCGAGAAATCCCAGCTCGTTCCTGTCCCAGGGAGGGTTCCATTGCTGAGCCCATTACCCATGTGCTATTCCAGCCCTGCCAGAGTTTAAAATTGTCCTTGCTGCTTCCTTTCCTGATAATCCGAGTGTCTCTGTGCTTTCCTGGGAGCTGCAGGTCCAAACCCCTGCTCTGGGTCCTCAAATTCCGGTGTGGGCTGGTGGAGGAGCATCTCCAGGTGACAGCAGCATCCCCTCCATCAGCAGGGGAGGCTCCTCGGCTGGGAAGGCAAAAGGGAGTTTGCAGCTCCAGCAGAGCAGGTTTGGCTGCCTGGCATTGTCCTCCTTGTGCCAGGGGTGACAAGTGCTCCCTGCCTGAGCTGGGGCACAGAGCAGCCACAGAGCAGGGTGGGAGAGAGAGGGAGAAGGTGAGTGAGAGCACAGACTCTCAGAAATCCCTACCTGCCCTCAGGATGATCTGATAGTGGCACAAAATTCTCCTCCCCTTCTGTCCCTCCCCAGCCCCCAGCGGTCAATACAGCCCTGCAGCATGATTAACGTGGGCATCACACCCTGCCCGTTTGTGCTGTGTGCTCTGCTCTCCACCCCAGCGGGGCAGATGGAGACAGATGACCTTTGGTTTGCTGCTTTTGTTCTCATTCAGCCCATCTCCCACTGCTGCCCCTCAGTCTGATCTGTGTTTTGGATTTGCACTGTGCACTGTCATCTATGTTTTACATTTAAAAATGAGATTTAATTGATGTCCCTTCCCTTCCTATGCCTCGAGTGCATCATGAGCTTTCTGAAGAGAACAGAAGGAGCACTGAAATAAATTGCCAAGTGATGCACTCAGCAACAAGGTACTTTATCCAGAAATGTTCCTGGATTAAACTGTCATGCCACTGTTAGTCTGAAGGGGCTGGATGAAGAGACACTATCTAGAGCAGGGAGAATTTCTTTCCTGAATTTGTCTAGAACCAAAGGTTTTTATCTGGATAAAGAGCCACTGTCAGAACTGGGAGGATTTCTTTCCTAAATTTGTCCAGAATCCAAAGGGGTTTTGTTTAATTTCTATTAAAAATGCACCTGTCTGCCACCTCAAGGTACCCTTTGGAGGAGGTGGTGCTGGTTATCTGTTGTGTTGTCAGGAGGCACATTAGAAGACAGTTGGGATTTTTTGTGTATAAACTCTTGGGATAAAAACACCCACCTGGGTAGATTTTCCAAAAGAAGCTGGATGCTGAATTCCTGACTGGATTTTGTCATGTAAGCACTTTCAAAAATCTCACCAGACACCCAGAGTCACTGTTAAATGTCTGAACAGTCCCAAGGCTGCCCCAGTTGTTTCTGTCAAAGCCACACAAAAATCTGTGCTAGGTCAGATCCTGAGGAAAAGCCTGATGTGCACCACTAGGATTGAAGCCTGTTGAGTGAACTGCTGTAAAAGCCCTCAACTGGGGCTGGTTCTCCACTCTAATTCCCAGAATCCCAGATGGGTCAGGCTGGAAGGACCACCAGGGGCTCACCTGGTGCCACCTCCCTGCTCCAGCAGGGCCATCCCAGAGCACAGGGCACAGCAGGGTGGCCACACAGCTCTGCAATATCCCCAGCGAGGGACACTGCACAGCCTCTCTGCACAATCTCTGCAGGGCTGGCACTGCCCAGGCAAGAAGTTGTGCCTCCTGTGCAGGGGAACTCCCTGGGCTCAGTCCCTGCCCTTCCTCTGGTGCCATTGCTGCCCCCGGAGCAGAGCCTGGCCCTGCTCTGAGCCTCCCTGCACACAGGGACACCCAGGGCTCAGGGCTCCTCTCAGCTGGGCTCCTCTGCAGCCTGAACAGCCCCAGCTCCCTCAGCCTTTGCTGGGCACCCAGATGCTCCAGGCCTTCCTCAGCTGCCCCACTGCAGGAGCTCCAGGTCCCTGCTGGGCTGAGGATCCAAATCATTTGTAAGCTTCTCAGCCAAGTCACACAGAGGGAAAACTGCTTAGGGGCACACAGCAGAGTTTCAAACTCAACGGCATTTCTGTTAAATCAAGCTGTTTGTACCAGTTCTTGTCTACAGCCTTTGGAGATCTACCTCTAAGCAGTCCAGTTAAATGGTCCGTGCTAAAATAATTTCCGTTTCATTTTTTGCTAACTGACCCCTTTCTCTCATATTAGGGAGCAAAGTTAACTTGAGGAGTGGATTACTTTTCACAGTACCTTTCTTAAACACCTCGCTCACATACCCTCCAACCCTTTCTTCTTCCAAGCTAAACAATTCTCACTTTTGCACTCTATCCTCAGATGTAAACCCCACCCAGTCTTCCAACCATCTCATGACATGCTTTTGGTGGACTTCCAAACCAGAGAGGTTTCCAAACTGAACCTCCAAAATGTTTGAGGTTTCCCCATCTCTGTGCAGCCCTTTCCAAGAGCACACTCCCATTGATTCTGGAGGCAGCCTCGGATCCAAACAAACCATAATGCAGTCAGGAACAAGTCTGGCTGCTTTTTAATGAGCAAATATGCTCTTGGGAAGTATCATGCAGTGATGGGCAAACCTCAAACACATTGGAGGTTCTGCTTATAAACCTCTTTGATGTAGAAGTCTCACCCAATGGCAAAACCCTGCTGGTTCTGCATGCACAGGAGCATCCCAGCCATGGCAGGAGAGAGCTGTTCCCAGGGCAGGGCAGGGCAGCACAGTCCCCCTGCACACCCATATGGCTGGACTGGAGCAGTCATAAGGTTTAGAAAGCAAAGACCATTTCATTACCAATAATCAAAGAGAAAATAGCCCAGAAGTCTGCAATTCAAGTTAACAACCACCCCTCTCCACCCCACCAAGTCCCACTGCAGTCGTATCTGAGCGCCAGACCCAGCGTTGTTCTCCAAGCTGCAGCTGCAGAGCTCCCCGGCCAAGCCAGGCTCAGATGATGATGGAGCTTTAACTGCTCCCTGTTCCTCAGTGACAGAGAAATCAGGCTCTGCTGGGATGCAAAAATCTGCTGCATTTTTATTAATCGAAACTAAAATACTTGAACTGTGAAAGAACAAATTTTGCTTTTGGTGCATGTCACAGTTCATCTGCCCCGGGGACAAGTCCATTAACAACCAAAGTCATTAAAGTCTCAGCTTCGAGGCTGGCTTTTTATTTCCAGCTGCAGACTCTCATTGTCTACACCCAAACCCTGTTGTGTTAGGTAGGTGTAACCAATGCTGAGGGAACAGAGATCTCTGAAACCAAGCTGGGGTAAAGCACAGACCAAACCCTCTCTCGGTGTGTGTCTGCCACCCTCTGCCTCTTCCCAAAGCCCTGCATGTGAGCACACTGGGGATTTTCATCCAGGGAGAGAACTTCTTCATTTTGCTGATGGCAGTTATGGAACAGAGACCCTTTTTGTACTACATCTAGTATTTCAAGGTTTACTCTTCTCCAAGTAATTTATTTGTTTGTTGTGCTGGACAACTCCACAGGGCACCAAGGCTCTGCTGCTTGGCTTCCCCCAGGCTCCTCGTCCCCTTTCTTTGCATCCCTGTCCCCAAAGAGATGGAAGTAATATACACATTAGAGATTCAGTGCATCATCAAAGCACTATTATAAAAGCTTTAAAGTAAATATTAAACTCCCTCTTGCCTCTTTCAAGCCCAAGCAGAGCAGGCATTGCTGTTCCCCAGTGACAGAGCCCGTGCTGTGCACTCCTGAATTACCAGAGTGTGGCAGGTCAGAACAGGGTACCTGCAGCCTGGAAAGGAGGGGAGAGAGTCCTAAACCTGTCAGAACCATCCCACACACGTGTGAGCCACTGCTCTTATTGTGATGTCCAACTGACAAAGGTCTTATTTCTAATTTTAATATTCAAGGGGAACTTTTTGTTTGGCCTGGCTGGGCCAGAGCTCCACTGGCAGCTGCCTGTGGCTCAAAGGCTGCTATGTCAGGAATTCATGCTGGCACCCTGCACCAGGCACAGAGGTGTGGGGATGTGGTGATTCCCAGGGAACTCTCCCTGCCCAGGGAGCTGTGGGGATGTGTTCATTCTCAGGGAATTCTCCCTTCCCTCTACCCTGCTGTTGGGTCCAGGAGCCACCAAGAGGGACTCATGGGTTGTATGGCTCCACTCTCATGCTCCATAGGCTCTTGTAAACTTTCAATTTTCTGTCTCTGTGGCTCCTATTCAGGTGAAACAGAGGTCACAACCAGCCCCAAAACCTGCCAGGTATCAGCAATTTTATTTCTCATCTGACACCCCAAGTAATAGGGAAAGCTGTGCAAACAGGCTGGAGAAAGTAAGATGTGAATCAAAGTGAACCTTTCACTGTAAGATTTGAAAAGATTCCATTAACTTTTTATTATCAATAAAAACTTTCGATTGTCTCTTCACCTCTGGTCTCTGGCCACAGGGGCTGCAGTACCAAAGCAGAAGAAACAATGTGTGCTCCCATTTGCCACTTGGACAAGTCAGTGAGACATCCTTTCCTCGGGAGCAGCAGCAGCCCTGAGGTGGAGCTCTGAGAAGCCCAAGACTGGGAGAACATATGAGGAGAGGAGGTTGTGCCCTGTGCTTCAGACTTTGGGGGAAATAGAAACCTTTCCAGTGTCAGCCACCCCTCAGCTGCCCCAGTTAGAAAGCTCACAGCAATTCCACAAGAGAACTGAATGAACCTCACTAAACCTGACCCAGCCTTTGGACACTGGAGCTGGAACATGAGAGCCCAAAACTACAGCAGTGAGTTGAGACCAAACCAGCCCTGAGCTTATACAGTGACAGACTGACCTCAGGTCTCATTTCTTAGCCTTTCTTCCCCTTTCTGCCCAAAGTTGCTTAGTCCTGTATTTCCTCATCCTGCCATGTGTTTATTTTAAATAAAATGAAAGGATGGAGTGGCTGTTTTGAGTGTTAAGAGGTTTCACAGTCTTTTCTTGCTTGTCAAGCTGCAATTGTCTTTCCTCACACCCTTCAGATTCCCTCTCACATGTTTCACTGTGTGGTTCCTCTTCCCTCTAGGCCTTTCCCATATTGAACTCCTTGACCTTTCCTTGAGCCATCACTTAGTCAAACTCTCAATATGTCCTTTCTTATGAATTATTTTCCCCTAATCCTTTTCCAATTCTTTTGTCTCCCTCACCTGCTTATTTCATGGCTACCTAACCCCCACAGCTCCTTTGTACTTCCCATCCATTTGGGATGCACACAACTGAGCACAATATCCCAAATCCCATGCTGACAGTGCCATTTCACCAAAAAGCTTAATTATCTGTTTAATATCTCATTTGCTGTCTCCCTGTCACTCCCAGGTCATGCCCAACAACACTGCTTCCCAAATCCCTCTGTCAGATTAAGCACTTGCAGTTTTCTTTAGACATAGTAGCTACATTTTTCTAAACTAAATCATGTTTGTTTTCTTCTTATTATAGCACTGATCTCTTGAGGCTTCTTTTGTGCAAGTGGATGGAAAGATTGTTTTTTTCCCCTTTATTATTGCACAAGAGGGTTTCACGTCTTTGGATGTGTCATAATAAAATGGCTTTGGTAGCAGCAAACCTAATTCCTGTTGTTATTAAACCATAACACAATTCAGGAGAACTTAGTCATTGCAGAATAACAGTGAGCACCACATCTACCTGCAGGAAGTGCTGAGCTCACAGGAAGTGGGCTGGAGGAGACAAGGAGAGAGGCTTTACAGGCTGAGTAAGACATTAAATTCAGCTTCTCTTAATGAATTAGTTGTGAAAATAAATAAACCACTAATCACCAACGGCTAAATTTTTTCTGTTACTCAAAAAATTTTGCAGTGATTCCCTTTCCTATAGTTGAAGGACAGCAAAAAGCATGGGAGGATAAGCTTGATCCTTAATTGTATAAATATGTTTTTGCTGAAAACTGTAATCCAAACTTTGGCTCAAGATGGGGTCAGTACTAGTCCTACAGCAGCTGCTGAGGTATGTGGTCTGTAAAGGGGTTGCTCTTCTCTTGACTTACTTGTGGTCAATATATTTTCTGTGTAAAGATTGGCTTTGAAAGGTTTACAGGCAATTATGGACCATTTTGTATTTTCTCCACATCCAAAGCTCTCCTTCCTTCCCAGGCACTCAGTCCTGCCATTTCAATTAACTGTGTTTAATTAGAGCTTGTTGTGGAGGGAATGGTGGCCTTGGCCAGGGCAGGGGCAGCTGCACACACATGGGCTGTCCCACATCCCACACTTGTCTGGAATTAAACTGCTCTCTATCTGAAGACAGTCCCAGCCCAATCTGGTCCCCAGCAGGGCACACTGGCAGCCTGACAGAGCAGAAGGGAGAGCACCCACAGCTAATTCAGAGTGGGAGGTTGGGTGGCCCAAGTTCACTGCAAATCCAGCCTCTGACAAAGCTCAGAGAGGAGAGAGGGCAGGATGTAAATTGCCACATGCAAAACCCTCTTGGTGGGGAGTTAGCCCAGACCTATAGCATGTCTCTCATTGAGGAGCTCAGGTCAGAGCACACAGCTCCCCTGAGGAAGCTGGCAGTGTTTGTACCTCTCAGCTCCTGTGGATTTACATGATCTTGTGGCAGCTGGATGTGTTTTGGCACAGAACCAAGGGCATCCACAGCTTCTCTGGGCTCCCTGTGCCAGTGCCTCACCACTCCCAGAGTAAAGGATTTCTTCCCAGTGCATGATCCCCACAAGCTGAGCAGGGGGAGCATGGAGGTGCTAGTAAAGAAGGAGCAGGGGAGAGAAGGAAGTGGGAGTAAGGCTGGGAGGAATTCACTGGGCCCAGAGAAGTGAAGTGGATTAGGAGCAACAAACTGAGGAAGGAAACAAAGGAGAGAGAGACAAAACCCCTCACTTCACAGTTTAGAGCAACAAGTCCTGGGAGAACTCTCTGAGTCTGCACCCCTTGGAAACGAAGCCATCAATAGTGCAGACCTGGAAAAGCATCCCCACTCCTGGGCTTGAACAGCATGGATCCAGGAAATATTAAATCCATCTGCTGTGGAGAGAATGTTTTATCAACAACAAAAAACCCATTTGATTTATTCTCTAGACACTGGGCCCAGCCCCAGTCACTGAGCTGTGCTATCTAATGTGGTCAGACAACTTCTAGGGAACCAACCTCGTGTTGCCATTACTCACAGTGTTTGCTTTTCCCCTATTGCCTTACTCATCTGATTCCTCCCTTCTTATTATGGCTCTGGTTGAGTTGATAGCTCATAATTTATCCTCCAAGCTGAGGCTTTCATGCCTTTGTCAGTAACTTGAGCCAGGGAAGTGAGTTATTCTTGCCTTTGCTGTGTTTCTCCAGTTCAATCCTTCTGTGGCTGGGAGTTTACCTGGACCTGGAACACACAAACTGTGCAGTACTGCCCATCAGGAGAGGGGCTGGGTGGATTTCCCTCCAGCTCCAGTTATCCTGTGTGTCTGTGGATGAGTTTTCTGCTGGATACCAGGTGATTAATAAGGGCCTGCAGTGATGCAGCACCATTAGTCCCCAAGTGCCAGAACAGAGATGGATCCACTGCAGTTGTCCTGATGAACATGAAGACAAAGGCATCACTGGGGCAGAGCAGGCATGCAGGAGGCACTTCCCCTGCACAGCTGACATGGAGTCCAGCCCAGCTCCAGCCACTTCAGAAAGCATCTCACCCACCTCTGATGCTGGTCCAGGACAGACAAAAAGCTGCTCCTGTGTGGACAAAACCCAGAGCAGAGGTTACACTCATGTTTCAGCCACAGGTCACAGAGGACACAGACTAAAGCCACTTCTGCCATGGACCCCAATTGTTTTCCCTCAGCCAGGTACCCACAGAATGGTTCTCCCCCATCCTCCTGGGCAGGGACTCCCCAGGCAGCCACATTCCTGCTCCCAGACACATGAGCTCAGGCTGCAGCTGCACTCTGGCTGCTCACACTGGGAAACAAACCCCAGTCAATTGCCAGTAACTTCTGCTCTTTGTACTGTGATTTAAAAAAAAAAAAAATCAATAAGGGGCAGGGACAGGCCCAAAAATGGCTGCCCTCCTAATTTGTGCTTTCACACCCACCAGAATGCTGGTTCCCAAATGGCATGAATGTGTCCAGGTCACCTACTGGTAGAGAGAAGGCCAAAGAAATCCCATGGGGTGAAAACACCCTTCCCTCCCATCCCATCCCATCCCATCCCAAATGAGCCTTGCATTTTTCATCTTCAAAAAAGAGCTTCCCGTGACACATAGGGGAGGCTCTACCTCATCTGAGAATTTTCTCATTAGAATTTAGGACTTTCTCTGCATCTTCCACTATCAAGAGTTCAGGATGTTCATTACCTGCAGCAGTTGGTTCTTGCCTAGGTGACATCAGGAGAAAAACCTGAGGATTCATTTAGGAAACATTAAATTTCTTCCCAGAAATGGTTAAAAGCTTTGGGCTCACCTGCCATCTTTTTCAATAATCGAAGCCTTAAAACACAAAGCCCAAAACCAAAGCAGCCCCTCTGTGCAGAAGAGAGAAACATGGGAAGGAATTGGAATGAGCCCCAGCACTGTGGGCAAACACAGAGCTGGCCCATTAAAATACACCTAACCTGCTTCCCAAATGCCCTGCTGGGGTTTGGGATTGGAGCAGCCCTTCCCCAAGTGCTGCTTGACAGCTGCCCCAGCCCTGCCAAGGGTGGCTCCTGCTGCTGCTGAGTGAAGGGATTATGGTCCCTGCCCTGCCCAGGGAAACCTGGGACATGAAAGGCACTTTAATACAACATTATTGCTGCTAGTACTATTATTGCACTGGCCTTTTGCCTCCCTCTCTGGCTGAGCACAGGAATATGAGTATTCCTGACCATCTCCAGCCCTGCCTTTAGTCAAGCCCTGTCTTTAGCACTGCAGACCTTCAGATATAAGTTTTTCCCATCCTCTTAGTTCACAGAGCCACAGACCACGTTTCTTTATTTGGTATTAACTTCAAAGTATTTCTCTTTTTAAAATACAAATCTATGTTATTTGTTAAATGAGTGTTTTGAACTCGGATCCAATATTTTTAGTGAAATAAAAAAGAAAAGAAAAAAGTTTTGTTTTGTTTTTTAACTGGAAGGAATCCAAACTATCCACAGCTTTTATAAACCAACTTCCTTATGAGTCAGGACATTTATTGCCAGAAAAATATTATTTTAACTTTATTAGTGCAATATAGCAGTGACATCTAGTGGCTTTCATCAGTGTCATGATGAGCGAGGGAGAGGTGGGACTGGCAGGATGTGGGAATGGATCCAGTTCAGGGAGTAGTTATTCCATTGTTGACAGCCAGTGGAAGCTGAACAAGCTCTTCCATAACATTTACTAAAATTAGAAAATTCTGATAACATAATGAAAATAAACTCTAAGATTTGAAATTCTAATAGTGTAACACCCAGGGGAGATTTCTTCCGCTCACCTTATAAGGTAAAATTCCTGACTTCCTTTATCCTGGTGGAAATATTGTTCACACTACGGAGCTCCTTCCCCAGGAACTACTGAAACAATTATTCTCACAATTCTGAATCAAAATTCAGTCTAAGGCTATCTACAGACCATATCACCCAAATGCCATGGGCACTTTTTCCTTTGGAAAAAGCAGGACTTGTCACCCAGTTTCACATAAAGCAAGATCATGTCTTCAAAGTTGGGGTTTTTTCAGAGCTGAAGCCCCTCAACCAGCACACTTTTGCACACAGGTTTCCTTTTCCAGCCAGGAATACCATGGAGTTCAGGACTGGAGACAGGGCTGGGGCAGTGCAGTCACTGGCAGAGGCAGGAGCTGCCCATGGGGCTCCTGAGGGAAACCTGGCACCAGGGTTTGGTAAATGCAACACTCCTGGTGCTGGCAGCAGAGTTTATTGTCAGCTTTGTAGCTGAAAACACTTTTTGTCAGAACACACAACAATGTGTGTGTTCCCTGGCTTCCTCTCTGAGCCTGCCTGCAAAATTCAGCTGGGCACAGAAGCTGCCACCTTTTGCCAGTTCTGGTTTGAAGACAAAGCTGATTCTGCTTGTCTGACAAGGCCTTGGAGCTTCAGCCTCATAAACATTCCTGGGATTCCAGACTGCCACAGACCTTACACCTCATTCTGCCCCTTTGGCTCAAGAAGTTCCTCATTTCTTGATCAAACTGCATCAAAAGCAGCATGGGCACCAGGGAGGAGATTCTCCCCTCCACTCTGCTCTCCTGAGATCCCACCTGGAGCAGGGATCACAGCTCTGGTGCCTCCAACAAAACCACATGGAACTGTTAAGTCCAGAGAAAGCCATGGAGTTGCTACAGAACTGGAGCACCTTCCCTGTGGAGCCAGGCTGGGAGAGCTGGGAATGTTCAGCCTGGAGAAGGGAAGGTTGTGTGGAGACCTCAGAGACCCTTCCAGTGACTGAAGGGGCTAAAAGGGACCTGGAGAGGGACAATTCATCAGGAATTGGAGTGCCAGGACAAGGGCAATGGCTTTAACTGCCAGAGGGCAGGGTTAGATGGGAGACTGGGAAGGAGTTCCTGGCTGTGAGGGTGGGCAGGCCCTGGCACAGAGTGCCCAGAGAAGCTGTGGCTGTCTCATCCCTGGCAGTGTCCAAGGCCAGGCTGGACAGAGCTTGGAGCAGCCTGGGACAGTGGAAGGTGTCCCTGCCATGGCAGGGGGTGGCACTGGATGATCTTCGAGGTCCCTTCCAACCCAAACCATTCTATGTTTCTACTCTAAACTTTTCATGTAGAAGGCCTGTTTGACAAAAAAAAAAAATGCTCTTACTGAGAAAATTATATTAATAATTGTTTTATTTAGCTGTGGACACTCCAGCTACCCACAGAAAAGGAGAAGAAATATGGAGAAACTCATTTTGTAAAAGCACATCAGCCTGTGCTGGCTGGCTGCAGCTTAGATAAACCCCCAGGTTGCTCCACAGCACACAGCAACCTTCCAGGAGCTTTGTGGGAAAGGCTGTGCTGGGCTCTGGCCGTGCAGGTGTGTGCCTGGGCTGGGTGTGTGGACATGTGTGCATGTGTTTTATTATGAAAGGATTTACTTTCCCATGTGCAGCAGTGACAGCACCCCAGAGGAAGTCAGGGCTGGAAGCATCTGACAGAATATTTGCACTGCATCTGCACTTTGTGTCTCTGTGCCAACGTTGTTGCTCTGCTCTCCCTCCTCGGGATTACTGGGGGGTTGTAACATTAAGTGTAATGACTGCCTTTGAAGTCCAGGCTCCAGAACTGAGACGGTTTTTCCATGTTGGCAGGGAAGCTGCAGCCTCCTTCCATGGATGCCAGGCCAAGGAAATAAATGCTCAGCTCCACATCTGCCTGCAGCACCGAGGAGTCACCCCAATGGAGGCAGCTGCACCCCAACCCTGCCTTGGCCCCAGGGCTGGGGTGAGGGCAGAGCTGGGGTGTCCTTGGGCAGAATCCCCCAGGACAGGGCTGCCCAGGGCTGCCCAGGGCTGCCCAGGTCGGCAGGAGATGCCAGCTCCAGCCTGCAGGAGCAGCTCCCTGCAGGGCAGCATTCCCTGGGAAGGGGTGAGTCACAGCAGCGGCTTCAGGGAGACTTCAAATACTCCAGCAGGTCTGGTAGAAATATTTATACACCTGCATGTTCAAATATGCTCCACTTTCTCACTTTATAAATACATGGGAACCCGCTGAACACTTGGCCCAGCAGAGCCCAGTGTGCCCCTTCTCCTTTGATGAACCAGCTGTTTCTCTGGCCTGTTCACATAAACATATTTGCTCGTGTCGATTTTGCAATTTATTGGGAAAAAGGAACAGATGACAGGTCGTGTGTGCATTTTTGTTTAGTGTAGAACTGCCCCGAGAGCATTCCCTGCAGGGCAGCTCCGTGGCTGTTTTGCAGGAAGGGAAGCACACAGAGGGCTCAGGAGGGGCAGTGCTGGTGGTTTGGAGCCAGCAGGGGCAGAACCAGCTCACACAGGTGAGATGTGGCACTGGCTCTGTGTGCACATCCAAGTCTCCACATGGGACCATGGATGCAGCCTGGACAGCAAGATGCACATCCATTCCTTTGGGTTTGCCTTCCACACCTCATTTCCATGTGTAACCCAGCACTGGCATTCCACATTCAGCCCAGGTTTTTCACAGGAGCTGTGACAGCCCTTTGTGGCACTAAAATGACATTTTTGTGAGTGGATGACTCCAGAACTCACCTGCTCCTCTCCTGTGTGTGAAGAGCAGGCACAGCTCAAGCTCCTCCCTGCCTGGAGCTAATGCAACACGACATCTCAACCAGCCCTCAAATCAGAGCTGGATGTCATGGAATTCACTGCCAAGTCTGAAAAAGGAAAGCATTTCAATATCCCACCATGGCCTCTCTCCAGCCCTGCAACCTGCTGAGAGCTGGGCTTTAAACTGCTGCACTGGCCAATGCCTCTGAGCTCTGACTCCTGTTTGGAGGCATTGTTTTCCATTCTGCTGGAAATAAGCTGCATCATGGGCCTGTCCAAGGGGAGTATGCATCTGGAGCTTTACATGGAAAAGCTCAGGTTAATGCCCTGACAGTTTGTCTGGGCAGTGAAAGGTAATTGCATGTAATGAAAGTTGAGCAATCCCCAGCATGAGGAACTTTGCTTCACACAGATCACTGGAATCAGACAAGAGAGAGAATATTCTCCTTGGAGGTGCCAGATTTCACCTTGCCAGTTTTATTCGTTATGCTTACCCTAAAGTTGCATTTATTATTTATTATTTATTATTTATTATTTTGCTCTATTTCTGGTTGTCTTTGGGCCCAAAGTGTAGAAGTTAAAGCACTACCAAATGGCCAATCCTGGTAAATATTTGTGTTTCATCAGCTGCTTAAAATCATCACAGGATATTTTTACATCTCTCTGCCCCTTCCACTTCACCAGCAACCCCACTGAAATCTATATTTTGGGCAACAATTGAGGTTTTATTTTTGTGCATGTGATTTAATTATGTGATTTCGGTGCCATGCCAAAAGAGAGAAGACAAATTAGCAATGAAATCCCGTTTCCCAGAAGGGAGGCTTTTATCAATGATCCCCTTGGACCAGCACTGCAGCAGCACCAGCCTGAATGATATCAGTGTGCTACAAGGTTTTACTGCATTCTGAAGAATAGTCTAACACTTTTAGCTTCCTTTGGAATGTTACACAGCTTTGCCTTTCCCTGTGGAAGCTCAGGGTGGCAGTGTCAGGGGATGCTCGGGCAGGGAATGCTCAGCCAGCACATCCTGCTGCAGCCTGAGAGCAAACCTGCACTGCTTCAGCATCAGCTCTGTCCGAGGGCTCCAATCACCCACAAACAAGAGGAGGGTGGAAACAGACTCCACTCTTCCTCCCCATCAAGGAAACAACCCAGACAAGGAGTCCAAATCTTCCTGGCCACTGGAAAGTCTGGACAGCTCATGGTGAGTGTTAGAGAGACACAGTGCCTGGGGACAGGGAGAGAGGGCAGCAGGGTCACCTACCCTGAACATGTGGGCAAAGATCCTTGGGGGACCTGATGAGGCTGACAGCTGGCCTGAAAGCCTCACACTGTTTGACTTTAAAACAGTCAGAAATCTACCTCTGAGAATCTTAGCATGAGCAGAAGCAAGAAGCAAAACCAAGATGTGGACAACAACCTCATACCCGTGAGAACCCTACATGGACAGCAGCAAGAAGCAAAACCAAGTGTGCACAGCAGCTTGTCAACAAGACAGAAAACCACAGAAGAATTCACACCTGCAATAGGGAGGCTGTTTTTCATAAAAGTTGTGTACTAGGAGTAACTGACCAATAGTAATATGTAAAAACAAGTTAAAAGCCAATGGCCATGTGGCACAAATGTTAGAAAATAGTACAAAAAAGACTTTATAGCAATAAACTCTCCCTCTACCTTCTACCTTTTTCCTGGCCTGGAGCTGTGGTTTTTGCATCACATGTCTGTCTCTACCGTGACAGATCCTGATAGAAATTGATCTGAATGTACCTGCAGAAGTACCAGGTTGATTAAATGAACCTGGTTGTGCCAGCTCACTGCTTTTCTGCTCCTGTTCTTACTGTCCTTGCCTTGCCTGTCCCTCCTATCTCCTGGTCTGGAGCTGCTGCACAGGATCACAGTTGAGCTGAAATGTGGTTTTATCACATTATTCTGTGACTGAAAGTATGAGAATGTAATAAAAGGTAGCATAAGTCAAAAATTTCAAAACCAAGTAATCCTTTTTAACATTTTTATTCTGGCCTGAGCTTCTTGAAATTCAGTATCTGGGTTGCAAAGTAGTTCAGCAATGCTACTAAATTAGTCTTTGACCACTGTGATTTCCATAATCATGTGACATTTTCCAAAATCTTTGCCCATGAATTTGAAGTGAGGACAAAAAGCCCCATCTATTCCAGGAGGCAGGGAATGTTTATCCCCAGGCCATTTTGGAGAGGTTGCTTTGGAAGGTGCTCACAAAGCATGTACAAGCCATAGGTGGTGGATGCTGCTGAGCAGGAGCTGGGTAATGAGCAGGGCTGCTCATGGTGGTAAAACCTGAATGCAGAGGGACTGTTAGTGCAGAGAGAGCAGCTGCAGCTGTCTGAGTGCTGCTGCACCCAGCTCTGGGCTCCAGCTCTGCACCACAGCTTCAAATCGGTGTTTCCATGTCCCACACCTGGCATTCCAGCTCCAAGCTGTCCCCAGAGGTGCCAGAGCAGAGCAGCACCAGCGCTGTGTGCCTGAGGAGCTCTGCTGAGGAGAACTCCCTGTGCCAGCCCAGCCCTTCCTGGCCAACAGAACCCTGTTATTGGGAATGGGGCTGGATTTGTGCTGAGCTCCCCTCTGACATGGAGAAATAAACCCCCTGCTTTGGCACAGGTATCCTTGACTTGTCTCAGAATAAGCTGAGTTAAAGCTCAGGTTTGTGTTGCCATTGCCCTTGACCTCTGGTGGCTCCAGGAATTCTGTGCTCTCCTCACACCACACCACAGCTCTGGCTGAGGAAAAGGACACACGGCCAGTCCATGAGGTTCCTGAAAATGTTGATTTTCCTTAAAAAGGAAGATCATCTGGATGGCTGTTGTGCCTGAAGGAGCTGAGAAGGAGCATGGCCCAGCATGTTTGGATTGTGTCACATGGGACAAGTTAAACACTCAGCAATGGGCTGAGGAATTGCCAGAATGTCACAGAGGCAGTGGAAGAAGTGAGAGTCTGGCCAGCTCTCACATGAATGTGTGCTGGCTCTGGAATTCCTGCTGGAAGTCCAAGTGGCAACTTGAATTTCCTCATTTCACTGCTCTTGTTTCAGTTCTCCAGTCATGGAGAGAAAAAACAAAACAAGAGAAGAGCACCCAAGGTACATAATTAATCACCCTCAGTAAATAGCCAAGGGCAAGTCACGGCAAATAATTCACCAGAGCTGTGAGAGTGAAGCTCATTGGGCTGGGGTGTTCAGCCAGTTCTGACCAGCAGACTCCTAGAAATGAGTGTTTGCAGGAAATCATCCACAGAAAAAACTTGGTATTTTTTACTGGCATCTTTTCCAGTTCTATTATTTGCCTAATATGGCAAAACATGTTCAGGATGAAGCAGAAGGTGCAAACAAACTGCTGTGCTCACCCAAAACCAGCTGGGTGTGAGGATTGGAGAAGAGAAGGTTGTGTGGAAAGCTCAGAGCCCCTTCCAGTGACTGAAGGGGCTACAGAAAACATGGAGAGGGACAATTCATCAGGAATTGGAGTGCCAGGACAAGGGCAATGGCTTTAACTGCCAGAGGGCAGGGATAGATGGGATATTGGGAAGGAATTCCTGGCTGTGAGGGTGGGCAGGCCCTGGCACAGGGTGCCCAGAGAAGCTGTGGCTGCCCCTGGATCCCTGGCAGTGTCCAAGGCCAGGTTGGACAGGGCTTGGAGCAGCCTGGGATAGTGGAAGGTGTCCCTGCCCTGGCAGGGGTGGCACTGGATGGGCTTTAAGGTCCATTCCCACCCAAGCCATGCTGTGATTCTGTGATTCCATCCCACCTTGATTTTGGGTTCAGGCCTCTCAGCAGCCACAGGTGGGGCACAACTCCCAAAAGCTCTGCTCCAGTTCAGCCCCATCCACAGCTCAGTTTTTCAAAGGCAGGTGCTGCCAGAGCCCTGGGAAACCCCAGCCATCCAACGTGGTCCCTGAAGGAGGGCTGAACCCTGCTAGAATGAGCTCTTCAGAGCTGAGAACCTGGCTGCAGGTTTGGCATCATCTCAGCAGATGCAGGAAGAAAAGCAAACCTTGAGGGCAGGAGATCTCCCAGGTTCCCAGCAGACACCAATGGCTCTGCCAGCCTGGTTCCTAGGTGGGCTCCTAGGTGGGTTCCTAGGTGGGCTCCTAGGTGGGCTCCTGGGCACCCTGAGGGGCACCTGGCTGGGGCATGGATGGGGCAGCAGCAGCACAGAGCTGGAAAGGAGCAGATGGAATGGGGTTGGGTTGGGTTTGGTGTTCTCAGCCTGCCAACAGGTATTGGCCACATGGTTACTGCTGGGAGAGAAAACTTCAGCCCTGCAAGGAAAGCTACAGACCCTTCCTTTGGATGGGATGTGGAAGAAGGGCCCTACCTGAGCCCAAGGCTCTGCTGAGACCAAGGGAAAAGATCCATGTGGAGAATGTCCCTTGGTGGAAGGGGTTGGAGCAAGAGGATCCCTCAGTCCCCTCCCAGCCCAAACTGCTCTGGTATTCTGGGATTCCTAGGGGGATCAGAGCCCACCCTGGCAGGCAGGGAGGGAGGGAGGCTGCCCACACCCACAAGCTCCCCCAGCTCCAGCTCTTGCAAGTAGTTGGGATATTTTCTCCACACCTGAACCATCTGAGCCAGGGCCATGGCTGCGTTGGTGCCAAGGAATACCTGACAAAGCCAGGCTGTCATGGAAAAGCCACCAAAGCCCAGGGAGCACCCAGAGCCACTGGCACTGGCACAGGAGCATTTCAGGCAGGGAGCAACTGGAAAATGAGACAAATACAACACAGAGAAGAGGAATAAGGAAGCAAAGGAAGTTCTGCCCCAAGTCATTGTTCCCAATAAATTAGTCTGCTCTAAAGTTAATTATCCAAATCTAGCATCTCTGTTCACTTCCCTTTTGCATCTATTCATTAAAAAAAAAAAACCACAGGGAAATAACACCACAGGGCCTTTGTTGTACCTGTTTGAATCAGAGAATTTGAGAATTATTTGGGTTGGAAAGGACCTTAAAACTCATCCAGTGCCACCCCTGCCATGGCAGGGACACCTTCCACCATCCCAGGGTGCTCCAAGCCCTGTCCAGCCTGGCTTGGACACTGCCAGGGATCCAGGGGCAGCCACAGCTTCTCTGGGCACCCTGGGCCAGGGCCTGCCCACCCTCACAGGGAAGGATTCCTTCCAATATCCAACAGAAGTTTGAACCCCTTTTCAGTTTGCTGGGATTGCTTATCAGTGCAACAAAAATGTCACTCAGTAGTTCAGGGCATTTTGTCCACACCCTCACACCCTGCAGTGGGGATAAACAGGGCCCCAGAATACCTGAAATGCAACATTTCTGGTCCAAATGCCTGCAGGTTTCCTATTTTCCCCAAGGATTATGCAAAGCCAGAAGATCCCTGTGACATATACAGAAGGGGTAGAACAGAAAAGACAAACAGAAGTAAGGAGCCAGTTGGGATGTGAAAGCTGAGAACTGCAAATACCCGAGTTTAGGGATCCAGGAAACCCCAAAATTAGGGATTGTGCATCCCAGCAAACCAAGGAAAACACTCAGGGGGACACCTTGTCCATTTTTTCACCCAGCAATAGGACCAGGGATATTTCTCCTGCAGAAATAAAGCAGGATGTGTGTTTCCCCTGCTTCCTCTCTCCTGGAAGACCCACGAGCTGCTCACTGAGACTTGCCAGAGTCATTGCAGAGCCCAGGGGCTGTGAGGAGCAGCAGGCTGGGCACAGACCTGCAGGGAGCACCATCCCGAGGTCAGGATCATCTCAGGCCCTGAAACCTCCTCCTGCTGCTGCCCCAGGCCCTGCCAGCCTGGATTTAAAGGGAAAGTTAATTTGTTCTCCAGCCTTTCTCTGCTGCTTGCACAGGGCTCATTGTGGTCTTGCTTTCCCTTCTGCTCTTGCCCAGAATATATGATTTTTTCCCTCCATTCTGATTTTCTTTCCAACTCCTGTCAAGGCAGCTGGTGCAGGTATTTACAGCCTCTCCCTTTGCTGAAATGGGATCTTTACAAAGCCAAGTTTGGCCTCCCCTGCCTCTGGAGCAGCACAGGTTTCTCTTGAGCACCCCTGGCACACTTTCTCCCACAGCAATAAGGGTGCTGATAGTAAAAAGACAATATTTTGTCAGGATGAACAATCACACTCAGGCTCAACCCACAGTGTGCCAGAGGGACTGCAAGGGCAGAGCAGGGCAGCCAGACAAGGCTCCCCCAGCAGGAGACTCCAGCTGCAGTCCTCTCCCTCTTGTTTTATCAAATAACACAGAGATCCCTCAGCCCCAGGGTCCAGCCTGGCACTCTGCTTAACCACGTTTTCCTGGGAAAAAAATTCTCCTGTGGGAACACAACCACTTCCACACCAACTTTTTCCCAAGTCCTGCTTGTCACTAATTTCCTGGACATGGCATGACGAGTTCTGGTGTCCTTTCCCAGCCTGGCAGGCCTGGAGCTGCTGAGGCTGACCAGCTGTGGGAGCTCTGTGAGCTCTGTGAGCTGTGCCTGGTGCTGGGAGTTGAGCTGTGTTTCCCTGAGCCTTCCCGAGGCTGGAGAAGATGCACTAGGGCTGTGGCAATTCCCTGAGGATCTCACTGCCCCACCCTCTCCATTTATTTCCCTCCCAGATCCAGGCAGTTTGCCCTGCCTCAGCAAGTTTAAAATACTGTGTTGTGTACAGGATCAGGAACAGCATCTTTTCCCTCCCCAGACCTGCCCAGGCTTCCCCTCCAGTTTTCATTTGCATTTAGGCTTTTCCTTGGTGAATTTGCAGAATCTTGCCAGGTTTTGACAGCAGCAGCACAAAGGGACAAACCCAGATGGAGGCACTGTGAGGATAGAAAGCATCAACTTTGCTGTAAATCTACAGCTGAAACCCCCAATAATTCCAGCCAGAGCTCCAAAGGGAGCTCTGATCCCTCCAAAGGGAAGCTTTGGGCAGCAACTCAGGGCATGGATGGAGCTTCACTTTATCCAGCACTGCTCTGTCCCTCTGTGCCACACATCCTGAGCCAGGAACAGAGCCAACAACAGGCACTGGCAGCCCAGAGGGCCAAGAGATCCTGGGCTGAATCCAGAGAGGAGGGGGCAGCAGGAAAGGAGGGATTCTGCCCCTCTGCCCCTCAGGTGAGACCCCAGAGAGCTGCAGAGCTGCCCCAGCCCTGGGCAGCACAGGAAGGAGCTGGAGCTGCTGGAGAGAGTCCAGAGGAGGCAGCAGGATGAGCAGAGGGATGGAGCAGCTCTGCTGGGAGGAAAGGCTGGGAGAGCTGGGATTGTTCAGCCTGGAGAGGAGAAGCTTTGGGGAGACCTTAGTGGGCCTTTCCAGTGCCTAAAGGAGCTCCAGGAGAGCTGGAGAGAGACTGGGGACAAGGGATGGAGGGACAGGACACAGGGAATGGCTTCCAACTGCCAGAGGGGAGGGATGAGATGGGATATTGGGAAGGAATTGTTGCCTGTGAGGGTGGGCAGGCCCTGGCACAGGGTGCCCAGAGAAGCTGTGGCTGCCCCTGGATCCCTGGCAGTGTCCAAGGCCAGGCTGGACAGGGCTTGGAGCAGCCTGGGATAGTGGAAGGTGTCCCTGCCATGGAGCAGGTTGGGACTGGATGATCTTTAAGGTCCTTTCCCACCCAAACCATTCTGGGATTCTGTGATGGTGTCTCCTCTCTTACCTGTTCATAAAAATCTGATCTTTCAGGTACAAACACTTCTTTCTATTAAACTCTGTTCCTCCAGCAGATACAGACTCAGCATTTGTTACATTTTCGAGATACCACATATCAAGTTTTTCTAAAACAAAAGATTTGGAATCCACAGCTTCACTTAGATAGACCAAAAAAATCGAGCTAACCCCAGGCTGGGATGACCTCATCACCTGAAGCCATGTAAACCAGCATGGCAAGACAGCAGGAAGCCTTGGCAGGGTGGTAAAATTAAATTTTTCCCAAGCTAAACATTTTTATTAATTTGATAACCACCAGCATTTTATTTTGACATCAAGATCCCAGTGTAGATAAGGGGAAATGGCAGCTTTCTGTTAAAAGCTTTTTTTTTCAACAGCAGCATTTGAAGGCTTAGAAGCATTTGCTCCATTTCTGTTGGAGAATTTCACCTACAAGCAGCCCTATATGTTATGTGTTTTAAAAAATATTTCCATATGCTAAAGGAATGCAACTGGTTGCCAAGGAAAGTGGCTGTTAGAGCAGCAGGCTGGGGCTGTTTTTCAAGGAAAAACTGCTGCAGAAACGAGGTATCCACAGAGGTGCACTAAAACAACACTAACTGCAGTGACCTTGAGATGACCTAGACCTCCTCATATTACAAAAATGAAAAGGGAGTTAGAAAATCTGAGGCCAATTAGGTGCTTCTTTTTTTCCTGGAGACATGATGAAATTTCCTGAAACAAAAACTTTAGCAAATTCTATAAAATACTTCTAGCTTTGGTGGAAAAATAAATTATTGCCTTTTTATCTCCTCATTCCTGAGGCACAGAACTGGCCCACTTCTGTTTGTGCAGATGGATTGGAGGGAAAACACCCAGAGAAGGGCCAAGTGGTGAGATTCTTGGCACGAGCGATTAAGTGTGAAGTTATTCTCAGGGCTGCCTATTTGTTATTGCAGCAGGAATCATTAAGATTATATGGAAAGATATTGTCTGGGAAAAAGTGTGAAGTGGGGATTATATGTCCTGCGATGTGCTCAGGGCGCAGAGCGTCGCCTGTCCCCGCGGAGCTGCTGGTGGCTCCTGGGGCTCCCTTGGGGACAGGCGGGGGCAGCAGGACAGAGCCACCCCAGGGGAGGTTGTCCCCTCGCTGCGGGATGCATCCCGCTGGGCTCTGGCGGCAAAGAGCTGCCGGTGGGCTGCAGGGGCTGCGAGCATCACTCGAATGGGGAGCAGCTCCGTTTGTGCTCAGCGCCTGCAGCACAGCTCTCCCGGGGGTACAGCCTGCCCGAGCTGTCCCCATCTATCTCTGTCCCCATCTCTGTCCCCATTATCTCTGTCCCCATCTCTGTCCCCATCTATCTCTGTCCCCATCTCTGTCGCCTGCCCTCGTCACCCGGGAGGTGCTGAGCAAGAGCCACCTTGACTTCTCCGAGAAATTGGTGCAACCAAGACGGAGGAGACCGACCTTCCTTCCTTCCTTCCTTCCTTCCTTCCTTCCTTCCCTCCCTCCCTCCCTCCCTCCCTTCCTTCCTTCCCTCCTTCCCTCCTCCCTTCCTCCCTGCCGCCAGTGTTTGCGGTATCCCACATCCCTTCTGTCCCATCCTTCCATGCCCTTCCCATCCTCTTGTCCGCAGGCAGGGTCGGAGGGCGAGGTGCAGGGAGGGATGGGGATCCCTGCCCGGGAGGAGCTGGATCGGGATGGGGAGCACCGAGGGTGCACAGTCAGAGCCAGCAACCCCAAATCTGCGCCTCCCTCCCTCTCTGAAACCCGCAGCGATTTTCTCTCCCGCCCAAGGGAAAGGAAAGGTTTGGCACAACCGCCCCGGCGCTTCCCTGTGCCTCTCCTCTTCCTCGCTCCGAGCAACGCCGTTCTGGAGGGAAAGGTTTGTGTTTCAAGCCAAACGCTGGTGGTTTGGACCTTTCCTTGTGCAGCTCGGGTGCCCCGGCAGCTGCAGGGATGTGTGACAGGCCTGGGATCAGCCGGGAGGGCGTGCAGGGTCCGGGGTGCCCAGGGGGGCTGGAAGGAGCCAGCAGGATGTCCCTGCCAGCTGCCACACCAGCCCTGGCACTGCGAGTCGCCAGGATGCCCCAGAGCTTTCCCAGTGCCTTTTGCCGCCCCAGCCAGCCCAGGGAGCTGCGGGGTGGGGAGAGCAGGACCTGCGAGAGCATCGGGGGCACAGACAACAGAAACCCCACAGACAATCACAGACAATCCCCCAATTCCTCTGCCGGGGCTGCTCCGGGCTCAGCCGCGAGCAGACAGTGGGAAAGACGAGACGGAGAGAGGGTGGTCCCTGCAAACCTTTCCAGAGGCAGCCGTTCCCAATTACCCTTCCCAATCACCCTTCCCACCGCGCTGACGGTGCCCAGGGAAGGCAGCAGGGCTGTTCCTAAAGGGAACACAGAATGTGCTCCTCTCTGGTGCCCCAGGTGGGATGTTCCCAGCTCTGTGGTGTGGAGATGTACAAACCGCAAGGAAAACTCTGTGGGATCTCTCTTTGGTTCATTTGCGATTTTGTTTCGTTAAATTACTATTTACAATATTTAAAAGAAAAATCTCAATGCTAAAACAAAACAAAGGTCTTCTGAGGATAAAAATGAACCATTTCAGTCAGTGCTCACCAGTCTTAGTGGGCACATGCCACGTGTTTAGTGATGATATAAACACCAGGAGGTGTTCCAAGGAGATGTCACCTCTAGGCTTGGGTAATTACCTCTGATTTGTGTCATCTCCTGCCCTGAATCAGTTCTACTGCAAAACAAAAAGCCTTTCTGCAGAAGGAGGAGAGCTCTGCCATGAAGCTCCTGCCGCCCAGAGCAGTGTTTTGTCCTGGTGTGGAGGAGATTAACAGCTGACTTGAGTCCTGTTTCAGCACCACAGAGCATTGCACAAAGGTTTTTTAAGTATACAGGGAAAAGCTGGAGCTTGGAGAAGCCAGTGATGGCTCCATGTCCGTCCCCTGCTGGGTCTGCGGGGCAGGGCAGCCCCGAGTCCTGTCACTGTCACAGAACACAGGCTGTGCTCGGCACGGTGACACAGGGACAGCCCATCCAGCCCTACAGAGAGCCTGGATGCCACAGCAGCATCCCAGGGCAGCATTTCCCACTGCAGTGATCAGCACAGCTGGGTCTGCAGCACATCCAGGGAAGGGCTGAGTACCTGGAGACTGGACCTGGCCTGGGAATTTTAACAAAAAAAGTCCTACCCTGTTGGGGTGGGGAGCAGAACAGGGTCTTCACTGAACCTAATTTTTATATTATCCCAATGCTTTTTTCCCTTCATCCCCCCAGTGTGGGCAGCAGAGAAAGGGGAATTCTGCCCCAGTCAGGTGAGACCCCAGAGAGGTGCAGAGCTGCCCCAGCCCTGGGCAGCACAGGAAGGAGCTGGAGCTGCTGGAGAGAGTCCAGAGGAGGCAGCAGGATGAGCAGAGGGATGGAGCAGCTCTGCTGGGAGGAAAGGCTGGGAGAGTTGGGATTGTTCAGCCTGGAGAGGAGAAGCTTTGGGGTGACCTCAGTGTGGCCTTGCAGAGCCTGGAGGAGCTCCAGGAAAGATGGAGAGAGACTGGGGACAAGGGATGGAGGGACAGGACACAGGGAATGGCTTCCCACTGCCAGAGGGGAGGGATGGATGGGATATTGGGAAGGAATTGTTCCCTGTGAGGGTGGGCAGGCCCTGGCACAGGGTGCCCAGAGAAGCTGTGGCTGCCCCTGGATCCCTGGCAGTGTCCAAGGCCAGGCTGGACATTGAGGCTTGGAGCAACCTGGGATAGTGGAAGATGTCTCTGCCCATGGCAGGGTTGGGGCTGGATGAGTTTTAAGATCCTTTCCAACCCAAATCATTCTAGGATTTTGTGATTTTTCTTTAGAAGTGGCTCCTGGCACTCAGCAATGGCACAGAGTGCCCATGTCACCCCTTTGCTCCTGGGCATCCCCCAGCTCTTGGTGCAGCTCAGAGAAGGATCCCTGTCCTGCAGAAATGAGCTCTGCCCAGCCCCAGCGCCAGCAAGGCTGTGCTCTTTAATCCAGGCTGGGAGCTTTTGGCTCTCAGAAATCCATAGCCCAGACCTTAAGAACAAGGACCAGGGCCTTGATCCTGATCCAGTGGGATATTGTGGTTGCTGCTGTAGAATTACAGATGCTGAGACCATGAATCTGGGCTCTCTTGGACAGGCACTGAGAGCTCAGTCCTGGAATGTGTTTCCCAGGTGGTTCCCATGGGAATCTGGGCTTCTCCCAGGCTGGGAATGAAAGGTGCATCATGAAGGTAGCAGCTCCACCAGTCCCAGGATTTCTTTCCAGATGAAAGGCTCAAGTTCTGACATCTCTCCACAGCTTTTGTTTGGTTTGGGTTTGCTTGGGTTTTGGGGTTTTTTTTCAATAATTCAACCAACCATGTGGGAGAAACACAATTCCCTTAAATTAACTCCCTTAGCAGCAGATGAACTGAGTAAAGCCATTAAAAACATTAGAAAACCTGGAAGGTCCCACTGGGAATGCTTTGTGACCTTTTGCCCTTGTCAGTCTTCACCTGCAGCGAGCACTGTGGGGAACCAGCAGCAGCTGGAGGAGCCTCTTGCCATGGCTGCAGGGAAGTTGGAGCCCAGGAAAAGAGGTCAGCTTGTCCAGCTGGGAGCCAGGTGATGGCATAGTGTGCATCAGCTCTTACCCAGAGTAGGTGACAAACCCCAGAGGAAGATCCCAGTGCAGCCCCAGGGGCTCAGTGGGGAGTGACAGATTTGCTGCTGGAGCTGGAGAGGGAGCTGAGCCTTGCAGTTGCTCCCCTCAGCCCCCCCAGAGGAGCTGCAGCTCAGAGCTAACAGCCTGTGGCACTTCTCCAGCAGATTGTTCTGCCATTCAAAAACAAACCCCGAGTGTTCACAGCTTTCCCACCTTTTGGGAATACCAACCTTCTCCTTGGAAATACACAGTCCTGAAACCCTGAGGGACTCAATCACTGCTGCCTTTGTGGTTTTTATCACAAACAGACTTATCCTTCAGAGCCATTCCCATTTGCAGGATCTGATAGGCTGGCACAAGGCACTGCTCACCATCCCCAGGTTCCAGAGGGCACCTCTCACCTCTTGCCACAGAGTGGGGGAAACCCAGCAGCCAGCCTGGGGTGCAGAGCTGCTGCTCAGAGCAAAGCCTGGAGTCTGAGGAGGCTCTGTTGGACCCAGGATCCACCAACAGCATCTGGGAAAACCCCAGAGCCCATGGCTGAGCACAGTGCATCCCCAGCTCAGTTCCTGCTGTCCACAGAGCCTCACCCAGCAAAGCCAAAGCTCCTGATCCTTGTCCCACTTGCTCCTCTGACATGCAAGGGCCTTTCTTAGAGACAGCCTTACAGAAAAAAAGCTTTTCCTCTGAGCATAATGTGCTTGGGAATTAAAAATTAAACCATCAAGGGGCTCCTTCAAAAGGAAAAATGGAGGAAAAGAAAATACAAAATGTTCAACTGTGGGAAAAAAATAGTCAAGAGATACAAATGCCACTCACTGATTTACACTGGCCTGTGCCAGGGAAAAGATGAAATTCTGATTCCTTAAATCATCCTGACAAGGAAAGCTGGTTCTCCTTCAGCCTGAGCCCTATCTCCAGCAGGGCTGGCTCCCCACCCTGGTTACCAATGGCCCTTTGGGGCTGCCAGGAGCCAGGAAAGCCATTCCAGCACTAACATTTCACAGGCAGGTGCACACTGGATCCATGAGTGTGCAGTATCCATGGGCATGCAGGATCCATGAACATGCAGTGAGGATGTCCCACAGCTTGTGGGAATGTCCCACATCCCGGAGGGAAAACATCTCCAGAGTGTGCTCTCACCCCAACCACCTTCTCCTGCTGCTGGCACACATGGCTGCTGCTGCTCGTGGAGCCTTTCCAGCAAGTGCCAAGAACAAACCTCCAGGAATGCAGGAGAGTCACTGTTTCCCATCCTCCCAGAGGTTTTGGATTTGAAGGAGCAGTGGCTCTGTGTCACAGCAGTGGGAGGGGACAAGCAGTGGCTGCAGAGCCATGGGCCAGGCTGGCAGCACTCACCCCTGGGGCCCTGTGAGCACAGGTGAGGCACGGATTGACTCCACAGCTCAAATAGTTATGCAGTAGGTATGTGTTTATTCCAGCTGGGGTGCAAGGGGGGTAGCCCCTCCAAAGGCATGCACACCTCAGCAGCACTTCACTAGGTTTATATCAGGTTACAGGTTAAAGCATATGCATATGCTAATGCATAAAGTTAGACAAAGCCCCTATATATATTCATTACCTATCCCCACTTCGTATAATGAGTTCAAAGTTCATTTAAATATGTTCGTGCAAGCACAGTGTCATGGATTAGTTGTGGGTGAGGATCCCCAAGATGAAGTTAGTAGTCTTCCTCAGGATGAACTCTTCACCCTGTTCCCTTGCACATGCTCCCGTGGTTCTTGGTGCAAAACCAAACCTTAGAACTAACTGGTACCAGTTCTAGGGTCCAAGAGCAGGATGTTCAGTCACACTCAGTAGTTTTCCTCAATTATTTGGCTCTCTTCTCTCTACCCTCCCCAATACTAGATAGGCACAAAATCATTAAGTGAATAATACATTGTCTTCAGCAAGCAAATCTTAGTAAATCATTATCCAATCTCTGGCCTTCTGAATCAGTTAAAAAATTACTATTTTTTTCAGCTTCTAGTTCTCCTAAATTGATAAATTCTAGCCCCCCCTAAATCACAGGGACCCCTGGGATTCCCTCTGGCCATGCCACTGTCCCCAGCCCAGCATGGCAGAGCTGGCTGAAGGTGCAGGAGGGCACTGGGGAAGGGTCAGTGCTGTGCTGGGGGATGGCAGAGGCACAGGCAGGAGGGATTTGAGGGCTGAAGGAACACAGGGAGACAGAGGGAAACCCCAGCACACAGGGAGAAAAGGGACGTGTTTTGGAAAGGAGGCAGGAAAGCTCCTGCCATGGAGATGGTGAAAGGAGGAACAGCCCCATGGCAGCTGGCAGGAAGCACCAGCTTGGAGCACAGGGACCCCAAAGCTCTCAATGGACCTAAGTGCTGCAGAGCAGCCAGACCCAGATCCCCTATAGAATCCTAGAATGGTCTGGGTTGGAAGGCACAGCTTAAACCCCCCCCATCCCATCCCATCCCATCCCATCCCACCCCTGCCATGGGCAGGGACATCTTCCACCATCCCAGGTTACTCCAAGCCCCAATGTCCAACCTGGCTTTGGACACTTCCAGGGATCCAGGGGCAGCCACAGCTTCTCTGGGCCCTCTGTGCCAGGGAATCCCCAGCCTCAGAGAGGAATTCCTTCCCAATATCCCACCTATCCCTGCCCTCTGGCAGTTACAGCCATTCCCCCTTGTGCTGTCACTCCATCCCCTATAAGCACCCAGCACCCTCCTGTTCCCTGTTCAGGTCTCAGTCCCTGGCCAGCAGCCCCACCCTGCCCCAGTGCAGAGGGGGTTGAGGCTAAACCAGCCTTTTCCCTCTTACCTTCAGCACAGTTAGCCCTGAGCTACCCCAGCTCAGGGAAGGTTGTTTCCACCTGATTTCTAAATATCCTAAAGCTTTCCTCATACAGGCTGCACAAGGAACAGGCAGGGCTGGGATTCCCTCTAGGAGCTGGGTCACACTGAGACACAGCTTTTGGGTGACACTCACTGCATCCCCTCCCTGTTCCCCAAAATCCCCTGTGCTGCTTGCTGGAGTTTCCACACTGCATCCCACCCTCTGCAGAGGGGCCAAAGGCTCCCCTCAGCACCCACCCTATCTGACAGGAACCTGCTTTACTGCTCCTTTTGTGTCTATCACTTGTTTTCTTACCTCTAGTGACCCACAGCCTGACTCGTGGCTGGGGAATTTGGTCTGTAGGGTCACAGCAGCACAGGAGGGTCCCTAAAAAGGGTCCCCAGAGGCAGAGGCATCCTCCCCACAGCACTGGCTGCCTCCAGGGACACACAGCCTCAGCCCAGGGGCACCAGCACTCAGTGCTCACAGAGTCACAGGATCCTTCCTTTGGAAAAGCCCTCCAGGATCACAGAGTCCAACTTTGTCTAATCCCCACCTTGTCCCCAGCCCAGAACACCGAGTGCCACCTCCAGACCTTCCTTGGACACCTCCAGGGATGGGGACTCCAAACCTCCCTGGGCAGCCCCTGCCAAGGCCTGAGCACTCTGTTCCAATGCTCAGGGCCAGCACAGCATCAGGGCAGGGATGGTTTCCCCCCATGGTGCTGCTCCAGCTCCATGCACAGGCAGCCCCAGGAGCATGGGAAAGGTTTGGCAGCAGATGCTGGGCCTGAGTGAGACCCCACTGCCTGTGGGGCAGCTGGAGCACAGCCCTGCCCTCCCGGCCCCTCCCAGGGCACTCCATGCTCAGGACAGCGTGTGGCTCCCAACCTCTGGTGGGAGGGGAAGTCCAAAGGGGCCCCAAATCACTCCAGGATGGGTGGGAGCACCAGCAGAGCAGGACCTCCACAACTGCTCTGGGAAGTGCTCTGGTGGGAATTAACAGCAAACTTAAAAAGGCTACAACTGCAACAAAAAACCCACAGAAGAACCAAACCCAAAGGCCACCCAGGTAAGGTAGAATGCTAAGGCTTGACCTCAAGGTTTACACTGCAGATCCGTCCCAGAGCTTTTGTGGTTTATTTGGATAATGATACCCAGCAAGGCCTTCACAACCCCTGTAATGAGCTCTGCAAGGCTGCACTTCCCCAGTGCACTGCTGGCACAACACAGAGGGATTTGACTCACTCTGCTCCCAGGGCAGCCTCAGCCTGAGCAGCAGCAATGCTGCTTGGAGCACTGATCCAGAATCAAGAGTGGGGCAGAAGTCAGCTGCAGTGGAGACATTCTGAGGGCTGGATTTGCCAACATTGAGCCAGAACTGTTCATATTCTTAGCACAGAGCATATGGCACCTTCAACACCATTTCAGGTTCGTTCTTCCCACAGACACCCCTGCAAACCCAACACTGACCAAGTCACTGCACATCAGCTAAAGAAAAGCCAAGGCAAGGCTTTTCCTGATTGAGAGCAAGCCCTGGAAGACTCTGCACAGCTCAAGGCATGGAGGCTGCTTCAACAAGCCAGGAGATGAGTAATTTAAAAATTCTATCCACATTTTTGGTAAAGTAGGAAAAAATCCTGGTGATGTTCCTGCAGGGGCAGTGGGGTTCAGACCTCTGGGATGGGTGAATGAGCTCAGCTCCAGTTTTCACTGCTCCTCACCAAGTTTGCCTCCAAGAAAGCGAAGGGTGGAAGAGCAGCAGGAGCTGGGCCATGGCAGACAGCTTTGGTCTCCAAACACCCTGTGCCTTCCACTGAGTTTGAGTTGGAGGGGCATTTTTTGGGCAGGAACTCGACCCCCAGCCCAGGCTGCTCCAACCCATCCTTAACTCACACCGAGCTCTGCTGAGACAATGTCACTCATCCATCCATGTGACAAATTAAGTTCAAACTTTTTTTTTATTAAGCACATTCCACAGTACAAAGCTTTAGATCATGAACAATATCTGTACAATTTAACAGTTTCAAGAAGCTGTTCATACACCAACTTTCCAAACAGATAATTGGCAAACATAATTACAAGTTAGAATTAGACTATCCCAGTGCTTTGAAACATTAATATCGCAGTAATGTACAGTTGCTCAATTATGGTTAGCAAAACAAAGTCCAGAGTGCAGCCAGGATCACTACCATGAATCCCAGGAGTCGAGTTCCTTGGGTGCCAATCACAAAAGTCCACTGCTATGTTACACAAAGCACAAAGAAGTTTAGACTGCATGTTCAAATACCATTATCTCCCAAGGAAAAACAGGAATTTAAATCTTACACATGCATTTTAAAAAAAAAAGGACTCTGCTCTTCAGAAACAAAGAACCTTTTTCTTCAGGGCTGCAACAGATCTCTCTTTTTTTAAACAGTTTAATATTAAAGCTATTAGATGAGAAGGGTAAAGTAAGACACTTGCACGAACTACTGTCAAGCTTACCAAAAAGTGACCTCATGGACGCTCAGGAGCGAGTTTACTCTTCTGGACTTCATCACATTCGCTCATCTCGATGAATAAATAGCTGGAGTAACATGGGAATGGGAGCTGGGATCCCTCAGGAAGGGTGGGGAGGGAACCCCTGCAGTGCCCTCCTGGGGGTTGGTTTGGTGACACCTCAAGTTCCCCAAGCTCCCCCTCAGAACCACAGCCCCGACCTGGGACTGTGACAGGGAAATGCAACAAACCCAACAGAGCCAACAACTGCTGCCAGAGGACAGAACCAGCACAGGACACACACAGAGCCAAAGGAATGACAACACATCCCCGTGCCAGCCGTGTCCTCCCCGGGACAACAGGCAGGGTCACGCCAAGATCCACGGACACGGGACAGCAAAGCCACGGGGCTGATGCTGATGGAAAATTCACTTTGCATTTCTCCACGTCTCCTCCTCCTGACCTAAGGACAATGCAGGGATGTTTGTGTGACCACACAGATGGAAGGGGACACTGTGAGAACTTAAGGAGCAGCTCTGGGGACTCCCTAACAAAAGCACGGAGAGCCAGGACATGGCAGCCAATCCTCCTGGGAAACCAGCACGGGAATGGGAAGCAGAGCGGTGACTGGAAGGGACTCCTCTCCACCTTCAGGAAGTGTCACAAATCAAACATAAATAAATGGAACTTTGGCCCATGGTATCTTCTCCACTGAGCAGCCAAACTAATGCTACCGAGGACATCAGTGGGGTTGTGAGGTCCCACTGGTGTTAGAGACAGACAGCTGCAAATCCCGCGGCACAAAAATATAAGATACAGAACATAAATTAAACAGTTTTTAATTTTTAAAAAGTTTAGAAATTACATTTTAAAATATGTAGTTCCCATTAAAAAAAAAAAACAAAACAAAAACAAAAACAAACCCAACTAATGAATACTGAAAACCTCCTTTTGCAGAGACAATGTCTAGGTAATCATGTCACCACCAGTGCCAGCGGTCAGGACATCCTGCTGCCAAATGCCACCACGCTGAGTGTTAGTGTGTAGTGTCAGGACATCCTGAACCTGGCACCAGAGGTTTGCTGTATGTACAAGGTATCTACATGCTTACACAGTATCCGAGATGAGGGAAGCACACAGGGAAGGGAAGGAGGGGGGAATACAGCAAACATCAGGAAGCGCAGGACAGCTGAGTACAGAGCACGGGGCAAAGGAAAAGACAGTGCTATACAACTAGTTCAGATAACCTAGCCTGAATTACAGGGAATCTTTAATTTAAAAGAAATTATTGGTGCAGAAACAAGTAAACTGTAATCCAAAAATATTACTGAGCAATTCAGAAATATTTCTAAGAGTCCAACGTACACCTATGGAACAGAACGGGCTCTGAACCTGCCATGGGGAACGCCTAAAGGACACTGGTGACTGGAAAGCAAAGCTCTGTACATTCTGGGCATGTGTTTGGCACCCAAATTTCATTGGAGAATGTTTTTTTTCCTTTAAAGTCAGACAAAAGTGCAAAGCAATATAAATTAGGCCAAGTCCTTTCTTGACTTCTGATTTATATCTGAAAAACAAGCCATCAGAGTTCAGTTTCTACGGACAATTTACATGTGAAGCTTTGGATTTCTCACAGCAGGGAAGGATTAGGCTTCTGAAATTCATCTACTCCAAGTCAGTGAATTTGTAGCAAATTCAAAGACGACCACTGAGAGCAGGAAAGATTAAGAAATTTAGATATAGAATTGTGCTGCTTTGCATCTACACAGCATCTAGAACCAATTCTGACTTTAGCTGTCAATCATCTTCAGGCATGTAGTAGCCAAAAATCCAGTAGTTCAAGACTGTGGAACCCTGAAAAAGACAAAACATAAGTGAACTGAGAGAAGGCACAGCAAACAGCATCCAGAGGTGCTCAGGCTCACAGCATCCTTTGCATGCAGGCTGAGAGGGAAAGGGCAGAGCACATGGGGGAGGTGACAGCTGTGCAGGACATCGAGGGGTGCTGGCCAGGAACTCTCCAGTGCAGCCCTTCCTGCAGGGCAGCTGCACCAGGGGCTCTGGATGTGCTCTGAACTGCACTGCAGCAAGAGCCAGGCTCTCCATGGCTCTGGTCCTTGGCAGGGACCACAGGCAGTTTCCTTACACACACAGAATCAGAGCCCTGGTGGGCACAGCCAGGGACCCTCCAGCTCAGCCCCTGAACCCCAAAAGTTTACTGGAGAGTTGACCTGCAACTGCCAGGGTATTGTCCTTTCTTCCTCACACTGCAGAGGAAGACTTCTGCACAGGAGGCAAGTTCAGCTGCTTTAACACATGAGGAGTTTTTAGGAAAACAGACAAAAACCTCAAATACTTTGATATTCCTGTGACCTTTTCCAGCCCAATGACTCCATTATCGGCTTGGAGGCAGTGGAAGGTCTGAGTGTAATTAAATCTGAGCTTTGATTTTACCTGCCATTTCCCAAACCCATCCTTATGGACTAGAGAGAACTTCCCTCTTCTGATATGAAATTCCTACGAAAGGTTAAAACATCCTTAGGCACTTCCCTTCCCTCAGCCTGAGGCCTAATGCTTAATACCAGAATATTAGACTATCATATGGTAACAATTTTTATCATGTTACAATAAACAACAAGAATTCAGCAGAAAGCAATAAAACTCTCACAGCCAACTGCCAGGACTGTCAAAAATGATCCACTTTGAAGAGCCTCACATTGCAAAGCCTGTAAAAATGTGTGCAGGGCTGCTTCAAAATTCACAAGACTGTGATGTTTGAAAGCTTATAAAACTGTTTCATTAAATGTCATGATGAAAAACTAGCTGTTTGACCGTAATTTTACGTAGATTTAGGGCTTTTGGATTCTGAAGTCAGACAAACCTGTCAAAAAGTGACATCACAGCATCTCTGCAGTAGAGGAAATGGCTGTTAAGGGACTGTCATTACCAACACCAACAGCTCCCAGGATCCAGGGGCTGCGTGGTCCCAGCTGTGCCTCCCAGGCCAGGCAGACTGAGCTGTGCACAACTGCCAAGTGTGCAGGATGTGAGCAGCAGAAGCCTCTGCCAAAGGCATCTCACAGTGCCCTGGCAGATCCCAGTGACAGGGAGCCATGAGTGCCACATGACCAAGTGGGACATCAGCATAGTGCTGGTCAAGGAATTGATATCAATTTCATTCAACTCCTGATTTCTTGAGCTGAGGCAATGGCTGGAGCTGGGCCAGGGCAGGGGCAGGCTGGAGAGCAGGGAAAGGAGCCACACTGATGATCCTGGTGGGTCCCTTCCAGCTCAGAATAGTCTATAATTCTTTTTCTCTTTTGTGCTTCAGACACACTATTGTGCAGCTTTTCCATGAATCAAAACTAATAAATGAAGCCTGCCCAATATAGTTCTGTAATTTAAAAAAAGGATTTGCCAATCCCAAATTATTCATCCTGTGTAAATTAACAAAAGAAAGCACTGAGGCAGGACAGGAAGATAGATGGAGACTATTTATGAAATACAGGCTGTTCTGCTTGCCTGAAAAGGCAAGGAAAATAAAAAATAGCATTACTCAGAAAGAAGGAAAAGTTTTCCATTGAGAGGGAAAACCTCAGCTTCAACAAGGCTTGGAGTCCCTACAGTAGCAGACAGATCACTTAGGTCTGGCCCTGGTGACACAAAGCCAATGTCAGGAGCAGGACAGAGTCCCTGGGGATGTATCAGTGACAGCAGCCAGCTTTCCACAAGGATCCAACAAACAGGTAGGCAGTGCTGGAGGCCCTGACTCCTTGTGAAGTTTAGGAATTTTGTCCCATGGAGTTGTCTTTAGCAACTCTCACCCTGAACAAACATCCTCAGCAGTTCAGCCTTTCCAGGTGTCCCCTGTCCTGCCCCAGTCCATGAGTTTCACTAAGCTACCCTTGCAGTAGAGCTCTTAAAACCTGGTGTGAAGGGGAAGCTCTAAGTGGAATTCTGCACATGGCTCATGTTCACAGTATTAGAGTTCCTCCTGATTTTATGAATGCTCAGACAGAGGCAGCTCAGCCTGGCAGTGGCCAACTGCTGGCTCAGACCCTCTTTGTAATGTACTGTGCCAACAGATCCAAGTGTCAGATCCAGAGAAGGCTCTGCCCTGGCTTCTTCCAAAAGGAGTTCAGTAGCAGGGAAGGCAGCCAACCCTTCCTGAGGTGAAAGAGAACTCATCTTTAAGCAGGAGCACCTCAAAGTGTCTTCACAAGGGAAGGGATTTGCTCGCCTGATGGAGAGATCCTGCAGGAGTGGACAAACCTGAGGAACACATTGCCACAGCAGGGACAAATGTATCCACAGAGATAATGAAAATCCATTCTTACATGAAGGCTTTTCACACCATGTTTAAGTGAAGTATTCATTATCAGCTTCAAATAAAATAAATCCTTCCTGTTGGGGCAATGTCATTCCCAACTCCTCTTGCTGTGGTGTCCCCAACTCCTTGGAAGCAGTGGCAGAGCCTGCTGTGCTTTGGAAGGGCAGTGCCTGTGTTTCCAGGTCCTACTCCCAGGTGTAGTTTGAAGTGCAGTTGTTGGCAGCAATAGAAAGGAAAAGAATCCCAACAAGGGGCTTTGAGCACTGACTGCAGTGACTGGGAAAGGGAACCAAACTGCTCCGAGTAGCTGGGCTCTGTTTTGGACAGCCCTGAGCTGGTGCTGGTGAGCTCTGAGAGCTTTCCCTGCCACTTGTGATCCTCACAGAGCTGCTGCTCCTGGGGAGCACCTGCCCAAAGCTCAGATCCCTGCAGAGGCCCTGCATTACTCCTTCCATGGCTTCCCACAGCCAGCAGGTACATGGAGAGCTCTGAACAGCTCCTGTTTCATGGGATACCTGGAATGCCTGTGCCATACACCAAGTCTTCTCAGTTCCCAGGAATGTTGTGAATACATAATAGCTTTCTATAACATGCCTGAACACCCAGTTATAACCAGGAGGGATTACAGAAGGGGGAAGCCAACAGGACAGGATGGAACAAGACCAGATAGGGAAAGATGTGGCAGAAAAAGGTTTTATTTCCTTAAGGAAAACCACAGCTCGTTTGACTAAGCCAAGCTGCAGGCAGAAGGAATATTTCAGACATCTACCAGATCCAACAAAGGAGGGAGCCTTACCTTCTGAGGGCAGTAAAGTGCAGACTGTTATCTGGAGATGTAGGTGTATGTTCTAGACGGAGAGCGGGTCTCGTTCTGGGCACTCGGTGGCACATTTAAGAAATCCCAAATCAGAATTGTATCGTCATGGGAACTACTAATGATCTGAAATTCATCAAACTGGAGCCTAAAGACACGTCCTGAATGCTCCTGTGGGCAAGAGGCAAGCAGTTAGCAAGGCAGAGGGAAACACTGCAGCACCCTGGTATCACACAAAGTGTGGTCAAACTCTGCTGTGTTGACTGCAATACCTTTATAATTATACACAAATCTAAGAAAAGCTTCTTTTGTGTGTAAGTTTTTTACAGAAAACACATGGCTCCCGAATCCAGTGCTGTTCTCTGAGCCTCCCTTGGTGGGGCCAGCCACAGGCTGAGATTATTCCAGACAGAAGCTGCCTGTCCCTCAAGGAGCAGCAATTTTGGCCACTGGCTGGCACTGATGCTCTGCCAGAGCTCCTTCTCCTGCTGAATTCTCTGCTGATTCTGTTTTTGTACAGCCCCAAAACAGCACATCACAGCTCCACCTTCCACAGCTGAAAGGATCCTCAGGGCTCACGCACGAGCCAGGAATTCCAACACTGCCATAAGAAGGGGAGCTGCTCCAGCAGCTCTTCCAACAAATCTCAGTGGCACCAAGAAGCCCAGAACTGGGTCTCCTCTTAGTCCTGCTTATCCATTTTCATGAAATTTAAAGTGAGTACTCTGCCATTACTGGAGAGCTAAACCAAGCTGGCAGAGTGATCCCCAACTCAACCTGAGCTACAGGATACCCACAGAAGTGAAACAATCAACATTTTCACTAAAACTAAACAAAAGAACAGTTAAATCTCATCTCTGTGCAAAGAAGAGAAAGAAAACCAAATAGCATTTCTAGCCATATAAGCACTTCTCCAGGTGTTGGAAAGGCCAAGCATGTGCATCACCTACAGTCATGGACTCTGAGTTGCTACAGAACCCTGAGTTGCTTGTCAAACTGACCCCTGAGGTAAAATTCCACACATTTGGGTGAAAAGAACAAGGAATTCATTCCCCCATCTATTTTTAATTAAGTCTGCTGTCATAAGCCAAACCCCTCATTACAAAGAAAAATATAACTTAAGCAACTTAAGCCTTAAATGTGACAGTCCTGTGAAGGGGTGAGAGTTCCTGTGGCAATCTGTTGGACTCAACCTCCCTACCCCTTCCCATCTCCTCCCTCCAAAGTGGAGAGTTAGGAGAAAAGTCTGGGAAGGCTCACAAGATTCTTCCCCCTTTTTTAATAAAAGGAAATTTAAAAACAGCCCTACAGTGATATTAGGGAAACACACCAATAACCAGAGTGATTTGATACAGTATCATGATGATTTCTTTTTCTTTTATGAGTATCTGAGAATCTCAAACCAGAAAAATTTGATCTTTCATTTAAGCTCTGATGCAAATCATTCAGGATATGACAAATATTTCTTCATTCTTAAGCAGTCTAAATTTCATAAACCATCCTGACATTCCCACCTATCCCACAATAATGCAATAAAACACGCCAGATGACCCCAAACTAATTTTTACATACCACTAACGTACGCAAGCATAATGTACTTGCTGGGGCACGAGGGTCAAGAGCAGCTTGCAAGTCCCAAACTTTAATTTTCCTAAAAGTAACAGAAGAAAATCATTATGAAAGCATAGAAAAAAACACCCAAAATCCCTGGAAAGCTTGCCAGGTTTTCCCTACAGCTAGTTCCTCAGGATCAAGCATATTGTGAGAAATACTAATGCTCAACCTTGTAAAACCCAGGCAGTTTTGTGTTTCTTTGTAGCAGCAAATGCAGTGGTGGCTCTGAGATGGCTGTGACAGACAAGCTGGCAATGCACACACAAACCCCTCTGGAATGTGGGAATGAAGCTGAGCCCACCAACCCCAGACAGACACTGACCCCAAATGAAAGGCTACAGACAAATCCAGTTCCAGAACTGTTTCCAGTAACTCTGCTACCCAGGCAGGAGAAGAAACGGAGAAGTTGGATATGGATGTGAACTGCCACGGATCCCCAGTGCACTGCAGACACTGAGCAGGCCAGAGGTGCTCATGGCTGCCCTCAGCCCCCTCAGAAATAGTCACTGAACACCTGAACACTTCTGAGAGCCCCACAAGATATATATTAACAGTCATAATAAACATTTGCACTGCCTTATAAAAGTAGAAAGTCTGATCTACTCTAAGCACACATGTGGGACCTAAAAAGGAGCAATTCCTGAGGGAAGAAACAAAGGAATGCCACTTCAGCCAAACACAAGTTTACTTACTACAGAAAGTAAAACTTGGGTGATAACACAATTTAGGAGTGTGCTAAAGAGCACTAGAAAAGCAGCTCCTTGGCTACTTAAAACTGCAGCCTGCTGTGTGGCAGTGTTCAAGCAGAAGCCACTCAGGTGCACACTGATCCATCCACCAAACCAGGAGAGAACTCCTACCCAGGGAACACAAGGCTCAGGGCTTTCAGAAAATGCTCTGCTAAGGAAGGCAAAATTTTTGAAACTGCTTTCAAACCTACCCATCGTAGGCTCCACTAACAATCCTCTTGTTGTCGAACCGGATGCACCGAACCAGCTCTTCGTGGCCTTCTAATACTCTTAAACAGGCACCACATTCAATGTCCCAGAGCCTGAGGAGAGCACAGGAGAAAGTCTGATTCCCACACCCAGGGTGGACCATCTACTGACTGGCTTGCTGTGGGAGGTATGTAATTTGCTTAAAAAGGTGTGTCATTCAGACCAGTTGCAGTACATGTATCAAAATTAATCTAATCACTCAAAATCACATGCAAGTAAAGCACAGCTATATGTTATTGTGGGAAATTCTACTACATTTTTTAAAATTCACTGTGAGCCATTGATTCAGGAAATAAGAAAAACAGGGAGCAAGGTCCTCCCCATCTCTCCCAGCAGAAGACAAAGTGATAAGACAAAGCAGGAGATAAGAGGTTTGTTCATTTTGACACCTCAGTGTCCCACTCTTGGATGGGGTTATGATGTATTTACTCCCACACCGAGGTAAGCCCCATTCATAAACCATCTGCTCCAACGGCAAGCCATGCCAGGGAAGTTCTGCAGCATCGAAGTTCAGGGAAATCCTGTTTTCAGGTCAGAAGGCCCTGTTCCACATGGCCAGCAGCTCGAGGCACCCACCTGATGGTGTTGTCTGAGGAGCCACTGACCACAAGCCTGTCCCGGTACTGCAGGCAGGCGATGCCGCGCTTGTGCCCATTCAGGGTGCGGACAAACTCGCACGTGCTGGTGCTCCACACCTGGGGACACAGGACAAACCCCCTGAGAGATGCACCAAACTAGGCTTCTGCATTGCAGCAGAAACCACCAATTCACAAACAGAACAGGCTTGAGGTTAAGCTCTACAGGACAGAGGGGTGAAAATCCACAGAGCATCTTTAGAGGCAAAGAGCAGAGCCCAGGCACTCATGGGGACCCAGCAGTGACAGAGCTACAGGCACTGCTAAGGTACTGAGAAGAGCTGGAGGGTGTATCTAAAATATTTTAGGTGGCAGAGACTGTCCCAAATTATTTCAAAAGTTTGATTACACTTGGGAAGTCAAGAATAATTTTTAAAACTGGAGTTAACCAACACACAAACCCCCATATTTTTTTTACCAAAGAAATTACTAGCATGCTACAAGTAAGAGAAGGCCCAAATGTGGCCTTTAAGTTTGGTGGCTGCTTCTTTCTTAACAATAAAAGATTCAATCAACTTTGCCCATTTTTAACGAACTGTGATTGAAGTTGTAATGCAGAGTATCGAGTGGCTCTTTTTCCTTCACAGAGTGCAGCAGGATCTCTGGCAGAGATTTGGACATGGACCTGCCAAGAACTTCTTGGCCCAGGCTAAGGCAGCTCTGGTTCAGAGAGGGCAGGGTGGAAATGCCTTTGTTATATTAGTGCACTCTGGGTAACTCAAATCTTCTGGTATGTAACAGCCTTCAAATGCAGCCTCTGAATCCTTCAAACATGGCACAGCCTGGCTGAGCTGCTGGGAAGGCGTGGTGAGGAAAGGCACTGCTGAGGAATTTCATGTCTGGACAGAACTGCCAAATGAAATTAAAAATACCACTGGAAAAAGGCACAAGATGTGCCACATTTAACAAAGCAACTGATCTTGAGACAAGAGTTCAAACAGCAAATGGGTTTTGCTTTTCTGCAGTTGTACAACAGAAGTCATGAAAATATTTCAGTGCAGTTGTGTGCCCGAAGTCACCAAGAGGACACTGCTCAAGAGAGAGACCAGAAAGGCACAGGGCCAGAACTGCTCCTGAAGCCCTCAGCTGCTCCAAGGCTGTCCCTGGGAGCCCCACAGCCCTGGAGCAGAGCCCTGCACTTACCTTGATGGTCCTGTCCCCCGAGGCTGACACGATGTACTTGTCATCGAAGTCCACCACGTTGACGGCAGCGCGGTGTCCCACCAGGACCCGGCGCAGGGTGATGTCCGTGGGAGAGGCCATGTCCCACACGGCGATGGATCTGTCCTTGGAGCATGTCACCATCAGGCCATTGCTGAACCTCAGATGGAGCACGGCCTCGTTGTGGTGGATCAGCGTGTTCAGAACTTCACCTGTATTTACATCCCAAACTCTGCGGGAGAGAACAGTTTTATCGCAAGGGAAGGCTGAAGGCTCTGCAGGGTGTGAACATGAACAAGCCTGCTTGTCTCTAAGGGAGAGCTCTGGCTGTCTAATCCCTGGCAGGGTTGGGGAAGGCAGGGACATGGGTCCTGGAAGTGTTCTCACTGCCAGCAGAACTGCAGTCAGACAGTGCTCCATTTGTACTGAACACCCTCTCAATAACACTCACAACTACAAAATGTCACAAGGTAATACAACAAACCCTAACTGAAGAAATTATTATACAGTTGGCCATCAGCCTCTCTAAAACTTCAGGATCACTCAGGTCATATTCCTTAGAAATTCCCAATGCTAAAAGAATAAAACAGATTTGGAAAAAAATCTATTTAATATGATGCTTTGCCAAGTATCGTAAGTAAGTACTTAATCATAAGTATCTTGCTTCTGTAATACAAGTATCACATTCGTATTAGGGATGTTTTCTGATATTTAGAGATTATTGAAAACATTCCCAGTCCTGAAACTCAAATTTTGTGCAAAAACTTAACATTCACCTCACTGTAGAATCTGAAGATCCAGTTACAATAACTCTTTCATCATATTGCAGACAAAGAACTGAGCCAGTATGTCCCGTTAACACTTTCAAACATTCCAAGCTTGTTTTGTCCCAAATCTGTTAAAAACAAGAAGGGTAAATGGCTTATCAAGAACATGGATCCAAGACTTGAACATTGTCACAGCTGTGAAGAAAGGAGGAAAACCAGACTCCATGAGGAGTGAGTCTGTCCCATCAATGGGCCTGGTCCTTCCCTTTAGATTAAGGAAGTCTTGATGCAAGTTTTTGAGAGAACAGTGAAATAACCAACCCTCATGGGGAGATCACATCCTGTTTGGCCAAAGGAAGTGCCAGGGAGGATGAGCACAGCAGCAGACTCCTGGCAATGAAACAGCCACAGCCGAGGACAGTGGCACACAGAGACTTCCCCCTCCTGGGGGAACACTGACTTCACAGGCACATCTTCCTAGTCAACAGAAGTGATCCCTGGCTGCCAGTGCCCCAAGCTTCCAGAGCAGAGTGCAGCTGAGAGCTTTGCCAGGATCACACATTCCACCCTCACCAACCACACAGAGACAAACAATGCCCCATGAAGAGACAGGAGACACCAAGGCAGCACAGGCAGCTTCCCAGGGCAGAGCCCCACCCACCTCCAGGGAAAGGGCAAAGAGCAGTGCTCACCTTAATGGAGTTATCTCGTAGGCCACTGATGATCTTCTCATCATCATACTGTAAACAGTAGACCCCCTTGCTGTTCTCAGAGCGGCACTGGATCCTTTGCAAGTTGTGCCTCCCACACCTCCAGTTGGATTCTATAGTCTGACCAGAGGGCAAAAAAAAAGGAGTTGGGCCTGAGGCTGGAGCAGGACTGTCCCACATCCCCCCAGCTTCCCACTTTTACACACACCATCCTTGAGTCTGAAGGATATAAAACAAATCTCTTCTTCTGCTCCCAATAAATACACACAAACAACAATGAATTAGAATTAGCACTTCTGTAATTTGTTATGACAAAAGCTGTGTTTAGTGGGGGGAATTACGGTCAACCAACCTCAGTGAGAATTTCCCAAGGAACCTTTACAGAGATACATTTCAGAGCCCTTTGGTTGCCCCCCATATTTACATGACCAACCAACAAAAGCAGCAAAGATGAGACCAGGAGCTCACAGGGTGTGTTGTCCAGTCCAACATGTGGGTGAAGGGATTTCCTGGGCCTTCCCTTCCCCTGCCCAGACATATCACCCATTAATTGTAGTTACACAACTTGGAAAAGGGTTTTGAAGGAAAAAAAACACTCCTGAAAGCACCTAAAACCCTGATAAAAATAAAGCTCAACAGGAACTATAAGAATTCAAATAACCCAAACTTGCTTTCCTCCCCCCACTTAAAATCTGTGGAAAGGTAATTCTCAATATTTTCATTCTCAGAGATATTTTTAAGGAAAGAGACATGATATGCCTTAAAAAGATGCAAACTATTTCACAGCAGAACGAGTATAATTTTCAGGTCTTAATCAGCTTTATTCCTTGTTGGAAAACTGATGATGGATTCAAAGAAAGGTGGGATTTTGGACAGGAAGATCCTAAGAACAACCATAAGAGAATCTGTGCACAGAACTCCAGGCCAACACCTGCAGCACCTGGGCAGGCTGGCATGCTTTCACCTTCCAGTACAGGCACCAGAATAGGCCATCTGTTCAGCTATTTCCCTGGGATTCTCCTCAAATCCTGCATGGAAACCTGGGGAGAAGCTGACAGACTGTCAGTCTGTTTGGAAAAGCACATTTATTATATAATCCTAACTTCCAAAGCAGTAGCAGACACCTCTGCAACTCCTCCAAGACTAAAACTGACTGAACCCTCAGTAAAGACAGAAGTGGAGTATGACATCCCAATTCTAGGAAAACATGTCTGGTTCAAGGGAAAACTGACTTTCCACTTTGTTTTCCATGTGTTTGCTCCTTCAATTGTCTCCCATTATGCAATTGTGGAGAGAATTATACCCAGTTCTAATACAAACCTGATGTGCCCCAGGAATTTGTCTAAATCCTGAATACTAAGAGATCCTTAGAGCAGCAGCTGACAGGTCACTCATCCCCTCTCGTTCCCTTCCACTTTGGTGGGGAAACTAATGATATCAGGATAGTTAGGGTGTCAGTTTGGGATCACCTTTCCTGGCCAGCCAGTGCCCTGCTGACTGTCACACTGGGAACTGGGCTCAAACCTGACACTGCTCTGGGTCAGCCTGGGAGGGAACAGCCCAGCTCATCACCCTCCTTGCTCAGCATGGAATGGAGAGGGAAGGACAGGCAATTCCCAAGCTTTATTGTCTGTGCTAGGAGGGCAGGACTGCAGCTCATGAACAACTCTGACCCTCAGAAATAGGAGAGCATTGCAGGCATTAACAGCAGGAACCAATATAATCACAGATCTGAAAGATTTGAATGTGAAACAGTAACACTGGACACACAAGAGATAAAGCATCAGAAATTCCAGCCAGCCAATTTAAATAGTTTTAGAAACTATTTATGTTCAGATATTCAGTTCTGAATAGTCTTAAGGGAGAGCCTTCCCAAAGCCCTGTTCTTGGAAAGGTCTGCACTGAGCAGTTGCACCAAGCACGTGCCAGATGAGCTGTGAGTGCTGAACACCCTGTGAGCACTTCCACCCTCCAGCTTCCTGCAACTGCCACTCCCAACAGCTCCAGACCAGACTGGGAACCCCACAATCAGAAATGCTGCTGGTCACAGCTTCCCAAAGAGAACAGCACTCACTGAAAGTGTGCTCACCAGGCACTCGGGACACGGGCTGGCTCCATTCTCACAAGCTCACTATAGGAAGATACTTCAGCTGCTCCCCATAAGAAAATGCTGGCTTAAGGAAAACTAAGGTCTTGTGTATCTCTGTGAGGGCAGTAAGTCACATACAGGTGCACATTTTAATTCTGTGAGTAGATGTCATTTCAGTTAGCCATTATGTGGTGTGGCTACTGTGGGAAAACAGTACCTGTTTTTGGAGAACTTGTAAAATCCCCTTACGCTGCCTTAATTCTTGGGATGCTGGGAAAGCAGCCACGACACACAGAATGTACAGCAGCATTTCCCTGGGCAGCAGAGTGAAACCAGATGTGCACATCCACAGAAATAACATTTGGGATGACTGAACAGACTGAGTGGGTGGGCAACTGCAGGACCCTCCGAGAGGAGCACGGTTAATGCAGAACTGGCAACCACATGAAAGCCTCTGTTGTAGGGAAATTCTGGTTGTTACTCCATGGTGAGGTGGGTGAAAGTTTTCACCTGCCCCCTCCTGACAGGAGATATCCTAACTGAATACACTGAGTGGGAAGGACAGCAGGTATGAGGGGTGAGAAGATCACTGTGTTTATGGACTCTTAAAAGCATCACAGAGTCAGGGATAAATAATTCCACAGTTTATTTGCATATTTATGGTTCCAAACCAACACCAATATATCCAACACCCACTACTGTATTTTCTACAGATCCCCTCAAAAGTCTCCTCTGCCTCTGAACTTGGGTTTCCCAGAAAAGCAGAACACTGTCTCCTGAGTTCACACCCACAGTTTCTCACACTCTCCTAAAAGCTCACCAGAGCAACAGCAGCAAGGAGCTCACAAATGCTGCACAACCAACAAAACCTGGATATACAAGGGATAAAGATCAAGCATTTGCCAAAGCATTTGCCACAGCAGGAGAGCCATTTGGCAGCTGAAGTAGTGCATAAATGGACTGAAAGAAAGAAAGGCATTTAGTGAGAAAAGTACAAATAGAAAATAGTCCAAGATGCAGAGGTATAGCCAAACCTTGACCATGCCAGAATATATTCACTGCTGCAAAGATGCACACTGAAAAAACCGCAATTCATCTGGATTAACAGCTGGAACATGAACTATACATTGGAAGTGTTAATCTACTAGGAACAGAGGTTTGTTTCCCATTGGATAATGTACACTGTGTTCAGCTCCTTGGCTAACAATTGCATTTTTATCCTTGTGAATGTTATTGCAGAGTAAGTGGGTTTATCTTAATCCCATAAACCAAGGAGTTTCTGTTCCCTTTCAATACACAATTCTCCTGCAGGACAAGTGGGGCAGGAAAAAGCAAAAGGAACATCCACATTTGTTACATATGGAGGGATTTCTCCTGACGCATTGGGCCACAAAAATCCTTTGTTCTTCTCATGCTTTCTTCAAAGGGAAAAAGGAAAATCCCTCCTGACCATGGCAGAGGAAAGACACAAGTAAATGAACTTATGTCACCAGGGTAGAAAGGGCTTAATAATTCATTCATGATGAAGTTAAGAGGGTTTAATAAGCCAAGACAAAATGACAGATTGTCCATGGCACAAGGTTCTCTGCACCTTTGAGGTCCTTCCTCTCTTGGACTCCCCAAAGTCTATTAGGGGGGTAAAACCAGCACCAAACTCTTGAAGAAGGATTCCCTTGTCAAGGATTCCAGTCAAGGTGCTGCCTTGACTGTGGAATTCACTGCTTGGTCTCCAAACTGCTGATAGACAATGAGGGGCAAAGAGCTTCTGTATGCTCTGCATCAGCCTGAAGAAGAAAGGCTATGAGATGTTGATTACCTCAAAGGCTTGGGCTGCTTCCCTGGACTCTGCAGAGAAGTGGCTTTCTGGCTGGACTGAGCAAAGCATAAACAACAAAGTCAAAAATCTAAACAACTCTAGACCTAAAGGAAATGGAAGCTTGTCCTAGCAAGTTTCTCAGCAGAATTCAAGACCTTAAAATTAAGTTCCTGATGTTTGTATCTGCTTAGATAAGATCCAGATGTGACAATACAAACTGATGGTTTGTATTGTATTTGTATTGTATTGGTGGTCCCTCTCTGCATAGGACCAATGCTGTGACTGTGGAGCTGCTCAGAGGCCACCAAGTGCAACCATCTCCGTCCCTCACTGCAGCTTTGCTGATCCCCTTCTAAAACCCCATTTTAAAAGCACAGATTGACCTTGCAATGCTGAGTGAGATCAGTCTGGGCAGTGGAATATGCTGATGCCTTACAGAGGAAGAGAAGACTTGGAGAAACTGCATTAAAGACCACTGACAAGCAAGGAACTTAGGAATTACTCTGGGAGAAAGCTGACAGTGTAATACTGACCATGGAATCAAGCCTGAGGAAAAGTAATCATGCTCTCTTAAGTGACAAAATGGTCTAGACCAGCTTAGGGAAACCAGACAAAAAAAGCAACACAAGCTGCACTTTCAGGCCCAAAGAACAGTTACTCAGCACTGGGACTGAATAACTGCCCAGGGTGGTGGGAATGTCTGACATGCTGAGGGAGGCAGAACACTCCACTGAGGAAGGACACGAGAGACAGGGATGACCCCAAGTCCAGCTGCACCTCATCCCTGTGCTGGCCAGTCTGGCCTGAAACTAGTTGTTCTGCTTCCCCAGGTAAGGAGTAAAGAATCCACTCAACTCCCACTCACAAGTCCCTGAACAGGAGGATGCAGATGGACAAAGCTGTTCTTCCCTGAAAGGTCTGTCCTGTCCACCAAGCCCCTCTGCAAACACAGCCTAAAAGCACAGGAGCCCAAAGGGATTCCCAGGGCAGCACCTTTTTCATCTGTGCAGCTGCCTTGGTCACAGTAACACACACTGATGGCTCTGTCTGGTTTTCTCTTAGAAGATCTTAATTTCCACCAATTTCCATCAACTTACACACTTAAAGACTAAAATTTCAAACTTTTACATTACAGGTGCAACATCAATACATAAAGACTTAAAATGGACTCCTGCTTACACCAAAGGAATTCAGGAGAAGCAACTGCTGTAACTGCCAGACCTGGAGAGGAAATCTTAAAAATACAAGCCAGTAACACTGAAAAGAGATAGGGGTCCTCTGAGGCACTCCAGTGACAAGTGCATCTGACTATACACCACACTTGACCAAAATAATGCTGCTGAAACACAAAACTATTGCACCTTTTTGGTTTCATTGGAAGTAATAACCAAGTTACGCACCACACCATGAAAAACAGAAAGTTCACACAATCACTGAATATCCTCAGTTAGAAGGGACCCACAAGGATAATCAAAGTCCAGCTCCTGGCCCTGCCCAGACACCCCAACAATCCCACTCTGTCCAAACACTCCTGGAGCTCTGGCAGCCTCAGGCTGTGCCCATTCCCTGGGCAGCCTGGGCAGTGCCAGCACCCTCTGGGGGAAGAACCTTTCCTGCTCTCCAGCCTGAGCTGCCCTGGCCCAGCTGCAGCCGTTCCCTGGTGCTGTCCCTGTGGCAGGGAGCAGAGCTGGGAGCTGTCCCTGCGCTGCCCCTCGGCAGGAGCTGCAGCCCCGGGGAGCTCTGCCCTCTGCTGTGCTGAACCAGCCCAGGGCCCTCAGCCGCTCCATACAAAGCTCCTTCTCCACACTTTTCCCCATCCTCATGGCCTCCTTAGGATCTCTCCAATGTTTTTTTTATATTTTGTCACCCGAAACTGCCCCAGGACTGGAGGTGAAGCCACCCCAGTGCAGGGCAGAGTGGGACAATCCCTCCCTGGGCCTGATGCCCCAGGACAGGGATGTCCCTCCTGGCTGCAGGGCACTGCTGACTCATCCAACTTGCCATGGACCAGGACCCCAAATCCCTTTCCAGGGGCTGCTCTCCAGCCCATTTGTGTTACAAAGCAGGAGTGATGTGGGCAAAGGGAACCAAAGAGCCAAGCCAGGACTCCACCCTGTGGCTGGGGTAGCAGGAAGAGGAGTTCTGCCCTGCACAGAGGAGAGAGCTAAAATCTGTTCCATGCACCACAAGAACTTTGTCCCTCCTGCTCCAAACATCCCCTTTCCTTGGACAGCTTAATTTTTAAGAAATGCTTTTTGGAAAGTGCCTGTGGAATCGAGATTTCAAAGGCTGGCTGAAAAAACTTCTAGGCATATAATGCTGGCCAGATTCCCCCCACACATGCACATAAAATTTCTCCAGCATCATAATTAGAGCAGTACTAAACAAACCCATTTCCCTCAGAAATTATACCCTGCAACTTTCATAAACAACCATCTTCCAATACTGGCAGGGACTTAGGGCAAGAACTGACTTCTTCCCCTTTTCAAATTGTCCCAAGGCTTTAAAATTTCAGTTTCAGTGCTAAAACCTGAACTTTTTCAGAATTCAGAAGAACACACAGTGTTTATCTGATGGCCTGGCACCACATTATCCCAAAGTCTTCAGAAAAACCACATTCTTATTAATTTAATTAATTCTCATCTTAATTAGGTGGACCCAAGTCTCCATGGAAACAAGCTGAGGGCACTTACCATGTGCCTCAAGGTAAGGAGAACATTTCTGAAACACAGCCTTCTCAACTCATCGCTAGAAATAGATACTTGCTCTAATCCTGATGGGACAGCACAATAGTTGGCCAAGCTTCACAAATAATATGGAAAAATTCCAGGGACTTGGGGTTCTGGAATCAGCAGGATTAAACTTCCCAGCCTGGCACTGTGCCTGCAGACACAGCCCCAGCTGAACAGCCAACCCCACACAGGACACCCCACACCAACCTCCACAAACAAGCTCTCAAACCAAGTCCTGTTTTCTAGGATAAACCCCCCAAATCCAAACGGTTTTCCTTTCTAAAAAGCGCCTGAAGAACCTTGGCAGTTCAACATGTGACTTGGAGACATTTAGAATGACTGGACCACCTCTAGTGAAATGAAACCTAATTAAACATTTGGCTTCACAGTAGAGGTGGGGAGTAACCATCTCTTTCCAAGAACTTGGTTTCAGATCTCTAAATGTCCTCTTATTTTCAAATCAAATGACTTCAGAAGTGACATTATGTTCCTAAAATGTGTTTGGCATGAAATAAACAGACACTGGCACCACTGCATTTCTGGAGAGGCAAGGGAAGCTCCTTTTGCCAAATCCCTGCCTGTATTACCTTCAGCCACCACCACTTTGTGGTTGCATGAACTTTTGACCCACAACGCAAGTAGAGCCCAAGGGAAAGAATTCAAATTTGCAGTTTATCACTCCTCATTTTTCCTTCCAATTGGTAATTCAGGTTTGGGATTATTTTTCAAATTCTGACAGTCAAAGAGCACATTTTCCTTTGAGCTTATCTCTCTGCCCACAATCCAGTTTAGTACCAGTTGCAGTAAATTCCTAACTCTCACCCTTAGAAACAATCTAGCAGAATTTGCTTAATCTTTGTGCTAAAACACCAAATGATAAGACTTTTGTCCTACATCAAACATATTTCACAATATTAAAAAATCAAGTCCTTTGGATTTGTCTCCTAACAACAGGTATATAATTCTATAAAAACTAATATTGCTTCCTAAACTCTGACCCTCTGACAGAAACAGGAAGATCTTATTAAAGATCCAGGCAAATATTTGAAGAAAAAACATTTTGGTATTCAGAGACAAAACATTCTTCATCACAGCTAAGATGAAATCTTATTTTAAAAGCTTCTGCACATTGCTGTGAAACATAGAAGAATGGGAAAAGTACAAAACTGTAGAAGAGCAACTTCAGGCTTAAAAACAGGAAAAAGAGGAAAGTAAATCTTACGTTTGGTTGTTATTGGTACTCACTCTCCACATTTTAAACAGTGTTAAAAGCTTCTTTTGACAGGCCTTTAGGGAAGCAATTTGTGAAAAGTACTTTAAAGGGTGATTTATTTGAAAAATTCTAATAGACTTTTGGAAGTGGAAGAATTATTGGGCCCTTGACTATTAGCACAAACACCAACCTCTCTGCAGGTGGGAGACCTGGCAAACAGCAATGTTTCAGAGGGCTTGGAGGGAATATGCAAGCAGAGAAAAATCTGCTATAGTACAATGCCCCTGTCCTCCTGCCTTCCCTCCAGCCTGCCAATTCCGAGGAACCGGGAGCAGGAATGCAGGAATGCAAACAGAGCTCTGGTAACTCTGGAATTGACCACTGCTTTTCAATCACAGACTTCTCCACGCTGGAAGATTGGACAAACATGCATTTCCTTCCTGGATATGGGCACAGAGAGGCTTCCCTTACTCTTGCTCCAGGAAGGGCAGAGGCAGCAGCCCACAGCTGACAGGTCCTGGCTGATTTGAGCTTTACTGCACTTCCAAAGTGCCCACAGGCCATGGATGGTGTTGAGGTCATTGCCAACACCTTAATTCCCACCCCAAGTGATTGCAACCACTAAGGACTCCAGTTTTCCAAGGGTTTGTAGACAAGCAGGGAAGGGAAGGTAAGGGAAGGTAGAGAACTACATGGGATTTTCCCTTGCAGCCCTGATTCTGCTTCCCTACTCTGCCTGAGCTTGAGACAGCTGGGAGCTACCAGCATGGCCAGGAATATTTAACACCTTTAAGGATACAAGTTAGACAGAAACTACAGGAAGCACGTGGAGCAGCAGCTGGATTGCCAGGCAGCTTGGAGTGGGCAGAATCCATGGCAACAGCTCCCAGTTTCCTGCATGTTCATTCCCAGGCTCATTCCTCAGCACCCTGTTTCTAAAGCCAGTGTACAGTGTGCCTGAGGTTGGGCTCCAGCTCCATCCCACAAGCCCTGACTCTGCACATCCTACAGCACCACATCACCCACCTGAGCCTCACTGAGTGGAAAAGAAACAGCCATGAGCTGAAACTCAAAGAAACTTAAGGGTCAAAGGAGTCTTGGAAACCTGTGTCTCTTGACTTGCAAGCACTAATGTGTTTTGTATCTATTTGGAATGGATGAGCTCTTACTCACCAGGCTGTGCAGGGCAAATTTGTCCTCCTAATTTGAGGGTTCAATATATTTATTGTTAATTTAATGAAAGTAAGGATTTTTTCTTTTAAGGAACATGCCCATTACAGTATATTTTAAATGGTTTATCCTTTCCCTACTCTCAGATATTTGGAGACTGACAATTTTCTCATATTTATTATTGATATTGGGGATGAGAGAAGCATGAGGGGTTTGTGTTTTTCCTGCTTGTTTCATCCTAGCAAGGACTGCCTGGTTCAGGAGCTTCATTTCTGTGCATTGCAAAGCAAATCTACAGCAACTAAAGAATCACAGTATCAAAGAGCAGACTGAGACAGTTCAGAAACCTCAGAAAGCCCTCAGAACACCTTCAAGGAATCCTTCCATCTCTAACAACAACAATGCCTACACAAATATTCCACTTACCCAAACGAGCTTCAGAAGAATATCATTAAAAGTGTGAGTTACAGTAATGCCAAACTGTTTTAGTGGTCCATGCAAAAGTTTTTATGCTGCTTTTCACCCATTTTCTTTATAAAACTAGGCCAAAATTGTGCAGAAAGCAAGATTCTTAAGAGCTCTTAATCCCACAGCCTTCCCATCATTGCAATATCATTCTCATTCCCTACAGGGACAACACATCTCCCCTCAAATAATAAAGTGCTGAATAATAAATTCAGCTCACAGGTAAATATCAAGTTTGGTCATATTTTGCCTAGGGTGCATTTCACGCTTAGTTCTTTATCTTTAAATGTCTATAAATGATGTAGCAAGGTTTATAAAAAGATATTTGGAAAGCACTTTATGGCTTCCTGCAGAACCATTTTACAGCTGGGTTCAAAGTTCATGATAATTTTGTTTCCTGAGTGCTAAGCAACATAAATTGCCATTTGCCATTCTGCAGAGTGATTCCATTAGTTCACATCTGTCTTCAACATCAAAACACATTTCCCCACTAATGAATTTCAGACCAGTAATTTCCCGTCCTGAAACAAATCCACGACAGTCTGTGGTGTAACTTCAGAGCTTTGTGGTGGGTACAGCAAACAGAGCAAGATATATTTTCTCCTGCTGGCAGAACACTGAGGTGATCCTGATTTATCAGAAATATTTTAAAACCACCAAGCTAGCCCAACTCTGTGAATCTCAAAACAAGGTAAGCAAAATTTCATATTTGCAGCTTCTTTACCACTGATGCTGCAGTGAGTTTACCATCATAGGACTGATTATTGTTCCCATCAAACCACTGGAGAGAGGAAAAATCCCACATGGGGACCAAAGCTGTATTTGCAACAGTCAGTCACTGCTTTAGAAGTAATGTTTTAAGTGATTGGTGTTTAAGACATTAACCTTCAGATCACCTTCTAAGTGAGTGTAGCCAATATATCAAACACTCGGCAGTACATGGAATTATCTTGCAGTAGTGTGTCCTAAAGCTGCTATTTTATTAAAATCCATAGTCCAGAAGAGTTCCAAAAATCTTTACATTGAAAAAGGATGGTGTTAACACCTAAACTAATGCACCTGCTGTGGCAGGGAGTTGCTGAGGGTGTTTTTTGAATCACCCCAAGAGCAGTAGTGATACAGATTCATTGCTCCAACATGCACCACCTTTGGAACCCAAAATCAGCACCATTATCCATCCTGCAGACAGCACAGATCAGAACACTTACCTCTATATCCTGGATTATCTTTGGGTATAAGGACCTGTAAAACGAATTGGGGGGCCCATCTGTTGGTCTGTTTTTAAACAGGTACTGATCCCTAGAAAGAAGGAGAAGCACAGTTTTCAGTGTACCACAAAGAATCCAAACTTCACAGGAATGCAAAGCCTGCCCAGAACAAACTCTTAGCGCATATTCTCAAAAATACTTGAAAGAATTTTTAGTATCACTGTTACAGCCCTCGTGACTTTGTGATTTGACAAATATTTAAAATGTCCAAGATTAAAAAGATAGCAAGTGTTTTCCAATTCTGATTCCCTGCTCCTTAAGGTTCCCAGGCAGCAGGGTGCCATCCCCTTGCTCAGTGCATGCCTTTGCTCAGGCACACCACTAGAGAGCACAGGGAAACAGGTTTCTGAAGCAGAACAGCTCTCCAGAAACTTGGAAAGAACAGAAAAACTCCGCTGCCACAAACAGCAATGGCTTCTCTTTGAGAAGCTTCTTCAGCCCAAGCTGCTATTTTACATTTTAAGGAAAAAAAAATGAATTGGAAATACTTGAGAAAAAGCCCTGCAAATGCCCTACCACTGTTTTTTGTGAGCTGATGGAATCGTTAGTTCTCCCTGCAAGACAGAAATCCCAAATTTGCACACAGACTTAAGCAAGAAAAAATGGTGACAGGCGTGGGAGCACAAAAGGACAGGGACAAAGCCAGAGCAGAAAGGGGAGCTGACAGCTTTGGCCCCTTCACTCCCAACAGAGATCAGGAGCTCAGCAATACCCATTTACTCTAAACTTCCTTTTTGGCAGAGCTCATTCTGAGGGAATTTGTGAAGGAGAACACTGCAGAAGGTGAATGTACTTACCAACCCCTCCTTTCTGAGAGCCCCTTCCAGAGCGGGTCTGTGCGTACCATTCTCTCAATGAGCTTTTTCCATAGCATGCCCTCTGAGATGACTCTCTGCCATTCCTTACACACCAGCTCTGCTGCACACAGGGATCTGGCATCGAGATATGAAAGGATGTTTTCTGCTATGTGATCTAAGCCTTGCTCTACAAAGAAATGAAGGCAACCAGTCAGTGCACAGAAAACAACGAAATCAGCCTTGCAACACCCTCTGACAATCCAGAGCTTCAGGGCACTGCCACAACACGAGAACATTGTCACTCCTAGAAGCACCACTGCCAAGTGAGTGCACACAGATACACCAAAATATCTCCAAGGTTTTATGTCTTTCCTGCCTATTGGACTGTCCTTCTGCTCTGGAGGGAGAATCAGCACGACACAGCAGCAAAAGCAGCGTGGGCAGATCCAGGGAGGGGATTCTCCTCTCCACTCTGCTCTCCTGAGATTCCCACCTGCAGCAGGGATCACAACTCCAATGTGAACAAAACCACATGGAACTGTTGCAGCAAGTCCAGAGAAAGCCACGGAGTTGCTGCAGAACTGGAGCACCTTCCCTGTGGAGCCAGGCTGGGAGAGCTGGGAATGTTCAGCCTGGAGAAGGGAAGGTTGTGTGGAGACCTCAGAGACCCTTCCAGTGACTGAAGGGGCTAAAAGGGACCTGGAGAGGGACAATTCACCAGGAATTGGAGGGAGAGCACAAGGGGGAATGGCTTTAACTGCCAGAGGACAGGGTTAGATGGGAGAATGGGAAGGAATTCCTGGCTGTGAGGGTGGGCAGGCCCTGGCACAGAGTGCCCAGAGAAGCTGTGGCTGCCCCTGGATCCCTGCAAGTGTCCAGGCTGGACAGGGCTTGGAGCAGCCTGGGATAGTGGAAGGTGTCCCTGCCCATGGCAGGGGGTGGAATGGGATGGGCTTTGAACCATTCTATGTGGTTCTGTGAACTCCAAATTCAGCCGTGTGGAAGCAGCAGTAAGTGTTTTGCTACTTCTGGGCACAGAATCCTTTTCTTCATGAGCACGCAATCCCAAAAGAGTGTCGTCTTCAAGCACTGCTTTCCTAAGCAGCAGCAATAAAAAGTTAAAATACTGACTCTTGTAACATGTAACACATGTAACAATAGAGAATTCTACTGAGCACGAGACAGGACTCCACAGGAACAAGTACAGACAGAGCAGGGAAGGTGTGAGCCAACATTCTGCAGACACTTTCCTGCAAGGATATCTTTCCTACTTAATCCTTTCCATAATCTGCAGGTGCCAAATCCACTCCTGAATTTTGTTCAGGACTCCAGTGGCAGAGGATACTCCAGAGACACCCTGTCCTGCAGCCTGTCCACTGTAGGGAGTGGAAATCGATGAGCTGGACAGTAATTTGTTCATTGCAAATGGTGCTTTAGCATCCAGGTAAGTATTCCCAATTAATGGATTACTGTCCCTAGATCCATCATTTTCAAAATTATTCCTGAATTACTTACACCAGAAGCTGGTGGGGGTTAAAGCTTCTCTTCAGCTGAAGAAAAAAAAATCAAGACCAGCAATATTTTTAAAGCAACCTCAACTTGAGCAACTCGGACTGTAACATTCCATACAGCATTTGCTTGGGAGCCAATGGATGCAATTTGCTCTGGTATAAGAACCAGCTAAGAACCCTCAGCATCAGCAGGAGTCGAGTAACTCTCAACTGATGAGGGGTGACAGCGTCTGCATCCTCAATTCCAGTGCAGGATAGATTTAGTTCAGCTTCCCAAAGACTTCCTGATGTATTTACAATATCCACATGAACAGGTATCACCTTTAGCATCCTTCCTGCAGCTGCTGCTCTCCCACAGTTGGGGCACTGAGGTTAAGGCACTGCAGATCCCATACCACAGCTGGGCAGAGCAGGCTCAGCAGGGAACCACAGAAAACTCCCAAGGAAAGGGACTCCAAACAAAAGCCTGTGGGCAGAACTCAGCCCAGGAGCTGAATTTCACCTGCAGCCTGAGTATGTTGGTCAACAAGCAACATTTACCACAGAATCCCAGAATGGTTTGGGCTGGAAGAGACCTTAAAGCTCATCTGATTCCACCCCCTTGCCATGGGCAGGGACAGCTCCCTCCAGAGCAGGTGCTCAGAGCCCCACTCTCAGGGGACTGGGAACACAGACATTCCCTACAAAGACCCCAGAAGCAGCTTGACAACCCCTGTTGATCCTTTTAGATCACAATAGGGTTGAATTTATGTCTGAAATGCACTCACCACCCCAGATGTGGTGAGTCAGGATGTCAGGATTGGGATCTGGCCCAGTGATCCAGGACTCTGTGCTGCAATATTTGATTTCCTAACTCAGTTAATACTTCTCCAAAGCACTGAGCAGTCAGGCAGGAGCTGCTAGGATGAATAAGCACAATAAATCTGATGACTGCAGAGAGCTGCCAGCAAAGACCTCACAGGACACAAAGCAGGGGAAACACTGCACACATCTGCCTTTGCCCCTTGCCCAGACCTTTACTGAGTAAAGGTTCAGTCCATACACAGAAACCACTCTGGTTAATGAACTTAAAATAGCACTGAATTTAAAACAGCAACCAAACTTTTCTTGTCCACATTCCAACCACAGCATCACTGATCCCACAAAAAGTCACTGCTAAGTCTGTTTCTTATTTCAAAGGAGCTGCAATTTTGCTTTCCACACAACTCCCCTGAATCTGAGATGTTGAGTAACTTCATTTTCATGAGTAACATACACTCCTTGGCCAAGCATGAAAAAAACCTTTCAAAGCAGGAGATGATGACCTTTTAAATTTTCCAGTTTATCTCACGACAGCCCACTTCAGGCTTCAAATAGTCCTGACAAATCAAAGGAACTACTGTTATTTTTTTAAGGCATTAAGAAAGTGTGTTCATACAGTCCTCCACTGCACACTAAATTTCACATGGCCTTCATAAAAATGAACAGCAACAGAAAGCAGAAACCAATACATGTAGTCTTATTAATTTCTTCTGCATAATTTAGAGAACTGTAACAAGGCTTTAAAGGAGGGTGAAAGCTCCTACAATGTAAATTGGGTTTATACGTATTTTCAACCCCAGCCATAAAAACAGATTCAAAGAACTGAAATGTAACAATATCCAAATAACTGGTGGGTTTCAAATCTCACCACTTCCAAACCAGCAAATTCTCTCTTAACTTCACCATGTTCAGAGCAGCTTTAAACTGCCCCATCTCCTACAGCAGCAGTAGGAAGAAAATACCAGGGCATTTTAAATGCATTGTGAAAGTGCCCTGCCGGTCTGGCACATCCCAGTGTTTCCCATCAATAATGACTGAGATTCTAAATACTGTTTCCTTGGGATAAATTTACCTTACTGTGATGTCATGTGATTTGAAGCAATTTTCAAGGTTTCTCCCCCAGAAAACACAATCATTGCAAGGTCACTTTCAAGAGTCAGTTTAAAATCCTGAGTCCTTGGGTATCAAGAAGACAGACTGTGACAAGTCCAGGACATGATAGAAACAAACACACAAACAAATAGGTCTGCTGTAGGCAGAGTTAATTTCTGATTGCGAGGGTTCCACTTGGGAACAGGGCACACACCAAGTTTTAACAGGAACAGATCTAACAGTTATTTGAGACTTTGTACCAAGTAGTCGTGTTCAACAACACAACAACCGACCTCAGAATCCCAGATGGGTCAGGCTGGAAGGACCCCAGGGGCTCCCCTGCTGCCACCTCCCTGCTCCAGCAGGGCCATCCCAGAGCACAGGGCACAGCAGGGTGGCCACACAGCTCTGCAATATCCCCAGCGAGGGACACTGCACAGCCTCTCTGCACAATCTCTGCAGGGCTGGCACTGCCCAGGCAAGAAGTTGTGCCTCCTGTGCAGGGGAACTCCCTGGGCTCAGTCCCTGCCCTTCCTCTGGTGCCATTGCTGCCCCCGGAGCAGAGCCTGGCCCTGCTCTGAGCCTCCCTGCACACAGGGACACCCAGGGCTCAGGGCTCCTCTCAGCTGGGCTCCTCTGCAGCCTGAACAGCCCCAGCTCCCTCAGCCTTTGCTGGGCACCCAGATGCTCCAGGCCTTCCTCAGCTGCCCCAGGGCAGGAGCTCCAGGTCCCTGCTGGGCTGAGGATCCAGAGCTGCACAGCACTGCAGAGGTGCCTCCAGGGCTGGGCACAGGGCAGGATCCCTCCCTGGCTGCTGGCAATGCTCTGCCTGATGCCCCCAAGATCCATTGGCCTCCTTGTCCCCAGGACACACAGCTGGGCAGAGGAAGAGGCTGTGCAGTCCATCTCTAACCCTGCCGTCACCACAGACTCTTCAGATCTTCCCAGCACAGAACACATCACATTATGGGGAGGAAGAATTTTCTCTCTAAAGCACTGCAGCTCCCAAAGCAAACAGTGCAGAGGCCATGGCACTCAATCCCTGTAACTGCAAACTCCATGTGAGCAGAGCCCTACACTGAGGTTCCTGGAGAAAAGATGTCTCAGGTTCCCATTCCACTCCACCATTTCTTTCAACAGCCATTATCCACCATCTGACCTTGGGTCACCTTCTCCTCTCCAGAACTACGTTATGCACTCACTGTCCTCCCTGCTTGTGCAGCTAAAGTTATGGTAATATTTACCTCACACAGGAACATTCAGTCAAAATGTTTAGTAAGAAAGAGACTGTACTGCTAAGAAATGTGAGAATTGATCATTCAGTTAAATTAGGCTACCGTGTTTCATGGTCACTAAATAAATAAAAAAATTAATGACTGTAAATTCTGCAATAAGTTAGAAGAAACCAGCAGTAAACACCAAGAGAGTCAGACAATTGCAGCAGCCCCAGAAATTACTGAAGAGAAAGGAACACACCCTGATGCCAACAGTACTTCTGCAAAATGTGGCAGACTGACAAGGGCACCAAATTCCAGCTTCCTGCTCTCCCAGAGACCCCTGGCTGCTGCCCTGTCCCTTCCATGTGACAGGCACTGGGAGTCAGCAGTGGCATGGCAGGAGAGCAGACACACATCAAACCAACCTCTTCAGATGTCCTGAATTCCCTTCTGTTGGAAGAAAAATGCCCCCCAGCTATGCCTGGGTTCCAAAAAAGCCAGGAGCTCACTATACTCTGGTGACAAGCAAATCTCTCCATGCCTGCACTTTTCAGGTGTAAAATTCTTTACTCCTGCATATAAAGATTGCAGGTGAATGAGAAAATGGATGATACAAAGTTCATCACAAACTGTCTGTACAGCCGAAGGAGCAGCTACCCTTGGCATGAGTAGGTCTAAGCGCTCCTGGTGTCTCCATGAAAGGTGGGAATGTGGGACCTGTGCTGAACAAGGACCTGGGACTGGTTAATGTTCTCACACCAAAGAAGTGTAATTTTGCCCAATTACCATATTTTATAAACCAACCATCACATGTAGTAAACCCTTTAGACGAGGGAAAGTGAGAAGAGCACCAGGCAAACCTTAACTGTGCCCCTATTTCAGCCATGAAGTGAGGAAAGCTTGTGTATGGCACTGGAATATGTTGCTCACATCTTGTGCTTACAGTTTTGAGCCATTTTTGAAGTGTAAAGGTGATGAACATGTCAGATGTGAAATGAACAACTCCCAAGGGAAAAAGTGATGGTCAAATAGAAGATGCTGAAATTATATGGAGAAGAGAAGCTTTGGAGTGACCTATATGTGGCCTTCCCAGTGACTGAAGGAGCTGACAAGAAACACAGAAGAGACAATTTCCAAGGGCCTGAAGGGACAGGACGAGGGAGAATGGCTTTATCTGCCAGAGGGCAGGGAGAGATGGGAGATTGGGAAGGAATTCCTGGCTGTGAGGGTGGGCAGGCCCTGGCACAGGGTGCCCAGAGAAGCTGTGGCTGCCCCTGGATCCCTGGCAGTGTCCAAGGCCAGGCTGCACAGGGCTTGGAGCAACCTGGGATAGTGGGAGGTGTCCCTGCCCATGGCAGGGGTAGAATGAGATGGGCTGAAAGGTCACTTCCAACCCAGACCATTCTGTGATTCCATGATGTACACAGATAAACAAACATTGTTTATCTGTTACTGCATCTCCTGGCAACAAACTCAGTCATTATTCTGCCCTAAAGAGGAGGATGAGGACACAGAGTGGCTGTAAAGTTACCCAAAATCCACCTAAGAACAGACCACACTGCAGAGCATCCTTTTAACTGAACATGTGCCTGATTCTGTGGGCTTTTTGTTGTTGGGTTTGGGATTTTCCTCTTATTCTCACATCCCTGTATTATCTTTCAGAAGCCACTGAACAGTTCAACTTGAGGATAAAACTTGAAATACCCTTCAGAGTCATTATTATTGCATCTTTTGGGTTTCCATAGTTGAATCAAGCACACACACTTTGGGAGTTTATTATAGGCATATCCCAGTATTAGCAATCCATGTTGCATTTTAAATCCTTTGTGTAAGAACATACATATTCTTCAGACGCTGCTCAAGTGATTCGATTTAGCTACAATTTTGATACCATAAAGAAGTTGTTGCAAGACAGTCACAATGGCAAAGCACACACCAGCACCTGCTGCTATCCCCACCAACACCTTCCAGCATGAGGCAAACACAGCATTGGCAAGTCTGTGGTTTTATGATTTCCTATTCAGAAATGAATGGGATGTCTCAGTAATACAGTGTGTGTCCAGCCACTTATGTTCAACTACTTTTAGTTTTCTTTCTTGTGAAACAGTGCTTTTCACAAAGATTTTTCCTAAAATTCTCCAGATTAATGCAGTTGCCCAAACTGATTAAGAAAAATGACACGTGACAGAGAAGGAATGATGCCCCAACAATCCCACCTTGTGCATCCCTGGCAGTGCTGTGCAAACACTCCTGGAGCTCTGGCAGCCTCAGGCTGTGCCCATGTCCCTCCTGGCTGCAGGATATTGTCACCAAACTCACTTCCCCCCAAGGCTTTCCAGGCTCCTGCTCACAGTGGCACCACAGCCTGATGAATGTTTGATTGAGCTGAAACAAGGTTTTCAGAACACTCAGTTCCCACTCGTGTGCTCTCACTGGGGGACTGTGCCCACTGTGCCCTCCTGGCACACACAGCCTGCACACTGTGATCCAGCATCTCACTGAGCTTTAAGCATAAACTGCGAATTATTAGGCAAAAGCTCTTTCTTTGTCAAGATGTCCAATTTTCACCATTCTGTATAACACTAATCACAGCTAAAACCAGATTTTTAACAAGTCAGAAACTCATTATAGTGTTTTCTGACATTACAATCTGCCAATCTCATCTTCTATGAGCACACAGAGCCTTCAAAGTCCCACACTGAGAACACACAAATGCCTTGCTCTGCCATCAAGACTATTCTTAAAATTTGTACTGCTTGTAGAAGTGCACAGATTTAAATTGCTACATTCAAAAGAGATGTCAAGTGAAATATTTACTGTCATTAACATAGTAGGAATAGGTCCAAAGCACAGATACGAAGGACAGGCCCACTAGACAATGTCAGACAACACACAAGACTAAGTTTAAGACACAGAAAGGCCTAAAATAGCTACATATCCCTATTTTACATAAAAATACAGTAATTTATTTTGAAAGTTTCTGAAATAGGTACTAAAACCTATTCATTTTCTGAAGTTAAATGAATTTAACATCTATTGGTAGACTTTTCAAAGGAAAACATGACACCCATCTCTTACGGCTCTACAAGAGTTCTTTGCCATTTTATAGAAAAAGGTGAAAAGGAGCTGTTTTTGATTAGAGGGACCAGCTGAACACTTGGCTGAACTTCAGTAATAAATTGAAACAATTAAAATTCACAGGGATTTCAAAGGTCCGTGTACAGATATCACTTTGCATGAAAATGAAACTCAAATATGGGATGTCAAGTCTCTAAATGTGATTAACAACAGATACGAAACAGTCACTCAGATCAAGAAACACACCAGAGGTACCACTTTGTCACTGAAAACAAGGAAAGTCAGATTCCATCAACTTTTTTTCCACTTTTCCTACATTCTCACAGGTGTGAAATTGGTCAGGACAGCAGCAAGCAAGCAAGCACTACTTCTGTTTAAAACAAAAGAATTTGACTTTTTTAGGACAAGTGAAGCCATCTTTTAAAAAGGCATCATGGAATATCCTGAGTTGGAAGGGACCCACAAGGCTCATCAATTCTAACTCCTGGCCCTGCACAGGATGACCCCAGAAGTCCCTCCATGTGCCTGAGAGTGGCACTTCACTGTTATCCTTTAATGTGATTGCAGCCCAACGCAGGATTGATTTCAATCAGCTAGGATTAAGTTCCTGGATAAATTTAGACAGATGTTCTTTGCACGCCACAGCACCTCCAAGGAAGGCTGAATATGGGAATAATTCCCAATATTTACATTGGAAAAAGCAACAGAAGTTGTAAAGATGTATTTTGATATATACCAATGTGGTGTAAACAAATGTCATCTTACAAAACTCTCAAAATCTTCTTAGGGCCGGAATATATAACATGAAAGATTTGTATAATGCTGTATCAGCCCTGAGGTATAAAAGCAAACAAAATAAAATTATAATTGAAGATCAGACTTGCACATAAAGGGTCTGGAGACTCAGTCATACAAGAAGTGGCTGAGGGAGCTGGGAAAGGAGCTCAGCCTGGAGCAAAGGAGCTCAGGGGGACCTTGTGGCTCTGCACAGCTCCTGACAGGAGGGGACAGCCGGGGGGTCAGGCTGTGCTCCAGGGAACAGGGACAGGAGGAGAGGGAACAGCCTCAGGCTGGGCCAGGGGAGGCTCAGCTTGGACAGCAGCAGGAATTTCTCCATGGAAAGGGTGCTCAGGCCTTGGCAGGAGCTGCCCAGGGAGGTTTGGAGTGCTCATCCCTGGAGGTGTCCAGGGAAGGGCTGGAGGTGGCACTGAGTGCTCTGGGCTGGGGACAAGGTGGGGATCAGTCACAGGTTGGACTCAATGACTTTGGAGGGCTTTTCCAACCTCAATGACTCTGGGATCACCATAACTCCCTACTTCACTTTATTTTCAGTTAATCCCAGGTACTTTCCAGAGAAATCGACATTCAGTATTTTCAGATCAAGCTGGAAGGAACAGCCACAGTCCCTGAAGGAGACAGCTCTGCCCAGGAAGTGAAGAACATCTTTTGCTGTGTGTGGCCAGACAAACTCAGTGCTCTATGAAGTCAATCCTGTGAGCCAGAGATGTGGGGGGTAAGGACACTCCTCCCTTTCAGAGCCTTCCTGCACATTCTTTAAGCTTATTTTTTAAAGAAAATAGAGCACATTCCCTATCACTTCCTGTGCCCTGCTCTATATCCTTCATTCCATCCATGGACTAAGTTCTTTTCAACAGTATCTGACAGATGAGCCAAAATCCTCCCCAGCACTTCCAAACGTTGAATTCCCCCAGGTTTTGTAAAACCACAGCACCACAGAGACCAGGAAGCCCTGACATGGAAACAATTCTGTCCCACACACCAGCAAGATCCCCACACAGGACTACCTAACCACACCAATGGCTACAAGAGCATAAGTACCACCAGCCTTTAAAGAGACTTTACTTCAGTGGTCCCTGTGCACAGAAAGCCATCAGTTTCCAATTCCTTTTAGGATTTGCATCTCCTCCTCAGTGTTCAGTGCTGTCCTGGCATTCCTGGATAACTCACAGGCTGCTCACACACTGCAGGGTGTAGCTGTGCCATTGAGCTGCCAGTGGCACACAGAACACAATGACCACTTATTCGAAGCTTATTTCCCATTCTGAAAACAATGTCCACACATTTACCTTTCCAAGAATCAAAGGAATCACCGTGCTCAGCAGCAGAAATAAGAGATACAATTTCTTCCAAAAATTAATGGAAAAATATTAACGACTTACCAGGATATTACAAGCTAGAGATTCTATATATCCAATTATTGATGCTCTGTGAGTAGTAGAGCAATAGAACAAGTGTAAGAACAGATTTCATAACTGAACATATCAACACAGTCTGACACTTGTGGGTGTCAGAAGAAGTTGTGAGTAAGTGAAAGGAGGAATCACAGCTGGACAAAACAATAAAAATCCACAAGTGTTTTTGCTCTCAGGTCAGCAACAAGAGTAGACAAACCAGATGCACTCATCCAAGCAGAAACTCAGAACAACATTAAAATGTAAGACTTCATAAGCTAAAATACCTCTGCATTTTCTGTACCTGTAGGGTTTGTATGAAAAAGGAGTTTAGACCAAAGCTTGCAGAGACACAACTTTTGTGATGACTCAGTTCCAATTCCAGCACAAATTCTTCGGGACACACCAGTCCAGCTCTTTTAACATGGAACAACACTGGCATCCAGTGGCCAATTCAATTAATCACAGAAGGGAATCAGCCACCCTCCTGCCCTTCTCTGCACCAGGAAGCAGCAGTTAGTTTATAAGGGACAATTTGAACCAGGAGGATGTTCCCAAGAGTCTGCACCTCCCAGAGCCCTGAGCAAACCTTTTCTCCAGGCAGCTGCTGTGAGACACCCTTTGATTTACCTGGCAGCGCAGTGATGAAGTCCCGCTGTAACATGGGCTTCAGGTAAGAGTTAATATGTCCATGCTGATAGTGACACATTCGGGAAATGAGGTGTTCCACAAATTCCACTTGATCTGATTCAGACCACTGGTCAAAATATTTTATACACAAGTCTTTTTCCTTTTCGTAGTTTCCTTCCGATGGTCTTTTTCTTGAGACAATCACAGATGAAGTTCCATTACTTATCTGGGGTTGGAAAAGGAACATTTTTTTATATGTTAGTATATATTTAAATATTGATATTTATACATAAACCATAGGAACAGTTTAATAAAAGTTCTCTCAAGGAAGAACATGTAAGAAGATGCAAAGAAATAATCAAAACTAAATTTTAAAACACATTCTTCAAGATGTGAGCTACATCAGACAAATTTCAAACACTTTTCAAGGTCCTTCATAGACTTTGCTCCTAAATTACTTCTTACATGGGAAGTCTTGAATTCTTCCTTCCCTTACACCTCTTACCATTTAAACTGCAAGGAACTTAACTGATTTTAGAACTACTTTTCCCAGCTCAAACCAGGAGTTTCCCAGCACATTGCATTTGTCTCCACAAATGTTTTGCTCAGGTTCTAGCAGTTGAAATAACAGATAAAGTTGGCTATAAATATTCAAATTAACACAAGAATTTGAGACCCTCATGTCAGTGTTGAACTGGCTGTCCATAAATGAAAACTGAGGATCAAGGGCTTAGTTTGTTTTTGCAAAACAGCTCCTGTCAATGTTTGGGACATCCATATAAACACCTCATTAAAATCCTGGGAGCTTCAACCTCAGATCAGGATGCCCCAAGAACACCCTGGCAGGAGTCACTGCTGATCAGTGAGCACAACCCCAGAGTGATGCCAGCTCCTCTGAGCCCCTCAGGAGGCCAAGGGGCTGCTGGGGAGCAATTGGCAGCTCTCTGAAATACTCCCAAACTTCTTCAAAGCAAATTGTTTGCAAGTCCTTGCCGTGTTGAACTTCCCTTTTTAAACAACAGTCACATGCTCAGAAATACAAATGAACTTTATTCCCAAGGATCCTCTGATGCAGTATTGTCCTTCCAAGGTCAGCACCAACTACAAAATCTGAGCAGAACTGGTAATTTCTCAAGGCTTATCCACTGGTGTCACCCTTCACTTGAAGGCTGAGCTAATTTTAGGAGGATACAGCCAACCATGTCCAAGGATGATTATGCAGACCCAAGATTTGGACATTTCTCAAAAGCAGGAACATATAAAATCATGGCATCTCTCCTTCTACATCCACGTTAGTCCTACCTGCCACAGGGTATTTTTCTTTGGAGACTCATCTTCATTCTGATCCTCCATTACTGACGTGTTCTGGAAAAAAAGAACAAATATTACTTTAGCTTTTTACTCTGTGACAATTTCTTGCTCTACAAGCATTACGAAAAAGCAAATCAACTGAACAGATAAAATTCATTTTCCCAGTGAACGGAATTCTCAAAGACTTCTGGCCACAAAACCTGTGTATTATAAATAAACTCCCCTTTTAACTGACATGTTTATCAATTCCATTTACTGTAAAGATAACTCCCCAACCCCGCTTCAATTTCCTTTGACAGGTTTTCATGCAGCCTTTCAACGCTTTTCTCACTGGGAAATAAATTCACTTTCATCCTACTCAAGCCAAAGCAATTAAACCTGTCAATGTATTCAACCAGCACTTTCTGCCAAAGTTAAATTGCATACAGCTAGGCAAAAAAAAAAAAAAAAAAAACACTATACACTGCTTACATGCAACAGAATATGCTTTTTTTCCCAGCTCTAGGAATAGGAATTATTCTCTGCAGAACATCTCTGCAATTCGCTGCCCAGGCTGTCTCTGTAACCCCTGGCAGTCACCTCTGCCTTTACTGCAGTGCCCTCCCCACATCAGAACTGCTCCTTACTACTGCTTTCCTCCCTCTCCTTCACCAACAAAAGTTGTAAGGATTTCTATAAACCTTCGGCTGCAAATGTTTCTTTGAGCTCACCAATATCTTTCCCTCCTTTCTCCCCCTGTTGCTGATAAGCTGCTCCCTTTCCCTGTCCATGGCACATCCACCATCTCCTCCTCCCTGCTCTCAGGTCCCTCATTCCCAGGCAGTTCCTGCTTTCCCCAGCCCTGCCCTCCCCATCCCTGTGCCCAGGTGACTGGCAGAGGGTTAGCAGGACAACCTGAGTGTCCTCAAACACTGTCTGTATGTATTTCAGCCTTCTGCCCTTCGGTCTCAGCGGAATCAGGAGCAAGGGGCTCAAGCAAAACACAATGGAAGAAGTCACACAATTCCTTTACTCTTGCCATCATGGATTATGGATAACTCCTCAAAAACTACATCCACCCCCACTCAAAACACAACTCCAGCTCAAAAGCATTCCCCTCCTCCTCCTTCTTCCATAAGGATGTGCTGCAGAAATGCAGAAAACTTGGAAAAATTAACAGTATCCTGTCTATTGCAACCCTTCCTCCCCCACCTAACTGCCTCGGCTCAGGTTTACCTTGAGCCCTCCTTGAAGGTGTGGAAGAACATGTGTCACATGGACTTTGGATGACTGGTTAAAAACTGTGGCCACAGGTGACAGGAAGACTCAACTACCTGGTTATGACACACATGGTTGTGACATGTACAAGCCCAGGAGGTGGCTGGAGGGGAATCCATAAAGGGATAAAGGTAGGAAATGTTTGAGGTGACTCCACAACATGGATTTTAGTGTTTCTAGACAGACATAGAACAGACAATCACAGCTTCAATGGTTTTTGAAGTCATTGTCTCTGCAGGCCCATCCCAGTTATCCCTAACCACACCCTGCTCCCAACCAGCCCCTCTCACTGGGGTGCAAACATGGTGCAAACATGGTGCAAACATGGTGCAAGAGCTGCTCTCCCCCAGCAGGGAACACACACCAGCCCCTCACTGAATGGGAGCCAGCCAGCCCACACCAGTTACACCATTCTGGAAAGCAAACATGCCACCAGGGAGCTATGCAGGGTTTCTTTGATTTTATTTCATTTTGATATGAATATGTAAAAATACCCATTAGAGTGATTACATGTTGTTAACGGTGCATCCAATTAGTGTGTCCTTAAATGAATAAGGAATGTCTCATCTCATTTGGCAGCTGAAGGCTAAAGAAACCCATGGATCCTGGAGATACAAGCAAGGGACACCAAGAATATCAAACACAGGAGGCTTGGGTCAGCAAATTCAGCAGAAATCCCACATTTTATCCATTTATCCCCCCTAACTTTCATTCAGCAAGGCATGGTGGAACTCTGCCACTGAATTTCTCCTTTTATCAGAAAATATCTCAGAGACCTTTGCCAGCTTTCCCTGGGATGGGCACCGAGAACTGCCTTCTAAACATGATGTCATTCTAGGAACATACAATAACACTGCAGCACAGCAGCACGGTGACACAGTGTGAAGGGACAAAAATGTCACCAAAATCATGGGACTTCCACACTGGCAGATTGCAGAATGAGTTTCCCTCTGTGCTGTGCACCTGCCCAATTCCACTGTGCCTCCACTGCTGCCCAGGGAAAGAAAACTGGGCTTTGGGGAGATGCTACTTCCTTGGAATCTCACAGAATCATTCAGGCTGGAAAAGACCTCCAAGATCATAGAGTCCAACTTTTACCCAAACATCACCTTGTCCCCAGCCCAGAGCACTCAGTGCCACCTCCAGCCCTTCCTTGGACACCTCCAAGGATGGTGACTCCAAATCTCCCTGGGCAGCTCCTGCCAAGGCCTGAGCACCCTTTCCATGGAGAAATTCCTGCTGCTGTCCAAGCTGAGCCTCCCCTGGCCCAGCCTGAGGCTGTTCCCTCTCCTCCTGTCCCTGTTCCCTGGAGCACAGCCTGACCCCCAGCTGTCCCCTCCTGTCAGGAGCTGTGCAGAGCCACAAGGTCCCCCCTGAGCCTCCTTTGCTCCAGGCTGAGCTCCTTTCCAGCTCCCTCAGCTGCTCCTGGTGCTCCAGCCCCTTCCCAGCTCCATTCCCTTCCCTGCACACACTCCAGCCCCTCCAGGTCTCTCTGGCCAGGAGGGCCCAGAACTGGACACAGCCCTCGAGGTGCCTCAGCAGGGCCAGCACAGGGGACAGGCACTGCCCTGGTCCTGCTGCCACAGCCCAGGGCCATTGGCCTCGTGTCCCCTGGGCACCCCTGGGCTCATGTCCAGCCACTGGCACCAGCACCCCCAGAGCCTTTCCCACTGGACACTTCCCAGTCACTGCCCCAGCCTGGAGCATTCCCGGGGTTGTTGTGATCCAAGGGCAGCACCCAGCACAGGGCCTGGCTGAACCCCATGGAATTGGCCTCAGCCCATGGATCCAGCCTGTCCAGATCCCTCTGCAGAGCCTTCTGTCCTGCAGCAGACCCACACTGCCACCCAACTTGGTGCTGCCTGTGAACTTACTGAGGGTACCCTGGATCCCCTCGTGCAGGTCACCAATAAAGACATCAAACAGGACATCCCCAGTGCTGAGCCCAGGAACTGCAGTAGTTACCAGCTGCCAGCTGGGCGCAGCACCATTCACCCCCACATCCCCTGATTCAAGGGAGAAGGACTCCTGCATTTTTCCTGCCTTCACACTTATCCCTCTTCCTTCAGAGCAGCAGAGCACAGCCTTGGCTAAGACAACATTTTAGATCCACAGATGGATGCCCTGGCACAGGCAGCACTGCTGCCCAGAGATACTTCCATGTCTTGTCAACATCTGAGCCATGACTGTGAGGGCATATAGCACAGACTGATTTCTAGGCTGGAAATGAACACTGTATTCAGATACTTCACCAGGAAGTTGGCAGCTGCATTAATTTAATGGTATCTACTACTACAGCTTCTTGTGTTTTTTCCCATCCTGACTCATTTCACATTTTTTCTTACTGTATTTTAGAGCCTTTAAATCTTTCATTCTTTTACTTTCTGCTCCCAAATACGTATTTTGTTCTCCCTATTCTATCTTCTCTTCCTAATAAACTTGCTCTGCTTCTCTCTTAAAACACTTCATTTTGGGGTCATTCCCCCCATCACACACATCCCAATTCAGACTCCAATCTCTCTCTCCAGCACTTAAGCCTACTAACTGAAGACCAGGAGATGATGGGTGGATCCCGCCCTGTTGTCTGGAAGAAGTAATTAAGACAACTCAGATCTGTCCTGTCCATTCCCAGCACTTGGCAAACGCAGGATTTCAAAATTCCTAACAGCTGGTGTCACTAGTCCTGGCTCCTGGGCTCCAGCTCTTGTGCAAGAACACAGATAGGCATCTACAAGTTCAACTCTTCCCTTCCCTCAGCCTGCACCTCTTGTTCACCCCACCCACCCTCCAATAAAGCCGGTTTCCCAAGTGGCTTTGAAGTGGCATAACCACAGAATTCACCCCAATTCCCTGCAACTCTGATGCTGAACAGCTCCAAGGCCTGATGGAAGCAGTGACATCTCATCCCAGTGATCCCAGCAAGGCCGAGCTGCCCTTGCAGACATTCCTCAAGCATGATTTCGACCCCAACAGCCTTGCAGCTTCTCATAGTGGAAGCAAAGCTTCTAAATATTGTCAATTCATCTTGTTTATATGTTCATTTTTTCCAGAGATTCTCGTGAAGTTGCTCACAGCTCTTGCAAAAGTAGAATGATTATTTCCAACCAGCTGTCATTCCTTAATTAGTCAGCCTGGAGTAAGTGCTCTCCATCCCTACTGGGAATGGCAGCGACAAGAGATAACAATGGGTCTAAGCTGGGATGTTTTGCTGCTGCCTTACAGTTGTTAAAACCTAACTGAATCGAGTTACACTGAGCAAAGCCCCAGTCTCTGTTTCCACTGACTGTAACCAGAAATGACAGTAAAATTTATACATTGCTCCACAAGTTGGGCAAGTTTAAATGCTTATTTCCTGGAAATTTGCATCCCACATTCCTTGTTTAGTCCTGAAGAAACTTCTGGAGTCTTTCTGCTCCACAATACCTCAAGTTTCTGGGATTTCTGTGAGGTGCAGATAACCATGGCAAAAACAGGTTCACAAGTTATTTGGAGAGAAAGAGGTACTGACAAGCCTAATTACATCAAGCTAATTCCCTCTGGAGATTATGAAAAGCTTCCGAAATAGAAACTATGAATGATCCCCAAAGGCAAAGAAATCATAGGTATTATAAACTCCATAAATCACAGTTTCAATTAAGATCCTTGGATACCAGGTAGCAACTGATGTCTCAAGCACAGCAGTTCCATGGATGTGAGGTTGAGGGGTGCAAAAGCACCCCATGTTTTCCTGCACTGCGAGGCTCCCCTCCCTCAGCAGGTGCAGGAAAAGTTGCACCTTTTCCAGCAGAAATCCATCAAACCCAGACAGGCTGCTCCAGATTTCCAGCAGGCTGTTCTTAGCCTGGCTTTGCACTGGGCTCCAGGAGTTGGGAGTACCTTGAGTCATTTAATTGCCTGGGCAGGGAACAGCCCAGTGCAGCTTTGTTCTTAACCCAGTTGGAGCTCCAGTATCAGGAGAGCAATTATGGAAGTGATAGCAGGAAATCCTGGGAACTGGGGCAGGACACACAAGTTTCAGTAGTAGCACCGAGCAAGGCAGACAACAACCCTAAGTTTCTTTGATGATAAATTTTTCCCTGAAAAAGAAAGGATTCACAGGATACAAAGGATGGACAGACAAAACAAGAAAACAGCTGTGTTACCTCAAAAAAACCAGTCTTATATTTTGGCTATAATGAAAGAGAAAGGGATAGGAAACAAGGATTTGGATATTTCCCACTACCCTTAAGACTACACCAATAATTCCCATCTCAGTTAAAGACCAAGCTAAGTTTTCAACAGTTTAACTTTTCACAAGATTCCCACTCTCTGGGAAAAAAACACCAGGAAATTTCAGTTAAAATTACAAAATAAGCAAAACTAATTAAAACAATTCAGCTTAACAGGCTCTGATGTCATTTAACAAATCACATCTGACTTTGAAGAAGCTGAAGAACCAATACATACTTGGATACCTTGGAGTCAAACTCTGCAGGTTGAGTACACAGAGCAGGAGCTTCAATCCCCTCCCAAAACCAGCTCTGCCACACAGGCACTGCCAGAGGTCCCACCACACATTTCTCAGGGGAAGTGAGGAATCCACCATCCTCTGGGACAGCTGGAGCCAGCAGTAAGGCAGCAAGCTGGACAAGCATCTGCACCAGCTAAAAGTGATGAGTATGTGCCCCTCATGGCTTCCTGCTTTTAACAGAGCCAGAAATTGCCAAATGCTTTAAAGCATTTCCAAATGAATGTCAGCCTCTCCTTGGGGAGAAATGGACAGCATTCGCTAATCCAGGAACCTGTTAAACAATGTTTATTAACAACGTCTTGATACTTGATCAGGGATCAGAGGGGATTTTCCTCTTTTAACTATGGAGAGACTCCTAGTAAAAATATCCTGCAGCACAAACATGAAATCCATTTGGAGAACCTCTAACCGAGACTGCACAATATGGGAACCAACCCCTCTTACAACAAGGACAAAATCCCTTCCTTCTCAACCCCTCAAAATCTACCTGTGAGGAAATGCAAAAATCCTGTAGTGCTTCCAAATGCCAGGTCAGGAACATGTGGTCCCTGACAAAGGGTGCTTGTCCCAGCCACTGCAAATCCATCACCACAAAACATTTCTTTGGAAGCACAGCCATGGCCCATGTATGGACCAATGGCATAAGAGCTCATGTGGAAGCATAAAAAGGTAAAGACAGTTATTCAAATCTGGTCAATAAAGATGTTGGGTTCACCAACACACCAACAGCACAACACCAACACACCTCCAGCTACAGGTTTAACTGTAACTAACTCACTCCACTGCCTAGAGAAAATGGCTCCTTGCAACATTTTTCCATCAATTATGTAACATTTTTAATACAGTGAGATAATCCTATCATAGCTTTACACAAAAATAAATACTAATTCCCTTGAGAAAAGTGGAAAATAGAGCCCACGGTCACAGGATTTTCCAAATAAAGAGTTTCTGAAAATAACTGTTATTAGACAAACTCAATCCACTGTCCACAGTCACTATAAAGCACTTGGAAAAGCAAAATTCTGAGGGTCATCAAGTTAAACTTGATTTAGATTTCAGCAGTCCTGGGAGGAGCAGGGAGCTGGCCTGGATGATCCTGATGGATCCCTTCCAACCTGACATCCTGTATGAATCCCAGATGGGTCAGGCTGGAAGGACCCCAGGGGCTCCCCTGCTGCCACCTCCCTGCTCCAGCAGGGCCATCCCAGAGCACAGGGCACAGCAGGGTGGCCACACAGCTCTGCAATATCCCCAGCGAGGGACACTGCACAGCCTCTCTGCACAATCTCTGCAGGGCTGGCACTGCCCAGGCAAGAAGTTGTGCCTCCTGTGCAGGGGAACTCCCTGGGCTCAGTCCCTGCCCTTCCTCTGGTGCCATTGCTGCCCCCGGAGCAGAGCCTGGCCCTGCTCTGAGCCTCCCTGCACACAGGGACACCCAGGGCTCAGGGCTCCTCTCAGCTGGGCTCCTCTGCAGCCTGAACAGCCCCAGCTCCCTCAGCCTTTGCTGGGCACCCAGATGCTCCAGGCCTTCCTCAGCTGCCCCAGTGCAGGAGCTCCAGGTCCCTGCTGGGCTGAGGATCCAGAGCTGCACAGCACTGCAGAGGTGCCTCCAGGGCTGGGCACAGGGCAGGATCCCTCCCTGGCTGCTGGCAATGCTCTGCCTGATGCCCCCAGCATCCATTGGCCTCCTTGTCCACAGAGACAGCTGCTTGTCCACCAAACATAAAAGTTCACTCTGCTGACCATGGCCATGTCTATATTTGATGTCTGTATTAGTAACTGCTTGTTTCAGCTTAAACTAAACTATTTATGTAAGCACTGGGGATCTGCACAAATCAAGCTGAACATGCTTCAATTCTTACCTAGCTCGCTGTTCCCCCAGTTGCCAGGTCTTATTTTAGTGCAGCTATTGCTGGAAGTTCAAACAAAAATATACTTAAAATACTTAAAGAGTCTACCAAGAGCCAACAGCTGAAGGCAAAATTAGAAAAAAACCCTCATACTGAAAATAGGGCATCAATTTTTATTTGGCCTCTGACTAACCACCTAAAGTTTACAGGAAGACATGCTGAATTCAGCACCACAGTTCCCCAGTTTGTGTTCCAAGCTGCTACAAACAAACTCTGAAGTTTAACCACAAGTTATAGATGGGAAGTTTTTTAAAGATACCTAGTGCTCTTCCTTACCCAGTTTGACACCTCTCAAGGGTTTGTTTTGCAGGAGGTTTTGGCCAGAGCAATAAATTCCCAACATCTGAAATTGCTTGCTCCTGTCTCTGCTCACAGAAGGAAAATCTCAAGCCATTCTTTACTGAAATGTTCCACGACAGTTATTTTTGCAGGTTCCAAAGACTACAAGCAGTTACTAACCAGGTTGCTATGCTTGATCACCAATGCTTTGATGTTTGGCAGTTAGTACCACTGTTTTAACTTTGTTTCTAAGTATGAGTCCTCACTTTACACTCACCGTGTATCCAGTATGTCTGACTTCTCATGGAACTAATCAAAGAATCCCAGAATGATGTGGGTTGGAATGGTCCTTAAAGCTCATCCTGTTCCACCCCTGCCATGGCAGGGACACCTCCCACTGTCCCAGGCTGCTCCAAGCCCTGTCCAACCTGACCTTGGACACTGCCAGGGATCCAGGGGCAGCCACAGCTTCTCTGGGCACCCTGTGCCAGGGCCTGCCCACCCTCACAGGGAGGAGTTCCTTCCCAATCTCCCATCTAACCCTGTCCTCTGGCAGTGGGAAGCCATTCCCCCTTGTGCTGTCCCTCTAGGCCCTTGTAAATCGTCTCTCTCCATCTTTCTTGTAGGTTTCCCCTTTCAGGTACTGAAGGCCACTACTAGATCTCCTTGGAGCCCTCCATTCTCCAGGCTGAACAATCCCAATGTCCTCAGCCTTTCCTCATGGAAGAGGTGTTCCATCCCCCTGACCATCCTGGTGGCCCTCACATGTCAGGTCAGTGTGGGCTGTGCCCAGAGGTACACTACATAACTTGTTTTTAAACTGAAATTATACATGAAAATGCTCAACAGCTCAGGATTACTTTCCTGATCCAGCTCCATGAATCACTAAGCAAGGACTCCAACTCTACCTGCGAGCCTCTGGTGATGGCACATCCTTTTAACAGGCACTTTGTGCTCAAACTGCAGCCTGAGCCTGCCTGGCACGGCAGGAATTTATTCCTTACCCCAGCCTGTGAAGGGTGGCAACAGCTGATGGAGAACTGTGATGGCAAAATCACTCTGGCACTTTTAGGGCTTTTGAAATAATGTACTACACTTTCTCATAAGAATTTACATCAAAAATATTCACTGAATGAATGACTGCTAGCTCAATTTAGGTTGTCATAAGAAACAAAACAATTCCACTTCTGTCCAAGTTCACAGCTATTTTCCAGCATGCCTCCATTTCCACGCAGACCCAGCAAGCTGATGCCACTAGAAAAACAAGGTAATTACTGCAATCCCAAGAGATCTCCAGTGGGGGCTCTGTTTGGTTTTCTTGGTTTTTTTTTTAAATATGCAGTAACTGGTTGGTTCTTACGGGCAGCCTTACCTCAACAGGTACTGCAGGATCACATCTAACAACACCTTCCTTGCGTAACTGTTTCAAAGACACCCTAAACACTCACTGAATTTTCTGAGTGTCTGGAGTAAAGAGTCAGTAATCCAAACCTGCCTGTATCCATCCTATAAAAACACGTTGTATTTACAAGGACAATGAGTATGGAATTGTGTAATTGTAGCAATTTGATGACTCATCCCTGCACCACTCCGAGCACCAAAGCACTGCTTGCAGAACTTGTTCATGGTGCAAACCCTTGTGGTGAGTGTAAAAACGGAGCCCAAACACACGGAGAAATCGCTCTCTGTCCACCTGCCCCTCAAACAGAAAGCACCACTGGTGCAGAATCAGAAGAAAGGGCAAAAGCAGTTGGCACTTCAGCCAGGCCAGGGCTGGGGGCTACATTAAGCTGCCCACATGCTCAGCTCAAGCTGCCGGGAGGAAATTTGGAATTAATAAAATAATAATAATCATAATAATAATCATAATACTCTCCTAGCTTGTGCAAGAGCAGCAAGCAGTAAGAGGAGCCAGCAAGGCTCCCTGCAAAGCCTCACCTGAGGCTCACTCAGCTGAAAACTGACTTTATTTTCCCACCCCTGCACTCTGCACCCCCTTCCCAGCCCAAAAGGTGCTTTAATTCCACCTTCAGCCTACAAGTGGGGCTTGTTTTTCAGGTGTCTCAGTTCATGCCTTTCACTGTCCAGTCAGTCAGCCTTCCCTGGCAGACATGATGTGTGCAGGAATCACAGCCCACATTCCTGCCAGAGCAGCAAAATCTCAATACTCAAATTGTGGATCAAAGCAGTCATTGAGTTTATCACTGATATCACTGCTAACAGTTGCAGTCACTTGCCTAGAACATTTCTCAATCAACTTTCACTACTCTAGAGGTCAAGTACCTCAAAAGAGAAACCTTTTCTGCCCGTGAATAACAATCTTAACAGCAAAATGTTTGAATCAGAAACATAGCCCTGACAAACTGGCTGTAGCAAGGCACACACATGTTAGGAGCAAGGTAGTGCTTTGATTTTTCCTTTTTTTTTAATTAAAAGAAGTTACCACAAGTTCTCAGCTACAATTAGGATTAGTGTTGCACTAATGGTTCATCTACTTTCCACATAAACCTATTTAGGTAGAATCTATCTGCACTTCCAATCCTCATCCATCCCAAAGTAAACCAGTTTTTCCTCTGTACTTTTAAGACTCAGGGGCAACTTCAAACCATGTTACTTACACAGTGACCTCACTGAACCTTCTGAAGGAAATGCACAGCTTAAGTTTTTAAAGCTTGATTAGACCATGTTATACATTTGCTCAGAACATTTGCACCGACAACTATACCAAAATCTACCCTAAATAACTGGATTTTGTTAGGCAGTTAGGAGGATTAGGTATGTCAACATTTTGGGTTGGCTTGGCTTTTTTTTTTTTTTTTAAATAATGGGAATATTAAGTAGTATTTACTACCTTAGAAACTGTCTCAATATCCAGTAAAGAACCTCTTTTATTTCCGGTATTAAAAAAGCATCCAAAAAAGAAAACTTGAAGGGAAAATACTGGCTCAAGATTATCATCACTTTTCTTCCTTTTGGAGCAGATGCAAAGAGACCTCTTCAGATCCACTCATCTCATCATTTCTAGGACTTGTAAAAGGAAAACAAACTATTTTAAGTTGCATTTCAGTGCTGACTGCTCAGATTAGCACATCTGACCGAGGGTTGAGCACAGAACAGCAGCTGAATTCCAGGGCTCCGGGAGCAGCCAAGACACTTCAGATCCAGCTGATACATCCCTGCAACACACAACTGCTCCATCAGCACTCCTGTTTCACAGCCCACAACCTGCCTCTTGACCTCCTACAGCCCTGCAGCTCCCATGGAGCATCCTTTCCAAAACCTCAGGTGCTGTGTGGACTCCTCCAGTCTGGGGCAAGGCAAAAATCAAATTACAAAAGTTGGACATTTTCCTCTGCACCACATTCATAGGTAAACAAGGCAGAAGACACCACTCTGCCCCACACCATTAATAAGTGTTAACAGTATTCCAGATTAAAGGTAGGATAAGTAACATCTGGGAAGCAAATTTCAGGCTAAGCTAGTAATTAGATCAGTTCAGATTCATCAAAAATAAATTAGCCTCTGTTAAGATTAACTACACATTTGCAACTTGGCTGCCTGGTGCAAAGTTAAAATACTTCAAAGGTTATTCCTGGTTTCCCAGAGGGAATTTAGGTTCAGATCTCTCCTGCTGTTTCCACATCAAACCAAACGGAGTTCCCTCAAAGTGCCAGCCCAAAGCACAACCCTCAGCACAGAGGGGTTTGAAGAGCTGGGAGAGGGAGAGGACACTCAAGGGCCTCAGACACTGCAGCCAGGGAAAGATCCTGATCCTTAAAGCCGTTTTTCAAAACCTCATTGATTTTTTTTTTTTTTCTCATACCCACTACTGCTTAGTACTTCTGTCCTTCTCTGAGGTCTAGTAAATCCCTGGCAGTGTCCAAGGCCAGGCTGGACAGAGCTGGGAGCAACCTGGGATAGTGGAAGGTGTCCCTGTCATGGCAGGGGGTGGAACAGGATGAGCTTTAAGGTTCCTTCCCACCCAAACCATTCCATGAAAAACCCTGCAGCCCTTTAACCCTCAAGGGAAACAACATGGAACCGAAGGAGGAGAAGCAGTGGACACGAACCTGCAGCCTGAGAAAGTGGCTGAACAACAAATACCACAGATAAATGAAGAATAATTTTAAAATAAGCAGCTCCAAACAGCGACAAGCCCACAGCCACAAATTCACTGACATTAAATACCAAGACACCATGATTGGAGAAACAAAAGCAGATATAAATTTCAATTAAACATTCAGTACTTTCTTTTACATCCCTTCTTGCTTTGCCCTGGTACCAGGACTATACTAGAATTTATTCTCGTTCTTTGGGTTTTGCTCTTCAGCAAGACTTTAAGCAGGTTTTGAACAGGCTTCTATACAAACTTTCACAGTAGAAGTTACAAAAAGGCTACTCAAAACTACTGAAGAGTCTGAAATGCTAAACCTGCAGTAACCCTCAATTACTCATCTTCCGCAAAATAGAAGGCATTCACACACAAAAGAAATACAGAAAAAGAAGCCACCACAATGAAAATTCAATAAAACTGAAGTCTAGAACCAGTGAGCTACTCCAAGGAAGAATCTCATGCTGTTCTAAGTTCATTTTTTTCCTCCAAGACGTACAGCAGTGCATTCCAGACTTAGCAACTCATGAAAGTGTATCTTCACAACTCCTCAGGAAATTCTAATCACTCACTAATTGTCTGAAACACAAGCTTTTGTTTATGCACAAGTCCAGTGTGGGTATGGAACTGCTGATATCCAAGCAACCCAGAATCTGGAGAAAACCTTATCTCCATGAAGGCTGTAGCCTAACTGCAGCTAAAGGAAAAAGCCCTCACTAATACAAGATGTAAAAAATACTCAAGTTTTTTTTTTTCATATCCACTCAGCCTTGCCTGGGGTTAGGTAGACACTCTGCACTCGAGTGCTGATTTTATCTGGCTATTCAAAGGCATGTGCAATTGCATAATTTAGATTTCACATGATTTATATAATGGATGGTAAATGTTCCTGACCTGGAAGGTCGGCACCACTTCACTCTCTACAACTTCAAGATCCAGCTGATGAATACAAAAAGCACCTCACTGTAAGGCTCTACAGAGCAGGATTTGTGAATAGGAGGAGCAGTTGCCCCACATCTCATGTTCCTGGTTTCGGAAGATTATTTTTAATCCACACCACATCAATGACTGATGTTACAGCACAGTTTCTTGTGTGAGAGAAAGGTGGCAGAGCTGTGGCACAGGGCAAACCCAAACCAAGGCACAGCTGACACCAAGCCCTTGTGCCCCAACTCCCTGACACCAGCACTGTGCCCATGGCAGTGCCAGCAGCATCCCTTTGCCCAGGGCTGGGGGAGGACAGCACTGAGAAAGGAAAGCTGCTGCTCCTCACTTCTGAGCACAGGGACAGTCCCACACTGAGTCCCAGCTCTGCTCCTGTGGCCTGATCTGCAATCTGAAGGGGCTTTGGGAAGGGTAATTCTGAAGTCAGCAAGGCTGAAATACAGAGGTCTTTACAGCAGAGATGACAGTCACTGAGCAGCAGGAATCTGCATTTTCACCTCTCAGGTACTGAAGTACAAGCACTTTAGCCTCACTCTTTTCATTTTTCCCCAGACATGGACTCACACATAAGCTTGAGACTGTCAGATTATATTTGTTTTAACCACCTAGGCTTAAGTGTACAGAACTGTGGGTGGGTTCCTGTAACATTACAGCAAATATTTTTTCATTATTTATAATAAACTCTCTAGTTCAAGAAGCTTCAAAAGCAGACAGAAGTATTACAGTTTTCAAACCTCCAGTGTGTATTCACATCCTGCCATCAGGTACGCCAACTTTAAAGAGAACTCCACCTCATCCTTGTTTAAGTGATTTTTTTCAAGTAGAGAATTTAATCATCAGCTACTGAGTGAAACTCAGAAAGAACTTTAAAGTCCACTTCCATTCACTCATCTTTTTTTTAAATCTAACTTCTTTGTATTTTATCCAACTGAAACTCTAATGGCCCTAATCCATTTAGCACAATGAACAATATTCAACATTTATCACTTACAGCATGCAATAAATGCCAAAATATGTTTACATTCATACACTTCAGAATAAATATTTAGCAGTCTATTTATTAAAAAAAAACATTAAAAAAGTAGAATAGATGCAGAAAAACCCAGCTTGGAAGCACAGTGTGGATCATCCCTAAAGACGGGCTTAGTAATTGCATCAAAAATTGTGTGTGAACTTGGAGAATGCAAAGACCATGTAGGGATTAAAAAAAGCAAAGAGTTCAGAACAAGTTGAGGGACATGGAATTGTTAAGTCCAGAGAAAGCCATGGAGCTGCTACAGAACTGGAGCACCTTCCCTGTGGAGCCAGGCTGGGAGAGCTGGGAATGTTCAGCCTGGAGAAGGGAAGGTTGTGTGGAGACCTCAGAGACCCTTCCAGTGACTGAAGGGGCTACAGGGAACCTGGAGAGGGACAATTCATCAGGAATTGGAGTGCCAGGACAAGGGCAATGGCTTTAACTGCCAGAGGGCAGGGTTAGATGGGAGACTGGGAAGGAGTTCCTCCCTGTGAGGGTGGGGAGGCCCTGGCACAGGGTGCCCAGAGAAGCTGTGGCTGCCCCTCGATTCCTGATATTGCTCCCCTATGGCAACAATGTCAACTCAAACCTCTCAAGGTCCCTGTAAAATCCACTTGGGAGCAATGGGCGACTATCCTGCACCACAAAGTCAAGCCTTTCTGCAGTGAGGCTTTGCAAACAGGACTATTTTGCCACAGAAATATTACGCAGAGGAGTAAAATGCTTAATTTATAGTTCCTTCTTTCTCTGCTGTACCACTTCCTCCAGCCCTGCCAGATGGTCATTGGTACAACTTGCTGAATCCCCTCCTGTGGTTGTAGGCAGCTATCCTACCTTTGACTCTGATACCTCCCTTGATTTATTTGGATTCTCCCAACATTTCAAAGGATCTCAGAAAACCAACCATCTATGCGAAGACTCTTAAATGCCAGTCTTGAAGGCCTACAAAACAACTCATCAGATGCAAATCACAGAGGCTCAGGGAAACCTGGGAATGGGCAGCCTGCTAAGCTAAGGAGTTTGTCACATGGAAAGGATAAGCGTCCTTTTGATGGTGACTCAGAGTGGCACCATCAGTATCCAAAACACTATCAACACTATGCCCACTCAGCTGCTGAATTCCCCGGAGCAAGGGACCCACCTTCCTGCCAGGGGGATCTGATGAGCAGTCTGCAGTGCAAAGACACTGCACAAATGCAGTTTCAACCTCGGTGGGAAATACTTGATTTTATATTTCGGTTTCCTAGGAAATTCCTCTGTAGCAAAGAGACAACGCCTGCAAGGAAAAGGACTATGTCACATACACCCAGAGCAGACTGCCTTGCATCTCCTTCTCTCCTCAGCCAGATTTCCCTCCTCCATCCCTCTCAGCATGAGCATGGCACTACCAGAAGGCAGGCAGGGAGCAAGGCACGTTTCCTAACACATTTCTTTCCACCGTAACAGGATCAGAGAAAAAAAAATCCTTTCTTCCAAAGGAGGCTGAGAAAGCATCAACACAAGGCTGTGGCTAACAGCACCCCTTCTGCAAATGCTTCGGAAGAGCTAGCAGGAATAACAGCTCCTGCCCACCACTTGTGAAATCTCTCAAGATTAGTGGGACTGTGTTAAGCTTTCTAAGGGACACAACCTATGTCTGACATTACACTCGCTGTTGTAGCTCTCAGCAACAGGCACTGGATTTGCTGAGGCAAGGTCCCGTACCTTGTGGTGATCCATGAATTCACCATGGAGAGCCTGCCTCCACAGGGACATATCCTTCCCCGGGTGGAGAGGATAGATTAGGATCTCTGCATGGAACAGGAGAGAAACAGTAACAAAAGGCAGGCCAGCCAGGCACCTAAAGGAGTAAGGACCAGATCTCTGAGCTCCCATGACTTTTTCTGTGCTCAGAAGTCCCTCCTGCAGCAGCAGCAGTTTAGTGACATATCTCAGAGGGACTCATATCACCGTTTCCTCCTCATCTCGCTCATAAATATCAGTATTCAGTCAATTACTAACTTCTGAATCCTGGCAACTTCTGAAGAGAAAACCAAGATGAGAGAACAGCCCACCAAGAGGAGCAGGCTCCTGAAAGGGGTCACTCTTCTGTCCAAGCACACTTGGCAGCCTAGGGATGAAGTGTACAACCTTTAGTGCTGTCCAAAAAACACCGAAAACAACGAAGTCCAAAAAAAAGCACTCAGGAGTATCAAGTTGCTTGTAGCAGCAAAACCCTTTCCTCACAAGCAGAAAGGTCAGTGGTTGACAGCACTGAAATGGTGCCAGCTGGGGAGGCCACCACAGGTGACCCCAACCTGCCAGTGCTTTCACAGGCTGCTCTCTCCTTTTGCTGACCACAAGGAATACAGCTGGAATCTTCAGCAGGAGCCACAGCCAGCTACAAGTGACAGACATACATCATGCCCCAGGCGAACCAGGAACCAAAACTCACAGATATTTGCTCCATTTGCTGGTTTTCACACATCAGGGACACACTTCTGCTCCTCAGCAGAGGAAAGTAAAGAGCAGAGCTCCTAGGGCTTAATCCAGTGCATAACCACTCACTTTCACTTCCAAACAAACACTAGGAACTGACCCAAGACAGAGAAGGTCTCTTCCTGCCCCTAAGAATGAACAGGCTCAGTTAATAATTGAAGTCCTAAAGCTAAAAGCACTCGGATACACAAATGACAACAGAGAAGTGCTTATCAGAACCCTTCCCTTCAGATAATAAATCATGCTTGGAAAAAGCAATCCCTGCATTTCACATTTCATCATCCTCCTGGTGTCTGGATCCAGCACCAAGCCATGGCTAGCCACACCATCAGGAAGTACAAGAAGCTGCTGTGACTGTAAGGGACTCTCAGACTGCATCCAGAGTGCTCATGCCAGCTTAGGGCACTCCAAAGGAAATAGGCTGGGATATGGAGGAGATGACCAGGATGGCCAAGCACTGAATCACCAGGGAGAATACTATGCAATCCTACCCTTTGCAAAATACCTGCAGTATGTGCAACTACCACCAAACTGAGCTGTCAGATCAGGCCTCAAAATCTGTAACACCCACGCTGAGAACTAAAAAAAAGTTATTACAAGAAACTGCTGAAAACAAACCCCAAACTGGTATTACTTTTCACTGAGAGGAGACTCCAGCTTCAGCCAGAAGGAACAACACTGGAAAGCATTGCTGCTGATTACCAGAGGGAAAACTGGCCATTTTTACCTCAGAGTTAGGGACTGGGGAATCCAGGCCATCCCCCTGCCCACACTGCCACCAGACTGACTATGGACAGCTTTAATTGCTTTTACACTGCCGGCCTTGGTTTGAAAGCTCTGTATCTCTGAAAAGTCTGTTTAAACACAGGGACAAGCACAAATATCTTGGATACTGGAGAGAACATTCTGTTCCTTTAAATAAAAGGAATCAAATATATATTTCTTTTTAATGGATCTGTTGGACTGTTTCCAAAAAGAAATGGTAATGGTTCCACTGTTTTGAGGCAAAATACCAGAAAACATGTCAAAGAGGTATTTGTAAATGACTTCAGACCTAACAGAAGAAGCAAAGCATTTGTCTGGTTATGACAACTCATTTTAACAGCTGCAGAGAATAACATTTCCAAAGGGATGCAGGCTCCAGAGTGACAGGCCACTCATCATTTCCTATTTGTGATTTCATGCTCTGGAGGAGAAAGTTTGAGCAGAGCCCATGTCCTGCACTCGCTGTCGCTTTAGGAAAACTGAATCATGTCTGTGCCTGAATTTGTACTGGGAAAAGAGGATAATGAAGTTTTCATGTTCAAGTCTTAGCTTTCAAGTACAAGTTTTTCCAACTACACTTTCTGTTGTTGTGCTTCCTTCTGGTATCGGAATAGAAACATCAACCAACAGAAAGTCAAAATTAGTAAAGAAAAACAAAGAGAAGCTAGAGCAAGTTAATGCTAAACTGTAACATCAATAAATAGAAAGACAAACTTCCTTCTGGAAATGTCTGTGTTTAAACTGAAAGAAGGGAAATTTACCTTAGATACACGAAGTAACTCTTCTCTGTGAGGGTGGGCAGGCCCTGGCACAGAGTGCCCAGAGAAGCTGTGGCTGCCCCTGGATCCCTGGCAGTGTCCAAGGCCAGGCTGGACAGGGCTTGGAGCAGCCTGGGATAGTGGAAGGTGTCCCTGTTCATGGCAGGGGAGTGGAACAAGATGGGCCTAAAGGTTCTTCCAACCCAAACCCTTTGGGGATTCCTTGTGCCCCAGTTCAACTGTGATAGCACTGAGATTCCTCACTGCTAACAAATAACTGCCTTTGCAGGGAATGCTGGAGAAAGGAATAAACATCTACACCCTGATGCTCCAGAACTCCACCTGCCACTGGCAAATAGATTCTCCAGAACAGTAATAAATGACGAATTGGCCAATTTCAATGGCTTTTATGACTATGATTTTTGTGAAAACAGCTTGTAGTCATGGAGAATAAATTGATACACTCCTGTCAATCCATAAGCAGGAATGTCAGCAGCAAGAACTAAGTCAATGTCACATTCCTCCTGCTTGCCCACCTCCAGGACACGAGGTGTCAGAATCACAGGGCCAGTAAGGCTGCAAAAGAGCTCGCAGACCATCGAGCCCAATCTGTGCCCAATCCCCACCTTGTCACCAGCACAGAGCACTGAGTGCCACCTCCAGGCCTTCCCTGGACACCTCCAGTGATGGGGACTCCATGAAAAGGAAAATGCAGATCCAGGAGAGCCTATGCAGCTGGACATCCCATTGGGCAGAAGCCAAGGACAAAGGACAGGTAAAAACAGGATGCTATCCCAGGCCTCTGGAGTACTGGGAGAACAGGCTGGGAGGAGTGAGGAGAGATTCAAGTCCGAAAAAGCCACTGCAGAAATTTTAAGATCTGGCCTGTGGAGGATCAAGCTGACATCTCCCACTGGAAGCTCTGGAAGGGAGGCATTTCTCGTTCCTGCAGTGAATGAACACTCTGGCAAAGCTTCCAGGCCACACACCACATGTGTGAACACAAAGGGAGAGAAGAGCAGGGCACTACATGCAATTAAGCTAAAAATTTTAAGGATAGATGGAAATGTGTAGGAAAGAAGCTTTTCTAAGAACCCCAAAGACCTTCGGAAGGTGTAACTAAGCACGAAAAAAGCTAAGCAGAGTTTTAGAAAAGAGATAAAATGATTTTTTAAAAAATAAAGTGAAGGAAAAGTGTAACTGAAGACAGGAAAGAAATTTGGTGGAGTAGTATTTGGTTACTGGGTTAATTTCATTACATCTCTCTAATAATAAAGACTTATTTCATCACCTTCTACATCATGCAATAATTCAAAATGATTTCTGGGCTCTTATCTTCTGCTGCTTAATGAGTAGTGTTCACTTCACAATGGAGATGTTTACTCACAGAGTCCAGAACCCTGGACATGTCTCTGCCTGGCAGCCTGGCTGGAGCCATTTCCCAAATCAGCACCACAAAATCCACCCAAAACCCTGCAGTGCTCCAAGGATGAAGGTGCTGTATCCACAGAGTTGCATCACGCAACTGGTAACAGAACCAGTTTCTCTAAAGACCTAAACAACAGACCAGAGCACTTTAATCTTGCAGAGAAATCCATATCAAAGCAAATGAAAACAGGAGCTATTGGATCTGAGTGTATTCATAATGGTAAGTTCTTGTGCAAAAACATCATTAAAGACAATTAGGGAGCTAAAACTGAGGCCTTGTAGCAGTTTCAAGTATTATGAACTGGCATTTAATGTGTGCTTCTCCATGCAACAGAAACAAGTGCTACGTGTCAGGGACTTTATTTCCTAATAGTATCAATTAAACCAAAAGCCACAGTAGATGAGAGCAAACCTCAAGTACCACAAATAGGAATAAATATTTTTTAATAAATTACCTGTCTCTCTTCCCCATTCACTGACAGCTCACAGAATGCAGAAAGCAAATATTTCTCCAGTAAACTACAGGAACCATGAAGGTGTTTTACAGCATGAGGAAAAGCAGAGAACACACCCAGAATAAGAACTGGAACACCCCATCCAATCAATCCATGGGCAGAGGGGATTTGCTGAAATGCTACAGCTTGATTTTAAACAGCCTCGTTAGGTTTGATGACTGTTAACAACATCACAGAAAGGCACAGCAAACCTAATCCGTGCTTTCTTCCTTTAGGTGGATGGCAGGTGACTGCTGAAGCCTAAAGGTTTGAAAAAGCCCCAAGACTGAATACGAGCTTCCTGAAGAGATTCTCCAAGGCTCCAGATTAAAGACTGCTCTCCCCTTTCTGGCCTGTTCACTGATTACACACACACACCACACACAACAGATACAACTCCCAGATAACTTCTATGAATCACCCAAGAGCTCCTGTATTTCCCTTCCTGCACTTCCTATTAATCATTTTACCCTATCTGAATGTGTGCTACAGAACCAAGAGCTCCTGGTATCTGTGCCCCACCTGATTTCTATGTGGGCTTAGAGCTCAGGAAACAATGAAGGGCAAGTCATGGTGCCAAAAATAAAAAATGGGGAAAGCAGCTGGTGTCACTTTTGCTTCCAAGTTCCCCTTCAAGCATCACTGAGTCACACACCCAAAAGGAGAACTTCTTTTAAAAAAAGAAAAATCTTTCACAGACACTTTTGAAAAGATTCAAAACCTCTTTTGGTTGCAGCTCTACAAAAACAATCAAACCATAATAAAAAGAAAAAAAAGGTCTTTATTTTGGCACAATATTTCATAGAATCATGGAATATCCTGCGTGGGAAGGGACCCACAAGGATCATCGAGTCCAACACCTGGCCCTGCACAGACACCCCAACAATCCCTCCCTGAGCATCCCTGAGAGCATTGTCCAAACACTCCTGACACACAGGTCTACAGGTCTCCCAGGTCTGTCGTGCTTTGGACATTCCTCCCTCTTATTCCCTGAACAATCCATCAGGAGGGTGCACCAGCAGCAAAGCACAAACCCATCCTCAGCAGGGGGGCAAGGCCTGGTGAAATCCTCCTCAGTCACTCCTGAAGTGCAACAGGCTGGACACACACCACTGTTTCCTTCAACATCCTGAGCTCCCCACAGCCTCAAAGCAACCCCAATCTGCCTGAACATTGTGCTTGACCTCGCAGGGATGTACTTCATAATTTGTTAACCCTGGTAGCTGCTACTATTATAGGGCTACAGATGTTCTGGGATTGTGAAATTCCCACAGGCACATGGAGCAGAAAAGCCTTACAGAAATGCACTGGTACTTCAATAGGGCTCTCATGAAAGCTGACAGACCTGCAACAATTCCTGAAAACAAGACAGGTTTGAGAAACTGTCCCAAGTGACACATTCTTACGTGAGAGCTGCCTTAGCCCGGAGTTTTAACTATACGACACCATATCTGTGTGACAGCAGGTTCCCAAGAATCTCATTTATAAAGCAGCACATTGATGAACAAACTGGTTTGTATTTTATCCTGTCATCAGTATTATCAAGAGCAGTTTGTAATACACCATACTCTGCACCAATTAATCAAATCCCAACCTGGGCTGAACTTTCCCCTGTTCAATTTACAGTTAATTTACCTAGCAGAGTTGATTTGTAAGAAACCAGGGGTAGTCCAAGTTCTCAGATCCAGCACTAAGGAGTCTGGGCAATTCCCAAACCAGGAGTTTGTCCTGCAGAGGCCCTGAGGGAGCTCCCTGGCCTGAGGAGGCTTTTTGGAATCCACAGTGGGGGTCCAGCAGCCAGCCCTGCCCAAGGCTGTGCTCCAGGAAACCAAGATCTATCCCAACCACACAAAATACATCAATGACAGTAAAACCGCTCCTGTCCTGAAATAGTTCTCAAGGTGATAAACACAGCGAGGCTGATGTCACAGCTTCCCAAGTCGGGAAGAGAGGAGGTAACAAAACGAAGCTGTAAGGGCAGGATGGCAGCCCTGGCTCTGCACACAACAGCCCCAGGCAGCAGCTGTGCCACACCCACTGCTCACTTCTCAGCACGGCTGGGGAAACACCCTTGAAACCACCCCTGGCCCTTCTCACCACACTCCCAACATCACCATCCAGCCCAAAACCAACCACGATCACTTGCTAAAATCTTCTGAGATGCTCTTTGGCAACTGACAGATAAGGTCCTGGGAGAAAAAGAAATTCAGAATGCCCTCTGAAATAAAGTTTTATTTTTTCCAGTGAGAGGGTCAATGCTGAAGATCAGGAAAGGGAGCAGGGAGATCTCCACATTAGAATTAGCTTGCAAATATTCCCAAACCAAACACCGAATCTCTGGGACTCCACCCTGGCATGACTGTAGATACCTTCTATAAGCATTATTTGGCCATGAGACTGTTCATTTCTATAAAACTGAATTATCCACCTATGAGTTTGTCTTGGACATGAGTTTTTGTCCTTTCTTTGAATACTATTTCAACATAACATAAAGCTTTCAAACAAAAAAACGTATTTGTATCTTACAGAAATTTGGAAGGAATTTCTGGTTCTGTAATTTAGATTTGCTGGATTTCAAGTGGCCACATTTTGCAGGTGAGAGGAGAGGTTTTGAAATAACTGGTTACTCTCTAAGGTAAGACATTCATGTTCTCCAGTGGCTGACCTCAAATGGAGTGACACACAAAACTCAATTGTTCATTTTCATCCACAAAAAAAGCAATTTAAGTACTCATTTTGTACACATGAAAGACTGAACCACTGAATAATGCTCGTACGTTACAAAACAGACTAAGGTTAAATAATCCTTGTGTTCTGCTAAAAAATGTTACATTCAGAAACACTTCAGGAAGTGCCACACAGTTACTACACATAGTCAGCATTGTCTTTCCAAGGTAAGTACTCTGGGAGTTCAAAATTGTTAACTGGTCCCATAAGCTCCCTTGTTATCATTTTCAATCCCTCCCAAACCAGTGAAGCAGCAATTCCCCATCTATAAATAATGCAGGTTCAGCTCCAACAGCTTACTAGAAGAAAAACAACAGAGAACTTAGGATTTAGTTGTCTTCTATGCAGAGTAACGCCCCCCATCCCTTACTCTTCACTTCTTAAAAGTTAAAAAACTGAGTTAGCAGGGCAGCCCAAAGACCCCAGGACTCCATGCTCACTATACTGCATTCAAACACGTGCAAAGACCAAGGTAAGGCTACACCCAGGACCACACTTAGGAGCAAATGAGAAGCTTATCCTTTCTAAATTAAATCACACAAATATCACAGGCTGGTCAGTTCATTGCAATTTAAGAGAAATGGCAAAGCTCATTATGTTATTTTAAAAGTTAAATGAGAAAGCAAAACGTAGCAGGCAACATGCAGAACTATGCTACTGATATCACAACTTCAGTAAACAGGCAATAAATAAAACACAACAGCTCACCCCCCCAGCCCTACTGCACAGAAAGCCCTTAAAGAGTCACTCCTACAATGCAGTTAAGTAGAAGATTTCAGAAAAGGATGCACAAAAAACATTTAGCAGACTTAACAATTTGATTAAACAGAGTCCTGAGAGTTTAACACAAGTTCAACAGCATAACATTTACAACAAGAAAGAAGAAAGGCACCTGGAGACATCTGACACTGGGCATGCTCTGCAGGCATCTCAGTGCGCACATGCTCTCTACCAGGTTGGAGCAGCCTAGCCACAAAGACCTTGGCACAGAACACTGCAGGGTGACAAAAAGGAAGGAAGAGAAGAAGCAGTTAGATGCCACAACAAATCACTCAAGGCAGGCAACTCATTAGTATGTTAACGTGGGTACTTATCTATGTTATTTCTACATTTATCACACGTTAGCGGCCAAGGGTAAAATAACCACTGAAGATCCTGTGCAGCAAACAAGGACAAGTCACCCCTCTGGCCTGAGATCCTTTTCCCCATTTGTAACCTCCTGGCTTTAGTGCCCAGCTGAACATTTTAACTTACACCCAGTAGCAGGAGAGTTTTTGTTCACCCACACATGGCTGCCCACAGCAGAGGTTCTGGGGCAGAGGCTTCACCCAGCAAACCAGCCTGGCCAAAATCCCTGCTCAGCTGTCCCCTGCACAGTCCCCCTGGGGACAGAAGGCCAGGAGGTGCCATTAGGGTGGCAAGGCTTTAGAATCCAACTGGAGGAGCTTTGGGAATTAAGGTTTGGCACTCCCCAGTGTCTCAGCTTTCTCAAACAAATTGTCATTCTTTAGTGTGACAGCAAAGCCGGCGTTAATGTGAGGTGCCAGCCTACACTGGGACAGACAACCTGACAATGGGAGCATGGTTTAGAGAAGAACCACTCTTAACTAAGTTCAAATTGCATGACCAAGTTCTGCTTAGTCAAGGTATCCTAATCAACTGGGGGAAAATGTTGGAATTATAGCTGAAGATATCCTAAAGCCAAATTATCCCCTGGCTACATTCATTACTCACACTGCCACCCGAGCTTAACTATCAGATTCCACACTGCTGACATGAGAAGTTACAAAAAGCTTGGATATCCCTTTTGTTTCTTTTCTGAAGCTGAAGGAATTTGATGCAGACAGAATCCCCAAAACTTTAGTAGCTCCCCAGTATTATTTCCCAATTCCTTTCAAGGACAGAGTAGTACTTACACCAGATAAAGTTAGGGAAAAGGATTCAATTCCTTAGCATCAAGCAGTGCACAAACCCAGCTGCAACATCTGGCACACACTGAGCTTTCACTATTTTCCACACAGGCTTCCAATTCAGTTACAACAAACACCAAAACTTTAAAAGAAAAGGCCCACTCAGATCAAAGCTGAAAGTGGAGTAACTGGAGGGGAAGCCTCATGGAAAGCAGTTTTGTACCAGGACTGAGGAGGGGGAGAGAGCCCAGAGCACCTGAAGGGGTTAAAAACTTTTTTGTTGTTTCATATCTTATGAATAAAAGAATATTTTCATCTCCATGCTAAGGAGAAAAATTAAAGCAAAAGCAACACAAAAATGCCCCTAGCAGCATCAAAACACACCAAAATTCTGTCTCCTCTTATCCAGCAGGAAGGTGCTGATTCCATGGGGATGTCCTGTGCTATGCACTTCGTATGGGAAGAGTGGGAGCATATATCTCATGGACAGGGGTAAAAGTAGACATACTTATGCTTTATTGTATTGTTCTTTCTTTAATAGCAAAATAAAACAATATAGCAAAATAAAGTCGTTTTCAGCTACTAAACGTTTATAAAAGTTTATTTAAAGTTTAGAGAAATGGGATTTAGCTATAAAGCAATTAATCCAGTATATCAGTAAATACTTTGCAGCAATTTACTTTGACATGTCTTCACACTAACATTAGCAATTTAGTTCCCAGGACTCTTTTAAGAGAGTCAACCAGTGACAACAGGGAAACTACCTTAACAAGACACCGGGGGAAAAAAAAGAAGTTTTCATATATTTAAAAAAGATGAGATATACTGTTAAAACCCACTGACTGAAGATACAGACATTTTATAGGTCTGTTTTTCCAAACAAGAGTGTATAATTCAAGAAACTTCCTTTCCAATCTGTTTCATTATTTATTCCTATTTAGGACAATATCTGCATTGTGTTTCTGCAACACTGAACCATCAAAATTCAGGTATTGCTGCAGGTATTTATCAAAGCCCAAACATATTTCTAAACACATAGGCCTGGTAAAAAAAAAAGTCACTTTGCTGACTTAACTTATTAAAAGTCATTGATAAAACACAGCAAACTTCTCTCCAGACACGTTCAGATCAGGTGTACAAAACTGAATGTTTATAATGAATCAACACCTGTAGGTGTCCACAAATGACAAGCTAAAATCACTGGTTTAGAGGTTATTGTGTGGGAGGGTTTTAGGAACTACTCTAGCTAAATAAGCTGAATTTTAAGTGCTTAAGAGAAAAATGGGTAACTCGAGAACATTTTTTAAAAGTTAATTCAAAATGCATTAGACACTGAGGCCATTTCCATGCCAAGGTTAAGCCACACAAAAACCTTTTCACAGCATTATGAAACCCTGCATAAAAGGTTTATAAAACTCCCTGGACACTCAGCTGCAGCACTGATATTGCACAATGCCACAAATTAAATATTGTGTCCCACTTCACACTGAAACAGGAACGTGCAAATATTTGTGTGCTTCCCTGACATGTTATTGCCTGACCCTGCTTGTGCAGGGACTGTCATGAATGAAAGTTTAACAGTGTACTAAAGACTTCACTTCGTATAGCACGAGTCTCAGCTCAGGCCTTCACTTTGCACCGGCCTCATCAGGATCCCAGGGAGATGCAGCATTATTTAATAAAGTCTGGGAAAGGGTAAATGGCAGTGGCCAACAGGCACAGCATTAAATGAGAATCCAGGGAACAGGTTAAGGTAAGGCCAACTGAAATTCAGATTTTAAGGAATAAGGTAATTAGCAATGCAGAGCTTTAATTGCCTCACATTCTGAGGGCTGTGGATCACCTGGAGGCTCTGTTTGCAGAGCAGAGAGGGGCTTTCAGCTCCAGGGCACAAGGAGGGAACAGAGACACAGAAATTCTGATCTCTTCAATGCTTTGTGCTTGGAAAGAGTCATACTCTAGTTTTGTTATTAAATGATTGATGTTAATTCTATACACAAAGAACTGCTTTGGTGGTCTAGCCCCAGGAATTACATTTCAAGCTTTAGGTTTCAATCTTAAATCTCAAATTTAAGCAGCCTATACAAAGCGCTGCATTCCCAGTGAAACCTGTAAATCCTCAGTAAAAAAGGGAAGATGCTTTAGGGTCTTCAAGACTCAGATGTTAAGAACTTCTTATATTAATAGCAACGCACACAGCAGTGTACATCCAATAAACCAACTCTGTAGGTGGGAACTTTTAGGATGGAGGTATTAAAAAAAACCTCTCAGGCCCTGAACATGCCAAGTTTTATCCACTCTGGACTTCTCCCACATTACAGCTCTATGTTGTTAAAACATTGTAAAATGCCTCGAAGTCGTTTCTTTCAGCGCATCTGATATTCACACAGAAATCCTCGCACTTTTGTATCCTTTTAAAAAAAATGAATGTTCACCCCTTTATCCTCTAAACCCATTAAACTGCTCAAGAAATGCCCATGGACAAACAGCCTGTATTCCTGATGGAATGAGAACACCTTTGCAACCCAGGCATGGCAATAGTGCAGTGTCATAATCAAGAATGACAGCGTTTACATAACCCAGACTTATGCTGCAAGTTTTACAAAATATTAAAATTATTACCTCGGAATTTTTCACTGCATTAATTTTATTTATACAAGATAATTTAAGGAATCCAAATTTATTGGTGTGTTTACAGCTTGGGAAATTCTGATCTTAAGGCAAAAATATCTTTGTTTTTGAAAATCCGTTTCCAGACAGAGTCCAAAAAAGATTGGCAAGGAGAGGCATTTTGGAAGTTCAAAGGAAAATACAATAAAACACATGAAAGAGCTAATTCACTCCATTTTTTCCAGGGAGCATGGCAAATTGTATTAATTCACTCCTATTGCAACAACTTTTTTCTTATGCAGTTTAGTACAAAACTAAATTGAACATTAAAACCTAAAAACCATTTAAGTTTATAAATCCTAAATGCTTTTCCCAGCTTTCTTGTGACAGCAAACCAGCTCCTCAGTAAGATTAGTTTGTGCTCTGGATATAAACAGATATTTGAATTGGCAAAAAGATACAACCTTTTTGGTGAATTTAACTTCACCCTTCACTGTGATTTTTTTCAGGTTTTTAGCTATAAGAAACTCACATGCTACTCAACACTGGTCATTTCCTGGTTAATTTACTTTGATTTAGGCCTGGACCAACACAACTGGTACTTCTTTATCTCCATCAACACTTAATGTTGATAATTTTATGGGGTAAGTGGTGCTACTTAAACCCCTCTCCATGGTTTGGGGCACAGTTTAATGTAGCCCAAGGAGTGCTCTGGAAAGCCAACTTGGATTTGAGGGCAGTCTGACAGTCTGGAAAAGCCTTATGCTCCCACCTCCACTTTAATGTGAAGCTCAGATCTGAGTTTCTCAAAAATCAGCATTAACCACAACAAGACATAAAAAATCTGAAGCAGTAGCACTGTTTCAAGGCCTTCAGGATTATTTTACACTCGGCAGGAACAGTTGCCAACTCAAACTCCCTCCCGGTTTGCAGGCTGGAATTTCCTCCAGATCTTACCTGGTGCTTTTCCCATAAGGGCTTTACTCAAACAGTGCCAGTGGTGAATCCCTGGGATGGGAATGAGTGCCCCGAGTGTGTGCAGAGGTGTGGAAGCAGAACATCCAAGTGTCTGTGTGAGCACTTGTGTGGGACATGCAGGGAGCAGTGACACGTGTTCCCCCAGGGACAGCCCGGCTGGCAGGGGACACCATCCCCGCACCCTTGGTACAACACTGCACATCTTTAGAAGCACAGACACAAATGTCTGACCAAGACAAGCACTTCCTACTCCCATTCCAAAGCCAGGCTGTGCCCTGGGAGATGCCACGTGCTCACATGCTCCACACAAGTCTGTTGGAATCGGTGCCATCACATCACTGCCTTTTCCAAGGCCAAATGCAACCTCACTGGGCCTGGGTGATTTGGAAGGCTGTTGGAGTACCACCCACACAACACATTTCCACACTCCGTGGGGTTTTACATGTGCATTCCAGCAATCTGCTTCAATTTTAGCTGAATTATACTCCCAGGTCAACAAAGTTGTTTTAGACATAATTTACTCTTGCATTTATTTCTGTCCTTCCATGAACTACAAATGCAAAAGTGAATTTCTCAGAAATAAATATCCACAGAGTGGCAAACTCATTTTAACTTGTGAAACATTTTTGATTATTCTTTTATTGCTATGAGATCATTCTAAAAAATTAGGTAACCAATAGCTGAGTCACACTGCCATTAGGAAAATCAATTTAGCCAAATGTTCGCCATTCACAATAAAAACTGCTCAATGGAACAACCTTCCAACAGCCATTCAAGATCTGCACGTAAGCTCTTGCATTTGGGGAAAAACACTAAGTGAAGAATAAGGAAATTTAAAGCAAGACAAGGGAAAGAATTGATCAGAGGAATTCTCCTCATTACCACAGCGATGCTCTAGATAGGACACTGAATTCACAGGAGGCTGATGAATAACGCTGTCCCACTCTGCTCCTGAAGATCAAAGCATGTGTTTGCTACACACAGTCATTGCTACAAAAGGAATATGGGTTCAGTGGAGAGAAGATTAAATGCTTGCTTTGAATAGAATAACCATCTTACTCCATTATAATTTATTCATCAGGATAAGACTCATGAGATGCAGCAGCTCGTTTTCAAGAAGATACAAAGGACTGGGAAGAAAATCCTAATATATTTGCATAAGTCACTCTAAACATTAACTGAAAGAATCTAAAGTTTCCAAAATACACAGCATTTAGATTAGCCCTTGCTTCTTTCACGTACATACACCCCAACTCCCACAGTGAAGTGAGATTTTCCTTTCTGCACTAACATACCCTATGTTACGTTAAAAAAGCCATTTCTAAAGAAAAACACTTTTTTCTGCTCTCCTGCAGCAGGAACAAGGGGTTACAGACATCTCCAGGGAGCAGCTCAAGGCAAATCCTGACTGGGGAACACGGACCCTGCACTGCCAAACAGGAGAAACCTGGAGGGAGTTAAACACAGAAAAATGTGGCTGAAACTTGTCTAACGTGTTAAAAGCTGTCTCAGACTCTTCTGTATTAAGTTTTTACGGGTGAGGCCTAACACAACGTGCAATAAATTCTAAGCTAGCCAAGGCAGGGTCCAAGCACTCAACAAGTTCCAATGCCTGTGGAGCCTGGGCTGCAGGGAACAAACCCCTGGATTCTCAGGCAGGGCTGCACACCAGAGGAATATTGACACAGCTCTGAGAGCTGCCTCACATTGTACTTCCTGAAATGTAAGATTCAAAACGGGCAAGAACAAAGCCTCCAACCTGCTCGACTCTGCTGCTGCCTTTGTAGGGCTGGTTCATGTTTCCGAAAGTTAAACAACACTAAATACCACTGAGGATCTTGATCAGCAGGAGCACTCATTAATGCTTCCTCTTTTTCTCCCTGCTAAGTGTATTTTAAATTATTTCCTCTTTTCAGTTTCCATCATTAAAGATGACAAGTACACTTCTGCCTCCCCGTTATCTTATTTTAGAAAAAGGCACACCCTGAACAGCAAATATTCCACAGAAAGATGTGATTTTACCGTTTTAACTCCAAACTGAGTCTGATGGGTGTGTGGAACAAATTCAATTTGATACTAGCTGAAAATGCAAGATATGTGTCAGTCTAAGGTTAATAAGTATTTCCCTTACATTTTCCCTCAGGTTTATTTTAAAGAATTACACCAAAACAGCATGCCCAAGACTTCTCCACCCTAACCAAATAAATTTCAACTACTCAAAAAATCAGACCGGGAAACAACAGCACCCTGTGCACAAATAATTCATTATAAATGTATTTATCAATTAAATTCAAATATAACTTTGGCACAAAATACCATGCCAGCAAAACAAATGCAGAACTAAAACAGTACATGAGATCAACAGCACCTACAAGAGTTTCTGCTCCTTCTACAGGAGGTTAAATATTGAGACCCCACCATTCACTGCAGTAACTGCCTCCAAAGGAGAACACACAAGTGGCTTTGCATTGTTGCTGTCACTGTTGAAAGAATTCAGGTACATTGTTTCATGGTGACTTTAGAAATAAGTTGTCAAGTCCATCAAAGCACCAACTTACACTAAAGCTGGGCACTGAGAGGTGCAGCTCCCCCTTTCACACCAGATATTATCCTCAACTTACGTAACTTTATTTTCCCGCCAGCCAGGGACCCAGCTTTCCTTCCTGAGGCACACAAACACCTTCCAAACCCATCTCCAAGATAACCTCTCATAGCCTTTTGCAGGCATCCCAAATCTCAGATGAATGTGACTCAAAGTGCAACCACTCTCCCCTGCTCTGAAATAAACCCCTATCACTGTTGAAGCTCCTGCTGCCAGCCCTGCCCTACACCTGGCTCAGCACCTCCCAAAACAGCTGGGGCCAGACCTTCACACTGACAGCTCAGGAAGAGGTTAGGACACTGACTCCAAGTGCAGACCACAACAGAACTTCAAATGGCATTTCAGCAGGAAAAGCTACAGGAATTTGTCCTAGGAACAACTAGAGAAGTTCTCTCCAGTTCTGATGGACCCATCAGAGGACAGGGACAGAACTCAGAGCTGTGACCTCCCTGAACTCCACAGGAAGCCCAAGGCAGTCACTGGCAAGGCTGCTCTCCCCTTCCAGAAGCAGGATGTGACAGGCAATGGCTCCATGACCCTGCTCCTGCACACACAGAAGTTACCTCGCGTTCCTAAGTCTGTGTTTCACAGTAGATTAGCAATTCCCTCCAGTACTGCTCCTGTATTTCCTGGACATGCCCTGTCTGGCTGTAAGCTCAGCAGCTGACTCTGTGTGCCCTGACACTCTGGGGACATGAAGCAGTTAAAGCGAGAGACTGAATGTGCGGACAAACTCATCTAAGCAGAAGCAGCAAGATATAGTACAGGGTGACTTCTTACCTGAAACTTTGTTTCTGGGCTTCAGATCCACCAATCCAGAATGAAAGGGGATTCGAATGGGTTTTCCTTCTCAGACTTGTCTGTTAAAAGAGAGCAGCCAATCATCTTCAGCTTGGTGTATCTACTTCTTGCTTGAACGAAATCCCAATTACTGCTAATGCTGTTAGAGACAAGGCAGCCCAGGCACCTGCCCAGCCCGGGACCGACTACGTTAGTGGGGTCGTCGGATTGGTGGATCTAAGACAGAGAAACGCATTTACAGACAAGAAATTGCTCCTTCCCCTACCCTGGGTCACCCAAACAAGTGCTTTGGGGCTACAGCTCACCTTGCAAAGATTAAGGAAGATGAGAAGAAGCTACAGTGCAAATAACAAAGCAAGTCCTAAAGCTTCAACCACCAGCTCACACCTCACAGGCCTGATCCAGGAACACAGGTTTGCACAACAGCTCGATGCAGTTTTCCTGGTCTGCCATAAACATCCTCTAAGGCATTTTATGGCAATGATTATTTCCCTGTTTCCAGGCTCAAAATGACCTCACTTGCCTTATATATCTGCAGCACAAAGATGAAGTTGTCAAGACATGCCTGATCTGAAAAAAAGCACTGAATTCAGTAAATTTTCAGTACTGCTGTGTCTCTGGAACACAATCTAGAACCAGAAGAGAGTAAGACATTGTACACTACTCCTGAAACAAGAAAAAGTCACCTCTTGCTAAGCAAGAAGACAAAAGGCCTCCAGCCAGCCCTGTCAGCAGCACAGCGAGAATGTGAGTGACTAACTTTAAGCAGCTGGAACCACGACACCTCAGAGAGATGCAATCTGCACAACTCACACGACACGTGCAACAGAAAACCCAGCCTACAGAGACCAAACCGTGCCACTTCCAGCAAGAGCTTCAAAAAGCTTGGGCCATGGCCTACAGAGCTTCCCCCAGCAGCAGTGAGAACAAAATGCTGCAACATCCACAGAGGAAGATGCCACTGCTGTCTGTCATCGTCTCCTCTGCTCTCCAGCCTCTCCAGAGAGCTGGACTCACAGCCTCTGTTGCTGCACCCTACGTCTCAGCTCCAGCAACTCACAGAAGGGTGGGAGAAACTGCCTCTGTCCCCAGCCTTGCCAAGAATCCATCTCCATGAGGACAGGACTGTCCCTGACTGCCCACAGCTTTCCAAAGAAAAAAGGAGCATCTTCATGGTGGAGCGATTTCCTGCTTTTTAGCCACTGGCAAAGCTGGTCCATTACAGGGCAGCATTTCAAGGACAAAGCAGCACTGTATGCCCAGTACCATGTCCAATGCATGATTTTCAAGGCTGCCAAGGAAAGTGCTAAGATGTCAAGGCATATGACTCAGAATTTTAGCAGTACAATATAGCTCAGCAAGAAGCCAGCTATCAAATTATATAAATGTACCAATTTGCTAAGTCACTGCAGAGCCAGCAGGGTGCTGGAAGGAGAGGCACTTCTCCATGAAGCCAAACCTTAACATTATTTGCAAGTGTAACAGCACAGGTCTGATTTTGACTCAAGAAGGACTGGTGTGTCGGAGACAGCCTGAATAACAAGTTTCCCTGTCTAGTCCTCCCCTGCCTTAAGAGAATTGCCTACGAGACTATCAAGTCCCAGCTGTAACTTACTAGGTTTTGCAAATTCTGAGTATAGATTTTCAAGGAGCTTTAGGCATTTTTGTCTGAAAAGTGAAAAGTGGCTTCACTGCAAAGGCTGGAATATTTGAAAACAGCCTCATTGCACAAACCACACTGAAATACAACCTCAAACCTCTCAAAAAGGCAAACAGTGCACATTGTCACAACTCTTGTACCAAAACTCCACATTCAAGAACTCCTCAACAGAATGAAACTCAGAGCACAGCCCTACAACCTGCAACACTAACTTTATACCTACATAACACACATATATATAGTGATTCTCCGCTAAGTCAATGAGTAAACCAATTCTGTAGTGTTGCCACAGCTAAAAGTTGACCCAAAAAGCCTTTTTGGCCACACACTCCCTATTCCTAGCAAGTAGGTTCCTACCTACATCTTCCAAATTTCCATCTGTATTCCTCTTAGAAACGGGCCCAGGAAGCTGAAGTACTCTTTGATCCCAAACAAAACCATTCATTTCCTGGGGTGGAAGTACAAGGATGCAAGTCCTGCGGGGATGTGGATTAACAAAGCACCAAAGAACAACATGCCTTCAAACGTTCCCGTTGTTAATTTAGCCTGCATGAGAAGCAAATTAAGTTTTCAGAAAGAGTCAGTTCTTTTCATTGTTAAAACACCAATGGCATTGCGTTATTTCTGCATTATCTGCTCTCGGTCATGCATTACTCATATTGGGAAATGTGTGGAAGTGGTACAGGAAAACGGAGTAGGCTGTCAGATGTCACACCACTGAGCTCATAAATACATCAATAAACTGGGGAAGGAAGGGATTTTCCAGAAAAAGTGGATTTTCTGTGAATAATGATGCCATAAAAATCAAACCACGAAATCAGATTATGTAACAACACAAACAGTGGCATTCATATAAAGAAGACGTTGCCCAAGAAAAAAGCTGGAAGGAAAGGATTGTTACCCATCAGCATTAATTTAAACAACTCAGTCAATATTCTCATTTCCCTTCAATTCATTTTCTGCCTTGCAACAAAAAAAAAATCCTTGTCACGGAGCAGCCCTCTCATAAGCACAGTCTCTTGTTCTCTCCCACACATCATTCCTCTCGCATTGGCACATTTGCTGCAACATCCATTTCATTTGAAAGCCATCAGCAATCTCCCTGAGCATGCTGCTGCACAAGCACTCTGAGCTGCCCAGGGACAGGCAACTGGAAATGCCAAGCACCAGTGACCTCTAAACTGCACGGCAATAAACCCAGCACATCCAGAGACACACAGCAAGTTGATTTAACAAGCAGCAAAGGTGTTTTAGAAAACATGAAATGAAATGAAATGAAAAGGTACATCCATCCTTCAAAGAACATTCCCAAATCTCTCTGAGGATACAGCTTGTAACAAGGCAGGTTGTTTTGCTGTGATGCTGCTCACAACACTCATCAGTGACCCAAATCTTTAGCAGCACTCAAAGCTCTGTATCCTGAGGGACACAGCCGGCACCGTCTGACACACAGCAAAAGCAGACAGGCTTTTTAAAGCAGCAACCCCAGAGCACTTCAGAGAGGGCAGCTGCACCCCCACCAGCTGCCTGCAGAGATGGGATCTCATTCCACATGGACACCTGGACAGGGATTTACTCCAGGAGCTCCCAGCCCCAAGGCAGAGCTCTGGGGCAGCTCACAGAGCCGAAAGCTGCCCAGCGGTGCTCACACAGAGGAGCCCTGCACGTGTTCCAGCCTGCAGGGACTTCCTCTGCTGCTCCTCACTCGCTCAGCACTGGGCAGAGGTTGGAGAATTCAGTCATGTTAGAAAATGTAACTGCATCCATCATGAGGTAAGAAATCTCTGAGTCTCAAATGAGATTTAAAAGCCTTTGGTGAAACACCAAGGCTTAGTGTTCCCAAGAATTGGCAACTCTCTTTTATTAAGAACCAAAAGCAATTTAGTTTCAGAATTTCCCCCACGACTGGCACAACCACAACTTTTCTTCATCTGAATAAACTGATGGCCACTGCCACCATCATCACAAACCTCAGGTAACTTTCCTTTGTACACTTCTGCATCTTTATAGCCTCCTTCCCTCTGCCATCTCATTTCCCCAGTCAGGCCATTGCTTCATCTAACCCTTCCCAAAAGATAAAGCTTTCCACACTCCTTTGTCCACTTCCCTCATTTCACCACTCTGCTGGCTCTGAGTGCAGTTGCCTTGCTCTAATTCATGTTCTTAAGCTCTTCCTTCCCATTTTCTGCACCACTGCCGAAGTCACAGCAATCTTTTCTCCTCAGATTTGCATCCTTCCTCTGCGAGGCACTCTCTGAAATGGGACTGTCACTCTGAGAGCCTGGCAGCAGCACAGACCTTACATCCCCTGCCCCAAGGCTCATCCTAAGGCTGTGCCTTCCTCACATCCACCCAGCCATTACCTCTGTAGCTCTGTGCTCCAGCCACTGCCTTCTGCCCCATTGCATGAAACCCTGCACACTTTACTGTCCAACATGCAGCTCTCAACTCCACTCATTTAGCTACTGAAGATTAAAAAAAGACACCTGCAAAGCAAACAGATTGTTATCCTGCTGAAGAAAGCACATTTAGGTTACACACAGGTTTACAAATACCTTACTAACACCCCATCTACTGCCAGGCTTCAATGAGGAACCAGTCACATTTCAGCTAGAACAGTACCTCCTTTGTTTCAGCTGAAAAGATGATCACTGCCTGTATCTCTGCCACTACAAAAGTCAACTCTTTGAAGGATTCCTCTAAGAATATGTGGGGGGGGGAAAAAATCCCACAAATTCAACTGCCTGCTTGGCTTGTAATGACTGAGACAGGGAAGAAAAAAGCCAGAGCACTGTGGCCCTACTGAGATATATATATATATACAGCAGCTGTATTTTAGCTTCCAACAGGATGCTGGGATTTATTTTGCACTGTAAAGCTTCAAACAGTTTGGGGGCACAACCATCTTCAGCTGCAGTAACCCAAGGAACTTCAGGTACCACTGAAGTGATTTACAGCAGGAGCTGCTGCTGGCCAGGCAGGCTTGTGTCAAACACTTCCTTCTCAGACTGGTACCTCCGAATTTGAACACCTCCACCTCACATCAAAGTCCTGCCAGGAGAAACAGATTTTTGGCAAGATATTCAATTATAGTTCTTCATTTATTAGTTACCGAGGTACTTAAACACTGGATACTTTTATGAAAGCAAGAGAGAGAGACATTGTAGACACTGAAGGCAGCGTGTTAGGAAAACTATTTCCATATATATAACTTCAAGATACAAATTGTAACAGTGTGAACAAATGCTTGCCCATTTTATTCCTAGGCATGGCCTTTCCCGAATCCTTTCATGCTCCTACTACAGAGCAGTGTAATGCTGAAATTAAACTGCCAGCACAGGGATCTGTGTTCGGAGAGCACCTTGGGCAGCAAAGCCACAGTGAAACACGAGGGTCACAAGCTCTGAGAATTTACACACAGCTGGATTCTGGCTCAGGAGCCACCTCCCGTAGGTGTCTGGGGGGTAGAGGAGCCTGGAGCAACAGATTTATTTTGTTATGCTATCCACATCTTATGCTGCACACAGTTCACCCCCTAAATGTATCACTTCTTAATCTGTATTTTAAAATCCCCAAACTATCTGCCACACTGATGTATTCTGTTATGACCACCTTAGTACAAACTAAGTACCTAACCCCACCCCCTCCTTTGAAAGCTGCTGGTAAAACCAAATTATGGTTCAGGGAAGCTTCCTGGGAAAATGAAGAACACAAGGCTTTTAGCAGGTATTGAAGGTAAATGCAAATCACAGGGTTGATACAAGTGAACACAGATTTTACACACAACTCCTATCTGTAGGTAACAAAACTTATTTCACTAAGCACTGCTGTTGGTTCTTTAAGAGAGCAAAAACATCACACTTATCTAATTTCACCAAGAAAACCAAAACCGGGGCAGAAAGAGCCCTTTCAATGACTCTGGCTGTCCCTCCATCAGTTCTGGATTACTTCCTCACTCACCTGCTCACACCCAGCATTTCCCTGAGCCCACGACTGAACCACCCCAACCCCACCTGACACTGTGAGCTTCAGCCTGGGCATCCCAGTCAGTCCCAGTTCACCTGCCAGGGGGAACCCTCTGCAGGCCCAGGGGATCTCAGCTGCACAGGTGGGCACCATGTGCACATGGAAGCCATGGAACAGCATCACTCAATCCACTGCTCATCCCCCTGGGAACGACTAATGATGGAATCTACAGAACCAGCACATGGCATGGGAAGCCTTCACCTGTCCTGACAGAGACAGTGACTTGGGAACACTCGCTGAAACTTCACACAGCAAATCAAAGTTGTCACTCTGAAACCTTAAAATACTTCTCTTAGATTCCAACCTTCAAAATAGAACAGTATTATTTCCATGACTGATTTTCCTTTAAATAAATGCAAATGATCTATCCAGGGAAGCACAATTGAGGGCTAGAACAGCCTGTTCTGAAACTTCTGTGCAATTAACATGTTGACATATTATCTCTTGTTTATCAGCCCCTCAGAACTTTCACATCACACTTTTGCTCCTGTATTTACTACAGGTTCATCCTTGGCACTGGAGGGAAGCGATGGAGCACCCAAAGTGCACCAAACCCCATCTCCCTTATCAAAGAGAGTCATAAAACATCTGCTTTCAGGAATCTGGAACACTCTTAAACAGAACAGCATCCCACCAAGTCTGCCAGGCAGGGATGATCCCTGGGTTGGGATGTTTCCACAAGCACTGACTCCCGAGTTTCCAGATCACACAGAAATCCCCAATGGGGAACTCGGCCCAAACAGCTTCTGTCCTGTGGAAACAAATCTTCTGGAGAATCTCAACTTCTGTACTACACCAGAAGGCAAAACCTCCACATCTTCATTTGGAATTGGAATGATTTCCAATGATTTTAGGGAAACATTTCCACTCAAACACAAGTGATCCTCTGCAAGCCTCCACTAAGGTTAACATTAAATTCAACTACCAACTACATTTTACAGAGTACCATCTTCTGCTGGAAACTACAGAATTAATTGTTCATCTTATTAAATTTTTATATTTATCCGTTTCTTGTGAAAGAGAGAAAAATTTATTTCTTAAACCTCCTACTACATACTAAAACTCCTACTACTCCCACTGATATTTGCACGGATTAGCACATTTCCCAGCTCCAACTGCAAGCAGAGGGTACAACAATCACCAGCAAAAGTCCCTCCTGATACAACCTGGCCCCAAAGAGGAGAGATTAAAATGGGAGACCACTTGCAAAAACACAAGCAGGAAAGCTGAGGGAGCCAAACCTTCCAGCCCCAAACGCTATTTGAGCACCTCACAGAACCCAAAGCTGAGGAGTGCCGGTGACTCCATCCCACGGAGGAAAAAAGCCACCAGAGCACACTTCCCACCTCAGGAATTCAGGAGGCATCTTCTCAGTGGGAGGCTGATCCTGAGACGGATCCCCAGAGAGCTGCCCCAGCCTTCCCCTCCCTGCTGCAGGGCACTGATGGCACTGCTGTCCCCGGGGGAAGTGTGAGATCACAGCACCAGGGGAGGAGGCTCCCCACGAACAGGTTTTAAGCCCCTGCCTTCAGTGATCAGTACAAATAATGAAAGATACACAAAGGCTTTGTAGGTTCCCCTTTTTCTTTTTCATTTTATTTCTGCTTTTTGAGACCAGATGGTACATTTAAAGAAAGTTCATATTTTCCAGATCAGGTAATTTAGGAACAACTCCACTGGCTAAAAATCCCATTTAATGTCTCCACTGAACCCAGCTCACCTTCAGAGTGCCTTAAAGGGAAATCATTTGCATTTTCCCCCTCAGTTCTGGAGAATTGCATGAAATTTTGTATGTGAGAGCAAATTATGTTCAGGAGAAAAAGCAATTATGCTTATAACAAATAAATTAGAAGATATTTACTGATTACTGTTCTCTCTCAGCTCCTAACTTAATTTTATTCACGCCTAAAGGCAGTAAAACGAAGGGCCTCTAATATTTGCCTACAGAGATTTAATTTGCTTATATTAAAAAAAAAAAGAAGAAAAACCTCTTTCTACTGCTCCCATCTGGCTGCCTCTCCACTAACGCGAATTTAGCGGCGTAAGCGTTAATTAGGGGTATAACCAATACACCAATTAGGTCTCGTTAGGTGATTCCGTGGGCGCTGGACCGCAGCTCCAGCAGCGGTGCTGCCCCGGGCCGGAGCCCCGGGTCTCCCGGCGGGGTTTCAGTCCGCCCGGGGAAGGGGTTGCAGCCGGACCGGAGCCGGACCGGAGCCGGAGCCCCCCCGCTCGGGGCATTTCGCTTTCGCTTCGTGCAGCGCGGCCGCGCCGCTCCGCGCTCCCGGCCCGGCCCTGCCTCCTGCGGGGGTTAATTGCTGTTATTTATTTATTTTCAATGAAACCAAGGCGCTCGTGGAGCCCCGGGCGGGCCGCGGCGGAGGCGGAGGCGGGAGCGAGCGGATCCCCGCGCGGGGGCGGCGCGGCCGGGCCGGGGCGGAGCGTGGGCTCGCCACAGCCCCTCAGCGGCGGCCGGAGCCCGCGGGCCGGGCGCGCCGGCGGGGCCTGAGGCGGGGGGGCGGGAGGGGGCGGGAGGGAGCGCGCGGGGGCCGGGGCCGACTCACCATGAGCTCGATGGTCTTGTCCTCGATGACCGAGTCGGGCTCCATCGCGGCGGCGGCCGCTCCGCTCCGCCCGCCCGGCCCGGCCCCGCCGCCGCCGCCCCGCGCCCGCCAGGCCCCGCCGCGGCCCGCCCGCCCCCGCCGCGCGCACGCGCAAACGCACGCGCGCTGCGCCCGCCGCGACGTCACGGCGCGCGCGGAAGGGGTGTGGCCCCGGCGCGCCCGGCTCGGCCCCGCCCCCCGGAGCCGCGCGCTGCCCATTGGGCGCGAGCAGCGCGCGGGGGGTGCCGGGAGGCGCGGGCACGGCGGGGGGGGCGGTGTGAGGGGCGGCAGGGGGCGGGGCGGGGCGGGGCGGCAGGGGGCGGGGCGGGGCGGGGCGGGGGGCGGGGCGGCAGGGGGCGGGGCGGGGCGGCAGGGGGCGGGGCGGGGCGGCAGGGGGCGGGGCGGGGCGGCAGGGGGCGGGGCGGGGCGGCAGGGGGCGGGGTGTCCGGGAGAGCCCCGCGAACGGGAACGGCAGCGAGGCCGGCAGCGGGGAGCGGTGGGACAGCGAGCTGTTGAGCCGCCGCTGCCGCGCTGCCGGACGAGGCGCCTTCCGGGGCTGCCGAGCGGGGCAGAACCCTGCGGGACAGGCCGGGGCGGGGTTTGGTGCTGAGCGCTGGCGGATCGGAAGCACGGAAGGCGCCTTTGAGAGTCTCCCCACCATCCCCTGGCACAGAGTGCCCAGAGAAGCTGTGCTGCCCCTGGATCCCTGGCAGTGTCCAAGGCCAGGCTGGACAGGGCTTGGAGCAGCTTGGGACAGCGGAAGGTGTCCTTGCCATAGCAGGGGTGGGACTGGAAGAGCTTAAAGGTCTATTCCAGCGCAAACCATTCTGGGATTCTGTGATACACGGACTCACGAGCTGGCCCTGCGTGTTGTACTGTTTATTTAATAAACAGTTTTGTTTAATGAGTCCTAGCCTGTCCCTTAGGCCTGGTCTTGGTGGCACCACTGGGCCACACTGTCCATCTGTGCTTTGAAGCCTGTGCCTGTTTCTGCTGGCTTTGCTCCTCCAGCTGCCCAGATGAGATGGAAATCCACCCCATCCATGGATGAAATGGGATTGTTTACCAAAATGTCCCTGACTGACGGCAGGCACAGCATCTAGAGAATAACTGATGGTCCTTGCCAGGGAAAACTTCCAGTCCAGGTTAGATGAAGGTAGAAAAGGCAGAACACTGAAGCCTGTGAAGGAGATGTGCCATGTTTGCAAGGAGGCATTGAAACCCCTGGCTCAGGTGGTGCCATTTCCATGTGGCTGACCTCAGCCCTTGGCAACGAGCAGCTTTTTTAGCCTTTAGGGTCTGGATCCTGCTGACAAACTGCAACAGGGAGACATGGAGCACCTGGGAGACATCCAGAGCAGATGACACTGAGCTCAGGTAAATTGGGGACCAAGGACACAGAGATGCCCTCTGACCACAGCAGGGACCAAATGCAGCCATAGGCATTGGAAATTGGAAGCAAAACTGTCCTAAGCAGCAGCATGGTGTGACAGCACAGCCCTGGGGCTGCCATGAAAATGGACCTGGAACTTCCTGCTAAGCATTTTTTCTGTTACCTGTTCAAATCTCTGCCAAATGGTGAAGAGATGGAATAGGAACAAATGGAAATGGTGCAAAGTCCTTTCTGATTGACAGCTTACCTGCTCCACAGGACATTTGTGTCAGCAGAAATGTCTTTCATCCATTCAAAATTGCTTAGAACAATACTTAGCATGAGGTCTAAACCCTTGTTCTAGCATTTAAAAGGTGAACCAGGAGCTGCAAGTCTCCCTCCCCATCAAACAACTGCTGGTGCTCACAGCCTGGGGGTGACGACTTGATTTGACAACTTTTGCCCCAAAAGCTGCCCCATTTACATTCTTGGGGACAAAGCCAACACCAAAGATGCCACTGCCCCAAAGTCCCTCTAAGTGGGGCCACAAAGCCCAAACTCACAGGGGTGCCCGTGTCAGCTTGGGCTGTGCCAGCACTGCCCCTCATCCTGACACATTCCATTTCCATGGAAAATCCATCGTTTTCCTGTCAGACCTGCACCCCTGGCTGGCAGCTGAGCTGGATTGTTTCCACCTTCCCATCACAACCCATAAAGAAGGACTTGCAGGTCAAATTATACCTGTTGTGTAACACCCCCAGCCAGGGCTGGTTTGCAGAGGTGTCACTGAGAAAGGTGGGACAAAATCCAGCTCCATTCTGCTGTCCCTGGGATCAGACGTTGGCCCTGGACATCTACCAAGGCAGCAGATATTTGTTTGGGACACCAAAGTAAAAAATCAGCATGTCTCAGTCTAAATATACCCAGGGCAGGTATGTGCTGACCAGCACAGTGCTCCTGGTGCTTTCCAAAGTACAGCCCAGTGTTCTGACAATGGGAAGGATTCCCAGGGCAGAGGAAATGAGGGGAAAATCTTGCATTTATTTGCACAAAGAATAAGTCTGTGTTGCCATCCTGGCAGTCGCAAGGGCTGATGCACTACACTAATGGATGTTGCACATCAAGGGTGGGTCTCTCTCTGGCAAGGAGATGTTAGATGGAACTGGAGTTCCTGTAACCTGCTCTTAACGGTGTGGTAAAAGCAATTCCTATGATGTGAGAGAAAGGAAAATGTAGAAATTAATGAAGGAAAGCATTACAAAAACATCACATATTTTGGCTTTTCTGTGGAACACCAAGGAAAGCAAGAGAGGGGATATCAATCCTTGTATCTGTAAATTAAAATTGCTTCTGAGCAACTTGCAACTTAAGTTGAGCAAGGTGTCCAAGGCATAATAAGATGGATAAAAAACCAGGTTTTGATAAATTTATTCTGAGATAGAAACTCACTGGGAGAGAGTCAGTCCTATGAGGAGCAGCTGAGGGAGCTGGGAAAGGAGCTCAGCCTGGAGCAAAGGAGGCTCAGGGGGACCTTGTGGCTCTGCACAGCTCCTGACAGGAGGGGACAGCCGGGGGGTCAGGCTGTGCTCCAGGGAACAGGGACAGGAGGAGAGGGAACAGCCTCAGGCTGGACCAGGGGAGGCTCAGCTTGGACAGCAGCAGGAATTTCTCCATGGAAAGGGTGCTCAGGCCTTGGCAGGAGCTGCCCAGGGAGGTTTGGAGTGCTCATCCCTGGAGGTGTCCAAGGAAGGGCTGGAGGTGGCACTGAGTGCTCTGGGCTGGCGACAAGGTGGGGATCAGTCACAGGTTGGACTCAATGGTCTTGGAGAGCTTTTCCTTGCTGAATGATTCTATGATTCCATGATTCAAGCACAATATTCCCATGCCTACCTGGGTGCAGGAATTTGAGAAGCAGTCTCTGGGTGTGGGCTCTGCTCAGACAAGGCTGTGTCAGTGACTCCTCCCGGGGTGTGTGACAGATCTGTGTCACACATCTGCACAGCAGCCACGCAGGGACACAGCTGCTAATTAGCGCTAATGAGGCCCTTGCTCAGGTGGAAGCACATCAGGGTGGTGAAGCAGTTTCAGCCCAAGAGAACTTGCTCTGCTAGTTTTCCTGTGAGGATGAGGGGGAAGTGGAAGGGGAAAGTCCTGGCGCCACTGAACTGGAGATATCTCCGTGTTGTGAAACAGAGCAAGGATTCCTTGAGGTTCGCCTCAGCCTCGCTGTGTTGAAGCAAAAGTAATCCTGTGTTTAGAAAAACCCTGCAAAACTTGTGTTGTGGGTCTCAAGACTGGCCCTGCCCTGGAAGCTGTGTCCCCGTGGGCTCCGTGTCCCTGTAGGCTCCATGTCCCTGTGTCCACCTGGCCAGGGCCACTCCAGTGAGCTGAGGATGCTCCAGGGTGCAGCCCCAGCCCAACTCAACCCATGTCCCCTGGGCTGACCACTGAAACTCAGCAATCAGTTCAGTCCATGTTTTGTGTGCATTCATTGTCCCATGGTAGGATTCGGTCCCTGATCCTCCCAGCCTCTATTCCCAGGCAGCTCTGTCTGAGTCTCACAAGCCATGGCCCAGCACCACAGCACCCCTGAGGCAGGATATTGGGGGTGACACCATTTGATTTTGTCTCACTGCATTTTTTCTGGATAATGAACTGAACTATTTCTAAGCCTGTGTCCATTGCCTGCAATTTCTCTAGGCCTTGGACAGCCCATGGAAATCATGCCAGCAGCTCATTCCTTATTCCAGGGGTGCCTTTGGGTGTTAAACACCCACAGGATGAGGGTAAGAGTGACTGGCCACAGGTGCCTCCCAAACAAGCTGCTCCAAACCCACAGCCCCAGTCTCACTGCTGATCCAGCAGGGCTGCAGGCAGCTAAAAAAAAAAAAGGAAAATAAGAGACAGGCAGTGACAAAATGACACGATCTGGGATTTGCTGTGGGGCCGGTGGGAGTCAGCTGCTCAAATCCTCTGGCAGTTCAGTGGGAATCCATTTCCCACATTTCAGATGCCTTCCTGAAATCCCCAGGCTAACAGTCCACTCACTAAACCCCTCATCTTGGATCTTAGTGTTTATTTGGGTGCTTGGATGGAATTAGGGGTTACTCAACAGCCAGTAAGGAGTGAGAGCACCAGGAAAGCATGGGCAGATACATTCCAAATGCTTCTGCTGGAAGAATAATTATTGAATTTCCAGCTGGTAGGAGAGAGATATAAATAAACATTCTTGTTAGGGCAGGAATGACTGCATTCAGAGCATGAAAACATTTATTCTTCCTTCAAAATAACATTGTGTAGCCAAAATAAGGTGACACAAGGTTTGATGGGGTTTTAAAGATCTGGAAAAGATTCATGGGCAGATCCATGTCTGTCTGTGGTGCTTCTCCTGAGGATGTGGGCATGGAGTTCCTGGCACTGCTGCCTTGGCATGATGGGGCACAGGGCACTGCCAGTCTCGACCCACACTCCCAAGCATGGGATCCAGCACCTCGAATTTTCCTGCCTGTGCCTTTGTTTAAAGATTAAACAAAAGATTTGGAGATAAGGGGGGAGGAAGGCCGAGGTGTGGGCAGAGGGAGGGCTGGCAGTGCCCTCCTTCCATGAGTCAGGGCTGCAGCTCCCCATGTGCTGCTCTCACAGACACATCCCACTTGGTGCAGCAGGACATGGCTTCGTGGTCTAAGATGAGAGAGACAGAAAATCAATTTCCAAAGTGTGGATTAAGATCTGGACCCCACAGGAACACCACTTCCTTTCTCCCTTCTCCACAGACCCTCTTGTCCTCTGGTCACAGACCACTGCTCCCAGCTCAGACCAGTTGCACTGCTCCTCAGGTCTCCCCAAAAACCAGGAACTCTGTTTCAGATGTAAGAAATCATCAGAATTGCTCTGAAGTCAGTGATACAATGCTCCGTGGCATGATGGGACTTGGTCTTGAATATGGAATCAAACTGCCCATCATATAAAAGCCAGGAAAAACCCATCAGCTCATACCATTCAGAAGGATATTTACAAGGTGGGAAGAGTTTATATAGTGTCAGCTTTGGACTATTGTGGAAAAAAACCCCAAATTTGTAATAAATCATTCTTGGCTGGGTCCCCACAGCTGCCCCATCCTGAGGCCATCATGCCATCTCACTGAGCTTTGGGACACACTTTCACTTGGTTCAAAAGTACTGGGGGGCATTTCTGGGGTGGGAACTGCACTGCCCTGGGCTCCTCTGGGGCTGGGGTCACCTGCAGCCTCTCACCTGAGCCTGGCTCAGCATCCCAAACCCTTCTGCTTATTTATTTCATGTCTTGGATATCTGCACCACATTTGTTTCTGTGTGACAGAATCATAGATCAGTAAGGCTGGAAAAGATCTCCAAGACCATTGAGTCCAGCCTGTGCCCAATGCCCACCTTGTCCCCAGCCCAGAGCACTCAGTGCCACCTCCAGGCCTTCCTTGGACACCTCCAGGGATGAGCACTCCAAACCTCCCTGGGCAGCTCCTGCCAAGGCCTGAGCACCCTTTCCATGGAGAAATTCCTGCTGCTGTCCAAGCTGAGCCTCCCCTGGCCCAGCCTGAGGCTGTGTCCTTCTTGTCCTGTCGATTTGTCCCTGGCAAATGCTCTCTGTAGACACTGTCAGGTTATTCCAGCAATGTCTTTATTTTCTCCTGATGCCTTCAGTGTGTTTGAGACACTTAAGAAATTAAAAAGTATTTTCACCTTGTACTGGATGGAGAGAACAAAAAACAGCCCCAAAATCCCCACTTTATCCTCAGAGCCAGCCTTGCTCTGCAGCTTCTCTGGGATCTCACCTGTGTTTTCAGGACTGACAGTAACAAAAAGGGTTTCTGCATCCTTGCCTGCAGCTTCACCCTCCCTTTTGCTGTCACTGCAGGAGCCAAACGCAGGCAAGCAGAGACTCATGGTGCTCCAGCTTGGTTCAGGTGCTGCAGTTCTGTGGTGGCTGCCCTGGCAATTGCATTATTTGGTGGATACACAGCAGAGCTCAGCCCTCAGCACTGAATTCCATTTCCACACCCAGGGGTGAGACACGAGGGCTGACAGAGTGGTTGGAGGCAGATTTCCCCAGGGCAGCACTGCTAGAGCAGCACCGGAGCTCCCACGTGTGGCACAGGGCAGTGCTGGCTCCCCAACCTGTGGAGAGGTGACACTGGGGCAGCTGGTGTCCTGCCAGTGGTGACACAGCCTCCTGGAGCCAATCATTGATTGGGAGGTGACAGTATAGCCACGGACAGACTTGCTTTGCCCTTCAGGCACTTCCACCCACCCCGACACAGTGAGGGATGGGGGGCAGCTCAGCTACCCTGTTATAGGAACTGGGAACAAAAGCAATTCTCACACAGGGGCTTTATAGGCAGAGAGGGATTTGATATCCCACTGGCTTTGGGAGGGAAAGGAGAAGTCCCAGCCCTTTTGTTGGCCTTCACTGGAGTTTACTTCCAGGTTATTTTTTACCACACACTGCAGCTGCCTGGATTTCAGGAAGGATTCATGCCCCGGGTTCCCCTGGCCCTGCCATCCCTGCTGACCCCCAGCAGCCCCAGCATTCTGCACTGGGGCAGGAGCCTCACAGCTCCTGCCAGGCTAGGCACCAAAGGAAATGCAGGGTTTTGATGAGGAAGGTTCAGGAACAGCAGCCCTTTCTGAACCCTGGGTGTTCTTTGACATCTTCCAGTTAGTCAGAGCATGGTACTGATGGCTTGCTGATCCTTGTGGGTCACTTCCAACTCAAAATATCCTGTAAAATCTGTGAAATCTTTAAGGCAGCTCTTTGATTTCCCTGGTGGACCCTGGGAGATGAGCCACAGGGGGTGTGATGTGGCACAGGGACACCTCTCAAAGCACAGCACAGCCAAGGGCACACGGGTCTGTGTCCACTGGGTGAGAGGATCTGCACCTCAGCAAGGAGAGTCATGGAGTCATAGAATTCCATGGATTGGAAGAGACCTTAAATCATTCCATCACACCCCTGCCATGGGCAGGGACACCTTCCACCATCCCAGGCTGCTCCAAGCCCCAGTGTCCAACCTGGCCTTGGACACTGCCAGGGATCCAGGGGCAGCCACAGCTTCTCTGGGCACCCTGTGCCAGGGCCTCAAACCCTCCCAGGGAAGAATTACAAAATTCCCAGCACGGAGGACTGGGGTGTCCCATACCTGCACCTGGATGGAGGCTTGTCTTGGGTTAGAGACAAGTTTAGGAGAAAGTGCTCTGAATGAACAGCTCCCCAAAAGAAAGGGGTTTTTGGCACTGCACTCTGTCCCTCCACCACAAAAGGAATTTCTTGGATGAAAGTGAAAAACCCCGTTTTTTAAACAAAATTAAGTGCCCTGCAAGGCACAGGAAAAAGGGAAAAAGGAACTGTCAGGTATTGAACCTGTGAGGCCAGCTGGTGGATTTACAGTTCCTTAGCTTGCTCAGCTCCAAAGCTGGGATGCAGTGTTCCCATGGCCTCCCCCGCTGGGCACAGCGTCCAACTCTCACCCCATGGTCTGGTTTCTTGCACTGAAGTTAAGATGAACAGCTCCAGAAGGAAAACAAAAGGAAGCCGAGGATCCACTCTCGCAGTCCAGGGAGAAAGCTTCTGGTTAGCTGACAGCCCGAGCAGCTAGCAGAAGCAAACTAGCTAGCAGCAGCTGGAAGCAAGAAGGAACACTGCTCCCCCCACACTCCAAGGCTGAGAAACCTGGGGGAGTAAGAACTGAACCACATACCTGCACCAGGGCTCTCTCAGCTCCTGGACATAGCTTAAAGTGACAGGAATCATTTCTGGGCATAAACTTAAAGTTTACTGGGCATAAAGCAGATGATAGGGGATACAGAATTATCATAACATCACCCCAAGACAAGGCTGCAGGGTGATGGCAGGACAAGGCAAGAGGAAGCAGGAGGGAGACACCTCATCTCAGCCAGGCACCAGCAGCAACTACTGAGCTGGGAACCCCCAGTGTCCCCCACCACAGGGGATGTCTGTGGCCACTCCAAGTGCTCCTGAAGGGTGGCACCCAGCTGAGACCAGCCAGCCTTCCCTCTCCTCTTCTGCCACTTACTCCTCTGCAGTTTCCATTTTCCCCACTGGAAAACAGCTTTGTCACACACTTGTAGCTTCCAGGCAAGTCAGCCTCCTCCATCTCCTCTGTCTTCAAATAATACAAACTCCTCTGCTCTTCTAGATAAATTCAGACATGATAGTGCAGGGCTGCCCTATAGGGGGTAACCCCGAAGTTTGTCCTCTGATGTCCTTCCTGCACACCCATCCCCTCCTGTGCCCCCAGCCCATCCCAATCCCCATGGCCGAGAATTGGGAGCTCTGTGCTGTGCCCTGGTGCTGTGCCTGGCCCTTGGCAGTGGGAAAGGGTGGAGCAGGCATGTCCCAGGGTCCTGATTCCTGGGGAAGGCCCCACGATCAGGTTTGTTCAGTCTGGAGAAGCAAAGATGGAGAGGAGATATGATGGCTGCATGTGGGGGGAAGTGCTCATGTGAGAGCCTAAGCATGAGGGTACACATGTGACAAGGACAATTCCTTTATCAAATCCATGAACAGCCTTTGGTGGGTTGAACTGGCAAGCAGTTCGGTGTGGCTGTCCATGTCTGAGCATTCCTGGGGGTTTCCAGGAGCAGTGTGGGCAGCAACATGGGAGCAGTCAGGAGCCTTTCTACTCAATCACAGCACCCTGGTCTAAAAGCAGCTCCTGGAGAGGAGCTGGAGAGGAGCAGAGGGGGTTGTGAGGCTGAGTAAAACTCCTGCCTGCAGCCTGGGCACAGGGCCAGCCTGCCCTGGTGCTCTGGGGACTCAGCTCCTTGCCAGCACAGCGCAGGGCCCCACAAAAGGGGGCTCTGAGCAGCCCCTCCAGCCCTAAACTCAGGAAAGTCCCCAAAAGGGGCAGACAGTCCTTTTGGAGAGTGGGCAGTGCCCATGGGAATGTGATGGGAACCACCCTCCCAGCCAGGACATGGCCTCGGTCTGTGCCTCCTGGGGTTTGGGAATGGGCACAGGTGACCATGGTGTCCCCAGGGCACAGAACCCATCCCTGTCCCCCTTTCTCCCAACATCCTCCCACACTGGGCTGTCCTGAAGTCAGCCAAGCTTCCCTGCAGCCACACAGCCTGGACAAACCCAGTGTCACCAGGGTCCTTCCAGGGGCCACTGCCCCTCTCACCTCCCCAGGGCTGTGGGAGCAGAGCAACTTGGGGGGAACTGGAGATACTGGGAACCTCAGCCAAGCCCATTTGAAGGTGACTCATTCCAAGCAAGTCCTGGAGTCTGAGCACAGGGGAGGCAAAGGAGCAAAGCAGCCACCTGGGACTCTCCAAACACATGGCAGGGAACTCCAAGTCAGGGAAACTCAGCTGTGAGGATTCCTTTGCCAGAGAGGTTTTTGGGCCACTGTGGAAACTTGGTGGCCAAACAGGTGAAGCAGCTTCTCAGGAAACTCCTGCCCTGGCACTGAAAAGGAGAAAGGTAGGTTAGCAACTGGTTTTGTCTCACAGCTCTGGAGGTGGTTGGGGTGGAAGGAGAGAGTCCCACACATGGGACGTTCAGCCACCTGGACTTACCCAGTGTCCTTGAGCAGCTCCTGCCTCCCACCCCAGCTGTCCAAGAGCTGCCACATCCAGGGTGGGCCCGACAGTGACTCTGGGGAGAGCAGACCTGCACAGCCATGGGGCTGCAGCTATGGCAGAGCCAAGGAGGGCACTTGGGGATGCAGAGGGAAGTGGGGAGAACTGGCACAGCGAGATGAGCAAGGACTCGTAGCAGTGACCGTGGGACACCTGCACAGAGGGGACAGACGGGTGGCAGTGGCAGAGAAGTGGCAGAGCAGCGGCAGAGCAGCAATGTCTGACCCCTCACAGCCCCTTCCCAGCTTGGGCAGGGCTGGGGCTCCCTCACCTCGCCCATTCCCAGCTCAGCCCCACAGCAGCTCCAGGTCACCTCCTCATCCCACTCCTTAGCAGCAGCCAAGGACCTGCCCTTTGATTTATTTAAGCACTGACAGCAATTCAAAAGTGTTGGAAGTGCAATTTTTCACCACCGACTAAAAATAGCAGAGTGAAATTCCAGAGCTGCCTCCCAGCGCCGCCGGCCGGGCCAGGCTGCCCGGGACAATGGCATTTGTAGCCCACGAGCGACAGCAACGCAGGCCAAGCTCCAGCTCCAGAAATAACAACTCAGAAAGGGCAAATTCTGGCTTTAATTACAGCCAGACAAAAAGGAGCATTTCAAAAGAGCATTATCAGAATATCTGAGCACGCGGTGACAACTGGAAACTGAGCAGGGAACACAGTGGGAGCGGGTTCAACTCACCACACAGACACCCTAAATTTCAGGTATTCCCAAGGGGATGAGGCACACGCAGCTGGAGCATTCAGAAGAGCTGAAGCCTTTGGCACAAGATTGAAAAAAAGCCTTCAGGCAGCCAGCAGGAGGTGATGATCCATGACAAGGAGCCTCCAGCCCGGCACAGCCGAATCCGAGCTCAGGTGCACACAGGGTGACCCTCTGAACCTCTCCATGGACAAAAGCAGCTCCATGTGACATCCTGGAAGTGACCATTTTATTCTCTCAATTCCAGCTAATCAAGATCAGATCTGTTCTGGGGAAACAGTTATTTCCCAGCTTATGGTGGGTGCAAAGCCACAGACCCTGCCTGGCTTCCAACCCCAAACCTGCTGGAAGTGCCCAGACATGGCCCCATCAAACTCCTTTCCCAATTCCAGCAGCAATCCCATGTGCTGGAGGCAGCTGAGGTTCCCAGATGGGAGCCCAACTAGGGGATGCTGCTCACCTTCACAGGGCAGGGAGAACCCACCTGATGCTCTGCAATACTTGGTGTGAAAAAGGCACTTCTGGATACAGAACAACCCAAGTGCAACAGGAACTAAAGTCAGGCTGCAGCAGAGCTGCTTTCTGAGAGGTGAAAGGGACCCAGTGACCTGATCCTGGCAGCTGAAGGGAAGAAAAGTTTTACCACAGCTCTCTCCAGTGGCCTCACCCTTCCACAGGGTGAGGAGCTTCTGGGAGAGTGCCAGGTGCCAGCAGCTCCACAGGCTCTGGAGGGGAACAGACACCGAGGGCACCCAGCACAGCCAACCAACCAGTTGTGCTTTCCCACTGAAACATGAAGGGGAAGAGCCAGGAACCAGCCAAGATCCGTGAGGAAAGAGCAGCTTCCGAGCAGGGCTGGAGTGGAGCAACTGTGACACTGGGAGGAGACAGCTCTGGGCATCTCTCCACAGCAGCCAGGCCTCGCTGCTCCTGCTTTCCCTTGGAATGCTAAACTGGAAAGCACAAACCAGGCTTGGCGCTGCCAGTAAGGGATCAACTGAGAAATAGTTGGGGTTTTATTAAACAATACACACCCACATGCCTGCCTGCACCAAGTAGGGAGACTTCTCAGGGAGTTCTCTGCAGGCAGCAGCTCCTCCCGTGACTGCACTGACTGAAGGGATTATTTTTATATTTTTTGTTTAGTGCTGAACTCAGCTTGATGCCTTTGCCTACACCACGAGCCGAACAGTATCACTTTTCTGTACGTGGGTCACAGACAGGGAGATTTGTGCATCACTTTTATTGCTGCTCCAGCAGAAAAGTCCCATCTCCAAAACTTGGGAATCCAGAGAACAGAGGAGGAGCCAGGCTCACCCTGGGGCTGCACAGCTGCACATCTGAGACTGTGTGAAGCAGAGAGGACAAACTTGGAAGTCTCAACTCCCAGGAATAACTCCTGCTGTTCAAGTGTGACAGCAACAAGGCCCAGAGCCTCACACCCAGATCCTGCTGTTCCCGTGCAGCACTGGAAGGTGGAGGCTCAGCCTCAGCCAGAGAATCTCAGCCAAGCAACACCCGTTGAGAGGGGGTTTAAAAGATCCTTTAAAAGTCCTGGTATTAATGATGTCTCTCACAAATTGCCTGCCAGCTGGGGGAGGAGGCAGGTGCTCTCTGGGCAGTCATGGACACAGTGGCTGGGCCAGGGGAGAAGCCAGAGGTGGCAGGGCAGGCCCATGGAGTGGCCCATCCAGGCTGGCTTCGCCCCAAGAGGCAGAGTAGAAAAGGCTTCTGAGAAAACCCACCCAGCAGTGCCTTGTCTGGGATATTAAGGGCAGCTTTCTGCTGCTGCAGGCTCTGTCCTTCCTCTGCCTCAGGTGTTCAGATGTCCCCAGGTAACATTCGCAGCACAACTGCCTTTGGACTCTGCTTCTTGGATTTCTCTCCCCCTTCAGAAGTCAGATTTAAACTCCAGCTTCAAAGAGCAACTGAGTGTGCTGGAGAAACACAGAGTCATGGGATCATTGAGGTTGGAAAAGACCTCCAAGATCATAGAGTCCAACCTGTGCCCAATCCCCACCTTGTCCCCAGCCCAGAGCACTCAGTGCCACCTCCAGCCCTTCCCTGAACACCTCCAGGGATGAGCACTCCAAACCTCCCTGGGCAGCTCCTGCCAAGGCCTGAGTACCCTTTCCATGGAGAAATTCCTGCTGCTGTCCAAGCTGAGCCTCCCCTGGTCCAGCCTGAGGCTGTTCCCTCTCCTCCTGTCCCTGTTCCCTGGAGCACAGCCTGACCCCCGGCTGTCCCCTCCTGTCAGGAGCTGTGCAGAGCCACAAGGTCCCCCTGAGCCTCCTTTGCTCCAGGCTGAGCTCCTTTCCCAGCTCCCTCAGCTGCTCCTGCTGCTCCAGCCCCTTCCCAGCTCCACTCCCGTCCCTGGACACACTCCAGCCCCTCCAGGTCTCTCTGGCCAGGAGGGCCCAGAACTGGACACAGCCCTCAGGGGCTTCAGCAGTGCCAGCACAGGGGGAAAACACATCCAGAATCACAAATCAAGCTGTGAAAGAGCTGCCTCCAAGCTCCAGCCCTGAAGCTAGCACCGAGCTGAGAGCAAAAACAGGAGTTTCCTGGACTAAAGAAAATAAACCAGGAGTCTGTACTATATTCTTAAATATGGTTTAATACTCTTCTCCATTTCTGTACATCACAACACCAAGATATCACTGCTTGGGATCTCTCTGCAGAGGCTATATAGTATGCGAAGGCTAGGATCTCCCACCCCCGTTGAATGTGTTTGCATGTGTAAGTGTAATACATATCAGTATATATTGATATACACATCAATATATAATGCAATATATATCACTGAAGAGAACACATTGATTAAAGAAATACAAAAATTTGGCATCATTTCCAAACTTAAATAGTAAAAATAAAAACTACAAAAAGGAGCTGCATACCCTAATGTATCATGTGAAACAACAAGCAGTATATTCAAAAATGTAAATTTACATCCAATTTTTGTGGTCTTGTCATGTCACATTAGACCCATTTACAATGGCAAAATCCAGAACATACTGCTGTGAGGGCCAGGGGTGTGCTCAGCCCTGAGCAGACCCAGCCCCACCTCCCGGGAGAGATTCCAGCTAGGATGTGAGGATGGCAGCAAAGCTGCCAGCCAGGTTAGGAACCAGAGGGACAAATGGTATTGCTCACAAGGACAGGAATTTTGGACCTCAAACAACAGCGTGGCAGAAATTTGAAGAGAAGCTCCCTCTCTGTTCAAGTGAACCAGGACAAGAGGCAAAGGTTTGCAGCTGGAACAGGAGCTGCTCCTGAGGGAAGCACCGGGAGCGACGCGGATCTGGGAGAGCCCCAGGGAGGGAGCAGGACCTGAGCTCTGCCACTGCTCCCCTCGGGGCAGCACCTGGCCTTGGGGCACTGCTGCCCTGGCCTGCACAGCCACCTGACACCCCCAGAGCCACCAGCGGGCTGGACACACTCCAAGATGTGCTCCAGGCATCTATGGATTCGCCGTGGAAGAGGCAGGACACAAAGCCTCACAGTCTGGGATCACCCAGAGGCTTTAACCCTTGAAGGGCACTTCCCTCACAGGACAGACTGCTCAGGGCTGGGTGTCCCCAGGGCTGGGCCAGCGCTCCATGGACCAGAACCAAATATTCCACACTCCCAGCACTAATTCAGCCTTCACTCCACTGACTCAGTATTCCTGTCAAACACCCACTTCCATTAAAGACCTGTGGGCTCAAATTCACATAATCAAGGAAACCTTACGCAGTCCTAAAGCAAAAAGAAAAACTTACTGAGGAACAAAAAGCCAAGTGTACCTTACTTCACTGAAATCTCATGTTTATTTTTGTCAAGACTGAAAAAAAAAATAAATTCCTGAAGGCTGCACTGCTCAAATCCAAATTAAGCCCAAGACTCCAGCAGCATTTTCATTGCAATCCATGAAGTGCATTTCCTAGTTTGTACGAGCAGTGTTTCTGCAAATAGATTAAAGCACGTTTGGCTGGTGAGCCTCCCCAAACCATCAGAATTTGCAAGCCACATGTAATGAACCAGCACTCAGGTCAGTGCCTCCTCAAGCTTTTGAAGAGAATTATGGCTCCAACCTCGTTCCATTTCTTCTGCAGGCTAAGCTGAGAATGCCATGTAAATGGGTCACGGCGCTGCCAAATGCAGCAATTGATTTCTCCAATCAAAGTATAAAGAAACAAACCAGTAGGATCTTACTTCTATTAATTTTGGAAGGAAGAGGTTTACAGCAGTTAATGTATCATGAAGGTTAAAAAAATCATTTCCATAAAATACAAGAGCAACCAATTTCACCATTGAGTAAAAGTAAAAACTGGGATTCTTTTTAAATTAGTCCAAAGTGGCATATAGGAACTTAGTAGTTTGCTGCTGTACTGACACTATGACAAATCAAAGTGTAGGGTTTTGCTTTCTTAAATCCAAATGCTTGTGGATCAAGTTCTGGAAATGTTCCAATTCTAAGGCAGGGATCTGTTGTGTTTTCCACCATGAGTTTGCTCCTTGGGTTGGATGCTGGAGGGGCGAGGCACGTGTTGCCGGACCCAGGTCGACTACCTAGTAGTCATCAAGGTCAAAAAATTCATCGTCTCCTCCTTGGTATTCCATGCCCTGGAAGTCCACTCGGTACCGCAAGATACCTGCCAAAGACAACAGGCTTTAGCTTCATCACCATCCCAACAGCTCCACAGGCACTGCACAGCTTCCCCAGCCCTGCACCTCCACAGCTCCCCAGTGATGTCCCTGCTGAGGCCTGGCAGCAGACAGGCAGCTGGAGTGAGAAATGCCACAGGGAATTTATTGCCCAAAGGAAGCAACACCAACCTGCCCAGCCCAGCCAGCTCCCTCCTGGGAAAGCTGAGGCTGTTCTAGGCCTGCATCTCCAAAAAACACCAGTGGTAGATCACTGTGTCACTGCTCAGACCAAGGCCTGTCACTTAAATCCAGAGGGCAGCTGGCACGGCAGTTACTTTTACAATGCAGTAAAAGCAGGATTTAGTGGCTGTTTTCCCACCCCAAACACCAACCCAGGGCTCTGGGAAGCTGTATCCCTGGAACCATTTACTGAGGCAAAGGGTATTTTCAAGGAATGTTTCCTTTCAAGCCTACAGGGCATGGTAGCCAAGAGGATCTTGCCATGCAGAGGTTGGATCTGGCAGGAAAAAAGAGAGACTCCTGGAATTACAAACCCTGAAAACGTAGAAACCTGTTGCTCCTTATGGAGCAAGCTTGTTTCCTCCTGACTGGTGTCTAGAAATTCCTCTTTACAATGCACTCATCCCTGGTTCACATCCATCAAACCTGAGCAGAGCTAGTGGCACAGCTTTGTCCTGGAACCCGTGGCCTGGGCAGGACACAGAGCTCTGCAGGTGGTTTGGCTCTGCCTGCCCAGGATTTCTGTCAGACTGAGGCACAGCAGCCACCTGCACCCCTGCCAGACGTGGCTGATGCCCAGTGAGCTCCAGAGCAGGTCTGGCTTTCAGAGGCCTCACTGCTCCACAAGCTGGACTCAAAGTGCTTTTATTCTTAAACGACGCAGAAGGTCAGGGAGCAACGTACAGGGAAGCTCTGAGAAATCAGCAACAGCTCCAAGTGCTTCAGAACAGGGCTGGGACTTGTCAGAGCCCCCTTGGGCAGGGCAGGGCAGGGCAGGGCTGCCACCAAACCACTGCAGAGACAGAGGCAGGCAGCTCAGGGCCCTTCTGAGCTCCAGCAGCTGCACAGGGGGACAGCCCACCCCTCAGCACTCTGCAGGACACAGGGACTGAGGAGCACAGCTGGAAAGGGACAGCTGCCCAACATGGATCATCCATCATCCTGCTGGATAGGGAATGAATCCACCCTGGTGAATACAATTGTTTCTTGAACTGGTTTCATGACCAACTGGAGTAAGATTAATCCCACTTGTGTTGGCACCAGATTATCAAACCAACCACTAAAAAAAGATAAACACATTTTTCTCTTGCAGTTTACCTCCAATTCCTCCAAATCCTTTCACAAATTGGGATCCTTCTTGTGATTTGTCTGTAACAATTTCCAATGTTGCTCCAAATTTCTTGTAGTTGTTTGCAAACCACTCCAGGAGGGGCATACTTTCTATCAGTTCGTGTTCCTGCCCAGTCTGTGGAGACATTGGAAGGGAGAAATAAATAATAAATACCTGTTACAGTCACTGTGTGTTCAGTACTGAGAAGATTCTCCCCCAGAGTTGGCTCCATGGCTTTTGTCAGTCCCAGGAGGGACAGCAGCCCTCCTGCTCCACAGGAACATTCTTGGAGGAAGGCATTCCTGACACAACTGTACCAGACAAGAGCTGGGACAACCACAAGGCTCCTGGTGCTACAAAATTATTCACTGACAGTGTTTCAGGTCTCTAATATGGAATTTCGTGGAGAAGCAGAAGAAAAAATGCCTTGATTCTTCTGCTCCAGTGTCCCCTCATGCTACATCTCAGTTCCACTGTTCATTCAGACTTGCTCTGCACCCTTCAAGGATTCTAGTCCCACTCATCGACCTGGCACTGTTTCAGTCAAGAACACTGATCCATGCAAATACAGAGGCAAAAGGCACAGTACTGTAAGCAGAAGGTGAAGTGATTATTGTGAAATAGAAACACATCACTGCAGGTAACTTTGCAAACCTTCCATGCACAGCAGGAATTGGCAATCCCCCTCCAGGAGGGAAAACACCTGGAAATGGCCCCCCAGCACACCCCATGGGGGACAGATGCCCATCCTTTTGGCAAGGGACACTTTCTCCCAGTTTATTCTGCAAAGTAACACAGAGCCCTGGATCACAAGGGCTGCTGGGCCTGCACAGACAGGAAAGTGAGGCACCAACAGACAGTTCTATGTGTGAAATACACCCCAAAGCAGACACTCCCTTGCACCTGATCCATGTCATGATTTCTGACCTCACAGTGGTTCTGCATGACCAAATCACCACGGGCAGGGAGCAGTGGTTTGGATCCTTGGTCTGCATGGTGGCTACCAAACCCTTGCAGCTGATGGTTTGGTGGTGGCCAAAGACACCACACTGCCCACTTACACAACCTTGGGATTGGCAGCAGAGAAGACTGGAGAAAAGCAAGTCTAGAATCCAGGGGTTACACAGGAAGAGCCACAGGTTACTGCCTTGGGGTGTCATCTGGGTGCCAGAAGGTCACTGTGCTCATGTGCTTGGGACAAACTAAGCCCAGGTGTGCAGAGCTCTGCACCAACACAAGAACAAACCCAGAGGCCCCAAAGCTGAAATACCTCCTTATCTGTGAAGTGGGATTTATCCTTCTCTTGCTCTGGTGTCAAATACAGAATCTTCTCCTCTGAGAAGGGAGAAAAAACAATATTAGGTTGGATAAGGCTATAAGATGCAGTTAAAAGACAGCAGGAGACTGAGCACAGCCAGCAACTACAACACAGAGGGTTGGGCACTGCCACTGCCTCCCTCCCTCACTGCAGCTCTGTGAGCAACCCAGCAGGGCACAGCAGCAGAGCCAACACAGCCAGACAGGGACAGGTCCTGCTGCAGGCAGGGTTTGTCTGCAGGCACACAACTGTGTTTCTGGCCACAAGGCTCACCTCAGTTTCCCCTCTGGTATCACACTCACACAGCTGGAAGGAGGTTCCAGGCTAGCCCTGTGACAAAGTGCCCCCCTGGCACTGCAATTCCTTCTCTGCACTGGAATCCTGCTTATTCCAGCTTTTCCCCCAGAGGGGCTGGGAAGGAAGCTGCAGCTCAGTGAGCTGCCTGCACAACATCCCTGTGATCACATCTCCTCAGGGAGCTCCTCCAGCAAACCCATCCCAGTGAGACACCTCAGGTGTTGAATCCTCTCTCCCAGAGCACACGTACCCTCCGTGCCTTGGCAGTGCAGGACGTATCTCATGATATCCAAGTTTTCATAGACTATCAGGATCTCTACTGCTCCCATTTCCAAAGCTTTTAGTGTATCTTCCACACCAAAGCAGTACTTGCCCGTGTCCTGGCTGATCTCGTCGAAGTATCGTCCTGCAGGGCACACAGAGAGCCTGCCATCAGCACTCAGCACAGCACACACACTTTTAAACTAGCTGCACTGCAGTGCAAGGAACTGGGAGAGGCAGCTGTCACCAGAAGGCCTGAAAATAAGGTGATTTCTGATGGAAGGATAGAGAAGGTCCAAAAAGTGTGGTGGGGAAAAGAAACCAACCAAACCCCCCCATACCAGCATCTGAGGTGTCCAGGTGATGAAAAGAACCACTCCAAGTCACACTCTCAGCCACCACAGCAGGGCTGGAGCAGCCCAAGGGCACTGCCTGGAGGTCGAGAGCAAGCCCAGCACACCCAGTCCCACACACCTGGCTCTGGAGGAGGCTGCAGGGCAGCACATACCTATTAGTTTTTTCTCTTGGATGAACTTCACATTGGAGAGGACCTCAGTTGACAACTCAATTGCTTGATTGAAGCCATTTTCTCCTCCATATGAAATGTCAACTAGTTTGAGCACTTTGGATTGCAACCGCTGAACAAGAGAAAGGAGATGTGAAAACATAAATCCATTCCAGAGCAGGGCTGTCAGACTCCTCATCCTGCCTGGGCAGTCACTGCACTCATTACTGCACTTCACCTGCACCTTCTGAGTCAGGAGGACCTCTGAATGCACAATACTGAACCACAATTTTCAGGCAACAGGGACACAGATTAAATTTACTGGAGCTTAATTCCAATAAAGCCTCTGCTTTGGATTTGGGAACACAAAGAATGTGAACACCAGTTCCAAACCACGGAGGACAGATTCCTTACTGGCACTGTTTTAAGAAAAAAGAGTTCTCACCTCCTTGCAGGAGGTATTAGGAAAGGGAGACCTCTTTGGATAGATGACATTTTTTGTTTTGATCCACTCTCTTGACACCAGTTCCATTCCTCTCGAGCAGCATCTAGTATCACAGCTACTGCTACAATCACCACGTTACCACTGACACTTGAACATTTGGGTTTGCTCAGAAGAGGCCACTCACCTGATCAAACATGTCAGATTGACTGAGTTCAGTTTTGAAATCAGCTGATCCAGCTAAGACGAGCCCAGCCACGTTGACCTTGTCCCCAGAGATGAAGAGCTGCACGGCCGTCTCGGCCACCTTCCGCACGTAGTTGTGCCTCTTCTCCATCCGCAGGCGGGCGAAGCGCAGGGCAGACTGACCTCCTCTGCCTGCAGGGAGGGATGGGGCAGCCATGGGGAACCCACTGCATCCCAGGAGGGTCTTAGTGCACAGCTGGGCCCAGAATAACCCAAGACAAGGGCAGCTGCAGCCTCCTGAATTAAGTTTGCCACCAGCCGAGGCAGGGGCTCTCACAGAAGAGTCAGGGAATAAAGAGGGTTCATTCCATGCAGGAGATTTTTTTCCACAGAGGAGAATGTTTATTTTCTTTTAATAAAGACTCACAACTCTGTAGAAATTGAACATCTCAGCACATGCTCTCTGCCTTGTACCTTCATTAGAAGCCATCTCCTTATTACACTGTCTCAAACAGTGCTGATGCAGTGCAGCCCAGCAGTCTCTGCTGCACATCCTTACTGGGGGCAGTGTTGTTACTTCATTTTGTCCCATCCCACTCTAAAAAAGGACAGTAGGCCTAGTAGACAGGAGTAACCAGCAGACAATTTGCTGAACTCATCAGTGGCTGGCTACAGCACAGTGTCATAGTGGAGCTTGAATTTTCCTTGCTCCATTAGGCCCTGTGCTTCCTGCAGAGTGCAGCTTGTTCCTCTTCCCTGTGGTGTGCACATAACACCAGCACATGCAAACTTTATCAACTCCACTGAGTGGGATTACTACTTGTGCTAATATTTAGCTATAACTGTCCCAAAACCAAGTAAAGGGTCAAATGCAGCAAGAAATAAAAAGTGCCACTTCTAAGATCAACTGGATATTACTGTGATTCATTAATTCTGACAGAAGGCTCAGACTGGAGGCTTTGCTGTCAGATTCCAAGGGAGCACAGACTTGAGCAGAGCTAAACCCCACAGGCCAAGTTCCCCACTTCCACCCTCCCATCCCACCCCAGGACAGGCTGCTGCAGACAGCAGAGACAGACTAATGCATTACCATGCTTCTTTGGAAGATCCACAGTGAATTTGTGCAGCACTTCTCGTGTGTTTCCTTGGAGAGTTCCAAAGAGTGCCCCACTCCCATCTATTACAATAAAGCCAAACTTGCTGTCGTCAGAGAGCAGCGCCGTGAGGGCCTGGAAGAGAGGGAGGCTGTCAGGGAGGGCTTGGCTCACACAGGGCAGCAGGCACAGCACAGCTCCACCCATCTCACCTCACAGCTGATCACGGCTATTTTTTTATAAATGAACTACAGGAAAACCAGCAGATATAGAAGCTGTAACTATTCCAGGTTACTACAGAATCACAGAATGGTTTGGGTTGGAAGGGACCTTAAAGCTCATCTTGTTCCAAGCCTCTGCCATGGGCAGGGACACATTCCACTGTCCCAGGTTGCTCCAAGCCCTGTCCAACCTGGCCTTGGACACTTGCAGGGATCCAGGGGCAGCACAGCTTCTCTGGGCACCCTGTGCCAGGGTCTGCACACCCTCACAGGGAACAATTCCTTCCCAATATCCCATCTCACATAACACTGTCAAGAGCACAAAGGAAACTCAAGTTTGATTTTGATCACAAATTCCCAGCCTTGCCAGTTTCCCAGCTGAGGTCACAGGCAGGCATGACAGCAAAACCCCAGAGATGGGCTCTGGAGAGTGTGAAGTGAAATGGATCCCACCTCTCTGAGGCTGCCTCCCCTCTCTGGCTGGCACAACTGGAAGAGTAATTTTCCTGGCATTCCAGACAGGAAAGCAGAACTTGCTCAATTCACTGTCAGTTCAGTTTTGTACTCCAAAGCACTGACACAGCCTCTCTACCCCAACCACTGGTCTGCTGCACCTGCTGACTTCAAGTCCCACAGGCAGAATGATGAAATAAATCTACAGTGGCTGTGGCAAACTCAACCTCACAGAGCACAAGTAACAGCAGCAATAATTGTCCTGTGCATAACTGGCTGTGGGGAAGACAGCCAGAACATTTGCTGCAAAATGAAGTTATCCTTCAATTTTCCCCTTTAAAGAAGGCAGCTGAATTCATCCCATAAGGTCATTTAAGTTGACCAACCAAAGCACTGTGCAGTATCAAGGTTTTTGAGTTAATTTTGCCCGAGCTCCTGCCCATCCCTGGGATATCCACAAGCACCCAAACTCTGCACTCCTTTCTCAAGGGAATCTCTCAGCTGCTGTTCCCTCAAGGGCTGCCTGAGTGGGCAGAGACATCCAGCACACACACACACTCCTGCTCACTTACACATGCCCAAAAAAGCAATAGCCAGAATCCTCTTTCTGGCTGGCAAAACCACATCAGTAGGATGGGGAACTTGTCAAAACTCCAGATTGCTTGAAGTCAGCAGTTTAACACTGAAAGTGATGGTGCTGGGTTACTGCACGGGACCTTGAGCTGCCTGCAGGGCTGTCAGCCTGATTATTGGGCTGAACTGAAAGGATAAAACCCATCAGTCATCCTCTTCCAAAATCCACACAACCCAGGCTGCAGCTTTCAAGCTTAGAAGAAATAGACACTAAGGTTTAATGGAATCTCCTGGCCAAAATAAATATTCTGTATTAATTCCTCAGCAGTGGGATGAATGAGAGGAGGAAGTGGCATATTATATTGCAATCTATTTAACTGGGACAGAGCCAAGCAAAACGTGTGACTGGAATGAATGCTCCAGCCAAGGTATCAAAATAAGTCATTGTAAATCCTACCCCTCAGACACATCAGGGCTCACATGCCCTGGGGGAGTTATTCCAGTTTCACACAGGCAGTAAAATATCTAGAGGAAATCTTATCAGATGCTCTTGCCAGGCAGCAGATGACTACAGCTCTGATGTTGCTGATTCCCTCTTATTTTAATACAGTCCCAATGATCAGTGATTCCCTCAGCCTCTCCTTACCAGCCCTGTCAGCAATTGCACTGTTTGACCTGTCAAGCACCAAGAAGGGACCACTGCTTTTGTTGTTCTTCAGCCTGGTCTGAGCTTCCTCTCTACAGCTTTAGCCCAAAGGTGAAGATCACCTCCTTTTCCTGCTCCCTCACACCCCTCACCTTCCTGGGAAAGCTGTGGATGTCCCAAGCCAGCTGGCCTGGCTGTCAGCTCCGTGTGCACACTGGGGAACCACAGGGCTCAAGGCACTGCTCTCCAGCCAGAGAGGGACAAACCCACACCTCAGTGCTCACATCCCCCAGCAGGCTGCCACAGCTCCAGCTGATCCTGCAGTGCAGGCAATACCAAACAAAATAATCCCACACTCTGAAGACAGAGGAGAGCACAGAGCCCACGGAGGGAGGTGCTGGCAGTGATCACATCATCAGAGGCTGCAATTCCCACAAATTCCTCTCAGGTCCCTGCCACTCTCGCTGAGCAGTGCCACACACCAGCACCAGTGGATTTACAGCTGCTCCTGGGAACAGCCTGCTGGGCACTTGTGTATTGAATCAGTGCCCTGAGGCAGCCACTGCAGAGGAGACCAAATGAATCCATCTCCTGACAGGGCAGAAGGGAACCCATCACCCTCCCACTGCCCACAACAGCAGGGACAAACACCTTCCTGGGCTTGGCATCCTGGCTCTCCTGAATTCTCCTCTTCACCTCTTGCTTTCACTCATCTACGGACACACGGACTCGGCAGAACTCCAGATCTGTGCCTGTGCACAGGTTTTTATTCCTAGGAGGTCAAAGATGTGTTGGGATTTCATCCTTTGTGGGGAGACAGAATAGTAGGGATGAACCTCACCTGTGCAACAAGCACACCTTTCCTTGCTGTACTCCTGCCCTCTGAAAGCCAGTTATGGACCAAATCTCACAGACCCAAGCAAACAATCAGAACTACATCACTGGAGGGCCTGTCAAGCCCATGTCACATGTGTTTGACAACAGGCAATGAAGTCTCAGGCCACACATTGATCGTGGGGAGTGACAAGGACATGAGGGGCACTCAGTCACTTCCTGCAAACACTGAGACCTCTGCACCTGCCAGAGCCAAATCAGACTCAGAGGCAGTACATTGACTGCTATAACCCACATTTCTTTACCTATGCCTCAAACCATGCATTTAACTTAATTAGGTGATGGATAAAAATAATCCCACTTCCCCCCAGACAGATTAGGCACATGCCAGTTCTCCATCAAGGCTCTCAGTTAAAACATCTGATATCAAGACTGGCAACACTGATATTATCTTGGCAGTACTTTAAAGCCTGGCTTGGAATAAGATCTATGGGCCTCTGTGGTTAAGGAAAAAACACCCTTCCTCCAGTTACAGAGAGGAGCTCCTGTCTGTGGGTCACACAAACTCAGCTGTGGGAGGAGCTGGGCAGTACCTCAGCTCCTTCCAGCTAGCATCGCCCACCTCTGGCCAGTCCCAAGCCAGCCAGTGACCTCCCCAGGGCATGCTCCTCAAAACCTGCTGCTCTCCAGGCTCAAGCACACCAAGGCTTGGCCCAGTGAGCCCCAATCTTGGCTCCTGCAACAGGGGAATCCTTACCTCCGTGTGGAATTTGTTGTCACACAAATACAACGAAGTATTGATTGGTTTGAAAGGTTCAAAGTCAATGTTGACTTTCTTCTCTTTTCCTTCTTCTGTCACAATTGTTCCACAGTAAACAACCAGACCATTTGGAGGTACTACAAACGACACAATGCAGGTTTAGATCACTAAGGAATGTGGCACGCTGTACCCATCAAAAATTGACTGCCAGCCCTTGAGACTTAAAGCAGAGTTGAAATTCCCAAATTTTTCATTTTCCCTTTTCCCCACCTCATTGCCTCCCAGGTCTCTACAATCCAGTGCACCTGTACCAGACATGCAACTGCTTGTTAAACCCAAGAGCTTGCAAGCTCACAGCACCCAGAGAAAGGCTGAGCAGCCCCTGAAGCTTTCCTGGTCCTCACACGGTGATTTACAGACAGACCATCCCAAGGAAGGCCACGGGCCAGGGTAAAGTCAGTAACAATTAACTCTTCCAGGGCTCATTTGAGATGGCCTGGGTCTGCTCCCTCCCAAAATGATGGCAGCTCCTCATGCCATGCATAAGGCCCACAGAAGTTTCTGCCTGATAGAAAATCACTACTTTAATGCAAATGCACTCTTGCAGAACATACAGCTCTTAAATCTGGCCAAGTTTAGCAAAGTCAGCACAAAGAACAGAATCATGAGCCCACTTACTAAAGTCAAGGACCACCTTACTATTCTAGTCCCAAAGTCCACCCCTGAAGTAGCCATCCAAGGGCAACATACCTGGAGTATCAGTGCAAAACAGCAGCACAGGCCAACAGATTTGATTAGCAGAAAACTGCATAGTGCAGGAACTTAAGGCTGCTTCCAAGAAAGGGAAGTGTGCCAGCATCCATACAAGCTAGAAGTTACCTTTGTTATAGAGTTTCAGTCTTTGCTGTACAGATGTAATGGCTCCCAGTACTGAAAGGCGATTCACTCGAGACTTTATGTTGGAGGCAGTGCCAAACTCGTCCGCTAACATTTTTGCCACTCGTGAGATCTGGTCTTTGGGGGGAATGATCAACGAGATCATGCTGGTACCATTGCTGGGGAGGGAAAAAAGGGATGTGAGCAGGCAGCAAAGCAAAAAGCACCCCAGACCACATTCCATGTACACAGTTCTCTCCTCCCTCCCCCAAGGATGCTTCTTCACTGTTTTTGGTGTAATTCTCCTTCTGCTGGACAATAATGGGAGAGGAAACAAAACAAAACAGGCTCTTCTTCAGTGTTCAGCCTCTACCAAGCAAGTCCTCCAGAAGCTGCTTGTTTAACCTGGGATACCACTCTGGGAAGAAAGAACACATGTCAAGGCTCAGGGCTGTGAGCTGAAGGCATGGAAGCAGCTCCCAGCAGAGATTATTTAAAACAATGCAGCCACATACTTTAAGGACATCTTAAAGCCCATTCCATTTGTTCTCAGACAGCTGGAGCACTAAGCAGCCCAAGTGCTGTCTTAATATGTTGTTTTCTTCAGATTAATACAGAAAACTGTACTGAAGGATCCCTTTGTCACAGTGAGTCTTTTCTGCTTTCCCACTATCACTTTTTCCCCCAGAGCAGCTCATCAGCTCTGGCAGCTGCTTTAACTAAACTGTGCTAAGCACACACTGCTGCTTCACCAGCACCAACCCCAGGCACAGAGTCAGGGGATAAGACACCACAAATCACAGAACAGGCTTAAATTAAAGGAAAATAAGTTTGATATTCGTTTTTCCTAGGGCTCTGGGGTGAGTCCTGCAAAAATCTTAATCCCCAAAGCCACCTTGTGGTTCAAATCCACCCAAAGCCAAAAGGAAAATCGGGGAAGTTCCCCTCTGCCTTCCAGCAGGTACCTCCCATTTGCCATTGAAGTATCCCAGATGTCTGAAGTGCTGCCTCTGCATTGTCTCAGATTTAACCCAGACCTCATGCTTCCCATTAAAGTAATGGCATAAAAATCAAATCCCTCATCATATCCCTCCAGCCCTCTCAAGGGCAAACCAGCTAAGCTCTGTGAAAAAACCTCTTCCCAGGATTCTGAGTCAGAGAGCCAACAAAGTGCTTTTCAGACATCAAAACCCAGGGTTTTGGTCTTTTACATTTCTTAGGAGGAGGAGACTAACCCAGCCCCTGCTCGCTGCTGTTTCAGGCTGTCATGCACCAGTGTCCTGCTGAAGTGTTTGGGCTACAGAGGCAGCAGGGAAGTGCTTTAAAAAGCATCACTTCATTAACCTCTTTACACAAGTTGTACAGCCCTCTCTCCCAAAGATCCTCAATCCAGGCCAAGTTGAAACAGAGGCTGATAGGTCAAATAAGTCCCTGACCTTAAAGACAACTAATTGGTTTTAATATCCAATCAAGAAAGCCACAAAGCGACACTTGCCAGCGTTATTCCCAGGAGGAGCTCTGAGCCATGCTGACAACTCTCAGGCTTCCAGGTCACACCAGCCAAGAGTATTCCATATCCCACTCAATTAAAGCAGTTAGCTACCCCAGTGAATGGCACCAGCCTTAGGGGAGAGATAATGGCTACCATTCCCAGCAGGCTCCTTTGAGGAAGAGGCTGATCAGGATGAAAGCAACTCTTCCCCACTTCTCTACAAGCAGCACTCCTGAGTTATCTCCTCCTCTAAAAGAAGAAAGTCTTAAGACTTCCCAGAGATTAGAAAGCTCTGCACATCACACCTAAATTCTTGCATCACCTAAAGGCATCCCAGCATGGCAGGTGGGAAGTGGGACTGTGATGCCCCTTGGGCACTCCATGGCTCTCCTGCGAGGAAGGGATTTCCTACCATTTTTCCTGAACTGAGGACGGAAGAGAAAGAGCAGAGAGTGAGTCCTGTCACAAGTGGCCTGTGAGAAGAGGCCAATTCCCCCACCTACAAACTCCTTACATGTATTTGCAGAGAGCAAGAAGGTCCCTGCAGAGCCTCCTTTTCTCCAAACTGAGCCCCACCAGCTCCCTCAGCTGCTCCTCCCAGGAGGGTCCACTCCAGACCCTTCCCCAGCTCTCTGCACAGCAAGAAGGAAGGCTGGGTGTGCACTCCCAAGAGCAATTCTTCAGTAAAGAGTCATTTGTAAAGCTCCCTTCAGTTTTCAAATGCAAGTCACCCCTCAGATGGCAGCCCCTGTCCTGTGCTGTGTCCCACTGCCCCACAAACACCGGTGCCAGCAGAGCTGCTGGTCTGTGCACAGCTCTGTGCATTGGATCCTACTGGGGCCACTGGAGCTGGGGGTTATTTATCCTACCCACAGCACCTGATCCATCAGGCACTGCTCCTTAGGAACACCCCACCCAAGGGAACACAGAGGCCTTCACAAGCACTGGGGATTTATTAGTGCAAACAAAAGGGTCTCTCAGAGGATGCACTTCCCCTTATTTCAATCTACACCTAGTTCAACACAGCACAGTACTGTGCTTGGGCCAATCCTTCAGTGAATTCCAGTCGGGATTTGTTTCCAAAAGCACCCTGCACCACCAACATCAAGTGCACTTCTTGGGTTTGGCATGCTTCATCACTATTTACACAGCCAAAGCTATTTCAGGCTCTTACCAACTCCTGCAGAATCCAGCAAAACAGCTGGCATGCAGCTTGCCACAGGAGCAGCTCAAGGCACCTTCAGGCTGCTGGGAGCCCAGAGCACAAGGAGCCAGCCACCTTGCCACCATGTCCCCAGGCACCCAGCACCCCAAGGGGTCACTAAACAATCAACCAACCAAAGACTGAGACCAGCAAGACATCAGCTGAAGCAGGTGGGCACCAGGACTCAGGGTGGCTGCAGAACTCCCTCACAGGCTGCCAACACCTTGTTACCTGACCATGCAATAGCAGCTTTCCTCTCTCAAAGCAAGCTTGCACCTGCATGTGACCCTAATGCAGCATGGCAGGGTCTAAAAAACCCTGTGGATGCATCTGCTAAATTCACCCCAAGGAGACAAAAAGTAGCAAAGAGTTTCTAAGAAAGCTGCTGTTCAAAAACATTCAGAAAAAATAGGTTATTCTGCAGAGTAAGACAATTTCCAGGTCTCCTCTGGGTCTTTGCAGCCTCCACAAGATAAAAGGTATTTCTGCAAATGCCTTGCCATCCCCTCCAGAGCTGAGGGCTCTGGAGTACACTTACCTGGGAATAAGGTAAGGAATTTCCCCTGAATCATCCTAAGGCCTCCCAAAAGGGGACACAACTGCACCACACACCTGCTATGGGGCACAGCCAAGTGCTCCATCAAGATCAGGGCAGTGCTCACACTGCCAGCTTGGGGTCAAATGTGCCAGGAGCTGCTTCTTCCCTGCCTCACCCACAGCACTCCTGAAGGAAGCACGGACCCCATTCCAGGTTACATCCCACTTTCACAGCAGTGCTAAGGTTTTCCCCCTGGTTCAGCACACCCAAGTTCCACCACAGCAGCTGGGAGCTGATGCTTTCAGACTGAGCTGAGCCAGGGACTTGCAGCAGCTCCAGCCAGTTGCTGTCCCTGCCCTGTGAAGAGAGCCTGCACAGCTGCCAAGGAGCTGCCACTGCAACCCAAGGATGGGATGCTCTGAGATGTTTGCTCTGGAGGGAAGCAGCACAACCAGTGCCACTGCAAAGGGGACTGGGGCTGACAAAACAATCAGGAGTGTGAAGGGCACCAGCCCACACACTGCCAAGCTCTGGAAAGGCAGAAGCCCTGCACTGCCTGGTGCTGTGGGTACTGCTGGCAGTGCCAGCCCTGCCAGCAACGGGCAATTAGCTACGATTTATCACTACCTGCAATGAGCAGATTGGGTATCTCTAGCACAGAACATGAGGATCAGGGCCCCAGCTTACCTAAACCACAAAAGGCAGGCTCTAGCTTTCTCCTACAGCCTGCCAAAGGGTTGTTTGAGGGAAAAGGGGAAGCAAAAATAAGCACATTCTGCTCTCTGGAGACAGCGAGTTCTTCAGAAAAATCAAGGTTTGTGGACAGGACAGCCTTTCTATTATTAAAATTCCAATGTTACTACAGTTAGAATTTCAGTCAAATGTACCACCAAACAGCTTTCCCAGACACAGAAAGACCTCAAAGTAACTGCTGACAAGTGATCACAGCAAGTGACAGTGTGGGCAGCACTGAATCACCACTAACCCAGTTCCAAAAAGCTGGAGGGGAGAGCCTTGCCACTCTTCCTGCAAGCAGGTGCTGTGGCACCCAAGCAGGTGCTTTCACTGCAAGGAAAGGAGGGATCATCCAACAGCCCCTCCCTGTGCTGTGGTACCGCCCAGGAGAACCCCTGGGTCCCTTCCAGGAGCAGGGATCACCCAGAGGACACTGGCAGCAGCTGGATCCCTGCTCCCAGCCCTCACCACACTCGGTACCAGGAGCAGGGCCTCTGTGGACGTGCTCTGGTCCAGCACGAGGGAGGCACCAGAGCAGGAGCCAAGTGCACAAAGCTGGCACTGCAGCCCATCTGGGACGAGCTGCCACGTGCACCCCGTGGCTGCTTTCCATGACAGCTGCCAGAGGAGCCTCCTGCTCTGGGTGACCATCTCCACCTGCAGGGCTTTGTCACCATGTTTCCATTCTCCTGCCCTCAGAAGGAACAGCTGAGCACATCCTCAGACCTTCAGCTTTCAGCTGGAACTAGAAAGTGGTTTTCCAAGAGGCTCCTACCACCTCACACAGCACTGTGTCAGTGAAACGGCTCCTGCACTGCCCCACCCCTCACACCAAACCAGCAGCACCGACCACAGCACAGACAACACCAGCAGTCTGAGGAGGAGCAGTCAGTCAACCTGTCTCCAGCAATTTGGGCTATGAGCAGGCACGGGAGAGCTTTAATTTCACAGACTGCTATATAAATAGCAGTGACTGGCCTGCCCTGTGGTATCAGAGACCTGACAAACAGCAGCTGAGCTGTAGTTGCTCCACAGTGAAACATTTCACACTAATAGCACACTGTGGAATGCAGGGTACAGAGGCAAGGGAGGGAGGGCAGTCATTCCCTAGGACTCAAAATGGGCTTATTCTTACATACACACAGCTTCATGAGCATCCTGCTTTCCCCAGGAACCAAGGGCAGCATGAGGCCTGTGTGTGACTGCCAGGAGCACAGAGCCAACAGCTTCCAGATAACCTGACCCCAACCACATTCCACAGCTAGGACGCTTTCCATGAAACAACTGTTGCCACACACTGCTGCAAGCCATGTCACCTTCCCAAGGTAACCTGCTGGTCTCCATCCAGGACTGTGGATCACTGCGCAGGCACAACGTATTCCAAGGAGCCCAGGCTGCCTGGACACCAAGGCCACCCAAGCTATATGATGGCTAAACCAGTTCCATGCACAGCCAGCAGCAAGACAGATGCCAGCAGTATCTCTGTAATCCAAGGCAGAACTCCATCAGGCACATCCCAGAGGTCCCAAAGAGCTGCTTTTGAACCAACATCCACAGCGCTGCAGGCGCATGGTATTTCAGCAAAGGACCAAGTTCAGGGCACAGTCCACAAAATCAGTGATGTGAGGAAAGAATATTTGAGGGGTTTTGATGCTGTATCTGAGCAGAGATGTTGAATGGAGTGCCATAGAAAAGAAGTGTCCTTTGGTACAGGCAAGTACAAAATTGCTGGTTTGGGTTCCCCTACAACACCCAGGCCATCAGACACTCCCCACTCATCCCTGCCCTGTGTGCAAGAGCACTGACCTTGCCAGAGGGAAGTTCTACACGTGCTCTTGCAACTTATGAATTATGGCTGTGAAACACAAACAGGTCACAGCTGTGCCCTTTAAAGATTTAATGTCTTTTAATAAGACAAAGCCTTCATCAAATAGAAAATGGCTCAAGTCCACTTGAGATGCCAAATCTAGAGAGACCACAACAGATGCAAGAGCTGCACAACTTTTCCTGGAAATGCTGCCAGCCTGCTAGGAAAAAGCAAGGAATCTCAAGAGTCCAGGATCCCTCAGTGCTTCAGAGGACATGTCACCTGGACACCAAAGACTGCACTGCCTGTGAGAATATCAGTTGAATGCTCTGCAATAAACCCAGCCAACACGTCTCAGCCTAAATGCTGCTTGGAGGCAACAGTGTTTTGTGATGCCTCCACCAGAAACAGCTGAAATCCCCCTCCCTGCTCAGCCCATGGGCCCAAAGCACAGCTCTGAGCAGGACACAAACACCACACAGATACCCAGGCAGAGTACACAGCACTGGGGAGCCAAGTGGGACCCACCACAGTTCAGTGTGGAACTCAGCCAAAAGCCAACAACTTTCTACAGCACAATTTCAGCAAGAACCTTACAATCCCCACCTCAAAGGTGTCCTGCATTTCACCCCAGCACGCAGCAGAACACTGGATCATCTCCTAAAAGGCAACATCAATACAAGTCATTCCTCAAAGGCTTCCAGGTCATTCAAAGAAGGGTATGAAATATGGAAGGGACCAGTTCCTTAGCAAAAGTAAGGCAGAGTTCACCTCTCTGGATCCACTGACACCTCAGGAGCAGAGAAAAAGGACAAGATGGGGGCAGGGTGGGTATAAGGAGAAGATCTGCAGAGTCAGGAGACCAAGCAACTCATTCTTCAGGAATCCTTTTCAGCATAAGCATTAATTAGAGAAATCGAGGCCCCCCTCCCCTGAATTGAAGACACACCCCAGACACCAAATTCCTCCATCAGTCTCTGAATGCCACCTCTCCCCTGGACAAAGGAAAACCACTTAACTGCACAGCATGAGACCGTGCAGTTATTCCACCATGACTCACACAGTGCCAGGCTCTCCTGCTGTAGTCCTGCTCCAAAGCCCAAGACAGGAATCTTGTATATCATTCTCCTCTAACGCTGGCAGACCGGATAGAAAAAGCACTTCATGTAACCAGAAGCAGCTTGAAGGCAGGCAGTAAGACCATCCTGGAAAGGTATCCTGCCCTCCTACCGTCACCCACTGACCTTCTCAGGGAGGAAAGGCCTCCAGATGCCACCCAAGCTCTGAGTGGCAGCCAGAGAGAGAAGCACCCAGCCAGAACCCACCCTGGAAAACACAAGTGAGCCTCGTTTCCTCAGTGCACCCCTGGCTCCAGCAGCCAGGGAAAGCTTCCCACAGGGAGGCAGCAAATGGCTGCTTTAGCAAAGGAGCAGAGGCAAGTCTGGCTGGAGCCTCAGCAAGGGTCAGGCGAGGCAGTGCTTCCCCCTGAGAGCCTCCGGCCGCCTGCCAGGAGCTGCCTCCTGAGCTCAGCTTCCCTCACTCCCAGGACACAAAGGAGGTGAGACAAGAATCAGGTCACAGACTTCTCCTTCTCTACACAGCACAGTGTGGCCAGCTCTCGTGTGTCTGAGGGCTGCACAGGTAGCAGGTGACAGTGAGCCCTTGGCCCCTGGGCCACCAGGCACCACCTGCCCCGAGGGACACATCAGCAGCTCCATCCCCAGCCAGGGCCAGCTCGGACAGTGCTGCTCAAGCCACCACCAGCACCCACATCCCAAATTAGCCATGCAGCTCCAGGAGCTTCCTCCCAAGCACAGAATCAGCACAAGTGGATCCTGCACACCCCACGGGGAAGGTGAATCAATGACTCTCCAAAATCCTTGGATCAAAGGCAAACACACCACAAAACATAACTGCATAGGCATGTTTTGAATAGGCCTTATTGGCTGCATCTGACCTCATGCAGAAAGCCCGGATGCCCAATTACTGGGAAGTGGAACAGACATTTCTGCACTTCAGACATTTGTGACTCACTGGGAGGCTCAGTTTTGCCATAGCTCCCCTGCTCTCCCTCCTCCTTCTCCAATTATTAATGCTCCAAGTTTAAAAGACTTGTTGCATTATGCTAATGGGCCATTTGGGTACAAGATGTACACTGAGGGACTGAAACAAATCCAGATTTGCTTATTAAGATGCTAATGCCCCAGAGCTACATGGGAATAGGTGGCTAACAGGGGGGAAAAGAAATCCAGTTGCCACAAAGCCAAAAAAGTCTGTCCTCTTTTGAGGTGCTTGTTCCCATCTCCTAGGACATCATTCCTCAGGGGCTCATTCATTAGCTCGATGTGAATGATGATCTGTGCATGAATCACACTGCTCACTAATGATTCACACAGTTGTAAAAGAGGTACCAGGCTGCTGAACAGCCACGGGCTGTCAGACACTTGCTGGAGTTCTGATCTGGAGCCATTCTCCCAGCTCAGGTCCTCCTCAGCCACTTGCTAGTGAGCACTCTCCAATCAGCACTTCTTAATTGTTGCTGTAACTCAAAAGGAACAGGTACAGCAGGCAGGTGACAGCCCAGGAAATGTTTTACAGCAATTAGACAGAGGCAACCAGCAGGATGTCAACAACCCTTTGGACATTCTCCCTGGCTCCAGTTGTCATCGCACCTGGCACAGCTTTCTCACACCACCCACTCTCAGACCACTGAAACATGAGACACTGCCTTAGTCCTGAGAGGTCTGATCAGCCCTGCTCACATGAAATCCGCTTTCAGCTTCCACCCCAGCACTGTGGACACAGGCAGCCTGAACAGATCCAACAGTCAGAGCAGGGAAATGGTCTGGAAGCAGCTGCTGTACATCCCACATGGCTTCCTGCCACAGTGCCTTCAGCTATCCCTTCTGTCCTGGACTGTACTCTATTCCAGCCTCTTTGCTAACACCTCCTCCTTCTCCTCACACCACCAGCAGCAAAAGGCAGTATTAACACTATAGCCTTTACCTCTCACAGAAACATGACCTCCTTTAGGAACTCCCCCAGCCACAAGCAGGATGAGAAGCACGACTCAGAGGAAGCAATCTGCCTTGGGTAAGAACTTAAACCACAACCTGTTCCCTAAACACTCCACACTAATGGCAGATCACGAAGTCAAAGCTGAAAATTCAGAGAGTAAAGCTCAATTCCAACTGCCACCTTGCAGACCCTCCTCCTCCAGCCCTTGTCCCACCCATGTGTCACATTTCCCACAGAGTGACAGACAGCCCAGCTCAATGCCAGCTGACGCAGGACTTTGCTACAAGAGAGGTCCACTGCAGACACCAGCTCACGGGAAAGATCCTCAAGGCTATCCCATGACTGGCACTAGCACAACATACCAGCACTGCAACCTAAATAACACTGCACGAATTGGAAAGCCAAGGACCACCTTGCCATGGCTTTGCCCTTCCCAGATGGACCAGCTCACCCTGGCCTGGGGCAAGGCCTCCATCCTACTCCCCATTCTAAGGTGAAAGCTGCAGAAACAAATCCTATATCAACAGTTAAACTGTCCCAGAGCTCAGATCTGAGGCACAGCCACAATGACAAACAGATCCTGGTAAAGAAAGTAGGGAAAGAGATCCCAGCTGCCAGGCTGGGAGCAGGGGAGGGAGACTCTGGATCAACACATTTCTGGCAGTGCAGCCAGGCACCAGTCCCAGCACTGACAGACCTCACCAAACGCTCCTCCTGGTGTGACATCCCTTTAAGACAAGAGAGTTGCTCTGGTAGCTGCCTGGACATGGTGGTGGTGTCACACTCACTGAAGCATGAGCACAGCCTAGATCTGCTGTGCTGTGTCTGGTATGGAGCAGGAGGATCCACACTGGAGTCAACTCAGCTACTGTCCCACAGTAATCCCAGCACAACTCCAACTTCAGCACCACCAGCACAACAATCCACCCACAGGCAAGTGCTGCAGGAGCTCTGCCTAGTTTAGGAGGGGAATACACTAATTTAGGAGGGGAGTTCCCTGAGGCAGCACAAGAGAACCCAGCACCACCAGTTTCCCAGGACTTTGTGCTCAAGAAACTGGGAACGAGGCAAAGCTGTCCAGGGCACACTTGCCACTGACCCATCTTCCCTGACTGCACCCCAGCAGCTGTGCTGCCACAGCTCTCCCTGCTGTGGTGTCAACTCACAGCAAGGTGAGCTCTCAGGCCACTTTTGGAAAGGCCCAGCATTCTCACAGTGGAACAGGTCAAGTCCATCTTGTCCCCCAGAACCACCAGGTTGTCCAAACACATCTCAGCCCTGCCAAGCTGCCTGGTCCCACAGCAGCACCATCCCAGGACATCCCAGTGCAGCCTCCCATTCCTGTTCCACAAGGCTGGGAAACAGCAGCAGCTTGTGGCTAATTCCAAGGTTGGGCTTTTCCACCAGGACCGGCAAGACTCCAGATGGACTGCAAGAGAATCCATCTGCAAGTGATGCTCTCTGCAACACAAGCTGGGCAAATCTTTCCTGTCTAAGCAACAGGTGAGCTTGTCCACCCTCAAGCAGAACTATGTTTCATTTTCCAGGAATTCAAGAAGAACTATGTCTCTCTTTGCAAGAATTCCCACATATTTTCAGGCCTCTGTCCTTCCTGGTGACTTTATTTCTCTCATTTCTGGTTTCTCCCATATAGCAGATGGAAGTGTCAACATGGCAGAATCCAAACCCAGGCAGGAACTTCATCACTCTGCTTTCCCAAGGCTCTGGAGACACCAAGACTTCCCCTTCTCTTGCCAAAGCTCCCTTTTCCAGCTTTGAAACATTTCTTCCAGTTACAACCAAAACAAATTACTTGTTCAGACTTCATTTCTGCATTTGTCCTGTTTGACCCACCTTCCAGAGCACGTAATTTGGCAAAATGTTCTTCTACACACCAACCTCAGTTGTGTTTGCAGGCAGTGCCTTCAGAGATGCCTCAATCTTCACCTCCTCTTTTCCTAATTCAGTAAAATAACCAAGGACTACAGCTCCCAACAGAGCAAGCTCAAGGCAGGGGAGATGTCTCAAGAAAGCAGGTTCCTGAAGGTTTCACCATTGTAAGAGCTCCACACCCTGCACCAGCTCACCCAGGGTCTGGAAGCCCACCTAGCCACAGAGCTGCTGGCACCATTTCCAAGCAGAGCTGTGTGCAGGAAAAAGGCATTTCTAACATCTGGAGAAGTTTCCAAACATGATTCAGATGTGACATCTCAGGTCCTCTCCCAGCAAAGACACTGCCTGTTGTTGCTGATACTTGATTTTGCCAAGCATTTACAGCTTAGATTAGCAGAAAACCCTGCCCATAGCCCAGCTAACTATTCAGAACTGCAGAGACCAAAGGAACAAAGAGGGATTGTCAGTTTAGCACTGACACTGGAAAACTGCATGAAGCAATGGCAGAAAAGCCCTGAGAGGGAATAAAGGAAAAACAGAGTGGCTAATGCTGCTTCTACTTGGGCTGCTGCAGCCTCCACAGAGAAAGACACAGCTGCAGCTTCTGGGGGGGCCCAGTGTTTCCCCATATCTGTTCTACAAAACTGAACTGTGGACTGAAGGCAGAATTAATCCCTCTGTAGGGGAAAAGCAGAGATGTCTGAAGAAAGTCTGAGGACTCCAAGCTCTCAGAGACGAATGACAAGGTTAAACTTCTGACAAGGCTCATCACCAGCCTTTCACTCCTATCTCCTTCTGGCCAGAAAGGTTAATTGCCTGCAGTGCTGAACTCGGCCCCACTGCTCCTCCTCACACCCCCTGCAGAGCCCAGCTATCCCCCTTCACCTCACCAAATCAGAAACTCCAAGTCATCCACTCTGTACAGGATCACACAGTTTGCAATTCAACTTTGGAAGAGCTGGGAGGAAATAACTTCTGGTTTAGGAAGCAAGTCACAGATAACAGCTCCTTCCAGTCCCTGCCAGCAGAGACAGGGTTTTGAGGTGGGGTCAGGGAGTTAAAAATTATTTTTCATTATTTTGAACTGACAGATTATTTCTATAGACATCAGTGAGAAAGCCAGCTTTCCTTATCAGGGCTGGGAAAATAACACAGGGCATTCCTGCTAGGATGTTACCTCCAAGTCTGAGAGGCAGACCTACCCCTGCTGGCCTTCAGCTGATCAGCTTCTGGGAAAGCTGAAGTTTTAATCTTCTCCCAGGGTGCTCTGACCAAGCACTGCCCCTTCCCTCATCAATCCCATAAACACACTTCCTGGCTCTCCTGCTCACTTGACTTTTGTGCAGATTCCACTGAGATTTTACCAGAAGAGCTGGATGCGAGCAGAGGTGCCCCAACCACCACATGCCAAGGGAATGTCTAACTCCAGCTTCCTCCATTTCCCGTCCCTTTGATCCCCTGCAGGAACAGCCAGCACATGAAACTGGGACACTGCTGCTGGGTCACTAATGGAGCACATGAGTAAGGGAAGGTGGAGACGCCACCGAGGCCCTGGGCCTCTACATCACCCTCTTTAAAGGCTTTGCCCCCTAACCCACCCCAGAACAGGTCTTCCTACTCCACAGGAAGAGGAAGTGACTCTCCCAAAGGCCGGAAAAGCCTGTTCCACTGCCTCACACCTCCTGTGCCGGGGAGCCTGAGCCTTCTGGGGGCTGAAGCTGCAGCACCTCTTCTCCTTACTGGACCCAAACTAGGATAATTTTGGCTAGGACTCCCTAGAAGACACCAAATCGGCATCACCTTGCTCAGACAAGACTCGCTGGCACCAGCATCACCTTCCTCGGGTGCTGGTTTAGCAGCTGGCACAGATTAAATTAAGGAGCAGCAGTATCACCACAGCCAAGAGACGTGCTGGATCCAGGGGGCACAGCTAAACCCCCTACACAGCTCTCACTGCGCCTGTGGCACCTCTGCTGTGCAGTAGAGATGTTCCAGGGATCACTGGAAGAGGAGAGACAGGGGGACACTGGGCTGTGGCCCCAGGAAGCCAATGCCCCCAACAGCCTCCTGCCCTTCAGCCTCCCCTCTCCCAGGGGCTCTCCAACACCAGCTTGAACTTTCTCTGCAACATCCAGCTGTCCCAAACAACACGAGAGCTGACACTAACCTGGGCACATTTCGAATCAGGGAGAGACAAAACTCCAACTCTACATTTCCAAAACCCACCCAGGCTCCCTCAGTGCTCTTGCACAAAGTTATGCCACAAACTCCAAAGGACGCCTGGAGCTTCCCAAGCCCTTTCGCCTTCCTGGGACCCCTGTGAGCACAAGCCGTGCTGCCCACACCATGCACAGGCACAGCCCAGTGATCAGCTGGGGCAGCCAAAGTCCACTGTGCTGCAGGGAAGGGCAGCCCAGGCTCTCCACTCCCTTCTCCCACCCACCATCCCTGCACAGCTGCATCATAAATCAGAGTAAAATATATTTAGGGAGCCCTGTGGCTGGAGTTCCCCGCCAGCGTGGGTTAGTTTTCAGCTGAACGACTCCACACACAGAACACGCACCAGCACTGAGGACATGGCAAGACAGCAGCCTGGCCTCTGCCAGCTGGCCCCAGGCTTTTGGGGAGCCACAGCACGCTGCCAGAGGTGCCCCAGCTACAGTAACACCTACTCAGGTGAGCCTGTAGAAACTGGAGCCGCAAGGGTGGCTACGGAGTGACCCTTCATTTTTATTTTATCACGCTGTCCCTAGAGACACACTTTCTTCGCTATTTTACAGCCCCAGAATCCTGAGGTCCAACAATTCCTCAAGCCCAAGCAGGTTCCCAACAGATGGAACCAGCCACTGTCAAGCTGTCCTCTCAAACAGGCACCTTTGCCACAGGGCAGGCAGCAGGAACAGACGAACTGGTGGGCTCAAAAAAAAAAAAAAAAAAATCCAAGGATGATATAAGTGGGATTAGACACTTTAAACTTCCCACTGTCCAAACTTTGCAAGAGCTTGCTTTCAGGGAAATGGAGCCGAGCACTTGCACTGGGAGGGGAAGGGGTGAGAAAGATCAAGTAACTGTCAGTAAGAACAGCACTGAGTAAGTGCTGCCTCAGCCCCTGCCTCCCTGCGCTCACCCCGCCGCCTCCCCGGCCCAGCCGGTCCCTTGGGAGAAGCTCAAGGCTGCACGAGGGACAGAGGAGCGTCTCCTCCGGCTGGAATCCGCCTTTCCGCGGTGCCAGCTGGCACGGGGCGGCCGGACGGGCCGGGAGCGGGGCGGGCAGCGGGGCCGGGGCCACGCACCTGTGCCACCCCGCGGGCCGAGGGGAGCCGCCCGCCCGGGGCCGGTGCGGGAGCAGCCGCGGGGCCGGCGGAGCCGGGGCAGCAGCGGCCCTTCCGCCGTGCGGGCAGCGCGGTCACGCTGCCTCTCCGCGCCTCGCCCGGCCCTGCCCGCCCGAGCCCGGCCCGCCCTCCCCGAGCCCCGGGCGGCCGCCGGGCCCCACGCGGCCGCACAAAAGGGCCCGGGCCGGGCTGCGCCTCCCGTCCCCCCGCCGCTCGGGCCCGGGCAGCGCCCCGCTCCCGCCGGCACCCCGGCACTCCGGGGCGGCGGCCCCGCGGGCCCGGCGCTCACCCGCGGGCCGCCTCCAGGCTCTTGATGAGCTTCTTGATCTTCCAGATCTCCACGTTGCGGTCGGCAGCGCTGGGATCGTCCGCCATCTTCTCCCTCCTCCTCCTCCTCCTCCTCCTCCTCCTCCTCCCGCGGCTGCAGGCGCTGTGTGGGGCGCGGCGGCGCGGGGCGGGCGGGCGGCGCGGCGCGGGGCGCAGGGGCCGGGTGTGTCCCGGGCGGTGCCGGTGCCGGTCGGGCCCCGCCGCTCGGTGCCCGCTCCCCCCGGCGCGCGGCGCTGACGTCGCACGCGGTGCTCGCGCTCCCCCGCGCCGCGCACCATGTGTTGCAATCGCCTCACATGGGGGCCCCTGACGTCATTTCCGGGGGGAGCCGGCAGCGGGGCGCCGCGCCATTGGACACCGCCCCTCCTCGCGCGCGATCGCGGGGCATTGTGGGGCGCGTAGTCCGAGGGGCGCCCGGCGGGGCGGGACGGGAGCGCGGGTCTCGCGAGAGCTGGGCGGAACGGCCCGCGCGCGCTTCAAGAGCTCGAGAGGGGCGATGGGGCTGGGCGGGGCAGGGAGAGAGCGAGGGGAAGGGAAAGCGGCAAAGCGGCACCAACCCGCGCTTTATCCAGAGCACAGGGCACAGCAGGGTGGCCACACAGCTCTGCAATATCCCCAGCGAGGGACACTGCACAGCCTCTCTGCACAATCTCTGCAGGGCTGGCACTGCCCAGGCAAGAAGTTGTGCCTCCTGTGCAGGGGAACTCCCTGGGCTCAGTCCCTGCCCTTCCTCTGGTGCCATTGCTGCCCCCGGAGCAGAGCCTGGCCCTGCTCTGAGCCTCCCTGCACACAGGGACACCCAGGGCTCAGGGCTCCTCTCAGCTGGGCTCCTCTGCAGCCTGAACAGCCCCAGCTCCCTCAGCCTTTGCTGGGCACCCAGATGCTCCAGGCCTTCCTCAGCTGCCCCACTGCAGGAGCTCCAGGTCCCTGCTGGGCTGAGGATCCAGAGCTGCACAGCACTGCAGAGGTGCCTCCAGGGCTGGGCACAGGGCAGGATCCCTCCCTGGCTGCTGGCAATGCTCTGCCTGATGTCCCCAGCATCCATTGGCCTCCTTGTCCCCAGGACACACGGCTGGGCAGGGACAGCTCTTTGTCCCCCAGGGTCCCCAGCTCCTTCCCAGCAGAGCTGCTCCAGCAGGTCCCTCCCAGCCTGTGCTGGTGTCCTTGGTTGTTCCTGCCCAGGTGCAGGACCTGCATCTGCATTTGTTGAATTTCAGAATGTTCCTCTCTGCCAATCTCTCTGACCTCTGTGGGGTCCCTCTGAAGGGACACACAGCCCTCAGGGGAATTGGCCACTCCTGGGAGCTTTGTGTCACTGGAGAACTCACATTGACCCCCCCATCCAAGTCACTGATGGACAAGTTAAACAATACCCAGTGCTGAGCTGTGGGGGACACAGCTCAGGAGAGCCCTCTGGGATGTGCCACTCAGCCAGTTCCCAGCCCATCCCGCTGTCCCTCATCCAGCCCACACTGCCCCACTTTGCCTAGGAACATTCCATGAGAGAAAGTGTTGAAGCCTTGCTGAAGTCAGGAGAGACAATGTCCAGTGCTGTCCCCTCGTTCATCCAGGGAGTTGTTTCATGGAGGAAGGCACTCACATGGGTCAGACATGACTTTCCTTTAATGAACCCATGCTGACTATTCCTGATCACACTCTGGGCCACCTCTGTCCCCTCTGGCCACCTGTTCTACACCCCACCCCACCCCTGTGCCCCCTTCCCCAGCCCCTGCCAGCTCACCTGGCCAGAGCATGGACTATGTCCCCCCTCTGGTCCCCTGCACCAGCCCCCTCCCCAGCCGTGCCTGATGCTGCCGATTTGGGGGTGCTGCAGCTGCTCCCTCACAGATCAGGGAGGCTGAAGGAGGCTGCCCGGAAGGCTGAGGTGGGAGCAGTGACTCCTGTCCTGAGGCACTGCTGCCTTCAGCCTCCTTCTGCTGTGCTCTGTCTCTGCTGTGCCCTGTCCCCGTAGCAGCCAAACCCTCAGCCCACAGTGTGGAAGGGCCTGTCCCTTGTGGCCTGTGAGTAGCAATATTTGGAGGAGGCCAGGAGGGGCAGGAGGCACAGGAAAGGACATGGAATGGGGTTTTTGAGCCACAGGGTCTCTGGGGCTGAGCAAGTATCAATTTCAACTCTCACAGGTATTTTTCCCAAGTGCACCTGGTTCCACTGCCCTTTCTAATTCTCCTGGGAGCAGTAGGACAGTGGATTACACGTGGTTTAGGAGCTGAGCTGCTGAGATGGAGGTGTTTGTGCCCCATGTGCCGGGACTGTGTGCGCCGAGGGGCCGAACAATGCACCTCGTGCCTCCCTGGCAGTCCCTCCCTGCCGGTTCTGTCCAGGGACTCTGCTCCAAGAGGCTCCCGCTGATGTTCCGCCTCCCCCTGCAGCTTCCACGCTGCCGTGGCGAGTCCTGCTCCATCCACTGCTGGCGGTTCTCCCACAGCATTCCCAGCTGGCTGACACGGCTCAGCGCTGCAGGAGCAGGAGACAGCAGAGCAGCTGAACTCCAGAGAACTTCCTCCTTGTTTCTCTTTGGAGCAGAGTATGGGAAAGGAGCCGTCCCACGGCACACGGGCAGCCCTTCTTGGGAAAGACTCCACCTCCCTTTGCTCCTTTTCGGTGCTGGAAGCACTTCCCGGGGAAGCCGAGCCTCTGGCGGCACAGGCAGCACAGCAGGTCCTGTCCCCACCCCGCACCTGCGGCTGTGCCGAGCTGGGGAAAAAGCTCTCAGGAAAGGTAAAGAAGCCACCGCAGGCACGTGGGGATTCCTGTGCCTGACTCACTCTCAGCCTCCCCTCCCCTGTTAGTCAGGCAAGAGCTGGGACTGGGGATCTGCTCAGTCCTGTTTGTGTCACTAAAGTTTTAAGATGACAGACCCCAGGCTGTGCCTGGCCCTGACCTGCTCCCAGCACAGAGGACACCAAGGGACGCAGGCAAGAACACAGCACAATCACTCAGTCCCTTTTTCCCTAAGTTCTGCAAAATGCTTAATTACTGCCAGACACAGACCAGACCATTTATTCCAGAGCTGCAGCACTGCTGGAGCTACAGACTTCCTAAAGTAGTGGCCTACATGGAAAATGAACCCTGAACAGCTTTTCCCTGGTGCTGGCAGTGCCTTCCCAGTAGTGGGACAGCAGTGCCTCAGGACAGGAGTCACTGCTCCCACCTCAGCCTTCCTGGCAGGTTTTCACAGCAAGAAACTGTTCTCAGCATGACACACATCACCTGATTTCACTGTTGTTTCCCCAGCTCAATAGTTCACCTTATAAAGGAGGAGCTAGAACAGCATATTAATAAATAAAGAACGTCTATGAAATATGCATTTAAATTGTGACAGGGACAATAATTCATTGAAGAAGTAAGGGCCAAGCCCGATCAATGATTCAGGACCCTGGAGGCAGTGGAGGAGTCTGAGGGCTCCACGAGCCCAGCAGAGAGGAAACGCGTGGGAGCAGCACCCTGGCCTGGAATGGCCTGGCCTGGGCTGGCCCTGCTGCAGGAACAGCTGCCATAGGATGGTTCATCAGCTGTTTTGCTTAAGGACATTTCCCTCCAGCACCTGAAATACCCAACTCGCTCTGCCAGTGAATTCTGTCTTTTTCTGTACTTTTATCCTGGGGATGGCTTTTGGCAGGAGCAGCAACAGCAGGGAATTCAGAAGAGAAGTCACCTGTGATCAAGCTTTGTAAAGATCATCCTCAGGAGATGCACAGCCATTGCTGCTGCCCTTGCCCCACCCAGGCCCAAAGCACGGTGATGCTGCGACAGAGCAAAGCACAAAGGCGTCACACCTAAACCACACACAGCTGGGTGGCACAGACAGCCCCTGGGAGCAGCAGCTGCTGTGGACATGCACTTCCTTAGCCAAGTGTTCCTCAGACCTTCCAGGGAAGCACCCAGCCACATGGTCCAAGTACACCACAGCCTGCACAGCCTGCCATTACCTGCCTGTGAGAAACTGATCTGCCACTTAACAGGGCTGGACCCACCCATAGGCAACTTTTGTCACTTGTACACCCATGGGACATCTGTGCTCACATGATCAGCCAGGTGACAGTCACACAGGCGGCACCGTAACCCCCATCCAGCCTCGAGTCAGCCACCAGAGCCAGGAGCCCCAGCCTCCACCAACTCCCCTGCTGAAAGCAAAGCACTGGATTTTGGGTTAAACTCCTCAGGCCAGCTGCAGTAAGGAGCACAACACTCCAGAGCGCTGTCAAGAGCCAAAGCACTGCCCCTGCCTCCCCCAGTGGCTGCACCAGGCACCTTCCTCTCGAGGCCAGGTGGTTTCCAGCTCCTTCTCACTTCAGGTATGCTCTCACTACTCTCTTAAAGTTTTAAATCTTGGTTCCTTCCCATCTGCAGCTTAACAGAGCTCACAGAATCAGCACGTGAGCTTCCCCCAACAGCTTCTTATTGAGGAATCTGTCTCAAGTGCCAGAACACAAAACATCCTTTCCACCCTCTTGAATACTTGAGCTGGCAGGACAAAGCAGGTGCAAAGCCAGGTTTCTTTCCAGTTGATGAGACACAGAGTAACAGATGGGGAAAAGGAGACACAGCTCCATTTATGCACCTCCACGGAAGGCTGGGATGCTGAAAACCACAGCAGGCAGGTGCTGCTCTGAGCCCAGAGCCTGTTTTGTAAGGCACAAAGTGCCTGAGGGTAAAGTCCCACTGCTGCTGCAGTCACAGGACTTGAGGCTCCTCCTGAGAGCAGCAGTGACACTCTCAGGAGAAGCCAACCTCAACCTGACATCAGAGACCTCTTTGCCTGTGAATGAAGCACAGGTTCCAGAAAGCTACAGCTGCCTGACTGTTCCCTCTGCAGCTCTCACGGCAGTGAAGTGCTCATGTTCTCCATCAAAGGCCAGGATACCAGGAATTCCACGTTGTACACTTTTCTGCTTTTATTTTAAAAAAAAATCCAGAATGGATCCAGTAACAGTTTTATTATCAAGGAAATTGTTTTACCATAAGCAGAGAACAGACACAGGATGGAGCAGAAGGCTCAGACAAGCAAAGTATTTAACTTCCACACTGCCTCTTTTGTAAGAAATAATGTTACAGCTGAGTTTGAAGCAGCCCCTTTCCTTCAGAACAAGGGTACCAGCCTAGCTCAGGGCTAAAAGGTCTCTAGCAACATCTCCAGCCTTGCCCCTGCTGCTCACAAGCCTGCACCTGCTCCCAGGTGCTCAGATCCACAAGGAGGGGCCATGCAGGCCTAATTCTCCTCCCCATTCCAGCACAGCTTCCATCTCCACTCTCCAATTTAGTGACATGGTTTCCAAGCTTGGATCTCAGATTTACTACACCATTGTGTCAAGTATTAAATGATCAGCCAGTCCCCAGGTGCCTCAGGGGAACACACCAGGGCCAAACTTGTAACTTTGTCTGGCATGAATTAACTTTCATCAAGTGACAATTTATCTAGCAGACACATCACTAAGTTTATACATTAATGAATTTTATATATAGAATACTGCAAAAACACAGTAAGTCTGAATTCTGCCCCTTGCTGCTCAGGAAGGTCCCTTCTCTCCCAAGCATCAAGAAAATCGACCTCTTCATCATTCTCTAGTCAAGGCAAGACAGAGACTCCTTATTGCTTCTCTTCCTTCTGATCTCCTGGACTTCCAGAGCCCTCTCGCTCTGAGGCCATCTGTGAAAAAATTGGTTTATTAGTTGTGGTAACAACAAGCTGCTTCTCCTGGACATTTTTCCCTGGCTGGCTGCTCAGCTCAGCTCCAGCCTGGAGAACGAGCAATGTCCACTGGAGAAGGGAAATCTTCATCTCTGCCTGAGCTCTGAGAGGGAGGAAACAATCTTCCCATTATTACCTTTCCCAGGGGATGTAACAAGCCTACACTGCAGCACCGGAGGGCTGGTCTGACATCAGGAAAGCAGCTTTCCCCAGTTAAGGACAGCTTAGCACCACCAAGGTCACCTGGGCACTGTGCCACTGCCATCCTGGGAGAGCTCCCTGCACAGGTAAGCACACACTGGCCAGGTTTCCATGGGTGGGAGGGCCTTTCACTGGGAAGGAGGTGGAGAAGAGAATCCCAATGGCCTTCTACTGTGGCTTTAGGCACTGAACAGGAAGGACATTTTAACATTACCCTTAAATAAGGTCAGGAGTGACTTTACTCCTTCAGGCACACCATGTGCTGAGGAGAAAGCCCTCTCCATGCTCTTCTGGATGCTCCTTATTAGGAGCTTCCCCTTTTCCATGGAATGCTGGACAGTAACAGAATACCCAGCTTGGAGGCATGGCCAGGATTTCAGGCCTCCATCTCCCCCTGCCCTTCCTTCAGCCAGCGTCACTCACAGGGAGCTGCACAGAAGCTCAGCACCACCTCCCAGTCCAGCTCTTACCCAAGAGTTCAGTGTCCTCACACCCTGCTAACCCAGCTCTTACCTGGAGTTCAGTGTCCTGACTCTCTCCCAGCCCAGCTCTCACCTGCAGTTCAGTGTCCTGACTCTCCCCTCCCCATCCCAGCGCTCTGAAAGTGAACTGACCACAGACCTACCTTCTTGTATGCCATTTCAAAGAGTTTCAGGGAAGCCTGCTGCAGGCTGGTTGCTGCCTGCCTGATGTTCTCTCCTGTTTCACTATCTTTACGAGCCAGAAGTTCTCTCATTTTAGCGATTTCTTCCTTTAATTTGTTGCACTGCAAATAAGACACAAAACCCCAAGGTGAAATGCTGCACTTGTTTCACTGAGAATCTCCATCCTGTCATTTCACCACCTACTGGCCACAGCAAAACTACCTTTTCGTGCCAGAAGCCATGAAGTTAAGCCTCAAAGTGAGTCTGCAGGGCCTAGGACTGTGCCCAGTTCCCAGTGGGCACCTGTCCACTTCACTAACAGCGTCCCAGTTGGCATTAATGGAGCTCTGTTTGCTGTCTGGGCAGAGGCGCCAAGGACAGAGCCCTGCAGGGCCTGACAGCTGGCCAAGGCTGTGCTCTGTGCCTGGCACAGCTCACCTGTGAGTCAGCCATGCCAGGAGCAGGGAAGGGAACAGAAAGCTGGTTTTCAGGGATATTTCAGGCACTGTCAGGGAGCCAGCAGGCAGGGCTGCTCCTGCCCTGGTTAATCCGTGTGTTACCTGTGGGAGCAGGAGCTTGGAGCAAACCAAACAGAGCAGGCTCATCCCAGCCCAGAGTCATGTGTCAGTCCCTCCACCCAGGCTGGCATTCCCTCCTTCCCTGGCAGGCTGCTGGAGAGGCAGCCCCGGGCACCAGGGCTCCTGGGGACAGCTGTGCCAGCAGGGATCACGGGACACACCACAGGAAGGGGACAGGGAGTGACGGCCACCACCAGCACCTAGCCAGCACAGGCTGCTACCAAGCACTGCCACCCACCTCCCCCAGGAAGTTATAGGGAACAGTCCCTGCAGGGAACAGGGATGTAGGCTGTGTGCTCCTGTGAGAGAATACTCCAGTGATCAGCATTCCAAACAGAGCCAGCCAGTATCATGGAATCACAGAACCATTTGGGTGGGAAGGGATCTTAAAAACCATCTCACTGCCCCCCTGCCATGGCCACTCAACCAAACTGCTCCAAGCCCCAATGTCCAACCTGGCCTTGGACACTTTCAGGGATCCAGGGGCAGCCACAGCTTCTCTGGGCAACGTCACAGGGAAGAATTTCTTCCCAATATCTGAACTTAGATTCTACCAGTTCAAAACCACTGTCCCTTGTCTGGTCACCATCTGCTGGCTGAGAAACCACCCTTCAACTGACCAGAGGCTGCTACCAATGAACTGTAATTGTGTTCCCTTGGACACCTCAGAGTCCCCAGAAGCCCTTTTATTCTGCTTCCCAGAGTTGTTAACTTGGTAATTGGGCACACTCTTCTAAACTTGGCTTTTGAAATTCACAATACACCACACCTCAGAGCAGTGTGAAAAGCACTCTTAGATACTAAATATCCATTTCACTTCAAAGAGAGAAAAATTTGAGTGAAGTGGACACTGATTTTTATTGCCCCCAAGTTCCTGGGTGCTGTGCATGCACTGCCAGACAGCAGAGCAGCTCTGCCTCTGTCCCTGTGCTAACACGGGCAGGCAGTGTCCGTAATCCCCAGCTTTGGAGCAAACCCCTCCTCTCAGGAGCCAGCCACAGCACAGTCCTTATCAAAAAACCACTGCAAGGCCAAGCCAAGGACACAGCTCCTGCAGAAACCTTTCATCAGCAGCTTCCCAGGCACTCAGATCCTCAGTGACACTGACCTTGCACTTTGAAATAGGTTATTTGCCACCATCCAAACCCTGTTCCTCTTAAGATGTCTGTACATCCTCTCCTCAGCCACACTCATCCCTCTCAGTGAGTGCCAGAGGTACAGGGCTGTGCCATCTTCACCCAGCCTGGAAACCCAGCCAGAGCTGGTACCACTGGCCAGAGACAGCTGGGAATTAGGTGGGGATCTGAGCAGTGATTTTTAAGGGATTTTATGTGCTGTAGCACCATGGGATCAGGAGCCACCTACCTCATCTGCTGGCAGCTGATCCTTGAACTCTTCCATCTTGGACTCTGTGTCGTGGATGATGCCCTCGGCCATGTTCACAGCCTCCACACGTTCCTGGGGGAGAGAGCTCCTCAGGGCGGCTGCACGCACCACGGCTGACAAAAGTGGTGACATTCCATGCCCCAAACTGCCCCGCTCCACTCAAGTTCCCACCCATGGACCTCCTCAATGGCAACAGGGCAAGAAGAAATGCAAGCAAACCATCTGTAGGGTGCAGTGTTTGGGCCCACAAGGCCCAAAGAGGGTTTGTGCCAGTCAGCCCTCACACTTTCACACTCACTTCCCTGAACTACAAGTGACTAATGCAGCAGCACTGCTGGCACATGGGACAGGGCAGTGACTGCAGGGGCAGCACAGCACACTCCTTGGGAAAGCAACAGAGTTTTGGGAATATTCTTAGGCTTCTTCAGCAACAGGGGCACTAGGGACAATTCAAATGCTGGGTGGTTTTAGTCGTGTTCCCTTATTACAAAAACTCCCATTTACACATTCCTGACACTTTCATGGCAGTAAAACCAGGATCAGAAAAATGTAATGAGGCAATTTTGAAAATTACAGTTACACAAGTCAGTAAAGAGAAGTGTTAGTTAAAATAACCTAATCCCCTTCCTTTGAGAGCTCACTGGACAGGGCTGAGTCCCACTTCAGGACTACAACAGAGAGGAACTTATCCAGCAATTTAAGGTACAAAGCAAGGCAGCAGGACAGTTTTCAGCCTCTTTAAATGCCAAGCCTCCCCTACGCTTCATGGCAATGATGAGGTTATTTAAACAGTGGGACTTTCAGACCAAGGACTTTGAAGGCTCCAGCTACCAAATGCCCATCAGCCAGTGCTTTGTGGCTTCAGAGGCTCTCGGGCAAGGCAGTGCTGCTTCGTGGGAATTTACTCCATGCCTTCTCCCTTTCAGTCCTCTTCTGGTCCCTTCACTACTGGGGATTTATTTACAGCACTGCCTGGACACCTGAGACAGGCTACTACAGACTGGAAGGACATAAAATGGATCAATTCCATGCACCAGTTTCAACAATCACTAAACATTTGCTGGTGCCATATCCCAGAGTCAGCCTGTGCTGTGTCTGCTTAAAAATCAGTGCTCCATATTTACTTGCATCATTCATTAGTACTACCCTCATTAAAGCAATTAATTCCAACCACTAATCCTGTGTGTATCACAGGTTCAGTCACTCCACCATGGCAGTGCCAGTCTTTCCTTGACAAAACCAGTGAGGATTTCCATCACCTCCTCCTGGCCTCACCTGCACTGAGGGCCAGCACTGCTCACATGGATGCAGCATTCCAGAAGCCACAGTGAGACTTGGCCCACTATGGAAAGCAACTTCCTACTTAAGAAGGCAGACTGGCTTTGTTTGGCAGGTTCTGTAAATCAAGCTTTAGAAAAAACTCTGAAAGAATAGCTTAACTATCCCACACTGCTCCACTGAACCAGAGCATGGCTGTGAGCACCCAGCTGAGGCAGGCTGGAACCAAATGCACAGCCAAGGGGGACAGTGGAAAGCAGTGACGACACAAAGCCTAACAAGGCTGCAAAGCTGTTTGCCATGAGCAGGTGGGTTTGCTCACTGCTGCCACCATGTCCCAGGAATTCCCCAGGGAGCAAGTGAAGTGCAGTAACACAGGGCAAGGTACCCAACCCAACATCTAAATGCCTCTGCAAACACCTTCTTGTAATGCTAGAGCATCAGCTGAATGTAAGGAAAGGAGCAGATGTTTGAGTAAGAGCTCAGAGAGCAGAGCCTCCAGCCCTGCCAGGGGTGAGCACAGCTACCAGCACAGAAAGGTGAAAGCAGCAGGTCCTCTGCTCCCTGGGAGATCCCATAACCACCCCATTACCTTTCTCCGCCTGTCCTCCTCTGCGTATTTCTCTGCATTCTTCACCATGTTCTCAATTTCATCTTTGCTAAGGCCGCCAGAGGACTGGATAACAACTGCAGCAGAGAAGAACATGAATAAAGGATATGCTGTCACCTTTGAGGAGAGAATTATTCCCCAACCTAACAACAGCAGCCTCACTCAGAGACTCTGCACCTGGAGAGGCCCCGTGGGCAGGACAAAGACAGGCGGTCTCCAAAGAGGCACTGATGCTGCAGGCAAGATAAAAGCCTCATCTCCTGAATCTACAACTCCCCAGCTCTGCCACACACTTCCTGCCTGCTGGTCTGCAAGTCACTTTGGCCAGTCTTCACTTAATCCTCCTGGAAAGTGAGGGTGCACCAAAGACCCCAAACCAAAGGAGCATCCCAGGTTAAAACCACAGAACTAAAAAAAAAAAAAACCATCCCAAAACCAAAAAACCCTTCCCCCCCCCCCAAAAAAAACAAACAAAAAACCCCACAGGGCAAAAACCCAACCAATGAAAATATCCAAAGAGAAGAAATGGTTTCACCAAAATTCCTTTCCCTGTTGGAAAGCAGCCCAGACTGGTGGCAGGATAAGACAGTATTCCCCACCCAGCTACTCACATTGCCCTTAATAAGGAAATGTAGCCTGATTCTATGGGCAAGCTCTTACATGTCCCCTCCTTGGTCTTTTTCATTCTATTAGTGTCAAAAAGCATACTCTAGGCTTGGACTTTACTGCAGGAATCAGTCTAATTTCATTGTAATAGGACCAACTTCCAGGATATCACAATGCCCATAAAAGTGCATACTACAATCACCATTAAAAGGAGCTTTTCTGTGGAATATTTGTCAATGGTACAAAACCCTGAACAAAGACACACACAGAGGTGTCCTTTGGATACAGATGTGGGATAAGTCATTCAGCTTTGTAATGAGGACCACTTCTACATACAGCGAGGTAGCTAAATAAAATTCTGGTTGCCTGTTACCAAGAGCCTTTTTTTCAACAGTAGAAGGCTGCCACACATCCAAAATCCCCAAGGAAATCAAAGTAACAAGCACTGTGGTTTTGGTACCAAATTGCTGCCAAAAAGCCAAACATTTTGATTAAAAGCAGCGCACACCTTTGAGTTGTGCATAGTTAATTCTTTTGTTAACTGGAGCATTTCACTGCTCAAGGGTTCCTTCCAACAAACAACTGAAAGACAGTATAGAGGCTTTCAAGTTAAAAGAAGAGAGATCTATTTTCTATCAGGGAATCTGTAAACACTTCAAGTTAATCTCCTGAACCCACCACAGAGCTTTAGAAACTGTCAACTGTGTCATTAATTACCCCAGCACACAGGGCCCAACATTTCACTGCATCACAGAGCAGAGTACACTGACAGCATGAAGTCCCTGAGCCTCCTGCCAGCTGGAGACACTGCCAGCCTAAGTGGATGAAAATGAACAAGGTGGTTACAGGGAAAACAAGCTGCTTCAAAAGATCTGAATCTCCAGACCTTTTTAATGGAGTAATTACAAGCAAAGAGGGTCTTGGCACAGGTCTGTTCAGCTGTACATGACACACCTTGGACTTAGAGATATTCCTGATTTGATTTCTCCCTGAAAAGCTGGCACCTTCCTGCAGCCAGGCTCACAGATAGCAATCCCTGCGTGCTCCCAAAGAACAGCACATCCAGCAGCACAGCTCAAGGACAACTCATACAAGGTGCTGAATTGCCAAACACTAATTTCTGTCCCTTCAGGGTAACACACGGCAGATGTGACTGCCCCAATGACCTCGGTGACATAGGACTCCCCTGCGATGCAGCAGGAGCATGGCACACCAACACCAGTGAGCCAACCTGTGTGCCCAACACCTGGGCACTAGGGCACAGCTGATCCATGCAGGGAACCCAGGAGACAGCTGCACTCTGCTCAAATGTTGCTGCAGTTATTCCAGAAGATGCCAAGACCAAGGCAGGACTGTCACACAGTGCAAAATGACTTGGAATGTGGTGAAACCCTGCCAGCAAGGACTGCCTTGACATTGGCACAGGCAGGTGCTTCACTCTGCCTAACACACATGGAGAGCATCCACTGGCAGCAACCTCTGTCAGGAGGTTACTGGGGAGGGCAGGGGCTGTGTGCTCACAGAAGCTTTACTGCCTTAAACCCAAAGCTCAGCTCTCACTTCTCCCTTTGCCCACCTCATTTTGCCCTCCTCTCCAGGGGAGACACTTAGGCTCAGATGACTTCAGCTGCATCTATGCTGCAGATTGAAGAGTAAGGGTGACCCAAGCACTGAGCCACATGCTCCATCCCCACCCTGGACTGCGGGATGCCATCGAGGCAGCACTCCATTCCCTCTGGAGTCACTCAGTGCTCCCCTCCCTGTCCCCAGCAGGCCCCAGAGCACTCACTCTGCTGCTCCCGCCCGGTGCCCTTGTCCTTGGCTGACACGTGCACGATGCCGTTGGCGTCGATGTCAAAGGTGACCTCGATCTGCGGCACTCCCCGCGGCGCCGGAGGGATCCCGACCTAAAGGAATGACAAGGGTTGGCTATGAGCTCCCATAGGGACAGAGCTCAGGGGACAAGGGCTGGGCACATCACACTGGGGACCTGATATTGAATGAACCACTAACCAACCCTCAGAATCGAGTCCTCTCAGTCAATACCTGTTGGCATCATGCTGTGCATTGGTACCTTGACAGATTTAAAAGGTTTCTGCCCTAGACAAGTGCACAGAAACCACAAGAGAGAGCCCCCAAGTTTGGCTCCAAGGTGATACGGGTTCTGCTTTATTGCTACACAAGCCCCTCTTCCATAGCTATTGCAGGATGCTCTGTTTCCTCAGTTCTGGATACACACTTCACTGGCCACCTCTGAGGAACCATTTTAGGACAGTGAGAGGCAGCACAGCTTCCTTCAAGAGTACAAAAGAAAGGCAAAGCCCTTCCTTTCTGCAGGGCTCTTCCTAGGAAGTTCAGACAAACTTGAACAGTTTACCAGTGCCAAACGTTGCCAGCACTGACCAAACGCATTCTGCACAGAGAGCTGGTTGGGCAGCCACCCTCTGCTCACAGCAGCCCTGGAGCACATCAGTTCCCCAGGGAGCAGGGTGTGGGGCTCAGTTTACAAAGTCTCCACACGATTCCTCTTCAGAATGATGTGTTGACAGTTTAACATCATGGCACACACACTGCAATCCCAACCAGGCCACAAACATCCTGCAGTACCGTGGCTCACACTGACTCCACTAACAGGGGTCACTAGGCTGGAATGGGGTCCCCTGGGGACAGCAGGTATGGTGGAGCCTGCTCCAAGTCCCATCTGTGCAACACCAGAGGAGAGGCCAGCATTTAGGTTATCTGCTGGTACTGCTACTGCACAGGTTTTTTTATAACTAGAGAGAGCCCCTCTAGGTGACCAGGCCCTAAAGATGCAGTAGCCCCAGTGCCACATGAGCCTGCTCAGAAACTGAGCTCCATCTTAAACGCCAGCTGGTCCCCTGCCTCAGAAGGGCTGTCCCAGGGCCAGGCTGGGCCTCTGGAGGCTGCTTTTTTACTACAAATGGAGTCAAATGTCTTCTGTAAGATGACTCCCCCTCAACACTGCCTTCAGGGGGCAGCTGAAATGGAGAAGGCTCTGAATGTCTCCAAGAAGGTCAAGTCTAAGGTCATAAACAGAGAAGCCAACGTACCAATGTGAACTGGCCAAGCAGTTTGTTGTCACTAGCCATCTCTCTCTCTCCCTGGCACACTTTGATCTCCACTTGTGTTTGCCCATCAGCAGCTGTAGAAAAGACCTATGGAAAAGGAACAGAAAGTTACTGTATTGCTAATTAGAACACATAAACTGATGCAGTTACAAGCTGATTGAACAAGGAATAAAAGGAAAATTCTACTTGGAAGAGAAAATCATTAAATGCTTCTTGCTCTCATGTTCCTCTGACAAAAGTCCAAGGCATCAAGGCTAGCAAGAGCCAAGCTCACTGTTATCTGGTCCTGTATGCACTTGGGGACACAAAAGTGGCCATCCATGGCAGCAGCAGGTTCCATGGCAGCAACCACACCCCCAGAACATGTGCCCCTGAAGTAGCAGGCTCCAGCCCACACCCCAGGCAGCTCAGGTGTTATCAGTGACAGCACACAGCAGCAGGCCCAGACAAGGCCAAGGGAAGGAAAGGATCACACCCAAGCTACCAGGACATTACAATGCAGAAAAAAGATAACCTCTTCTGAGGCACATAGCCAAGCAAGGCGCTCTCCCATGGGCGTGGTGCTCAGTTTCAGAAGATCTCCACACAATTCTTCTTCAGAATGATGTGTTGACAGTTTAACATCACAGCACACACACTGCAACAACCCTGACCAGGCCACAAACATCCTGGCATATCCTGGCACCCACTAACTGCCCACCCCTCCTGGGCACACCAATAATCAGATACTCAGTGGCTGACATTAAACCTGATTTCTCCACTGCTTCTCCTGCCAGAGGAGGAGGCAAAACCACCTACTGGGGGTGCTTTGAGTGGCCTTCCCTGAGTTGTCTGAGAGCACCAGCAAAGTCCCACCCATCCAGAATCAACTCTTACCTGGCTCTTCTTGGTGGGGATGGTGGTATTCCTGTTGATGAGCTTTGTGAAGACACCTCCCAGGGTCTCAATGCCCAGTGAGAGGGGAGTTACATCCAGCAGCAGCACATCTGTTACATCACCAGCCAACACCCCACCTTGGATAGCTGCTCCAATAGCCACAGCCTCGTCAGGATTGACTGCTTTGCTTGGAGCACGGCCAAACAACTCCTGCACAGTCTGCTGCACCTGAATGGAGACACAGCACAGCTCAGCCATGGGGGAACCACCAGGGCCACAGAGCAGCCTTGGCTCAGCTTTGTGTCCTTATGCTGCTGCTGCCATGGAAGCCTGTGGCACGAAGGAAACACTGAGCCTCAGGTCTGTGCCTGCTCCCTCACTGCCCACCCTCCTGCACCCACTGAATGCCCTCATTCCAGCCTAGACAGTCCCTTCTCCCCAGAGGTTTTGCCTGCTAGCTCCAAGGCAGCCTCCTTCAGTGCTTTCACACAGCCCAGACCACAGGGGATCATTCCATGCTTATCTAAGAGTCAAGGGCTGCTCCCTGGGAATCATGCAGGCCAACACTGAGCAGAACACAGCTGACAAGGACAGTACAGCTGTGGAGGCAGAGCACAGGGAAGGTAAAAGAAAAATCCAGCAGCACAGTTCATGCTGTTTGTGTGCAGTAAAGGGGGAAAAAAGGGAAATTGTATGAAGAACAGTATTTTCCAACTCTTTATTTCATGGGCTGTTTCAGCAGAGCAGCTGTGCTGTGTCAGCACTCTAAGCTCTGTTGTCAGCTCTGCACTGCTTGGCCCATTCCAAAAGACTATGCTCATGATTCCAACAGACTTCCTGCTGAAGAATCCAGATGGAAATGCACTGAGGGTCTGCCCCAGAGCACAGCTCAGAACTGCCCTTCTCTGCCCTACAAGGGAAGGCTGTTGGGCTGCTGCTCCTCTCCAAGTACAGGTGTTGGGCACACCAGCACAGGGGAGTGGGATGTGCCTGGAAAACTGTGCTGGAAGCAAACACCCCATGGTGCACCACAGCCAGAGACACCTGCCCAGAGTGTTCATTACAGAAGAGGACTATGTATGAGCATGTAATTAAAAGCAAGTCTTTCCCTCTGGAGGTGTATTTTACAGTACAAAACAATACTTCTAACCACCCATAGTCCATCTCCTGGAGTACTGGCCATTGGAATGCTCTGGAGAAGCCACATTCCCTCCTAGCAGGGGGCAGAGAACAGAACAATGTACTCAAGAAAAGGTCTGGGCTGTGTACAACACGAGCACTAATTTCAGAGGCAGAGCTGTAACTACAGGCACTCAGGAAAGCACTCTGTCAGCTCAAAGCCACACATGCTGGGGATTATGAGGGGCAGAAGGAAAAATAAAAATCAATATTTAAGTTCTGCCCTAAAGGATACTTAATGCTTCAGGAAATGGCTTTCTGTTTGTTATCACTTTATACATAGGTAATCACACCGTTTTTCTTTTATCCATCTGGAACAACAAGGACTTTGGGAATGTAGCAGAGTTACCCCACTTGAGCTTTGGCCAGATCAGGAGCTTCTGTTTATCTTGCTGCTCTGGCTCCCCTGCCTGGGTGACCTTCTGCTCATAGCAGTATCACCTCCAGCCACCAGGCTCATTAATACAGGGAGGAAAAACCCTCCCACAAAACCCCAAATCAAGCCCAAGCAGGACCATGTACACACCTACTGTCCTAGAGAGGACCTGCAAATCCTAATCTTAACAACAAACAAACAGTCCAAGCCTGACTGATCCCTCTGGAGTGAGACTTTGGTGCTCTCTGCAGGAAATGACACACTGCACCCTTGGAGAGAGCAGTGAGCATCCATGTGCAGCTCTGGGATGGAGGAGTAGCAGAAAGCATGGCTGGCACAGGAGCAATAAATCACCTGCAGACAGCACCTTATCTGCCAGACTCTGCATGTCAGCACAGCAGACTTTAAAGCTACCTGCTGCTGCTTATCTCCACAGAATATAAGGGCCAGGCTTTAGATAAGGAGTGTGTGGAAGAGCCAGGTAAATGGGCCTGCCAACACCAGCCTCTAAGAGGTACCTCTGAATACACACTACCTCTGAATACAGACAAACAGCAGGTAGTCTGTGGAGTTCTGCTTGTGCCATTTCTTCGCAGCTGTAAGTGCTCTACACACTCAGGCAGGAAATCCCTTGGAAGGCACAGATTACTGACAAGTGGCTGTCATGTCACCTTTACCATACTTTACCATACTCTGAGTCCACAACAGGAGGAAATGCCCCACACTTCTCAACACTGCTGCCCATGGCCAGTGCACATCTGAAAGTCAGGCTGCAGCTGGACTTTCACCTCGCAGCACCTCCCACTCGACTCTGTAAAGTGCAACTCAGCTCCAGCGCCCACACCCCAGCTGAGCTAAGCAAACAGAATGAGAGGCCCTGGGCAGTGCTCCCATGGGATCCTCAGCACTGAGTCTGCTCTGAGCACTCCCAGCTCTTCTGTTCCAGATCCCCCCAAACAGAAAGCACAGGGCAGCTGTGCTAGCCCTGCCTGGAACAGGCACTGAGCTCATACCTTTGGCATTCTGGTCATGCCACCAACGAGGATGACTTCCCCAATGTCACTCTTGCTGACTTCAGCATCCTGCATGGCTTTCTGGCAGGGTGCCACCGTCCTCTTGATCAGGTCAGCCACGATGCCCTCAAACTGCGCCCGACTCAGCTTCATGTTCAAGTGCTTTGGTCCAGAGGCATCCATGGTCAGGTAGGGCAAGTTGATGTCAGTCTGTGGCATGGAACAGGCTCGGAGTGAAAACCAGGAATGGGCTTTAGATCAACTTACAGGTCCTGTTTGGCCTGTGCGAAAGCATCTCTGTGGCCGTTCACCCTCCAGCCCAGTTTAAGTGGCAGCAGGCAAACTTTTATATTTGACATTTCAAAGAAAAGACTATTATTTTGTTCCACAGCTCATGGTTACAACTGTTAATCCCCAATATTAATACTGTGTTATTTCAAAGCCTTTTATTGTTGAGAAAAATGAATTCATTTGTCATAGCCAGGAGGTAAGAGCAGGCAGGAACACTGGAAGTGATGACCTCAATTCTGCTCCTTCAGCACAGCCCAGAATAAAGCCCATCTTCAGAGTTCCCAGAGATTCTGCCAGCTGGCTAACACTCCATACCAGGTAAACTCCTCGAAGGAAATAACTCATGGCTGTTTTCTTAATGCCAGCAATTCATGTTCAACAGCCAGTCTGCTGCCATTTAACACTAAGTTAATCAGAGCAAGGGACCATAATCTCCACTTCTTACGGCTATTTGTGAGTGACCTTACAAACTCACACACTGGATTTATAAAGCAAATCTTATAGTGAAATCATCTGATTCAAGTGCTGAGTCATGCTGACATCAAAAGACACTACAAATTAAAGCAATTAAAACATTAGTGCTCTAAACTCTAGAGATTAAGTTTACACAAGAATTAAAGCCATGCTGCTGACTAGAGGTGTGCACTCACTTTATAAACAGCATGGTCAAAAGTATTAGGGCAAAATGGGGCCAAAAGCAAGTTGTTTTCCCTTCACTGCTAAAGAGTTAAGGAATTCAGTCTTTCCTGGTATGAACAAACTGCATTTGCCAGCTCTTGAGCTCATAAAACAGAGCTTGCTATGTCTCTGGCAGAACTATGCATCCATTGTGACTGCCCTCAGCTCCTTGCTATGAGCTCCCCACTGGCCAGCAAAGAGACCACCATCAGATAAAATTAAAGATGCTTATTCAGAACCTAGCACTTGGCAGAGTCCCCATTTCAATTACTATATAATTGACCTTAATTTCACTTAGCCAGGACTATTACACTCCCAACTTGCTACTTCTCCAGTTCCTTATTCAGTAATGAATAAAAGACACGCTTGACTGCATTAATATACAAAGCTGATGGAAAAAAGGAGGGAGGGTGTCTGTTGCCCATTGTCCAGACAACTCATCTATAAGCAAGTAAGTCAAGAATCTTTATAGAAATTACTACACAAATTAGCTGTTTCAGTGGAATGAGTAGCACCAAGGTTTTGGAACTGCTTGCAGAGCTGTAAGTGGTTCCAGTAACCCAGCAGCACCAACTGCAGCTGAATTCCCTGATGCCCATCACACTTCTGACTACAGAACAGGTTGGGAACAACATCACATTCCTGGCAAGATCAGATGATGTGGTGCCAGAAAAAAGGCAAAACCCAGCACCCAACAATTCAGCTTCCACCAACTCCTGTGCTCTGAAAGCCCACCCTGCTGAGTGATTTGCTGTGCCAGTGAAAAAACAGCATTGGAGAGCTTTGTAAACAAACCCAATGCAGAACTCAGTGTCTCCCAGTGCTGTAGTGGATGCTCTGGATTCAGGCACGTACCTGCACAGATGATGAAAGCTCACACTTGGCTTTCTCTGATGCTTCTCTCACCCTCTGAAGGGCCATGTTGTCTTTAGTCAGGTCAACACCCGTCTGAGTGACAAAAACAGCATTAACAGACTCTCAGCATCTGCTCAGGAGTCACTTCGTTGCAGTTCACCTTCTCAGAGCTCTTGACTGGAAAGCTATTTCTAGAGTAGACTGCTATGTGCACTTGTGCTGCTCTCTCCCTGCTGGCAGAGGTAGTTAGCTTTTCAAATCTGCCAGCCCTCTCTACTCTGCAAGTGATTATACAGTGAATTACAGATTAAAGCCTGGAAAAGTTGCTGCACCACACAATAAAAAGACAGGACTTAATTAGCAGAGAGTTGGAATTACATCACAGTTTCCTCCAGGCAACCCTGGTTTGCATCTGTCCTGTCACATTCAGTTGGACCACAGATGTTTATGTTTAGAAGTAAGCAGACTGTGCATATTATAGTCCTGCTACAAAAGAGAGAAAAAAAGGCACAAGTTCTGCAATTCTGTGTTTTCCAGAAGAGGAATGTTCCACTTCAAGAAAACAGGTGTAAGAACTGGAAGCCAGGCTAAAGGATGTCTAATACTCTTAAATTTCAGCTGTGCCATAGGTGACAAATCACATCCTATTAACTTAAGAAAATTCCCATTCTTCTACAGAAGTGAGGTTGAAAGGTAGTGTAACACAGGACTGCTCTCAAGAGATACCTTACCTCTCTCTTGAACTCCTTCACAATATACTGTAGCAAAGCCTGGTCAAAATCTTCTCCACCCAAGAAAGTGTCACCATTGGTGGACTTCACCTCAAAGACTCCCTTCTGGATTTCCAACACAGAGATATCAAAAGTGCCTCCACCCAGGTCATAGACCGCAATGCTGCAAGGAGAGAGGCAGGACAACATGACTTTCTGGACGAAGTTGTGTGGCTCACAACTCACTCTGCTCAAAAGATGATGTGCAGAACTAACATTGCTGCCCACAGAAGTTAAAAGACAGCAGTGAACAATCTCACAGCATCCATATCCCTTGAGTCTCTAGAAGATGTGCTGCACAAAGCCTAACCTTGCTCATTCTTTCAGAGAGGGCAGTTCCTGCCTCTTCAAAACCAGACACACATCCAATGACAAAAGCAGGGACGCCACAACTATTATGAAATGGGTTTTTTTCAAAATGGGAGGCTTTCCCAGTATTGTCATCTACCTCAGAAATACAGAATCTCTAACAAAAAGCCTGCACTTCTGTAACCACCCCCGACAGAAACAGAGGGCTGCATGCAGGGAAGCTGCACGCCATGGACACCTGGCACACCTCGGCACAGTTCCTGTGCTGCCCTACCAGCACCTCTGGTGACAGGCTGTCACCCAGCTGTCCTTAGCCACACCCACCACTGCCACCAGTGGGCAAGGTAATTAAACTGACACTCAGGTTTGATAATTAAGTTGTAGCTGCAAGTTATGAACTCCCTCTCTTCAACAAGGTTGGCTGGCACAGAACACAGGTGACATTACAGAGCTCTCACTCACAGCTCTGAGTCCACATTGGCAGAACTCCAAGCAGTGCTCTGAGACCCAGCAAGCAGAAGAGGCAAATCCCAGCATGCATATGTGAAAGGGCAGGTGTTATGCACAGGCACTTACACTTTATCTTCAGACTTGTCCAGTCCATAGGCAAGTGCAGCTGCTGTTGGTTCATTAATCACCCTCAGGACGTTCAAGCCAGCGATCTGCCCAGCGTCTTTGGTAGCCTGAGGAGGACAGAGGAGAGTGCTGACTGCTGAGAGAAACTGGATGTAATTTAGAAGCCCCAAAATCTCACAGCTTGATGAGTACCTGTCTCTGAGAATCATTGAAGTAAGCAGGGACTGTGATCACGGCATTCTTTGCTGCATGTCCCAGGTAATTTTCTGGGAGAAAAGGGAGACAAAAGAGGAAGTTATCCTTGTAAGAACACCACGTTATTATTCACAGAATTACAGAATGGGTGGAAGGAACCTTAAAGGCCACCCAGTCCCACCCCCTGCCTTCCAACACCTTCCACTAGCCCAGGTTGTTTCAAGCCCCATCCAACCTGACCTTGGACACTTGCAGGGATCCAGGGGCACCACAGCTTCTCTGGGCACCCTGTGCTAGGGCCTCCCCACCCTCACAGGGAACAACTTCCTCCTACTGTCTAATCTAAATCCACTCTCTTGGTTTGAATATATTCCCTCCTGTTCTGTCACTACATGCTTTTGTAAATAGTCTCTCTTCATCATTACCTAGTTTGAAGTATTTTTTCTGAACTAACAGAAGACAGCCTTGCTGTTTTCTCAGAAGACGCAGAGGGAGCTGTGCAGAAGTCCAGTCCTTCCACAAAGCATGGAATAGTTTGTAGACTTCTGACAGCACAGCAAAGCACCTCTGCAATTCCACCAGTGACTGGATGCCACTGGTGTGAATTTATCTGAGAGCTTAATTTGATCTTTTTAGTGTTAGACTGAAGATGTTCTTCAGTTTTCTGCATGTCAAAACTTACTCATTTTCATCTCATAGCATCTGCTGATGCTAATACTGGCATGGTACAAATAATGCACAGATACCAACTTTCTAAGTGTTTGAGACAGCAAGTCAGAAAAATATGCATTACACCCTAATTTTAAGGTCTAAAAAAAAAGAGAAGTAAGTAATCAAATGCACATCGAGACCTGCTAAAAAATACAGATGTGCACAATGCAGTAAGGATGCACAAACAGGACTCATGCCTATGCAGCAGCCCTGTACAGAGCTGACACACTGCACTGTTCTCTGCTGCTTGCAAAGACAGATTCTGTCATAGCTGAAGTCATGGAGCACCCAAGCCAAAAGCCAACGCATCTCCAGGAAGCAGATTCCTGCTTAAGAGGAACATCACCCTCAAAGTAAGTCAGACTTATTATCTTTAGATACTCACACACCATATTGTATTTTACTACTGGGTAGAGCTTTAGCAAGTGCCCAGGACACAATATAGAAAATACAATAACCTTTGGATGAAGCTTCATTCCTGCCCTCCTCACACTCACTGGACACACAATGTTTACCAAATGGGGTGCAAAAGGCACTACTGACTGTTCCCTCTCTGCAGTACACTCAGTTTCCCCAGAACCACTCTAGGAATTAAAAAAGGGAAAAACATTTCTCCAGACCATTGGGTATTTTCCCCTAGTGAAGATATAAAACCATCACTGGCTAATTAGCTATTAGAGCCCAACAACTGGTTCCCTTGAACACTCCCTCTCTCCCTACGTGCCACATATCCAGCAGCTGAGCAGGAACAGAGGCACTCCAAGCCTGGCTACCCCAGCCTGTGCTCAGCTGCAGCCAGGGAGGGACAGGGACTGCAGCTTCCTAGGAGAGGGAGCTCCCCCTTCTGAGCAAGAGTAAATTCAGTTAAAATCAGGGTCAACTCAACCAGTAACAAATTCTGGTAAGAGTATCTTTTGAGTAAAGCACTGATACTTTGCCAAAGATCCAAGATAGAGGCAGGCACTGATCTTCCTTGAGGTTTCCTGAGAGCCTGCTCTGTTCCCTTCCCCATCGACAGCCCTGTTCTATGAGGGTTTGGTACCAAGAAAGCACCTTTATGGCTGCAGCATTTCCATGTACAAAGCACAGAGACAGCAAAGAACAAGCTGTACCAACCTGCAGTTTCCTTCATCTTCATTAGGACAAAGGCACCGATTTGGCTGGGAGAATAGAGCTTCCCATGAGCCTCTACCCAGGCATCCCCGTTGGAGGCACGGACAATCTTAAACGGGACGTTCTTACTGAAAGCCACAAGAATTCACACTCAGTTTGTCCAGCAGCACAAGCCCCTCACAATCAGTACTAGCAGGTGAACACACAGAAGTTTTAAACAAAGAACACTGAACCTGCCAGCAGCAGCCCCAGATGCAGAGTCGCAACAGTACCAATTATAGAATCTGGTGTTGCCAACATTTACACAAATAACATACACCTACCAACTTCATACGTGTTTGAGACAGCAGGTCAGAAAAATATCTGTTACTGCCAAATTTAAGGTCTCAAAAAAATAGAATTAAGTCATCAAATGCATATTCAGCTGCAGAGACAGGACTCATGCCTATGCACCAGTCCTACACACAGGTTACACACTGCATTGTTCTCTGCTGCATCTGCTTCCATCAGATATATCAGGTAATCACAGGCCTGAGGTATAAACATACAGCTTTGATTGTAAACGCCCTCAAGAATTAGAAAAGTCTGCACTACAGGCATGAGCAAGCCCTTTTTCTTCTCTGTAAGCCTTAAGGTTATTAGCAAGAACTGTAGCTAAAATACAGCTTGGCCCTCAGATAAAAACAATGCAACCTTGACAGCTGAGAGCAGAACAACTTCCTCCAAAGCAGGGTCGTGTTTTAGAACAGGCCAGGTCACACTACCCTTTGTGGTGCTGGCAGTGCCACTGTCCCCTCACTCACATGTCCTTCTTCACTTCGGAGTCGTCGAAGCGGCGCCCGATGAGGCGCTTGGTGGCGTAGAAGGTGTTGTGGGGGTTGGTGACCGCCTGCCGCTTGGCTGGCATCCCCACCAGGCGCTCCCCCTCGGCCGTGAACGCCACCACCGACGGCGTGGTCCTGGCACCCTCCGAGTTCTCCAGCACCTGGGTGACAAACAGAGCAGCGTGACATCTGCACACTCACCCCCAACACACCAGTGGGGGCATTTCATTTGTGAAACTGTTGTTGTACTCACTTTTGCTTGTTTCCCTTCCATAACAGCCACGCAGGAGTTGGTTGTACCCAGGTCAATCCCAATAACGGCACCTTTAATTGCTTCGGAGCTGGAAAGTACATCAGGAGAAAAATAAAATTACAATTAAAGGAAAATAATTAGATAGCAAAAGAATGTTCATCCCTGAAGACAGGACAAAGAGGTTTTCTACTCAATGCTGAAGTAAATCCACGCTGTATCCTGAACTAAGGTGGTCTCCGACTCTTACACTGCTATTTAAGCTTGCTCCTCTGCTCCCAATCAGATGAGTTATAGGTAAACCCTTGCTTTTTAAGATAAACATAGAAAGTATTGTTCTTCCCCAGAGTATCTTTACTACATACATGTATTTTCTCAACAACCATTACGAGTTTGATACAAAATGAAATCTAACTAACTTTGTCCCTAAAGAAAGGACTTGTTTTGGGTTACTCTTGCTCACAGAATCACAGAATGGTTTGGGTTGGAAGGGACCTTAAAGCTGATCTAGTTCCACCCCCTGCCATGGGCAGGGACATCTTCCACTGTCCCAGGCTGCTCCAAGCCCTGTCCAACCTGGCCTTGGACACTGCCAGGGATGAGACAGCCACAGATTCTCTGGGCAACCTTGGTGTTCAAACTTGCTTGAAAACATTCACCTGGAGTTAAAATACTAATAAATTGTATTCATTATTTATCATTGCTTACCATGGGGATAAGAATCCACAATGATAAATCACTTGGCCCATGTGAGGTGTTTTGGGCCAGAGTCAAAGGAAACCACCTTTCTTATCCTCAGGAGCAACAAGTGAATTTAGTCCTGGAAAACGGGAGTGCTTCCCACATAAGACAAATTTGAACCTCCCCTCTAGGAAGAGTCTCAGAGAATCCCTGAAACACAGCTTTGCTTAGAAACAAAACCACATTCTGGGATGGAGAAGGCATTCTGCAGGCAGAGCAGGACTGTGTTTATCACCAGGGACATCACCTTCTCTGTCCCCAAGCTGCCAGGGGCTCTAACTCCAGTTCCAATAATAAAACAGTGATCTTGGAACCAGACAGACACAGCTTCAGACCCAGCTTTCCCAACACAAACAGATTTCCCAGTCCATGGCCTGAATCAGCATCAGCTACTGACTAAGTCACACAACTGCTCCCTTCTCCCATTATCCTGCAACAAGGAAAATTAGTGATTGAAATCCATGTTTGAAATGAACTTTATCTGCAGTGGAATGGATCCAGGCAGCACCCATTTCATGTCAGTGTAAAACAATTTGTTCCATCAATATTTGAGGTACTTTTTGTTTAGTTGGTTTTAATCAAACAAATCTCAGCAATCCACATTTTGTGGGCACTGCTGGTGGTGGCAGAAGGAGGGAAGAGCAACTTTTCAAATGTCCCCTGGAGAAAAACAAGAGATAAAAGTTACATGCAGAAGCTCCAGTTTTATTTTGCTGGTTTTGCTCTGTTTCTCCATCTCTGGCTCCAATAATCAGTTCTGGTACCAGGAGGAGAGTAAATATAAATACCAAACAGCCAAACATGAACACCCCAAGGAACACTTACGCATATTTCCTGCTGGATGCTGCTCTGAGAACATTTTGGCTGAGGCCATTCCAGAACGTCTGTAAAACAGAGACATTCTAATCAGAATTTAGTTTAAAACATCAAGTGGGCTTCAAACCAAGACTTTCAGAGGCCGACAATGTCCAAGCAACACTGTCCTACTACAGTGCTTCCTTTTTAAAAACTTAACTGCAAACTAAGGAAGAATTTGAGAAAGATTCAGACTGACAAAAAAACCCTCCAATTACTGGACTAATTAAGCAACTATAACCCTGATTTCTATGACCAGAATAGAATTATTCCCCTCACACAGAATAATATGCAAGCATGTTACCAGGCAAAAGACATTCCAGTAAGTCAACACTGAACCTTCAGCGCTCCATGAGCAGCAGCAGATAAACATTAACCCCATTTCTCAGAGCTTTGTGCCTGCTCAGCAAGAAATAACCAACTGCATCCCTTGAGAAATCTGCAGCTGAGATTTTGCTGCACAGCTCCAGCTAAGCGCTTGGCCACCCCTTTGCACATGCTAATCAGCATCCTGTAGAGCTCTGAGAGCATCCTCCTCTTTTCTGATTAAGGACAAACTTTTAACAAGATATATTGAGAAGAAGTGGACCGAGATGTGACTATTTTGCTGATATTTAAAGGCGTAAGACCCAGCCACAGTGCAGAGTGGCCCCATGTGAGCAGGCGCGGTCAGAGCAGAGCCAGCACAGCGCTGAGGGGTTTGCAGTCCCTGTCTGTCCCTCAATCGCCCCCACGTGCCCTCCTCAGCCCGATTCCCCTATCACCGCCACACAGACAGGAGGAATCGAGCGGCCTTACAACAAATCTCTGTAACAGAAAACAGACCCAAACACGTCAAACAAACTCTTCTACACCCCCCACGGCCGCTTCACCCGCAACCACATCAACATTCCCTTAATAAAATCCGAGCCCTGAGGGGCCCCTGCTCGGGCCCGTCCCGGCGGGGCTCGGTTGCTGGCGGCGCCCTTCGCCGCTCCTACAGCCCTGCAATGTCCCCGGTGCCAGCCCCAGGCCTCCCGTCTCTGTGCCACGGAGACCCCAGGCCTCCCAGGCTCGCCCTGTCCCCGCTCCGGCCGCAGCCCCTCGGGCCGTGCTCCCAGCCCGCCCTGTCCCCGCTCCGGCCGCAGCCCCTCGGGCCGTGTCCGCAGCCCGCCCGGCGCCGCGCGCTCCCCTCACGCTCTGACCTGCGCGGGACGCGGGGGCGGCGCGGGCGCGGCGCGCGGCAGCAGCAGGGGCAGGCGCGCGGCGGCGCGGCTGGCGCTCAGCATGGCGGCGGTGGCGGCGGACGGGGCGCGCGGGGCCGCGGCTCTTCTGGAATCCTCCACCCACGTGGGCCGCGGGGGGCGGGACGCGCCGGAGGACCTCCGCCGCGGGCTGTCCCGAGCAGACCCCGATCCCGCCGCTCGCTTTCGGCGCGCCGCTCGGACACCGCCGCCGGGACACGGCCGCGCGCTGCCTCCCGACACCGACACGGAGCTCGCTGAGCCGGCTGGCGCGCGCCGGGGCGGGACACGGGCGCCGAAGCGGCGCGGCGCACACCGGCGCAGCGCAGGACAGCCCGGGTCCTGCGGCAGCCGCGCACTCAAGGTCGGACAGGATAAAGCGCAGGGCGATTGCAGCGGCCTTGCGTCAGGCCCTGTGCTGCGCATGCGCGGCTCGCCCTGGGGCGCCGCATGCGCCAAGGGCTCGGGGCCGGCCCTCAGTTCGTGCGCATGCGCGGTGCGGCGGCGGGCCGGGCGGTGCCGCCGGGCTGGCGGCGATGGGAAGGTGTGGAGCTGGGCGGGCAGAGGGGCCGCGATCGGGCACATGCCCTGAGGGCACTGCGGGACAGGGACAGAACCCGCTCTGCACACAGCGACAGGGGAGCCTGGGGGCATCACCAGCAGCATTCCCAGCGGGTCAGGGAGGCGATCCTGCCCCTCTGCTGGCCCTGAGAGGCATGGCTGCAGTGCTGTGTCCATCTCCGGGCTCCTGGGCACAGCCGGGGCCTGGAGCGCACACTGTCCAGCGCACACTGTCCCGGCACATGGGCACAGACACCTCCCTCAGCAGCTCAGCTCCTAAACCACCTGCAATCCACTGTCCTGCCGCTCCCAGCAGCGTTAGAAAGGGCGGAGGGACCAGGTGCGCTTGGGAAAAATACCTGTGGGAGTTGAAACTGATACTTGCTCAGCCCCAGAGGAGAAGCAGGACTTTAAATCCAGCCAGGCAGTTCAGAATTTCACAGCGTCCTCCCAGCGTGACCGTGAGGATGGAAATGGCCGGTTTGGGGCATCCCAGGCCAGGCTCTGCGGGGTGGCCGTGCTGCCCGGCTGGGCTCAGCTCCCGGCGGGGCTGCGCTGGTGCTGTTCTGGGAGATGTGCTGCAGCACGGCAGGGACAGCAGGCTGCAGGGTCGGGCTGTGGCGGTGCTTGGTGTCCTGTGAGCACAGCTCCCCCGGATTGGCACGGCACAGCTCGCAGCCCGGGGACAGAGGGGTGACCAGGCTGGTGGCACAGGGCGGAGCTGGCATGTCCCAGGGAGGCAGAGTGGGGCTGGAGAGCCGCCGCAGCCTTGAAGCCAACAGTGCCCAGCGGTCAGTGCCTGCTCTGCATCCCCAGGAGAGCATCACCTCGAGGGGCACGAGGCAAGCAGCCCCTGCTGCCACTTCTTAAAAGGAACAAGGAAATGACTTCAGTGTCACTCCGTGGCTGCATTTCCAGCATTCGGGGCTGTCCTGGAGGCAGAACTGGCAGGTGCTCCCTGGGCCATGGCACTCCGAAAACCCCTGCTTGGCGCCTTTGGGGCAAAATGTTAGGTTGTGGGTTTGCAAAGCTGGACACTGAGCTGGTGGCAGTGGGGAGTGGGAGAGGGACAGAGGTGAGAGCAAGGACTTGTCCTACACCCACATGGACTCCATGTCGTGTTCATGGGCTGCCCTGTGGGGAGCAGAACCAGAGACCTCCATCGACATCCTGATTTATTGCTACAGAAAAAGAGAAAAAAAATTTAAGAGAAAGAAAAAAAAATTCAAAAAGAAAAAAAATTTAAAAGGTGAAAAGAGAAATAAAAATAAAAACAAAGAAGGGGGAAAAAGAAAGAAAAAGAGGAAGGAAGATTGAGAATACGAACTGGAAGAAGAAGAAGAAAACGAGGAAGGTGAAAACAAACAGGAAGAAGGAAGGAAGAACAAGAAGGGGAGAAATGAGCCAGAGGACCAAAGCCCAGGACAGGGCAGTGATGCCCAACACAAGTGTCAGGAAAATAAATCCACAAACACCAGAGGTTTATGTCCAAAAAGGAGACAGAGGAGTCCTGTAACTTTATTAGAATAAAGGGAGAGGTCATGGGACAGTTTCCCATGGGGTCTCTCAAACTGAGAGAGGACACAGCCTCTTTTTATCCTAATTTCCCGGCAGCATTTTCCTCTTTCTTTCCCCATTGGCTGAGGTACTCAAGAGGTACAGACTTCCTGAATTGTCTAATACAGACCCATTCTAATGTACATTCCTTCCCCTTTTTTTTTCCTTTGTGTCTCTGTCCTTTTTTTCTAAGTCCAGGGATTTAGCACGGCCTTGGGTGAGTAACAGTCTGTGTCAATTAATGGAATTCCAATGGAATTTATGATTCCTCCCATTGCTTCTTTCACCTATCAGTATCTGCCCTTACCTACCAGCAGGACTCACAATTTGTTTGTAAAGACATCTCCCTCTTGTTCCTTTCAAAAGTCCTCAGCAACCTTTGGCCCATGCCACGCACATCCCACCAGTGATCAACCTCTCCTGTCCCCAGCTTGCGTAGTTTCCAGACTCAGCAGGATGTTCTGTGGGCTGGAATATCCCTCTGTCCTGTCCGACAGGCTGTCCTGGCTGTGCTCCCTCCCGGCTCCTTGTCACCTCCTCGCTGGCACAGCAGGTGACATGGACTGTCCCATGGAGAGTCCTTGAGGAGGGCAAGCCCTGCTCAGCAACAACCAAAGCATCCACCTGTCATCCACAGCATTCCCAGCCTGAATCCAAACCCAGCACTGTGCCACTTCCTGGCAAGAAAGGAACCTATCCCAGTCAAATCCAGAACAGCAGGAGCACTCAGTTCTTTGGGGGGATCATAACTGAGTTGCACTAATCCTCCTCAGAAGGTCGCTCCTGCCACGGGAAACACGTGCCTGGTGCCAGGTGCCTGTCTTGGAGCAGCATCCTGGAGATGGCAGAACCTCCTTGGTCTCTTTGGGATGGTCTCTGCCACCAAGCTCAGGCTGTTCCCAGCTGGCTCAGCCGCAATGTCCTGGGAGCTGTGGGGTGGCCACTGGTGGCTGCAAGACACTTGTTCCTCTGCCACCTGCTCCTGGGAATACTTCTGTGTTTCTGGTTGGGATCCCATTTCTACTTCCCAGTTTTCCCTGGCCCTGTCAATACTCTGGGATGCACCACTGTCATTGATGTCTGTGGCTCCAAGGCAGCTGGGAGAGCTGTCTGTGGGTTCCTCAATGTCTGCAGGCCAGCAGGGCTCCCTGAGCCTCTGGAACAGATCAAGACTTTCAGGAGTGACGTTGTGGGAGGGAGGCAGGAACTTGGAGGGAAGGAAGGATCTTTGCAGGGAGAGAATCTTGAAAGTCTGAGGACTCTCAGAAGAAATGGACACACTTGGAAGCTGCTCAGAAGGACATGGAGTCTCAGTGATGGGGAGGTTCTCAGAGGGAGGGAGGCTGTTGGAAGGAGGGAGCTGGTCAGAATCAGGGAGGGTCTTGGAGGGTTGGAGGCCATCAGAGGCAGTGGAGGCTCCTGGAATGATGGTGGCTCTCTGATGGCATGAGGATCCTCGATGGATGGTTGATCTGCATTGAAATCCCATCCTTGAAGGGCTGCAGGCTCTCCTGGGGATGGACAGTCTGGGTGGGAGCAGCCTCTTGGGGGAACAGAGGCACCTGGAACAGCTGGACAAGCCACAGCAGGGCAGGTGGCCTTGCTTCTCCAGCTGCTCCAGCTGTGCCCACAGCTCTGCCACATCCCAGAGTAGAGCAGAGCTGATGTCCCATCCGGATCCCACAGCAGCAGCATCAGCTCCTGCAGCTCCTGGGCCACATTCACATAGGGGCTGCAGCTGCACTGGGGGCTAGTGGGAGCATCTGCATGCTGGCCAGGGGCTGCCCGAGGCTTGGAGGCTGTGGGAGACAGAGGGGCTTCTTGGCTCCTCCGTGGGCCCCTGGCCTGGACCCCATGGTGCTATCGCAGCTTCTGTGTCCCTGCCTGCCACCTCCGTGGTGCCCAGTGGCCAACGGCCCAGCAGACAGCCCCGGTGGCCAGCAGCAGGGCCAATGCAGACACCAGCAGGAGGTCACTGTCACTCATGGCTCCAGCACATCCCATTGTGACTGCACTGGAAGCTGCAGGGGCTGGCCTGCCTTATAGAGGGACACCTGTGTGATGTCACAGTGCTGGGGCCAGGACAGCTGTGTGACATGACAGCCCTGCCTCACATCAGCGTCACCACCATTTGTGACATCACAATGCTCAGGCCAGGACAGCTGTGTGACATCACAGCCCTGCCTCACATCAGTGTCCTGCCCTTTGTGATGTCACAGCCCTGCCCGCCCCAGGGAGCAGCAGAACCAGCTCAACCCTGAAAAATCCTGGAAGTCAAAATGGGAGCCCAGCCCACTGCAGTGAAGCACTCCCTGGGGGAAGTGGCACACGAGGAACAGTCCTGGTGCCACCTGTGTCCTGCCCACTGCTCCCAGGACGCTGTGACAATGCCAACTGGGAACAGCCTCTGCTCTGTGCCTGAGAAGATTCTGCAGACACAAAGGGAGTTGGAGTTCCTCCATGTCCAGGGATCTCTTCTGACATGGCTGGCCAGCTCCAGCCACCTCCAGCAGCAGGAGAAGCCCCAGCTCTGGGTCATGGCAGGGGCACATGGAGAGCTCTGCTCCCCACACTGGGCCAGAGATGGTCCCCAGCACACACACACAGCCCCCAGCAGTGCCAGAGGCTGGAACAGGGCTGTGTCCCTTTGGCAATAACAGGCCTGTCTGACTGAGTGCATCCTCATCTCCCCAAGAGGGCCTTTTTAATGCCATTTCCCATTCAGCCCAACACCTGCAAACCAAAAGCCTGGAGGCCAGCACTGATGCTCCACTGTCACATGCTCCTACTACACAAAACTGGCTTTTGGGTTTGTCAGAGACTCCTGGATGGCTCATGGAGCTCATCATCCCACCCCACACTGGCTCTCCAGAGACACCCACGTGGGCTGTGGCTGCTGTTCCCCCCGTGCTGGGGTTTGGGATGTGGCTCTGGGCTGGCCCTGGGTTGGTAGCACAGGGAATCACAGAATCATAGAATGTTAAGGGTTCAGATGAACCTTAAAGAACATCTCATCCCAACCCCACTGCCATGGGCAGGGACACCTCCCACCAGATCAGGTTGTCCAAGGCCTTCTCCAGCCTGGCATTGAACACTTCCAGGAATGGGGCATTGCAACCTTCCTAGACAACTTGTTCCAGTGTCTCACCGTCCTCACAGTAAAAGACTTTTTCCTAATACATAACCTAATTTTCCCCTCTTTGTTCGTACCCATAACTCCTTACCTTATCACTATAATTCCTGATGCAGAATCCCTCTTCAGCTTCCTTGTAGGTCCTTTCAGACACTGGAAGGCACTGGGAGATCTCCACATAACCTTCTCTTCTCCAGGCTGAGCAGATCCAAACCTCTCAGCCTGACTTCATGCTCCCCTTGGCAACTCGGTGGCCTCCTCTGGGCTTGCTCCAGCAGTTCCATGTCCTTATGTTGGGGACATCAGAGCTGTAATCCCTGCTCCAGGTCTGCCCTGCCTGAGCAGGTTCATTCCACAGGTAGGATCGATCTCCTACCAGCCAGTCCCAGCTGCTGTAGCTGGGCAGGGTTAGAGCTCTCCCAGCATCACCAGAGTGTTCTCCCTGGCTCCCAACAGGCTGACCTTATCCCTCGGGCATCTCTGCTCATATAAACCCGAGTCCTGCATGGGCACCTCCAGTGTCGCACGAGAGTGACCGTGCCTGCCTCTCCTGTCGCCAGGAAGGGGCAGCAGCCGGCCGTGCTAGCGCTGCTTCCAGCCTGCTCTGAATCGCATGCCGGGAGAGTGACAGCTTCATTCCCGGCACTGACAACTCCCAACTCTTGGCAAGGCAGCGATTCAAATGCAGACACCCTGGGAAGCGGCTCTGGGAGCTCTGCTGTCATTCCCCTCCGAGGGGAGCAGGGCTGGTGTCCCCTCGGAGCTCCATCCGTGATGGGAGCAGCTCACACAGCTGCCCATGGAGCTACAGGCAAACATTTCAGCAGTCTGGAGAGGGGTGCAGAGGGGAGTAAAAGGAAATTCTGCTCTGAAGGTCAAAAAATCCCCCTGTGGCTGCTTCTAAGTGAGACGTGACCTGCAGCAGCCCTGGGCACAGCACCTTGGGGTCTGGCTGACTTCAGGACAGTGCCCAAAGTGTGTCCATGTTCCAGGTCCCTCAGCCCTCAGTGCAAGGCCAGCACACACCTTCAGCCTCCACTCCTGAAGTGCAACAAGTTCACCTTCTGCTCACTTTGGGCTCTAGGTTGCCCTCAGGTGTTGCTTTGAACTGCACCATTTGCAATGTCCCGTGCAACTCTGCCCCCCCTTCCCACACACTCTGATCCCTCAGGAGGGGCCTGCCTTGTGTTCCTCTCTGCTCCCCAAATTGTGCTACACAGCCCACAGAGCTGGCAAAGCACATGGCCATACCCCTTGGTGGCAGTGGGGTGACACTCCCAGCACTCCTGCAAGAGCCTCAGAGCTGCCACTTGCTGCCTTCAGGTGACCCAGAGGATGCTCTGCAGTGGGCAGGATCAGCTCCTGAGCCTGCACTTCCCTGCTCTTGAGCCTTCCTGGGGAAAGGGGGAAAGCTGGCCGGGAGGGGGCTGCATGGCAAGGCAATGTGATTCCTCTTTGCTAATCCACAGCAGGGACCAGATACCCCCTGCCTGCAGGATGGCACAGGCATGGCAGCACAGGCATGGTGACACAGGCACAGCCCTGTGGGAACCCAATTAATTTCCTCCCCATTAACTGCTGCCAGACACAAGGCTGCTTTGAAGCACTGTAGAGGCTGGTCTTGCAGAGGGGCAGCCCTGGGGCAGGTGCAAAGGCAGAGCTCCACGTGGATGTTCCATCCCTGTTCCCACAGGGAACAGCAGCAGAGCATTTGCAGGAGCAGAGTGGGGCTGTAACTCTGTCCCTGCAAAGCCTCCAACCACTTGGCTGCATTTGTCAGCTCCGTAGGCTTCTGTCTCAGAAGGATGTCACTGGAAATGACAAAAATGCAAGGAGTTACCCACAGTTTTCCATGGAAGCAGCCTGCAGCCCATCAGAGGCATCTAGAAGTGCCCAGACAGGCCAGGGCTGCCAGCAGTGCTTCAAGGCCTGCAGGGAACTCCACATTAACTCCTCCATCTTCCTTGTTCCCCACAGGCAGGGATTTGAGGGCATCTCCTGCTCTCTGGCTCCCACACACATTGAAGTTATCCTGAGTGATGCCGGCCTGACTGCAGGTGACCGGGTGTGAAAAGGCTCGTCGAGGCAGCTGCCAAAACAGTCGCACTTCAGCTGCTTTCCTGCTCGCTGGGGTGGAAGGCAATGGGAAAAGCAGTGATGGATCAAACACAGCACGACATCAGGCTGCACCCTGAGTCAGGCTGAATCACAGCCACCCCACACACTCCGTGCACAGGAGGGTAGAGCAGGGTTGGAATCCAGGGTTATCCTCCAAGCCTGAGTGAGGGCTGGCTGGGGGAGACAGGGCCTGCCAGGGACAGGAGCAGTGGGAAGGGGCAGCAGGGCAAGAAGAAGCCCATTGCAGGGGTGGGAGGGATGCAGGCGTTTGACTCAGGTATTTCATTGTTCATATGGCTTGTTCATACTTGGCTAAGTAATCATCTCAGGGGAACCACAGCAGGAACATGAGGGCTTGGGGTGGGCATTCAGCACAGAGCTGGTCACCCCACAGCATCCTTCCAGGCTTCCCTGGTTTCACCCCCATGATGCCAGTGGGGCTGGCAACAAGTATCAGCCTGGAGAGTGCCACAACATAAATCAGAAAGCAGCCCAGAAGCAGCAAGGCAGCAAGAAGGCAGTTGTGAGGCTGCCTGTGTCTGCCAGCAGCTCACCAGACCTTCCTACAGGCCAAATGGCAGAGCCCTGTCACTCACTGAGGATGCAGGAGACCAGAGGGAGCACAAACCACATCTCACCCCTCCATGACTGCAGCTGCCTTAATCAGGACCTGAGGTGCCTCCAGGAGACATAATAATGAGGGCAATTAGCGCAGTACAAACGAAAACTTCCAAATGCTGCTCTCTGCAGATTTTTTTACCCTGATCTAAAGCAGCTGAGGTACAAAGGCAGTGGTTTTGAGAAGGCTCTGAAGGTTGGTCCCAGCCCTGCTGAGAGGACAGAGCACCTTGAAGGTGACCCACAGCCAAGCTGTGCCAGGGAGGGAAGGCTGACAGAGCTCAACCTCGCAGGCAGAGGAAGGCCCTGGGGACCCCTCTGTCAAGGGGTTGTGCATTGGCACAAGTGTCCCTCTGCTCCTTGCTGGCCTCAGCTGAATCTTCTTTCCCTGGACAATGGAGGGTTTTCCAGCACAGTCCAGCCCTCTGCTCTGGCCTGGTGTCTCAGAGTAGGCTAATCCACTCTCCTACATACCCTGCAGCATCCCAGCGTGAGACCCAAACATGCCCCTGTTTCTGCTTCCCAAACATTCTCCTTATCAAGTGGCTTTGGAAGGATCACATGGCTCTGCTGCACAAACCTCTCCCTCCCTGCTGGTCTCCTGTCCTCCCACTCTTTCTGCCCTCTCTGCTACTTGCAGAATCACCAAACTTACAGCTGTGAGCACTCAAAGTTCTCCCTCCTCCAGGCCTCCAAGGCTGGGTCACTGTGTCCCCACACCCTCCCCTCTGAGCCAGTTCCTCACGGTGCCCATTCCCACTGTCCCCTGAACTGTGCTGGTTTAAGTTGCTCTCTGAGTTTCTACCACCAGCAAGAACCATCACTTCCCACTCCCAACACAGCTCAGAGGATGCAAAACAGCTCAGAGGATGCAGAACTCCCAAGCCAACATCTTTGTCTTCTGAGGAAGAATTCAGCTTTTTTGTTCTGGAAACAATAGGAACCACTCCACTGATACACACCTGCTCTTCCCTTTGTTATTCCTCAGTACCTGTCCTTCCCTTTGGAAGCCTCAATGCCGAGAGCCTCATCAGCTCCTCTGTGCAAGCACACTTTGCTTTGTGCTGCCTGTCTGAATACAGAGCCAGGAGAGAAAGACCAGGGAGCTCCTGTCGGATCAGCTGTTGCCAATACACGTGGCCCAGGTAGAGCCTGTGATTTATTTAAATATGTACAGTTACAATAATTTCGTTTTGGAATCAGCCTCATGAGACAGGTATGAACAAAAGGGTAACATTTGGAGGAGAAGAGTTCCTGATTTGTGCTCAGACAGAAGAAATTCTCCTTCTCTGCTACCTTGGCAATAACACAATGAGGGAGGAAAACAAAATCACTCACGTTACCAACTCCCTCCTCTCCAGTAGCACCAACATATATTTTGAGGAGCCTCAGTGCAGGTTTTTATTGCAGAAAATAAACAATGAATTGTGTCCCACCCCAAACAGCAGCAGGAGGAACATCCTGACTGCCACCAGCCTCAGCTCCTCACCATCTGCTGAGCTTTCTGTCTTGCCCAAGCCACAGCACATTTGGCACAAGCCAACCCCTTCATTGCTGAAGGAGGACACATCCAAGACCTCCACATCTTGAATTCCAGTAGCTCCTGCAGTCCCAGCTTAGCCGGGGGCAGGGGTGCTTTCCTGGTGGGCTCTGGGGACTGAGACTGATGGAATCTCCCGTCCCCAAGCCAGTTCCCTGCACTGCCAAAGGCAGCCCAGGATGGGCACAAGCAGCTGGACCAGCATGGAGGCAGCTTTTAATTAATTTAAACAGTGCTGCAGCCAATTACAGACCCAAAGGCTTCACACATAGTTTTCTCCTGCAGGAGAAGCCAAAGCCCCTGGGTGTCATTAGCAAGTGGCTGCAGGGCTGAAGGACAGCTCAGGATGTGTCTGAACTGCTGCTCCCAGGTCTCTCCCTTCCCTCAGACAGAGCTGACTCGGGTGAGGCTGTGGGGAAGGAGCTGCCTGGCAGGGTCACACCCCTGTGTGATGCTGCCCTGCTGTGTGACAGCCTGGGGCCCTGCTGCCCCCCTTGTCCTGCCTGTGACACCCAGCCACGTCCAGGAGCAGCCTGAGGTTGGTGGGGCCACCTTGGCCCCAAGCAATGATGTCACTCTGGGGATCCAGGAGCCTGGGGACAGCACAGGCACCCCTGTCCAGTCAGTGGGAGCCCCACTCAGGCCAGCGAAAGAGGAGGTGCCCTGGGCATAAAGGGAAGTCCTGGGCTGGGATTTTCCTGTTCTCAGCACTCTCCAGAGACCTCCAGAGCCCTCTGACTGCCCCCCACAGCACTGCCCACCAAACTGTACCAGCATCTGCTCTGGGTGTATTGTTAAAGCAAATGAAGAAACAAGGACACACAAACCACTATTCACTCAATCCTGTGCAGTAGATAGGGGTGAATTCTGCCCTTGGGTGTTTTCTCCTTGGATCATGTCACTCATTTTTCAGTCCATCAGCCCTGTGTGTTTTGCAGCCTTTCAAACGCTTTGCTGAGCTGCAGTGAGGGAATCCAGCTGCACCCAGGGCTCCCTCCTGCTTCACTCCTTGCTGGGGGCCATGAGCTCCATCCCTAACCTGTGTGGCCTCTTCCAGACCAAAGGTCTCCAATCCCTGAAGCCAGGAACCTGTGTCCTTGGGTGAGAAAGATCAGGAAAGGACAAGGTGGGGAAAAATATGAGCAGTGAGCTCAACACCAAGTGTGTGATTTCCACGGAGGACCCTCAGATGCTTCCAAGCCCAGTGTTTTTGGAGGGAGGACATCGTTTAGAGTATTGATTCAAATGCCCTCCACCATTAATCTTTGCAAGGGTTTGGTTTTCTTCATTCCTCCAAGAGAACAGGCAATTTTAGCCATAGCATCATCCTGGGGGGAGGGAGAGGGACGTGGACAGCTTTGAAGGCACCCAGCTCAAAGCCTGAGTTATTCTCCCTGCTTTTCCCTCACCACCTCAGCAGCAAGAACACATAAATTGTGTGTCATAGCTGCCTTTTCATCTGTCCCAGGAGTTATAGACTGCACACATAAGACAATTCATGTTCCTCTGCATAATGAGGTGAGTTTTATAAATCATAAATCTTCACTTAATATGCAGGTGGTGTTTGCTGCCAGGTTTAGGAAAACTGATGTAGTTGCCAAGTTCATGAATGTCATAAATCATTCATGCTAAGGTAGTCTGCAATTGCTCAGTCCTTTGAGACAGACCAATTTCAAGGTGGTTGTTTAACACACAAACACGATCTTCATTGATTGTTTATACAAATATATATTTTCATTAAGTTTTTCTCTCTCCATTTTTTTTTTCCTTCTTTAGGTGCCAAGAGCGATGCCCTGAAGAGTCCCTGCTAGTGGCTTCTCTCCAGTTTCAAAATTCCATCAGAAATCCATTACCAAATGCATAAAAATCCATGGATTTGTAATAAAACGAGCCTCCTAAAGCTCAGAAAACAGCCTGGATGTCTCCATAAATCCTGATGCATGTGATTAAAGAAAACAGAGTGAGAGAGTGCGCCTCGATTCGTCACAGGGTCGTTTTGGACATCCACTATTTTCTGCAAAATTGACATTAATTAAAGGTTTGCTGATCCCAGCAGAGTTTTCGTCGCTGCTCCAAGTGTAGCTGCTGTGTGCACAAGAGCAGGTAACGCACTTCCCATGGGGAATACCCCATGTGCTTCTGGATTTAGCTTAGCCTACACACCCAGAGCTTGCTGGATGCTCTGCAGCCCCCTGGGATGTGCAGGATTCCGTGGGAAGTCTCATGGGAAATAGCTTTCCCGAGAGATCTGCAATTTTTAGTGGGGTGGAAAATTAGAGCTGTGTAAATCCTGCAGGTACCTGGGAAGAGCCTTCCCCCAGTGCCAGTCCCGAGGGGCTGAGGATGGACAAACCTGCCTGGGACTGTGGGAGAGTCACCAAGCTCAGCCCTGGTGGGAGATGCTCCTCTTGGCCTCACATCTCCCAACCCCAAATGTCCCCAGGAACTCCCAGCTCAGGATCTTTGTGCCTCATCTGCCCCTCCCATCACCTTCTGGGCTTTGCACTTTGCTCTCTGGTTTTGTAGGACCTTGTTATTTCTAGGCTGGTCTAACCAGGTGAAAGCTCTGTTCTTTCTTGCAGTGTTTATGGTGATCTAGGGAGGGCTGTCAGCTCCACTGCAGAAGCAGGGATTGGATTATCAGAACCTTTCACTTCCCACCTGATTTACATCTTGGAGACATCCAAAACACCAAAGCACAGTACTGCTGGACAGAGTAGTAAATCAAAAATTGCTTAGGTTCAGACTCACCCAGCACTTGAGAGGGTCTGATATTGAACTCCACATTAATTTTGAGTGGATCTGAGAAAACTGCGTAGGTGGGAAAAGGCAGAGAATTTTGACTGCTACTCTGTCTTCCATCATCCTTTTCCAGCATAATTAACTCATCACAAATAATTCAGGCACTGAGTTCTTTCTCTTCATTTTCCCTGTGATCAGCCAACAAGTGCTGAAGTTTCTCAAGTTTATTCCTTGTTTCAATCTACTCACCGAATAATTGTTGCTAATAACTCCTCAAAGGGAGGAGGAGGAGGCTGTTCCTTAGCATCTCACTGTGTGCCAGCCAGAATTGAAGATCTGGGCCAGACTGGTTAGTTCTGGTCAGGTGTGGAGTTTCCTCCCTTGATTTGATGAGCATGAAACCTAGAAAAGACTTTTAGGGGAAAAGATGACTTAAAATTTGACTTGCCGCCAGTCTGGCATTGGATTGGCTCCCAGCCTGCCCTGAGAGTCCTGTGATTTCAGTGTTATTCTTCCTAATTCTCCACTGATCTCTTGGTTCTCAGTACAGGATCACATTGGTCTAACATCCTGTTTTTATCACACTCCTGCCTGCAAACCAGTTCTCCAGAATATGAATGAAAACCCAGCCCTGGGCATCAGCACAGCCAAAGGGAACACCCCCCTCCATTCCAGCAGCTCCAAGGGTTCCACCTCCTTGTTGTGAGGTGCCCTTCAGAGAAACATCTTTCTCACTGGAATGGCAGCTGATGCTTCCCACTAATTTGGAGCTTAGAGAAAACCTCAGGGATACTCCAGAGCTGCAGGATCTTCACAGCCATAACTCTTCCCTCTGAGAGTATTTATGTTCCTGAGACTGATTAAGCTGGGGTTGAGGCACACCTCACACTCCTTGAGGTGCTCTCCTCCTGCACAGGGTGACATCTCCTGGGAGCAGCAGTAAGGGATCCAGGATGTCAGGGAGTGAAAGCTGAGAGCCACCAGGAATGATTTGAGGTGAAACCTTGTGAGCAAAAATCTGAGCTCACCAAAATCCAGCAGAGTTATTCCCACCCCATTTGCAAAGGGAAGAGCTTTTGGGGTGGTTTAAGGATGTGGAGGGAGGATTCAGACCTTCCTTTGATTGTTCCTCCTGGTCATAAACTAAAGACAGGGAAGACGTTTCTGTGGAAAACACCACTGCTGGATGTGTCACCTTACTCGGGACAGCCCCCAGGGATAGGGCAGGGCAACAAAAACATGCAGCTAGAGCTGGGAAAAAGGAGAGGAGAGAGAAGTTTAAAAAGCGAAATGAAAATAGGAAGAGAAGAGCTGCAGGGTCCTGCTCCCTAGGGTCCCTGCTGCCAAGGCAGCATCCAGGCAGGCACAACAAATTGACTGGGGCTGCCACATGGGATGTGATTAATAGGAAACTGCATTTTCCCTTAACGTTTTGAGTCAAAGGGGAAACTTCCCATAGCCTGGGGAGTTGCACACACTCAGTGGGGTGCATGGGGCCTCCCTGTGTGCTGGCTGGGGTGGGTGGTTCCAAGGAATGCTGCTGTACCCCAGGGATGGAGGTGCCAGGGATGGTGCTGTCCCTGGGAGCCAGGCTGCCAGCAGCCACCAGGCAGCAGTGCTTCCTCCCTTCCCTCTCGTCCCTTTTGTGCACGTCCTACTTCTCCAAAGCTCCTGACCACCCCAGCTCCCATTTTGCCTCTCCTTTCTCCAAAGTGTGACATTCCCACCATCTGTAAGGCTGCCAAACAAGCGACTTTGCATTTCCCTGCAGGGCTGCGCTTCAATTAAAAGCTTTTCTTGATGTTTTAACTTTCACCTCGCTTAATTGAGGTTCCCTTTCACAGCCTCCTCCTCCTTTTTAATGAGAGGCTGAAATTCTGGTTAATGGTGTTTGCAATGGGCAGTGCCAACCGCGCTTTGGAGGGCAAAGGCTGCTCCTGGCCTGGCTGAGAGCCATGGAGCCTGGGAGCAAAAGGCAGTGGAAAAATATAGGATCCAGGCCTCATAACCAGTGATCCTGCCCTTTTACAGGCTCCTGGGCTTCCTCACTCAGCACTTCAGCAGCAGCACTGCTCCTCTCCCTGTTGGGAAAGCAGGGACCCAAGTGATGGAGTCCATTTGGGCACAGCCAGGTGCTGCTTGACCCAAATTTCCCTTTCTGGAGCACCACTGCAGCACTGCCAGCCTCAAATATTTTAAAAGTATGAGCTGGGTTAAATGTAGTAAAAAAAAAAAAAAACTGTACAACCTCTTTAATTTGCCTGCTGATTTATGAGCAGGTAAGCTGCTCCCCTGCCAAGCTTTTCTTCACCAAAAAAAAAAAAAAAAGTTAGAAACACTTCATAAAAAATATTGAGCACTTCAGAAATTCTGCAAGTCCTTGTGCAGGTATGGGGATAATTTTTTGTGAATTACTCATTAAAAAAAAAAAAAAGAAGAAGAAAAAGAAAAAAAAAGATAATATGTTTGAAACAAAGCACACCTTTATTTTACATCCAGCCTTGGCTGGGTTTGGGAGGCTCCCAGTAGGTACACCCAGAGCTGCTCATTTGTAAAACCCAATGTTCTTAGGAAAGAATGAATTGGAAGCTTCCTGGGAATTTCTCTACTGCTGCTGGGAGCTGGGGAGGATGACAGAGCCATCACAGAGCTCTGCAGGTCACTCCCTCCCCACCCCTCTCCTGGCCCAGCCCTGCTGGTTCCTGCCAGTGGCCCCAGGTTGCTGGGAATGGAGCAGCTCTGGACTGGGATGCACAGGAGCTTTTGGGGCTCATGACAAAGGGTTTCCTCGCTCCGAGGCTGATCTCTGCTGCAGTCACATCCCCTCAGTGCTACAGAAGGTCCCCCAGCTCCTGCACAGAGCTGCTGCACTCGCTGAGCTGCTCCCATCCAGGTGGTGCCAGATGTCCTTGAAACACTGCCAAGGGAAGGGACAAATGTCTGTGAAATCACTCATCTCTTGCTGCCCTGACCATTTTATTCCTTCCTTCATGCTTGTAAAAGCGGAGACCCTCCTCGCCAGCTCAGCAGCAGTTTGAAACCTGAGCTGCTGCGCCGAAACACTTCCGCAATTTCAGGTGCAGCTTTAATTCCTGGCCTTGGAACAATAAGGGAATTTCTGCTCATAGGTGCCTGGTCGTCTCTAAAAGTCATTCATTTGCAGCATTCCATGGCCTCCCAGCGCCGTGGTGTGGGCTTTGGGAGGGAAGGGCAGGAGCTGGAGCAGAGGGTGGCTCGGAGGTGCTGGAGCATCGCAGATGGCCGAGCAGACTGTGCCGCGAGGGGAGCCTGAGCCAGCTCCGGCATGGCAGCGAGGGAAGCGCTGGGGAGGGCAGGAGCTGCGGCCAGGAGCAGGAATTCCCAGCCCCGAAGGCAGCACACTGCCCACAGGGAGCCAGCACAGGGAATTCTTCCATGCCAGAGTAAAACCAGAGGTGAGCTGGCTGGAGGAGCCTGGCCCCCGGCTCAGCCGAGGCACGGGGATGCAAACACACAGCTCCAGCTCCGGATAAATTCTGCAGGGGCTGCACGTTTATTTTTGTAGACAATAATTTTGGTTAACAGAAAGAAAGTCAGTTTTATTGGGCTTTTTAGGAGGACGTCTGCCAGCATGAATAAATGAGTGCTCTCGCCTGGCTCTGGGGACAGGCTGGGGATGGGGCTGGGGGCACAGCGAGCCTCAGTGGGCTCAGTGTACCCCCGGGCCACCACGCCCTGCTCCGTGGGGGCTCGAAGCCTGGCCATCACCAGAGCCACTGAGAAAAATGCTGTTTTACCTTTTACAGATCATTTAACGCTCTAATGAGATGTCTTAAAAATACAAACGAGCCGCCTGATACGGCGGGATGCAAACCTGTCTCCATGGCAGTGATTTTCCTGAAGATGCTTTTCATCTCTGGCTGCTGGAAGCTTCGACGTAAAAATTTATCGTGCGCCCTCCCCTAATAAAATGTGATGGTTTTACTGTATTTTTTATATAAATGTACATTTAGTTGTGAATTACACCGAGAGGCAGGCGCTGGCTGTGGTCGAGCCTGCGACACGCGGCATAAATCACAGCTCCCTAGCAACTTCCCAGGACCACGGACTTGTGCCTAAGGGTGTGAGTAACTTCTATTGACTTCAATGAAAGTTTCTGGTGTGCTGCCGTGAGAGAATAGGCCTCCAGAGACTCATTTGCCGTTGATTAAAAGCGGGAGACTGATAGCACCGGGCACACGGTGCAGCCGAGCGCTGTCGCTTCCCCCGCGCCGCTGCCTCGCCTCGGAGCGCTGCCCGGCTGCTCCTGGGAGCCCCAGAGCTCTCTGAAATGCATCTTCTTTCTGACCCAGAAAGCGCTTGTTTCAGCTGTTACAGCCCCGAACACGCCCGGTGTCACCTCAGTGTCACCCAGCCGCCCTGCACCGGGCTGGTCTGCATGTGTCCACCACAGGCTGCCCGTTCTCGGCCGGCCCTTGCCTCCCCGGAATATCCCAGCTCTGCTGACTTCCACGAGCTCCTGGGGCTGCCTCAGCAGCTGTGCAAGGCATGGAGAGACAGGGACTGGGTTTAGGGAATCACAGCTCCCATTGGCCACAGCAGCCCCGGCCTGGCTGTTCGTCTCTTGGCCAGCGTGTCCTGGGGGAGCCGGGGGGCCAGCAGAGCCCCCCGAGCCCCTGGCTGGGGCATCAGGTGATGGAGCAGCTGCCTTCGATGTGATCGAGCTTAACGAGCAGCGCGGGACCTCGGGAGCTGCACCATCAGCACGATCAGCAGAGCTCTCCGGGGAAAGGGCTGCGCCCGGGAGATGGGGAGATGGCTGGTGATGGAGGAGTAGCAGATGGTGTCTCTCAAGGAGAACGCTGGGACAGTAATTACAAGAGACAAGAGGAGAGCTGCTGGCTCGCGCACAAGGATTTGTCCAAGCGATCATGGGAAGCACAAGTCTCTCCAGAGAGCGCCATGGGGGAGGAAGACTTTTGCCAGCAGGCTCCCAGAGCTGCTGCCAGAGCTTCCCCACCCTCCGAGGGGCACGGAGGTGTCTGTGGCTCCCTCTTCACCAGAACAGCCATGGGTGTCTATGCTTTGAGCTGGCCTTTGCTTCCTCCCGCTCTGCGTTGTCCACAGGGCATCCCAACCACCATCCTGCTTGTCCCTACTTCCCGTCAGGTCAGAGGCAAAGACATGACTTTGGTTCTTGCTTCTTGTATGGGACCAGCTGTGCCAGGAGGGATGGGCTGGCTGTGACCCTTCCTAGACCCTCTTAGGGAAGGAAAAAGCAGAGCAAAGCTCACAGCTTGAAAGTGCTTTCTCTCTTTTCTTTGCCCAGCTGTGATTTTATGCCTTGTTGCCCCTCTACCCCGTGCCCTCATTTTTCTACTCTACCATGGCTCCTGATTCCCCTCGGAGAAGTTCCCTGCCAGCCAGAGGGGTTCGGGGGGAGTTCAATTAGCACTCCTGTCCCTCGCCGCCCCCCGCGCCCGGCCGTGTCCCTGTCCCTGTCCCTGGAAGCGGAGGGTGAGGAGGGCTGTGCCAGCCCGGGCTGCTGTCACCTGCAGGGATCCCCCGCCCGTGCGTCCCCATTGATGCTTTAGCTCTGCAATGCAGCCTGAGCAGGAGCTGAGACCTGCAGGTGACAAGGAAATCGAGGCTAATTAGAACTGCTAATTAGACCTGTGCTGAAACACCGCCTCTGCTGTGTGCCCGTGGGCTGTGCTCCGGGATGGGTCCCTCCTGCTCCGGAGGGTCCCTCTGCCGGTGCCACCCCTTCGGCTGCACACACAGGAGACAAAATACAATAATAATTTGTAAAAAAGGCATTTGGCAAGACTGAAACCCCCCAACTCCAAAGCACAGCTCCGTGCCCAGCAGCGCTCTGGGGTGTGCCTGGTATTTTTGGGAAGCAGGGCTGTGCACGGATCTGCTGGGGACACGGAGGGAGACACACACACACGTGGGTTTGCTGCTGTCCCCACCAGGGCTGGTCTAGGTGCCCAGAGCAGACACTCCTCAGGGAAATTGCACTGGAGAGAGGGAGCTGGGTGTGAAACTGGAGCTGGGTGGGGAGCTGGAGCTGGGTGGTGCACTCCGAGCTGCAATCACACACGGGAGGGGGAGGATGCCAGAGGTGGGACCATGCAAACTCCATGAAGTTCAACAAAACAAAGAGCATGGTCCTAAAACTGGGTCAGAGCAATGCCAAACACGCCTACAGGGAGCTTCTCCCGCAGTACAGGATGTCTGATCAGGTTTTCCCTCTTGGCTCCCTTCATGCATCCTCCATCTCAGGGTAAAATCTGGTGTCTCCAGCCAAGCTCCCAAGTGCTGGGATCTGGGATCTGGGATCTGGGCTCAAGGCTCCAGCTCTGTCTCGTGCTCACAGGGGCTCAGGCTGGGAGGATGTGCTTGGCAGGTGGGATTAGGAGGCAACAGCCTGGATCCAGCCAGGCTGGGGATGAGCAGCTGGAGCAGCCCTGGGAGAAGGACTTGGGGGTGCTGTGGGTCAGAGCTGGACCTTCCCCTGAACCCCCTGAGCCCTGGGCTGAGCCCCCAGTGTGGGCAGCAGGGCAGGGGGGATTCTGCCCCTCTTCCCCCTCAGGTGAGACCCCAGAGACCTGCAGAGCTGCCCCAGCCCTGGCCCAGCACAGGAAGGAGCTGGAGCTGCTGGAGAGAGTCCAGAGGAGGCAGCAGGATGAGCAGAGGATTAGAGCATCTCCCCTGCAAAGCCAGGCTGGGAGGACTGGGTCTGTTCAGCCTGGAGCAGAGAAGGTTGTGTGGTGACCTCACATCATCTTCCAGTATCTGAAAAAGCTACAGGGAAGCCAGAGGACTGTTTATTAGGAACTGGAGTGACAGAACAAGGGGGAATGGGTTAACATGTAAAGAAGGGGCATTTAGATTAGATGTTTGGAAGAAATTCCTCCCTGGGAGGGTGGGCAGGCCCTGGCACAGAGTGCCCAGAGAAGCTGTGGCTGCCGCTGGATCCCTGGCAGTGTCTATGGTCAGGTTGGACAGGGCTTGGAGCAGCCTGGGCTAGTGGAAGGTGTCCCTGCCACGGCAGGGGGTGGAACGAGATGAGCTTCAAGGTCCTCTTCCACCCAAACCATCCTGTAATTCTAATATTATTTACTATTTCCATCAGCAGCCCCCACCAGCAGGACCAGGGCAGGCTGCACAGCCCTGATTTACTGCCACACTTAAGCCTGTGCCTAACTTTAAGTGCACAAGTAGATCCATTGACTTCAGTGGTTTAAGGTTCGACATTTGTAAGTAAGTTGCGGAACAAGGACCTACATTATTCATCCGAAACCCCGGGTAATGCATTCCTAGGAAATAACTACCAAACTCCACAAATCCCTGCTGAAAGGACATCCTAGAGCCCTGCCTGGATAGAGAGATTAGCTGGGATTGCTTTGTAAACACTGCACATACATACGTACAGATCTATGTATTTCTCTTCCAGGCAGTGCAATTCAGACTTGCCACGATCCCAGCTCTGCCTCCCGGGGAGGAGACAGGAGACAGGAGACAAGGAGACAGGAGACAGGAGAGGAGCCACGGCAGCCAGCACAGCGCCTCGGCACAGCCCAGCCCTCCCCACACCGCAGCCAGAGAGGGGGCGATGCAATTAAGCAAACGAATTGAAGTGCAGATGTAGGTGCTTATACCACAGCCTGCCAGGCACATCGGCCATAACCGCAGCCGCAGTTCAGCTCCTCTCGCTGCAATCCCAAGATGATATAAAGCCGTGTCGAGCTCAGACACAGGCATCAAATGCTGCGAGCAGGCGCCTCCCTGCTCCAGGGACCCCCTGATGGCAGGGGGCAGAGCCAGGGGCTGTGGGAGGTGACAGAGCCAGCCTTGCTACAGCCCAGCTCCCGTGGAGATCAATAGAGCACAGACCTGGGCACCTTGGCCACAGAGCAGGGCTGGGGAGGCACCGAGCAAGGAGCTCCGCTTGAATCCCTTAAATCCCTTGTCCCCCCGGGATGAGGGGAAGGTCCCCAGTGAGACTGCTGCAGCCTCCTCAGCACACAGCCTGCCACCTCAGGAGCCTGACGTGCATTACCCCCCATCTTGCCCCAGCAGAAAATATTTCCTCCAGGATGGATTTTGGCTGGTTGTGAGGAAAAGCAGCTGTGGGATTGCAGGGTGCATCCTGCTGGCTGTACAGCTCCATTCGGGGGGAGCAGAGGAGAGCACCCCTGTCTGCAAGGAGAGGCTGGAACCAACCAAGGTTTTCCAGATTTGCAGGAGCCACCTGAGGTTTCCCAGATTTGCAGGAACCACCCAAGGTTTCCCAGGTTTGCAGGAGCCACCCGAGGTTTCCCAGGTTTGCAGGGACCACCCGAGGTTTCCCAGGTTTGCAGGAGCCACTCGAGGTTTCCCAGGTTTGCAGGGACCACCCGAGGTTTCCCAGGTTTGCAGGGACCACCCGAGGTTTCCCAGGTTTGCAGGGACCACCGGTCCAGGGGAGGTCAGGGACCACCCGAGGTTTCCCAGCCGTCGGGAGCAGCCTGGCACGGGCAGGGCCAGCACAGCACATGTCTCGCTGCCGGCGACCAGGAGCTGCCTGACAAAATGAGCTGAAACGACACGGGTTTGAACCATTTCATAAAATGTAATCGAGAATTATATCCCTGTTGTGCAATTCCAGCTGATAGTTTAAAAAAAAAAAACCCCAGCCCAGAACTCTGTCGAAAGGATCTCATTCTGCATTCAGCCTGATGAGCAGCAGGAGCAATCCCTGCTGCTCCACGCATGTTCCGTGGCATCCCGTGGGATGTGCCACTGCACTGTGCACCTCTTCCGTGCATTGTGCCGTGTCTGTGCACGTGGGTGGCCCGGAGGAGCACAGAGGGGCTGTCTGTGCCTGTCCCTGAGCATGTCCCTGCCAAAACCGGGAGCAGGTGGAAGAGGGCCACAAGTGGGATGGATCCATCTTCCCTGCCGTGCTGCTGCTGGGGACATTCCAGCAGTGGGAAGCAGGGAAAGCCAAACGTTATGGATCCCTCAACCACTGTTATTTGTCCCCTTGTGCATCGCTGGTATTTTGCATTAAAATATGTGTTGTTAAATTTATGCCTTTATATATATGTGTGTGTGTGTGTAATATGGCTGAGTTACAGTTGCTGTGGGAACTATAACTTTCTCTTTTCCAAGGGGCCGTTATATGTCTTATTATGTTGTATCATCTGGAGGGCGGCTGGGAACAAGATTGCTGCTGTTAATCCTGCAGCACGGAGGGTGATTAGAGGCAGCAGAGCCGAGCTGGAGCAGGGCTGTGCCTGCAGGTGGGCAGCGCCACACCTCTGGTCTCCCCACCCACCCGGGGCACAGGATCAGGGCGACATCACGGTGTGAACCAGGTGTAAATCACCTTTGTGAGCTGCTCTCCTGCTCCCCTGCGGCTCTGCTGGGCTGGGGACAAGTGCAGCTGGGCTTGGACTGGGCCTGGCCACACTGCTGCCACTTCTCCCCGGTGACAAACAGGGTCAAACTGCTGCTTTCCCCGCGCCAGGAGCTTGGGTGGGGTTTGGATGGATCCCATCCCTGCCAGCCTGAGCCAGCACTCTCCAGCTGGCAGCTGGGAACCAGGAGATGGGCAGATCAGCAGCCCTCCTGCTCCTGCCCGAGCTCCATCCCGACCCGCTGACATCGGTGGGACATTTCCAATCCCCGGGAAGCAGCCTCTTCCATGCCCGATCCCAGCACAGCTCCACACAGGATGTGTCCTCCCGTCTCACCTGGGCATCAGCTTCATCCCCTCCTGCAGAGGCATCGGGATGCTGCTGCGACCCCCGTGGGGGCAGGAGTTATTCCCGAAATCCTGGCTCCGGGTCCCCCCAGCCCCCTGCCGGGGTTGGTTTGTGCCCCAGCTGCCGCCGAGGTGCTGATTTAAGGCTCTACTGGGCCATGGAGAGGGCTGATCTGCAGGGAGGTCAGGGATGAGCAGGGAGGATGGGTTTGGTACATATCTGCGCTCCTCGGAACCAAATGCAAATTGCTCACCGAGAAACTGCCCCGGGGTACTCGTGTTTGTGAGAGCCTAAATGGGCTTCTTGGCGTTTAAATCTCTATTCTGTTTCTCCCACTTATTTTTTTGTTTGATTTGCAGAAGCCACCGGTGTTCAAAAGCTTCAAGGCGCAGCATTTAAAGGGAAGGGAAATAACTTCTTGCTGTTAAATGCCACCCAACAGAGTTCTCCCTGGCTGATGTAACAGCCACATCCTCTATGGGCTCCTAAAGAGACCCATTTGGGTGCCAGGGGTCGGTGAGGATGAGGCTCCCTGGCATGGAAAGGTGGCACTGGCTCCAGATGCCAGCAGTGACCCCAGGAGCAGCCCCCAAACTGCCCGTGGAGTGGAACCTGGCAGTGCCAGTGCTGGAGGGATCCTTGTCACACCTAAACACGTCCAAGCTGGAGCAGGGCTGAGCTGGCAGCCCCCAAACCTCCGATTAAGCTGGGTTTGGAGCTCTGGGAAGCCTGGCTTTTCCTTTAGAGCCTTGATCCCAGGCAGGCTCAGCCCCAGAGCCTGTGATCCAGGAGTGAAGGGCTGGCCAGGGCTTTCCAGCCCAGAGTCATTCCCTCACATGTCCCTTCAGAGGAAACCTCCCCCACACCGAGGCATCCTCCTCATCATTGTGGCCTCCCATCACTCTCCTGCTGGGGGAGATTTATGCCAGATATAAATAATCCTCCAACTGAAGTTGCAGGAAGGAGTTATTTACAGAGGAGGGATGAATCCCACTGCAGGGTGATGTTCTCTGCATGACAAATGGCTGGGGTAGCATTATTTTGAGTGTGTCCCCACTGCAAGGAGGTCGAGAGGCAGGGGACAGGGTGGGGACAGGATGGGTTTGCTCCTTGATGCTGAGCCCCCAGGAACAGGGCCATAGGAACATGGACAGGAGGTGAGGCTTCCCTTGGGCTTTATCCCTGTTAGTTCACATCCCTCCCAGGTGAATTCTCAGCTTTCCTGCTGTCACTCAGCCTTCAAGAGCAAAGATTTCTAGGTGAAATTAAAAGGAAAACTGATAGATCTGTGGCTTCAAGCCAGGGATTCACCAAAGCCCAAATGCCTTTCACCAGGGGGGTGAGAATTTCTCCCCATCCCATTGCAGGATGACAGAGCAAAAATAACCTGGCATAAACCCAAACACAAAAGGCTGGATGAAGCTGTTGGAAGATGAAGCCATGGCTTTCCTGGCTGCTCTGGTCACACTCAAACAGCCTGGCCTTACCTGTGCACTCCCTGCTCACTCCTGCCTGTGTGGCTGGGCACAGGGAATGGGCACAGCCTGAGGCTGCCAGAGCTCCAGGAGCCTTTGGACAATGCTGCCAGGCAGAAGGTGGAGTTGTTGGGGTGTCTGTTCAGGGCCAGGGCTTGGGCGGGATGATCCCTGTGGGTCTCTTCCAGCTCAGGATAGTCCATGATCCCTCCCTGCCTGCACATCATCCCTTCCCTGCGCTTCCCTGCCTGCCTGTGCTCTGTCCCACACATTCCTTGCCCACACAAAGACAGGGCAGGCAGCATGGAGTTGATGGAAAAGCACTGCAGTGAAATGACAGAGATTTTCCTTCCACAATACTGATATTTTAAAGTCGTTTATGTACTGAATGTCCCAGGGTTGCTGCTGTCTCTGCAGCTCCATTCAGGGTACAAATGCAGCCCAAATTCAACACGGAGGGCTTGGTGCTGGGGGAGGGAGGGGCTGGGGCTGCCTCCAGCTGCCCTTCCCATTTCCCAGCACTGCCCAACCTCCAGCCAGCCTCTCCTGGTGCCTTTCATCAGGCCAAGTGCAGAAATCAAGATTTGCTCTATAATTTGCTTTTTGGTTGCAGCACAGGGCAAGTGGGGGTTTAGAGGAGGGCCCTGGGAGTGGAGTGGCAGGGACAGGACAGTGGCCTTAGGGTGGCATCTGGGTGATGCTCTCAGTCCCATCCTGGCCCTGGATGACAGCAGGGTTGGGAGGACATGGACTCATGGAATGTCATGGAATCATAGAATGTCCTGAGTTGGAAGGGACTCACAAGGGTCATGGAATCCAACTCCTGACTCTGCACAGGACAGCCCCAAGAATGCCACCCTGCACCTGGCTGTGCCAGGGCAGGAGCCACTGCAAAACACCTGCAAGGGAAGGAGAGAGCTCCAGCAGGGACAGGGAGGGAAATGTCCATGTACAGCAGGCAAGGCACCCAAAAGCCCTGCTGCCTGCCCTTCCTCACTTTCCCCAGCTGCAGAGGGGGTGGCTGAGGTTCCTTGTGTGGCTGTGGTGAGGTGGGGGCTGTGGTTGGCACCCCTTGGCAGTGCACATGCCAAGCCCTTTCCTGGCAGTCACAGTGCACACTGTGCAGGGAGCCAGCTCCCTGCCCCAGCACTCATCCCACCCTTGGCACAGCTCCATCCACCTCAGGGAGCTGCTTTTCCAGGAGCTGTGGCTGTGCCCAGCAGGATGTGGCTCTGCACTTCACCTGCTCCTCCTGGGCTGAGTTGCTCCCTGTCCCCGAGTCCTGTTGGGTTTGAGGTCCCTCCTGGCCTCTTGTCCATCCCCCCAGCCCCATCTCTTCCTGGTCCTGTCTCACATCACCCACCATCTCCCCTGGCAATTTTTTTTCATGGACACTGGCTGGCTTTGGGATTTGCATCACCTGGTTTGACACCACTTGCCTCTGCCCCTTGCCTGCGTTTTCTTCTGCCTGTTCCATCAGTCCTTTTCCTCTCTCCCCTGCCCTCCCCCCATGCTATTTGTTGTAATTTTGTTTTCTGGCATTCTGCTGGGTTTTATTTTTCTTGGCATTGCATCTTTGGGGATTTCACTCACATCATTTCAGCCCAAATTTGCATTGACATCATTATGTTTCTTCTCTTCATGCTGCCCAATGTTCCCGCGGAGCCAGCGCTGCCGCGATGCTCCGTGACAGGGTTTGGGGACAGTGCTCTCTGCCCTCCTTCCAGGCTTTGCCTCTCGTGGCGTGCCACTCCTCATGAGCACAGCTTGGCCTCGGGCAAGCTCAGCACAGCCTGGTTTAGTGTTGCAGGGCTGAGATGGGGAGGCTTTCCTGAGCCTGTGACAGGAGCTGGAACAGGGAGCTGCCCGTGGCTTTGCCCTGACAGATTCAGCACCTCCTTTCTGCCCAGTTTTCCTGATCACAGGAATTCTGCTCCAGCACCCGAGGAGGTGAAGGAGTGAGACTTTTCACCTGCAGAGCTGCCCCAGCCCTGGGCAGCACAAGAAGGAGCTGGAGCTGCTGGAGAGAGTCCAGAAGAGGCAGCAGGATGAGCAGAGGGATGGAGCAGCTCTGCTGGGAGGAAAGGCTGGGAGAGCTGGGAGAAGAGAAGCTTCTGGGTGACTTAATTGCAGCCTTCCAGTACCTGAAAGGGCTGACAAGAAAGATGGAGAGAGACTATTTACAAAGGCATTATTTACTGCTGGTATCTCCCTCCCGTTCTGGTTTGTCCCATCCCTGCATGTCCCTGCCCAGACAATTTTGCTGTGTTGAACTGTGCTGTTTTCCCAGGGCTCAATACTGATGTTGGCAAGGAAGCACCTTGGAGCCAGAGAGCTCCTCAGGCTGTCCAAGCAGTTGTGGCAGGTGAGGAGCAGAAGGACAGACAAACACCTTGCCTGTGGGGGACATTCTGACCAACTAATCTTTAAAGAGGTGTCACATGGGAATTTGGATCTCTCCTTGTGGTGACAGCAGTTGTTCCTGTCCATGGCAGTGAAATTCAGAGCTATCAGTCACAGAGTCATGGAATCACAGCATGGCCTGGGTTGGAAGACACCTCAGAGCCTGTGTTGTTCCACACCCTGCCATGGGCAGGGACACCTTCCACTAGCCCAGGGTGCTCCAAATCCATCCAGCCTGGCCTCGGACACTGCCAGGGATCCAGGGGCAGCCACAGCTTCTCTGGGCACCCTGTGCCAGTTCCTGGACTCTCTCCAGCAGCTCCAGCTCCTTCCTGTGCTGCCCAGGGCTGGGGCAGCTCTGCAGGTCTCTGGGGTCTCACCTGAAGGGCAGAGGGGCAGAATCCCCCCTGCCCTGCTGCCCTCACTGGGGGCTCAGCCCAGGGCTCAGGGGGTTCAGGGCTGGGCAGGTCCAGCTCTGACCCACAGCACCCCCAAGTTCTTCTCCCAGGGCTGCTCCAGCTGCTCATCCCCAGCCTGGCTGGATCCAGGCTGTTGCCCCCTAATCCCACCTGCCAAGCACATCCTCCCAGCCTGAGCCCCTGTGAGCACGAGGCAGAGCTGGAGCCTTGAGCCCAGACCCAGATCCCAGATCCCAGCACTTGTGAGCTTGGCTGGAGACACCAGATTTTACCCTGAGATGGAGGATGCATGAAGGGAGCCAAGAGGGAAAACCTGATCAGCAACCTGGTATGGCAGGAGAAGCTCCAGCATGGTGTGGCTGAGCAGAACAGAGTCCCTGTCACACCCCATGTCACACCCTGTGTCACACCCCGTGTCACACCCCGTGTCACACCCCAAGTGCCACAGCCACTGCTGAGGAGCAGAGGGATCTGGGCACAGCACCTCAGGGGGAGCTGCAAGTCACCACTTCCTCCAGCCCAGCCCAGATCTGCATTTAGACTCTCTGGGAAATGCTGGCTGAAAGGAAGCTGGCACGAAATTTCCATTTGCAGTCACAGGGGTTTGGGGAAATCAATCTCTTTAGAGTCCTTTGGAAACCTCGGTCTGATGGCTTTAAATATTTACTGTACTCCTGCACACCAGATGCCAAAATTGCAGTGTACATTCTCCCAGGCAGCCTGTTGGTGCAGACACTGTGAGACTCCAAACCAGCCTGTGCAGGTGCTGATGAAAAACAGTCCTTAATCTGATTGTGATTTGCAGTTGAAACATCTCTGAAGTGCTTTTGAATTTGAGGAAAAAAATCAGAAATCCTTTTTGTGACTGCAGAGCATTCCATTCCTTCATGCTGGGACAAGGGAGGCCCATGCATGGCCACCTGTGGCCACCACCTCCTGCCGCAGGGATCAGCAACAGGAATGCCCTCCTGGGATCACCCCCTGGTGCTTCTCTGCCTCTGCATGACTCACCTGGGGAAACTGGGAGGCAGAGGTGGTGCTTGTCCTGCTGTGTGGGTAATGGCAGTGCCACTCAGAGGCTTTAAAGCGGCCAGAGGGAGGATTAGGGTTCTTTGGGATCCATCATTTTCTCTCATAACATAACAGCAGGTGACATCTATTTTTCACCTTTTGAAGATGCCTCTGATGTCCCTGCCTGCTTCAGGGAGAGCCCTTATTCAAACCCTAAAAATTCAGCAAGACACAGGAAAGGAAACTTTTCTCACTCAGTTATGGCATCTCCCAGCCCATTTGTCCCATTTGTCACCACACCAGGAGAGAGGGCAGGACATGAGGCTGCTCTGCTCTTCAGGCCACCAAGGTCCATGGCCACTGCTGTGACCTGCTTCACCTTCTCCAAGAGCCCAAGGCCACAGCTCATGGCAGTTTGGAGTCACCAGCAGCCCAAAAGTTGCCACCTCTGATGGGTGAGAGGCACAGGAGGCCTCAGGGACCTGCAGATCCATGGCAAAAGTGTGCTAGCTCAGCTACAGTGGGTGGGATGAAGCTGTCAGGAGAATTCAGGGTGGAAATGTCTCCAGGTGACCTTCAGGGAAGGCTGGAGCCTGAGCAGAGTGTAGGGAGAGGTGTCCAGGGGTGGGCTCAGTCCAGCAGGCAGTGTCCATGGAGGGACACACCTTCAGGGCCTCAGAGGCACTGCTGGTCAGGGAAGCTCTGAGCATCCTTGTTCCTCCAGCCCAGAGTGGGCCTGAGCGTCTCCTGTCTGTTCTTCAGTGGCCCAAGGCTGCTTATATTTATTGAAGCAGGAGAAATAAATTGGATAATGATTTAGTAATAATTTAAGAAATAATTTATTCATTGATAATATTGGCTGGCATGATCCCAATAATCACCTCAGGAGAGCCAAGGAGTGTGCTGGGGAGCCTGGAAGGGATAGGACTGTGCAGGGATGGCTCCCTAAACACCTGGGACTGACTGGGAAGCTTGGACATCATTGCGGGGACAGCAGGACATCATCCTGCTGCAGGGCATGGGGACACTGCTGCAGGACACAGGGGGGGGGGACACTGCTGCAGGACACAGGGACACTGCTGCAGGGCACGGGGACACAGCAGACATTCCCAGCAGGGTGGGTGGGTTTGTGAGCAGCTCTGGCCTGCAGCCAGGGGTTTGTTTCCTTTGGCCAACAGGGCCTGAGCTGCTGCCTGAGCAAACAGCCTGGCATTCCCCCGAGGGAGAGGCTGGAACATCCTGAGGCTCCTGCTGGCATTTCACCAGAATGTTTATTCCTGGTCCTTATAAAGCTGCTGCTGGTGCTGCTGGGCATCATTAGGACAACCAGCAATGCTTCCCAACCAGCAGCTCTCCAAGCCCTCCCCTGTGCCCCTGTGCCCCAAAGCACAGGGTCTTACCCCATCCTGCAGCCCCCAGAGGCACCAGCATGGACACACCATGGAGGGCTCCATGGAGCAGTGACCTCCTTGCATCCCCACAGAGTCACTCACTCTTGGGGTAACTCACCCCCTCTGCTCATGGGAGAGCACAGCAATGGATGCAAGAACAGCAGCCCTGGGCAGCCCAGCCCTGTCAGGGGTCCTGAGGCTTTTGGGGGCAGAGTCTGAGTGCAGACATTCAACACTGACCAGTCAGCTCCAGCAGGGTCACACTGACAGGACTTCCCATTTCAACTTTTGGACTAACGTTTTGCAGATTTTTTTCCTCCAATACAAACTGAGACCCATAAATGTTCGTTCTTGCTCTCCAGACTGTAATTTACAGGAGATGCATGTGAGAAATATCAGAGCCATGAAATCATAGAATCCCAGACTGATTTGGGTTGGAATCATAAAGCTCATCCCATTCCACCCCTGTCATGGGCAGGGACATCTTCCACCAGGCCAGGTTGTTCCAAGCCCTGTCCAACCTTGGACACTTCCAGGGATGGGGCAGCCACAGCTTCTCTGGGCAATAAATCCACAGCAAACCCACTATGGATATTTGATATCTGCAACAGGTTTGCATGCTGGAAAAGAAGGAAGAACCAGAACATAACAAATACAGCCGGAATGTTACACAGTGCCTGGTGAGCACACAGGGTGGAGGCTCAGTGACACAAACACAGGACTGTGCAAGGCTCTAACTGCTCCCACAGCCACCAAGATGCTCTGCAGGAACCAGCTGGGCAACTCACTGCCTCTGCTTCAAAGCCATCAAACTGATACGAAGGGGAAAGGGAAGGAGTGAAAACCCCTCAGCAGTAAAACCCCAGCCTTGCTCAGCCTGGCTTTTCAGCAGCACTGAAGAAAGGGAGATGCAGTAAAACCAGAGCCCTGCTGGATCCCTGCCCATCCCCAAAACCACCTCCCCATCCCCTTCCCACGGCTCCTGCTGCCACTCGCCTCCCAGCACCAGGAATCCCAGTCTGAAAGCCAAAACTCCAGCCAAGGGGCAGAGTAATCACCACACTGGCACAGAAGGCAGAAACACCAGGGATGGCTTCGAGCAGTTCCTGGTTCTACAGATCTCCTGTGCCCTGGCTTTGCCCTGGCTGCAGAGAAGGGCACCCAGTGCTCCCAGTGCATCCCTGGGGATTCTCCAGGCTCATGCAGGGATTCAGGGAGGACAGCACAGACCCAAGGACTTCACCAGGAGCTGCTGCAGGGTGGGGACAGGACCTGGGCCTGGGCTGCCCCAGAGCCCTGCAGCCCCAGCAGAGGCAGAGCTTTTGCAGTGAGCCCTGCTCTTCAGTCAGAGCCCTTGGGTCCAGAGAGCCAGAAAAAAAAATAACAGCCTTATGAAAGACTAATTAGGGACAATCCTAGCTCCTCTATAGCCAGTAAGTTTTGCTATTAACTATTATCAAGGCTAGATTTTACCCAAAGAGGTTTACTGTTAAAAGCAGCTTAATTAAAGTGGGTAGAAAGCCCTTGTAGGTCTCCCTACTCCCACACCAGCACCCCAGGCAGGCAAGTTCCAAACACGCTGCCTTACAGACCTGAAACAGGGATCAAGGGGAGATAAAAGGGACAGGGAGAGCCCAGGTGCTCAGCTTGCACATCGGAGCAGGGAGATGGCTCCTGCCCACAGAGCTCAGCATCCTCCCCAGCCCAGCACCCCAGCCGTGCACAAACATCCCCACTCTTCCAGATCCTGTCCTCCCTCTCCTGCAGCCCATGGCCACCTGTCCTCCCCCCAGCAGCCCCTTCTTTCCTTCTCTGCTGTCTCCTCCTGCAGATATTTTAAGCACCTGTGGTACCCAGCTCTTTGCAGCCGGATGGAAGCAGGAGGCTTCTCTCTCATCTGCCAGGGGAGATGCAAACCAGAGCCAGCAGGGTACAGGCCAGATAAACTGGGTGAGAGCTTTATATAACTGGAAAGAAAGAGCCAAATTCATCCTCGCCCTGCCACAGACTGGAGGCTTGGGATGTGCCAGCAGCTCTGCCTGTGCTGTGGTGCCTTGGCTGGCAGCAGGCTGGGGGTTTGGGCTGGTGGGCTCTGCTCCTCTCCCTCCAGACCAGAGGAAATCGTGTTTCCCCTCCATCCTGGAAAAGCAGGAGCTCCTAAGGCTGGTGTTGCCACAGGAGATTGCTGCAAAGCTCCAGTCGGGTTGTTTGAATTCAGATTTGGAGGAGAGAGTTTGCATTAATCAAATTAATCAATAAATGCATCATGTGAGGCATTTCCCATTTAAATGTCTGAAACAGATGCTAACTAAGGGATCAGTATGACATGGGCAGCATGGTCTGGGTCCAGAGGGTTTGGGAAGCAGTGGAGCTGCTCCCACAGTGGGAGCTCTGAGCTCAGTCCATGTGCCAAGCACCCACTGAGGGCAGAGCCTGAACCAAGTGCTGAACAATCCAGCAGGGTGTAGAAACAGTAATTCTTCATACTTTCTTCCAAAGGAGAGAAGGAAGGGAGCTCTGCTCTGCAAGAGCACAAAATCCACTGTACAACACGGAGGTATCTCACACAAAGATACAAAAATAACTAATCTTGCTCAAATTTCACATAAACCAGGCATTTCTCTTGTTGCTTCCACAGAAGAGTCCTCCCTGCAGACTTTCCCAGTGCAGTGCAGTTGAGCTGCTCGGACTTACACTGCAGAGTGCCATAAATAAGGGTGGCTTGAATTGGGGCTGAGCTGCTTAGGGCAGAAAGGGCAGCCTGGGAGAGGTGTGAGAAGGCTTTGGGGGATCCAGTGGTTTGTTTGCAATAAGCATCTTGCAGGACAGTAGTCTGGCTGATCCCTGCACTGGCTGCTCCTGCAAGGAAGAGCAAGGATTTCTTGCAGCAGTGGTGGGTCTTTCCAGGAAATATCCAGAAAACACCTTTTCCTAAGCTGGGCTGGGAGCTCAGAGAGACTTGAAAATAAGAAATAATTGCTGGAAAGGAATGTGAAAATGACAGCTCTTTTTCTGCCTGGTGTTACACTTCACCACTCTTCTCCCTCCTTTCATTAATTCCTGTGACTTCACATATTTGAGGAAAGCTCCCATTAGTCACAGTTGCTTTCCCACTCATCCTTGGTGACTTTTAGCAATAAGTCCAGGCTAACTGGTACCCATGTAAAAGAGATTTCATGATAGCAAGAATTTCCCTAAGTCCATCTATGATCTGAGCCTCATTAGGTCTGAGCAGTGTTACCTCTTTCTGAGAAGTCATGGTCAGCATGCAGGACCTAATGATTTGGGACAGATACTTAATATCAAATAAATCGTCTCTCTGACTCCACCATCTCCAGTTGCCAGTGAAGAGCACCAGGCCAGGAATGAGCACTGTCAGCAGGATGTTCCCTTCCAATTATCTGGAACTGATCTGGCAGAGGCAATCTGTGCATTGGGAAACTGAAGTCACCCCAAAAGATCACCAGCTATCTCTGCCACCCCTCTGGAGCTCCAGACTGCCCAGCTGTGGGCAGGAGGCAGCTCTTGGCACAGCCAGCCCGGCAGCTTCTGCAGCATTTCAAAGCTCGAGGGTTCCCTACTTGCTCCCCATGCAGACCACGTTTGATTCCAAAGTCGGCACGAGGGTTTGAGGTCTCCTTTCCCCTTACCGAGGAGTGAAAAGCTCCTGGTGAAAGTGAGTACTAAAGCACGGGCAGCTCAGCGTCGGGAAACGAGGTGGGAAGAGCACCAGGAACATCTGACAAACCATTTTTTTCAAAGCCTGCCGAAGACACTCTGCTCTGATAAGTTGTTGTTTGCCCTTGGTCTGGAAAGTGAATGCCACATTTTCCCATTCCCAGCCCTGTGGAGCAGCCAGACAGCGGAGTGGGGATGTGGCACTGTTGGGGGGCAGTGTTGGGGGACAGTGTTGGGGGACAGTGTTGGGGGGCAGTGCCGGGGTCAGTGCCGGAGTCAGAGCCCCGAGCCGTCTCCCTCTGCCCGCCCTGCAGCAAGCCCGCGGCTGGCACTGCTGTCCTGTCCCCAGGAGGCTGTGCTGGCTCCCGGGGTGGCACCGCTGTCCCCAGGAGGTGTGCTGGCTCCCGGGATGGCACTGCTGTCCCCAGGAGGCTGTGCTGGCTCCCGGGGTGGACTGCTGTCCCCAGGAGGCTGTGCTGGCTCCCGGGATGGCACTGCTGTCCTGTCCCCAGGAGGCTGTGCTGGCTCCCGGGATGGATGCTGTCCCCAGGAGGTGTGCTGGCTCCCGGGATGGCACTGCTGTCCTGTCCCCAGGAGGCTGTGCTGGCTCCCGGGGTGGCACTGCTGTCCCCAGGAGGCTGTGCTGGCCCCCGGGGTGGCACTGCTGTCCCCAGGAGGCTGTGCTGGCTCCCGGGGTGGCACTGCTGTCCCTCCCGCTGGCACGGCAGCCCTGCGCTGGCGGCACAGCCCGGCGGGCTCGCTGCCACCCCGGCAGATGGGCAGCGTGGCCGGGCTGCGGGACGAGCAGCGGGCGTTCGGAGGATTAGGGGCAGGATTCATGTTCGGGAATATTGGACCAGCAGCTCCCGCAGTGTCCCGATCCCTATGGATGAGGACCCGAGGCGCTGGGTGCGGGACAGGGTTTGCATTTCCAGCGCCCCTGTTGCCACCATCTCCGCAATCCCAGCCCTCTGCTAAGAAATCACCGCCCGAGGTCTCCTAGCTCCTTCCCAAGAGCTCAGCCCTCCTCTGGGAGCAGCCCAGGTGCTCCCGAGGCTTCCACACCAGGGACCGGGAGTGTCCTTCCCTGCTCCAGCCGAGCTGGTGACAGACGCTGCAGCTCACCCTGCCTTGGCTGCTGCCTGCGCTGCTGCAGCTGCATCTGAGCACTGCCCAAAATAACAACAGGGACACGCTGTGAAACTCCGAGATAAAACAACGGTAAAAACAATCTTTATTGCCATCACTAAAAGCACTAACAGCAGCACTTTGTTCAAGCTGAGTTTTAAAAGCAGGGTTTAAAGCCTGCCCGGGGGGATACGTGCCAGCAGTACGTGGCATCACAGCTTCCCCAGGCTCCTTCCTAAATGCAGCACCCAGGATTTGGGGACTGCCCGGTGCTTTGTGTCCTTCTGCCTGCCCTGTGTCAGTCTTGATTTGTGCAATAACAAACGATTGGTTTCGGGTGCCTTGGTGCCAATGTGAGGTTATTGTATTCCAGCAAAAAGGGATAAACAGACACTGAGATTTCACGAGCAAACAGAACTGGCACCAAATCTTTGAAGTGCTGCTTGCCCCTGCTCCCTGCCCGTGTTCTGTGCCCATTTGACCACGTTGTTTGATGCATGGCAAGTGAAGATCTGATGACAAATCACACCAGAATCCCGCTGGCAGGGGAGAGGAGCACAGAGGCTTTGCTGAGCATTAGCACTTCAGCTGGAAACTGTTTTGAGAATCCCAGAGATTTGTTGTCCCTGCCAGAGCACTGCACAGTCCATGTGCTCACATCCTGCCTGCAGTTGCTTCCTTGCAAGCTGATTTTGGCCAATGCAGAGCTATTCCCCAGCTTTCTGTGCCACTGCTCCTCCCTAACTCCTCCTGAAAACTCCAGTGCTAATCTTCATCCCGAGAGTTTTACTGGAAAAAGACATCTTCCCTTCCTCAGGGAGCCACAGCCAAATGGATGGTGAGTCCCAGATTATTTGTACCTGGTTTTTGTTTCCCAGACCACATGGCCCACTGTGTCACATCCTTCTCCTTCAGGTGCTTTTGACATTTCTGAAGGAAAAGCCATGAACACCTCACACAGCACGGCCATGACTCTCTCCAGGGATAAGCAAATAAAATGAGGCTTTAATCCAGACTTCCCTGGTTCACTCAGTGCCTGCATGGATCTAATACTGTTTTTCAGTTTTCCAGGCTGGTTTTGAGGTCTTGTAGTGCACCAGGGACTGGTGGGCAGATGTTCAGCAGCTCAGAGGGAAGCTCTGTAGGAGAAGGCAAGGCGCAGGGGCAGAGCGGGGTGGATCCCTCTCCAGGTTCTCTTTGGAATTGTGAATTCCATCCCACTTCTCTGGTGCTCTCCTAGGAGAACAGGAGCTCACAAAAGGGTTGTGGTGAGTTCAGAGAAGAGCTGGGAGAATGGGTGAGGAGAGCAAGCCCTGCACAGCGATGCCCTGGGCAATCCCAGATCCAGCCTTGCACGAGAAAAACAAGAGGCATTTGCCATTTCCACCTAAGTTCTGTGCAGTGGAGGAGGTGAGGCAGGGTAACAAAATGTGCCCTGGTTTCCCTTTTATCCTGGTGTGAGGATAAGCAAGAGGAGAAGGCAGCACCATGCAGAGGGAGGAAAGCTGTCCCTGATGACTCTGCACAATTCAGGACTCAGCTTTGCTCCTGTGCTCCAGCCTTGCTGATGTCTTCAGCTCCTAATTTTCATGCACTGTTACCCCAGGGGATGGAGGGGCAGAGGCAATCCAAAAGGCAGGTCAGCTCTCAAAGGTTACACATAACTGATTAAAGGAAAAATCTTATTTCTTTCTGTCACAGTAGCTTGGAGTTCAGCTCGTGCCATGGAGCTTGCACTGGGCTCATCCATCAGCCAGGAATTCCTGCAAAGGTAGCAAAGCTCCTGAGAATGAGGAGCTGGAAGGAATCTTGGATTCAAGGTGGATGTAATCAAGAACCTTCTGGAATCACAGTGCTTCTCTGCCAGCTGGATCCAAACATCCCTGGAGTGGTCTTGTCTTGCCTGCAGGAAATAAACATGCTGCACACTTTCAGTGCTAAAGACCCAACAGGCCATGACCCTTAAAGAGTAAAACCAGGGGATCTTCCCATCTTCTGGGAAACCATCAGCACTAGTCTGTTAATCACAGAATCCCAGAATGGTTTGGGATTAAAGCTCATCTCATCCCACCCCCTGCCATGGCAGGGACACCTTCCACCATCCCAGGTTGCTCCAAGCCCCAAGGTCCAGCCTGGCCTTGGACACTGCCAGGGATCCAGGGGCACCACAGCTTCTCTGGGCACCCTGTGCCAGGGCCTGCCCACCCTCCCAGGGAGGAATTCCTTCTTACCATCTAATCTACTTTCTTTCAGTTTGACCCCATTCCCCCTTATCCTGTCACTCCTGTTTCTCTCTCCAGGTTCCTTGTAGCCCCTTCAGACTCCAGAAGGTTACCATGAGGTCCCCACTGCACCTTCTCCTCTCCAGGCTGAGCAGCCCCATCTTTGTTAGCCTGTATTTGTTCTACTCCTCTCATCATCTCCACACCCTCCCCTGGACTTTCTCCAAGAGTTATTGATGACCATTCTTATCAACAGACCCAGCACCATCTTGCTTTTAAGGCACAACTGCCCAAACCATCCTTTTGGTAGCACTTGGGTGGGCAAGAGCTGGTAACCCACCCTGGGCTTTGCTCCTGGGCTTGCATTGAGCCATCCCTGTGCCTGCTGGGCGTGGATCCTCTGACCCTCTGGAGAAGGAGCCCTGCTCTGTGCAGTGCTGCTGCTGGGGCACTTGGCTCCAGGGCTGGCAGAGGCTTCCTGCAGCTTTATGTGTCCTCGTGGAGAGCTTGGGAAGATGAAGGGGTCGTTTCTCTCGCAAGTGCTTATTAAAAATGTGAAATGCAGGATGATTGCCTGCCAAAGGCCCAATTCCAATTCCTGCCCGTGACAGGGAGGGATGAGGGGAGCAAAGTGCTCCAATTCCCTCATTTCTGCAGGGTCACAGCTCCTGGCCAAGGACTGGCAGTGCTGCTGGGCTCGTCCTCCTCCAGCAGGAGTGACTGGCACAGGGGCTGTCAGCACTCAGAAGCTGAATAAATGAAGAAATTGAGATTGGAAAAAGACAGGGAAGCCTGGAGAATCTGGAATATAGATATCATTGCGTCTTGGTAGATACTCTCAGAGTTGTAGCTGCTTTTCCTTAATTAAGAAGAAGCTGCACTGAGCCAGGGAGGAGTCCTGCTGTGCCCTCCCCTTCTGCATGGAGGGTAGCTGGGGTTTCCCAATTTATTTCTTCCCTATAAAAAGAAGAAATAAATTGCTTTTCCTTGGCCAAGCCGCAGCTCACCATGATGTTACAGCTCAGGAGATGCTGCTGTGCTGGGTGGAGGCATTGGATTACCAGTCTGGTCCTGGGGAATGGTTCTTCCTCCTGCAAAAGCAGGTCTCCATTGGCACAGGTGACAGCTGTCTGGCACTTTCCTTACAGAGGGAACAGGAGATAAACTTGGGCCCTGGAGGTGTTGGATTTCTTCCTTAATGTCACTCACCTGCAAACCCCAGCTGTTGCTGTGGGGAGTGCCAACCTGCAGGAGCAGAAGCAACTGGGAAGTGTCCAAACCCACACATGGGATCAGCAGTGGAGACACGACTAGAGCAGAATCTCCCCATTTTCTTTCATGGTCTGTGACTCTACAAATGGTGGTGGCAAGGGAAGGGGGAGACAATGGAAAGCAAAAGGGATGCAGAGAGATCCCATTGCCATGTGGGTATCAGACACTGTTTATGGGATTCTCCAGCCCCCAGTAGCCCCAACACTCTTCCCACCGAAGGTCTGGGGACATTTTGGGCTGGGAGGGGCTCAGCACATTTCCTGCTGCCACCACTACCAGCAGCTATTTCAAAACTGCAGAAGATCCATCAGCAGGTCAAGCTCAGTTCCTGTCTCAGGTGGGGCTGGCTGGGGAGCAGGAGCTGTGGAGCACAAGTGTCACGAGAGCAGAGCTCATGACAAACCACCAAACACTACTGAGGCAGTATTTTTTTGGTGGTTAGAGTCACCCCAACCACTACTGAGGCAGCCCCAGAATGTCACTGGATTCTGGTAGAAAAACCCTTTCGAGGTACCCAGCTTGACTGTCACCTGTGCAGGTGGCAGTGGAGCAAACAAGGGCGCTGTGTCCCCTCAGCTCCATCCTCGGGACACAGAGCCCTTGGCTGGGACCACACACCCCTTCCCATGGAACAGGGCTGCCAAGGGGCTTGGAGGAGCTGTGCCTTGGGGCTGCTGTCCCTTGGCTGTTGTCCCAAGGCAATGGCACTGCAGCAGGGCTGGCCTTTGTTGCTGTCACCTCACCAAGACAGACCAATTCCAGGGTTCTGTACTCAAGGCTGCCCTCATCCTAACAGGACCATGCAGCCCGAGGTGCTGGAGGTGACCTGGATTCAAACACTCTGGAGACTGTCCCAGTGTCACCTACTGGGAAGGACCATATTCCACGGGCTGTCATTCCCAGTGGAGGTGGAGCTGGAGGTGCAGATTCCACTGATCATTGCCCAGGATGGTCCATCCCTCTCTCTCTCTGTTTGACCATCGTGCTGCAAAGTTCCAGGCGCTTTTCCCAGGGCTGTGAACAGTTCCTGGCACAGACCCAGCTCCCCCCTCGGGCTCTCCATGAATTTTACAGCTGCAGGTTCTGCTTTGCAGCCCCACAGACGCTGCACGGTGCTGGACTCGTGTCTGCTCTGGTGGCACCACTTGGGGAAGGCTGCTGAGCTCAGCTCTGTCAGATTTATTGGATGGTCAGGCTCATAAAACAGGCTCTAAACTCAGGTGCCTTAATTCAGGGCCTCCATTTGTCAGAGGGTTCCATCCATGCTGAGCTCAGGCTCTTACACCCTGTCCTGCTGGGAAGCCTGGAGTGGATGGAGCCACTCCCACAGCTGCAGTGCCTTCCTCAGCCAAAATCCTCCTCATCAGCACTCCTGAAACCCTTTGGGGGTTTCCTACTGGCAAGTAGGCATGGAGTCCTTTCAAAGCAATGATCCTCCAGGATATAGAGTTTCCAAGCAGTAAAAACAGCTGGGTACACCAAGACCTCAGATGTAATGATGGGGAAGATTCAGCCCTGGGAATAATAATTTTGCCATTAAATATCCTCATTGCAAGCTGGTGGCTCTGCTGTTTGTGTCACTGGGGTCTGAGCCCCTGTCCCTGCCAAGCCCCACTCAGAGCTGGCACACATCATGCTGTGCCCTGACACCCACAGCCTTCAGGTGCCTCCAGAAATCAGGCTTGGGAGTTTTCAGGTCTTGTCTACAACATATTTTAGCTTAAGGATACTTGATTTAGCTTTAATAATTCTGCCAAAAGTTATTTAAGGAATTTTTGCTGTGCCTGCGACTTTCTCCAGGATCAGCTGCCTTGCCCAGCTCCTCTGAGTGGTGATGGCACAGAGATATCTGTTGTTTATCCTGTTGGTTTGGGGTTATTTCATTTGTATTATTTCCAACTCCTCTTAGCTCCGGTTTTGCTTAGCTTTGTGCAATTGCATGACTTTCCCCTCCATTAAGAAATCCCATAGTACAGAGAGAAGTTCAAACAAACCTAAATAATCACAGCACAACAAACACACAGCCCAGCAGGAGAGGGGAGAGTGTCATCCAACAGCAGGTATTGACTAGAAACTTATTAAAATAACCCTGAATGAGCCCCAAATGGAAGGGGAATTGCTCACTCTGTGCTCCTTCAGGGAGCTCCTGTGGGAACCTCACTGTGATGCCTTGAGGAAGGGTGAGAATTAACACAGGGAGAGGGATGGGGATGTGGGACTGCTGTTCCATTCCCATTTCTCCTACCCTCTGCCCCTAAAGCAGCAGAGATGTCACTGCCAGGAAAGCAGCTCAGTGGGGGACAGTTTGTAGTAGCCTTCATCCACGCCAGAGTTTAATCATTTTCATTTCCTCGTGCCTAAAATTAGGAGGAAAATGGCCAAACCCCATCAGTTTGGGGAAAAAACACCTACACCCACCCAAGCAGATGGGTCTGTTTTTAGTTTCTGATTAAACTCACCCTCTTGGCTGGGAGGGAGCAGGAGATCCTCTCCCAGGCTGTTTTCCAGCAAGGGGGAGTTTCATTGCCGCAGAAGGGGAGAGGAATGACGAAGCCATGAGCAACTGGAGAGGGATTTGCCATCCTGCCGGCAGCTCCGTTATCCCGACAGCTGGAATGGCCTCATTTGAAACATGTGCAGCTTTTTGCTTTCTGTCCTGAGGAGCACAAAGCTCTGTGACGATGGTGCCATCTGTGCCTCCGAGCACGGCCGTGGCGATGGCTCTGCTGTCCTCCCCACGGGGATTTGGGGCAGAGCCCTGGCACAAACTGTGGGGTGACAGCCCTGAGGGAGCCAGGGATATTCCCAGATCAGAAATGTTCCTGGGACAGGGTGAGACAACCATCACTGGTGCACAAAGCCTGCTGGAAGAGCTGTGCTGGCCTCTCCCAGGAGAGGGAATGTCCTTGGGAATGGGGCACAGCCACCGCGGGAGGGGTTGGCAGAGCCTGGCTGGGGGTGCACTGCCTGGAAAACTGCCAGAACAGCAGGGAAAAGGGGAAACATGGGAGCAGGGAGAAGGGAAAAGGGAGCAGGTAAAGAAAAGGGAGAAGGCAAAAGGGAGAAGGGGAAAAGAAACGGGAGAGGGGGAAAAGGGAAAAGAGAAAAGGAGAAGGAGAAAGGAAGAAGGGAAAAGGGAGAATGGACAATGGAGAAAGAAAAGGGAAAAGGGAAAAGGGAGAAAGGAAAAAGAAAAGGGAAAAAGAAAAGGGAAAACGGAGAAGGGAAAAGGGAGAAGGGAAAAAGAAAAGGAGAAGGGAGAAGGGAAAAGGGAGAAGGTAGAAGGGAGAAAGGAAAGGAGAAAGAGAAAAGGGAAAAGGAGAAAGGAAAATGGAAAATAAAAATAATATAACCCAAAATTAAATGAAATTATATGACATCAAAGGCCCAGCAAAGCAAGCTGAGCTGATCAGCATGTGTCTCCCACAGTCCCTAACCAAAGCCATGGCTGAGGGATTGCTCCCTGTGGGATGTGGCTCACTGAAGGCCTCTGCCCAGGCACCAGTGCTCAGCCACCCCGGGCCGGTTTTGGGAGGGCTGGGGGTTTGCAGACAGACAGACAGACAGACAGACAGAGCTGTGCTGCTGCCCAGGGCACTGCAGGCACGGATGTGCTTTGGGAAGTGAGTCTGGAGCATGCAGGACAGGCCAGCCTGGTCCCTGCCTGGGTGACGCTGCTCTGCCCTAGGGAGCAACACTCAAAAAAATTGTACCTAGAAGCCCAAAATTCCTGAAGGAGAGCAAGAAAATCAGATTTCCCTCCGGGCTACAAAGGCTCAGCCACCAACTCCCCTTCCCAAGATTTGCTTGGAAACCCAAGGGGACAAGAGTGCCTTTGGCAAGAGACTGCCTGAAATGTGTGGAGGGCTTTTCTCTAAATTATCAACATGATTTTTTAATTCGAAGCAAGACATCCAGAGTCTCCTTCCACCTCATGAACCTCACTCCACCGCCTTGACTTTTCAGTCAAATATTTCTTCCAGAGAATGTACTTGGGTTAAAACAACCAAATCATGGAGATGCACACGTGTCCTTCTGCTTCTGGCTGAGCTGCACCCTCAATGCCCCAAACCCCTGGCACCGGTTGTAGGTGGTCAGACGGGAAAATCCATCCCTGCAGCTGTCCATGGCTCACCTCCCCATCCCCACCCCTGGAGCATCGCCGTGCTCTGGCACCCGGCAGGGCTGAGGCAGAGCATCCTGCGGCAATTACAGCCCGGAGATAACACCTCGTTTGCCATGTTGCCTTAAATCGACGACGTGGTGTGAAACAAGATAACAGCTTGTACTAATGAAGGTGTAATTTATACACTGACGGGTCTAACGGGGCTTTAAACGCGGCACGGGAGCCCGAGAAAGGCAGATTAGGGCTCCGTGCTGCTGATCCCGCCTGGCTCCGGTTATCGCGCCGCTTCTGCTCTGAATTGACTGTAACTGATCAGTTTAAGACAATCTCTGAATTTCTAATGAGGTGATTAGCTGCAGAAAGGATTTCCTTGCAGAACACTTCACTGCTGTTTTGCTCACTGTCAGGGATCAGAATAAGGACCCGCACTTGCATATTAATAGAGGCATTAGGTGCTAGTGCAGCTGCTTTATCAAGGATGTTATCACTCCCCTGAAATAACTGACGTGGAAAAGACCCATATTTTTATTTTGCACGAAATACAATGTTCTAATTCCCCAGGTTTTGTTTTCAAAAGCTGAAGTGTTTTTTATCGTTTCTGGAATGCAGAATAACAACAGAACAATTTCCTTTAAATCAAAAGCTGGATCTCTTCCAAGTCATTTAACTTCCAAAAGTTTGAATTCCTTTAAAAAAATTTTTAAATGAAAGAGATTCAGTCTGAGCACTTCTAATGAGAATATCACAATTATACTTAGATTGCCACCCGGGATTTCTCTTTACAGCAGCTTGATTCATGGGGGAAATTAACTTGTTTAAAAGTAACAGTTTTTAATAGAAATGTTCTGCTGACTGTTCTCCCTGCATTCTAGCTGGAATCTACTTTGGCATGCCAGGTCCTGAGGCTGGGATAAGCTCCTTGCTCCATGCCTACCTCATTCCAGCTAGTGGATCTTGCCCAAAGCTTGTTGCAGCAACACAACTCATACCAAGAAGGCCACTGAATTGTTTAAAAAAAAAAAAATCCAGAAAAACTACTTAAAGTCTTGAAAACTTCCAAAGTCAGCACTTGAAGAAACATGAAATGCAATGAATTAATGGGAAACAGAGAATGAATCATTAAAATTGCATCACCACGGCGTGTTCCTGATCACATCTCCCGTAATGTTCTCACAGTCTGAACAATTGATTAAGGAAAACACCGCTGCACACTCAAAATTGGAAACAGTTAAGAAGAAACAGGATTAGCAAAGTCTTACAGGAAAGGTCAATTATTTCTCCCAATTTATTGCTAACCTGACATCTGTAAACAAATCACTGGGGGAACTCCCCGAAGACTACACTCTGTCCAACAAGACATCCTAATTAATGAGGATGCGCTATGCAAACACAAACAGAGGGAGAGAGATAAAATCTAAACCCAGCCTTTAAAAGATGCAGTGGAAGTGTTTTCCCAGGAGGTTGTGGGAGATCAATAAAGGGGAAGAAGGTTCAGGAGAGTTGGAATTTGCCATGGGGTAAAGGCGAATAATCTTTGTGGTTATCAGAGCTAAGATGGCGAAACGAATTAAATGAGTTTAGAGAGGGCTTAGGGAGACTGGCTTCAAAATGAGAGAGAATTGGCTTAAAAATGAGAGAGGGCTGCACTCATCTCTCGTGCTGCATGGTGGCAGAGGCTCAGGCAGGATTTCCAGGCGCCCAGCCTGGCTTTAGATGCTCTTGGACTCAGCGAGTGCCTCGCTGACCTTCGGTGTCTCTGGAGGCCAAGCCGTGGTGCTTGGAGAGCTCTCCAAGGCAGTCCCTGATCCTGCCATTGTTCCAGCCAAGCTCCCTGACCCAAGGGTCAGGTTTTTGTCCTCTCTGGCTGCCAGTTTGCAGCGTGCACCTCGGTGGCACACCCTGCACTGGCCAAATCTGCTGGCACCCGGGCACAGTGCCTCCCCCAGAGCCCTCAGCAAGCAAAGCTGGATCGTGGCAGCTCATATTAAAGATTCCTCTTCATCAGCATCCCAATGATTAAATATGTATAGAGGCATCTGAGATCCAATTTATTTCTTTTGTGTTGTAAATTCCTTTTCTTGTTGGCTTTTTTTTTTTTTTTGAGCTGCTTATAATTAAGACCTTCAGACAGAGCTCAGCAGGGCTGGAAAGCAGCCATGCTCCTGTTATATCCCACCTGCTGCAAGTGCATTCCCCTCTCCTAGTCAACCAAAAGATTCTTCTTTATTCAGCCCAGTAATGACTTGATTTCCTTCTGTCTTAATGAACACAGTGACACTGCACTGAGTCACTCGTGTACAACTTGATGTTTTTTCCCTCCCACTGGAAAGTTTTCAAAATATTTATACATTTTAAAAGGACCAGAGAAAGAAAGAAAATAAAGTTGCATTGTGTTTACCTGGCTTCTCTTTCTCATCTGCAGAAACTGCAATTGATCCCATTGTCCAGGCAGGCACAGGGCTGCCGGAGGGGTGGCAGTGTCCCCTGTCCCCTCTGCTCATCCCTACTGCCAGCCAGCACTGCCAAGGGACCAGGCAGGGCTGCATGAGGTGCTGCACGGGGGTCAGGGCCACCACACCAGGGATCCTGTGTCACCCCTGTGTCCCCTGACCTGCACCTTGAGGGTTTTCTCTAAAGGGGTTGTTGTGACTGTGCTGCTTTGGGAATTGCTTTGAGCTCTTTGGGCAAACACAAATCACAGAATCCCAGAATGGTTTGGGCTGGAATGGACCTTAAAGCCCATCCAGTCCAGCCCCTGCCATGGGGAGCTCTGCTACATCTTCCACCATCCCAGGGTGCTCCAAGCCCCAATGTCCAGCCTGGCCTTGGACACTGCCAGGGATCCAGGGGCAGCCACAGCTTCTCTGGGCACTCTGTGCCAGGGCCTGCCCACCCTCACAGGGAGGAATTCCTTCCCAATATCCCATCTCTCCCTGCCCTCTGGCAGTGGGAAGCCATTCCCTGTGTCCTGTCCCTCCATCCCTTGTCCCCAGTCTCTCTCCATCTTTCCTGCAGCTCCTCCAGGCTCTGCAAGGCCACACTGAGGTCACCCCAAAGCTTCTCCTCTCCAGGCTGAACAATCCCAACTCTCCCAGCAGAGCTGCTCCATCCCTCTGCTCATCCTGGAGCCTCCTCTGGATTGGCTCCCACCCAGCACCTGCACATCCCAGGGGAGGTGCTGGATATCCCTGCACAAGGGAATGCCCTGCAGCAATTCCATGGACACCTTTCCTCCACAGGGTCCTCTGCTCCCCCCAGCCCCTCAGTACCCAAAAACACCAGCGAAGAGCAGACTTTTCCCCTTGCCTGACATAGATGTGAATAACTGAGGCAGCTTTAGGAGCTGTGGCAATGCCTGCTCAGTGGCTGCATCCCCTCACTGGTGGGTGCTGTGGGACTTCTGCCATGCTGTCATGCTTGGGAGCTGCTGGTTGGCCCTGTGTCCCTGGGATGAGGCTGCAGGGTGAGAGCCCAGCCAGGAGTGGAGCACAGGAAGGGTTTCACAGCTTCATGGGAGTAAAATGTGGATGCTGAGCTGGCTGTGGGAGGACATGGCACCAAACACGCTCAGCAAGGGATGCACCAGACAGTCCCCACCTGGCTGGGTGCTGCACTGGCAGAGAGAGGTGACAAACTTTCCAGTCTTGTCAGTCCAGAAAGTCAACAGAACAGCAAGAATGGCAGGTAGGGACTGTCAGAGCCAGGTAGTGACTGTCAGACACAGCTAACGACTGCCAGAGCCAGGTAAGGACTGTCAGACACAGGTAAAGGAGTGTTAGACACAGGTAAGGACTGCCAGTGCCAGGTAAGGACTGCCAGAGCCAGGTAAGGACTGCCAGTGCCAGGTAAGGACTGCCAGACACAGGTAAGGATTGTCAAACACAGGTAAGGATTGCCAGAGGCAGGTAGTGACTGTCACACACAGGTAAGGACTGTCAGACCCAGGTAAGGATTGTCAGACACAGGTAAGGACTGCCAGACCCAGGCAGTGACTGCCAGCACCAGTGGAAGTCAAGAGAAGACTCTGCAAAAAGCGTTTGGAGGAGAATAAATGCCCTGCAGGTTCAAAGCAGATTTACCAGAGAGTGCTCCAAGGCAGAGCTCTAGGAGGGAGAAGCCTTTGGCTGAACCATGCTCTGTAGGTGTGGATGGACTGGATGGACCTTCAGGGCTGATCCACCTCTTTCCCCATGACATGGGAGACTCAGCACCTGGAATAGACCTGAACCCTCAACCCTCAACTCAAACCCCACAGCTCAGGCCTTCAGCAGGGCTGGGGGACATGGGGAGTGTGACACAGGGACAGCATGACCCAGACAGCAAATGGGGCCCCCAGCACAGAGTCAGCCTGGGGACACCACCCCTCAGCAAGGGGTTCCCCTCTCTGCTCACTCCTAAGACAAGCAGTGAGGGGCTGTTCCACTCCCCTGTGCCCACACTGGGCGTGGAAGGGACACCCCGTGGCTCCTGACAAGCCAGGCCACTCCAAAGCCCAACATCCTCCACCTCCTGCCTCTGGTGGGTGTTCTGGGGCTCCCACCCAGCGTGGGGCTCTCAGCTCCCTCCGTGCCAACCCCTGCAAAATCTGCCAGCAGAAGCATCTCTCCCTCCCACGGCTGCACAGCGAGGAGTGACTCCCTCCAGATGGCTGTAAAGGTTAACAAGGAATTTATTCGGAGTTACATACAAATCAGATTGTCTTTTTTTTTCCAAGAGGGAACAAAAACAACCACAATTTCAAGCCCACACAGGCAGTGCAGCCTTCCAAGGTGGTTCAGTTGCCATAGACAACTGCAGGCAGCCGAGCTGTCAGCTGGGACTGCTGTGACTCAGGGCACGGGGGTGAGCCCTGCTCCTGTCCCCCTGCCTGGCACCCAGCTCCAGCCCAGCCCCTGCCTCCCTCCCACGCTGGGCTGAGTGCCCAGGGGCCTTCCCATGGTGCTGGGAGGAGCTGGCTTTGGGACAGAGGTGTCTGGCCCCATCTGGCCATGGCTGGTGGAGATGGGTGGCCCAGGTGGCATCTGATGGGGGAGTTCCTCCATATGGTGATGAAAATTGGAGGAGCTGGAGATTTAGGGCAGAATCTGGAATCTGGTGGTGGTTGTGCCATCCATCATGGACACTCAGCTTGCAGCTGCCCTGTCCCTGTTGCTCTGCTCCATCTTCTTGCAGTCCCCACAGAAAATCATCTCACCTGTAAAACCTTGCCCATGGCCAGCCAAGTGACCTCTCCTCAGGGTGGCCTCACCACCCCACTGGGCAGTGGCTCAGGCATCACCTCTGGTGGACCAGAACCACTAAACTTGTTAGGTTTAGTCTGCAAATCACCCAGCACATCTCTGGGCTCCAGGAAAGGGATTTTTTGTTGCTCTTCAAGGCTGACTGGCAGAGCCCAGGGTCTGTGGTGCTGCAGAGGATCCGGGTGGACACTGCTGTGGATTTGGACAAAAGGGAAATGTTTCTGTGTGGAAGTTCCAGGAGGAACACCACATGGGCTACAAGAATAACCCATAACCCCAGACACAACCCCAGCAAGGACACTGGGAACCCCCAGGGATCAGCTGGCAGGAGACCTGGCTGTGGGTGAGCAGCTCACCAGCAAAGACCAGCAGCTGCTCCAGTGCCAGATCTCCCTGGGGAATGGTGCTACAGGAGCTCTTGGGGGCATTCCTGGGGTGACTGATCGTCTGCATTCCAGGCAGAGACATCCCAGGTCCCCCAGTGCTGGGACATCAATTGCAGATGTGGAGGGAGTTGTTTTACCAGCCTGGCAAACTTCCACAACATCTTTAATAATATAAGTTTTTGGAAATTTCAGGTAGAATTGATGTCAGATGTGGAAAGGTCACTGTGGATATTACAGCCACAAAGAAAATGTTACACTCGAATGAGACCAACACTGTCATCAATCACAGGAGATCCCCTCTGCTCCACTGAGGTGAGACCCCCCTGCAGAGCTGCCCCAGCCCTGAGCACCAGCAGCAGAAAGACCTGGAGCTGCTGGAGTGAGTCCAGAGGAGGTCATGGAGGTGCTCCAAGGGCTGGAGTTCCTCTGCTCTGGAGCCAGGCTGGGAGAGCTGGGGCTGTTCACCTGGAGAAGTAAAGGGTCCAGAGAGACCTCAGAGCCCCTGCCAGTGCCTAAAGGGGATCCAGGAGAGCTGGAGAGAGACTTGGGATGGAGGGACAGGACAAGGGGAATGGCTTCCCATTGCCAGAGGGCAGGGATGGATGGGATATTGGGAAGGAATTCCTCCCTGTGAGGGTGGGCAGGCCCTGGCACAGGGTGCCCAGAGAAGCTGTGGCTGCCCCTGGATCCCTGGCAGTGTCCAAGGCCAGGTTGGACAGAGCTTGGAGCAGCCTGGGACAGTGAAAGTGTCCCTGCTATGGCAGGGGGTGATGGTCCTTAAGGTTCCTTCCAACCCAACCCAACCCATTCTGTGATAAAGGGTGATGAGACACACTGACAGGCATCAGTCATTTTGTCCTGCTGCACTCCCAGCAGATGCAGCTCTAAGGGTTGCTCAGAGCCACAAAACTTCCCAGTTTTTGGTCAGGGTTGCTCTGCAGGCCTGGCTGACATGGCTGTTGGTGCAGTGATGTGTCCCTTGTCACTTTGCACAGACAGAAATGTGGAGAGCTGGGCTGTGGCTTGGAGAGAGGAAGATGAAGAACATTTCTTCCTCTCCCCCCAGAGAAAAGTTGATTTATCACCAGCTTTCCTGGGATTCATCTGGGCTTATTAGTGAGATAAAGGAGAATGCAGAGGTTTGGTTCTGGTTTGCAGGAGGAAAACACTCCCAGCTCTGTGGGGGCTCGAGGCATCCTCTGACATTTTTAAGAGAAGTATTTCTGGTCAGATTGAATTCTGCCATTCTGACTAAACAGCCTCACTGATCAGATAAAGCTGATGCCAGAGCTACTTGGATGGAATGTGCCTCTCCAGCCCTCCCTTTTAGGTGCCAATATTGGAAACAAATGGATCCATCCCTCTCTGGACACAGCTGCTCTGTACTGTAAACCTTGTGAGTTCAAGGCAGACCCTCAGAATAGCCAATATGTTCACCTGGAAATTTCTAAAGCTGTTTAACAGCATCTGGATGCTGTGTTTTGTGTGGCTGAGCAGGGAGGAGCAGGAGGAGAAGCTGCAGTTAGCTATTATCAATAATAGGAGTGAGCACACCATGTGCCACCTTAGGAACATGCTTACAAAATGTGCTCCTGGGCTGTGCATTCACAACATGTGTGGCTTCTTTTTTAGCATCGATGTGCAGCAGAATCCAAAATCTGGCACTGTGGGTTTTCCCCCCCCAAGCCTGTCCTGTTACCCAAATTGCTTTGGCTTCAAACATTGGTTCCCTTGGGCGTCTGTTATTCGCAGCCTTCCCGGTGCCAACTGAACAGCTTCCAGGAGCTCTGATGTCTCTCTTTTTATTTTATTTTTTTAATACTGTGAATCACTTTATTCCATCCACCTTCTGGAACAATTCCCTGGAGAGTACCAATTCTGACAAGCATCTGCTCGTGCAGGGAAGCCACGGCCATCCCTCCACTGGAATTTTTCACTCTTTATGGTCATTAAAAGCTCTTCAGTCCCATTTACTGATGAATCTTGGGGGTAATGTATCAAAAGAAGTTGTCCCTGCAGATATCTGTTGCTTGGGTTGCCTGTCCCCACTGCTCCCAGATGCTGATGCCCAGCAGGACCATGGGCAGCCACAGGGATTCTTCTCTCCCATCCCCTTCCATGGTTCACAGTTTTTCGGTGGGTTCACGAGTTCCCCCAAAATTTCTCCTAGACCCTATATGGAGGCTCCCTGGGAGAGGAAGGGAGTGGAGAGTGAAATGAGAGCTTTTTGTTAATGCTTCCAAATTATTTCAGATATTAAGGACAAGGAGTGACCGTGAGGAATTGCAGAAGGACCTTGAAGTGAGTGAGTGGCCAAGAAAATGACAGGAGAAATGCAGTGCGGATAAATAGTGGCGCACGTGGGAGAAGCCATTCCCAACCTCAGAAATAAAATTATGGGCTCTGAGCTGACTATTAACTCTCAGGAACAAGATCTCAGGGTTATAACAGATAGTTCTCCGAAAACATCAGCTCATTGCTCAGCAGAGATAAAAGAAAAAATGCATCTTGAATGTTAGGGATTACTCAGAGAAGAACAGAGCAAAACAGCCCCAGTCACGCTGCCACTGGATGAATTCCCCGTGCTCCCACACACTGAGCACTGCACAGGTGGAAAGGGATGTAGTAAAGCTGGGAAGGCTTCGAAGAAAGGTGGGAAAGGATGATTAAACACGCTGATTGCATTTAGGAGAGGCAATGAGGGTGCAGGTGGGGAGTTCCAAGGCTTCCACCCGTGGTGACAAAGCTTTCCCACCCACTGGGAGACAGCAGTGACCTCAGCTCAGCTCCTGGGGCGGCAGCTCCTCAGCACAGGGTGATTCAAGCCCACACAGGTGGTTCCCCTGGGTTTGGGGTTGGTATTTCTGCCACCCCCTCCTCTTGCAGGCAATCGATGGCCACCATGGCTGGCACTGTTGGAGCTGAGTGTCCCCCATGCTGGGCAGGCAGCGTGGGCACTGGGGAAGAGGAACTGGAGCAGTTTGGCAAAAAGCAGGCAATGGATGCCAAAATAAAATTTTTAAAAAAGGGAGAAGGATCTAACTTCACCTTCTGTTCTTGTAATTCTTCTGTGCAAGCAAATCTGGTGGGAGGAGGAACAGGAAAAAAGGCAGAAATCCAGCCCAGTGATGAAGGCAGGAATGTTGCACTGGAAGGAAAAAAACCCCAAGAGAGTTTGGGGCTAAAGCCATCCACCCCCACTTGAAATGCCTAAGTCCAAATACCTCTTCCAGCCCTGACTCTTGGGTATGGCAGACACTGGGGGAGTCTTCATCTTTCTAGAGGGGGAGCATGAAACTCAACACCCAACAGCTCCTGGCATTTGGGATCAGGGCAGCAGGGGCTGGAAAGAGAGGGGGAGAAGGAGAGAAGGATGAGAGTGAGGGAACAACTGTGCAAAGCAGCAGTGAGGAGGATGAGGCTCCCCTGAGGCCACACCTGGGGCTTTGTCCCCAGCCAGGTGTCACAGCCCCGGAGTGTCACCTCCATCCCCACTGCTGGTGCCAGCCCACTGAATTAGCAGTGAACACAGGTTCCCTTTGCCAAGGGAAAAAAGGTGCTGAGCGTGAACATGTGGATAAGGGGACAGCTGAAAGCAGCATTTTTGCAGGATTGGGTTTATCTGCTGCTGGCAGGTTGGTGTGCTGCCCTCAGGAAGGATTTGGATTGCCAGGGAGTGGCAACTGGAAGCCTTCAGAGAGTCAGGCACCCTTTCTGCTGGGTGTGACACAGGAACGAGACCCGCCTTGCCTAGACTGCTGTGCACAGGTAGAGAAAGCAGGTGCTGCAGAGGAAAAGAGAGATGCAGGAGTGGGAGCTGTGCCCTGAACACACCTGTGGCATGGACAGTCCCAGCCTGGCACTCTGCTGGTCCCTGGTCTTGGAGTAATGCATCCCCAAGGTCCTCCTGCCTAAGCTCAGGCACTACCAGGGTCCCTCTGACAAGGACAGAGGAGTCCTGTGGAGCACTGGTGACATTCTCAGCTCTGGAGGGCTGGCTATAACATCCTTCTTCATTTGGGATGTGTGGGGCAGCCAGGGATATTTATTGCTACTGTCTGATCCCAGCACGGAGCTCCCACAGGACAAGGGCTGCTCACCCTGCCCTTCACAGGGCCATCTCCATCCATTCCCATTATTCTTTCCTTGGATCCCTTCTGGAATCCCCCTGGCTGCCAAGGAGGAATCACAGCTAACAAGAAATTACGGCGAAGTCACTTTGTCCCCGTATAAATTATTAATTTTAATCACATGGAGAAATAATAGACTCCTCTGCACAGAAGCTTTGGCCCATCAGACAGAGTGTCCTTGTGGATGCAGGGGCTTGAATCACCATCCTTGCAGAATTTGCAGTATTTGACCATATTCTGGAGCAGGGCAGACATTTCCACCCACTGCTGCCTATGTCTAACCTCCTACCAAAACTAGTTTCTTGTGCATGGAGTGAATTATCTCTCCTTGGCCTCCTCCTGTCAGAGTCCTGCCCTGAAACCACGGGAGGTTCCTTTGGGAGAAGGTGCTCCTCCCTTCATGGAATGCTGAGAGGAAGCAGGTATTTTGCTGTGCCCCCACTGTCCCCTGCCCTGCAGGACACTCTGGAGTGGCACCATGGAGGAGCTGAGCTGGTGGAGTCAGGATGCCAGCCAGGTGTGTGCATGGAGGCAGACAGAGCCTGTGGTGGCACAGCTTGCTCAGGGTGCTTCAGCTGGAAACCCCAAACTAAAATCAGGTGGCTAAACCCACCCAGAGCCTGGGAAAAACCTTCTCCACCCTCAGCCCAGAGCTGGCTGGGATACCAGTTCAGCACTCCCAGCTCACTTCCAGTATTTCTGGCCTTAGTCAGACCTGTGAGGTGACCATGGGATGAGCAGCAGCTCTGCCTGGTGCATGTCTGGAGAGTGGCAGGAGGGAGGAATCACAGCCCTGCTCGGTGTGACCACGACAAAGGAAAATCCAGACATGCTCTGCAAGCTGTGCTGCCCCAGGGCTGCCTGTGCCACAGGCAGGGACTAGGATCACCCTCTGTCCTGGGGCAAAGCTCCTTTAATCACCAGGGCCCATTCCCAGAACCAGCTCACTTCACCCCTCTATCTCTCCACACCCCCATTTTTTCTGTTTCTTGGGGGTTTCACAGGGATGAATATGGGATTAGGAGTAGGGAGGCATCATGAGCTGAACTGAATGTGTTCCTTAATGAACTGTATGAAATATTAAACCATGCCTGATATGAAGCAGGGTGAATTCTGTAAGAAAGAATATATTACACTTGGGGAGGACTGAAGATAATCAAATCTAATGAATGGAATTAGAATCAGGACACAGTGAGCTTAGAGGAGTTCAGTTTGGTTCATTGTGAGGCTGCATTGTGTGTGACGGCTGTTCAGGGCAGGTTCTGCTGCCGTGTGTTTTCTCCTGTTGTGAATGACATTATTGTATTTTTCCATTTAACATAAATCTATTTTTCGGAAGGCTGCTTCCACCCGAATGGCATCAGCAGATCCCATTAATCACGGTGCTCTCAATCACTCAGAATTATTTAGAACCTCTTTTGTATGTCTCTGGCACTTTCCCCATTTATGATTAATCTTAAACGAAACCAACTAAATAAATAAAACTGCAAGGATCCAAAGAGCATCCCTGCGAAGATCTTATTTAAGCAAGACATGTTGACAGCTTGGGAAGCTTCTGCTCCTGGAAGTTTCAGGAGGAGGAAAGAAGCTTTTTAGTCCAAAGCAGGAGGCTGAGCTTGGAAAGGAGCTGAAATCCTGATCTTAGTGGGTATTCTTCTGTATCCCTTCTGTATTTTGGGATTCATTCCCTTGGTCAGAGCCCGTTCCATTTGATCCTGAGGCTCTTCTACACCTACAGGAGTCACCTGATGGGCCATGGCAGCCCTCTGCTGTGGGGTGGCTTTTGCCAAGAATGGGGAATGGACAAGAGGCTACTTTTGGGCTCTCCTCTGGGTTTCCTCACCAGGGCTGGGTGCCAAACTGAGCCAACCTACTTGGGAAAAGAGAGAGAACTCTGCTGCTCTGGCACAGCTGTACCTCCCCATTGCCCAGGTGACAATTGCTATGGCAATGCCACCCTCTGCCACCTGCAAGGATCCAACCATGCCCCAGCAAAGCCAGCCCTCCAGGTGCTTCTCCAGGAAAATCCAGGAAATCTCCAGCTGGGCTCTTGGATGTGCAACAGCACTGCTGTTCCTGCAGTGAAAGCAGTGATGGTGAAAGGTGAAGGAATTTCAAGCTGGAATGGGCTGTGCACCAGCAGAGCCAAAATCCTACCTGGAGCCTCCCAGCAGAGACACACCTGGAGCTGGAGAGAGTTGGAAAGAGTCACTTAATTCCCAGTGTCACAGCCAGGGCACACTGCAGTGAGCAAGATGAACTTGTGCATGTTAGAGAGAGTCATTCCTCGCTGGAAACCCCGGGCTGGTTGATGAAGCATGCCAACAGCACATATCCATGCCTTAACCCCAGTCCTACATCTTTGTATTAGCTGCTGATAAATTTTTATTGCTGTTATCCACATCTATAATTGGGGCTCAGAAATATCATATATGTGAGTCAGAGCCATCAAGACTCTGCATTTCCTGTCCCCCCAGCACGTTTCCCAACCCCTGCCTAACGTGGGGATGCTGTGTGCTCCTGCAGAGCTGTCCAAGGAGGCAGCTCAGCCTTGGCAAACAGCAGACAAAATCGTGTAGTCTCCAGGTTTGGGGAATCAGGGCTAAACCAAAGATCGGGTGCAGGTCAAACCCACAAGGATTTGTTTAAATGCTCAGCGTGGGGTGATCTCTGAGGAAGGGCAGCGGCTCTGCCTCCTCTCCCTGGGTGCAGTGTCCCTCCACTGCTCAGCTGGCTTTGGCTCTCACTAATAAACTAATTGATTCAGCTTGGCTGTCCACAGGTCTGAGTAATTTCAATATTGAAGCTCGGTTGTAATTAATTCAGTCAATACAGTCAACACAATCATGGGTGAGCAGGGACAGCGGTGCTCGAGTCCCTCAGCCGGGCTGAGCGCAGAAAGGAGGACACTGCACAGCTCCAAGGCACAGCAAACACCCCAGAAAAGCTTGCCATAGCACCAGGGACCCCTATCTACCCAAAAAACATCCACAGGACCCCAAAGAACAGGAGCAGCAGCCAGCTTCATCTGGGACAGACCTGCAGCCCAGCTTGAACAATGCACACGTGCTTTGTTTGAAGTGGTAATTTTAGTTTGGAGACAAAATAATTTCAAATTCAAGAGCTTAATGGCCCTGAAATTGGGGCAAAAGGCAAGTGCCCTTGCAAGGACCCCACCCAGGCAGACCCTGACTGCTGCATTTTCCCTGCCAGGTGCAGGGAATTGTCCCAGGAGCATGAGGCCACCCTGGGCATCCAGGAAGGCAGGGAAGGAGCTGGATGAGTGCCTGGCGTCTCTGGAATGGAGCTCCTGAGCCAGGAGATGGATTTGCTGGAGCTCGTGAAGCCCTGGCTGCTGAGGCCTGTGGAACACTCACATTGCCTCTCGTCAGAGCAGCTCAGCACGGGAGGAGGAAGGACTTTTGCCGGGAGACATAAAGGCAGCTAATAAATAATAGAGGGCAGTGTTATTACTTTTTTATCTTACGAAGTCAGACCAGCTTATGAAAGCCAGGCTGGTGCAGAATGCTAATGGGGCAGCCTTGGCAGCATGGAGTTATGGTTCCAGCCCCACATGAGAGGGAACCTCCCTTCCCCTGAGTGCAGAGCTTGTCTCTCTGCATTGACTCTGCTCCTTCCCTGGAACATGCCTGGCCACTGGGTAGAGCCTCTTCCCAGTTCTCTCTCTGGTTATTACTCCTCTCATAAATGGAGGACATAGGAGAGCCTCAAGAGGTGGCTTGGGATTGAGTGTGACACATGTGCTGAATGGGACGTGGGTTTGTCCATTCCGTGTGAAACCACCATGGGAATGGCCAAGAGCCATGGACTGGGAACCCTCAGTCTGTTACCTTGCCAAGGTGCTTTACCTCTTTGTCCAATTAGACAGGGCAGGGAGTTTCTGGAGGCCAAGGGTGGTGTCCCCCATTGCTGGAGGTGGTGCTGCCTTGCCCTGCCCTGTCTGGGCTGACATGAGCTGCACAGAGCCCTGTGCTGGGGTGCCAGCTCTGGGAGATTCCCAAAATCCCTGGCAGGGACAATGCGCTCCAGTGATTAATGCTTCTTCCTCTTGCTCAGCTGAAGAGGAGCAAATGCATCAACAGAGGAAATGCAACAGAGCAGCTGTGAGGAGTCAGCAGGAAGGTTGGGAAGCAGAAAAAAACCGATCAGGTGTTTGGCATAAGAATGTTTCAAAGTTCCATTAACCAAAGGTAAAGCATTGAAACATCCAAGGCTGACTTGCAAAAACCTCCACATCACTTTGCCAATGCCCTGCAAAGCTGTGGATTTCAGCCCTCACTGTGCCTGGCACTGGGATGTCAGTGCCTCGGGGGTGTTTTGCTCAGTCTGGGCAGCAGAACAACAGGAAAGGGCAGCAAATGTGTTCTGACTCAGTGCTGCTGTTCTGCCCAGCTCTCTGCCTCCTTGCAGGATGGAACCCTCAGCTCAGTGCCTTTCATCACACAGGCTGAGTTCAGCCAATTCCCAGACCTGCTTTTGGCAAACCACTACTCCAGTGTGCTATTTACAGAGGGTAGAAGGCACTGCATTAGCAACCTGCAGAGAGCAAAATACTTTGTTTATCTGCACAGGAGGCACAGCTGATCCTCAGCAGCGTCACCACGGCTCTGTGCTGGCGCTGGCTGAGGGGACACTCCTGTCACTGCAGGACCTGCCTGGCCCTACACTCTCAGAGCCACAGCAGCAGCTTTTCCAGGGCAGCATCTCCTCACCGGTGCAAACTGGAGCTGTGGGTGGTGCTGGCAGGGATGAGGTGACACAGGGGTCAGTAATGTCACCGCTGGCACTCAGGTGCTCCATCCCCACAGCACAGCCCTGGCTCCACAGGAGCCCTTCCTGGCCCCAGGGATGTCCCAGGCTCCTGGCACTCTGCTCTCTGCTCTCCTGCTCAGGACACAGGCTGATGCCAGCTGCAGGGACACTTGTCTGTCAGCCCAGAAGGATTGCAGGGTGAGCATGGAAGTACCATCATCCCCTGAGGAATTCTGCCTCCTTCCTTTGTACGCACAGCACACACAAGTCAGCAGGGCTATTTTTCTAATTATTAGATTTTATTGGAAATCAATAAGCAAATAAGATGATTTTTCAGTCCTAATGCCTCCATAGCTTTTCTTGCAGGACCCAGGTATTGCCAAGCCCACTCTGAGACTCCTCCAGCCCAGTGATGAATGTCCCTGCCTAACTCCCCTTGCGCTGTTTGCTGGCATGTGGGGGTGGATTAAGTAGTGAGGGGTTAACCCTGATGTGCAGATGAAACCCGAGGCGATTATCCCCTGAGTCCTGCAGGAATTGGAGGTGCTGGGTTAACTCTGATGTGCAGATGAAGCCTGAGGTCATCATCCCCTGAGTCTTGCAGGAATTGGAGGTGTTGGGTTCTCTACAAGCCCTGCTGCCTGCTCAGAGGGACTCATGTGCCTCTCTAGCTCTGAGAGCCACTCAATTGCCTCTTAATTTGAGCCCTGTCAACACAAGAGCTAAATGAAGAGTCATTTCTGCAAGAAGGAGTGCTGAGAGAGACTTGGGTCCTCAGGTGGCTCATTGGTGGGGCCAGTGAGCTCTGCTGGTGGATGCTGCATCCATGAGCTCCAACCCAGCATTCCCAGCATTCTCAGCACATCCCAACACATCCCAGCACAGCTGGGGAGAGGACATGGAGGGCAAGTCCCTCTCCTCCAGCAGGGATGTTTTTCTAAGTATTGGACCTAGTGGAGATCAATAAGTACATAAGTTAATTCTTCATCTTATTGTATTGGAGAACAATTAACTGTGTTTCAAATCTTCCCAATATATCAGTGGAAAGAAGAAAAATAAAATATGTATGTTGATGCTGCAAGAAGGTCTGCTTTAAAAGTCTAGCCTGTCTCTTTGCTGAAGCAGTAGAAGAAAACACTGAAATAGAAGTAATTAGGGAAGGAGGGAATCATGGGCAGCCTCAGCACAGCAAAACCCATGAGAAGGCACTTGCCCCGCTGCTCCAGCCTCCTGGGGCTTGCTCCCACTCACCCTGCCTACCGAGGGAATGCCAAGTCCTTGGATTGGGAGCACGATTTACAAAGAGACCTTGTGGAAGGGGAGAAAAAAAGGAAGGAAAAAAAGGCTGGGCTGATTTAAAGAAACCTGGAGTGAATAAATTAGTGGGGGAGCGGAAACGAGGAGATGGAATTACACGGGAGCGTTACATAAAAGCAGCTGACGTCTGACTCTTGCAATTAATTCAAATTGGGCTGAGCCTGGGCTTTGGGGAAGAATAACTGGTGGGCGGTGGTGAAAGGAAGAATGAGCAGTCGTGCACCGAGTGGAGGGTGGTGCACGGCTGTGCTCCCTGCTAGGGCTGGCTTTAATGAACAGTCGTGGTCAGGACCTGTCAGGATACACCAGGGGAACTCCTCAGTGCTAGGGGGCTGGGGGAGTAACGAGAGGGACACAGGTAGAGCAGAAACACAGAGAGGGAGATGTGCTGGCACCTCTCTGTCTGTCGGATCCTTGGCTCACAGGCAGCCTTTCTGCTCTTCCCCCAAAATCTGGGACAGGGAGTGCCTGAGGGTGACCTCAGGATCTGACCTGGGGCTGGAAGGAGCTGCTGAGCTGCCAAGGCCATGCATGCCCTGCTCTTGCAGCCCTGGCATCTCACAGGCATCCCCAGTGTCAGTGGTGCCTCCTGGGGAAAGGAGTCCAGCGAGCCATGGCTTTCCTGGCCAGGGCCATGCTCCTGGCCACCAGCGCTGCCCACGGGCACTGAGACACGGGAACAGGCAGTGACCCTCAGCTGATCTCCTACAACCTGGAAAAGGCTCCAGAGAAGGGGATGGAGCAGTGGTCACCCACGAGAGGCCATTGCACGGTGCAGCTCAGAGCTGAGGGCAGTGGTCAACCCCAAGGAATCTCCTCAGCCTCAGAGCACCAATACCTGTAATGGCCTCACCCCATTAGCTCTGGGGCTTTGGAAAGAGGCTCAGGGGAAGAGCAGTGTCCCCCCATGAGCAGAACCATGTCCTGAATCTCACACACACTGGGACTCCCCCATGCCGCCAGGTTTCCCCTGGTGGCTGCCTGTTCTACAGGAACTTGATCCATGTGCACAGGATGGCTCCCACTGAACCTAACGCTGCCTATCCCTCTCATTCCTGTTCCCAAAGTGTTCCGTTTCATCCCAAGCTCCAGTCCTCCAAGTGCTCTACCCTTCAGGTGGCCTCTGCTCCACAGGGCAGAACCATAGCCAAAACCAACCTGTTCCAGTGAGCTGGAGACAGAACCAGGCACAAGCTGATTCTGATGACTGAGCAGTTCTGTGCAGGGAGGGCTGAATTTGGGGTGAACCCAAAGCTTGTAAGCCAGAGCCCTGTGGACCCCAGCAGCCCCTGGGCTGGTGCTCCAGCCCAGCTCTGAATTCAGGACAGCACTCCAGTGATCCAGCATGTTGGAGCAACCTCCTGCAGCCTTTGTGTTTGATAATCTGAGATCTGTGGGAGTCTCTACTTCATAATCCATATATCTTGTGACCCTCTGGAAGCCTGACAACTATTTCATGCTCGGATGGCTCCTTGCTCATCTTCGTCTGTGCAAGAAGAGCGTGTCCTGACTGGCACAGGAGTAGCTCATATTTCCATCACGTCCAGACAGTGATTAAATGTCTTCAGCCAAGCACAAGGCAACTTCAACTGGGTTTATTCTCTGGGGACTGGGAGGACTGGGAATGAGGCCAGAGGAAGATGCAGAAGACCCCAGGCCAGGCAGAGGCTAGAAAACAGTGCCTAGAGACAGGTTTGGCACCTCCAGCAAACCTCACCAGAGCCTGCTGGGAAACTGGGCTTGTCTGGAAAGCAGGATTGCCCCAGGGTCCCCTGGGCTGGCAGGGTCCCTTCTGGGGGGTCATGCCAGAGCATGGGGTCTCTGAGCCTCTCACACCCCTCCTCAACCTGCCATGCCTCCTGGGGGACAGGGCAGGGAAACTGAGGCACGGCTGGACCCATTTGCTTTCCTTGGTGTATTCTTGGTCTGACTGTGCAATGTAAAGCCCCCCATGGCTCCACCCTGCTGCTGGCACTATAACCTGGCAGAATTCCTGGTCCCACCATCCAGCACCACCCCACCAGGCCCTGCAGCTCTCCAGGCTCAGTGGGGCTTGGAGCAGTGCCCAGGCAGGAGCAAAGGCAGGTTTGGCTCTGCAGTTACAAAGCTCTGGACACAAATAAAACCCACTAATAGAAAAATGGTACAAAGGGAGCCAGGCTCTCAGGGCCAGGCTGGGAGTGAGAGCAGTAAATTGGAGGATAAAGCACTGGCTGCTGGTCAGCCTCTATTTCACCCTTTCAAGCTGCAGTAAAGAGGAAATGCTTTTTTCCCCAGTTTCGTGCTATCATCACTAAACCTCGTGTATGTAGAGAGCGTATTTCATGTCCTCATGGGCTTTGCAGTCAATTGAATGCTTCTGATGTTCTCCCTCCCTGCTTTCCTTGCTCGGGATGCGGAAGCACGTCCTTCCCTGGACTCAGGAGCCAGGCATGCTTCCAGAGGGATGAGCATCTGAGCAGGCACCAAACTGTGCAAATCAAGTATTTAAGGTGAAATTATGGCTCTGGGCCCCCTTTTACTTCTGATTTCATGATGTTATCCTGGGTGTTTGTCCGTCAGGGGCTGTTGCCATCCTGAGGCACCTGCATCAGATGCACAGCCCAAAAGGAGAGAGCAGCATTCCCCCAGGATGATTCCACAGGATGCAGAGAATCCTCAGCACGTCACTTGGAAGCATTCAGGAACATTTTGGCTGTGCACGGTGTTCTGCAAACACAACCTGTGAAGTGGCAGTGCAGCACCAGGAGAGAAAACCAGATCATATTTCAATATTTTCACGATTTTCCAGCTAGTTCCTTGAACGTCAGGAGAGTGCAGTGTTTGGGAACCCTCTCCCTCCCTGTGCTGTTTTTTTCCAAGCACTGATAAACTCCTGGTGCTCCCCAGACAGCCTCATCGCCCCTCCTGGAGCTCCTGCAGATTCAGACCCACTGATAAGTGCTTTTCTAGGAATGGTTGGCACAGCTGCCATAAGAGGTCAGGATTTTCCACATGCCTCCCAACTCCACCTTCCTGCAGCTCCTCATGGCTCCTCTGACACAGCCCCAGCTTGGCTGTGGGATCAGACAAGGATCACAGGAGGATCACAGCAACAGCCTGGCAGGAAAAATTCATTTTCCCATCCAGTGGCAATAGCCCAAGGCACTCCCACAGGATTTGTGGGAGCAGACATGAAAACTCCCCAAATTCTGCTGCCACAACCCCAACCCTGTGGCCATCTGCAGCTCTGGATTTGCAAAGACAAAGGGAATTAAGGGAGAGGAGCACCAGGAATATACTCACACAGGAAATAAAGAGGCCTGGCTGTTTTCCCCACCTGCCAGCCCTGCTCTGAAATTCCCAGAATTTTGGTAAATGTCCTTGCTCTTATGAGAACAACGTGGTGAAGTTCAGTCTGAGGTGCCCTCTGAGGGCTCCCATGCTCTTGGGTGTCCACGAGCAGCTGGAATCTCTTCTTGCAGAGAGATCTGAGGATATCCTGGGGTGGCAGATGGAGATGAGACTCCAAAGCACTCACTGATCCACCCCTTCCATCCACCCCCTCCATCTGCACCTCCCCAGCCTCTTTTCCAGCCTCCACTTGGACCTTCCCAACCTCCATCCGGACCTTCCCAGCCTCCTTAACCTTCATCCAGACCTTCCCAACCTCCATCCAGACCTTTCCAACCTCCATCAAGACCTTCCCAACCTCCTTCTTAACCTTCATCCAGCCCTTTCCAGTCTTCTTTCCAACCTTCATCCAGACCTTTCTAGTCTTTCCGACCTCCACTCAGACCTTCCCAGAATCTTTTCCAACCTCCACTCAGACCTTCCCAACCTCAATCCAAACCTTCCAAACCTCCACCCAGACCTTCCCACCGTCATACTCTTCCCAGACCTTCCCCAAGTTCTTCCCAGACCTTCCCAACATCCTTCCCCAGAGGTCGGAGTTTGTCCAAGGACTTTGGTGTTGGCTGTTGGCCTTGGAGGAGCTGTTTTCCCGGGAAAATGAAGCGTCACGTTGGCTCCACGCATATGTCTGGTAGAACCATGAAATATTACAGAAGATTGAGATTTATCAGTTCGGACAGATTGGCCTCTTTCGCTGGGCCTATAAAAGCTCTGAATGATGGCATCAATCAAGGGCTGGACAGCAGCAGCTCTGAGTGAGGTTCAGGCAATTTTGCATCGCTGGGGCCAAGTGCCAATTCCTTAAGTAATCCCAGGTTTCATTACAGAGGCAGCCGGAGGAGGGCAAAGCTTTTGAATTTTTTTTATTTTTTTAAAGTCAGCTGCAGGACACTCGCAAGTTACGATGGAATTGATGGTGGATGACTCGTTAAAATTAATTATAGCTGTAATTAGGAATATTCAGGAAGAAAACCACAGGAAAATGATCCATGGAAGAATATTTTCCATAGTAATACTTCAAAATGCAGCAAAAATTTGCAGCTGCTTTATTAATTTAAATAATAAGCCTTGTATTTTTCTTGCATGGCTTCGGAGGGCTTCTAATGGAGGGGGCTGCTAGATGAGGCATTTCACAGGAAATCAAATAACCTCATAAATAAATGAGTTTTCTTTTTTTTCAGGGCATAACCGTATTCATTACAATATTCATCGAGTGTCACATTACAGGGGAAAAGAGGCAGGAGGAGCCTCCAGGACAAACTTCTTCCCTGAGCTGCCAGCTCCTTACCATGACTTCATCCTGCCTGTGCCTGCAGCAGGGCAGCTCCTGCAAAACCCTGTCCTCAGCCTGCTCCTGCAGGACAGGGACACAGGACACAGGAGAGAGGACACAGGTGACAGGGACACAGGAGACACAGGACACAGGAGACTGGGACATGGGGGACACAGGTCCAGTCCCACCATTGGCTCCATTGCCTTCCTGCAGCAGGCTGCAGAGATTGTGGGACAACTGGAACTCATTTTTGGGGTCTTTGCAGGAGTGAGGTGCCACAAACAGCTGCCCTGGGAGCAGCTCAGCCAGTGCCAGCCACGTGGCACCTCCCATGGCTCCTTGCTGATCATCCCAACCCTGCTACATTTGGATTGTGGGGACACAAGCAGGAAAATTAAATTTTGGAAGTGATTTGAAAGCACTAAAGTTTCATTAAATACAAAAGGCACCTCAGAATCCCAAGGGATCTTCCTTTAACCAGCTTCTGTCTCAGTCCAAAGCACACAGAGCCCGTACAACCCCCTCCAAAGGGTTGGCAGGTTTTGAATGCCAAGAACCAGGTAATGGTTGGGGGACCTTTTTTTCCTGTGATACCAGGAGGTTATACAAATAACAGCAACAACCTCAGCACCACCATCAGCTGGGTTTGGCGCCATGCCTTGTTGATGAATTAAAGACATGTTCCTGGGAATGGTGAGACTCCCTGCGAGGCCGCTCTGACTTTCCTCCATTGGGACACCAATCTCTAGGGAAAACCCAAAATAAAATCAGCACAGAACATCAGAGTGGTGGAAACCAGTATTTGGGCCCTTTCTGGATCCTGGTCCAGCATCTGTGTGTGCTCCATCCTGCCAACCCCACAGGGACACTTTGTAGGGCAGAGATTTCTGCTGACCTCTGACTGCAAACTGCTGGAAAATTGATACCATGAAATTGCTCTCCAAAATTTCCTCAGGGACACTCAGCTCTTTGGCTGTGAGCTGAGTGCTGCAGTGAGCCAAGAGCCCCCAGCTCAGGGTGCTGCTGCCCAGATGTCATGGTCCTGTTAGCCCAGGGATAAAGGTCTTGGGAGTGCCCAGGTGAAGGGAAGCCTGGGCTGTGTCCTGCACATCCCAGCATGGCAGTGGTTTCCAGACTCACCACTGCTGCTCTGAGCTGGGCAGGTTTCTGCCCTCATCTCCCCTGCAGGGATGCCCTGGCTGCTGCCTTGAGTGCCCAGGGAGAGTTACAGGCACAGAGGTGACAAACTACAGCTCCCAGAGCATCCACACCACCACGAGGTTCAGGAGTTTTAGCTGTAGTTGGATTTTTCACTGGTGGATTTTCAACAGAAAGAGCCCTGCTTTTCTATTCTGCACATTCCTCTACTCAACAGCCCAATTTCCTCCTGACAAAGAAATTCATTAAGAAACTTTCAAGTCGATCCCAACCATGGCAGTGAGTTGAAATTGCTCAAATCATCTCCAGAAAACCTTCTTACAATACATCCATCTCCGTCTGCCTTTGCATCCCCCTGGTAACTGAGTCGAACTCATAATGACCCACGAGCCTCCTGCCTGTTTAGTCCAGCTCTGGCACTCCCCACACCTGCCACAGCAGAAATATATTCTCCCAAATTTATCGCCAGGCAGTATTTCTGTCCTCAGGTTGTTTCTCTCAGCCACTCTCTTTCATGCGATAATTGCAGGAGAACTTGCAAAGCTGAAAAAACCTCCCAAGATTCCTGTTGCTGTGCAAAGCAGGCAGGTGGAGGAAAGGAGGGGTTGGAGCAGAGCATGAACTGCTCAGGTGATGTCCTGCAGGACACGGAGAAGCAGTGGCAGATCCAGCACAGCCAGGAGGATGAGGAGCTGTGGCTGGCCTTGCTCAAACCATGGTCCCCAAAGGGCTGCACTGTGGCTCATTAGCCAAAGAAGAAAGGGCTAATTTTAGACTGGGTGGCAATTAAAAAGCATTGTATTATCTTCCTGTGCTAAACCAGCCAGTCACAATCTTTGGGTAAACCAGCAGTTAAATGAGGGGCTGACGGGGAGTTATAATAAGGAAAGACAATGGCATCATTATATGGGGATTTATCTTCCTGAGACAGGATTGTCCTCATTATTCAGGAGCGGTGTACCCAAAAGCCACTAATAAGGCTCCCTCCCAGGATGGAGATAAATCCCCAACCTTTCTGAGACTTTGGAATGTAAATTCTCCGTGGCATTCAAAGTGCCCTTTGATTGCAGCAGGCTCATCCCTCGTGCCAGCACTGCCAGTCCCGCCAGAGGCTAAGCAGGCTTTGGGGTCTTCATGGGGCAGGACAGGGAACCATGATTTGCTGGGACAAGGCTCCTCCATCAGAGACACATTGGGATCAGCTCGGGAGGGAGCTGGGGAGTCCCATCTGGATGGCACTCAGCCACTCACACTGCTGTGGCTGTGGTGGCCAACTGGGATCAAACTCCTGCAGGGAGCTGCAGCATCTCTGCGGGACACAGCGGCTCTCAGTTTGATGCAGATCGAGGGTAATTGGTGAAGTGTTTTCTAAAGTGCAGCAAGGAAGGAATTGGAGAACTTCAAGCAGGGCAGAGAAGTTAGTGGGGTGATAAAGTGGCTGGTGTGCTCCATCCTGCCCAGCGAGCTGAGGCAGTGGGAGGCCAGGAATGGCAGCTCAGCTCTTTGGTGTTTTGGGGCATAATTAAATTGCATCGACCAAAAGAACTCCTTCCCATTCATCATGCAGGAAACTCGGTGCTTCAAAAACATGTCAGAGGCTTCCCTTTTAATGCTGCAAAATTACAGGGTAAGTATTATATCCATCCGTGGATGGGAGGGCCACGATATTTCAATTGCTGTGCTTTCACCCTTAGCCTCCTCAAATAAGGAAAAATTCCTGATAAAAGCCATAGGTGTTGGGATAGATTTGGAAAGGCCAATCAGTTCAGCTGTCAGCAGCAAGGTGGGAAACATGAGTTTCTGGGCTTGCATTTAAAAGAGCTCAGGGGATACACACAGTCCAGGGCTGGTTCCTGCTGTCCCAACCTTGACACCACCCAGCTTTTCTGAGGGTAATGAGGCTGGGGTGTAGCTCAGCAGCTCCTCCCAGCAGAAAGGATAGGGTGCCCAGTTCCCAACCTCCTGGTGCCCAATTCCCTCAACAGCTCCAAAGCTGCCAAACGCCAGTGCTATGGCAAAGCCCATTTCACCCACCCTGCTGCCACCAGAGCTGCTGGTACAGGACAGGGGGAGGAGGAGCAGCCCAGAACAGTCTTTTTTTTTTTTTAAGAGGTAGTGAAACCATGAAAGACCTTTAAATGAAGGGACTGGAGAATTCATAAAATGTGGTGTCCTGCCCTGCCATCAGGAAGGCAAAGCTGGAGCAAGTGCAGGGTGGGAAATGCTGGCAAATGTCCTATCAAGCTGAGGTCAAGGTCTTTTTTAATAAGAAAATACATCTACTGAGGGCTTCAGGATGATCACTGTGATGGACCCACAGCAGGCACATGGGATTAGGTGGGCCGTGAACTGGAGACTGATACTGATGAGATTGTTGTCATTGTGGAGAGCAGCACTGGCCAAGCAGACCGATATTGATGAACCCATTTCTTTTGTGGTAGCTGGACTGGGGCATTTCTCGGGGCATTGAGAGTCCAGAGGGCCACACATTTGATGATAAAATCTCCCTAACCAGTATCCCTGCTTCTTCCTCCCATGGCAAACAGCCACAGCAAGCCATGGCTGTGAGACTGCAAGTGCAGAGTGCCAGGTGCCCATGTCACTGCTCCTTTGGGCTCAGCATCACCCACATTCATCCAGTAATTAAACCCCATGGTTAATTTACTCAATGCTGCCTTGGGATCTCCCTGGAGCAGCAGAAAGCAAACAGCATCCAGCCCCAAACCCTGAACCCCACTGCCCACTCCCCTGGGCTGTGCAACACTGAAACTCTCCTCCAAACTGTTTGTCTTAACAAATCCATTTAATCACTGGTTTCTATTTCACCATTCAGGAGTGAAAACCTTTTAAATAAATATTTAATGACTCCAATTGGGTGCAGGGATGATAATGGGGCTGGTAGGCACAGGGAGCCACACACCAGCAGATAAAACCTCTGGCAAAATGAGGCCTCTTGTTTTATTATTCCCGATGTTATAAAGATTGACTCTGCTATTAGAGCTTCCTGGAGGATTTCTCTGGGATAAAATCTCCAACCAGCAGAATTTAATCAGTTAGGGATGAGAAATAGATTTCAGGTGGCACCAGCTTTTAAATAGGTGTAATGTTGTTTCTGCAAACACGGCGGCTGCGCTGCTAATAAAGCACCCTGCAGACACCACCTGCCAGTCCTGCCTGTGCACTGTGGGCACAGAGTGCTTTGGTGCTCAGCCAGAGGGGCTGGGAGTGTGCTGGTCCATCACCCATTCCCTATGGGCCTCAGGGAACTGTTCCAGCTCAGGGACAGCAGAGGAATTAACAAGGAACTAATTAGCAGGAGGCTGGCACTGTGTGGGCTTCAGATACAGCCTGTTGGGCCCAGAGAAAAGCTTTATTTAAGGGTAAAACCAGGGGGGCTGGGTTTTGTTGGCAGTGGGTTTGCTCCATCCTCAGCTCTGGGATTTGGAGGGGCACAGCCCCTCACCTCCCACTGCTGCAGAGAGGTTTTGTGTATGGTGTGATCCCAAAAGCACAACCCAAAAAACACTGTAGGAAGTTCAGGGAAGGGAAGGTTGAGGCTGGTGGAGCACATGGCCCCAAGCACACCAGATGTTCCTGTGGGCTGGGAAGCATTGTAGCTGCTGGCCTGCGATCACAGCAGCTTTGAGCTCATGGCCCTGGCAGCCTGCTGTGAGGAGGAGAGGCTCCATCTGCACCCAGGCCAGGCTGGGCACCCTCAGGCAGCTGAGCTGTGCAGGGCTGGGTGGCTCTGCCTGGGGGACACTGTCCCAGCTGGGTGCTGGGGTGCTCCCTCCTCCTGTCCTTCCCTCCATCCCTGCCTTGAGCAAGTGAAGTTCAGCTATTACACAGTGTCAGGAGATGAATTACATGAGATTATAATTACATTCCCCTTGCCTGCTCTGGGCAAAATGCAAAAGGTCATCCTTTTCCTTGCTGCCTGAACTTTAATATGTTAGACCACTTAGAGACACTGCCATGGTGGTTACAGGGGCCAGGCTGAGAGGATGCACAAACAGAGGATCCCTGTTTGTCCTTTCTGAGGGACTTGCTTTGGCTGGGGACAGCCAGAGCCACGCTGAGCTTCCAGAGCCAGGCTTTGCTGGAGTGCTGTGTGTCCAGCACCCCCTGGCATGGAGAGGCCAGACAAGTCATTCTTTCCCAAAACTGAGTGACTGCAGGGCTTTCTGGGGTGACCCACACCAGCACGCAGCACCTTTCTGCTCTTCCAGCCTGGAAACTGTGATGGCTTCAGGAGCAGCCTGGGGGCTGTGTGCAGTTGGTAGCACAGGAGAGCCCAGAACCACACAGAGCATGGGGCTGTGCATCTCACAGACCTCTGTGGAGGCTTTCCCCACTCCTTCAGCTTCCCAAAGGGAATCCCTGAGGATAAATGCACTGTTAAAAGCCTTTAGGAACCTTTCAAAGACCCATATGAACAAACACTATGGTTAGTAACACATTTTGGGATTAGGTGCTGCACTGACCATCTGAAGCAGATTTGCCTCAAGCCAGCCCTGGAGGTTGCTTTAGACACACCTGTGAGACCTGAGATCTGCTGACATGGCCCAAGACAAGCCATGGGCTTGGGGGTAAGGGCAGAGTGCAGGGCTGAGTCCCTCAGGGCAGACTTAGCCCCACTCATAAGGTGAGAAGCCAATTTCCTGCTTTTCACAGCAATTTTCTTCAACTCCAGTGGCTACCAACCGCTCTGCTGATTGTAAATAAATACAAGGGGAGCTTGGCCCAAAATAGAAAGCAGAGAAACCTCCCTAGCTCAATAAACTATAATGAGCCCTTGCAGGCAGGGAAGCTGTAATTTGCAGGGCCAGCTCTCTCCATGGGATGCAGGCTTGGCCAGGCTCCGGCTGGCCCCAGTCCATCCAGGTCCAGCAAGGGTGGGAGAGGCAGCCTGGCCCCAGAGCCCTCTCCTGGGCTGTCCTGCCAGGCTGCAGGCTGATCCCCTCTGCATGTGGCTCTGCCACACCCCTGGGGTGCTCTCCCTTTGTCTCAGTCCCAAGCTGAGGCACATGGAATTTACAGCTCCCCACCCCAGAAATGCTCACTCAGAGCACAGCCCTTGCAGAGGGCACAGCCACGGTTGGTTCCATCATAAAACACCACCAAAAAAGTCCCAGTCTGGGCAAAATGAGTGCCTGCAAGCACATCCCTTCTCCCTCCCCTGTTCTGCCAGGTCCTCTGAGGCCACAGCTCCTCCTGCACCTCCTATCAGTACTAGGTCACCCCTCTCCCTGTCCCACAGGGAAAGCAAAGTCCTCTCTCCCTCCAGTTCCTAAAGAAGCTCTGGGAGGTCTGTGGCTTTTTATGCCTGAAGGCTCCCACAGGTGGTAAAAAGGGATTTTCCAAGGCAGCCAACAGATCTGCATGAGACCCCATTTATAACTGAGATGGGGGGTTAGCCACGGCAACAAGTCACCAAGAGCAGGTGGGGTTCAAGAGAGGTGGAGGACTTTTTATAAGGACATGGAGTGCCAGGACACAGGAATGGCTTCCCACTGCCAGAGGGCAGGGTTAGATGGGAGATTGGGAAGGAATTGTTCCCTGTGAGGGTGTGAAGCCCTGGCACAGGGTGCCCAGAGAAGCTGTGGCTGCCCCTGGATCCCTGGGAATGTGCAAGGCTAGGCTGGACAGGGCTTGGAGCAGCCTGGGATAGTGGAAGGTGTCCCTGCCCATGGCAGGGGGTGGCACTGGATAGGCTTTAAGGTCCCTTCCAACCCAAACCACAACAATTAAATTAAATCAAAATGAAAATTTGTTTTCCATCAAGTCCCAGTGTCCTTGTTGGTCAGGACCTATTTTAGCCCAGCACACATTGAACTACTTACTGGTCCTTCTCAGATGAAACCTATGAATGTCTGAAAAACCAGCACTGAACAGCTGCCAACAGAATGGAAGGGTCTGCAGATCCAGATTCTGCTTTGTCATTGCCACTGCCACTGCAAAATGTGTGGGGCTCCTTTAGGGGCCTCTTGAAAAGCCTGGGAATCCTAAATGAGCTCTGCCAGCCCTGCCCCAGGGAAACTTTGCTTTCCCCTCCACAGATCCCTCCATAGGAAACCTATTTTTGTGGCTCAGAGGTGCTTCCCAGGGCACTGGGGGCTCAGAGTGGGCAATGCCACTCGCCCAGCTGTCCCCACCAGGTGCCCCCAGGTGAGAGCTGGCACCCCATGGCACACACCACCTTGGCAATGACCTCGTTCTCCAAGGAGGAGATGGTCCTAGGGGACGGCTGGCCCTGCCAGAGCCATGGGACTGCCACCAGCAGAGAATGCCATCACAGGCTCTGGAGTGACAAACACGAGCTGGGGAGCAGCTCCTCTCCCACAGGTGTCCCACAGAACCCAATGTCCACCACAGAGCTCCAGGCACAGCTCCACAAAAGCCCCTCAGCACTGGGGTGACTCACAAGGCCTCACCAAAACACCTCCCTGGCCTCTCCCTGCTCTCAGTCCTTGTCACATTCAGGGGTTGTAACATTTCTTCATCTTCTGTGGCTCTCTGTGATCCTCACATGCTCACAGGAGATTCTGTGGCCCCACCAGCCTGGGACCAGTGAGGCAACCATACCCTCTGGCCACTCCATCACTGGCAGCTCCATGCTGGCCTGGCACGGTATTTTTAGCTGTTTGGCTGTAGTAAATTCCTTTGAGTTTGTGGTTTGCTGTTGTTGCTCTCCTTTAATAACCTCTAATAGGTTTTTCTCCTCAAGATAAGACCTCAGTAGCAGTGGTTTGGCATCATATCAACAGTATCAGGCATTCTCCTCTGCTGTAGGTACACTGAGATAAAGATTTCAGAGTCCTTTGAGCTATGGTGTAGACCTTTCCACAATAGTAAATGGTGGTATTTCCATTCAGTAATGTATTTATATCTTCCCAGTGAGGTCAATAACAGAGTATCCCTTGAGCTGGGAAAAATGATGAGTGATGTCCAGTAATTACAGAGACCATAAGGCATCCGTGAATCTAATTTTGACATTAAAAATCACGACAAGCACCTCCATTGCCTATTTTATGTGCTGGCTCGGACAGTGCGGTCCGGCGCTGCGCAAGGCAGGGATGTCTGCACACAGGGCACGTTTTGGGGTTGTTGGAATCTAAAGCAATTAACTGCTTTTGCCTCTCGCTTTCCTGGCAGTGCGCCTGACCTTGCATACGATTCATCCTCCTCATTCCCGTTGGATGTTTGCAAGTCATCTTGCTTTGAGCAAAGTGGGCTGCAGCGGGGATTGAAATGTGCGATATTGCCGTCGCTCCCTCGCGCTCACCCTGAGCCAGCCGGCGCGGGGCTGGAGCTGCACGGCGCAAACAGGCGCTGGGAGCGCGCGCCGCAGATGAATTGCGTGGAACAACTCTCCAATGAGGTGCGTTTTGCATTTCAAACGCCATCACTCCAAATGCCCAGCTGTCTTTGCCAGAGGAACCGATGGAAAAAAAAAATCATTCCCGTTTCATATAAATACCCTTGTTCGTATTTCGATTCTAGAAATCCAATGCTTTTCCACCACAGTGAGACCTTCCCAAGCCAGGCTTTCCAAAGGCAGGGTGGAGGAAGCCAGCAAGAGCTCCAGTAGCTCTTGGAAGACAGGCTGCTCAATTTTTGCCACTTGTTTGGAAATCTGGGTTAATATGTTGAGATTTTGGTAAACGGAAGTGCAGTGCTTTATTTCCAAAGTCATTGCATATTTCCAGATTTTTGTGGTATTTTTCATACTTTTCCCTAAAAGTCATTAGAGATGTCACACTGCTTTTGGAATGATGCAGAATCACAGCAAACAGGGCTGGAGGGGACCTCAAGTGTTGGCCCTGCCCCAGGGTAGGGTCAGCTCTCCATGAATCCCAGGAGATGTTTCTCCAAACTCCTCTTAAATGCTTCTAATTATAGAAACTCCACAGTCCTCCCCAGGCAAAACAACCCAGTGCTTAATTGTCCTTTCTGTTCCATGGCTGGAAATCGCCTTTTCTGCAATTGCAGCACTAATTCCCATCCTGAACCTCTGCAGCTGAGCAGTGAATATTCCATCATTTGGATCGTTAGGGAGAACACTGACTCGTATTAGACTGAGGATGGATTCCTGCAGAAAGTCACTCAATCCATCCTTTTATTTGACAGCAAGTTATTGATTTCTCTTGTCTGGTTTCCAACCATATTTTGCACCTCTCCCACAGCAGTTGTGTGGAGATCTGCTCACCAACCTTGCTAATAGGAATGTCATGGGAAACACAGCAAATTCCCAGCAAAGCCAAGGCATCCAGCATCTTTGGCTTCTTCTCAATCCAGAATGTTTAGTCTTGTCACACAGGGAAATCAGATTGGTCTTTTCTTTTGGGGAGGATCCTTTTTTTAAATTTTCATTTGGAAATTATAGTCTTCCGGGACCTGAATTTAAAGCAGCCAGATTACAATGTTAATAATGATTTTCGAAGCCTCCTTCTTTTTCCCCTCTGTAAATACAGATTTTACCTTTGCCTCTGCCAATCTCCTGGAGTGCTGTAACAGCCCAGATGGCTTCTGCCCATTCCTTGACTAACCAAGGATAAAATTCTGGCTTTGGCCACTTTGAAAATGCTTTACTTATCTGCAACTGATCCTTATTGCCCTTCATAGTCCCTGCTGATTGCACAGCACTTCATGCCATGAGCTGCCTGGTTCTGTCCCTTCCTGCTCATGCCTTGGGAATGTGACCTGGATTTCAGTTCTTGCAGTTTCCTCCTCTCCCAAAGGTCAGGGATGGGTTGGAGCTGGACTGAGAGACCCTGTTACAGCTTCTTTTCTGTCTCCTAAGGTTTGGATGGTTCTATTTGCCCACAAAAAGATTTGATTCACCTTAAGACCCTTGGATTTTTGGAAAAGTTTCTTCACCAAAAGAGCTGGCACAGCTGCCCGGGGCAGTGGTGGAGTCCCCATGCCTGGAGGGATTTAAAAGCCCTGTGGATGTGGCACTTGGGGACACCTGCTTAGTGATGGTCTTGGCAATGCAGGGGGACAATTAGACTCCATGATCCCAGAGGTTTTTCCATCCCAAATGACTCCATGGTTCCATGATTAAACACAGGTCAGCAGCCTGATGTGACCCTATTCACTCATCAGCCCCAGTTCTCCAGCAGGTCCCACATTCCCTCGTTCTCTAGAGCTTGCAGCAAGCATAGCCATTCCTGACACACAGAGCAAAACCATCTCCCTTCTCCTCTTTCTTTTTCTCCCTCTTCTGACACCATTCCCTGCACACGGATCACTTGCCTCACTCACAGGCTTTCTGTGCTAACTGTGCTATCAAAGAGCTCTCCTGGAGATCTCTTTGTCAGTGCTTGTCTGGCTGCTCCTTCAAAATCTCTGCAAAGATGGATTGGTAGCATTTCCCCAGTCCACCATGGACTGAAAAAATGATTGACCAAATCCAAGAGCACAACCCCACACTCCTCATTTTTTCAGTCTCGTCCACCTCAGGAGGGTTGATCAAGGTCCCAACACCTGGATTTTGGTTGTAATGTCCTTTTTCACTCCTTGCCAGGCAAAAAAAGGTGGTAGCAGCTCAGTTTCTTTGCTCTGTCCTCTGCCATGCCAGTCAAACCAACAAATCACTGTCAAACACATCTTCTTCAGGGGCTGGTCACATTGACAAGTGCAGAAGATATTAATTCCAAGCAGCTCATCATCCATTTCAGTCAGGAGAGATCCTGACAGCGTTTGCTGCGGGAGGTCTGTGGCTGTGACAGGATTTTGCTGGGTGAGCTCAGGATAGGAACCCCCAGGATGGGGAGAGAAGGGGGAGCTGCTGAAATCCGAGGGCTTGGTGCAGCTGCACGCAGAGCCCAGCACGTCCAGGGGACAGGGACAGCTGGGACGTGGCACCAGGAGTGTGGATCACAGCTGGCAGCATTACAAACAACTAAAGGACAATTGTCCTGACACTTTTTTATGGCACATATCATTCTTTTTAATAAGCATTTCTTTTATAATTGCATCTGTTCCCCAAAGGATTTACTGCGGATTAGGAATCCCTCGTGAACAGGGGGAAGCAAACTGTGATTAATTACGCTCAGTTTGCTCAAGGTGTGCTGTGGGTAGACACACAGAGGCTGAAGATGAACAAAAAATGCAAAACAAAGTAACTGGGCTGTTTTTTTTCAGCAATGAAGCTCTGAGAAGGGGGAAAGCCTTGAAAACTGCAGTGTTCCCAGGCAGTTTGGATAACTGTGTGGGCTTCCCAGCCTGCAGCTCCCAAAAACACCTGGCTGCAACAGACCAGCCACGGTCAGAAAAACTGTTTCCTGCTTAAACCCAGCATTTGTGTGCTCTGCTAGAGCTGGGCTTAGATGGGGGACACAGAAAGGACAAATATGGGACAGCTGAGGGACTGACTGCTAGGAAACAACCCATGAAGATGGTCCTGCTGCACAGTGGTGATTGTCACCGAGAGCCCCTGGAGGCCCAGGGGCTCCCCTGCCTTGGGGACAGTGACATCCCTGCTGAGCAGGGCCCAGAAGGGAAGAGCAAAAGGAGCAGGACGAGGCTCCCAGGACCCCTATCTCTGTTCTGCAGGAGCCATGGGCACAGGAAGGACAGGCCAGGCTGGCAAGGTCTCTCCTGCCCTGGCAGAGAGCAGCTGCAGGACAGGCACAGCTGTTAGCAGCACAGTCCCGGCAGCACCTCTGCCAGCTGATCAATAAACCATTTTTCTACTCAGCCGAGAGTCATTTGTCACCGACACGATGAAAAATCCCCTGCTCATCAGGAGATGGTGTCCCTGTCACCAGCAAACAGCACCAGGATTCCTGAGGTCTCCTGTCCTGCTCGTGGTATCATCCTTTGGGCAGCACTCACTTCTCTCCTTCTCCTTCCCATGTGGGCAGAATTGGCACCACAGGAATATTTTATCAGGAAACAGGGGGGATCTCCTCCTTCAAGGAGTTCCTCTGCAGGAACCTGGGCCTTGGGAGTTCTGAACCACTGTGCAATTACCACCTCCTGGAGAAGGAGCTGTGAACAATTCTGCAGCTATCACCACACTGAGGTCCATGAAAGCTCAGAAATACCTTCCTCCCATCCTGCAGAGTCCCCTTAGCTGGGCTGGGACAGCCACCTGTGTCCCCCAGCTGAGCCCAGAGTGCCTGTGTGCACATGACAATGCCCAGTGACAACTTGATGGTCATCAGATGAACATGGGCAAATCTCTGCTCTTTGGGGAGAAGGATGCTGGTCCTCATGGCTTCCTAATCTTGAAACAATGACACAGATTTTTCTTAAACCACCCCAATTTTGCTTTCTGAGCACTGCTGAGGCTGCTTTCTGCATTCCAGGTGTTCACTCCTCTGAGAGGAGCCCTCTGCCTTGCATGCTGTGGGATAACACAGCACATGGGAAGCAACAAAAGGGTTAAACACAGAGTTGGAGTTCAAAAGCTATTTGATCCAAGCAAGAACATAATTTCAGGTTGGGGAATTTCTCCCTCTAATAAATATATATGGCAAGGAAAAACTGCTGCCAGTAGAATTCCTCATAATGTTATAAATGAAAATGGATTTGGGGATGCTGGGTTTTTGCACAATGAGGAAGACTTTCAGACCATTAAACGAGAGATGTTCATATTTTATTTCCATGCACACAGCACAAAACAAGGATCTCAGATCTCTCAGATCAGAATGCCTGAGAAGTGGGCACAGTGGCTGGTTTGAGCATCAGGAGAGACATGGCTTTAAATTAAATAAAATACAGGAGAATGGAGAAATAGAGACAAACCCTCAGTCCCTGGCTGTTGCAGCCCATGTGGGGTCATTTGTCAGTGCTCAGCTGGGACACACTTGCAGGAGAAGCCAAAGTGCCTGGCAGATGATGTCCATGTTGTGCCCAAGGCACGAAAGATTGCAATCATTGCTAATTAATAACAACAGTTAATAATAACTAGACACTGGTTGCCCCACTGATTTTCAAGCATGGAGAACCAGTGATCACTAGGGCCAAGAACCCAAAGACATTACCGGGTAGAAAAGGCAAAAACAGAAGTGAAAAGCTGGGAGGAACACATTTACCCCCTGGCAGGGTGTCCCTAGGCTGGGCAGGGTGTCCCTGGGCTGGGCAGGGTGTCCCTGGGCTGGGCAGGGTGGCTGCCAGGCAGGAGCAGCAGGACAGGCACTGCTGGAAGGAGGGAGGACTGGATGCTGCTTGCAAGACCTGTCAGCTGGGCCCTGATTTCCAGCAGAAAAAAAGAAATGAAAGAGCAAGGCAAACAGTTTAAATGAGCCCAGGAGGCACATCTGAGTTGCAGAGCAGGGAAGGGACGGGCATTGTGGAGATCACGCGTTGCAAACACTGAGCAATAAAAACCACCTAAAAACTCCCCAGCCCTGTGTAAGCACCGAGTTTGAGTGAGCAGGGAGGAGGTGGCTGCTGGCCAAAGTGTTCTGCACCGTGCTCCACACAGCCACAGCCACAGGGGGAACCTTGGCCATGCTGCTGGCAGTGCTCCTTGAGGGGAGGAGGGATCTGACAGGGAGAGGGACCTGGGCAGAGCTGCCATTCGGGATTTGAAGCTGGAGAGGTGGCTGGGAGCAGCTCTGGGCAGAGGTGAGACCCTGCTGGTGAGCACAGTGGGCTCCCAAATCCCTCCCCTTGCCCAGGAGGGCCAGCTGTCCTGGAGGCTTTGGCAACAAGGGACACCAGAAAGGCAGGAGGGAGTTGGGAGAGGCAGGAGGAGCTGGGAGAGGCAGTAGCAGGAGTGGCTCCCTGGTGGGCTCACTGCGGTGACAGTGGCCCTGGGACAAGGCAGTGGGAGGCAGGGTGGGGCTGGCAGAGGTCTGGGACCATTCCAGAGGTGACCAAACCTCTGCCATGTGGCCATGGCAGCCCCACACAACTGTGTGATCAAGGCCAAGAAAGAGGAGATATGGAAGAGCCCCAGAGGAATTCAGGGCTCATAGCTTCATAGGTAGGAGGAGTCTGAGCTCCTCTGAAGCATTTCCCCAAATTAATGCTTTTTGAATGTGACCACCTCATTTAGAAAAGCATCCAATCTTCATTTTAAAATCACGGGTGAAGGGGAATCCATCACGAGCCCTGGCAAAATGCTCCAATTGCTGATCACCCATCCTGTTGCCCTGGATTTGTCTAACTTCACCTTTCAACCATCAGATCTCTGCACGCTAAATTGAAAAGCCCTCTGTCAACAATTTGCATCCTTTAACCTTCCCTGGAGAGCTGCAGTCACTGCAGCGTGAGGAGTTTGCTTTAACCTTGAAACTGCCTCTGAAATGACAACACAAAGAAACTCAGCAAAAGTTAAGGAGGACAAGCAGGAGATTTGGGTCTTAATGAAAAGATAAATACTAAAAAGTGATGTGGAAAAAGGCTTTCTGAAAGAAACCTTTCCTTGGACATGAAGTCTGGGAACACAGTGAAGACAGCAACAGTTCCTGGCTGTGGTACAGAGCAGGGTTCCTGACAGGGAAGATGTCCTTCCTTTCCACCCCAAAACCTGTGGAAGGCATAAGGAAATCAGGAGGTTTCTAAAATGTTGAAAACAAGACAGCGTGTGAATCCCTGATGGAGCTGAGGGTGACACCATCCTCGTGGGTTCTTTCTACCCTGGCAAAGCTGTCCAGAGGTTTCCCTCCCTCCATCTCCCCTTGCTAAATCAAAACATTCAGAGGCAAAACTCAGTTCCTGCCAGGCATTGCCTTCCCCATCAGCCTGGCTGGATATGGACAGTGCTCCCCACCCATCCCTGTCCCTGTCACCCTGTTGGGGACAGGCCTTGCTGGCCCTCTGCACTTGCTGAAAATGTGTTGTTGTTTTCTCTGCTGCTCAGCTTGGCCAAAACTGGCTCTGGGTCCCTTCTTTGGTCAACATGCCAGGCTGGACCCAGTGGGGAGGGACAATGTGGTGTTGGGGTTTCATGGGTGACTCCCCAGCTCCATGCCCAGGTGAGCTGTTCACGACAAGGTGACCCCCTGAGGCTCCCATTCTTCCTTGCTTGTCCCTTGGCACCGACAGGAACTCACTTCCAGGGAATCTGCTGGGGTGTTTTCCAGGAAGGTCCAACCTGACCCTGAGTCACCTCTCCCCAGGCAGCCTGTCCTGGTGCTTTTTGGGGCTGGTTTGTGCTGTTCACCACCAGCTCCTGGTTTCCATGACAATGACTAACACAGGCTGACATCAGGACAGGCCCAGCAGGGTGACAGTCTCTGCCAGCACCTTGCAGGTGTTCCCCTCCCTGTGTGAGATGTTCATTTGGGGTGAGCATCACCCACAGAAGGGATGCAGCAGGTGCTGCTTCCACGCTGGAACTGATCTTAAACTACAACAGAGATGCCAGCCCCGGCCCTCTGCCATCCCATAATGCAAATGCTGCGGAAGTATCAATATATCTAATGCCAATGTTTGTACAACACCTTTCAGAGGACTTAGGCCACAGCACGGAGGCAGAGAGCACAGCAGGGTGGAGCCACCCAAATGGATGGGTGCAGCTATTGGACCAGGAGGAATGAAATGGAGCAGCAAAGGCAAAATGCTCCTTGTCCAGCTCACGGGGCAGCTCTTGCAGCACCCACCCTTGCATGCCCAGGCAGCCCTGAGACCCCAAATACCTGCCACAGGGCCCAGGTGGGGCTGAGAGAGGAGCTCAGGTGCAAGGCAGATGAGTCAGGGGGGGAGGGCTTTCCTTTAGGTACCCTTTGTTAGGGTGGAAATGAGATTTACAGTCTCCCACCCCATGCAGAGCTCCCCATGCCTGGTACCCCTCTCCGTGCCAACCCCACTGTCTCCCCTTAGCCAGCAATTCTAGGATATCATCTCCAGGTAGGCACTAGGGCAGGTGTGGGACTCAGGCAGAGATGTTGGAAGGATGGCATAAGAGGCACTGACTTGGTGAAACTGCCACAGGGGCTCACAGATACTCCTCCAGGACACCCCAAAGGCTCCTGAGGCTGTGCAGAGCTTTCTGCCAAGGCTGACATCTCAGGAGAGCTTGGGACATCCCCAGGGGAGGTGGCTCTGGGCACCAGCAGCACTCACTGCACTTGGGGAGGTGTTTCAGTTGCTGCTGGCAACGGCTGGGGACAGGATGCTCAGGGACCCTGATGTGAGGGAGGGAGAGCAGCACCTGGGGGATTGTCATCCAGCTGGGCATGAGGGTGACACCCAGACGTGCCAGCAGGGAGGTTTGATGGTGTAAACCCTTTGGGGTTGCTGTTGGATGCAGAGGCTGGGGAAACCCTGCCACAGGCTGAACTTCCCAGTGCTGCCAGTTCAGCCACTGTGACAGGAAGGGCTGATATTCCTGTGGAAATTGCTTAACAAGAGATGCTGAGTGGCACTGAGGGGGACAGGACCACGCAAGCAGCCTGGTGGCAGGTCCTGTCACAGCCCCAAGGCTCTCCCCTCATCCTCTCCCGTGGGGCAGGCAAGAGGGGATGCTCTGCCCTGGGCGTTTCCAGCTGCTCCACTCAAGCCTTGCCCAGGCTGGGTGGGATGACCCCAAGCAAACAATGGTTGGGTTCTCTGGGGCTGTGGGGTTCCCTCCCCGACTGGCACACTGGGATTGCCCTTTGGGGGACTTCTGTGATGCCCTGGCTGTGCTTTCTGCTGCACTGAGTCATTGCCAGCGTGGTTGTTAATTCACATTAGGGCTGATGTGAACACTGGCGTGATATTTTCCGGGATGATTTCAGACTGTTTACTGCTCCGTGTTCCCATGGTGATTAATGCAGTGCCACTCCAACCAATAGTCCCATTAAACACCCACACACAGGGCTGTTTCCAGCGGGGACGAGCTCCCCACGCCCTCAGGAGCCTTTGCCCAGCTCCCTTTGCCATGGCTTTGCCCTGTGCTGCTCCACATCTCCTCCAGCTGATCCCCTGCCCCTGGAGAGCCCTGCAGCGACTGCTGGAGGGACTTGTTTTACTTGGCCGCAACTTGACATATTCAGGGAGTTTCCTAAAAATCCCTGGAGCATGCAGAGGCTGGCAGGAGGGTGAACACCAGGTCAGAGCCACCTCTCTGTGCTGGTCCTCACCAGAGCTGAGATGCTCTCAAGCCTGGGGCCAGCATCGAGCACCAACCTTCAACCTGCTCTTCCCAAGTGCCCCTTGGCACCGTTCAACACCTCAGTGCAGCCCCAGGGAGGCCCTGGCAAGGCCTGAGTGCAGCCCTGGCACTCCCTGGGATGCTGCACTCCAGGTGTGGCCCCATGGCTCTGCCTCATTGTGCAACATCCATTCCCCTGCCATGGCACACATGCAGCATTTTAGGATCAGCTTCCTCCCAGCAGCCCTGATTTGGTATTTATGAGGCTGTGCTGCTCCCTGCTCCCAGTGCTGGGTGTTTCCTGGGGGATGAGGAGGCAGGAGGGGGCTGCACAGAGCATTCCAGGCAGGATCACCCCTGGAACAAGCCTGTGGACATCTGGCAGCAAGGAATGGCAGGGGCTGTGTGCAACCCACAGGAGCAATGGCTGTGGAGGCCAGGGCAGCTCCTCTCCTCCTTTCCCAGCCTGAATACACTGAGTTTCCAGCTGCTGGGGCAAGTGGCTCTGAAGGGCTGGCAGGAGCAGGCCAGGGGAGCTGTCACTGTGGGTCACTTACCCACAGCAGGGTTTTCCTATGAGAGGAAATGAGCCAGGAGAAGAAAACCATCTTTTCCCCCAGGAAAGCAGCCTGTCTGTGAGCATTCCATGAGCAAGCACAGAGGGCCCTGCTGCCCCTTCACCCCTCGCCTCTCAACTACTCTTAGTTTCAAGCAGGGCACCCCAAAGCCCCAGCCAGGCTCTGCAGAGCTGCCTGGGGCAGTGCAGGAGCTGCAGCAGATCTGTTTTCCAGCTTCTGGGAGAGCTCCTGCAAGAGGTGTCTGTGCAGCTGGGTGTTGTAGGAGGCTGAACCCCAACAGTGAGTGCTACTGCTTGTTCTGCATTTTGGGAACACACCAGGGGATCTGCTGCTCTTCCTTCTGCAGCCTGGACTTGCTCCCACCTTGGCAAACCCTGAACATCCCGATCTTCACTGCAGAAAGAGGGGATTTGTACAGCAGACCTGAAGCCCAGCTGCACAGCACCCCAGCGACGTGGCACAGCTGAGCCCTGCCATGCTGGAGGGATTCATGCAATCATTCCGGTTAGGAAAGAACTTTAGGATCATCAAGGCCAACTGCTAACCCAGCACTGCCAAGCCCACCACTCCCCCATGTCCCTAGGCTGTGTCCATCTCCTCTGCCTGCCCTGGCCAGGTGGCACCTTGCCCTGGACCTGAGCTCCTTCCTGCAGGCCGAGCCCTGGCACCCTGCCTGGCACAGCTGGCATGGGGCACTGCCCTCCCTGGGGACGATGGCCCCTGGCAAACCCCCCAGCCTCGTCAATTTTAATGTGCATCCCAAGCAGATATCTATTTCATCTCCAACTATTGTGTTTTTCTGACATATTTATGAGTTCTCTGTCTCATTAATCTGGTGAGCATTCCTGAGACTCCCCTTTCATGCTAGAACAGCTAAGGGCAAAAGCCTCTATTTATCTACTTGGTGTCAAGGAACCTTCCTCAGGAGTCAACTGCATGAAAGGTTTTCACCTTTTAAAATCCTTAATCGAGGTTTCCCAGCAATATGTCTGGTGTGTTTTAGGTAAAAGTCAACTTCCTCTTTATGGCACACCTGAGGTTCAGTTCTTTTATCACCTTGACAAAATAACAGTCGCCTCCTCTCCCAAAGCCTGCTTTTCTTTCCCCAGCCCACATCACCCTCACAACATTCCAGCTGAATAGGGATCTGTCATGGTAACAGCCTTCTGGGAGAGCCTTTCAAATAAAAACCCAAAACTAAGCATGCCACAACAGAAGCCTGGAGTGGCTTCATTCTCAAACCCCCTTGGGCAGGACTCACCTGGAGCTCTGCCCTCAGAGCCCCCCTCATGACATCCCACCAACCAGGACCCTCTGTGCTCTGCCCAAGCCAAGTCCTTGGGGCTGATTTGGGGTGGCAGTGCTGCTCCAGGTGTGCAGAGGAGGAGGATGGACACCTTCCTCCCCATCCCAGACCTGGGCAGAGCTGGGTGACCACAGCAGGTCCTGCCTGCAGCGCTGGGCACACGGCTGGCTGTGTTATTGATGGAACCAGCCTGCCCATCCATAACTCTCCATGCCAGCCCGGCCAAGTGCTCCTTTCCAGGGCCCTATAAATAATAATAACTGCTGAGGTCTGGGCTGATTCCCCATGTGAGGCTCCTTTCCATTAGAGCACTCTCTAGTAATTGCTTTTCATTTACCTTTTTTCAGGGGTCTTCTTAGCATTGTATCTAAATCAATATTGTAGTTAAAACAAAAATATTTCACAAAAGCCACAGAGCCGTAAAAACAGGGAAGCAATTACAGGAAACCTTCGAGCATTAGCATTGAAAAGGAAATAAAAGAATAAAAGCTTTCAAACACCCATTTGAAACATTTACAAAAACATTTCAGTGCAGTAAATGACTTTTTGGAGCGTTCCTCTCTGGGTGGGCCATGGAGTTTGTGTTTTGCAGTTTCAGGGCACGCTGAGCTGAAGCACATCACGCACCAGTCTCTGCTCCTGGGACAGGGACAGCACCAGGGAACAGCTGGAGCTGGGCCAGGGCAGCTCAGGCTGGAGAGCAGGAAAGGTTCTTCCCCCAGAGGGTGCTGGCACTGCCCAGGCTGCCCAGGGAATGGGCACAGCCTGAGGCTGCCAGAGCTCCAGGAGCGTTTGGACAGCACTGCCAGGGATGCACAGGGTGGCATTGTTGGGGGGTGTGTGCAGGGACAGGGGTTGAATTTCAGTGATCCTTGTGGGTTCCTTCCCACTCAGGATATTCCATGATTCTGTGATTATTTCTCCCATGTTTTTACCCTCACTTTCTCCCTCCACACATATTCATGCCCAGCTGTGCCCACACAGAGAGCTTTGGGCTCACACCTTCTTTCAGCACTCAGACTAAGCCCAACCCTTGCCTCATTTACCTGCTTACCTCTCACCTCAGCCCAAATCCAAGAGCCCACACAGCCATCCCTGTGGTATCATCTAGCTTCACAGCCAGCCTCAGTCAGAGCCTCACCACCACATTTCCCCTCCTGACACACCACAAAGGCCCAAATCAAGGCGAGTGCCTCTCGGTGGAGCCTTACCCAATTATCTGATCAAGCAAAGAGAGAGGGAGCAAATGCACAGGGAACAGATGGGGCTGGTGATGGCTTGAGAAGTCAGTCTGTTTGTCTACTAATTATTTAATGTATGAGACAATTTCAATACTTAACCCCCTTGATCCTGGGAGTTGCTTTGCTGTTAAGTATGGGAGTCAGGCAACGCACTGCTCATTAGCATTGAGCACCCAGAGCTCGGGATTAGCCAGCGTTGAAGTTGGGAATTAAAAATGAACAGGAGTCAGACAGCGTATTCATCATCCTGGAGGAAGATGTCAGGGTTGGATATCCCAGCCATTATCATAATTGCCAGCAATATCCATCCATAAGTGCACATCCAGCAGCATGGGGCTCCTCTTGCCCCACAGGTTGGCTCTGCTGCCTGCCCCTTCCCTGGGACAAGGTCATGGCTGGTTTGGGGAGGTCATGGTGCAGATGTCACCTGTTCCCTGGGACAAGGTCACAGCTGGTTTGGGGAGGTCCTGGTGCAGATGTCCCCGTGATGCACAGCACTGCTGGCCAAGGGCAGGATTCTGATGTCCCCTGCACCCTGCACGGATGATCACAGCCAATGTGTGCCCAGACAGGCATGGAGAGAAAGGGGTTGTTGGCTCCACATGACATCACAGCATCATGGAAAGTTCAAAAAATGCCCTCTAAGGTCATCATGTCCAACTATTCCCCCAGCAGTGCCATCTTCACCACCAAACCCTGTCTCCAAGTGCCATATCCATGCAGGGATAGTGATTGCACCACTGCCCTGGGCAGCCTGTTCAATGACTGATCACCCCCTTGGTGAAGAAATTGTTCCTAAGATCTAATCGAGGTCTCTCCCAGTGCAACCCAGCATGAGGCAGTGTGTCTGCTGAGCCCACTGACAGTGGACAGAGGTCTCAGATTCAGTAACAGAGCATGGTCTGAGATCAGGGGATAAGCAGGACATGCTGTACTTTAGAGCTGCTTCCTCCAAAGCACACAGCGAGGTGGGACAGCATGAGCTGTGATGGGAATTGTGTTGTCCCTGCAGCCTGGCCCTCCTGTCCTCCCCTGCCACCAGCCCCAGCGCTGTCACCCCAGAGCAAACAGTGAGTGGGCTCTGATGGCACCTGAGAAGCAGGACCAGAACATGACCCTTTGGGGATTCACAGACTCCTTTTTTCTCGGCAGCGCTGACAAGAAACCTGAGTTTTCAACAAAATCTGCAAACAGGCGGTGAGTGAGCAGTGCCAAGTGGTGACAAAGAGGTGACAAGCGGTGACAAAGAGGTGACAAGCGGTGACTTGCTCTGGAGGCATGAACACAGCACAGCCAGCAGCGACCTGGCCTGGCAGGCAGGACCACAGCCCCTCTGCTCTGGTCCCTACATCCCACATCTGAGCCACGCCTGGGGCTGGGTTCTGCCCTGGAGCATCAGTCGCTGTGTGGTGACACCTCTGCATCCAGCTGTGCCACCCACGTGTCTTCAGCAGGACAGGGAGCACCAAGCACCTCCACTGCTCCTGGCACCATCCAGCCCCTTCCTCTGCTCCTTCTCCATGACCCAGCGCTGTCTCCCCATCCCTCTAGCAGGGTTTGGCCACACACTCTCCTCCAGCAGCTCGCAGCTGGGCAGAGGCAGCATCGCCCCCAGCAGCATCCTTCCCTGCCTGGAGCTCGGCAGCAGCACAGGAGGGGCTGCTTTTATGATGCTCCATAATTTTGGAGTGGCCCAGTGTTAATTCTTCCCCTTCACTTTACAGCCATGGGGTCATGTAAATCTCCAGTACATGATTTATCAGCTGCCCACACGGGCAGCTCTGCAGCTGCAATGGCAGCAGGATGTGCTGGACACCACAGGGAGGACTCCAACACCCCAGCTGCACTCAGAGCAGAGCCTGGGAGCTCCCAGCACTAGAGTGGCTTGCTGGGAGTCAGAGCAGGCACATGGATATCCCAGGAATTCCTTCCCCTTTGCTGAGCAGACCCGCTGGCAATGCCATTAAAGCACCTCAGGCTCTTGCATCCCAGGTGCATTCCCAGCTCCTGGAGTCAGGGGATGGCCAAACCACACCTTGGATTGAAACAAAAAGTGTTTCTGCCGTGTATTCAGGTTGCTGAAACCTCCAGCTCACATCTCCCCACACCCAGGTGAGCAGCAGGGTGTTGGGAGCATCACTGCACCCTGCACAGCAGGGCTGGGGCAGCATTGCCTCCTCCCAGTGCTGAGGCTCCCAGCTCTGCCCGGGTCTGGAAGCACAGATTAGGCTCCTGTATGGCAGCATATATGAAACCATCACTCCCTTTCTCTGTTTTATTAAAGTCAGCATGTCGTTTTTATGAGAAGAGATAATTGCAGAAGGAAAGGTCACTGTTATCTGTGCATTGCTGTCAGGGATCACCAGAGCTGTTTATTGCATCGTGCCGCGGCTGATCCAAACCCGGCAGCCCAGGAACAGCTCAGGGCTGCTGCAGGCACAGACACTGCCTGGGACTCTGCTTACATGGCTCACAAGTATTTTATCCCTTCAACTCCAAAGATCCTGCCAGAGCAATGTCACAACATCCTGGGCACAGAGGTACCTTCCAACAGGTGAGACTCTCCTGATGGTTCTTGGCTTGTGCCCACAGCGGGTTGGCATAGAGGGATGCTGAAAGAAGGCTTTTATATCATCTTGTTCTAACTTTAGCAGCTAAATGAAAAAGAAAAAGCTCATTTCTTTGATTTATGGCCCCAAATTTGGTGGGGTTCCCAGCAAAGCTTGCTAGAGGGAAGGTTAGCACAGGGCCTTGGGAAGAGTCATAAGGTGCCTTTTTCTGCCTTGGAATTTGTCAGCAAAGGCACCTCAGCTCGATGGGTCCGAGCAGTGAAGGGTCACAATGGAGCCCACCCAGAGCAGCCTCGTGTGCACCCTGGGCCCCCACCACAGCCTGGGACAGGGCAGCTTTGTGAGCTGTCTGCCCATATAGCACAAGGATCTCCTGTCACCACTGCCTGCAGCAGCTCCTGCCTGCCAAGAGCTGGGAACTGGGTTCCCATAATCCATCCCCACTGCTGTCACCCCAGTGCCAGCTGCACAGCCACCTCATGGGCACAGCTCTCCATCTCCAGGGCAGCTTTAAGGCAAACTATTCCCAGCACAACACGGGTGCACTTTTGGGAGAGAGCTGCTCCTGCAGCCAGGCCAACAGGGAATGCTGCAGGGGACAAGGAGCCCAGCAGCCAGGGCAGGTGGGTGCCACACTCATGGCAGGGAAGGTAGAGATGCCAAGAGCCTGTCCTCATCCCAAGAGCACCTGAATCCTGAAGTCAGGCTGATTGCTCACTCCTCCTACGCTCTCCAGAGCTCCCACAGAGTCCCCAGGGCTGCAGGTGGCCTTGCCCCCTGTGTCCCATGTGCCCCATGGGCTATGACAGAAAAGGGTAGCTTTGTGCACAGGAGCAAGGCTCAGGGTTTGGGTACCTCTGCAGGGGGAAGGGAGGGAAGGGCTGGAGGTTTCCCCTGGTCCTGGCAGCACCTCTCACCCCCATGTGCTTGCCCACATGTTCCCAGTGTCCCACAGATGCTGTCCCCAGCCCCACAGATGTCCATGCCATGAGTATGGGTGTGGCTAGCACAGGTTCTTCCCGTGGGAACATTTTGCTGTATTTCATAAACAAGATAAAGTTTGGATGTTTTGCAAACAGTTTCTCCGGATTGAGTGAGTTCGGGCCTGGCCAATTGTGCCTAGGGGAGGTCTCGGGCTGACCAATCTGGGGCACTTCTGTAGACTCTATATATATGGAATTCAAAACAATAAAGTCCCTTTTTCTCCTCTCTTCGCTTGTCTGAGAACTTGGGTCAGTCCTCAGCTAGCCGCTCAACAGCGACATATGGGAAGGTGCTTCAAGCTCCATGGAGATGCTGTGCACCCGTGGGTGTCCCACAGTCACCTCTCCAGGGCAGAAGCCTCACTCAGTGACATTTCTGGGGTCAGCTGTGGGCTCCTGGGGGATATTAAGCAATCTCAGCCATCACCCACCAGCAAAGCCCTGCAGAAAGGGCATATTTTGGGCACCTTTCCTGCCTTTCCCCTGGGATCTCGCCCTGATGTGATGCAGTAAGGAGCACTTGTTCTTTTCCTGACCACGCTCTTCTCCTGTTGCTCAGTGGCTGCAGATTCGTTCCAGCACCTCTCTTGCCTCTCTCCCTCCCCAGCTCTGGCTGTTCCCCTTTCCCACCTCTCCCCACAGTGCTGCAGCTCAGTCCTGAGGGCTGGCTGGTGTAGGGAGGCTCTTCCCTCAGCCCTGGCTCCCCTGCACACTCCCTTTTCTCCTCCAAGCCGGCAGCACAGGCTGCAGGCAGGTGAAAATTGATTTGCAATGAACTGGTGCCCTGCCAGCGCCTGACTCATCCATTCACTGCACACACATCCCCCCCGTGCTCATAAACCATCCTGCTCCGAGCCTGGAGCTCCAGCAGGGCTGAGGAAACACTGCCACCACCCCTGGCGACGCCGCAGGACAGGAGAGGAGTCACAGCTCACCGGGGAACAGCAGGGATTCACACGGAACGAGGTGAAAATTGGGAACTGAAACCCAGCGAGCAAGAGAAGAGGGCTGGCAGGGAGGACAAGGTGCTCAGTGGATCTACACCACAGAAAAGTGGAAAGCTACAGCTCATGCTCAATCCCAATATGAGGGATTGAACAGCACTGTTACTGCCACTGATGGATGTGGCATTGCTGGAAGTCACCAAGCTGCATCCCTGAGTTTATCACAGAACAGTTTGGGTGGGAAGGGACCTTAGAGCTCATCTCATCCCACCCCCTGCCATGGGCAGGGACACCTTCCACTGTCCCAGGTTGCTCCAAGCTCTGTCCAACCTAGCCTTGGACACTGCCAGGGATCCAGGGGCAGCCACAGCTTCTCTGTGCACCCTGTGCCAGGGCCTGCCTGCCCTCACAGCCAAGAATTCCTTCCCAATATCCCATCTCTCCCTGCCCTCTGGCAGTGGGAAGTCATTCCCTCTTGTGCTGTCCCTTCATCCTTTGTCCCAAGTCCCTGTCCTGCTCTCTTGGAACCCCCTTAGGCACTGGAAGGTGCCCTAAGTTCTCCCTGGAGCTTTAGCCCAGTGCTCTTGCCCAGCATGTGCTCACCTACCCTCTGCTCCTCCTCCAGAGCCACACTCACCATCCTCCCTCGAGCTCAGCCAGGGACACCCCAAATCTGATGGACATTAAAGCACTCTCAGAGCCAGCACGAGGGTGCAAGATCCACTGGGGCTTTCCCTAAGAGCATCCCTTGGCTGTGAGGGTAGGAGCTGGAGCCCAGAATTTAGAGAGGATGAGACTCAAGGACAGAATGGAGAATGATGCTCTGGAGGGAGGCAAGAGATGGGAACCCAGTAATCCATCATGCAACAGCTCCTCCAGCCTGCCTGGAGGATAGAGCAGCCCCATCCTCACTCCCTGGCTCTCCATCAGTGCAAACCAGCTCTATTTCACATGAATCTTAGATAATTAAAGTAAAGGAAAAAAATGTGCCTCTGATTAGTTAATATACCCACACTGCTCGGCAAAAAAAAAAAAAAAAAAAATACAGTCCCTCAACAGGCCTGTTCCAAATAATAATTCAAGTTCTTTCGAAAGCAGGTCAGCAGCGCTGAGTAATAAGTTCATTATAATCTAATAAAGTTCATTAGTCCTTGAGAAGTCTAAAATGTAAGAGCAATATTACCAACAAAATCATCCTCTGGCAGGATCATGCCTGGGTGGGGAAAAAAAGGATTTGAGATAAAAGGAAGTAAAAATAGGCAGGGAAAATTTGAACGAGGAGAAGACATTGCTGGGAGAATTGGAAACACCTGAAGTACATCCAAAGAGCTGCAATAAAAGTGCTGGGCCTCACACATGAAAGGTAGAAGCAGCTATTAATAGCGGGGCAGTCGGGATGGCAGAGCTTGGCCGTGGCTGCACAGGCCAGGCAAAGAAAAATCCCTGCACAAGTGATAATAAAAGCCCTTAATTCAATGTCAGCGGGGGCCGGGTTTGAAGAAAAAATAGGAGGAGAGAGTGAATCAGCTCCCAGCCACACGGGGACATCTGTATGCAGGTCCCTGCGTGCACATATTGCTCCTGCAAAGTCAACAGGAGGAATGAAGGAAAGCAAACAAATCTCTGGGAGCCTCGCGGCGCTGCCAGCCCGACTCTCAGCTGGCCATAACCTTGGGCACGTGGCTCTGCCGGCACCTGGGGGAAGTCATCCCTGCAGGATGGGAGCTGCAGGCGTCAGAGCTTTGGGGAAGCACCTCTGCAGGGAAATAATCCCACAGGAAAGCAGGAAATTATGGTGCCGGGGCAGGAGAGGCCATGGACACCGTGGGGTCACACCCAGCACGGCCACTGTGCAAGTGTGCCTTGTTGTCCTGCTTTTCCTGCATCCAAATTAAGTAGGGAACAGGGATTGGGCTGCAAATCTGATTTCTTGCCCAGCTGGGAAGCAGCTCTGAGGCAAGGGTGCTGGGACAGACAGAGCCAACAGACCCACTGCGAAGGACAGGGGCAGCACGGACTGCTCCCAGCCCAGGCAGGGATCCTGCCGGATCTGCAGGAATAAATCCCCACTAATGAGAGCCAGGGACAGTGCAGACACAAATAAGACAGACAGGAGGATGTGTCCTTTACTGCAGGTTTTGTGGTTGATCCACTGGGACTTTGCACTCTGCAGAAAAATTACTGGTTTGTCCGAATTTCAACATTTCAGCAGAGGCAGACTGGAGAGTGATGCTGTCCCCAGGAAGGAGAGGGGGCAGAGGGCTGTCCTGGGAGGCAGTGCCTGGGACCCAAATGCTTCCTAAAGCCTTCCTGGGTGTATGGAGCCCCAGGGGAAGAGCCTGGTGCTGCTGCTGCCCTGTGAGGAGTGGGAGCAGAGGCTCTCTGGGCTGCCAGGATGGGTCAGACCAGGCAGACACGGCTGCTCCCTCCCCTGCTCTGCCTTGTTCTGCTCTTTGTCCTCAGGGAAACAGGATCAGACATTGAGAAGAAGAACAGCACCAATTTCTCCAGCACATATTGGCTAATTTTTTCTCTTTCCACCCCCAAAACGACAGCTATTGCTGCCCTTAAGGCCACCCAGACTGTGGCCAAACAAAGTTATGAAAGCTCACTTTGCTTGAAGGGAACAGGGATAAGGGGGTGGTGTTAAAACAAGTACTTCACTTGAGACTTTGTGCTTCAAGCCCTTAAAATGTTTTTCCTTCTTTCTCTAGTGAAAGGCCAACACAGCTTAAAAAAATAATTGTTTGTTGTTATGGGCAGTTTTTCATTGATGTTTTACTTGACTCACGGGCTCGTTACCCCCCTGCAGCCACAGCTGTGGGACATGAGGTGCTCCTGGTGAAAGGACTGATAAAAGGCCATGATTACAGCAGTGAGCCTAGCTCTGGCAGCAGGAAAATCCAACCAACACCCACCGGGCAGCAGCAGCAGCACCAGGACCCACTGCCACCTCCCAGGCAGGATGGAGCTTCTGCGGGGTGAAGAGCCACGAGATTCCTGGGGGTGGGAAAGGTACAGGCAAATGTCGTGGCCAAACAGTTGGTTTGAGGCTTAATAAATAAAAACCCTCTGAATACCTGACACCTGGAGTTATTGAAGAGCTTGTGTGAGTGCAGGCAGAGCCTCGTGCAGTGTTAGTGCCCACTGGGGATGCTGAGGCACTAAGAAAAGCCTCAGCTTTTCCAGGGAGTGTCGGGAGGTGATTTATGGCCAGCGCCAGGCAGGAGGACTGGCCAGGGACAACTCCTCTTTCCGTGCAGCTACAATTATGCTGCACCAAGCTGCCCTTGCTGGGCACTGAAGGGCAGAGGGAATGAGGAGCTGCATCCCATTTTCCTGACATTGCCCATCTCTCCCACCTGGAACCAGGAGAAGTCTGCACCCCCTGGGCACACCTCGGGTCACAGCTGCACAAATACCAACTCTCTCACAGAAATGTTATGAGAAACTCCATGAGACTGGGAAGAGAAGGATCCAGGGAGAGGGATTTTGGACAAGGGATGGAGGGACAGGACACAGGGAATGGCTTTCCACTGCCAGAGGGCAGGGAGAGATGGGATATTAGGAAGGAACTCCTCCCTGTGAGGGTGGGCAGGCCCTGGCACAGGGTGCCCAGAGAAGCTGTGGCTGCCCCTGGATCCCTGGCAGTGTCCAAGGCCAGGCTGGACACTGGGGCTTGGAGCAGCCTGGGACGGTGGGAGGTGTCCCTGCCATGGCAGGGGGGAACAAGCTGAGTTTGAGGTCCCTCTGAACCCAAAGCATTCTGTGATCTGATGAACATCACCACCAGACACTTCAGTGCCCAATGTTTCTCTGTTGGGGCCACTCTGCACCCGCTGCAGCCAGCACTGGGATGTTCAGAGCTGAGGATGCAGCATCAGGCTCGTTCCTCAGCCTGGGGTAATTCATCTCAATCAGCCACAGCAGAGAAAAATAAAGATCTGAAGGAAGAACACCACAATCTATCCAAACTACAGGAGAACATATTGGGAAAGAGCTTGAGGTAATGAACTTGGAGATTGATTCTCTTAACCAACGCTGTGATGGGCTGCAAATTAAAGCCGGAGGGATGGGGGAAAGGCTGGAATTATCAGAATTTTGTGAAGCTGAGCGAAAGCATGAAGCAGCAGAGAAAAACCTAATGATAATTAAGGATAATGTTTGAGATTCTGATTTCAGGGACACTATGTAAACTCAAAATAACTCCGGAGGAACAAGCTGTATTTCCTCAGAGGCAGCCCAGCATCCCTGGCTCATGCACAGTTGTCTTTGGGACCCAAGGGAGAAAGGAGAATGCATTTCTTGGTTGTTTCCTACAGTCTAGATACACTACCAGGAGCTAGGAAAATTCAGAGCTAAACAGTTTTGGGGTAGAAATTAGTTATTTATTAAAACTGGGAAGCTCCACAGGGATTTTGATCAAGTTAAGCCGGAAACCAAGCAGGGTTAGAAATGCCCTTAGAACACGTTCCCCAGGCTCCCACAGCCCACAGAACCAGGGCAGAACTTTATGCCCCTTCAGGGAGTGAAATATGGTTTTTTCCCAAGTGGGAACAAATCTAAAATCTAGAAGAAAAAAGCCCAGAGGGCACAATTGCCTTCAGAGACACTTGCTCTAGAGCAGCTCCCTACAGACAGCACACCTGACACAGCACCGCCGTGTGACACAGCCGCTTGACAAGTGATGCAAAACCCAGCCCAAAATTGCTCAGCAAATGATGTTAGGGGGCAAACACAGCTTATTCCAACCCAAATATAGCTCCAGACTGCACAAATCAAGTCGAGTTAAAAGAGAAGGACATCTAAAGGTCCAGGAGCAGGATCTGAGGAGGAGGGGATGGGAGATACAGGCTCAGTGGGAAGCCGTCCCGCCTTTGAAGTCAAGAGGAGTTTAGTCTTTGACTGCAGCAGGGTGAGGACTTCACAGGTGTCTATAAACAGATCTGAGGCAGCTCCTCGGGGAGTGTGGACAGCACAGGCTCTTTGCTGGTCTCACCCCAGGGAGCTGGGGCAGTGTTTGAGGCAGGAGGCAGCTCTGTGTCTGAGCCAGCAGAAGCAGCTCATGCACCCCCATCCCACTGCAGAGCAGTGCAGTCACTGCCCACGGCCCATTTGGGCTGCTTCTGGTGCTTTGCCACCACCAAGGATCCTGCTGAAGGAGCCAGTTTTCTGTTCCCACTTGCCAGCAAGGATCACAGAATGGTTTAGACTGGAAGGAGGCCTAAAGCACACCTAGTTCCAAGCCCTCTGCCAGGGACAGGGTGGCACCCACCAGATCAGGCTGCACAGGGCCCCATCCCACCTTGGTGAGATCCCATGACCTCATTACACCTCTCAGCCCAGGGATGCCCCCCAGTCAACACCTGCCCCAGGTTAGGGATCCTCCCAGAGGTGCTCAGCACTGGGCTGGCAGAGCTGAAATTGCTCAGCCAGGAGATGCAGGTGGAACAAGGTCAGAGCAGAGCTGGCGACCAAGCACTTTCAGACCTGACTGCAGATAGACACCCTGGGGCTGGGCAGAGGAGCAGGGATTGCTGTGGGGAGGAGATGGCTTGCCTGGGCTGCCCAGCCCCATTTGAGATGGGATTTCTGAGGCTGGGAGGAGATGTGCTCCTGCCCCAGCGACTGCAGGTGAAATAGGTTTCTTTATAGGCTTTGAGGAAGCACACATTCAAATTTTGCATCGATCCTTCAAGCTGGAGAGGTTTGGCCCAGTCCCCATTAGGATCATTTGCTACTCCAGTAATAAGAGGTATGTATGCAGAAGCAGATTTCCATGTGACATTACAATACTGGCAGAAATCCTTATGCATTTAGAGCAGAAAAAGTGTTTCCAGTTTATATCTCAGAGAGAACTGGCACAAGCCCTGCAACAAAAGTACCTCCAGCTGGTGTGAGGTGGCTGTGCCAGGAGGACTTGCAGGTCCTGTTCTACCTTGTCTAGCAGGGGCCATGCTTGCCCTGTGAGCAGAACAGATGTGGCACGTCACATCGGATCAGCAGGGAGCTCAAAGCACTCACACCAGCCCCGCACCAGCAGTGACTCACCAGCAGCAAAACTGAGCACAAGGCTCCCAGCATTCCTGGGAATGGTTGCACTGCTGCCCACTCAGAGGTCAGCACAGGATGCAGCAGCATTTCCATCCTGTATCTCCAGGAGATCCTGCTGCCCTGGAGCTGTCTGGTTTCCCAGAGCTAAGGATGCATCTCCCAGCCCCTCGGCTGACACAACCTTTTCCCAACACTTTCCAGGCACTGTGCATGCTTGAACAGGTATTTCTTCCCCCAAAATCTTGCCAGAATCAAGGGAATTAAACTAATGATGTAATCATTCCAGAGCTCCACAGGTCTGAATGACAGAAGAACAGACATTTACTACTTGGATTGATAATTTGAAATGAAAGGACAGAAGTCTCACAACACTTAATTGTTGTGTTATTATTGTGTTAACAACCCAAAATATGGGGTTATATTGCACTTTCTGCACAGATCCCATTACCATGCAGTCCATCAGCAGCATGGTCCACAGCTAGGGCACCAACTTGGTCTTCTGAGAGCTGCTTCTGCTGGTGACTGTCTTGGGCAAAGGCTGCAGTGCTCACATGGCATTTCCAACCTTGAGGAGCTCACACAGAATCCCAGATGGGTCAGGCTGGAAGGACCCCAGGGGCTCATCTGGTGCCACCTCCCTGCTCCAGCAGGGCCATCCCAGAGCACAGGGCACAGCAGGGTGGCCACACAGCTCTGCAATATCCCCAGCGAGGGACACTGCACAGCCTCTCTGCACAATCTCTGCAGGGCTGGCACTGCCCAGGCAAGAAGTTGTGCCTCCTGTGCAGGGGAACTCCCTGGGCTCAGTCCCTGCCCTTCCTCTGGTGCCATTGCTGCCCCCGGAGCAGAGCCTGGCCCTGCTCTGAGCCTCCCTGCACACAGGGACACCCAGGGCTCAGGGCTCCTCTCAGCTGGGCTCCTCTGCAGCCTGAACAGCCCCAGCTCCCTCAGCCTTTGCTGGGCACCCAGATGCTCCAGGCCTTCCTCAGCTGCCCCAGTGCAGGAGCTCCAGGTCCCTGCTGGGCTGAGGATCCAGAGCTGCACAGCACTGCAGAGGTGCCTCCAGGGCTGGGCACAGGGCAGGATCCCTCCCTGGCTGCTGGCAATGCTCTGCCTGATGTCCCCAGCATCCATTGACCTCCTTGTCCCCAGGACACATGGTTGGGCAGGGACAGCTCTTTGTCCTCCAGGGTCCCCAGGTTCTTCTCCTCTGAGTAAGAGCCACTAAGGAAGTACTGCTCTTTGCAGGGGCTCCAGGTCTGCTTTCTTAGTTCATTTGCTGTTTAAAGCCAGTGTGAGGGTTGAAAGCAGTGACTCTCCAGCACATTTATAGCTGGGATTAACCTTGCCTGTTGGTGGGCAGGAGTAACTCTGCTGTGTACCAGGCAGGAAGAGCAGGACTATCCTGGGCTATCAGAAATATCAAGCAGATGCCACTTGAACATGAAGTCTGAACATGAAGTCTGAACATGAAGGATCAAGAGAGGAGGGAGAGAAGCTGATCCTGCCGTGGGAACCCAGCCTTGCTCCAAGAACACAAGACAAGTAAGGTCCTGGATCCCTGCAAGGTCAGGAACATTGCTCAGGCAGTGTTCAGGCAGAGTGTCCCTCCTCACACAGCACTGTATGAAACAATCCCTTGCTTTATAACTCCTGGCACAGAGGTAACACTTGGCCTCAGATCCCCTTTTAAATTCCTCACACTCTTTGATTTTCTGCTTTCTGTGTTCAGGGCCAAAATTGACCTCATGCATCACAGCCCTCTGGTTTGTGCTACCGAGCAGCACCTTCCCTGCTCCCTGCTGCACCTGGCTGGAGCTACTTAACATATTTCTTTTGATCTGAGGTTTTCAAAGAGCAGTGCAAGTTTTTCAAATCCTAACACCAATTCAAGACCAACAGAGCAATATTTGAAGTAGCCAGGCTGTTGTAGGAATCACAGAGACACAGAATGATTTGGGTTGGAAGGGACCTTAAAAATCATCTGCTTCCAATGCCCTGCCATGAACAGGGACACTGCAATGTGTTCCTGCAATGAGGAGCTAGGCTTTGCCAGCAGTGGGTAACTGGGCACCCAGTTGTTGGCACCCAGCTGCCCACTCTCTGTGCTGGTCTCACAGGGGTGTGGGGGATGCACTGCCTGGTCAGAGGCTGCTCTGAAGGGAGGGCAGAGCTGGGGCAGGGGCAGGTGTCCTTCCTTGCTGTACAGGGTGCTGACCACTAAACCCCACAGTCTGCATCACACCTCTGTCCCCAGCCTTGGTTTATCACCCTCTACAGCCTAATTTACACTCAGCATTTTCCAGAGTTGAAAACAGTGAAGAAAAACAGCTCTGAAAGCAGGAGCGAGTGTGGGAGTTTGATTTGAAGTCAGGGATGGTGTCAGCACTCACAGCTCTGCCATGTCTGTGGCAGAACAAGGTCCCCTCTGAAGGGCAGATGTCCCCAGCCAGCTCTGGGGCACTGACTGCACCTCGGAGCACAACAGGCCTTGCTGGGCTCCACAGGCTTCCTGCTGCACACACAGGGAATGAGCTTTCCAGGCATGTGGAGCAACCCTGGACATGAGCACTGGCAGTTCCCTCACACACTGCACCCTTTGCTCACCAGCCCCACATCAGTGACTGAGAGACACCACCTCAGCAAGGAGCTGGGTCAGTCTGCCTGACCCTCACTGCTGCACTGGGGCAGCTGAGGAAGGCCTGGAGCATCTGGGTGCCCAGCAAAGGCTGAGGGAGCTGGGGCTGTTCAGGCTGCAGAGGAGCCCAGCTGAGAGGAGCCCTGAGCCCTGGGTGTCCCTGTGTGCAGGGAGGCTCAGAGCAGGGCCAGGCTCTGCTCCGGGGGCAGCAATGGCACCAGAGGAAGGGCAGGGACTGAGCCCAGGGAGTTCCCCTGCACAGGAGGCACAACTTCTTGCCTGGGCAGTGCCAGCCCTGCAGAGATTGTGCAGAGAGGCTGTGCAGTGTCCCTCGCTGGGGATATTGCAGAGCTGTGTGGCCACCCTGCTGTGCCCTGTGCTCTGGGATGGCCCTGCTGGAGCAGGGAGGTGGCAGCAGATGAGCCCCTGGGGCACTTCCAGCCTGACCCATCTGGGATTCTGGGATTCAGAGGGATGGCACTGCCTGTGCTCTGGACTTTGGAGGCAGGGACAGCTTCCCCAGGTCTTCCCCTGCAGGAGTGGACACACTGCAAGTGTCCACACCATGGACAGAACAGGCTCTCTAATATGATCTATTAACTCTCAGCTCCAGAGTCTGTTTCCCCTATTGAAAATGCCCCATAGAAATAGATTGGTTTCCCTTAATCCCTACTAAACACAGTGACAGTGGGTCTGAGTTACCTGGAAGGAAATCCCATGGCTCCTCTGGGGTACTGGATGTGTGTGGGCAGGACAGCCCTGGGAAAGCTGCAGAGGAAAGGACAGTCATGGCCACAGGCTCCTGCCCCATTCCTGATCCAAGGGAACCTGCTTGCCCTTCACTGATGCAGGGAATCATCACGTTGCTATGAGGAAAGTGTTAAAAATAACTTGTCTACCAGGATGGAGTACTGGGATGGACGCAGAACAATCCCATTGGTTTTGTGCTCACTCCAGCACCATTTCCTCTGAGGGACAGCAACTCCACCACCTCACCAATAAGCTTCCTATGCCCTGTCCAACCCTTCTTCCTGACTTCACCTCCTTGCAGAGTCCAGCCAAGCCATCCTGCAAGCTCCCAATGCGTGGCTTGGCAGAGGTGCTTTTGAAAACACAAGACAGAGTGGGAACAGGAGGCAGATCCATATTCCAGGGCTGTGCCAACGCTGCACCCAGCACTCTGCAGTGTGGTGACAGGGCTGCTCATCCCACACCGCCTCCACCAGCTCTGTGCTTGGACTACACGTGCTGTGTGTGGAGAGGGGATCCATCAGGAGCCAGGAGCTCAATTACCCCACTGCAAACAACACGAGGCTTTGCTCAGTCTCCTTTGCAGCAGGACAGCCAGAGCTGAGGCTGGAGGGACACAGGGCACTAGTGCTGGCCCTGTTTGTGCCCACAGCACCGTGCCCAGCTCCTCTGAGCAGAGGGAGACAGGAAGGACCAGACCAGCAGCTGTGAACACACAGTGGGAACGCAGTGAACCTGCTCATGTCAGGCCTGGCACCTCGAGATCATATTGGGAGATAATAATTTCACTTGGCATTGTCTGGAGGCAAACAGAGCCAAGGTTCTGCAGAGGCTGTGACAATGTGAGCACCAGAGACAGAACATTCCAAAACACCCATGTGATGTAGGGATGAAGCCTCCATGACTTCTCAGGATACCCCTGGTCCCCAGCCAGATGCAGAAGCAATCATCTGGCACACCAAGGCAGAGAATCCCAGCTCCTGCTGCACGAGCCATTTCCTCAGCCCTGCTCCATCCCCAAACTCAGCCAGGCCCCCAAACTCCTCATTTTCTCCATAACATTCACCTGCTCCACGTTCCTGGGACACATGCCTGAGAACCTCAGGACATGGCAGGGGACACAGTGCTGGTGACAGGGTGGGGAGGCTGCCAGGCATCCACACAGAGCCCAGTTCATATTTATGTGGCTTCAGAGCCTCCTGTGGCACTGCCTGAATCCTAATACTAATGTGGGACCCAGCCCTCCTCAGAAGGGCTTCATCCTCCTCAGAGGAGCATTTCTGTGCTGCAAAGACACTCCTTCAGATGACAGGGGATTGGGTTTGTTGCTAAATGTGAACCTTTTTTGGAACACGCCAAGAGAAGGAGGCAGAAACAGTCACACATATTGAGGGACAAACTGAGCACCTGGCCCAGGGTACCACAGTGCTCCATCCCTTTGCCTGCTGGATGTGCTGCCATGGCAGGGACAGAGAAAGAGCTGCTGGTCTCCCTTGGGATACCCTGCATGCTCACCCTGCCCTGGCCACCCTTCCATCTCCCTTCACTTCACCCTTTCTGATTCAAATTTGGAGCTTTGAACAGATATTTAAAGCAAGCTGAGTGCTGCTCTCAAAGCAAAAAGAACCCCCAAAGCATTTTCCTCTGGTAAAAGGATAGGTTTGCTTTGATTAAAATGGAATTGCACTTTGGACTTGCTTCTTTGTCATGTTTTATGTTTTCCAAGCGCTGTATAGGATTAGCTGGTTAATTAATACTTAGTATTATCCTCACAGATGGAGAGAGCTTCTAAGAACTCAAGGTAAAATATTTTAGCAATACAGATTTGTGCCAACCTAAATTTATACTCTTAAACATAATGAGATTAGTAACAAGGGGGAAAAAACCAAGATGAGAGTAATAAAATACAGATCCTTTCTATGCATACACTGGTCTTTCTGCCTTTGGAAGCTCCATCCTCACCATACACAATCAGAAGGTTTAAACTTGTTCAATTCTTTTTAATCAAGCCCATGTCTGATACAAATCTGCAGGATTTGTGGCCACTTGTGCCACTGTCCCCAACCAGTCACTGCCACAGCTCCCAAAAGGGCTCAGCACAGCCCAAGCATCTCATGTGGGAGGGCAGGAAAAAGCTGGCTCAGCCACAGCCCATTCCCACCTCCAGATCTGAAGATCTAACAAAATTTTCCTGCTCCAAACCAGATAGAAAAATAAAATAAAAATCACTGAAAGGCATCCAGACAGGGTCAGTAAACATTTCGTTTTCAAACATTTCTTTCCATGCCAACCTTTTCAGCTACTTTCAGCAGAAGTTTCAGTTAAACTGTTTTGACAGAGATTTTGAAGGTTGCATCAAGATGAAAAATTCAGATTTGCACTAAAAATGTAAAAATAAGGTACAGAATCAAAGCTGGATGCAGCTCAGGTTGGGTGTGCTTTTGGCAGGGGGGCAGAACAGATGATCCCCACAGTTCCTTCCAGCCTAAGCTGTTCCATGTTTCCACGCAAACTATTTTAAAACGCTTCCAAATATTTTGTCAGGAAGAGCCTTCTCAAAAAATAGCCTTTTCATCAACAGTTAATCTTAGCAGCAAAAGAACATTTCACTTGAGAAATGCCACTGAGCTCAGGGGGCTCAGTACCTTCATCTGCTCCCAGCTCCCTGACTCAAACTCAGCTGAGCCTTGCTCCCCATTTGACTGCACTTCTCTTGGAATTACCTCTGCTTAGGTCAGTGAGAGAGGGAAAATCTCAAGTAATCAGTCAGGGATGGATTTTATCCCATGTTCCATGTGCACCCTGCCCAGCACAGGCTAGAAGAGCCAGTCTGATGGGGATGGCACCACCCTGAGCAGCTTTAGGGTCTGGCTGAGGCCCTGGAGATGCTTGCTAGGGGTGCAGAGGCTGCCCAGAGCCTGCTGGGCTACCAGAGTCTCTGCAGACCCCACACTCCCAATCCCCAGCCCCACCCTGGTGCTGAGCCAGCCTCTGAGTCACGAGTGTCCCAACCCCACATCCCTCCACCTGCACAGCCTCCAGCCAGCCCTCCCACTCACCACAGGTACCTGAGTCACCCAGGTAGAGCCTCCCAGGCTCTATTTCTGGCTCCTTGCATCACAACAGGATCAATGGCTGATGCATCCACCTCCCCTGCTATTTTTCCTTCCCCAGAGCAACATCCTCTCCCTGTGGGGGTGAGGGCATGCCCACAGTGCCACGCACAGCTCACCCCCACCAGACCCACTCACAGCTGCCAGGGCCATTTGCCCCCTGGGAATGTCACTTATAGGGCTGGTGGGACTTAGGGGGCAGAGCTAAGAGTGGGTGGAGGAGAGGGAGAGCTGCACATCCACTGCTTGGGCACAGCCAGGGCCCAGGAGAGCACAGCAGGGTCTCACCTGCAGCCAGGGCACCTGGCCTTGCATTGCTCCTGCTCCCTGATGTCTTTCTGGAACACAGCAATTATGGCAGTCTGGCGAGAGGAAACAACCTCTGCAGATTTTACTGGGGAATTAGGAATAACTAAAGGCAGCAAAAGGTCTCCTTACTGGAGCACCACTTTCCACCTTTGGAGAAGAGCAACCCTGGAGCAGCCCATGGGAGAGCTCCTTTCCCTATCCCAGAATGGTTTGGATTAGAAGGGACCTTTAAAGATCACCCAGTCCAGCTGCCCTGCCACGAGCAGGGACACCTTTCACCAGAGCAGGCTGATCAGAGCCCCATCCAACATGGCCTCGAATGTTGGCAGGGTTGAGGCATCTGCCCCTCTGTCATGGGAGGACAAGGAGCATCCCTGGGGCATTTGCAGGGATGTTTTTCCACAGGGGAGAGAAATCTCCTGCCTTGGCCAGGGGACAGCTCCCTGCTGAGGACAGCCTGGCCAGGCAGATGTGGCCTTTCCACAGGTGCTCCCAAAGACTGGCTGCTCCTTTGATTTTGGTCAAGGGAAGATGATCCTTTGAGCAAGAGCTTCCTGCAGCCCTCCCAGCTGTGCAGGACTATCATCTCAGTTACACCTAAAATAGAGCAGAGCATTTGCCTCTTTCACTTTGTGTGGAGACAGCGATAATTAGAACAAAGAGGAGCCTGAACTTTGCAGTGATGGGAACTTCAGTGGGGAGGAATCACACTGGCAGGAAAATCAATCCTCTGCAAAAAGGGAAAAGAAAAAGCCCAGCCCATGAGGCCAGAGCTCTTCAATGAGACTAACAGCATGTTCAACCCAATTTGGGGCCCCCAATTAGACAGCTCAGATTAAACAAAGACTGGCAGAAGATCTGCCTGGAAAAAAAGAAATCTGACCTAAATAAGATATTTTCAAAGATGAGATCAGCGTGGAGAGCAGCTGTGGCCCACGCATCCACTGTCAGCTGGGTCTAAGTCTGCACAGAGCTCTGACTGGCCACATCCTGCTCTGACTGGCCACAGCAGCACTGGGACCAGTGGCAGGAGGGCCAGGCCTGCAGGGGAGGCACAGCTGACAGGTGAGACATCCCAGAGAGAGCTAACACACCACTCACTGCAGGAATATTAATTCAGACCTCTTGTTTGTAATCTTAAGGATTTAATTTTAGCAATGACAGCTCATCAGGAATTACTCACTGAACCTGGAAATAACAGGCTGGAAGGAAGGAGTACAAGTGCTCCTGCCAGCCACTGCTCAAAACCAGCAGGAGCCACGAGCCAGCCTGGACAGGGAGCAGAGCCACCACCTTCAGGGCCAGTGGACCCAGAGCAGCACCACGGGATAGCCTGGGAAACTCTGGTAGCACCAAGAGGAGCAGTGCAAAATGCTGAAAAGGTGACAGACAAGGTCCCACTGGTGTGGGGTCAGCCCTGCCAGCCCTGCTCACCCACCCCATGTGGTCTCTGCTGCAGGGTGCAGCATACCAGGGGCTGTTCTCTCCTTCTCCAGCAGAATGAAGCCTCCAGCTGCCCAAATGGCACAAAAGCCTGGAGCAGGCTGAGCCAGGCACAGCACCCCAAACCCTGCTGGACCCTCAAGCCCTGGACAGACACAGCTGTGAATCACCACAGCATACAGTGTGGTTTGGGGTCTGTGATGAGTCTTTTTCTGCTCCCCAGCACCATCACCCCCCTGCACACACAGAGCTTGAGCAGCACAGCCCATCACCTTCTGATCCTCAATCCTTCTTCTGGAATTGAGAGCTCTGAGAATTCACCTGCAGCTGTCTGGGGATGAGAGCACAAGGAGAGGCTCCTGCTGCACCAGTGCTCTGGGGATGTGAGGCACAAACCCCTTCAAGGCCAGATCCAGACCTTGGTGCAAGCCAGCAGCATCCTCACAGCTTGCAGGAGTGCTCTGCCAGGGCAGGGAGCCCAGCAAAAGCCTGCCAGGGGCACTGCAGCTCACCCAGCACTTGGAAGCTGGGAGAGAGCTTCTGTGGGAGAGAAATCACTGCATGTGGAGCTGGGGGGGCTGCAGGGCACCAGGGATGTGTTTAAGGTGTCCCTGCTTATCTCACAGGGGTGCATTGCTGTACATCCCCTCCATGCTGCCCCCAGCTCCTGCATGTCTCTGCTGGTGATGGAGACCAAGCAGTGTCACCTCTGTATCCCACTGGTCATCTCTGGGACAGGGCCTGGGTGGGCACGAGGAGGGGACCATGGCTGCGACAGGGACACTGCCATCACTGCCAGCTGCCACACACAGGTCTGTAAGGCACCTGCAGGGCCCAGGAAAGCTCCAAGTGCTATATTTAGCCTCTTGTTTGTGGAAATACATCGTTGGGTTTTATAATGGATTTTCTAAGCTATGAAATCCATCTGAGGTGTTTGGGGAGGACAGAAGTTCTCCGAGCTCTGCAGCCCACCTGGGCCTGCCTGGCCAGCATCACCCCAGGCACACTCCAGCCTCCTTCCTGCCTCCAGCATCCTCAGGAAATTACACAGCCTCAGCCAACAACCTTGCTCTGACCCAGCCATCCAACTCAGGATGTAGCCAGACACACACTCACTCGAACAAATAATTCCTCTGTCCCTCAGCATCACCTCCAGCCTTGCTGGGAGCCTGAACCCCCAGCTGGGCACCCCCAGCCCCAAAGGAGCACCAGATCCCCCCAGCCCCGCGGGCTGCAGCCCACGCGCCCAATCTGAAATTCAATTAAGGCAAACATTATTTTGCTGTCACCCAGTCAGAAAGCATTACAGCACCCTGCACATCGCTTGTGGTTGGAGGCAAAACAATTTCCCTGCAGAGGGAGGGTCTCCCTGGGTGCTCGCTCCCTGCGACACCCGACCATGGCAGCTTTCAAATCAGCATCTAGGTGAAACCTAAGGATTTGGTTAAGGATTTGGTTAAATCATCAGCTGAATGGCCCTGCTCAGCCTCCGAGGTCTCCAAGGTGAACACAAACAGTGAGAGCAGTGAGGAGAGGAGAGGACCCTGCTGGTGAAGGGTGAGCCGAGGAGCACTGGGGTGCTCAGTGCCTGCTCCTGGGAGTGGGCACAGCACTGAGGGACCCCACAGAGGCTGAACCACCTCTCCCTCCCTCACCTCCAACCTGCAACAGAAATTACACTCCAATTTCTGCAAAAATGATAAGTTTAATTTGAAAGGGCATAATTCTTAATTTATGTGTTGTCATGAACAAAGACAGGAAAAGTAGGTCATTTCATTATCTGCTGCCTGAGTATTTTGCCAAGGAGCCAAGACATAAAGCTAAACAAAATCATCACCCAAGGTTTGGGATTTGTTTGTGGAAAAAAAAAATATTATGGTTATTTTTCTACTTGCTTGATTTGCACATCTTGGATTGCAGAGCATATTTAGCTTGGCTTTAAAGCATGCATTTATTGTGACTGTCATATTTGATAGTGCTGCCTATAGTCAGAGAGCAATCTTTCATGGATACACTGTCTCAATTTATAATTCAATATCACAGCTTTGAGAACTCGTACAATAAGTCAGCCAACAACAAAAAGCCTAAAATGTCTGTATGCAAATAAACATGTCAGTGCATGAATGAGCACCTTCCAGGAAGGGCCTGCCAGCTCCCTCCTTGCTGCAAACCTCCCACCCAGCTGAAGGACAGCAGGCATGGAGCAGCCCAGCCCCTGGGAGCTGTGCCCAGGTCCTGCCAGCCTCCCTGAACATTTGGGGAGATGCTTGCAGGGCAGGGAGAGCAGCTTGAGCAGGACAGGGCTGCACCCCCTGCTCTGTGAGTGCACAAAGGAACCCTCACTGCCCACAGCAGGCACCTCACCCCCTCTCAGCAGCACCCAGGGGACCCCAGTCACCCCGAGACCCAGCAAGGCCTGGCTTTTCCTCAGCAGAGGAAGGAGCTGCATCACCCTCAGTTCAGGCACAGCCACATCTGGGTGAGCAGGATGGCTCAGTGAGACCCCAGGGCACGAAATCCTGCTGCTCCCTGTGAGCAACACCAGCCCTCTGCCCTCAGCTGGGAGCCCCACTGAAGTCCAGACAGTGAAACCTGTGGGATTCTCCCAGCCCTGTGTCCCAGGTAATTGCCTGATCTCCCGGGGCACTGCAGACCTGGGCTGGAGCTGGCTGTGTCTCCAGGCTCACCTCCTGCCTGGTTTCACACTGCTGCTGGAGCCTGGCTTTCCTCTCTTCCCAGTGTCATTGCAGTGTTCTTGGGGCTGCTGATCAACAAACCTGTGGCATCACCACTCTGCTCAGCCCCACGGAACAATTCCTGTGATGGTGAGGACACTGCTAAGGACATCACCACAGAGCATCCCAACCCCCACTACTCCCTGGGAAGTGGCTGGGATGAGAGGGAAAAGCTGGAGCTTCTCTATCCTGTGTCCACCTGCAGCCAAATCTGGAGTAATTTGGGGCTCTATTCCGGGATGCTGAGCTGACAGCCTTTGTGTGCTTTTCCAGGGCAGCACTTTCCAGGAGTGACCACCCAGGGGGGATGGAGGACTGGACCCCAAAGCTGCAAAGGGTAAATCAGGGGTGGCACTGCTGCCCTGAGGGCACAGAGCTGGCTCAGCTGCTTGCAGGTGACAGACCCTCCTCATCCCTATGCCAGGGTCAGGCAGTGGGTCTCAGCCTCCCACCAAGGGCTGCTCCAGGGAAATTCCTTGCAGATGGGGGTAAGGGGTTGCTGCAAGACCCTCACTTAGCTCAGAAACCATCACCAGAGTCTTGAGAGCAAAGCTGTGCCATTGGCATGAGCATCCACTGCTCATTCTGCCTCAGAGCATGGCAGCTCCAGCAGATTGTGGCAGATTGTTTGTAATCAGTCAACAAAGAGGGGAGAAAATCCAAAGTATTGGGTAATTTCAGCTCCTGATCACAACTGAGGAAACTGTGACATTCTCAGACAACAAGAGGCTCAGTGTTTTGAGGATGCTGTGAATTACTGCCTTAGTCTGTGCAAGGAAACTGCCTGGCCACCTCCTCCCATTGCCAGGGCATGATTGCTGCTGGACCCTGTGGTTTTCCTTCTTCAGCACTTGGTGGTGGAAAGGTCCTCATCAGCTTTGAAGGTCTGATCCACCTGCTTGTTATTCCCCTTTTTCAGGGGCTCCCTGAGCAGGCACAACGTGACCCAGCTCACCCCAGGGAGCCCCAGAGCTAATCAGTGCCTTCTGCCCGAGTCCTCATTAGACCTGCATTCCCAAATTCCCCTGGGAGAAGGTTTGGAGGAGGCTTCACAAACCTTGACCCAAGCCCACCTTTTCAAGCCAGGGTGATGATCTGGCAGCAGAGACCCAGTTGCACAGAGCCCTAAATGACATCCTGCCTCCTCTAAGACATGGATTTCATTTCCAGAGGGCTGGATCCTGATGGATGCTGAGCACCTGCACTTTTTCACAGCAGACAGCCAGATCTATAAGCATTAAATAAGAGTGAACAGTTTTCCTTTTGCCCACTGATGTATAAAATGGGTTTGTGTGAGGATTAGGGAGCAGAGGTGGGAAATGTCTTTATCTGCTAATGATCCTGTGAATTATACATGTTTAGTATTCATGCATCTGAAGAAGAGGCAAACAGCCATTTTCTGTGGAATGACCTTTACCAGCAGCCAATACATTTACATTTAATTTAGAATTACAATTACTGGGTCAACTTGGGAGCAAGTGGAACTTAGATTTATGGAGAAGAGACAAAAATTGGTCTTTCTGCCTTCACCAGCAAAACACGAATTTTTCTCTTAAATAACCCCCTCAAACCTGATCTCCAGCAGGGACCTGGAGCATTCCCAATGCATTTGAGCAGCAGCACTTGTGTGTTTTGGCTGGGTGGAGTCTGGGGACTGTGAGTTTGGTCCATTGCCCATCAGAGCATGGCTCAGGCTTTGGTCAGCCTGGACCAAGGAGCTTCCATTGCCCACTGCTGCACGTGGGAAGGAGCCAGAGGCAGGACCCGAGGGACAGAATCTCTGTGTGGACACTGGCAAACAGCCTTGGCTCTGGCCTGGCCTTCTGGAGTGAAGCAGCTGCCTCTCAGCCTGTTCAGGCAGCGATTTTTGCACGGCCAGCTCAGCTCCTGTGTGTGCACTGAGGGCTTGGTTTGGGGCTGTCACCATCTGGAGGGGGTGGCCCTGGCCAGAGGGGACCCAGCAGGACTGAGAGCATCACTCTGTGCCTGCCCCAGCTTTGCCATGCCCCTGGCAAACCCCTCGCCTGGCACAGGCCTGGCTGCTTCCCAAGGTCAGCTCCCTTGAGGATGGATTGCTTGGCTTGTCCTACAGAAATGCTGGTGGCAAATCACCAATGCCCACCCAGGGATGAGCAAGTGGGACTGAAGGGGAAGGAATTGGGTGCAGAAGCTGAGGGGGGTGGGTGTGGTGGATCCCCTTCTGTTTCCCATGCAGCCCTGTTCACCCCTGTGTGCAAACCCAGCCTCTCCTCCAGCAGCCCCAGAGCCCCAGAGCTGAGGCTGTGCAGAGTGGGACAGGACACCCCATTCCCCCTGCCCACAGCCTGCTGCCAGCCCAGATGGGGTTCCTGGCATGACTCACCACAGGCTGTGCCAGCCCTGCCAGGCAGCTCAGAAAGCAGCTCCTGACATCCCTGGGGATCAAGCCTTGGCCAAAGCCATGCTGCCAGGGAAGTGAAGGCTCAGCCATATCTTGTGCCGGCTGTGTGATGATCCCACAGAGCCCAGGAAGGAGGAGACCACAGGAAAAACACCACATCTGCCTGGCCTTCATGCAGGTGTCCCCTTTGCAAGCATTTTGTCATTTCTAGTCCAGCTCTCACCCTCCCTCTCCTGCTAAACCCCTTGAAGGCCCTGAGAGAAGAGGCAGGACCTGTCCCACTGCAGCACAGGAGACTTTAGGCTGGAATAAACACTCCAGGAGACCTCAGGCTGGATTAAACACTCCATCCTGTCCCAGTCAGAGGGGGATGACACTGCCAGAGACAGCAGCAGTGCCCATCACAGGGCAAACACGAGGGGACACAGGTCACAGCCTGCAGAGCGACTGCAGCAGGTGACAGTGTTCATGGGAAAAGGGAAACATGGACAAATCACCCCAGTTCTTACCCACAGGACAAAAGCAGATAAACAGGGAGCTGTGGAAAGATCAAGACAGCTCGTCAGGGTGATTTGGGGACACAGGCAGAGGCTTCCAGCCAGGGCTCATTCCCCCTGCCTGGGGTGAGACCCCCGTCCCTCCCATCTATGTGCCACCTTTGTGCAGTGTGTGCTGGGAGGTCCCTCCCTGCTCTGGGACAGGGCTCTTGTGCATCACCCGTTCTGTGGGAGGCAGTGGAGCTCTGGGCTCAGCATGGATGAAACCACTGGTGTCTTCCTGCCACCCCCCTCTCCTCAGTGACCCTTCCTGTACATCCAGCCAGGCTTGTCCCACTCACAGCTTGCTCAGCTAACTGCTCTGAAGGGTTCTGGAGTGCCTGTAATAATAAAACTCTGCATCTTGGCAGGGTTACTGCAAGTATTGCTGCCTGCACTGAGCCATTCTTTCCTGCAATGGGGTCTGGTGGCACCGGGGCACCCCACGGGTGTTTGGGAAGGGTTGGGAATGGTGTCCCCATCACCCTGTCACAGCTTCCTGCAGAACTGGGAGGAGAGGGGAGGTGCAGCTCTGGCAAAGTGGTTTCCTGAAGAGCAGGGGAAAGGAGCAAACACGCCGTGCCAGGCAATAATGCAGCACCCCCAAGGCCAAATCGGCAATTCCAGCTGATGTTTAATTCGCACACAAAGAGCACAATGCCCAGCACAGCCCACGGGACAAACCCCTGGCACACGAGCAGCCCCCTCATACGCCTCTAGCGCCGTCTTTTGTATTTATTCCCGAGCCCTGTAACGTGCCAGCAGAGTGTGCCACGCTGTAGCTCAGTAATCACAACGCTCCGCATGCACTAACGAGCCATTTCCCGTTCAGTCCCCGTGTGTGCCGCGGATGGGAGCACAGCAGAGTCCCCCGGGCTCTCTGCCTCGCCGGGCTCGGGGCCGGGGCTGCTCAGATGGCTCAGATGGCTCAGATGGCTCTGCTCAGCCGCGTCCCCGGCTCTGTCACCTCCAGCTCTGCAGATGTTTGTGGCTCAACAGGCTGCAGGGCAGCAGGCAGCTCTGCAGGGCTGCAGTGCAGCAGGGACAGGGGTGATGTGCCCAAGTGCTGTCCCTGGACAGGCTTGGGAAGCAGCATCACTGCTCTGCTGCTCCCCAGAGCCCCACAACACCCCGTCGGACACCCAGCATCCTTTTCCGAGCTGGAAAGAGGCCCTTTGGCATTGCTGCTGTTCTGTGGCCAGGCAGCCAAAATGGGGCTACTGCACTGGCCATGGCCAGCATCTGCCCTGTGGTCACCAAGGGCCGGTGAGGCAGCCCACAGTGTCCCTGCTCCCAGAAGGACCTCATGCTCGCAGCAGTAGGGATGGATGGATGGATGGATGGATGATAGGGATGATGAGGATGGGCTGATTTCAGCCTCCCCAGAACCCCTGATCCCAAGGGAACACCAAGAAACCTGGGAATGGTTCTGGGCCTGTGGGAAGCCCAGGGTGGGCAGCAGGAGCAGTGTGTGTGTCCCTGGAGCAGCAGCTGCTGCTGGAGGGGTGATGAGGCCTGAAGTTACATCACGGTGAGCAACAGGGTTTTTGTCTATATATAGGTTATATAGAAATATAATCTTTCATTTTTATATAGAAATATGTAGGTAGATATGCCTATCATTACATATTTATATAGAAATATATAGATTATATAGAAATCTGTTTCTGTCTCTAGTTCTTCCCTGTTCTGGTGGGGAGGCCCTGGCACAGGTTGTCCAGAGAAGCTGTGGCTGCCCCTGGATCCCTGGAAGTGTCCAAGGCCAGGCTGGACAGGGCTTGGAGCAGCCTGGGACAGTGGAAGGTGTCCCTGCCATAGCAGGGATGGAATGAGATGAGCTTTAAGGTCCCTCCCAATCCAAACCAGACTGTGATTCTATGCAAGATTACTTCTTTCATCTAGAAATATACACAAAATGCCTTAATTTTCAGTGAATTTCTTAGCTGGTCTGTGGACTAGTGGAGAACATGCACAGCTCACACTATGGGAAAGGGGGAACCCAGCCACTGGCCAGGGCTCCCCAAGGGTCCCAGGGAGCTCCCACTGTGTCCCCAGCCCACCTGGCACGTGGCCAGTGCCTTTCATCCTGGTTCTTTCATTCCCAGCACAGCAGGAGAAGCTGATCCTGAGCCGGAGCTAATTGGAAGCCACATCAGAGCATGAGTCAGGGAGCTGATCACAGCACACCACTGCTTCATCATCCTGCCTGACACAGGCATGCTCTCTTACATCCATTATTGGAATTTTATTTTCAAGCCTGTCATGGGGCTGAAAAGGTTGCAAAGCTGTTTGGACACTGCCCTGCAGGGGGATTTAGCTGAGGAGCTGCTTTCTCTAAGGCAGCACCTTCATCTCACATCTCTGTGATCAGATCAGCTCTGGGGCTCAAAGTTCATTGTCACATCACCAAAAGCCACCTCACAGGACAAACCGAGCACTGCTGACTCTGCTGCCTGCACAGGGCTCTCCTGCACGGGTGGGATGGGTGGCTGCTCCCAGCAGCTCCATCCAGGAATCCCCTGGGCTCTGCTGAGGCAGGGTCTCCCCATCAAACTAAACTTTGCTCTCAGTCATATGGGTCTAAGTTCAGAGTCTGCCCAGATTTTGGCCCCATGTTAACATGTGTAAGCACAGCCCTGAAATTCAGCCTTTCCATGATGTTTGGAGAGATGATTTCTCCAAGCAAATGCCCAACAGTCTCCTGAAAAGCTCAGGCATGTTGCTGGCCAATGCTCTGTGCCTCAGTTCCCCCCAAGGCCAGTGTGGGGGCAAAGCTCTGCTGACTCAGAGCTGTTGGCTCCACTCAAGTGATCAAGGAAGGAGCTGCCCTGAGCTGCTCAGGGAACAAGGAGACATTGCAGGAGGCAAGAGGTCTGAGCAAGATCAGAGGAGAGGGAATGGCAGCCTGGAGACTGGGATCAGGCACCGGGCGGGTGAGAGGCTTTTCTCCAGCTGAGAGTGAAGGCACTTCTCCAGCTCCAGCAGGAGCTGCTGGCTTTTGAATAACCTCCCAGTGTGTGTCAGACCTGGCAGAGTATCACACAATTCATGGGCTGACCTGGCTGTGGCAGTACCTAAATGAAAAGGCTAATTACCACTCTGGGTCACTGGCAGTGCTGCTCCCTCCCTCTGGTGGAGGCACAGAGCTGGTAGGAAGCCACGTTGGAGTCTCAAAACCTCCTGTAGAGCCCCAAGTCCCACTCTAAGCAGCCTGTGCAGAGGTGGCCCCCACGGAGGGTGACAATTTGGTCAGTCTCTGCCTGGCAGGGACAGTGATTTCCCTGGGGGCAAACAGAGCAGGAGCTGCCACAGACCAGGCTTTTCCAGCATTGTGCATCACACATGGCTCAGAGGAGCAAGCCCTCTGCCATGTCCACTTCAGCATCTTCTGGGCTTCTCCCACCCAGGCATGAGCCAGCCCAGCAGAACCCATCTCCTTCACTGTGGCAGGGACAGAGAAAGCAGGAAAATAGCACAGATCTATTTAAAAGCATTTAAAGCCTGAGCTAAGCCCCAGACTATCCATTTCCTTAAACAAGCTGGTTGGAAGAGCTCCAGCTGGGCCATTAGCTCAGGTAAGTTCTCCACCATCCAGGCATGTCACTTTTCTGCTTCATAAAAAGAAATACATTAAAAATACGTATTTACTCCTGAAATTGTCTTCAGCAGCACTGAGCATCCCTGGAGTGATGAGTTTCACTCCACACACCCAGCTGCTTTCTGTGAAAAAGCTTATTTTGAGTTAAGATAATAAACTGAACAGGGTTTGCTTAACCCTTGCATTACACAGTGTGGCTGTGGCACCAGCAGCTGAGGAAACATCCTGTCTGTATCCAATCCTGGATGTCCCCAGAGAGACCATCGGAGCCCTGTGCTCTTGTACCTGAAAGCATTTCTTCAGGTGGCAGAGACAAACACAGCCAAGCTGAAAAATGCCCAGGTGAAGTGGCACCCAGCCCTTCCTGCATGCTGCTCTGCCTGAATGCCACAGGGATTGGCCCTAAGCAAAGGAAGCAGGGCAGTGAGCATCACTCCATACCCAGTTTTGCACTGCTCAGCAGAGCCAAGGGTATTGATTTCCACCCAGGCTGCCCCATGGCACTCAGCATTACTCTCTGAGGTGCTTCTCAAGCAGCCCATCTATTTTCTCAGCCCCCTGGCTGCATTTCAAGGTCTTTTCATCTCTATTTCACACATGAGACGTTGAGGAACAGCTGCTCGTTCTGCACGACCCATTGGAGCCTCCCAAGGATGTGGCACTTCCAGAGCTCCAGGGGTGCAAAGCAGAGCTCCAGCTCGGGCTGGACCTGCTTGTTGGGCTCCAGGGTCATTTTCACCCCTTGGGGGAAAATGCAGTGCTTGAGGGCCAGTGGTATCTTGCTGAGCCAGCAAAATTAATTGCAGCTCCTGATTGGCTCTGGAATGGCTGGAATGGACCAGGCTCTCCTGGGGATGGTGTGAAGCTGGTGGCATCACTGTGGCCCCAAGCTGGTGGCTTCACTGTGACATTGAGCTGGAGGAGGTTTACAGCCAGGGCTGAGGTGTAGCTCCTCCTTCTCCCTGATGACTCCTGCTCTGGTCATCCATGAAACAGGGCCATTCACCTCACCCTGATGGGGACCCAGGGCCAGAGAGCATCACCCAGGGCATCACCTTGTCACCCAGGGCACTGAGAGCATCGCTTGGGGCACAGCAAGACGAATGATGGCTCTGAGTCCGACACACAGAGAGTGTGATGTGTATGTTTGCACATGGGGACCACGCACAGAGCAGCCTGGGCCGCAGGAGCAGCTTTGTCCTCTCTCTCTGCCCCCTGCAACAGATTTATCAGTCCCTGAGGACCCTGCATCCTCCAGGAGCAGGTTTTGCTGGGATGGATCCCCCTGGGGCTGTGGCACAGTGGGTATGAGGCTTCCCGGTGCCGCTCGCTCCAGTTTGTGCACTGAGCTGGGAGCATCTCGCAGAGCTGCGGGGAATTCCGGGAGAGGCAGTTTAACCAAGCCTGGAATCATTTCAGCACATTTCAAATAAGTGGCAGAGATCTTCCAGGGAGCCTCAGAAGCGTAAGAGATGCTCATCGGCCCAGCAAGGCTGAGATCTGATAAAGGCGAGGGCTCAGACTGATAAACCCCCAAGTTAACTGGCGAAAAAGATGCGATTAGGAAGCGATTGTGTGCAGGCAAAGAGCCCAGCACGGAACAGAAATAATCTGCTTACGACGGGAGTGTCACCACCATTTCAAGTTCCCCAAGAGCAGCCGGAGATTCAAAGGAGAGTCACTCTGGCAGGGCTGATTTTGGCCTGGTGCATTAGCTGGGAAGAGAGGTGTCTCTTCTGAGAGAGGTATCTTCTCCAGAGGGGTGGCCGCAGTGTCCCCTCCTGCTCTGCCCTGGCTCCCACCCTGCCATGTCTGCTGCAGAGGGATCAGCAAGAGCCCCTTCCCAACCAAATGATAGCCCAGGGAGCAGCAGTGACTCATGCTGGGGATGACTCATGAAATCACACTGAGCCACAGCTTTTTTTGGCTTGGGGACAGAGGCAAAGGCCATCTCTGCCCTTGAAGGGGCTCGTGGCCCTTCCCAGTGTAGTACCTTGGGAGAGCCTTTCCCAGTCTAAACACTGATTTTGCCCTCTCTAGGAGGGATGCCTGAAATTGAGCTTTCCCTTATTGTCATGGTTATGAGATGACCATTTTCCATGGAAAAATATTTTTAAAGGGTGTAAGTAACATGGGCAAACATCACAGAGGTGATTGCAAATGTTCATGACATCTCCTTGGCCATTGAAGCAGGCAGCTGTCTCAGAGCATCCCCCTTTGTCTAGCAGAGAGACTGGAAGAAGATACCATTTCAGTGGAGGAGAGACAGGCAATTAAATGCCCCTCTCCTCTGGATTAAACCTAGGAGGACACAAAGCAGATTTCTGCTGCTGGTGGAAAGGAATAGAGACAGAACAAGATCAAACCTCCAGACCCCACAGTGGTGGGAGTTCTGAGGGCTGCAGAGATCAGCTCCATCCCCGTGGAGGCTGTCCCCAGGCTCTGTGTGGTGACACAGCCAGAGACACTGACTCAGAGGGACAGCAGGTGAAAGGGACACTCAGCTGCAGCACCACCCTCCAGTACAGCCCCTGCCTGTGCCATCACAGCCATCACTGGTGGCTCTCTTCAGCCAAGCTCCCAGTGGTGGAGCTATCAGGGGTTTCTCACTTTGCAGCAGATTTTCCCAACCCTTTCCCAGAAGAGACTTCATTGCCAATTTAAAAATATCATTTACAACCAAGAAACTCTTCACCTTGCCTTTGGGCATGAATTTTTCCTCCTGCTTAGCTGAGCCCACTGAGTACCCAGGGTTATTTCATAGCCTCTCATGGTGGCATTGTGACTAATTTGCTTCCAAGGGCAAGACAGGACAGGCTTCATGTGGGCTTTTCCTCCACTTCCCTTTGCGTAATGGAACATCTAGAAATGTGGAGAGCAATGATGAATTCCTGGCAGGACAGAGGGATTAGTCTAGGGGAGACTGTGATGAAGCAGTTGAGGAGCTTCCTGAACAGAGAAGCTGCAGCTGCACTGGAGAATAACAAGAGCATCCACTTGTTTAGAAGAGGTGTTAAGATCTTTTGCCCTGCGTTTAGTCCTAGAGCTGCACTGTGGATTAAGCAAAGACATTTTCACCTTTCATTTAATAACAGCATATCTGGGCATCTGACTCTCCTTCATTGTTAAATACCAGGTTCTTATTAGAAGCCAAAAAGGAAAAATGTTTCTTTCCTTTATTTTAGCATCTATTTCCTTCTCTCCTGGGTACTCCTCCTGCTCTGATATCAGGGTTTGCTGGAGGACACATGGTGTGGGAACACCTTCATCCAGTGTCACCAAAGGACTGTAATGCAGGAGACTCCTCTTTTGCAAACAGCAAATTTCTAATTTTGCCACAAAATTCATCATAAAATCACTAATTTCCCCTAAAAGACTGTGAAACCTTGTGAAAGAAAAGCCAAGCTTGTACAGAAGCAGCTCCCATTACCAGCACTGTTCCCAAGGCACATCCCAGGGGGCCAGGAGGGGTTTGCTGACCCAAGTCAGCAGAGATGACTCTCCTCCTTCACCCTCATCCCAAAATTGCAGCACTCTTTTCCTGGCTGCTCTCCTGGTTGCATTCCTCTTCGGGCTCTTGGCTGGAAGCAGCTCCTGTTGTGACACTCGAAGCCACAGCCCAGCTTGGTGGGACATGGCCAGGCTGCTCAGCCAACCTCCCCAGCCACCCACAAGGCTCTTGCCGCCATCCCCTCCCTGTGCAGGAGCGAGAAAAACGCTGGGCCAGCGTTGCTATTCAGTGCTGCCTATTTATATCCCGAGAGGGAGCTGAGGACCAGCCGTGCAGCTGAGCCAGCCCTGCGAGCGGCAGATATTTTTAAGCACTGGTTTTGAAAAGGTTGGTAATGAACCCACAGCTTTGCTCAGCAGCAGCTGCACCCACTCCCCAGCCACTGCCCTGGCCTCTGTCCCTTCCCAGGGGGGTCAGGATGCCTATCCCTGCCTGAGGTGATGCTCCATGGGAGGTGTGTTTGTGCTGGGCTCTGAGCAGGGAGGTCAGGGTGCAGCATGGAGCTGGCACAGCCCTGGTGGCTGCAAACCCAAAGCTTGGCCCATTCCCAGGCTGTCCAAGCTGGCCAGCCTGGCTTTATCCTCCTGACAGCCCCAGATGTTACAGTCAGCAATTACAGCCCACTGCTAATTGTACACAAGTTATCGGGTACCATTTGGGCACAGCAAGCAGGACACATGAGCCCCTTGGCTAGAAGGTCCAGCAGCTCTTCTGTGAAAACTCTCCCATTGCAGTAGCCCTGGGTGTTCAGCTGGTCCCACCAACCTGCTCATGTCCTCATGCATGGCTGGGATGGGATGGGATGGGATGGGATGGGATGGGATGGGATGGGATGGGATGGGATGGGATGGGATGGGATGGGATGAAATGGGGGCCCAGAGTATGCTGGTGACATTGGAGCTGACACAGACAAGACAAGCTCACCTGGCCTCAGGTCCCTGGGTGGTGCATGGAGCTCTCACCATGCAAGGGCTGCACATGGTCCCAACTGAGCCCCAATCCCAGCAGCATGCCCTGGTCAGGCAGCTCATCCTGAGCCTTCAGACAGAGGGTGATGGACACAGATGCCGTGCTCAGTCTGGGACCCTTTTCTGCTGGGACAGACACTCAGCTCAGCCCCTCAGCCCTCATTCCATGTAGAGGAGGGCTGAGCCACTGTGCTGCTGAGAGCTTCACCAGTGCCCATTTGTTTCCCAGCTGTGCCCACGTGTCCCTCACTCAGGACACCCTGCAGTGGACACACAGGGTCCCTGCCTCTCCCTGAGCCTGGCACTGAGAATGCCAGCGTTGCCCTTTCCCTCTTGCTCCTCCAGACGTGCTGCCAACTGTCCCAGATCCCAAATCCCTGTGGTTGTGCATGGAGATTCATCCAGATCATTTCAGGGCTCCCAGGCAATGGGAGACAAGCCTTGAGCAGTGCAGGGAGACCTCCATCACCCAAAGGGTTCCACAAAGCAGAGGGGAGAGATGGGATGTGGGGATGTTGGGGACACTTCTGTGCCAGGGTGCCCAGGGCTGAGCCCAGGGATGCACCCAGCACCCTGCTGGGAGGGTCCCAGCAGCACCCCAGCGCTCAGAGATGTGTGATCTTATTTTCTGACGTAGGGGGAAGTCGGAGATGTTCCCCCTGGTTCTCCTCCTGCAGCCCCAGGCGCTGGCACCAGCCGTGGGGCGGCTGTGTCCCCAGTGGGACAGGAGGAGCTGGCTGGGGCTGGCTTGGGGACAGGTGGCATCTGCTGCTCCAAGGGGACACTCACAGCCATGCCAAGAGGTGAACAAGGCTTTGGGCTTCAGGCAATGGGAATAATGCAAACAATGGGAGCAGTTTGGGGAGGAAAGTATGGAGCTATTTCAGCCTGAGTTTGGGGAAAGGAGGTTTCCCTCAATGCTAAATCAAATCAAATGTTCTAGATTCCCCTTTTTCTGTGTAATTTTTCTCCTGAGAAAACCAAGTCCCCAACTCAGTCCCCAGGTTTTGCCTCATTTCATTGGAAATCAGTGGGACTATGAGGTAATTAGGACTGAGCTCCCAGACTGACAACAGGGCCTTGTTTGGAGCTGTACAGGCACAGGAGGCCCTAGATCCCACTGGCCCCTGCTTCCTGCCCAGCCTCTGGGCCAAGATGAGTTTAGGGATCACTGCCCCCTTTGGGGGATCCCCACTTCCCTTGGGAATATCCCAGCTGTGCCAGCTGCTTCCCAAACAGCCTTGTGCTGTCCTGTCTGAGACTCTTCACTAGCAAAGGGAGGGAAGGGGATGCTGAGTGTCTGCAAGTCTGAATCCACTTCATGTGGGGATGCACTTGGGGAACATCCCAGAGAAGAATGGGACAGGGAACAGCACCCCAAACATGCCAGAGCTTGGCTGTTTCATGTCCCCACACTTTTGTACATCCATGGTCTGGGGCTAATCCAGCTGACACCAAGAGAAACTCCTGCTGATCCCAGCTGGGCAGGCTGGCAGCTTGGGCAGGGTCCTGGTGGAGGGCATGCTGGGTGTCCTGTGTGGGGATGAGACAGGACATGCTGGCAGAGAGAGGGGAGATCCACCAAAGCACAGCCTTGCTCCCCAGCCACACACTTTGCCATCTGTACGATTTGTTTCCATTTTCCTGACTTTTCTCCAAAGCCGGGTGGGTCTGAGGCTCTGGGCCAGGGAATAGCTGGGGGCTGCCACAGCTCTTCTCTCTCCATTACCTTTCTTATTGAGTTGTCTCACACCGCTCACGGCAGCAAAACACGCTACAGGCATATTAAGGATTCCCCATGCAAAACTGATAAGCTGAAGCCTCATTATTATCCCGCCAAGTGATTATCTTTCCTTGATGAAGTCTCATATTTGCCCAATTTCAGATGGAAACCTTCCCCTTTTCAATTTGAGACTAATTCATTTCTTGACTCCTGGTTACAGTGCAAGATATCACAAACACTCCCTGGCTCTGATTTATATCGTTAAGAATCATTTACTTGCAATTAAAATGAGCCTTCAGGGCTTTAGCAAACAAGGCGGATTAGCCAACGGTAAAACATTTGCTTTTTGTAAACAGCAGCTTCAGGGTATGAAACAGTCTGGGAGGGGAGGGAACCAGCCGGAGCTGCCCTGGGGCTGTGGGTGGAGGAGAACCAGAGGGGACCTTTCCAATTTCCCCCTGTATCCACCAGAAATCCCCTGGGGTGTTGGGTGCGTCCCCCAGGCTAAGCTCCAGGGAGTCCTGGCACAATGGTATCCCCAGCAACCTGAGCATCTTCATCTCCCACCTCTTTCCCTCCTGCTTTGGGTGATGGAATCCTGCCTGCACCTCTCAGGGCTTGTTCCCCACTGCTTGTGAGCTCCAGAAAGGGTCTGGAGGAGTCTCCATGTGCACACCCCAAGGATTTGGGAGCTGAATGCTGCAGCACAAGCCTCCAGTGGAGATGTCACCTAGCAGAGTACTCATAATTAAGATAATTAACAATAGGATCGTGTAATTGGCAAACTCTCCTGCTCTTACAGCTGTTCCAGGCTCTGAGCAACAAGAAGACAAACAACCCTCTTAAAACATTAACTTGGCCAAATCCTGGGCATTGAGGATGGAAAGAGTCCAAATCCCAGCACGGAGAGCAGCACACTGGACATTTCCAAGAGCTAATGAGGAGCTGAGGCAGGTTAAGGTAGGTGCTGGGCAGTCCTCTCTGTCCCCATCAGCTGGGTACCCAAGGCATCAGCCAGATGTCAGAGCTCAACCACTTGGAGAACACCCAAAAAGAGGGTCTTAAACCACCGAGTGTAAATCTAGCACAAACCAAATGCTGGGCTCCTTTAAAAGCTTCATCCCTGCTAAAAACCAGAGATAAACCATGGCAAGACCCCACTCTGCTGGTGGGTGGTGGCAGCTCTTGCCCTGATTACTCGGGTGGTGGGGATCAAGGGCCTCTCACCCATCCTGAGCCCACTTGAAGGAGGCAACCTGGAATAGACACTGAAGCCTCAGGAGAAGGTCTCCTGGGCAGCAGGGTTAGCACATCACCTCGGTGAGCTGAGGTCACTGCTCTAAAGGCAGCTCTTGCCTCCTGAAGACCTCTGAGCAGGACATGAATCCCCTCAAGTTATCAGCTGCGTCTCCCTCTGATTACATGGAGAATTTATTGGGTGACTGGATAATTTGAACCTATAGAGTTATTAATTATGACCTTAATCTGATCATCGCTTTGTTCCATTTTTAATTAGCTTAGTAAAATGTAGTCATTTAACTTGGTAATATACTTGCTTAAGTGCACGTCTGATTGCATATCCTTTTTATATCCATCAGAAGCACTTGGGACTGCCTCACTTCATCTAACTGCAACCTGGGGCATGAACTCTGAGCAAACCTCAAGTAATATTAAGTTTACAAGCAGGCTGCTCTGCTCCTGATTGGGCTGAGTGCTCCCCTACACCTGTGTTTGAGCTGGCAGCAAGAGGAGAGCGTGGATAAAGTGCCCTGGTGCCAGCCATTGGGGGAGAAAATGAGAATTTGAACCTCAGGGACTGTGCAATTGAGAATCAGCCTTTCTGTGGTCAGCACAATGGGCAGCTTCCTCCAGCCAGGAGGTTTTGGAGAGCACAAAGGCAGGTGTTTCAGTGTCCCTGCGCCGAGGGAGCTCTGCCTGTGCTCGGTGCTTGCCTGCAGGCAGATAGATGGCTCGGTGTTATCTGTTCCCAATGATCTCAGCGGTGCCCACGGGAAGCTTTTATCCTTGCAAGGGAAGTGAAGCAGAGGGCGTGGGGCTGGGCAGTCTCCACTGATCGTCAGACCTGCCAACTGGGAGACATCCCCAGCTGCACCAGCCAGCCGGGCAGCAGGGCTCAGCTTTTATGGCCTTTGGTGCCGACATCTGAGCACTCATTTATGGTCCAGGGGATGAGATTTCCCTAGTCTGGGATCTTGCTGCATTCCAGGACTTCTGGGTTACATAAAACAAATAATTTCCTCGGTTTTCTCCTCTGTAAGGAGGGGATAACAGTGCTGGCTGCCACTGCCCTTTGAGAGCCATGGATTTGAAGTGCTCTCACTGGAAGGGGTTTACTATCGCTCTTCCCAGCTTCCCTACTTTCAGACTTCCACAGGATTTTGGATAACTTCTGCAAATGTACGGAGATACTGTGGGAATCTGCCTGTCCCAAAAATACGTGCTGCTGCTCTGCACCACAATGTACCTGTTGCACCATCCCCCAGGAGTCAGCTACAGTGGTCAGAGGAGGTGCTGGGGATGAAAGTGTGGCACAGATGAGATTTTTATTCAGAATATCAGCACAATGAAGTGGCAGTAGTTCAATGCAAAGCTGTGTTTTTCCCTGTTTCTCCCTGCCTGAGGGTGTTGGTAGTCCTTGCACAAGCACCTGTCCCTGGCTCTGGCTGAGGGCCAGGTCTGCCCAGGGTCCCAAAACCACATTGCAATCACACCTGCACTGGGCAGAGGTGCTGGCACTGTCAGGCATGAGGGTTAATGAAAAGAACCATTTCCCTGCTATGTTTTCTACTTTTTCCCACTTTATTACTTAATTCACAGCAGGGCAGTTCCACATCCATCCTCCCGGGATTGGATGCAATCAGAACTGTATTTAATCACCTGTCTCATTAATCCCTAACATTCTGTGTGCTGGCCTCACTAACAGGGCTGTGCAGGAAGGTAGTGCTGAGGTGAGAAGAAATTAAACAGCTTTATCCTAATTGAAGGCCAAGCCACCAGTTTCTTAGCAGCCAAATGCTGTAACTTTTACTGGTTTCACTGGATGATGTGGCCCAAAGTCTCCTGAATGCTTGAAAAAAGGACAGAGGCTGTGGAGACAGGTGATGCTCCCACGTGCAAATCTTGACTCAGAGCTTGAGCAGAAGGGCCTTTTATACAGGTCCTCTTATGGCACCTTTGTCCTTAACCCCTGGGAGACATTGGCACCTGGCTATGATGCAGGCAATGGTCACCACCTGCAAGATATCAGGGCTGGCTGCTTCCTTCAGATTGGAAGTGTCCTTTATCCTTGAAAAGTACAGGTGTCAGGAGCAGTTCCTGCTTGCTACAGGGCAAGGGGTGCTCTGGCCAGGGCTGCAGGGGGGAAGGATGTGGCTGCAGAGGATTTCCATGGTTACAGGCACTTTCCTCATCATCCTTGAGGTTTTCAACCACTGCTCAGTGCAATGCACCACAAAGCAGCTGAGTGCAAGGCACTGGGATTTCAGACCCTTCCTGATGCCTGTGCTCCCCAGAATGGGGAGAATGAAGTCTGTTCCCCAGGAGGGAGGAGGGAGAAGAGCACCCCAGGTGGTGGTTCTCTTCTTCTGGACAAAATTAAGCAAGTGAAGGTACTTAATTGGGCTCCAAAGCATCCCTCCACATCATTGTCCCCATGCTCCTGCCTGTCCATGAGCACCAGGCACCAGTGGGGAACTCAGTAAGGGAGAGAGACTCTACACAGCTATAATTATCCAGTTTTGTCCTGAAGCCATGCAAAATTCTTCCAGTCTCCATCCAGCAGCCATGTGACACTCATGTTTACATCCTCTGGTCTCTCATTTTTGCTTTCCCTTTCATCTCCTCTTGCTGCTCCTCCTGTCATGTGTGACTGCAGGCTGTGGTGTCTTCCTTCACCAGGCAGAGACCCCCAGTGCCTGCTCCCCATGCCCAGCCCTTGGCAAGCAGCAGCTCTTCCAAAACATAGGGAGAGAAAACCAAAAATAAAGGCAGATAGTCCTTCTCTGGAGGAACTCCCACAGGGTCCTAAAAGCTGTTAATTCTCCAAAGCATCCCTTTGACACAACATCTATGGGTCTACAAAACCCGTCCTTTGCCCCTGGTCTGCCAGGAGAAGGCTGTGCTTAAGGAGCCACCCACCCCACCTAATTGGCAATAATTAACACCCAGGCATGACAGCAAAGTTGGCACACCTCAGGGTTGTGATGGTTTGGGTTTGACCGAGTCCCCGGGTGAACTGGCTCTGCTTTGGGACTCTGGCACCCTGCTTTCAGGCACTACTTCTTCCTCCTTGTTCCTTGTGCCCCTGTCCAGATCTCACGACTCTTGGGCATTGTGCAAGCAGTGAGTGATGGGGATCAGCACGTTCTGCTCCAGCACGACAAATGAGGTTATTTTTTTCCCCAGCATTTCAGCTATAAATAATTGAGCATTTTAAAACTCCATTTCTGCCACAAGACTCTAGAGGGAAGGGTTCAGATCTGGTATACAGATATATTTTTAAGCAGTGAGAGATTGATTTGTGCTGCTCCTGCCCGGCTGACACCTGCATTCGGTCACCTCGGAAAGGCTCAGCCTGCTCCTGCAAAGAGGAAAAATTGCTGGTTCCTGAGCAGCCCTGCTGCACTACCTGTGCGTGGGGAGACAGAGGTGTTCCAGCCCTGCCAGTGGCACTTGGGAGATGCTGCTTCAGAGCAGCTGCAGGATTGTCTGCCTAGGGCACCCCAGAGCAGAGCAAATGCTGAGGGTGGCCAAAGCTGGAGTGGGGAAGGAGCCCTCTGCGGGGACCTGCCCATGGGAATGGACCCACATCCTCCAGGAATGGACCCACATCCCCCACGGTGGGCACAGAGCAGGCCCCACACACTGTTCAGGGTTTTTCCGTGTATTACGTGGCTGGTTTCCAGGGAGGAATAACAGCTCAGAGCCTCAAGGCCTTTTAACTGGCTCTTCCTGTTGTTGCTTTCTGAAAATAACAATAGTGGGAGGTTTATGTTCCTTCTCCTTTTTTCTTAATTCCATCCTTTCAGTGATGTTACAATTGCTTAAGTGGAGCTTTGCCTGATGCGATGTCAGAGTAAACTGTGTGGCAAAATTACAGCCAGCTGAATTAGCACTGTGTTTTGTGCTGTTCTCGAGCATTTGCAACAATTATTAATTTTCTAGCGCCTGCGTGGGTGGAGTGAAATCCTTCCACCAGCTCCCAATTCTCCAGTTCTCTCCACGCTTTGGATGGCACCCAGACCTGTCCAAAGTGCAGCACTGGCTCTTGGGGTGACCTGAAGTGCCTGACATCATGCCCTACCCCCAGCAAAGCCACCTGTGGGTACCACCAAAAAGCTGGAGAGCAGAAATATGCTAAAATTGCCAAGAGATTCCCAGAAAGATCCAGAAATATCTTCCTTCTTTTTATCTAATATGGCTATGCACACAAGATGAGGGAAAGCCTTCCTTTTGGGAAGCCAAGTCTCTCTGTTCTGCCCACGCCTTGAAGCCATGTAAATAAGCTGAGGCAGCTCATCGTCCCCAGACTAGAATTTCCTTGAATTTTCTTAAGCCACTGGACAGAGTGGGTTAAGCAGAGAAAGGACAGGAGAAGACACATGTATGTTCTCAAAAGAGAAAGTCAGGGCAAGGCTCCTGCTCCTTGCATTGTCACCAACACGCAGGCTGGATGGATCCTGACAGAGAGGTGAGGTGGAGTTTCACATTTCTACCTCTGTGTCAAGTGTGAAGAAATAAATCCTCTGGAGAGCTGAGGGCGATTGCTCAGAGCCTTGGGAAAGTCCCAGACATACCATGTAGGAGACATCACTGAACCCAGCAGGATGCTTCCAAGTCAGAGCTCTCTCTTCCTCCTTCACATAGGAAAGAGCAGAGATCAGCAGAAAAAAGTTGCTGGGTGTGATGTTCATGCTCTTGCTACAATACCACAGGAGGTGGGATTTTATCCTGGTTAAAAGAGATCCTGGTGAAGGGATTTATTCTTGTTTTGTTAGGAAATGCTGTCCCATCCTTCCCCTGCTCCAGGGTGCAGACACAGAGTGGCCACCTGCCCATGTGGACAAGCTCAAAGATGGGGAGGAAAAGTGGTTTTTCCTTGATGACTTTGCTCCCAGTAATCTCAGCTGCTATTTGTAAGGGCAGCAGATACCACAGCCTCAGACAAAAGTCTGCTTTTCCAGCAACGATGTCCCTTTTTATAATAAATGCTGCCAACTCCCAGAAGTGATAGCTCGCAAACAATCAGGGAGAGGACAACGGGAATGCTCTTTGAGGTGCTGTGCAGAATAGATCATCCACTGTACAGCAACAAATCAAATTTAGGGAGAAGGAATTTGGAAACAAATTACCAGCAAGATATTTCAAGCTGACAGCAATTTGGAGCAACTTAGGTCTATCTGGTAAGAACTGTATTCCTTTTATTTCCCTGTCAATAGCAGCTACCTTATAAGATTGGTTTCTCGTTGATAATTCTGTCTGGAACAGAAACTCCTGAGTACACTTAAGTTGATAACTCTCTCTTTGATCACATTTCAGTAGCAATGCTTTTCACCTTGATGACAGAATTTCTCCCTTTGGATGAAGTTTCCATGCCTAAAAAGCCACGTGTGTGTGGGATTTTCAGGCTCAGGGAGCTCTGGTGCACTGCAGAAGGCATGATCCTGGATTTGGGCTCAGGGCTGGGAATGGCAGGGATGTGAGCGTGGGGCAGGAGCTGCAGAGATTGGAGCACTCACCTGCTCTACCTCAGTTTCCCTGATCCTACAACAGCATAGAAACTGCTCGTAGGCGCCTGTCTTTATGGGAGAGGGATAACGAATATCTGCTACTGACACCTCCTCGGAAATGCTGAAACGTGAAGCATTAAGGGTGTTTCTCCAGAGCACCTTTGTGTACCTGGAGGAGCAGCACGGAACTCCACATGGCATGTGCGAGTTCACAGGAGCACACAGGGAAGGGAACACCAGGAATGGTGCAGCCACAGGCTCCTTGTGTCCCCACAGGCTGGCCCAAGCCCTGTCCCCGCCCTGGGATAGGGGGGCAGGTGCAGCCCAAGTGCAGTATGGCCAAAGACACGCTGGGCTGGAGGGCGGAGTGGGGACTGATCCCACCCTGCACCCGGGGAATGTGTGCTTCTCCAGCATTGACACAGCACTGAGCACTCACCTCGTGCTGACTTCGGTGCTCAATGTGTTAATTACGGAGGAAGGTCATTAATGTCCATCAGCAGGCGCGGAGAGGACAGGACTTGAAGGGAGGAATGTGTTGGGGGTAGACTGGAATGCAGCAGTGCTGACATGCCCGGAGCAGGAGAGACATAAAAAGAGTGCACTAGCCTGTAATTTCCCTGCAATTTCTCCTCGGAAAGTAATGAAAGTTTACGACTAGTCGTGGCAATGCCTGTGTCTCTCTTCCAGAAAGAGGTAGATAAAAATAGTTCAGAATCACACCGAGAAAAAGAGAAATTTGACATTCCTTTGAAAACTCCTTGTGGTCAAGTGTTCCCAGCCCACTTTGGCCAAGTACTTAGTAAGAGGGATGCCAGCTGTGGCTGACAGTCCTTTCGGTTGCCCTCATGCAAGCCAGGCCCTGCTCGTCTGCTGAGCAGAGTGATTGGACTTGTTTAATCTTTTGAAGTAGAAATGAAGGGATCTGTGCTGGTTCAGCAAAGCCCTGGCTCCCCTCGGGGGCTGTGTCAGCCTTGGGACAGGACGGCTCCTTGCTCCTGGTTTTCTCCATTGCCCCGCTTGCTGCTTGGGGCTGGTTTTTACCTTGCTGAAGCTTCACACCATCCTGCTGAGCTTTCAGGCAATGTGCAAGGGAATTTGGTGCTCCGGATGCAGGGTCAGGTGCTGTAAGTGTGGGATTTGTTTCCCCTGCTGGCTTCTGCTTTGTGTCTGACATTTGGGAATAACTTACTTATCAGGAGGCAGGAAAGCCTTGATGGTTTAAATTTGTAGTTTAAGTGGAGACCCTTTAACACCCCAAATTAAAATCACCCAGTACTTGTCTTGCACTGCATCCTCACGGATAACAAAAGCAATCTACAATGTTATTTACTCAAGCAGTGCCTTAGAAACTAAAATCTTTTTGTCTGTTCTCCATAGATATGAAATACTCAGTGATGTAACAGAGGCTGCATTTAAAATTAAGAACCTTTTTCCCCTGTGCCCTTGGCTAAGCTTGGACAGTCCCACCTCTACAGGAACCACATTTCAATGGTGCTGTACAGCCCTTAGTCTTTACAGCATTTTCGGATCTTTCCAGATGGAAAGTGCCGTAGAAATGTAAAACCTTATTAATTAAAGGCTGAAATAGATGCAGTGTGTGGAGGTCAGTGACTCATGCAGGAGGATTCTCAGGCTTCTGCTATGCATTGCCTCAGGGCGCTTTTTTGAATGTTCCCTTCTCCGGGGCTATGACAGTTTATTACACAAAGGCTGTGTGAACCTGGAGGTGAATGCAAACTACTCGGGCTAGGAACATCAACCAGTGAACCCAATTCATGCTGAGCCTTTTGGGATGGCATAATTTCTCCTCATTACAGTTTCTGCCTGTTTTTTCAGGCAGAACAGGCATGTGCTGTAGTGTGTGCAGGGATGCTGCTCTGTGCAGCAGCCCCTCTGCTCCTGGCCATGCTGGCATTATGGATTGCTTCTTTTTCTGGAGGCCCCAGGAGCATTTGATAGCAGGAAGAGAGTGTTTCAGTTAGGAGCCAGTGGCTTCTTGATTATGAGCTGGGACATGTTTCCAGTAGATGGTTTTCCTTGGAGAGGGTGGCAGTGACAGTGAGCACAGCCCTAGCACAAGGAGCACAGTGGCTGCAGCTCCCAGAGGCACTGAAGGATGAATTGGGTGTGATGCCTGGGCTGCGAGCAATGCCAAGGAGACCCAGTGTCACTGCAGGTGTGCTGGTAAATCCCTTCTCCTGGCTGAGGCTCATTTCACCAAGGTGGGTGTTGTAGTGACACCTCAGGTTGTGTAGCTGCAGTCCCCTCAAAAGCACCACCTACTAGCATTTCCAGAGTCCCCAGGCATGCATCGCCCCAGGACATTGGAATTTGATTTCTGGCTCTGCAGATGTCATTCCTAACTGGATATTGTGAGACAATCTTAGTTCTTTATGTATCTGACCCCTGAAAAGGAATGGTGATGCCCTCAGCTGCATGGAATGCTGAGATGAACACTGAGGAACCCCCAGGAGTGGATGCCATAGCACACATGACATATTTGTGCCAGACCCTCATATTGTCACTTTGCTACATTGCTGACTTCATCAGAGCCCCCAGTCCTCAAGGGAGGCTGCATTTTGGGGTGACCCCATAGTGAAGCTCACTGGCTGCGAGGTCCCTGCCCTGCTCCTGGCCCCTCGCTGGCAGCCCAGGGACAGCGAGGTGACAGGGCTGTGCCCGGTGGCTGCTGCTCCGCAGTGGCACAGCTGGTGGCACAGCATGGCTGCCCCGGGGCTGTCCCCACCGCCCAGCATGACATCAGCCTGCAGATAGCCTCGAGCCGCTGGTATTTGAACCCAAAGATTCCTTTAGAGGATTTTTAGGTTTTCCTCTCTCTATTGGTTCCTGCTGCCCATTCAGCGTCTCTGGTAGGAACTTCAGCTTGTCATTACAACATTCTATATATTTTCCTCATTCTTTTTATTTCCTTCCTTCTCTCATTCCTCTCAATCCTCTCACTACCATCTCCTGACCCAGTAGTCCTGTCTCTGAAACTGAAGTGAGAGGTGCAATGCTTACTTCTCACAAATAACAAAACTAAACCACTTTAAAAACCCCAAACAAAACAAAACCCAAAACCACAGAGACCAAACATTTTGAAATGGGCACAAATGGATACATGGAGCAACTACTTCACTTCAACAATGTTGTTACAGAAATAGAAAATCCAGTTCCAACTGAAGCACATAATTCAGACCCCGTGTACACGGGGACTGGCAGACAGTGTAGCTACAGTAAACAAGCCCCTTCCTACACAGACCCACCCCAGGATTTAACAGATAGTGCAGCTTCCCTGATGTGGCTACAGCCACACGGTGTCTTCAGGTGGCCCTGGCCAGGGATTGTCTTGTGCACACACCTGAGGAACAGGGACAGGCTGCCAGGAGCACGCAGCCACCAGCCCTGCTCTGCTCTGCTGCACCTTAGATCTCCTCATGGCGTGAGACTGAAAGCTTTTGTTGGTTTCATACACAGAACCTCTCCACAGCATCAGTGTGGCTGCCACACCTCCCTCTCCCTGTCCTACCTTGGGTTTTCACCCAGCGAGAAAGGGCAAGAAAAACATTTAAAAACCACCAGGAAAATGGGATTATAAAACCACAAACACCGTTGCAGGAAGATTTGAGGTCAAGCAGCAGACTTGTAATTCATTTCAGAAAATGCATTAGATTTCTAGCTGCCAATGCCATGGACTGGATGGGAGCCGTGAGCTACTGTTGCTGGGTGCCTGTCTGAACCAACCCCCTGCATTTTAGTCTTGTTGACAGAGCCCAGTGCTGTGATTCAGAGAGAGCTGTTAATTAAGAGACAAAGTCCAATCTCAAGCTAGCTGGCTCTATTTTTACATAATTTTATTTTTTGTTTGCTGAGCCTTTTAACTCGCTCCATGAACCAACAGAGCTGCCAGCTGATCTCCTACTTCTCCTTTTGCTTTTCAGTGGTGCAGTGCAGAATGTGTGATTCGCCACAACTCCAGGCCTTCCACTTTTGAGTCTGTAGGTTTAAAAAGGAATTTTTTTTTTTAATCTGACATTTTGTCCTGAAAGGATGTGAGGCACACAGAACTGCCAAATGTGGAAGCCACCACAGGAGGCCAAGACATGATATTAAAAGGAGTAATGAAAGAAAGCAAGCTATTGAAGTGTAAACTCAATTTTTGCTGAGAGTATGCTACAGATGAGAAATGAGTAGTTTGAATCTCTGGCGCAACTGACACCAAATGTTAATGGTTTGGTATAAGCAGGAAATACAAAGAATTTTTAAAAATCTGTTTTCCCTGTGTTTCCATAGGAGTCTGTTTGTTAAGGCACTGGAGACCATGTATATTTTTAATAACCTGTATCTCGGTCAGTATCTTAATTATGGATCTCATGTTCTTTAGATTAATTTCACTCACTGACAAGGCTGGGCTCTTGATCCCTATTTTTTTACTGGATTATAAAACATATTACAAAACAAGTACTCTGCTTACTTCCTTGTCTTGGATTAAACCTGCAGGAAGGAAAAATGCAATGTAATTCGCTGCAGGACACTGTGTTGCTGCAGGAAAGGCTTGTAGGAATATGGCAAAGATGGGAAACACAGCTCTGCAAATCTCATCGAACCAGGACCTGGAGGAAAGTGATGGTCCTGATCATGGAATGGTGACCTGTGCTGTGACACTGACCTGGGGCCAACCCCCTTAGCTTTATTACGTACCTTGAATTAATGTGGTACCCTGAATAAATCTTCCTTGTAGGTTATTCAGTCTCTCTATTTTTTTTGCTTAATAACAAAGGATGGAGTGTGTAGATTCAGGTATCTCAGAAGTGCTGGCAAATGAGTCATGAAATGTATTAAATTTATTCAGTTGTCTTTACAACCCAGTACAAGTGTAAGTTCTGTGGAGAGATTTGTATTAAAGCCCATCTCAAAACACACCACGGAAAGTCCCAGAGTAATTTGTTACAGGGTGAAAACAATCGCTCTCCCACAAGAGGCTCACTGAGACTTTTCAAAGAAAACTTTGAAACAAATTACTGCATGCAGACAAGTTTCTCCAGCCGCAGAATTACCTCTGCAGGTCAAGGTCAGGTTCCCAAAACCTCCCTGTCTTCTTAGAGGGGCTCTGGTGGCCCCCTTGTACCCCGGGTGTTCCTCTCACCTGTAGTCTTGTTATTACAGACATCTGGATAAAAACAAGGCTTCTCCTAAAAGCAGCAGCTCTCAGGAAAGTGAAACTATCTGGGTTTTCAAAACGCCAATTCACAAAGCCAAGGGGAATCCAGCTATAACTTTTCCTCTGTCTCCTTCAAATCCCACCAAACATCACCTCCTCTCTCTCCAAAGGTTCTTGGTGTCCTGCACTTCCTCAGGAGAACAAGGCGAGATTTTGACCTCGAATTTGTTGATTGTACCTCAAAAGTGGCGTCCTGAGAACCTGGGCTGGGGACGGCCGGCGGAGGGCTGTGAGGGGAGGCAGCGCCTCGGCCTGCGGAGCGAGCCGAGAGCCAGGGAGCTTTGCGAGGCTCCGCTCCGGGGGGCAGGGGGCTTGTAGGGTCCCTACCCCGGGGTGAGGGGGTCCCCAGCCCGGGGTGAGGGGGGTTCCCTGCCGGGGTGAGGGGGTCCCGTCCCACCCCGCCCTGCCCTGCCCTGCCCTGCCCTGCCCTGCCGTCCCATGCCGTCCCTCACCTGCGGGCGGGCGGTGCCGGGAAGGGCGCGGGGGCGGCGCGGCGGGCGGTGCCGGGAAGAGCGGCCGGGCCGGGCGGGAGGCGCCGGAAGAGCCCATTTCCTCCGCGGGACGGGACAAAGCGCGGGGCCGGAGCGCAGCCAGGGCGGTCACCACCACCCAGCCCAGCCTCTGCCCCCGGTAAAGTTGCGGCTCTCACACTTGGAAACTTTTGGGCGGCGGGCCGGGCCGGGCCCTGCGGCCCGCGGCGCTCGGGAGGGACGCGGGGCTGGGGCGGGGAGCGGAGGACGGGAGCGGAGCGGGCCGCGCCGGGGCGGGAGCCGGGCCCGGCCTGGGGAGGCCGCGCCGGGCCGGGGCGGCGGGGCCCGTGTTGGGAGCGGGGCGGGAGCGGTGTTTGGGGCCGCCGAGCGCGTTTCGGCGCGGAGAAGCGCGGCCGGGCCGGCTCCCGGCGAAGTTTCGGTGCGGCGGGGCGGCGTCAGGCCCCTCCCCGCGCTGCCGGGGCCGCCCCGGCGCCGCTCCCCGGCTGCGGGCAGGGCCGGGCACCGCCGGGAGCCCCCGGGAGAGCCCCGTGCCTTTCGGAGCCTCGGTGTGTCCGGGCGGCGCTGCCGGGGCCGCAGCGAGCTCTCCCTGCCGCCCCGGTCGCGGTGCCGATCCCCACACGACCAGCCGGGCACACCCCGCGCCTCCGCCTGGCTCCGCCACGTTTTGTGACACCCGCCCCACATCCACTCCCGGGCCGGAAGGCGAGAGCCTCTCCTTCGCTGACAGAAAGTTTCGGGCTACTTTTCACGGACAAAAAGTAGGGAGAGCGTGTCAGTTGCCGGGTTGTGTGCGACCCTGTGTCTGCTGCCGGTGCCCGTGGGCTCTCTGGGCAGCCAGGGTCACCCGGCTTGTATTCATTGTTCTTGCCAGTTCGAAACACGTGAAGTCTTACATGCCGAAAGTTTGCAGGAAAGTGTGTGTTTCTGCTATATTCAGTGAGGAATTAGATGTGATCAAGGCACGCCTCCCTGCCCGTGTGCCCTTAGCCCGCCAGCCCTGCCCAGGCGGTGTTTTCTGGCGAGGGTCATCGATCGCTCCCTCGCCCAGCTGGGCTATGAGCCCCATGACCGTGTGCTCATCCCAGCTTTTGGAATTATGACTCCAGGCGTGTCTGGGTTATCTGTATTGAACTAGTCTGGGAGCTCTTTGCTGCCCTTCCCCCTTCGTTTGTCTTTGTCTATTGTTATTTTGGGATGGGAGTTGTGCACAAGGTGTTTTCTGGGTGCTTCAGTTACTTGTGCTTGAGTTCCTGGTTTCCTGTGGTTTTCCTGCACTGGGATAAGGGAGGTGGGGGGAGAGGCTGTACTCCTCAGTCCTGCTGACTGTACCAGGCTCTCAGTGCTTTCAAACCAGCTAAAGGCTCTGGGGTTGTTTATTTCAGTTGCTGGGCTGCTTTGTAGGCAGGATTGTGTTGATGAAGGTGAAAGCACAGCTCATTTTACGCTAGGTGCAGTCTTTGCTCTGTCTTGGGGCACCAAGGCCACGTTAAGTGTTTTCTTGTACTTATTTCACCCTTCTCAATCGAAACATTTTGTTTAAAAGGGCATACTTTGATGTTGAGTCACTGTTTTTCATTTACAGAGAAACAGTTTCTAAAACATCACAGAAATTATTTTTTGCCTTTTCTCAGCAGAAACAGACAAAGGTTTATTAGGCTTTGTTTTTAGAAAGGCTTTGCCCTAACCTTTTCCATAACAAACAATGTGCCTTCAGACTTGAGGGTTTTTTCAGCCAGCTCTAATAATAGGCCTCTGCATTGGAGATTAAAAGTTTACACAAGGTGGCCGGGGGGAGAGCAGTGGGCAGAGATTAGAAATCCCGTGCTCAAATCGATGCTTTAAAATACAAATGTAAATACTTTCCTCACAATGAATTTTTAAGTTTTGAAACATCAGCATTTCTGTGCTGACATGTGTAAGGACAGGCATTAATGTGCAGCTTCTTCATAGGGCTTCTGTTGGTCTGCTAAAGTTAACTGGGAGATGTAATAGAAAAGTAATTTGTGTTTTTTCAGTAGCATGAATATCTTCCTTCTGCAGCTGTAAGATCGAGAAAGTGATCTTGCAAAGGAATCCACATTAGTAGAAATGTTTATGAGCTGGAAATACACTTTAGTGGGACTTCAGCCCTGCTGAATTTACATCTGCTGTTACTATTTGATTTCTAAATGACCTTTCTTATGCAGAGAATTAGTTAAGATCACAAAAAAACAGTTAGCAGCCAAACCAGCTTGCTCATCATAGGTGGACAGTGGGGCTGGCTGGGAGCGAGGGCCCATGTGGCCATGGTGTTTCTGGTCAAGGACTTGCTGGGTTCTGTTTTACTGGCGTCTCTCAGCTTTGCTGGACACCAAAGGAAACATGAATAAACGAGGACTGAGTATCATTTTGTTAGGACAGTGGCATATGAGACAGGCACTCAACATAATGATGAATCACAGACTGGTTTGGGTTGAAAGGGACCTTAAAGCTCATCTGGTTCCACTCCCCTGCCATGGGCAGGGACACCTTCCTGCCCAAACCCTGCACCTGCTCTAAACCCTGTCCAGCCTGGCCTTGAATGCTTCCAGGGATGGGGCTTCCTGCCATTGTGCCTTAACTGGCCATCACTCAAAATCTTTTGCTGCAGAACTTCAGTGTATATGACCTTGAGGAACAGGATCCGTTATTGCTCTGGGAATTCACCCGAACTGTTTCACAGCTAATCTGGAATAGCTCCAGTCAGTGAGTTTATAGCTCGTGCATTGGTTAAACAGTGTTGCAGCTTTAGAGAAAGTGCAGATGTTTGATAATTACTACTTTTAACTCCATACTATTTTAATCCAGCAAATGAGATTTAAAATAGAGCTACCACAAAATTGTATGCCAGCACCCTCACTGGATGAGTTCCTCTGGAACGCCGAGCACTGAGAGTGGCCTGCTGTGTCATGAAGCAGAACTGGGTGGAAATGGATTTATTGAGGCTAAGGAGTTGCAGGAGGAATGCAGTCACTGCAGCTGGAAGTGGGATGGTTCTTTTTGAATGACTGAGACTCCTTATCTGCCAGTCAGGGTGAGAATGGGTGTAACTGTGATTCCTGGTGTGCAGAAGGTTAGTCCAGACTCTTCTATTGGCGAATCTGATACTTAAACATGATTCATAATTCCTCGTGACTGATGGATTTAAAGAGCCAGCTACCTTTTCTCTCAATATTATTACATATTTTTCCTTGTTAATCCCGGATGTACCACAGAAAACATCTGTTAGTCCTTTGATATGTGTTTATAAATATCTCTGGTGAAATCAGAGGAGTAGTAACCTCTTTTCCCCATGCTTTGTGAAGTGATAGAAATTATTAAATACTGAGATCTAAACTAATGTAGTTTGTAAAGGGAAAGTCTCCCCCACTCTATTGACATTCCTGTCTTGTTATAATTTCTCTAATTTACAAGACAGCTACTTATTAATCAGTTAGACTCCCAAGAGCCTCTTCTGAAAGGCTTTCAATTCAGGGACCTATGCCTGTATCTTGGGCTTGTACAAAGCAGTGTGGGCAGCAGGTTGAGGGCAGGGATTCTCTCCCTCCACTCAGGTGAGACCCCAGAGACCTGCAGAGCTGCCGCAGCCCTGGGCCAGCACAGGAGGGACCTGGAGCTGCTGGAGAGAGTCCAGAGGAGGCACCAGGATGAGCAGAGGGATGGAGCAGCTGTGCAGGAGGGAGGAAAGGCTGGGAGAATATGGATTGTTCAGCCTGGAGACAGGGAGGCTCTGTGGAGATCTTAGAGCCCCTTCCAGGGCCTAAAGGGACTCCAAGAGAGCTGGAGAGGGACGTGGGACAATGTCCTGTAGAAACAGGACAAGGGAGAATGGCTTCCCACTGCCAGAGGGCAGGGTTAGGTGGGATACTGAGAAAAAGTTTTCACTGTGAGGGTGGGCAGGCCCTGGCACAGGGTGCCCAGAGAAGCTGTGGCTGCCCCTGGATCCCTGGCAGTGTCCAAGGCCAGGTTGGAGTACCCTGGGATAGTGGAAGGTGTCCCTGCCCATGGCAGAGGGTGGAATGAGATGAGCTTTAAGGTCCCTCCTGACCCTAACCAGTCTCTGATAAATTCAGGGATGGAAAAAGTAAACCTGAGGACAGCTGTAGCTAAAGGAATAACCATTACCAAGGTAGAGAGGGGAACAGTGCCCATGAAACCGAGCTGGATGCCAGTTGGTTCTCGGGCAGCTGTGTTTTAATTTGTTACAGCCCAAGAGTGAGTGAAACTGCTGGCAGTGAGGGGCTTGAGAACCAAGTAGGCAGGGAGCTGGCCCTAGTGTGGCAGGTAGGATTGTCCTGGGCGTAATATGAGATCCTAAGTGTTCTGTTTTTCCCAAAGAACGCTCAGTTTCTAAGCAGTCAGTGCCCTGTTATGGAATAGATCTGCATATGACTATATGCTTAAGGAGAATTTCTGTGTGGAGCTGACGTTAGGGAGCAAATGAGATATTGGTGCAAGTTAGGGCAGAAGAAGCTGTAAACCCACTGGTGCACCCTGTTCTGGAGTAGCCTTTAACAGCTACTTCAAGGAAGAGGCTGAAACTAATGAGCTTGTGAGTAGGTGCTGAAGGAGCAGGAGAGGAAAAAATTACCTTCTTTTTTTTTACTTGGAGGTTAACTGAAGGAATTAAGGGGAAAGTGTAGGCCACACAGTTCTGTCATTGCTGTTATTCAGTTGAAGGTCAAGAGGACATTTAGGTAAATACTAAATTTGTGGCTTTTCATTAAAGTCAGTAAGAGTCAATGCTATCAGGAACATGTGGCCTTGTTAGAATGTGTGATTTTTCATGCTTCCCCTTCCACTGCTGTTCCCACTCCCCAAGGGCTCAGAATTTTCATTCACTTTATTCTGGGCACCTGTGGAGGTGATATCTATGCAGATCTAAGGCTCTAAGGGGGAGATTCTCCTTTCTATATCTTTCTCTGGTTGATATAACCTGAACACAGAAGATCCACTTAAATAAATGGTCTGCACAAGGGCTGCACTAGCAATGTAGCTTTACAGAGCCACAAAGGTCAGTTGAATTTTTCATGTAAACAGGGCTGAGCTGTGTGCCTATAAAACGGTGTTTAACCTGCGTAACACCGAGCAGGTCAGTATTCATCTTAGCAAAGTGCTCTTGAGATCTCCAGCTGAAGCTGTAGGTGGGTAAATGTTTTTTTTAATTGACTGGAATATTGAATTCAGAGGCAGCGTTGTTGAACAGCAGAGGACAGAGCTGTGGTATGCTCAGAAGCAAGAAGGTGAAAGTGGGTGTGAGTGCAACTAATCAAGATGTACAAGCTGCCAGTTTTTGCCCTCTTTCTTGCAAGTATGTCCTTGTAATGTGTACTTGTAAAACTAATCTCTTTTAGCATGACTTAAAGACCTAGAGTCTTGCTGTTCAGTGTTGAAGAGTTATTCCTGGTCTTGGATAATTCATGATGGGCTCTGGACATGTGTGCAAATGACACATCTTGTAATTACTTCACTTGCAAACCATACAGTTTATTCCAACGCGTGATGTCCAGGTGTTTTGGAGTTTAAGCATCCTGCAACTTACATTATTTATTCGTTTAAAAGGTGAGAAGTTGAACAATGAACTGTAAGCGGTGGACAGAGGGCTTGATGTGTTCTGATTGCTATAGCTGAGAGGTCTGTCCTGTTGTGACCGTGATCATGAGGTTTTGGTTATACTGGTCCCATCAACTTTTTATTAGTCTAGCCCTTTTCTGAGGCCCTAAATTACAAGCCCGTCACCTGGTCTTGGCTGAGCTGACTGAAGGAGGAAATAAAGCAGGAGCTCTGCTTGTTGCACTGTTGAGTAGTATCCTTTGTCTCCTTTGATGCCTTTGTGGTGTGATGGATGCTCTAGGATGGTGTTTGGTGTCTCCTTCTGCTTCTCTGGTCGTAGTTATCACTTTTCTTTTTACTAATCCCTACAATCATTTGTCATCATTTATCTTCCCTTCCTCATGTTCTCCCCCACCTTTTTCCTGGGTGGTGGCAGTCTGTAAAGTCATCCCTAAAAGGGAAAGCAAGAGGCAGGCAGTAAAACAAGCAATAAAAACCATGAGAGAAGAGCAAACAAGTAGCATTGCTGGACCTTAGCAGACAACCCCAGGGAAGCAGTGTAGGAGCTTCCTGAGGCAGGAGTTGGAGCCTGGACTGACTCTGTTCTGCAGATATGCCCAGTGGCCACAGTGGCCAGTGCCCAGTGCTGGCAGGAGCCCACGTGGCTGCTGGCTCTGACAGTCCTGGCTGCAGGTGCAGAGCAGCTCTCCCATCACCGCATTCAGCTGATGACTTCGTATCTTTTGAATTAGAAACCATGTGAGGCAAACGACTTCATACAAGCTACAAGTAAAATGAAAGATATGGAATATTTTCTGAGTGAAAAGCGGGAGTCTGGTTTGGCTCTGTGAGAAGCTCTGGAGTAGTTTAAATTTTGGTACAAAGTATGGCTTTGTAGTTCCTGCCACTTCCACTCTTTGGAAGATGTGTTTAATTAGAAATGACTGCCATTGCAGCTGGAAACACATTTCCTGAGTAATATTAAACAGTGCATTCTGAAAGTGGAGATGTAGGGAAGGCCTTTTGGACAGTGGGCACAGCCTGTGTTTGTTACTCCATGACACTTCCATTGGAGGTGGAGTCCTCAATCACAATCCTTCTACTTTGTATGGGTACAAAGAGGAGTGCAGTAGGATTGTGAGAGTGTTTTGGGAGTTTTTTCCCTCTCTCCTAGCTGGGGGTTAGGGAGAAAAAGTAATTACATAAAATCCAATAAGAGTAGCACAAAAAGTAAAAAACGCTAGAGGGTTGATTTGTAACAAAACAGAATAATGCAGATTAGTTGTGCAGGGTTCAAAGCTTATAACCTCAAGGAAAAAAGTTAATTTCTGGTCTTTATGCATCAGTACTTTAGTGTCAGGTGTTCTAAACTGGTTTACTTAGTTTACAGAATTGGTTAAGACAATTTGAATATGAGTATTTGATTAACAGAATATTACTGTGGGCCTAGGGAAAAGTCAATGGCTGTTGGTGAAAGATGCAGTGTTCAGCAGAACCAAAGGCAAAGCGCTGGTGCAGAGCCAATGGAACAGGATTTTTTAGCTCATCTGGTTTTTGTTCTGTATGTTTGTCATGTTTCCTGTTCCTGGGGCTGAAAAGAAGGGGTGGAGAGAGAAAAATATGTCTTTAATCAGATGTAAGTTGGTTTCCACTTAGTAAATGGCTGTGTTAGTACATTAAAATCTCTTTTTTTCTTTCCAGCAAGACCATCCAAACAGTGACTCCTTTTGCTCAAACCTGGTTCCTTCCTGTTGCTTTTATGGAATGTGGGTGGGACAGTGGCATTCTTTTTTAAACAGAAGTTGCTTTAATTGGTCATCTATATGTGAAGGCAGTGACTCCAGAGGATTCCTGTCCAGGCAGATCATAGTTAGCTCTGACTCTCCTGCACTGTGGTGCACCCTTAGCGAGTTGGTGCTTGACAGAAGGTGGTTATGGCTGTGCAGGAACTCTGGGAAGCATCCCAAAATTCATCACACCACTGTGTTTTTATTATTACTTGCTTTGCTCTTGTGGAGAAGCTGCAAAGTTCTCATCAGTCAGTGGCTCTGTGTTCCCAGTATGTGCAGCCTTGAGGAGATGGAGTGCCAGAGCATCCTACCTTAGTGCAGTCACTGAAAGATGCTTAACTCCTCCAAACCACGCTTGTGCATCTCATTCATGTTCTCTTTCTTCTGGGGTTTGTTTTTGTGAATTCCCTCCTTCCCCCTTCCAAACTCACGGTGTGTGTTGGTGGAGCTGCAAGTTGAGAGTTGTCTGAGGGCGTGTGGTGATGGTGCAATTCTTCCTGTGAGAGTAACTCATTGTTTATAGCTGAGAGATGTTGCTGAAGGTTGCCCTGAGCATAAAGTGGAAATCTCGGCCTCATCACCTGTGGGGTTTGTTACTTTTTTCTTTAAAAAATAACTGCTTTGTAATTTTTAGCTAAGACTGACAAGAGCGTTCCTGAATCAAAGAGGAGGACTGAAAAAGACTTCTGAAGGAGTTTTTGTAGGAAACTTAGAAAACATTTTACTTTGAAGAGTCTTCACACTCACGTTCTCCTTTGCTTCAGTGGGTGCTTCTAGTAGGTGTTGCAAAAGGAGAAAACTACAGAAAACTTCTTCCATTCTTAAAACATAAAAGTTTTTGTTGCATAGTCCTTAGCTGCTGCTATGCTGAGCATGCTGCTGAGAAAGATATGATATTTAGTCTCTGTTAATACAAGGTTGTCCATTTGCTCCAAGTTTAAGCAAATTTTTATCTACCCCCTAATTACAGGGAGTCTCTTTTTTCAAAACACATGTGTTGGCTCCAACAGCTCCAGTGGTTGTGTACTTCTGACTGTTTTAAATTGCTAATGAAGGTCTAGATTTCAAAGATGTGGTCAGCTAAAAGCACTGAAGGGTATTGCATAACAACGTATCAATTTAGGGATGAAAATGCAGTTTGAGTGGGGTCAGATTCTGGTTATTTCTGACTCTTTAGCATAAACAGCACTTTTTATTGCAGGTTGAGTGCTGAAGGAGATCAGAACAAAAATTCCCAGGTTTTCTTTTCCTTTTATTGCCAGCCATCAGTGAATTTTTGCAAGCTAAGCAAGAATCAGTTTTGCAGCCCAGGCAAATTCTTCTGCCAACTGATAAAGTGGACTAATTTATAGCAACCTTTTTCTTACTTAACATAGAGTTGTGGCAAAAATTAACTTGTTAAAAGGTTGCCCCTTCTTGCATTCATTGTTAACTTAAGTTTGGTAATTGGAACCTGTGCTGGCATAGTTTGGGGTTTGAAGAGCCATGCTCTGAAGCCACAGCCTAGTTATTATATCTGCACTGACTGCGTCCCGAGGGTCTGAAATGTGTTCTGTGGTTCAGAGAGTGCCAGAAAGCTGTTCTCTAATGCTTTCTCTATGATTTTAGGGAAGCTTCACAGAGTTTTCTGCCTCGAGAGTGGAAGGAGACCTTGAGGTTGGAAGGGCTCTTGGTAGTTGAATTCAAGTGGTCCAGCAGATGCCTGAGCTCTAACATCCTGTCTCCAGGCTGAGTCCCCTTGTGTTTCAGAGTGTGAACCTACAGTCTGAGCCTCCAGCTTCAGTGTAAGAGATGTGGCTGAGCAGGGGCTGGGTTTGGGAGGTAGTAGTTGCCATCACTGCAGGGATAAGCTCATGAGAGATGTTGCTGTTTGCTTAAGATGCAGGTGTGATGTCCTTGTGCACAGCTTGTGCAGTCCTGACCCACAGAACAGCAAAATACAGCAGTTACCAATCTGGTGGTTACTTGTTCTGATATGGGAAGTTATCTTTCATCGTGTTGGTGTAGATCTTCAGCATAAAACGCACAAACATCCCCGTGAAGGCAGAGTTAGTGGTTATTATTAATAACAGTAATAGCTTGCTGTTCGAGATACATTTTTTCTTTTTGCCGAATACAAAGCCTTGCTAGAATATAAAAATGAATCTTAGTTATAGAGGAGATTCTCTCTTTTAGAAAAAGAATGTGTGTCTTCTAAAGCACTCTTGATAACCTGTCAATTTTCCTTATGGAGCTGGAATCATGCATGAGCTCTGGAAACTGAAAACTGCAGAAATAAATTGGAAGTTTGTTGGGACATATCAGGCTATCCATCTGAACAGTTAAGTGGGTATAAGCCTGAGTTTGGTTCCTGTATTCTTTCAGGGTATCATCCATGAACTGGAGCCTTAGTGTGACATAAATGAGTCACTAATTGCTTGTGCTGGCTGTGATTTGTCTTCCATGCACCTCCTTTTTAGCTCCTTTGAGGTAAAATAATTCTGTCAAAAAGGAAATGATCAGAGCTGAACACTTACATAACTGGAGGCAAGAAGATGCTGTTGGCACCAGCATCTCCCAAGAAAACATCATATTTGCCATTGTGAAACCTCTGCTGAGGTCCCAGGACCAGCACAGTGAAGCTGCTTGTGCAGAGCGTGCCTTCATCCCCTCGGTGACAGCTAGACCTGAGTGAAAGAGTGAAAACCTGTTGTGACAGAGCACCTTCCTGATTTTGACTGCAAATGAGTCGCTCGAATCCACAGCATGGTGACAGTTTGGAAGCTGCTAGGAGATAGCACAGACTGCTTGGGGGAGAGTGAGGCGCCTTAATCTGGTGATGTGCCCTGTGCCCACTCCCGTGTGATGGTGTGTGGGCTGGGCTGTGCTGCCACAGGGGACAGGTGAGGGGCTCCCTGTGGCTGCTGGCTCTGCCGGGAGACAACACCCACGCCGGAGAGAAAACAGAGTTAGGAGTTTCATGGATTTTTGTAGGGACATTAAATTAGGTTTCATCTCTCAACTCAGTAGCAAGGTTTAAACGAGTGGAGAAGTTGAGAAGCATTTGTTTGTTACTGGCTGTATAAGGCTGTCTAATGAGCTGTTTCAGATGCCTCTCTGTGGGTCTTCTTCACAAGAGCAGCAGAGAAAAACTTACAAAAGGAGATGAAGAGACCTGGAACTGGAATGGCACTGGTGAGAAACAGGCTTATCTGAACCTGAATGTCATATTTTTCTTGGGTGGTTACTGCAGTTTGTGGGGAAAAAAACAAGCTAAAACATGTAGTAAAGTTGAATATACTTGACTGGCAGGAAATTCCACCAAGGAAAACATGGTAATTGATCTCTGCAGAAGTTTATTTGATTTTGTGAAGTTATTTCCTATATATGTTTCCATGTTTTGTATAGATATCACACTTGAAAGTTTTGTAAAATTGTATTCAATGAAAACCAAGAGTTTGGGATGAGGCAGAGATGGTCTTGTCTTGACACCAAGCTGGACATGGCCAGTATATCTACTCACACCTCAGAACTTGGAGGCATTCCAGAGTTTAATAATACAGACACAGCCAATACATCCTACCTTTACCACCAAGACCTGAGTCTCATAATACAGCTTCAACTCAAACTCATCTTGTACATACAAATATGAGCTTTGCCACAATGTGTGACATCTGAGTTTGTATTAATATTTCAGCCTGTGAAATTCTAACAGTAAGGATTTCCAGTGAGGTACTACCTGCATGGCATTTATGGGGGGGAAGGGGGAGAGGATTTGGTAGCTGAGCAGACGAAATGTAAAGTTGAAGGCTATGTTAGAAGAGGGTGACTGTTTTTAGTTATATATACTTGATGTTAAATAAAAACAGCTTAAATAAAACCTGCTTAAATCCTCCTTGAAAAGCATCACATATACCAAACATCCTTGACTCGCAGCTATTTGGCTGCCGAGTGTTGCTTTATTTGTGGAACAGGGCAGACAAATTAATTTGGAGACTGTGAAAGGAAAGAATGAAACTTTTTATTTTATGGATGCTTCTAGTTATATGAAAACCAGTTTTGAATTGTCAGTGGGGCATGATGAAGCCCCAGCATGTGAGCTGAGTTTTATTGAAGTGTGCCTTAATCTTTTTGAAACAGAACTGTTCAGAAGGTTTGCATTAATGGTGTGTTCCTGAAGATCTTTGTCTGCTCTCGTCTGCCACCTTCAGCAGGGGTAAAGGATCCCTGCTGGTTGTCAGGTGGGTTGGGTGTTTGGGTAACAAGCCAAACAAAAGCATTCCCTTGGGAGCAGGGGGTCTGGTTCATTTTCTGTCTGGAAGATGAAGCTGGGTTGTTGTGTCATGAATCCTACCATGTTCCCTCCTCATGAACTGCTTGGTAGAGTAAGGACTATTCTCATTACGTGGTACAAAATATCTAAAGTCAGTCTGGAAGCATGGTAGGAGACCAGATTATAATTCAAAATGAGTGAGACTACTTAAAGAAATATGAGAGAAAGAAGCTGAAAAAACCTGCAGTGAAGCACCTCTTACTGCACCTGGGTATATCAGCCCCACAGAATGGGGAACAGCTGAGGAGCAGCAGGAAGTTTGTTCCAATGGAACCTCCCAGGTATAAAATGTTCTTGTCCCATGTTCTATGTTAGGTATTTTGGACAGCACAATGCTGGAATTCAGCATGTGGTCTATTGTGCCTGGCCAGGTCAGCTCCTCTCTGTGCCAGTCAGACTGTTCCTTGAATACCAGCTTCCCTGGGAAAAACCAAGATCACTGAGTGCAGCTTTTAGAAAGCAGCCTGGCAGGAGAGTTAAAATGTGAAGAGTGACAGCAGATGTCAGGTTAAAGACTCTTCAGGCAGCACAAGGTGGTGGGACTGAAGCACAGGGCTGTGTTTTTTTTTTTTTTTTTTTCTGTGTAACCCAAAGAGATTTCCTGTTGCCCAGAGGTAGGATGGCTGCAGGATGATTTGGTAGAGGGCAGGTGGAAAGGCTCCACCCTGAGATAGAGCCAGCAGTGCCTTCAGGTGATGTGGGAGTGCAGCCTGGAAAAACAGGACCACGAGCACTTAGGCTGTTTTGTGATTCATCGGGGTGCAAAGCTCACTGTTAAAACTGTGCTCTTTCATGGGCTTTTGGAAAAACCTTGGGGGCTTTTGGAAAAACCTTGGGTGCTTTCAGGGCACTTCTGCAAAGCAGCTGCAGAGCTTCATTCCTCTGCTTGCCAGCATCTAGAAATTATTTGCATGCCAGTATTATGGAAGTAGGTATCTGAAATTGTTCTTAAAACCTTGAATTACCAGTTTTTGAAAACACTCAGGCCTTCAGTTGTGGCTTTTGGCAAGAGCACTGTGGACATATCACCCTTTTGCTGTGTTCCTGGCAGGGCAGCCCCTGTACTGGGGAGTGGAAGTGCAGCCCCAGCAGCTCAGACATCCCTCTGCTCATCCTTCTCTCCAAGCAGGCCTGGGGTCTGGCCTGGGGGGCATTTCAGAAGCAGAGTTCATCTCAGTGCTGCTCTCTCCCTGTGCAGTCCCACCTCCTCCATCAGAACAGTAACCTGGGAAGGGAATTTTTAGTTACCAGCTTACTGAGACTGAGCTCCGTGCAGTGGCTCACTCATCAGGCCTGTGCCAGCATGGGTCTGTTTGGGGCAGGGAGATGAGCAGTAGGGTGGCAACAGTGGTTGGTTGAAGCAGAATGGAGACCTGTCCTTCATTTTTAGCTGTAGATGAGATCTTTCATGTTTGTAGAAAGCTGGAGAGAGTTGTCCAGGGATGGCTATGCTCGCAGATTTTTGGCTGGAACAGAGCTCTGAAAGTGGCTTCTTTAAAGTCCTGTGCTTCCCCTGCCCTCATGTCCTTGCAAAGGCACTAAACCCCAGTAAGATACTGCATTACTGTTGAACCCTCCATTTCAATAATGATGCCATCATATAGTAAAATAACCCAAAGGGTTTGCAGTTAATGTGCTGGGCTTGTGAGCATGGTTGAGGGTTGTGGCTTCACATGTCTGAGCATCAGGTGTGTGGGGAGGACATTCCTGCTCTCTGCAGAAGCTCTGCTTGGATGCTCAGTTTTCAGTGGCTCCTGGTTCAGCTTTGCCCTGTATGCCCACTGCAGTGGCTTTGCCAAGGGTGCCAGCTGATGGTGCCATCTCCCCTTGCCATAGCGGTGTCTGTGGTGGCACGGTGAGCCAGATGGGAATCTCAGCCCACCTTGCAAAAATGGATTTCTTTCCCTCCAGCCAAATCAGTCCTTCCCCATCTGGTTAATCGCTCAGGCGTGGGGAAAGCTGTGCCAGTACGGAGGGGGTGTGATGTGCAAACGGGAATGAGTTCCTGGAGGGGTGTGGGAGGATGAACATTGGTCTTTAAGCAGCTTTTCTGCTGCTTATGAAACCACAGGCTGGGCAACCACAACTCCTTGTGCAGTGGTGTTGTTCTATATATTCCCACACTTGAGATTCAGCGCCGCTCACTCTTCCACCATGTGGTCTGTGCTGCTTTGTCCTTGAAATTCGTGGTGGGGCTGGGGCATGGAGAACCTGTTTCCATGTCAGTTGGGCTGTCCCAGCTGTCAAACCAGCGCTGTACTGCAAGTGGGTTCTTCTTCCAGAGGATGTCCTGTTTCCCTCTAGATGTTGCAGTGGCTGTGGGGCTGTGATGTGCTCTCGAGGAGCCAAGGATTAAGCACTCTGCTATAATATCCTGTGACGTGGTTTGCTACCTGTTACCATATTTGAATTCACTGAGGGAGAGGCTGAGCAGTCACAGGGAAAAAGCATGTTCCAGAGAACTAGGGGTCCTCGTGGCAGGATCGCAGCCATGCCATAACATGGCCCTGGCAGTTGTCCTTTTATCCCCTAAACCCATCTCACCCACGTGTTTGTAACCTATAGCATGTTCCTGTATTCTCCACAAGTATTTAATTGAATAAATGTATTTATTGCAATGTACAAATGATGTCCAAGCCATTGCTGCCAAACAGGCTATTTGATATCAAGCTATGCTTTTTAGATAAATTTCAATAGCGCTGCTACTAAGTGGTTTTATAGACCATTACTTTTGGCCAATTCATGAGCTATCATGCTAACATATTTTCAGATGAATTGCCTTTATTATCCTACTAATACAATTAATGTATCTTCTCATGGTTACTTCGTCCTGCAGGTTGTTTCTGTGAGAGGTGTAACAGCATTAACTACACAGAAAAAGCCTTTCTTGAGAAACCTGCTGGGCTTTCCAGAGCCCTGGCTATGTTTCTCAGAAACCACAAAGGTTTTCAATGTATTTTTCTTGGCTTCTTATGTAGGAAGCACTCATGCTGAGCTAATGGGGAGGGAATAAACCACTGAAATTCCTTGTGGAAGGTGGGAAGGTACCTGGGGGTGGAGGGCATTTCACAATGTGCCCTGTGCCAGCATCAGGGCTGTGGCACAAGCCAGTGGGTGAGTGAAGTAAAAAGGAGGTGACCGAGAGAGAGAAGATTAATTAGTGAGTTCTCAGTGCTTAGTGGTCACTGTCACTGTAGGGGAAGACAGGATGTCACCCCTTCCACCCTCCTGTGGCTCCTTGGGGGCTCTGGAGCTGTGGCCTGGCTTGTGCTATGGGAGCTGGGAGCCCTTCACCAGCTTTTTCAGTGAAAGCCATCAGTAAGGTTACATGTATGCCAGCATTGATCAAGCTCTTTCTAGTCTCTCTTTTTAAGCTTTCAGCTTTTAAAGTTTTGTTTCTCCCAGCAGTGTGGGCACTTGGAGCGTGGGTGTAGTGGAGACCTGAATGTAGTTGGGTGAATATTCCTGCCTTGCACCTTGTGAAGTTGTGCTTCAGTGTGTCAGCTTTGGTGAGCAGTGCTGGAGTGAGCTCTTAATCTCTCCTGTGGGGTGGCTGGGGACCAGCCTGGAGCCAGGTGATGCTGAGCCCTGGCTGAGCTCCTCCCATGCCCCAGAACTTTTATTCTTCCTTGGGAAACAAGCAGCCTCTCCTGTGCACAATGAGCTGTCAGGGTCGGGAGAGAGCAGTTGGTTGTTGGTACGTGTTGTAAACATTGTTGCTTACCGAAATTAGTGCCTTGCCTCCTGCTTTTTAAAAATAACGGGATGTTGTGCTCGTCTGGCAGCTTGGGGACATCTGGTGCTGTCAGAGCAACGTGACTGCTGAGATGCTGTGCAGGCAATGCCCTGTCCAGAGAAAGATTAAAAATATCAGCTAATAAGCTTTAAAATGACCTCAACAGTAGGTGTTTAGGAGGATGGATGGAAGGAGATTTAGGAAATACATTTCTCTTCCTGACTTTTTTAAAAATAAAAGGTTACAAGTGTAGGTTTAGTCTAATCTTGAATTTTGAGGTCAGCCCAAAGCAGGAAGAGCTAGAATCTATTAAGTCTGAAGTGATATGAATTGGTTTTATGGATCTATAATACTTTAAATCCACTTTTTACTGAAATTATTGTTCAGTTTATTCTTTTGTTGTGCTGTGCAGCATCATGGTGTTAATCCAGTGATTCGTTGTAGTTCCTTATTTTTAGTTCTATTTTTCTAGACTGCTGGTCTCAACAGCAGAGCTATTTTAGTAGTTTCACTCAACTTTTCCCATAAGTATGTTTGCTGTTCCGTTGGGATGTTGATATAAAACTGTAATGGGAAGAAACGGCTCAGTGACAGCTTTGAACAGATCTCTTCATGCAAATCTGCTTTTCCCTCCTATGCAAATGTTAAGGAGAAGTGTAATAGATATGTAAGCTGTTAAGTATGAACCAGCTGGATTTTCTGGCTTTGTAAGGCTTATATTCACTACTTTACCTTTGTACTCCCCAAAGGTGAACTGAGTGAAGGGGGAGGGTGGACGGCTTGGGTTAAACCTGGCTACTGGTTTGGCAGAGCCTTGGGGGTTGTGACTCGCGGTGGAGCTGAAAGCATGGGCAGCTTCTGCAGCTGCTGAAGTCAAGGTGTTCCCTTCTGCTCCCCCACGCCCTGGGCTGTGTCTCAGGGCTGGTCTGGGAGCACAGGACAGCTGGCCCTGCAAGGGAGGCAGTGGAAATTGGGCAGGGGCACCCAGCTTCATGAGTGAAGTGCCCCCACTAGCTGTGGTCCTTCTTCAGTGCTCGGGGACCACCAGTGAGTAATCCAGGCCATGCTGATCTTGTCATTGCTCTGATAAAACAATGTGGCTTTGCAGGAAGTTTTCCTGTGGGTTTTTTCTAACCAAAATGTGTAGGTAATGTCTGTATATTGTCATAACGAGCAATTTGTTAAACTCTCACCATTTGAATCAAAACTGATGTTTCTGGAGGTGCTGTAACCTTCACTTGCACTAAATGGATGTTTTGCTTTTAACAAAAGAGTCAGCATCTTAATTTATTTTGAACATGCTTTGGCAATTAAATATTGTATTGATATAGCTCTTTTTTTCTTGCAGAAATGACTGCTGTCACTGCAGCCAACGTGAACTTCAAATGGGACCCCAAAAGCCTGGAGATCAGAACACTGGCGGTTGAAAGGCTGCTCGAGCCTCTTGTTACACAGGTAGGAAAGAGGGGGCAAAATCAACGTTCCTGAAGATGATTGCCTGTTTTGGTGTTTTAATTGCGTCACAAAGCTTAAATTCTAGGTGTAAAACACTACAAACTAAAGATAGAGTCTACAAGCAGTTTCTTTGTTCAGTTTTATTGGAACAGTCACTGGCCATGAGTCCAGGGAGACTGTGCTGCTTCAGCTCCTGATAAGACACAGTAGTTACTAACATGCATTTCTGCACTTCTAATTGAAATAACGTTCCATGCCCACACTTTGTGCTGGATTTGTGAATAAAAGCTTCTTTCTGTGTGGTGTATATGCCCCAGTGAGAAGCACCGAAGAGCACAAGAAGGCTGGAGTAAGTCTTGTAAATATGAGTTCTGTGTATTGGGTGATTTGAAAATTCTTGGAAGAGACTTTCTAGGAGGTCTGGAAAAGAAGGTACACTGGAGACAGTTCACTCATTGTCTTTAGCATTATTTTCCTGGAATATGAAATGTCTAAAATGACAGAATGAGCTGGACTCAATTCCTACTAAGTACAGACTGGAATAATCAAGTTTTGTTTCCAGTATTATTCCCTTTAGTCACCAAACTGCTGTCTGTACTTGCTACTTGTTCCCTCTGGATCCTCAGGTGGGCAGCTGGATGATAAGGATTTTTAGCTGAAGTTACCGATGGAGTCTTTGCTTAAGAGAAATTGTCCTAATTAGGCAAACCTTACTGATCAAACTTGTTCATAGGAGCTTTTTCACCGAGTGCAGTGTAACTTATTCCTCAAGGAATAAGCACAGCAGGCTGTATTGGCAATCCCAAATACTCTGAATAGTGTGACTGGAAAAATACAGAGAGGGAACTGGAGCAAATTGTCTTGTTGTAACTTGTTCTTTATTTGTAGAACACGATGAACTGAGAGTACCCAGTACAAATGCTCCCCATTAACCAACCACGATATTCCCAACTGATGGCTTTCCCTCTCTGAATCAGCCAGCTGGGAAGATGGATTCAGCTCTGAGGACCTTTATGTCAGCAGTCCTCGGGCTTTCCAGAGTAGTAATTTTTTTAGTGTTGTAATTTAATGTCCCTCTGAAGTAGCTTTGTGTGCGTTTTCCTGGGCTTTCCAAAAAGGAGAGGAAAGAAAAAGGCAAATGGAGAAGTGTATGTGGATTTTGTGTCATGTCTGTGTTGGATAGAAAGGGATGGATCCTGATCCTGGGCTAAGGGAGTACCTGGGGGTTATCTGGCCTCTGGTGATGACCCTGCTCCAGCAGGGCTTCAGTATAAGACACAGAGCTTGGAAACGTGTGTTGATTGTGGGAGGATTGTGAGAGTTCAGTTGGGCTTTTTTTAAGGAAATAATGAACTCTACCGAGTCCTTTGCTCTGCATTCAGCCGATTGGCTGTTTTGGACTGACAAGATACTGTGTCTCTGTGCCAATAGAAATGTAGACTTCAACCTTGTCTGGGGTGTCTTATGACTGGAGAGTTATCCCAAAGTAATTATCCCCACCTTGGTTTCTTTTATGTGATGCCAAAGAGCTCTGGCCTGTTACTGAGACTGCAGTTTATCAAAAATACAAATAGATCTCCATTCTTAAAATCAATTTTTGAGGTCTGCTGCTGATAAGAGAAATCTTTAAACTGTTTGTCTGCATGTATTTTGCTCATCTAAAGAATCAAGAAGCGTGGTCGTGTTTAAATGTGAAAAACACTCATTAGGTTAACTTTAGGATCTGGCAATAGTGCAGGTACTAGTAATACACTGTCTAGAAAAAAAAACCATGTGGCCTTACTATCAGATGGATAAACATCTCATTTGTTTGGTGTTGGGTTTTCTCCCTTCCGTCTCTGCCTTTAGGTAACAACACTGGTTAACACCAGCAACAAGGGCCCCTCCAATAAAAAGCGAGGGCGTTCTAAAAAGGCTCATGTTTTGGCTGCTTCAGTTGAACAAGCAACAGAGAATTTCCTGGAGAAAGGAGACAAAATTGCGAAGGAGAGCCAGTTCCTGAAGGAGGAGCTGGTGGCAGCTGTGGAAGATGTTCGCAAGCAAGGTAAGGGCTGTGGATCTGGTGGCTTCTCAAACCTTGGCTCTTCAGAGCAAATAGAACTATTTCCCTTTCCCTTTGCTGCTGTTTCTAATGACTCTGCACCTCTCAGCTTGAGGATTCTGACTTGCCTGGCTGGCATCCCTGAGTAGTAATATAACTGGATAGGTCTGGAAATTGGATGTCCCAAGTAGAGATTAAGAAGAGAAGCAGAAGGGCCGATTCTTTGAAGAGCATTTAAAACTCAGTTGAGATTCAAAAGTAAATGTGCTCCCCCAGCTATAAATTTCATGGGACTACATCTCAAATATGACAATAACTTCTTTAATATTTGACTATGTACAGATCAGCACTGTAGGAGGAAGATCCAAGTGTTGACTTGACAGAGACTTAACAGAGTTTCTTGAATATATAAAATGTAAACAGCACCAAACAGAATGTGAAGACCTTGATTAAATATTCCAGCCTTCCTTCCTCACATCTAATGTTGATTTTTATCATTTTATTTCTTACTTTCTTGGAGAAGGCCTGCAAGAAAAGCCTATGGAGCTGGCTTACTCTAAAATATGCACTAGTAAATATTGTTGCTCATAAATCATTTATCATTCTTCCAGTCATGAGTCTTTTCTATGCTTCAGTGAAACCCAGTCAACTGGTATTAATGGTGACGGCTGCTGCTGCAAAAAGGGGAAAACTCATTAGCATTAATTACTTGTTTGTAGTTGAAGTTGCAGAGCGGTGAAATAGTAGTTGAAAATGGTTCTAAGTTCTGGATGAGCCTGGTTGACAGACCAAAGAAAGATCAAGGTAAGAAGGCTGCAATATAAGGAGCTAATTGAGTTGGCTTAATTTACCAACAACAAACAGCAAGAGAAACCCCTTTGACTCCAGGCTTTAATTCTTGATGTTTGCTGCACAGTTGAGAGTCAGAGCTCATCTGTGGGTGCCTCCAAATGGCTCAGTGGTGTTGTTGAGAGGGAGCTGTGCTCAGCCCTCAGGATTGAGAAGTTTTTTGAGCTGGAATTGTAGCTGAATATTGCAGTGAGAAGCTGGTGGGAAGGAGAGATTGATAAAAAGCCTTCCAGATGACCCTTTCCCATGTTTCTTGGCTCCTTCTTGGTTCTGAGACTACACATAGGCTTGATGCCAAAACCTCCCTGCTCTGTTGGCTTTGACAGAGGAGGTGAAGCTCATAACTGAGAGGTGCTGGAGTGAAATAACTTTCCACCTTAATGTTGCTTCACTTCTTCCTCCCTTTTTGCTGTTTGCAGCTTCTGTGAATTGTGGTGTGTAAAAGGGATGGCTGTGCCTGTTCCCTGAGGCTGGCTGGGTGGTCAGGCTGGAGTGAATCTCCTGGACACAGGTGGCGATTGTACCTTTGGGGGACACAGTTGCAAAAGGGGGTCAAAGCTGTGCCCCATCATGGGGCAGATGTTAGGGCAGGTTTAGCAGAGCAGCTCTTGGTGAGGAAATTAAACATCAAACCAGCCTTTGAGGAAATGAGAAGCAAGTGGTGAAAAATGAGATAGAGCAGAGGGAAGGGTTATTGCTGCCAGTGCCCAGGAGGATTGCAGCTCTCAGCAGTGCTAATAACAGCAGGAAGATACAAGCTCCCAATGTATGTGGTATGTACACTCTGTGCACCTCAGAAGCCTCCCAGTATTGTGGTAGACCAGTTGAATTAATGAACTGGACAAACAAGGCAAGTGTGACACAAAGCCCGTGCATGGGCTTAGCAGATCTTCCTGCTGTTGGTGCCTTTATCTGCCTTTTGCAACAGGGTTTTGCAAAGAGTGGAGAGGAGAGTCTGGGTGTCGTGGTCAGCAGCAGGGTGATCATGAGCTGTGGCAGCATCTGACAGCAGCAGTGGGATTATAGATATAGAGCACAATTAATCTTCAGCAGAGGACAGGAAAATAGCATTAATAACGCCTCTATTTAGAGTAGGGAGCGGTTTAGTTACCATAATAAAAAAAGATGAATGAATGTAGACAGGGATTATGAAGATGATTAGGACAATAGATAACTTGTCTCATCAGAGAAAATTAAAATTTTTTTTAGCCGAGCGAGAAGAAGATTGAGAGAGTACATGATTTTAGTGAGCACGCTTGTTCATAAAATCCCATTTGTTGGGGGTAAAAACAAAGAAGTGAAAAGAGCTATTTTGAATGAATAATAGCATGGCTACCTACTAAATCAATGTAAGTGGATCTTCAAAGACTTCTTGTTTTTTACAATGGAAGAATAAATTACAACTTGCTTTAAATATTAAGCAAGTTAATGAAATATCCTGCAGTAAGATTTCTGGCCCTTTAAAGCTTTGGACTTTTGATTTCTTATATAAAGTAATTAAACTTTTTAAGATTTTGAGCAGAAGAGTGGAGATAAGGAATCAAAGTGTTTTTCAGAATAGATCCTGCTGTGGTTATAGAAGAGACTTGGTATTGGGAAAGCATTAGATGTGAATATTTTGAATCTCAGCATCCTTGTTGTGTTACAATCTTTTCTGCCGTCAGAGCTTTGCTGGGTAACAGAAGGGGCAATACTGGTCCTGCCCAGCCCTACTTCCCCACTGTAGGGTCCTGTGGGGTTCTGCCTTCTCATGAAGTCTCCTTGTGTGTTGGAGTGCTCAGCTCTTCTGGTGCTGTTGGGGAGGTGTTTTGGAACTTGAAGCAGTGTCTTACCCAGGTGCTTGGCACTGAGACAGCTTCCAAACTGGGGTCAAGAAGGAAATTTCTTTTGGGTCAGACTGATGAGGCTGCTCCTGATTCCCTGGAATATTGATGGCCATAGATCAGTCTCTCTGTATCTGTATGTGAGCATGGGGATCCAGGGTATTAACTGTGCTCATGCTGTTGTGTGTCTTCTATGGCAACTTTACATAACAGACCAAAAATTAAAGCTTAAAATTAAAAAAAAGGCCTGAGCATGTATATAGGGTTTGAGGTAAGAGAAGGGATGAATGCTTTGATGTCTCAGGTTGCAAATGCAGGGGATCAAGCTGACTGATTCAGCTCAGTGTCCTTCTGCTTCACATTTCTAAATGAAGGGTTCTTCAAAACTGAGCAGCAAGGTGAATTGTGAAAGGGGAAAAAAACATTTTTTCATCTGCATATCACAGAAGATGTTTGGCTTAAGGATTTCCAAGGAGCAGGAGGAGGCCAGTTGTGGAACATCTTGAACTTAAATGCTAAATTCTTCTGGGAAAACTCAACCTCACAATTCTGTTGTGACCAGTGAGCTTAATTTCTTGGAAAGGTAAGAGTTCGGTTGCTTTCCTGCAACAATGCTTTAGGAGTGTGCCATTTGAAAAGTTGTAACCTGAAGGAGCTCTGAGATGGCTCTTGGCAAACTGTAGGACTGTTGTAGGCAGTTCATGGATTTAATTGAAGACAAGACTAAGGAATTAACAGAAGCTTTTGTTCCCATAAGTATCAACTCCTGTATTGATATGGCAAAAGGTGATGTGGGGCCTCATCCTTTATAGCAGAAAGCCAGGAGAGCCTGTTGTGACATTCCTGGTGGATGTTGAAGGTGGCATTATTGGTGAGATGGGACTTCAGTATCCAGACTAGCAGAGACTTGAAACTCACTCTGATTTCCTGCTTGCCATCATTTGGTGGGGAATGGCAACCTCTAGGGAAGTGAGGTGGGGTGCTGTGAGCAGGGAGGGAATGGCCTGGTGGCACTCGTGGTGTCCCTGGCACTGCTGGCAAAGCAGCCTGAGAACAGCTTTGAATTGGAAAGCTGAAGGGTATGAAGTGATGTGTGGGCATGAATTTCCAGCTGGGAAGAGGAGCAGCAGTGCCTGTGTGTGCCCTGGGTGTTCCTGCCTTGCCCATCCTGCCTGCTGCTGTGCCCTCCCATTGGTGCTGGTGTGGAGCGAGCCCTGTCCATCATGGTCATCATGTTCCATGCTGGGAGCAGGGTTAATAGTGCTGCCTGAAAGTGCTGTCACATGCTGTGGGCATGTGGGAGAGAGACTAGAAAATGGGAATTTTCTTTTGATGGACTGAAATCTTACCCTTTCTAAGATGGGCTTTGTTCTATTAGATTTAATTGAATTCTTAGTGCTTTATTGACAAGATCATAGCCTGGCTACTGTTGCCTCTTCTTTTCTCAACTGTTTTATTTTCTTTCCCTTCTAATATCTAATGAAGATCTAAGGTTATATTGGAAAAACAGACTACTCATGTAAAAATTTGTACCAGCTTTATAATCTGAGTCTCGTAGTTGGACGTTTCTCCTCTCTCTAACGTAACGCCTAAAATCCTTCTTACCGAGTGGTTGTGTTACCTGTGGTTCAGTGTTGAAAATGGGAATATTGTGCTGGAAACCATTGGAACTGCTGATGTGCACACACAATGCAGTACCTGCATATTTCAGCCAGGGCAGAGTGCCCTCTTACCCTTTGAATCCAGCTAAAATAACTACCCCATGGTGCTTGCCTTTTATAAAAGAAGCCTGAAAGCCAGCTTACTTTAATTGGCAGAAATGTATATATATGCAACAACTTTAAATATAATCTGCTTTTAATTGTGGGAAGCTGGTTATCTTTTGACACCCTGACAAGCTGTTTGAAACTCACTAAATCTTTTAAAATCTCTTGTTAAAATAAAAGGGAATAGCATTTTATTTTAGGACTGGCTTGAAAGGTTGCAATTTAAGAGATGGGTAGAGGATAATTTTGGTTTTTAAATTCGTTAGCAATTTCTGAAATTCACTTGAAACAAGCAGCCACCTCTATAAGTTCTTCTAAACAGAAAATAAATGAAACCAACATTTTGGGAGTTTGAAATACGGGAATTTTTCATATTAATAAATAAGGAAGGAAATATTTGTACTGAATTTTGGTTCTGGCATATCACAGAATGGCCTGGATTGGAAGGGACCTTAAAGCTTATCAGTCCCACCCCCTGCCATGGCAGGGAGACCTTCCACTATCCCAGGTTGCTCCAAGCCCTGTCCAGCCTGGCCTTGGACACTGCCAGGGATCCAGGGGCAGCCACAGCTTCTCTGGGCACTCTGTGCCAGGGCCTGCCCACCCTCCCAGGGAGGAATTTCTTCCCAACATCCCACCTAAACGTACTCTATTGGAGCTGTGCCTCTTTGTCCTGTTACTTTATGCTGTTGTAAATACATATCCTGAAATCCTGAGATTGTTAATAGATTTCATACTAGTGGTTGATCACATTATTAGCCTGTTCCAGAAGGAATAAAGAAAGAGTCATGTCAGCTATGTCAGGGGTTTGTAATCTCCTGGCTGTTTGAAGTTTTCAGCATTGGTGGTACATCATCTTACCCATCTGGAAATCTGAGGTTCTTAACCCTTTTTAAGGTAATGAGTTGTTTTCCCCAAAGCTGGGTAGGGGATAGCTTTGGGTTGATACTCAGAGCTGGCCTGTACTTGGACAGAAGCTTTTTTGCTGTGTCCCAGTACAGAACTAGCATATTTTTATCTTAAAATGTTATATGCCACTCTTGGTTGTATTATTTAACATGATGGAAGGGTGTTACATAGGAGGGAGCATTTGAACAAAATTGAGTATCTTGATGTGGTTGCTTGGGCAGGCTGGCAGCTGTGCTTGGGATGAATTTAGCTGTGAAGGTGTAGAGTGCCTGGGTGGGAGAAACTCTTCCTGGGCAAGATACGGATGAGGATGGTTAACCCCAGGCTCTCCAGCTGTTGGCATTTTTGAGCAGTTAAAAATAAGTTGTTAAGTGGAAGCCTCCTGGGAGTGCATGATGCAGAGATTTTGGTGCAGCCCTGGCCGTGTTTGGTGTGGGGAGCTCCATGGGACTCACTGTCAGCTGTCACTTGTCAAGCGCTGGTGGAGGTTTTTTAGTCTCATCTGAGACAGGCTATTTTTATTTCAGCATTTGGCCATGTGGACACTTTTTCATACAGGTTTTTGTGAAGCCTCTGAAACAGCAGCTATAACAATCTGCTTTCTGGTCATCTCTTGCTGCCTGCAAATCCCTGACCTTGAGGACCTACCGTTTTCTAAACTAAGTCCTAGCTGTTATTTCACTGTTTCTGAGATGCAGAGAGATCCAAGGATAACAATGTGGATTCCAAAACTTGCTGCTGTGTATGAATTGTGGTACTGGAAGCTGCCCCAAAAAGCAAGGGAGAAATCCAAAATTTACTCCTCTGACTGTATGCAGGCATTACTTTTATGCTTTGTGAATGCCTTCTGGAGGAATTGCACTAGCTGTGCAGAGTGGCCTTTGCTTTTCATAGTTAACCAATGGCATTGTTACCATCTGAAACCCAAATTCTTTGCTCCTGCACCAGATGCAGCCCCACAGGCTATGAAATGTTGAAGCGTTTTACGAAGCGCTGCCTGGCTTTGAATTCCAACCAGGGCATATCCAGCCAGGTCATCGCTCCGAGTTGTTTACGGTCCCAGGAGCTGTGGCAGCTCTCTGTGTGTTTACAGGGCTTTCTGCTGCTTTCTGCTTAACTCCTACACGCACACAAATCAAAGCTTTTGCTCAGGCTTTGAAAGCATCGGAGCTCGGGAAAGAACTGCAGCCCTGCAAAGGCGTGCTGAATTCACCTCTCTAGAGAATTCTGGCATGCTAAAACACCTGTACAAATGGAAATAAGGACCAAAGTGTGATTTCCCAGCCCTTCCTCCCTGCATAAGCCCCTCTGCCCCGATGCCATGTGGTAACTGTACTTAGAGCCACATGCAGTATTGAAGGTTGGCTGTATTTCACAAATGTTTTGTTTCAGAGACTTAGGTTGGCTAAGGAGTCTTTCTAGTGGCTGAGGCAGTGCTGTGTGATGCTAAAGGCAGTCCCTGCTGTCCCCTGTGCAGGTGACCTGATGAAGAGCGCGTCGGGGGAGTTTGCAGATGACCCCTGCTCGTCGGTGAAGCGAGGGAACATGGTGCGGGCTGCGCGCGCCCTGCTCTCCGCCGTCACCCGCCTGCTCATCCTGGCTGACATGGCAGATGTCTACAAGCTGCTTGTTCAGCTCAAAGTCGTAAGTGTGGCTCTGTGCTGTGCCTGGCACATTGGGGGTGCTCTGCCAGGTGCCTGCTGTGCGTGTGACCCTGTAGGGTCTGCACTGGCAGCAGCTCCCTTCTGCAGTGGCGAGGGTGTTGGGGTTTTTACTCTCAGCAGAACTTGTGCAGTGGGTGTGTGTCACTCACTTCTAAACTCACTGTCAGTAGCTTTTGACATTGAGTTGCACTCTGCTCTGAACTTTTAGTACAGAAACTGAGTGCTGGCAGCTGCAGGTGATAGCCAGCGCTTTCATCTTACAGAAGTAATTTGGCTTTCTTATAACCAGTACTCCCTTGCAGCTACTAGGCATGAGCAGCTTTGACAGGCTGAGTAAAATGGAAGTGGAATATTTGAGGAAGCCTTTTCTTCCCATGAGTAACAGGGTGGTTGATTGGTTTGTGCAGAATTTGAAGTGAAATGACATTGGATACTGTGTCTTCCTTTGCAAACAAGGTTTGAGGACTCTCCTTGTGCCCTTTGGCCACTGCCATGGCCCTGGACTCCTTCTTGCTCTTTCAGATGTGTGTACTTGGCTGTCTCTGGTAGCTGGTGACTGTGAAATGGTACCTAAGCACTGTATACTGTTAGCCTTTAAAGTGTCTCTCTCAAAAAAATAACAGGGGGCAGAGGAAGATTGCTTTCTCTGTCTCCTCTGAAATACATTCTGAATTGCTTCCTGACCTGTGGACTGTATTGCTTGGAAAATATGTGAATATATATTCTTTTAGGTGGAAGATGGTATCTTGAAACTAAGAAATGCTGGCACAGAGCAGGACTTGGGTATCCAGTACAAAGCCCTCAAACCAGAAGTGGACAAGCTTAACATAATGGCAGCCAAAAGACAACAGGTATCGTGTGGCAGTTCTTTCTTCTGCATATTATTTCTTCTTTTTCAAAATAAGGCAACCTAGCTGTTGGACAGTGCCTATTCTGTTAATACTTTTTACTCAGTTTTTTACATTATTGCTGAGTACTTTGTGGTTTGCTCTGCCATGTTTAGGAACTCTGAGCTTGCCTGGTAAGCAAGAAAAGTCTGCTTGGCTGTGAGGGTGCTGCTTCTGATGGAGTTTGTTCTTAGTGGCATTGTTAATGTCAATGTTTTAGTGCCTTAATGAAATGCTGCTCCCCAAGAGCTGCACTTCCCATTTTGAAACAGTGCAGGTGTGGGTAAGGGCAGGGAGCTGAGATGTGTCCCAGTCCTGGGGCACTCTCCACTAGACCATGTTGCTGTCGTGGTTCACAGATGGATTGAACATAACTGTGTCCATAGTGAGCAAAAGTCATAGCTGGGCACAGCTGCAACTTCCTAAGGAAGTGACTGGTGATGCTCACTGGTCTTGCACTGAAATGTCCATTGGAGAAGGGGTTTAAATTCCTGTTTGTTATGGGTATGTTCTGTGTTTGGATAGCTTGTGCTTAACCTTAAATTGCATGTGAAATTTGTTTTGTTCAACAGCACTGGTGTGACTCATTCTTGTGTAGTTGAGTTTTCAAAAGAAAGCAGAGGTGTGGGCAGTTTAACTTATCAGGAATAGCATAATTCTTTTAGAGCATTTTTTGCCTCTTTGTTCTGCTGATATGTACAAACTAAAACTGCTTATGCACCTCTGACACTGCC